>JAPVLO010000191.1:0-1400000 GCA_027257055.1 Cephalopachus bancanus
CCGGGAGCGGCCACTGCACTCCAGTCTGGGCGACAGAGTGAGACTCCAACTCAAAAACAAAAAACAACAAAAAAAAGAGTTAGTACTTGACGAAAAAGAGGTGTGTTAATAGAAAGGAAAGGGATGGTGGGCGGCCAAGACAACCTTGTCTTCAACACCTTCATATGCTCAGAATTCTTCAGCAGGTGGGATCATTTCAGCCTGGGAACTCTTGAAGAAGAGTTCGGGAAAGGGAAGGCTACTTTCCAAGCTGGTCTAGGGAAAACACGGATCCAGCTTCCTGTCTGGGGGTGGGACAAATCTAGTAATGCTTCCTTTCTCTCCCGCTCCCATTTTGCCATTCTCAGGATGGGATAAGAGTCTATTAGCATAGAATACTATGCTAACAGAATCATATGTGGTTGCAGCGGTGGAATGCAATTATTGAGTTTCAGTAACCTTTCTTTTTTTGAGTTGGAGTCTCACTGTCGCTTAGGCTGGAGTGAAGTGGCAAGATCATGGCTCGTCACAGCCTCGACCTTCTGGGTGCAGGTGATCCTCCCACCTCAGCCTCCTGAGAAGCTGAGACTACAGGTGTGTGTCACCATGCTTAGTTTACTTATTTTTTAAAGTTTTTGTAGAGACGAAGTCTCACTATGTTGCAGAGACTGGTCTTGAACTCCTGGGCTCAAACTCTCCTCCCACCTTGGCCTCCCAAAGTGCTGGGATTATAAGCATGAATCACCACGCCCAGAAGAGATTCAGTGACCTTGATGAAACCTGAGTTAAAGTGAAAAGAAACAATAGGCCACAGTGGTATTTAATGAGAAGCCTAGGAATAATATGTACTTTGACAACTGAAAATAATATTTGGAAAGCAAGTAGATAAATATAAAAATCGATGAGTTCATAATCACTCTCCCCCTTCACACACACACTCCGAAAAATTTGAAACTCTATTGTTTGCTTTCGAAGGTTGATAGAGACCAATTCATTATTCTCAAAATAATCAAGCATTTATTTTGTTTTTCCTGTCCTAACTACGTTTCAGGATAACCTGACAGAGAAAAAGTTCTTCTTTATAGAACAATTCCGGCTAATGAATGAAAAAATGACTTAGAATGACAATATTACCATTTTGCAATCCCTAATGAAATAATAGAAATGGAAAATGATCATCAATGGCTGCTGAAGCCATTAGGTAATATGTTGATGAGAAACTTTTAAATAGTTGATTAGGCTGAAAAACACCTGAACTCACTAATAATTTTTTTTTTTTTTTTGAGTAAGAGTCTCACTCTGTTTCCCAGGCTGGAGTGCAGTGGCATGCTCACAGCCACCACAGCCTCAACCCGCTCAGCTCAGGCAATCCTTCTGCCTCAGCCTTCCAAGTAACTGGAACTACAGACGTGCGCCACCACACCCGGCTAATTTTTTGACTTATTATAGAGATGAGGTCTGCCAAGTTGCCCAGGCTGGTCTCGAACCCCTGGACTCAGGCAATTCTCTTGCCACCGCCTCCCAAAGTGTGGGGATTGCAGGTGAGAGCCACCATGTCCAGCCTACTAATAATCTTAATATCACTAAAAGTAGGATATGGCCAGTAGGTGGCTCACACCTGTGATCCAGCACTTTGGGAGGCAGAGGCAAGAGGATTGCCTAAGCTTAGGGGTTCAAGACCAGCCTGAACAAGTTGATGAGACCTCGTCTCTACAGTCAATGAAAATATTGGCAGAGCAGCTCGGCGCTTCTGGACTCCAGGTACCGTGGGCGCCGGTAGCTGCCCCCGACTTACTGCTTTTCAGCTGCAGTGAGGGCGAGCGCCTGCAGAATCTCAACCTTACCAATGGACCTGATCGGGTTTGGTCATGAGAACCTGGTGACATTTGGAAGCATTTTTGGATATAAGCGGAGAGGTGGCGTTCCATCTTTGGTTGCTGGTCTTTGTGTTGGATTTTTGGCTGGCTATGGAGCTTACCGTGTCTCCAATGACAAACGAGATGTAAAAGTATCATGGTTTACAGCTTCCTTCCTGGCCACCGTAATGGGTGTGAGATTTAAGAGGTCCAAGAAAATAATGCCTGCTGGGCTGGTTGCAGGCTTAAACCTCATGATGTTCCTGAGATTTGTCTTATTGCTGCTCTGAGCATCCAGAGGAACTGGAAATGAAGCTCATGTCACCTGCTGTAACAGGCACAGCATATTTTTTGTATTTAAAAGATAAAGTTCAATATGGGATGTTAAGTCTCTTATGTTAGAAACCAAAGTAACACTGTCACCTCTACTATGAACACTAGTTTAAGGTCATTAAAAAAAAGGTAACTCTTTTCTAGTTGTCAAACACTGTTTTCTTTCTTTGTTTCTTTCCTTCTTTTGATTTGGAGTCTCACTCTGTTGCCCAGACTGGAGTGCAGTGGCACGCTCCTGGCCACTGCAGCCTCTACCTGCTGGGCTCTGGCGATCCTTCTGCCTCAGCCTTCCGAGTAGCTGGAAGCACAGGCGCGTGCTACCACGCCCAGCTAATTTTTGACTTATTGTAGAGACGAGGTCTCGCCAAGTTGGCCGGGCAGGTCTCAAACCCGCAGGCTCAGACAATCCACTTGTTTCGGCCTCCCAAAGTGCTGGGATTACAGGCTGAGTCACTGAGCCTGGCCTAAGTACTGTTTTCATTAAAGGTGTTCAATGAATCATGACACTCTCCTCCATCTGGTGGGTCTGTTTTAATTTTATTTTTATCTATTTATTTATTTTGAGTTGGAGTCTCACTCTGTCACCCAGACTGGAGTGCAATGGCCGCTCCCAGCCACCACAGCCTCGACCTGCTGGGCTCTGGCGATCCTTCCGCCTCAGCCTTCCAAGTAGCTGGAACTACAGGCGCGCGCTACCACGCCCGGCTAATTTTTTTGATTTGTTGTAGAGATGAGGTCTCGCCAAGTTGCCCAGGCGGGTCTTGAACCCGCGGGCTCAGGCAATCCACTCACCTCGGCCTCCCAAAGTGCTGGGATTACAGGCTGAGCCACCGAGCCCGGCCTATTTTTATATATGTGGTATTTTTTGACAATTCCAAATACTCATGTCTCAAGTCCGTGTATTTATTATTATTATTTTTATTTTGAGTCAGAGTCTCACTCTGTTACCCAGGTTGGAGTGCAGCTGCACAATCATGGCTACCGCAGCCTCAACCGTCTGAACTTGGGTAATCCTCCCACCTCTGCCTTCCAAGTAGCTAGAACTACAAGCATGAACCACCATGTGTGGGTAATTTTGATTTATTGTAGAGATGAGGTCTTGCCAAGTTGCCCAGGCTGGTCTTGAACCCGTAGGCTTAGGCAATCCTCCTACCTCTGCCTCCCAAAGTGCTGGGATTACAGGCATGGGCCACTGTAGCAGGCCTCAAGTAAGTTTAAATCAGACGGTGTATGAAATAAAGGAATTCTTTAAGTGGACTACATAGAAAGCTAATGTATCTGTCATTTGTGTTATATTAGAAATTATATTTTTTCCATTTTAATTGTATTGCTGCCAGTATTATTTTTTCCTTTAAAAAAATTTCATCCTCAGCACACTCTGTACCCTTATTCAGTTTTCAAATAAAAGACATTTTGTTTAAAAATATATATATATTAGCTGGGCGTGGTGGTGTGTACCTGTAGTTACAGAAGAATGAGGCAGAAGGATTGCTGAGGTGGGGGGATTGCTTGAGGTCAGAAGTTTGAGAACAGCCAGGGCAACGTAGTGAGACCCCCATCTCTACAAAAAATAAAAACATTACCCAGGTGTGGTGGCGTGTGCCTGAAGTCTTAGCTACTCAGGAGGCTGAGATGAGAGGATTGCTTGAGGCTAGGTATGAGGCTGCAGTGAGCCATGATCCTGCCACTGGACTCTAACCTGGGTGACTGACTCGACTCTAAAACAAAACAAAACAACAAAAAAAGAATTACTATATAATCCAGTGATTCCACTTCTGGATATAAATTTTAATTAGTCAGCTTAGGCTGCTGTGACAAAATACTCTAGACCATATGGCTTAAACAACAGATATTTATTTCTCACAGTTCTGAAGGGTGGAAAGTCAAAATCAAGGTGCTGGCAAATTAAATTCCTGGAGAGGGCTCTCTTCCTGGCTTGTATGTGGCCAGCTTCTTGCTGTCCTCAATGGCAGAAAAAGAGAGCTCTGCTCTTTCTTCCTCTTCTTATAAGGATACTAATCTCATCATGGGGGTTCTACCTTCGTGAGTTCATCTAAACCTAATTACCTTCCAAAGGCTCAATCTACAAATACCATCACATTGGGAGTTCACGGGAACATATTCAGTTCATAATAATCCCCCCAAAATTGAAAGAAGGATCTCAAAGAGGTATTTTTACAGCCTTTCTCATAGCCACATTATTCATATTAGCTGACTAGTTTTTAAATTTTTTTATTTTTAGTAGACAGGCTCTCACTGTGTTGGGTGGAAGTGACCCAAGTGATCACTGGTAAATGAATGGATAAACAAAATGTGGTAATACACACAATGGAATATTATTCAGCCCTAGTAATGAAGGGAATTCTGATACATTTAACAACATGGGTGAACCTTGAGGTCATCATACTATGTGAAATAAGCCAGTCACAACATGACAAACACCGTGTGACTCCGTGTATTTAAGATACCTAGAATAATCAAATCCATAGAGACAGAAATGGCATTGAGATACAGATGGCCAGGAGCCGGGGAAAGGGAAAAATGGGGCATTATTGTTTAATTGGTCTAGAGTTTCAGTTCTGCAAGATGAAAAGATTTCTTGATATTGGTGGCTCAACAATGTGAATGTACCTGACACTATTGAACTATACACTTAAAAATAATTGGCCAGATGCGGTGGCTTAAGCCTGTAATCCCAGCACTTTGGGAGGCCAAGGCGAGTGGATTGCCTGAGCCTGCCAGTTTAAGACCCCCGGGCAATTTGGTGAGACCTCGTCACTACAATAAAAATAAAAAATTAGCTGGGCATGGTAGCACACACCTGTAGTTCCGACTACTTGGAAGGCTGAGGCAGAAGGATCTCTGGAGCCCAGCAGGTCGACACTGCAGTGGCCATGAGCATGCCATTGCACTCCATCCTGGGCCACAGAGTGAGACTCCAACTCAAAAAAAAAAAAAGATAATTAGGGTACATACCAACCAAATACCATATGTGGACCGTGTTTGGATTCTACTTTGAGCAAATCGGCAACGACAAAACTTGAGGTGCATTATGTAGAAAGTAACAGTTCAGTTCAGTCTTTGGGGGCAAGTGATGACTTTGCCATCTGACAGACAGCCTTTCAGGCTTGCCTCTGCTACTTGTCAACCATGCAGGCTTAAAGCAAGTTACTTGTTTTCTGGTTTTAAAAAAGGTTTATTTCCATAAACATTTATTGAATCTCTGGGAAGAGCTTACTATCTACTATGTATTAGACACTGACTGTTCAACAATGGGGACTTACAGATGAAAAATATATGCTCTCTGCTGATGCCGGGGAATAAAATATGAGGCAAGAAATTGTAGGAATGAGTCTGGAAAGGGGCAAAAAGTACATTATGGAAGATCTTCAACACCATGTCCGGAAGATTGGATTTTATCATAAAGAGCTGTTGAAGGTTGTTTAAGCAATGTGCTCTTTAGCCAGGCTCGCTGGCTCAGCCTGTAATCCCTCACCTTTGGGAGGCTGAGGTGAGTGGATTGCCAGAGCCCAAGGGTTTGATACCCACCTGGGCAACTTGGCGAGACCTCATCTCCACAATAAATCAAAAATTAGCCAGGCGTGGTGGTGCGCGCCTGTAGTTCCAGCTACTTGGAAGGCTGAGGCGGAAGGATCGCCAGAGCCCAGCAGGTCGAGGTTGCGGTGGCCGGGAGCGGCCACTGCACTCGAGTCTGGGCGACAGAGTGAGACTCCAACTCAAAAAAAAAAAAATGTGCTCTTTATGCTTACAAAAACAAGAAATTTATAAATTAAGAAAACATTTAAATGCAATTTCAACTTAAAAAATATCAGTGGAGGGAGGAAATTAACACCTGCAAACCCAAACCACAAGACATACAATGGGCTTTATAAGTAATTTTGTTCAGCTCTCTCAGTAAGCCATTGCCATTTTATTTTTCCATTTTTCTTCTTTTGATGTGAAAAGCTAATTAGTGGTGGAGATAAAAACACGAAGTCTCACTTATGTTTTGTTTTTTTGTTTTTGTTTTTTTTGAGTTGGAGTCTCACTCTGTCACCCAGACTGGAGTGTAGTGGCCGCTCCCGGCCACCGCAGCCTCGACCTGCTGGGCTCAGGTGATCCTTCTGCCTCAGCCTTCCAAGTAGCTGGAACTACAGGCATACGCCATCAAGCCTGGGTAATTTTTTGATTATTGTAGAGATGAGGTCTCACCAAGTTGCTCAGGCTGGTCTCAAACCCCTGGACTCAGGCAATCCTCTCACCTAGGCCTCCAAAAGTGCTGGGATTATAGGTGTGAGCCACCGCACCCAGTCATATATATTTTCTTTTATTAATGTACCACTGTTAATTTTTCTGTCCCCTTTCATTGAACAAATATGTAACTTCCATGTTACATATTGTTGCTATTATAAATAACACAATTAATTTGATTTGCATTGTTTGGCTTATGAGAGAAGTCGTTAACACACAAACCAGACTTTAGCTTTCTTTTTTTTTTGAGTTGGAGTCTCACTCTGTCACCCAGACTGGAGTGCAGTGGCCACTCCCGGCCACCGCAGCCTCAACCTGCTGGGCTCCTGCGATCCTTCCGCCTCAGCCTTCCGAGTAGCCGGAACTACAGGCATGCGCTACCACGCCCGGCTGATTTTTTGATTTATTGTAGAGATGAAGTCTTGCTGCCCAGGCGGGTCTCGAACCCACGGGCTCAGGCAATCCACTCACCTCAGCCTCCCAAAGGTGCGGGATTACAGGCTGAGCCACCGAGCCCGGTTTAGCTTTCTTTTAATCCTCTACTTTCTAGGTCCTTATGGTCAATTTCTGATTTTGTTCAGCGCCTGTTGGGACTTTGGGATTGGCACATCTACAGACACCTCTGTCACAAATATGCCTTAGCTATGTAGACATTATTGAGCATCTTGTAGGGGAAAGGGCGAAATTAGAGTTGCACACCTCACAGCGTGAACTGTTCGGTAATGATGAATTATGTAAAATGTAATGAAACTATAACCTCATATATTAAGTATACTGAAACTGTGTGCTGTGACCTCTCCCCTAAAACTTAGTAATTCTTGGAAACCCTGGAAAGAGCGCCCTACTTGGAAGCCCCAAGTTGGCTATGTTAGATAAGTTTTTTTTTTTTTTTTTTGAGTCAGAGTCTCACTCTGTCGCCCAGACTGGAGTGCAGTGGCCACTCCCAGCCACCGCAGCCTTGACCTCCTGGGCTCCGGCGATCCTTCCGCCTCGGCCTTCCAAGTAGCTGGAACTACAGGCATGCACTACCACGCCCGGCTAATTTTTTGATTTATTGTAGAGATGAGGTTTTTGCCTGCCCAGGCGGATCTCGAACCCACGGGCTCAGGCAGTCCACTCACCTCAGCCTCCCAAAGGCACGGGAATACAGTCTGAGCCACCGAGCCCCGGCTTATGTTAGATAAATTAACCAGCTTTTTCTGCTTCTGTAACCCACGCTGGGAGTGTGTGAGTGTTGTTCGATATGCCCCTTTCAAATTCTGGCAGGATTTTCTCTGTTTGAATTGTGACGGGCAAGCCCCTCTTCTGGTGGGTTTTGTGTTGTTTGAATTTGAATTATAACGGCCTTGTGGATTAGGGGGGTTTTTGCCTATTTAAGAAAGGCCCCAGCCGCAGTATGGGACCCTTGCCTAGAGATTGTGAGTCTGGTGGGTGGCCCTGGCCAGTCGAACCTGGCTAATAATCCTCTCTCTTGGTAAATTGTGTGTTGGTGCTGTGAATCAAACACTCAAACCCCACATCAGAACCTTAAGTATCCTTGGATTTCCTTTATCAGTTATCCTTTTCCTCCTCTCTGCTTCAGCCTCTTCTAACTCCATCCCCTTCCTCCCCTTCCTCATTTCTCCTCAAGAGCAGTCCATTCTTCTGGTCTCATATGAGCAACACCACCTTCTTCTCTGAACCAACCAAATCAAGCTCAGGAGGCTTATCTTCCACTTGGTAGTAGGCTGGCAAAGTATTTTAGCAAAGTTGTGTCTCTCTATACTTGGACTTCTCATTCCAGCTGCTAAAGAATTATATTCTCCATGCCATCGCAGAAAGGTCTTAGGCAGAGGACAGATTCGGCCATATTTATGATCTAGATAGAGCACTACAGAAGATGTGGAGGAGGGATGTGTAACAGCCAGACAGAAGACAGGAAGCTAGGTGGTAGGCTGCTGCAGTAGTCGAGGCGAGAGGTTGTGAGACCATGAAGTAGAGATAGAAACAGGGGAGTAGAAGAAAAAGATCCAGGAAATATTTGGATATAAAACTAGCAGAATTTGATGATTAGAAGAGGGAAGGAGGGTTAAAGGAAGTAAGAGATGGCCTCTGATGAATCCTGCCCTCTGGTGTTCACATCCTAGTGCAATACCCTCCTTTGAGTGTAGGATGAACCCAGTGACTCTCTTCTAATAAACAGACTGTGGCAAAGGTGATGGGATAGTGTGCCCACAATTAAGCTGTAAATGACTCTGACTTCTGTCTTGCTGGTTTTCTTTCCCTGGCTCATCTTGCATGCTTAACCTGATGGAAATCACCACCTGTCAAGGAAATGAAGGGAACCAGGTGCAGTGGCTTGTGCCTATAATCCCACCTTCTCAGGAGGCTGGAGCAGGAGGGTTCCTTGAAGCCTTGAGTTCAAGAGCAGCCTCAGCATCATTGTGAGATTCCCTGTCTTCAAAATGAAATGTTTACATAAAATTAACTGGATGTGGTAGCGAGTACCTGTAGTCCTAGCTACTCAGGAGGCTGAAGCAGAAGGACTGCTTGAGCTCAGGAGTTCAAGACGGCAGTGAGCTAGAATTTCATCACTGCACTCCAAACTAAAGACAGAATAAGACCCTGGCTCTTAAAAAAAAAATAGCCAAAGGTCAGGTACAGTGGCTCAGCCTGTAATCCTAGCACTTTGGGAGGCCGAGGCAAAAGGATTGCCTGAGGCCAGGAGTTCAAGACCAGCCTGGGCAACTTGGTGAGATCTCATCTCTACAATGAATCACAAAAAGTAGCTGGGAATGGTGGCATGCGTCTGTAGTTCCAGCTACTTGGAAGGCTGAGGCAGAAGGATCACCTAAGCCCAGCAGGTCGAGGCTGCAGTGGTTGTGAGTATGTCACTGCACTCCAGCCTGGGTGACAAGAGTGAGACTCCGATTCAAAAAAAAAAAAAAAAATAGCCAGACCTGGTGGTTAATGCCTGTATCCCAATGCTTTGGTTGTTCGATCTGGGAGGATTACTTGAGGCCAGGAATTTGAGATCAGTCTAGGCAATACAGTGAGACCTCCACTCTAAAAAAAATTTTTTTTTCAATTAACAGGGCGTGGCTGGGCTTGGTGGCTCAGCCTATAATCCCAGCACTTTGGAAGGTCAAGACGAGTGGATTGCCTGAGCCTGTGGGTTCGAGAACAGCCCAGGCAACTTGACGAGACCTCGTCTCTACAATAAATAAAAAATTAACTGGGTGTGGTAGCACGTGCCTGTAGTTCTGGCTACTTGGAAGGCTGAGGCAGAAGGATCACTGGAGCCCAGCAGGTCAACACTGAGGTGGCCGTGAACGTGCCACTGCACTCCAGCTTAGATGACGGAGTGAGACGCCAACTCAAAAAAAAAAAAAAAAATTAGCAGGGCATGGTGCTGCACACTTATAGTCGCCCAGCTACTCAGAAGGTTGAGGTAGGAAGACTGCTGCCTTAGCCTAGGAGTTCCAGGCTTCAGAGAGCTATGATTTATACCACTGCACTCCAGCCTGGGCAACAAAACAAGACTCTGTCTCAAAAAAAGAAAAAAGAAAATTAAGGGCAGCCTATGGTCAACAGCCAGCAAGGATCTGAGACCCTGGGTCCAATAACCCTCAAGGACTCAAGGAACGGAGTTCTACCACCAAGCACTATGTGAGCTTAGAACCTGGTCTAGATGACCCTGAGATGACCATGATCCTGGCAGACACCTTGACTGCACCCTTGTGAGAGCCTGAAGCAGAGGACCCAGCTAACCCAAGCCCAGATTCCTGACCCACAGAAACTATGAGATGAGAAATGTGTTGCTTTTTTTTTTGAGTTGCAGTCTCACTCTGTTGCCCAGGCTGGAGTGCAGTGGCAGAATCACTGCCACCTCAGCCTTGAACTGCTGGGCTCGGGCGGTCCTTCCACCTCAGCCTTCCCAAGTAGCTGGAACTACAGGCATGTGCCACCATGCCCAGCTAATTTTTAATTTATTGTAGAGACAAGGTCTTGCCAAGTTGCCAAGGCTGGTCTCGAACCCCTGGGCTCAGGTAATCCTCTCACCTCATCCTCCCGAAGTACTGGGATTATAGGTGTGCACCACCATGCCTGGATAATTTTTTGATTTATTGTAGAGACAAGATCTTGCCAAGTTGCCCAGGCTGGTCTTGAATTTCTGGGCTCAGGCAATCCTCTCGCCCATAGTGCTGGGATTATAGTCATGAGTTACTGTGCCTGGCCTATATGTGTTGCTTTAAGTCACTAAATTTTGGGGATAATTTGTTACTCAGCAATAGAGAACTAAGATAATAGGTGTATAATTTTACTAGATAATAGGTGTATAATTTTAGTAGATAAAAATGTCATCTCTGATCCATCATCAGCTAGATTGTCACCTTAGACCAGAATATTTCAAACTGAAGGTTGCAGTACATTAGTGGTTAAAAGATCAGTATAAAGGGTTGTAATCCACATTAAGAAAAATGGAAGCTGGGCTTGGTGGCTCAGCCTGTAATCCTGCGCCTTGGGAGGCTGAGGTGAGTGGATTGCCTGAGCCTGCGGATTTGAGACCTGCCTGGGCAACTTGGTGAGACCTCATCTCTACAATAAATCAAAAAATCAGCCGGGCGTGGTAGCGCGCAGCTGTAGTTCCGGCTACTCGGGAGGCTGAGGCGGAAGGATCGCCGGAGCCCAGCAGGTCGAGGCTGCGGTGGCCGGGAGCGGCCACTGCACTCCAGTCTGGGCGACAGGGTGAGACTCCAACTCAAAAAAAAAAAAAAAAAGAAAGAAAAATGGAAATAGAATGAAGTAGAAGATACAGAACATTTGTACTAAGGAAGGGTAAGTATTTTCACAAAACTTTTAATTTATACACATTCATGTGTATTGAGTCACAATGTCAAATGTTATTTCTTACAGTGGCTCAAGATCAATAAAATTTGAAAGCCACTGTCATAAGCCTGCTTTTCAGGTTGGGGTGATGGATTCTTTCCTAGTCTCCTGAGGGTCTCCTCGTGATTGAGAGAGATTGTGGTTGACCAGTATGATCATAAGGCGAAGCAAATCTACCTAGCATGGGCTGACAGGACTTAACGATGTCTCATTAGGAAAGCTAACCTTCTCTATACTAAGGGGCCAAAGGTAAAATGATGGCACAGACACCCCATCTTTTTTTTTTTTGAGTTGGAGTCTCACTGTTGCCCAGACCGGAGTGCAGTGGCCACTCCCGGCCACCGCAGCCTCGACCTGCTGGGCTCCGGCGATCCTCCCGCCTCAGCCTTCCAAGTAGCTGGAACTACAGGCGTGCGGTACCATGCCCGGCTCATTTTTGATTTGTAGCAGAGATGAGGTCTCGCCAAGTTGCCCAGGTGGGTCTCGAACCCTCGGGCTCAGGCAATCCACTCACCTCAGCCTCCCAAAGGTGCGGGATTACTGGCCACTGAGCCCGGCCTTTTTTTTTTTTTTTTTTTTGAGTTGGAATCTCACTCTGTCACCCAGGCTGGAGTGCAGTGGTACTCTCACGGCCACCGCAGCCTCAACCTGCTGGGCTCCGGTGATCCTTCCTCCTCAGGCTTCCGAGTGGCCAGAACTACAGGCAGATGCTACCACGCCCAGCTTTTATTTATCTATTTATTTTGATCTGTTGTAGAGACGGGGTCTCACCATGTTGCCCAGGCTGGTTTCAAACCTGCGGGCTCAGGCAATCCTCTCGCCTCGGCCCCCAAAGTGCTGGGATTACAGGTTTTGAGTCAGGGTCTCATTCTTTCTCTCAGGCTGGAGTACAGTGATACAATCATGGCCCATCACAGCCTTGACCTCCTGGGCTCAAGTGATCCTTCAGTCTCAGACTCCTGAATAGTTGGGACTACGGGGGCATGCCACTATGCTCAGCTAATTTTTTGTAGAGATGAGTTCTCGCTATGTTGGTCTACAGCTGGTCCCAAACTCCTGGGATCAAGCCTCAGACCTCCCAAAGTGCTAAGATCATGGCCAAGAACCACTGTGCCCAGCCGAAACCCCATCTTTTTTTTTTGAGTTGGAGTCTCACTGTGTCGCCCAGACTGGAGTGCAGTGGCCGCTCCCGGCCACCGCAGCCTCGACCTGCTGGGCTCCGGCGATCCTTCTGCCTCAGCCTTCCGAGTAGCCGGAATTACAGGCGTGTGCTACCATGCCCGGCTGATTTTTTGATTTATTGTAGAGATGAAGTCTCGCTGCCCAGGCGGGTCTCGAACCCGTGGGCTCAGGCAATCCAGAAATTCCATCTTTTTCAGTATAAGTGATGTCAGGTGGTGTGGGGTGTAGCTGCTCTGTGGGTCCTTGATTTTGTCACAGAAAAGAATTTCAGAACAAGTCCAAAATAAGGTTTAAAGGAAAGTTTATTATAGCAAGGAAAACACATTCAAGGGAGAACATGGACGCCTCAAAGAGAAAGGACACATGCTTGCCATTAACAGAAATCTTCATATATTGTCTACAAATGATGATTAAGCAACCTTTTTTTTTTTTTTGAGTCGGAGTCTCACTCTGTCGCCCAGACTGGAGTGCAGTGGCCGCTCCTGGCCACTGCAGCCTTGCCTGCCGGGCTCTGGCGATCCTTCCGCCTCAGCCTTCCGAGTAGCTGGAATTGCAGGCACACGCTACCACGCCCGGCTGATTTTTTGATTTATTGTAGAGATGAGGTCTCGCTGCCCAGGCGGGTCTCAAACCCGCGGGCTCGGGCAATCCACTCACCTCAGCCTCCCAAAGGTGCAGGATTACAGGCTGAGCCACCGAGCCCAGCTCTGCTTCAGTCTTTTAAGTAGCTGGTACTACAGACGTATGTCACCACACCTGGATCGTTTTTTAAATTTTTTGTAGAGACAGGGGTCTCACTATGTTGGCCATGCTGGTCTTGAGCTGACGTGAAGAGCTGCTATAGTCTGTTCATATTGCAACAACTACAAGAGAAGGATATGGCGAGTGTTTGGGCTGAAGTAGGGTCCGAGTGAATAAATGACAGCCCACTGACTCAAATTAGCAAAAGAGAGATTTATTAGTCAAGGCTCTTGCTGGCTAGCAACTGCTTGCAGGGAAGTGGTTCTGAGCAAGGCGGCCAAGCTGCAACACAGGGCTGTCTTAAGTAGTTTAGATTTACATCCTGGAGGGCTAAAGATAGAACTTGGGATTTCCCAGGGCTCTTATCACAACATTCTGGAGGCGTGGGCAAGCAAGCAAGTTTACAGAAGCAGATGTAGCTGGTTATGCAGGTGCGGCAGATATTAATCGTGTAATGTCTGCAGAGGAAGTTTCCAGGAAAGGAGTAATGCTTGTCTCAAGGTTAGAGCTATTTTGTTTTCCTCCTACACTTCTATCTTTGTTCTCTTTGTCCTTCTTACAGGACCTGCATGTACCTACATTCCTGAGATTTAACAAAGAGCATTTCCTCTTATCTCCTATGCACTCCCAGTAAATGACTTCAAAGAATTCTTAACTTCCCTGTAGTCTGTGCCCAATTAAATGAGAGAAGTGAGTCCCTACTTACTCCCTTTTCTTAGTAGTCATACGTTTGAATAATTTAGTACCAATGTAACCTTAAGTCTTGTGATTTGTATAACTTTTGCTTACTAATAAGAAATGTAGTAATGAATGATGTCTTAGGCCTTATTAACTCCCTTTACTCTATGACAAGCTTGATTAACTCCTCTGCCTGATGTTACTTGATAAGAAGCTGTGAGATACCTCTGGTAGCCGGTGCCAGGAAGTGTGGACCACAGATGGCATTATTGACAAAATGCAGCTGTAACTTAAGTTCTATACAATGCTTTGCCAAACACATAGTCAATGTATAGGTACCAGCCACCCTGAACTTGTAAAAGCAGACTGTAACGCCTCAAGGGTACGCAGACCTATTTCAGAAAGGCCAAGAGCCAGGCTCTGCTCCCTGGATTCAAATTCAAAAATGCTTGGATTGTGCTATTAAAAACTGGAGGCACTTAGGCATTTACAATTAAATTGGAAAAGTTAAATATTATCACATGACTCAGCAATTCCACACCTAGGTCTATACCTAAAAAGAACCGAAAACAGGTATCTAAAGAATATTTGTACATGCATTTCATCACAGCATTATTCATATTAGCCCTAAAGTGGAAACAACCCAAATATTCATCAATTGATAAATGAACAAACAAAATGTGGTCTATCCATACAGTGGAACATTATTCAGCCATAAAAAGGAATAAAGCGTGCTGATAGGCGATACAACATGAGTGAAACTTGAAAACATGAAGCAAAAGAAGCCAGACACAAAAGGTCATACATTGTACGATTCCATTAACATGAAATTCCCAGAATAGGTAAGGTAAGTTCTAGAGTCAGAAAGTAGATTCTGGGAAGGTACTGGGGGAAAAGGGGACCCAGGAGGAGTGACTGCTAACTGGTTCAGGGATTTTCTTGTGGGGGTGATAAAAATGTGTTGGAACCAGACATATGCTGGGGTAATAGTTGCACAACATTGCGAATGTGTTAAACGCCACTGAATTGTGAACACGAAAATAGTTCATTTTATGTTATGCAAATTGTACCTCAACACAAATAAACTGAATTGTTTGCTAAGATTCTGAAGTGCAACGTTTTGCCAACTTGGGAAAAGGTGCTTCCGGCTCAGCACTCCGAAATGGTCCCATCGCGTTAGCCGGCTACGACTCGGGTTTGCAGGAAAGCTCCAGGGCCGGCCCCTTTCGCCTCTGCCCTGGAAGCTTCGTGGCGTGCTCGGGGCGGGGCCGGGCTCGGGGCGGGGCCGGGCTCGGGGCGGGGCCGGGCTCGGGGCGGGGCCGGGCTCGGGGCGGGGCCGGGCTCGGGGCGGGGCCGGGCTCGGGGGCGACGCGGGCCCGAGGGCGGGGCCAGGCTCGGGGGCGTGGCCGGGACGCCGCGGCGGTGGAAGGGAGCGTCGGACGGCGCGCGTCGCCGGTTGCCGGGAGAACCGTGACAACAAAAGGCGCGGGCGGCGGCGGCGCGGCGGAGCGAAGTCGAGGAGTCCTGCGCTCGCCGCCGGAGACCGGGGCTTTCCCGAGCCGGTCAGTGCGGGGAGGTGGGGGCGACCCCCCTCCCGTCCGCGGCCCCCTGCGCCTGCCCTCCCGCCGGCCGCGCCCCGCCGTTGGGAGCTCGGGGCGCCGGCCGGGGCTCGGGCCGCTGCGGGGGGACCTGGGGGACGGTGGGGAGACGTCGGCGGGGCGGAGGAGGGCGCCCGAGGGGGCCTGGGGTCGGTGCTGGGAGGCCGGAGGGCGGCTGGAGGCCGAGCGCCCCTTGCGGAGGGAAGTCGGGCTCCCCTGAGGTGGAGGGCCCGGGGAACCCGGACGGGCCGGAACGCTGGACCGAGACCCTGCAAGTGGACCCGTGGGCGTTTCGAGCTTGTGCTTCTCACCGCGGGGAGAAGGACCCGGAGGCAGCTGCCTGGCGGGGGGGGCTTTTCCCATCGTCGAGGTTGACACTTGAGTGCATCCAAGCCTTGTGCATGTCCGAAAGCCGCACCCTCGCCTGGTCATGGAGAAAGAGAAAGGGCGCCCAGATTCTTCTTTGACCCTTTTATGAAACATTGCACCTGCCAATTTTACAAAATCTTTTGTTGTTTTCCCTTTCACTCCCCTGTCTTTACACACTTGCGCTTTTTCCGAGTGCCTTATGAGATTCACTCTCCATCCGCTAGGAAGTTTCTTATGAATATTAACTAACCACGCACTTAAGACAGCCACTACTTTCTGAGAAACCGAGGGCACAGGATGGCAACGGTATGTGGAGACAGCCTTTCCTGATTAGTGACATGGCATCAAGGATTAAATATTTCTCTTGCCTCTGCGCAGATATCAAAAACCTTAATATGCCTGAATATTACCACCCAGTCAGATTTCACCATTTTGGGCATTTATTGGTAACATAATGCATATGTTTCTGATGGCTATAATTGATCAGAATCTGAAGAAGTGGAAGTGTTTCATATCACGTAAAAAAAACTAAGAACCTTTGTTCTTGTGAATTGGTTTTTTTACAAGCCATATATTTATGGACCATTATTGCTTTTTAAGGTTAAAATTGGCGTTTCAATTGTCTATATAGCCAAAGTGTTTTTAGATATTCCCGTTATAAAAGCTAATACAATGAGAATATTCCAATTATGTTTCGCATTTTTTATTAGCAAATTCTTTTTTTTTGAGTTGGAGTCTCACTCTGTCGCCCAGGCTGGAGTGCAGTGACACACTCCCGGCCACCGCAGCCTCGACCTGCTGGGCTCCCGTGATCCTTCCGCCTCAGTCTTCCGAGTAGCCGGAATTACAGGCACGCGCTACCTTGCCCGGCTGATTTTTGATTTATTGTAGAGATGAGGTCTTGCCGAGTTGCCCAGGCGGGTCTCAAACCCTCAGACTCAGGCAATCTACTAGCCTCAGCCTCCCAAAGTGCTGAGCCACCGAGCCCGGCCTGTTAACAAATTCATTGGACTACACAGCTAAGTTTGGCTTAACATAGACCATGCTTTTTGCTTTAATGTGGTGGCAAAGAAGAGAAACTATATGTGTATTGTAACCGTAAATTATGTATAATAACTTCAAATGTAGGTGTTCAGAAACATTTGGAAGAATCAATTTAGCATTCCTGAAGTTTGGAACAGTTTCCAATACTAAATGATTTAAGAGTCTTTGAGGATCCAAGAAAGGATTTACCATATACATGAGTATATATTTTTTTTCAGTATAAAATTTCATTAGAATGATTAAAACTGTCAAGGTTAGATGTATCTTTTTGTTTTGCCATTAAAGATAGTATGTTGACTGTTTTGGGATTTTACAGCCCAAAGGACCTGATTCTTTTTTGCTCTCAGTGGGCATTTATTTAATTTAATTTAATTTATTTATTTTTGAGTTGGAGTCTCACTCTGTCATCCAGACTGGAGTGCAGCGGCCGCTCCCGGCCACCTCAGCCTCGACCTGCTGGGCTCTAGCGATCCTTCCGCCTCAGCCTTCCAAGTAGCTGGAACTACAGGCACGCGCTACCATGCCCAGCTAATTTTTGATTTATTGTAGAGATGAGGTCTCGTCAAGTTGCCCAGGTGGTCTCGAACCCGCAGGCTCAGGGAATCCACTCACCTCGGCCTCCCAAAGTGCTGGGATTACAGGTTGAGCCACTGAGCCCGGCCTCAATGGGCATTTAGTAGAGTGATGTAAATGTTTATTTGTTGTTGTGATTCCCTGACTATCCACTCACAGAATTATAAATGCAAAGTACTGCCACAGAGTTTTTTTTAAAGGCTTGTAAGATTAAATATGTCATTAACATTTCCATAGCACATAGTGCTTAAAATGTTATTTCAGTCCAGTAGTCTGCTATGTTACTTAGTGATGGTCTTCAAGATACAATTTCTCCAAAGAACCTAGCCTCACCTCACACTGATTACTGTTCATCATCTGCACTTAAACATTATCATAGATGACTCGTTTGTTATGTTTATGTTTTTAAGCTTTTATATCGCATAAGCTTTATCCTACCAAGGCTGAACATTTGTGTACAAATTTGTTTGCAGACATGTTTTCATTTCTTTTGGGAGTGGAATTGCTGGGTCAAATGATATCTCTGTTTAACTTTTTGAGGAAATGCCAATCTGTGTTCCAGAGTGTACCATTTTACTCTCCCACCAGGAGTATATGAGGGTTCCAATTTCTCTATACCCTGCCAACACAAAACTTATTACTATATGTCTTTTTTTTTTTTTGGTAGAGATAAGGTCTTGCTATGCTGCTTAGGCTGGTCTAGAACCCCTGGGCTCAAGCAGTCCACCCGCCTCAGTCTCCCAAAGTGTTGGGATTATAGGCGTGAGCCTCCATGCCCAGTCTGATCTCTCTCTTTTGTGATGGCCATACTAGTGGATGTGGAGTTGTATCTCCTTGTGGTTTTTTTTTGTTTTTTTGTTTTGAGTTGGAGTCTCACTCTGTCGCCCAGACTGGAGTGCAGTGGCCGCTCTTGGCCACCGTAGTCTCAACCTGCTGGGCTCCGGCGATCCTTCCGCCTCAGCCTTCCAAGTAGCTGGAACTACAGGCGCACGCTACCACGCCCGGCTAATTTTTTGATTTATTGTAGAGATGAGGTTTCACCAAGTTGCCCAGGTGGGTCTCGAACCCGTGGGCTCAGGCAATCCACTCACATTGGCCTCCCAAAGCGCTGGGATTACAGGCTGAGCCACTGAGCCCAGCCTCCTTGTGGTTTTGATTGCATTTTCCAGCTAACTAATGATGGTGAGCATCTTTTCATGTATTTGTTGTTCATTTGTGTATCTTAGCCTTTCCAGATGCTTTGCCTATTTTTAAATTTTTGCAAAATTTTTGAGTTATAATAATTTTATACATTTTAGTTACAAATCCCTTATTAGATATATAACTTGCAAATATTTTCTCACATTCAGTGTCTTTTCACTTTCTTCATGGTTTCCTTTGAGGCAAAGTTTTTAATTTTGATGAAGTGCAGTTTATCTACTTTTTATTTTATTATTATTATTTTTTTTAATTTTATTTCATCTTTTTTTACTTTTAATTGTCACATAATCCTTGTACATATTTATGGGTCAGGGTGATATTTCAATATGTGTATTCAGTGTATAATCAAATCAGGGTATTTTTTTCTTTTATTGCTTTTGCTTTTGGTGTCATACCTTACATTATTGCCAAATTCAAGGTCAAGAAGAGTTACTCCTGTGTTTTGGGTTTTTTTTTTTTCGAGTTAGGGTCTCACTCTGTCGCCCAGACTGGAGTACAGTGGCACTATCAGCTCATTGCAGCCTTGACCTCCTGGACTTAGGCAATCCTTCCACCTCACCCTCCCAAATAACTGGTACTACAGGCACACACCACCATCCCCAGATAATGTTTTTGTAGAGATGAGGTCTCGCTGTGTTGCCCAGGCTCGTCTCAAAACTCCTGGGCTCAGATTACTTGCTTTGGCCTCCCAAAGTGCTAGGATTACAGGTGGCTGGTCTTCTGTGTTTTCTTCTAAGAGTTTTACAATTTCAGCTCTTACATTTAGGTCTGTGATTCATTTTTGGTTAACTTTTATATATGATATGGAGGTAGAGGCTCCACTTAATTTTTTTTTTTTTTTTTTTTTTGAGTTGCAGTCTCACTCGGTCGCCCAGACTGGAGTGCAGTGGCCGCTCCCGGCCACCGCAGCCTCACCTGCTAGGCTCTGGCAATCCTTCCGCCTCAGCCTTCCCAGTAGCCGGAACTACAGGCATGCGCTACCACGCCCGTCTGATTTTTTGATTTATTGTAGAGATGAAGTCTCGCTGCCCAGGTGGGTCTCGAACCCGCGGGCTCAGTCAATCCACTCACCTCAGCCTCCCAAAGGCGCGGGATTACAGACTGAGCCACCGAGCCTGGCTTCCACTTCATTCTTTTTTTTTTTTTTTGAGTTGGAATCTCACTCTGTTGCCCAGACTGGAGTGCAGTGGCCGCTCCCGGCCCCCTGCAGCCTCGACCTGCTGGGCTCCGGTGATCCTTCCGCCTCGGCCTTCCGAGTAGCCAGAATTACAGGCGCTTGCTACCACGCCCAGCTGATTTTTTGATTTATTGTGGAGGTGAGGTCTCGCCTGCCCAGGCGGGTCTCGAACCCGCGGGCTCAGGCAGTCCACTCACCTCAGCCTCCCAAAGGCGCGGGATTACAGGCTGAGCCACCGAAGCCCGGCACCCACTTCATTCTTATGCATGTCGATATCCATTGTCCCAGTACCATTTGTTGAAAACACCGTTTCCCCCCATTGAATTGTCTTGGTACCATTGTTGAAAATCAGTTGCCCAACCAATTGCCCATAAATGTGAAGGTTTATTTGTAGATTCTCAATTCTGTTCTTTTGATTTATATGTCTGTCCTTATGCCAGTACCACACTGTCTTGATTGCTGTTGCTTGGTTTTGAAATAATGGAAGTGTGAGACCTCCCATTTTGTTGGAATTTGTTTGATTTTTTTTTTTTTTTGAGTTGGGGTCTCACTCTGTCGCCCAGACTGGAGTGCAGTGGCTGCTCCCGGCCACCGCAGCCTCGACCTGCCGGGCTCCGGCGATCCTTCCGCCTCAGCCTTCCGAGTAGCCAGAATTACAGGCATGCACTACCAAGCCCGGCTCGTTTTTGATTTATTGTGGAGATGAGGTCTTGCCGAGTTGCCCATGTGGGTCTCGAACCTGTGGGCTCAGGCAGTGCACTCAGCTCAGCCTCCCAAAGGCGTGGGATTACAGGCTGAGCCACTGAACCTGGTGTTTGATTGTTTTTTTAAAGACAGAGTCTTGCTCTGTCACCCAGGCTGGATTGTGGTGACAGAATCATGGTGCACTGCAACATCTAGCTCCTGGACTCAAGCAATCCTTCTGCCTCAGCCTCCCAATTAGCTAGGACCGCAGGTGTGCACCACAGTGCCTGCCTAGTTTTTTTTTTTAGTTGGAGTCTCACTCTGTCGCCCAGGCTGGAGTGCAGCGGCACACTCACAGCCACACCAGCCTCAACCTGCTGGGCTCCGGCGATCCTCCCACTTCAGCCTTCCAAGTAGCCGGAACTGCAGGCAGGGGCGCTACCATGCCTGGCTAATTTTGGATTTATTGTAGAGATGAGTTCTCACCATGTTGCCTAGATTGGTCTCAAACCCCTGAACTCAGGCAATCCTCTTGCCTTCTCCTCCCAAAGTGCTGGAATTACAGGTGTGAGTCATGCCCCCGCTGTTTCTTTCTCAGTATTGTTTTTTTTTTTTTTTTTTTTTTTGAGTTGGAGTCTCACTCTGTCGCCCAGACTGGAGTGCAGTGGCCGCTCCCGGCCACCGCAGCCTTACCTGCTGGGCTCCAGCGATCCTTCCACCTCAGCCTTCCGAGTAGCCGGAATTACAGGCGCGTGCTACCACGCGCGGCTGATTTTTGATTTATTGTAGAGATGAGGTCTCGCTGCCCAGGCGGGTCGCGAACTCCGCGGGCTCAGGCAATCCACTCACCTCAGCCTCCCAAAGGCGCGGGATTACAGGCTGAGCCACCGAGCCCGGCAGTATTGTTTTGACTATTCTCTCTCTTTGGTTTCTCTGTGAATTTTAGGGTCAGCTTGTTAATTTATGCAAAGTCAGCTGGGATTTCCAAAGGAGTTGCATTGACTCTGTAGATCAGTTCCGGTCTTATTGACATCTAAACAGCATGTCTTTCAACCCATGAGCATGAGATTGTTTTTTATTTATTTAACTCTTGTTTTAGTTTCTCTTTTTGTTTTGTTTTGTTTTTTGTTTTTATTTTGAGTTGGAATCTTACTCCGTAGCCCAGGCTAGAGTGCAGTGGCACGCTCACAGCCACCCCAGCATCGACCTTATGGGCTCCAGCAATCCTCTGCCTCAGCCTTCCAACTAGCCGGAACTACAGGCATATGCTACCATGTCTGGCTAATTTTTTGATTTATTATGGAGACGAGGTCTCGCTAAGTTGCCTGGGCTGGTCTCAAACCTGTGGACTCAGGCATTCCACTCGCCTTGGCCTCCCAAAGTGCCGGGATTACAGGCTGAGCCAGCAAGCCCGGCTTGTCTTTTTCTTTTTTTTTGAGTTGAGTTCTCACTCTGTTGCCCAGGCGGGGCCTCGACCTCCTGGGCTTGAGTGATCCTTCTGCCTCAGCCTCCTGAGTAGCTGGGACTACAGGTGCATATCACCACACCCAGCTATTTTTAAATTTCCTATTGAGACAGGTCTCACTATGTTGTCTAGGCTGGTCTCGAACTCTTGGGCTCAAGCAGTTCTCCTGCCTTGGCCTCCAAAAGTGCTGGGATTACATGTGTGAGCCACTACACCCGACAACTTTCTTTCAACAATATCATATAGTTTTCAGATACAAGTTTTACACATTTTTTGTTAAATTTAATCCTGAGTATCTTATTCTTTTTGATACTTTTTTTTTTTTTTTTTTTTTTGAGTTGGAGTCTCACTCTGTCACCCAGACTGGAGTGCAGTGGCCGCTTCCGGCCACCGCAGCCTTGCCTGCTGGGCTCCGGCGATCCTTCCGCCTCCGCCTTCCGAGTAGCCGGAATTACATTGATACTATTTTAAATGGAATTATTTTCTTAATTTATTTTTCAAGGTGTCCATTTTAAGTGTAGTTGCCAGTTTAAATTTTTTTGTTTTGAGACAGGGTCTTGTTGTCTAGGCTGGAGTGGAGTGGTGCAATCGTAGCTCACTCAGCCTTGAACTCTTGGGCTCAAGCAGTCCTTCCGCTTCAGCTTCCCAAGTATCTGGAACTACAGGTATGTGCCACTTTGTCTGGCTAAGTTTTAAAATTTTTTTGTAGAGGCAAGGTCTCATATGTTGTTCAGGCTGGTCTTGAATTCCTGGCCTGAAGCCATCCTGACATTCCTATTTAATTTTTAATGTTATATTATTATTATTATTTTGAGGCAGGGTCTTACTGCCAGGCTGGAGTGTTGTAGCTTGATCATCTCTCACCATAGCCTCACCCTCCTGGGCTCAGGCAATCCTCCCATCTCAGCCTCTCGAGTAGCTGCGACTACAGGTGTGTGCCACCATGCCTGGCTAATTTTATTTATTTATTTTTTATTTTTATAGAGAAGTGGTCTCGCTATGTTACCTAGGCTGGTTTTGAAGTCTTGGGCTCAAGCAATTCGCCCGCCTCGGCCTCCCAAAGTGCTGGGGATTATAGGTGTGAGCCACCACCCAGCCTAATGTATTAATTCTGTAGGGTTTTCAGGAATAAGTACAACATAGTATTTAGAAATAGAAAAACAGTTTTTTTTTGTTAGTTTCGTTTATTTTTGAATAAAAGTTTAGTTTTAAATTTATATTGACTTATAGAAATCCTTAAAACTATTTTCGTGGATGTACTTATAACAACTGTGCCAAAGAGAGATGTTATTTTATTATTATTATTATTTTGGCTTGTACAAATTTACTAAAACTTAATGAGGCCGGGTACAGTGGCTCACACCTATAATCCCAGCACTTTGGGAGGCCTAGGTGAGAGAATTGCCTGAGCCCACAGGTTTGGGACCAGCCTGGGCAACTTAGCGATTCCTCATCTCTACAGTAAATCAAAAAAATTAGCCAGGCATGGTGGCGCGTGCCTGTAGTTCCAGCTACTCGGAAGGCTGAGGTGGTAGGATCATCTGAGTCCAGGACGTTGAGGCTGCAGTGGCTGTGAGCCTGCCACTGCACTACAGCCTGGGCGACAGAGTGAGACTCCGACTCAAAAAAAAAAAAAAGAATGAGAGACTGGGTTCTTGTGACTCACGCCTGTAAATTCCAGTACTTTTGGGAGACGATGATGGGAGGACAGTATGAGGCCTGGAGTTCAAGACCAGCATGGGCAATAATCTTTAGTAGGCTCCAGGTTAAGGATCTAAACATCCTGCAGAGACCACTTTTAGGCCAGGGCAGTGCCTCACACCTCTAATTACAGGAGTCCGAGGCTGCAATGGACTGTGACCACACCACTGCACTCCAGCAGGAGACCCTTTCAGTGAGTAAGCTGCATGCTTGCTGTCATCACTGAGTTCTCAATTTTTTTCCTTTTCAGGCACATTGTAGAGATGCTATCTTTCAATATATAGTTATAAAATCTAGTACTCATGTTTGCTTATAACATCTGTATGCTTCCTTAATGATTTCTTTGCCTTAATTTTCTAACTCTCTAATTAGTCAATATTTAGATGAATGAACTGGGACATATATATTACCACTGTAGAAATAAAGACACAGTGGAACATTGTGTATTTATCATTGAACTTCATCATTTACCAACTCATAGCCCCCCACCCTAGATTATTTTGAAGCCAACCCATCATATTAGTTCATCTGTAAATTAATGATATACTTTACAAGACAGATTTACTCTGCTACTATCTTGTATTGGAACAAAACCTGCTCTAATTAACTTTGCTTTAGAAGGTGGTTAGTTTATTGGGATAAAAGGAGTCAATAATTTAAACTTGTTTTTATTTTGGTATGCAGGAGTCCAGATCTTACAGAAAATGGATATTTCTCACACTAGATTCTGAGCATTAAGCGGAAAATATATTTAGTAAAATTTAAGCTGCCATGGAAGAAATACCTGTAAAAGTTGCTGTAAGAATTAGACCTCTGCTTTGCAAAGAAGTTCTTCATAATCATCAAGTTTGTGTGAGAGTGATTCCAAACACCCAGCAAATTATCATTGGGAGAGATAGAGTTTTTACTTTTGATTTTGTTTTTGGCAAAAATTCCACCCAAGATGAAGTTTATAATGCGTGTATAAAGCCCCTAGTGTTGTCTCTCATTGAGGGCTATAATGCAACCGTTTTCGCCTATGGACAGACTGGATCGGGGAAGACATACACCATTGGAGGAGGCCATGTTGGTAAGATTCTCATACTTTTTGGCTTTTATTTGTGATGCTAGAAAGAAGCTCAAATACGATAGTACCTGACACAAAATAGGTGCTTAGCATATTGATTAAATAGTGAAAGAAGGAATAGTATAATCAAATGTGTGCATAAGATCATCATCTTTGAAAGATTTGTTTTTCTTTTTCTTTTTCTTTTTTTGAGCTGGATTCTCACTCCCAGACTGGAGTGCAGTGGCCGCTCCCGGCCACCACAGCCTCGACCTGTTGGGCTTCGGTGATCCTTCCGCCTCAGCCTTCTGAGTAGCTGGAACTACAGGCGCACGCTACCACACCTGGCTAATTTTTGATATATTGTAGAGATGAGGTCTCGCCAAGTTGCCCAGGCGGGTCTCAAACCCGTGGGCTCAGGTAATCCACTCACCTCGGCCTCCCAAAGCGCTGGGATTACAGGCTGAGCTACCGAGCCCAGCCAAAAGATTTGTTTTTCAATATTGAAGTTTCATTAAACTATCTAACTTATGAAAGAGCTGTAAGACATTGCTCAGTATTCAGCTCTTGTTATTTTGGTGCATTTTTGCATTTTATCTTAACTCTCTATCTGCATGTGGTTTTTTTTTTTTTTTTTTAATTGGAGTCTTACTGTCATCCAGACTGAAGTGCAGTGGCACACTCACAGCCACCACAGCCTTGACCTGCTGGGCTCAGGCGATCCTTCTGCCTCAGCCTTTCGAGTAGTTGGAAATACAGGCGTGCACTATCACACCTGGCTAATATTTTGATAGAGATGAGGTCTCACCAAGTTGCCCAGGCTAGTCTCGAACCTGTAAGCTCAGGCAATCCTCTCACCTTGGCTTCCCAAAGTGCTGGGATTTTAGGTGTGAGCTACTGCGCCTGGCCTAGCCCTTATTATTTTGGACAGAATTTAAAACAGAGATAAATGAGTTGTTAACATGATGAGATTTTTGTATCCCTTAAAAAGCCAGTTGTAAATATTAAGAGTCTTGCAACCAGGTTTTGGAGTAGAAGGAGAAATTTATTATGTAAAGTGTTTTTTAAAATATTTTCTAGCTAGATTTTACTTTTTTTTTTTTGAGTCGAGGTCTCAGCTCTGTTGCTCAGGCTGGAATGCAGTGGCAAGATCACAGCTCACTGCAGTTTTGACTTTCTGGGATCAAGTGATCCTTCCACCTCAGCTTCCTGAGTAGCTGGGACTATAGGTGTGCACCACCACACATGGCTAATTTTTTTTTTTTTTTTGGAGATGAGGTTTCACTAAGTTGCCTAGGCTGGCCCCAAACTCCTGGACTCAAGCATTCCTCTTCCCTTGGCCTCCCAAAATACTGAGATTACAAGCGTGAACCACTGCACCCAGCCAAAAAATCTTTTATTTTTTAATATGGAACTTATTGGTGCCCTTTAAGTCCCATATAATAGCTAAGTGATGGCTGTTGAGGCATAAAATTTTACAGATTTTTTTCTCTGAAATAGTTTATTTTGAGAATATAAGACTAACATTGCAAGTGCTATTTTTAGGTTACCAAAATACATATTGAATATTTATTATAAATATTATTTGAAATTAACCTTTTTGATCCATTGTATATTCTGGCTAATCTAGAATGTCTATACTATTGTTTGAAAGAGTTTAGACATTTCCTATCGACTAGTTCCTGGAAGCTCTTAAAAAGGAATCTTCACTTTCTCTCTTGCAACTATATTGGAGAAAAACTACAGCTTCCTTTACTTCCACACGATGGCAGTCTTGCATCTTAAATTAGGTGAGAGGCAGCCATCTAAATTTTTTTTTTTTTTGAGTTGAAGTCTCACTCTGTCACGCAGACTGGAGTGCAGTGGCCGCTCCTGGCCACTGCAGCCTCGACCTGCTGGGCTCCAGTGATCCTTCCGCCTCAGCCTTCCAAGTAGCTGAAACTAGAGGCGCGCGCTACCACGCCCAGCTAATTTTTGATTTGTTGTAGAGATGAGGTCTCCCCAAGTTGCCCAGATGGGTCTCAAACCCGCGGGCTCAGGCAATCCACTCACCTTGGCCTCCCAAAGTGCTTGGATTACAGGCTTAGCCACCGAGCCCAGCCGCCATCTAAATTAATAAATAGTTCAGATTTTCAGAATGATTATTGCCCAAGATTTAAACTTGGGTAATCTTCAACTTGGAAGAAAGTTCTGTTTAAGGTTAATTTTTTTTTTCTGAGTTGGAATCTCACTCTGTTGCCCAGGCTGGAGGCAGTGGCACTCTCACGGCCACTGCAGCCTTGACCTGCTGGGCTCAGGCAATCCTTCTGCCTCAGCTTTCCAAGTAGCTGGAACTACGGGCATGTGCCATCATACATGGCTAAGTTTTTGATTTATTGTAGAGAGGAGGTCTGGCCATATTGCCCAGGCTGATCTTGAACCCCTGGGTTCAGGCAGTCCTCTCATCTTGGCATCCCAAAGTGCTGACATTACAGGCTTCAGCCACTGTGCCTGGCCTTAGGGTTCTTTTTTTTTTTTTTGAGTTGGAGTCTCACTCTGTCACCCAGGCTGGAGTGCAGTGGCATTCTCACGGCCACCCCAGCGTCGACCTGTTGGACTCCGACGATCCTTCCGCCTTAGCCTTCCAAGTAGCTGGAACTATAGGCGCACGCTACCACACCTGGCTAATTTTTGATTTATTGTAGAGACAGGGTCTTGCCAAGTTGCCCGGGCTGGTCTCAAACCCGCAGTTTCAGGCAATCCACTCGCTTCGGCCTCCAAGTTTCATTTTTAAGCCAACTTTTTGTTATTTGGAATAAATTTGTCATGGAACAATGCTAAAAAATGGTTGGCAGGTTCCTAGCCTATGGGAATTTATTTAGTCTTAAGTCTCAAATTTTCCCTCCACTTTAAATTTTATCTTGTATACTTTTTTTTCACTATTTAAAAAATTGTGATAAGGTATATGTAGATATAAATATATATAATACACAATTTACCATTTTAATAACTTTTAAGTATCAAGTTCTGCGGCATTAGATATATTCAGCGTTAATGCAATTTTTCATAACCCCAAACAGAAACTCTGTGCCCATTAAGCCATAACTCTTTCCTCTCATCTCCTGGTCACCTCTAATTTATTTTCTGTCTCTTTGAATTTGCCTATTCTATGTATTTCATAGAAGTGGAATCATACGCTGTTTGTCCTGTGTCTGGTTTTCTCAGCATGTTATCGCATCTGTCAGAACTTTCTTCCTTTTTATGACTGAATAATATTCCATTGTATGTATATACCACACTTTATTTGTCCATTCTTCCATTGATATATATTTTGGTTTGTTTCCCTCTTTTGGCTCCTGTGAATAATGCTACTGTGAACATTGTTGTATCTGTTTGAGTTGCTTGTATGCATTTTTGTAAGGCTGCTTTAGCTTCTTTTTGAAACAATGTGGGGCACTAATAAGCATTTCTCATAGTGTTATCGTGCTGCTCTATGATCTGGGTTGTGGAAGCTGTGGGCACAGACAGCGCTACAGGAGAAGAAGAGTAGAGATGTTCCCCTCCCTGTTCCAGGCTGAGGTCTTGGCCTGGGCAGAACTGGCCCTTATGAACTTCTTCTGTGTCCTCTGTCGCCATTGACTCTGGCATACGTCCTTGCCCTGTCTTATCCCTTTCTACCATCAAGCTCCCTGTGCCCTTCTACCTAGAAATCTCAGAGCAGATGCTCTTGGCTAAGTGTGAGGAAATATGAGGGGGGACCAAAAAAACCACAGAATTATCTTTTGGAGGGCAGTCCCCTTATAGTACCTCACTAGGAATCCATCGACAGCAGTGTACCAGCTAGCATTGTTGGGAGAGGTGGCATTCAGCTTCAGTGAATTTTTTTTGGAGATTCTTTCAGTGTGATTGCCCATTTCATGATGGGTGATTTATGAGCGCACCTGCCCACGCTGCACTGAGTGTTCAGCAGTTTTTGACCCAAAACGGCATGACCCCTGTGCCCCACGCTCCCTGTTCACTTTATCTCAACCTGAGTGACTTTTTTTTGTTTCCCTGGATGAAAAATTTCTCAAATGAAGTTTAAGTATGGAAGAATTTTTAATTAAAAAATTCCGGGTTTTTTAGGATCACCCCTTGTATGATACAAGGACTTTTGTTAAAAAGCTATTTTTGCCAACATAAATGAATTGCACTCCTGTGATTTGGATTCCACCCAGGCCATAATAAATGATCTAAAGAGAAAGATGTTTTAGTGCAAAGGATGTGAGATAGGTAGGTCTTACATAGGGTCAGTTCCTGGCTTTCTTACATCTTTTTCTGCTTCATAAATTACATGTTGTCTAAAGGCACCAGCATTTTTATTACAGTGACTCCCACTAATAGAGAGAGGGACACTCAGAATATCCCGGAGGTGGAGTGGCTTTGGGTGGTAGGGTCAGTCCTTTGTATAGGAGTGTTTGTTTGTTTGTTTGTTTTAGAGACAGGGTCTTGTTCTGTCTCCTAGTCTGGAGTGCAGCGGCATGGTCACAGCTCACTGCATCCTCCTATTCTCAGGCTCAAGCTGTCCTACCACCTCAGCGTTCCAAGTAGCTGGCACCACAGGCACACTCTACCACACCTAGCTAATGTCATTATTTTTTGTAGTGATATGGTCTTGCTAAGTTGCCTCGGCTGATCCTCTCAAACCAAACCAACCTCAACCTGCCTTCCTCATGTTGAAGGCAACTCCAGTAGTTCAAGGCAAAACTTTGGAGTCATCCTTGACTCGTCACTTTCTCTCGCATCCCACTTCTAGACTGCCAGGAAATCTTACTGGGTCTTCCTTCAAACTAAACCCAGACTCCAGCTACCATCCTGGTGTGAGCCACCCTCATGTCTGCCCTGCTAACTCCTTGACTCCCATGTTACTGCAGAAACCACCTAAGTGGTCTCCCCACTTTATCCCTGCAAAACGCAGCATCCACCATGCCTTTTATCAGACTCAGGAAGAGTGAGCTACTGCTCTGCTCCAGTGGCTCTCATCTCACTCAGAATAAAACCCAAAACATACAGTGGTCTGTAAGGACCTCCATGATCTGGCTTCAGTCACCTCTCTCATGTTGGTCTCCTGTGCTTCTGCCCTTGTACCTCTACAGCAGCCATGCTGGTCTTCTTGTTTATGAACCACACCAGTGTAGGGCCTTCACAGTGGCTGTTACCTGTGTCTGGGACACTCTTTTCTCAGATACTCATGTGGCCCTTCCTCACTTCTTTGAAGTCTTAGCTCACATGTCAGCTTCTCAGTGATGCCCACCATGACCTTCCTATTTAAAGTTGCAAACACCTCCCCCTGACAGACAGTCACATTTCTAGTCTCCTTACCTTGCCCTATTTTTTTTTCCAGGTACCCTCATCGCCTTTTAATATACTGTATAATTCATTTATTGGTAATCCTTTTTAGCTGTTGTCTATCCTTACAATCTCACAAGGGCAGGGTTTTCTTTTCCCCCTGTTTTGTTCACTGATGGTTTCCAGAGTCCTAGAATAGTGCCTGGCACATAGTAGGTACTAAATAAATATTTGTTGAATGAATGCATGACTGAATTCTCACTAAAGGGATACGTGTGAAAACTTTTTAAATTTTTTTAGAGACAGGGTCTGGCTTTGTCATCCAGGCTGGAGTGCAGTGACAGGATTATAGCTCACTGCAGCCTCCAGCTCCTGGGCTCAAGCAATCCTCCCACCTCAGCCTCTTGAATAGCTAGGACTACAGGCATGCACCACCACACCTGGCTAACATTTTTATTTTTTGTAGAGATGAGATGTCTTACAGTGCTGCCCAGGCTGGTCTCAAACTCTTGGCCTCAGTGAGCCTCCTGCTTTGGCCTCCCAAAGTACTGGGATTACAACAAGCATGAGCCCTTGCACCGCTGAAAACATTTATCTGTGAATTTTATAGTTGTGGTTTAAAAAAATGTATAATATGGAGAAGTGTAAGAAAATAAATTATTAACTGTAAATTTTGGCTTTTAGCTTTTTGTCGGGGACCAGCCCCGACGGAGGGAAGGGTTAGGACCGCAACGGAGAATCCAGATGGCGCTAGAAGAGACCACTCAGAGGCAGTTTCTTCTGGGAACAGTCTGATCAGGACTGAAGCCAAATTTTATTTTGACTCCTTCCAACTTATATACCTTTTTCCATACCCTCCATCAGTGTGTCAATCACTTTGGGGGCGTACAAACTTTATGCAAATTACGTATCACGAGACTTGCAAGTTTCCAGCAAACAATTACAATTCCATGATACATGACGTGTTTCACAAAACTCACAATAAATTTACAGGTATACAATTTTTATACAGATTGTTCAAAGTGTTCTCCACAATGTTCAATAAATCATTCACATTATACTCTTTGTTCCAGACCCCGATTAATACAAAAACTTTTCTAAGTTAAATCTGTTTACTGACTCCTAATATTTTCAATGATTAATAGTATCAATTTAACACTATACTATAATCTGTAAGTTTACTCAAATGACTCAGTTATTCTATTAATCTATTATGGAATGTAGTGTCCTGTAATTCTATAACAATTAAAACTTATTCTTAAATTATAAAACCTTACCATGACTTAAATGAATTTCCTATGTCTAAACTTTAGTTTTTGTAATGATTAACCTTTAATACTATGCTTTATCCTATAAGCCAATACCTTATCATTAATTCTTTTATAAATCGTATAGTAACTATTATATTTGAATAATGTAGCCAAAAGAAACAAAACAGTAAGCATAAATTTGCTCAAATATACTCTAAAACGTAACTATAAGTGTATAAATTATATTTTATCCTAACAAGTCTACTCTAGAAATCATATAGTAGCTTTCACAGCCCTGAGTAAGGAAATGGATGGCCACATGGCCTCAGGCTGAGGTAAACAGAGGCAGACTGAGTTTCGGTATGAAACAAAGGCATAGTCGGTATGAAACAAAGGCATAGTCGCCAAGTTAATGACTTTGACTGCAGACAGTTTTCGGTATTTAACAGCACAAAGGCAAGGAAATGTATACCTGTAATGGGACAATAGCAATCCTTTCTGCCTGGCCAGGAACAGGGCAATAAGACTATGCTGGTAATTTAGTCTCTAATCTTAGCTCTAGGGGAAACTGCTTAAGAGTTGACTCACCAGAGAATAGAAGTTTGAAAAATATCTAGAAAGAAGTAAGATTTAGAAAGGACAAGGTCATTCTGCTGTATAACCTTTCATCAGACGTATAGAGATTTTTCTTATAAGTTTTACTGCCATGTATGCACACTGGTCATCAATCACACGCCAATATTATAGGTATAACTGATATCGTATGTCAGAGGCGATCTTCCAGATGGGCCTTTACAGGCCTCAGCAATGTAGCTATAGATGTTGGCTCCCAACAGCTTTTCTTATATTTTTAGTTCCAGATGTGCTTTCTTTTTCTAAATTTTCAGCTTCAGTTGTGGAGGGTCAAAAGGGTATCATACCTCGAGCTATCCAAGAAATATTTCAGAGCATCACTGAACATCCTAGCATTGACTTTAATGTAAAAGTATCTTATATAGAAGTATACAAGGAAGACCTAAAAGATCTTCTAGAATTGGAGACATCCATGAAGGAACTTCATATCCGAGAAGATGAAAAAGGAAACACAGGTAAAGTAGCCTACTTACTCGATTACCTTCATTAACATATAGACAGGCTTTAATTCTGCTGTGGGGTATATTCCAAGGAATCTTTTAAAACAGATATAGTTGCAAAGTGAATTTGTTCTTACTTTTAAATTAAATAGCTTATTATCAATTCCAGCTACATGAAAAACTAGAAATTCAGATTGGTTGGTAAGGTGAAGTTACTAACTTGTAATTCAAGATATTGATTTTAATTTTTTTTAGTTGGAGTCTCACTCTGTCACCCAGACTGGAGTGCAGTGGCCGCTCCCGGCCACCACAGCCTCGATCTGCTGGGCTCCGGCAATCCTTCTGCCTCAACTTTCCAAGTAGCTGGAACTACAGGCGTGCACTACCACACCCAGCTAATTTTTGATTTATTGTAGAGATGAGGTCTCGCCATATTACCCAGGCGGGTCTAGAACCCGCGGGCTCAGGCAATCCACTCACCTCGGCCTCCCAAAGTGCTGGTATTACAGGCTGAGCCACAGAGACCGGCCAATAAAATTTGTTTTAAAAGTGCTAAAAAAAAAAAAAAAAGAATAACCTATTCATTTGTATTGAATTTTTCACTCATCATTGATTATGACTCTGCAATACCAAAAAACAGAAAAACTAAGGATGGCTTGATTATTATTATTATTATTTTTTGAGTTGGAGTCTCACTCTGTCACCCAGACTGGAGTACAGTGGCATGCTCCTGGCCACCGCAGCCTCGACCTGCTGGACTCCGGTGATCTTTCCGCCTCACCCTTCCAAGTAGCCAGAACTACAGGTGTGTGCTACCACACCTGACTAATTTTTGATTTATTGTAGAGATGAGGTCTTGCCAAGTTGCCCGGGTGGGACTGGAACCCGTGGGCTCAGGTAATCCACTCGCCTTGGCCTCCCAAAATGCTGGGATTGCAGGCTGAGCCACCAAGCCTGGCCAAATTAACAAAACTGAAAAGAAACTAATTTTTAAAAATTACTACTAAGTTGTTTTAATCTACTACTGATTAATTCATTTTAATGATTTTCCTCTACTTTAATTAATCTATTAGACTTTACAAATCCAAATAAAGAGTTTTTTTGTCTGTCATTTTAAAGAAGTGAGTGTGATTCTAAGGAAACTAGATTGTTTTTCTCAAAAAATTACATCTCACAGAGTTGAAACATCAAAATGCGCTCAGCGCAGTCTATTAAAAGAGTTCATTTGGGAGATGATTTAAAATTATTTAATGATGTTGCTGATGCTACTGTTACTGTTTGAAATTCTATTGATTTTTTTTTAAAGGGTCTATCTTGGTCAGGCTTTTAGCAAATGATAACTGTTATGTAGTTAACTGTACTGGATTTTGATGAAACTTGGTTTAAAAACTTGTTATTGCTATTTTAAGTGATCGTTGGGGCCAAGGAATGCCATGTGGAAAGTGCAGATGAGGTGATGAGTCTGCTGGAGATGGGCAATGCTGCCAGACATACAGGTACCACCCAAATGAATGAGCATTCAAGCAGATCACATGCAATTTTTACAATCAGCATTTGTCAAGTTGGGAAAACTATGGAGGCAGCTGAAGATGGATCTTGGTATTCCCATCAGCACATTGTTTCAAAGTTCCACTTCGTGGATTTGGCTGGATCAGAAAGAGTAACCAAAACGGGGAATACCGGTGAACGGTTCAAAGAATCCATTCAAATCAACAGTGGCTTGCTGGCTTTAGGAAACGTAATAAGCGCTCTTGGGGATCCACGCAGGAAGACCTCACATATTCCTTACAGGGATGCTAAAATTACCCGCCTTCTGAAAGATTCCCTAGGAGGCAGTGCTAAGACTGTCATGATTACATGTGTCAGCCCATCTTCCTCGGATTTTGATGAGTCCTTAAATTCTCTCAAATATGCCAACCGAGCACGGAATATTAGAAACAAACCCACTGTGAACTTCAGCCCTGAGTCAGATCGTATGGATGAAATGGAATTTGAGATTAAGTTGCTTCGAGAAGCTTTGCAAAGCCAGCGGGCTAGTGTCAGCCAAACAAACCAGATTCATCAAGAGGGGACTCCTGATAAAAGTAGGATCCATTCTCTTGAGGGTCAGGTAGCTCAGCTACAAGGAGAATGTCTGGGTTACCAAAGTTGTATAGAAGAAGCCTTTACCTTCCTGGCAGACTTAAAGGATGCTGTCAGATTAAACCAAGAGCAGCAACAGAAACTACAAGAGTGGTTTAACATGACCCAGGAGGTCAGGAGGACTGTCCTCACCTCATGCCGAGGAAACCGAGACATTGGAAACCTGGAAGAAGGACCACAGCATATTACAGTTCTCCAACTGAAGAGAGAACTTAAAAAATGTCAGGTACTTGTAGATCAGTTTTTAAAAAATTTTACATTATTATTGATACATAATAGATGTACATATTTTTAGAATACATATGAAAATTCAATACATTTATATATTATTTTTATGTGAAAGTTCTTTAAGGACTAAATTACTAAATTTGGGCAAGTGAATTCTAAGAGTCATTCTGGACTTTTAGGTTTTTGAAAGGGATTATATGTCAGATATCATTTGCCTTTCCTGTCCCTTAATCTGTTTTTCTACTCTGTCTTTTCCTGTTAGGCTCTCCTCACAATTCATACCTTTCTTGGCTACTGCTTCCTCCTCCTCTGGTTAAATTTTTTTTTTGTCTTTATTGCAGTAGATTTAGGGGATACAAATAGGTTTCTGTTTTGTTTTTGAGTTGGAGTCTCACACTCTGTCGCTCAGGCTGGAGTGCAGTGGCACACTCATGGCCGCCGTGGTCTTGACCTGCTGGACTCAGGCAGTCCTTCCGCTCTCCAAGTAGCTGGAACTATAGGTGCGTGTCACCACGCCCAGCTAATTTTTTTATTTATTGTAGAGATGAGGTTTTGCCAAGCTGTCCAGGCTGGTCTCGGACCCTTATCTTTGCCTCCCAAAGTGCCGGGATTACAGGCATGAGCCCCTGCGCCTGGCACAAATAGTTTGTGGTCTGGGCTTTAAGCGTACCCACCACCCCGTCTGCACACATTGTACCCAATAGGTGATTTTTTTTGTCCCTCTACTCCTTCCCTCTACCCCCTTGGAGTCTCCAGTGTCCATTATATCATTTTCTATGTCTTTGCGGATCCTTAGTTTGGCTCACATGGTCTGTCTTAGTGGCTCATGCACTCCACAAATGTGCATTCTTTGCTACCCCAGTGAGGATATTACTAGGGAGTCCCAGGCCACTGGGGTAGTGCTCTTATACAGGGCAGGCACAGAAGAGGTTACATGGGGAGTGAGAGGTTACTATGGCAACGGGTCCCACCCAGCTTCCCGTCTTAGCCTCAGGCAGTCTGCCTTCCTTGTCAAAGTGTGCCTGGCTTTAGGGCCTCTGTGTTCTCTGGGCAGCCTGCACCAGCCAGGAGTTATCTGCTGCAGAGAAGTTTGCCCTTGGGGCTCTCCCCTCCCAGGTGGGTTAGAAAGCAACTGCCTTAAGGGTTGAGTTCCTGGGTTATGGCAACTGGAGCTACTCAGGGCTTTCTTTTTTCTTGTACCACTCCACGTGGGTTTCAGCAGAGCATGGGCTATGGGTAAAGCAGTTTCCCTTGAGGAACTAGAGTCCCACAAGGCCCTCCAACTCTGCAGCAGGAGCACGTAATTCCTGAATTCTCCTTACTCACCTTCCCCACTGTGCCCAGAGTCTGCTGGTAGTCTGTGGTTGTTCAGGTGAGAGCCTGGCTAGTTCCAGCCCCGGCTGATGGATTTTTCCTCTTCTTTGTGCTATGTGGTTGTTATCGCTTGTTTGATGAGTTGTGGGGCATTCTGCTGGTCCTGTTCCTCTCTGGATGCTGAGGAAACTCTGTCTTGGTTTTTACTATGTGGGAGAAACTCACTCTAGCTGCCTCACATTGGCCATCTTAACCCTGAAAACCCTGGTTAATGTATTTTGATTTGTTACATTTATTTTAAAGATGTGGGGTACAATTCAGGGTTAGGTATACAAATGTTCATTATGCAGGTACCCTTGTTGATGAGGTGCACCCCTCCCTCCCCTGGCAGTTTCCCCTCACTGCCAATCCCACCCCCCCTCCCCTGGCAGTTTCCCATTACTGCCAGTCCCTTTCTTATAGTATTATGACAACTGTTCAAGGTCCGCTTATGAGTGAGAACATATGGTACTCTGTTCTTTGTTTCTGTGATAGATCGCTGAGTATGAGAGACGCAAAATCTATCCATTGTCTTATTAAATAGAATCCCTGTGGACCTGGTTGTCAGTTTAGAGGATGAAATAAAACACATTTTCAGAAACAAAATTAACTTTACAGAGTTTTCTCCCTCTATGGGTCATTGGTTCTTGAAAGAAAAAAAATACTTCATCCCTTGAGTTTAGAATATAGATTTTAAAAAAAACAAGCCAGATGTGGGGGCATGCTGCTAGAGTCCCAGCTACTCAGGAGACTGAGGCAAGAGGATCACTTGAGTCCAGGAGTTTAAGGCTGCAGTGAGCCATGATCTTGCCACTGTTCTCCGGCCCGGGTGACAGGGTGAGATCCTGTCTCAAAAAACAAACAAGCAAATACCCCAAACCGAATTAAATATTTTTTAATATTTGAGGAATGTAAGTATGTACATGTATGCATTATACATATATTGAATTCAGAATTACACATTTCCCCACTTTTATTCAGAAAACATTTATTATATGAAGATTGTCATGGTTGAAATAAGGGAGAACAGTACATACCTAGTTCTGCTTGCGTGGAATTTGCAATCCAGTGAGTAGATGGATGGTCCTTCAGTTGTTCCTAAAGTAATGTGGTTCCCAACTTCCATGGTTCTGTCCATTTTTAAGAATAGGAAAATGTGTACTTAAAAACATAAATGTCTAGTTAGAAATATTTTCTTTAATTAAGGATTGCCTTTTTATATGCAGTATTATAAAGAAGCCCATGTGTATTATCCTTTGTTACAGCAGTTCTCTATTTTATTTTATTAATTTAATTTAATTCAATTTTTTTGAGTCAGAGTCTCACTCTGTCGCCCAGGCTGGAATGCTGTGGCACACTCGTGGCCACCGCAGCCTCAATCTGCTGGGCTCAGGCAATCCTTCTGCCTCAGCTTCCTAAGTAGCTGGAACTATAGGCGCATGCTACCATGCCCAGCTTATTTTTTGCTTTATTGTAGAGACAAAGTCTCACCAAGTTGCCTAGTCTGGTCTCAAACCCCCGGGCTCAGGCGATCCTCTTGCTTCAGTCTCCCAAAGTACTAGGATGACAGACTGAGCCACTGCAACCAGCCTAATAGATATTTTATCCACATGTTTTGAATCATCATACGTCAGTCATTTGGAAAAATTTGTTTAGTAAATTATGCATATCTTCCAAATGTTGACACATTTCATTACATGATATAAAAAAACCACATTCACTAATATCACTGGTAACCTTGCCAGCAAAGTCTTTAAGTATTGGAAACTGTCAAATAGAAGTTTTCCAAAGTTCTAATTTTTAATGAAACTCAAATTTCATCATTCACAAGTACTATTAGTTGTTTTCCTTGAAACAATGGGTTCTCACTTCCAAGAAAATGCCTGCCACATACCCAAGTGTGAGTAACCATAGTCTGTCTGTCATTCTTTAGAATAACAATAATACCCCATGAAATAAGCAGCTAGTTGAGCTGTTGCCCACAGACAACCATCACCCTTCCGTGTGCTGCAGAGATACTATGTGCTACTTCCTATTTTGTTGCACAGAATATTTTAAAAAAATTTTCTCAAGGGTTAAGGGTTAGTAACTTTTATTTTGTTTCATTAAGACAGTCTTTTTTTTTTGTTTTGAGAAAGTAGAATTTATTGAGAGGACAGAAAGGCTCCCCGAATGGGAGGGGACCTCAGGGGGTTGCCCCATCAAGACATTCTTAAGTGAAGCTGGCATTTGTTTGTACTGTTTATGGCAGTGAATGACTACGAGTACAGTTTGGTGTCACTTTCTTTATTTGTGTCAAGGAGCTGGCAGTTTTACCCACCGCTGCTTTTGCAGTATCAGTGCAAGTGTCAGCATGATGAAGCAGGCAGATACGGTTTTAGTATTATTATGAAATTGGTTTTGACCTCTTGGACACTAAAAGAGTCTAAGAGACACGCCTGAAGGGTCTTTGTGGAACACGGTGAGAACTGCTGCCATGTTACAAAGTCTTGAATATTTAAAATATAAACATCAGAGAAACACTTTAAAAATAATTTTGGGGTGCCTTTTAAAACATTTTTTTGAAAGGTACTAACTCCTTAGGTAGAACAGGCCATTCCTCATTAGTATGAGAAACTCGTGGTATTAGTGCTGCAACAAACATACGTGTGCAGGTATCTTTTTTGTAGAATGATTTGGATGGGGGTGGGGGATGGGAGTGGCAGTTGAGGGAAATGCTAGGGGAGGGAGGGGCATGCCTCATCAACAAGGAGAACTGCATGATCAATGTTTGTATACCTAACTCTGAAATGTACTCCACATCTTTGTGATAAAAATTTTAAAAAACCTTGTGGAATAGGAAGTACGGGCAGTTGGAAACTTGAATTTGGGGTGCAAATAGAAGTTGGTTTTAGGAAGCGCTTTTCTTTCACCTTCTAAGGTGACTGAAATTGGAAACCCATAAAACCCATTGCTAGCCAGATGTGATGGTTCACGCCTGTAATCCCAGCACTGGGAGGCAGAGGCTAGAGGATTGCCTGAGCCCAGGGGTTCGAGATCAACTTGGGCAACATGGGGAGACCTCTTCTCTACAATAAATAAAAAAATAGCTGGGCATGGTTGCGCATGCCTGTAGTTCCAGCTGCTTAGAAGTCTGAAGTAGAAGGATTGCTTGAGCCCAGCGGATTGAGGCTGTGGTGGCTGTGAGTATGCCACTGCACTCCAGCCTGGGTGACAGAGTGAGACTCCAACTCAAAAAAAAAAAAGAAAACCTATTGCTTGGGCAGGGTGGGTAGTAATTTCCTCTCTCCATCTATTAGAAACTAGATTTAAATTTCTCTAGATTATACACTCTAGATTACGACTTTCTAAAGATATTAGCAGTCTTGCTGTTAAAAAGGTACCATGATCAGATTATTTGGGGGAATGATAGATCGCGAAAAACAAACGAGTTTCTTTCTCTTCTCTTTTTTTTTTGTTAATCTCAGTTTTATGCCAGCAAACAGATTTCTTAATTGCAAGGCTTCTCAGACTTTGAAAGTGCTAATGTATACCAAGGATACAAAAAAAATGTATGCACATTTAAAGAGATGTTATCTATATTTTTCAAAGTTGAATTGAAGTATAGTAGCAATATGAATTGCAGAAACCAAATGTGACTTGTATTCATCTTTTTTTTTCTGAGTTGATGTTCCATTCTGTTGCCCAGGCTGGAGTGCAGTGGCATGCTCATGGCCACCGCAGCCTTGACCAGCTGGGTTCAGGCAATCCTTCCATTCGGCCTTCCAAGTAGCTGAACTACAGGCACATGCCACCATACCTGGCTAGTTTGTTTATTGTAGAGATGAGGTCTCCCCAAGTTGCCCAGGCTGGTCTCAAACCCACGGGCTCAGGCAATTCTCTCACCTCGGCCTCCCAAAGTGCTGGGATTGTAGGTGTGAGCCACCATGCCTAGGCCATCTTTTTTTTTTATCAGTATATATTATTACAATTTTAATACAGTTTTTTTCTTTCTTAAAATGTATATACCTTTTTTGGCACCCTCTGTATATTATGAATCTCAAAGTGAGACATAACATTTGGTGTTACCACTATTTAAATTTTGTCTGGGATCTTGCAGGAGTAGGACTAGTAATCTTTGGGTATTACTGGATAGCAAATGGAGAAATGATCAATTTCATTCTGTAGTTTGGATGTCTCTTTCATTTTAATTTTTTTATTTTTTGAGTTGGAGTCTCACTCTGTCGCCCAGACTGGAGTGCAGTAGCCACTCCCAGCCACCGCATCCTGGACCTGCTGGGCTCCGGCGATCCTTCCGCCTCAGCCTTCCAAGTAGCTGGAATTACAGGTGCGAACTACCATGCCCGCCTAAGTTTTTGATTTATTGTAGAGATGAGGTCTCACCAAGTTGCCCAGGCAGGTCTCGAACCCTGGGCTCAGGCAATCCACTCACCTCAGCCTCCCAAAGGTGTGGGATAACAGGCTGAGCCACGAGCCCAGCTTGTGGGCTTGTGTGTCTCTTTTAAAAATTGCATGTGTGTACTTTTTTTTTTTTTTTTTTTTTTTTTTGAGTTGGAGTCTCACTCAGTCACCCAGACTGGAGTTTAGTGGCTGCTCCCGGCCACCGCAGCCTCACCTGCTGGGCTCCGGTGATCCTTCCCCCTCAGCCTTCCAAGTAGCTGGAATTACAGGCATGTGCTACCACGCCCGGCTGATTTTTTTGATTTATTGTAGAGATGAGGTCTCACTGCCCAGGGGGGTCTCGAACCCGTGGGCTCAGGCAATTCCACTCACCTCAGCCTTCCAGAGGTGCTGGATTACAGGCTGAGCCATCGAGCCTTGCTGTGCGTACTTTTTTTTAAGATGGGGTTCTCATGGTGTTGCCCAGGCTAGACTTGAACTCCTGGGCTCACGTGATTCTCCCACTTCCTCCTAAGTAACCTCCTAAGCGCACTGTAGGGTGTATGTCTCTGCGCCTCACTAAAAAATCTTTTTTTGTTTTTTTGAGTTCATGTCTCACTCTGTTGCTCAGTCTAGTGTGCAGTTGGCACCATTATGACTCACCACAGCCTTGAACTTCTGAGCTCAAGTAATCCTCCCTTCTCAGCCTCCTGAGTAGCTGAGACTACAAGCATATGCTACCTTGCCCTGCTAATTTTTTGATTTCTTTCTGTAGAGATGAGGTCTCGCTATGTTGCCCAGGCTGGTCTCAAACTCCTGAGCTCAAGCAGTCCTCCTACCTTGGCCTCCCAAAGTGCTGTGATTACAGGTGTGAACCCTATGCTCGACCAAAAAATGATTTTTTAAATTTCCTTTTCTGTTTGTCTGTGAGAGGCAGAACAACACAGTGGTTAAGAACTTGAGTACCACACTCCCTAGGTTTGAATACTTCCTCCTTTGCTTACTAGCGGTGTGACCTTCGGCGAATACTTGACCTCTCTGTGCTTCAGTTGCCCCATCTGTAAAATGAAAACAATTACACCCACCTAGTAGGGTTATATAAATATTAAAGCATTAATTCCCATAAATGAAAAGGATGCCTGGCCTGTAGTAAGGCTTAATAAATTAAGTCAGCTTACATAAATCTCTGATTTATTTTTCTCCTGCCTGTGCTTAGACTATTCAGTGGCAGTGAAGGGATTGGACTCTGTAGTTCTAGGTAGAGACACATCCTGGGGTTACTGTGAAGGCAGCTTGGTGTAAACCTGGCTGCTTAGGGAGATTGCTAGGCAAAGTTGCCAGCAGGCCTATGCAGGAAGCAATGATTTTCTCTTTTGTGAGTTCCGTTATTCTTGAGCCTGTTAGGCAAGCAGGCAGTTATTTAAAACATTCTTAGTCAAGATGAGATTTTTGGGCCATCTCACAGAAGGAATAGAGGCTGGATTATTGCTACTTAAGTCAGCGCCATTTTAAAGTTACCATCGCCTCCTATTTTGAAGCTACCAGGTAGTGTTGAAATGTTGATTTTTAACCATTAGTCAATTATTGGAGCATTCACCAGTTCAAAAATATCTCTTAAGGGACTTTACTGCTTTTTTTAATTCCAAATTTTGAACACAGGAATAATATGTGAACATAAATATATTGAACATAAAACCGTTATAAAGCATATGTAAAAGTATTTAAATATACATAATTGAGCAAGCTATTATATTTTAAATTTATCAACTAGGCAACTCATTGCCCATAGTAAGAGGATATTAACTAATGAGTTCTATCTTACAGAAGAGAGAAGTCACATAGTTTATAACCACATAGTTTTACAAGGACCATCAGGATCTTGTGTTTCCTCCTCATTTGGTAATATAAGAATCCCAAGCAGAGAAAAGAAGGGGCTTGCCCACAGACCCACCCTGAAGCTGTGGCAAAATTAGGACTGGCCTCAAGCCACGAGTTCCCAGTGCAGAAGCCTGTTTTCTGCCGTGGCATCTCTGAAGAGTCATGCATACACTACATTTTATGAATTAAATTTCATTTGTAGGCTGGGTGCAGTGGCTCATGCCTGTAATCCCAGCACTTTGGGAGGTGTAGGCAAGAGGATTGCTTGAGCCCAGGGTTTCGAGACCAAACTGGGCAACTTGGTGAGACCTTGTCTCTACAATAAATTAAAAAATTAGCCCACCGAGGTGGCGCCTACCTTTAGTTCCAGTTACTTGGAAGGCTGCAGTGGAAGGATCATCTGAGCCCAACAGGTCGAGGCTGTGGTAGCCGTGCGGGTGTCACTGCACTCCAGCCTGGGTGACAGAGTAAGACTCCAACGATAGATAGATAGATAGATAGATGATAGATAGATTTGTGAAGTGAACACTCACTATTTTAGCAAGTCATTTACTTCTTCTTGGCTTTCTCTGTAGCTTTGTAGAAAGAGCACAGGCTTGGGATCTAGGTAGGCCCTGCAGTCAAATCTCAGGAGTTTGGATCATCTGCTGTATCTTCTTGGGAAGAGATTTTTTTAACTCTCGCTGAGCCTTGGTTTTTTCACGAAAAAGGCACCATGTTTGTTTAGTAAGATCTTTAAAAATATGAGGTCAGTGTGTGGAATGAAGTGGGCCTTTGACAGATGATCATCTTTTTCCTGTTTATATAATTTATGAAATTACTTTGTAATTATTATAGTTTAATATATAATAATTATAGTAAGTTACTTAAAAACAGACAAAATTCATCAGAAACCAAGAAGTGAAACTGTTTAACCATGTTTTAAGACACGTTCAAAATATGTCTCTTTATAGTAATGAAAGTATTCAAAATTACCAAGTATGCTTTATTTAAATGCCCAAATGCATTTTTATACCATAACTGTATGTAAATTTGGGAAATATGGCTTCTTTGATTTTTAAAAACCCACATTAAAATCTCATAGCAGTTCTAGCAAATGTAAACATCTTATTGCATGTACTTTAGAAACAAATTAGCTGTCTTTCACATGCAGAGAGTAAAAATCAGGACAATCTTTTTGTCTTTATGGTAATTAATTTCTATGTAATTGCAGTGATAGGTCCTCTCCAGGGTTTCTGCCTTTTTTTTTTTGAGTTGCAGTCTCACTCTGCTGCCCAGGCTGGAGTACAGTGGCATGCCCAAGGCTACCACAGCCTCGAGTTGCTGGGCTCAGGTGATCCTTCTGCCTCAACTTTCGCAGTAGCTAGAGCTACAGGCATGAGCCACCACACCTGGCTAATTTTTTGATTTGTCGTAGAGATAAGGTCTTGCCAAGTTACCCAGGCTGGTCTTGAACCTGTGGGCTCAGGCAAGCATCTCCTCTTGGCCTCCCAAAGTGCTGGGATTATAGGCGTGAGCCACCATGCCTGGCCGGATTCTGCCTTTCTTAGAAAGAAATCAGAAAAACTTGCAAATGAAAAAAAAAGAAACATTTATAAGATATCATCAAACTGTAATCAAATTACTGTTTTTGGTATTATGGGGTCTTGAGTATTTTATTTTTATATTTTATTTTTATTTTTGAGTTGGAGTCTCACTCTGTCACCCAGGCTGGAGTGCAGTGTCATGCTCATGGCCACCGCTGCCTGAAACTGCTGGTCTCCGGCGATCCTTCCACCTCAGCCTTCCAAGTAGCTGGAACTGCAGGCGTGCGCTATCTAGTATTTTCTGTAGTGAGTATTACTTGTGCCTTCTTTCCCTCTTAGTGTGCTCTTGCTGCTGATGAAGTCATATTTAATCAAAAGGAACTAGAGGTGAAAGAACTGAAGAATCAAGTGCAAATGATGGTACAGGAAAACAAAGGACATGTTGTATCTTTGAAAGAAGCTCAAAAAGTGAATAGATTGCAGGTAGGCTTTCTTAATACATCTAGCCCTGTAAATTGAGTTGAAATAGTATCTAACTAAACAAAATAGCATTTTAAGTGATAAATGGGAATTTTACAAATGTATGTTCAATTGAGAGTTTGAGCATATTACCTAAAATAATTATAATTTTACACCTAAATCTGCTTAAAGGTAAAACATTTTTATTGTTAGTCTGACTTCAGTTTCCAACATATAAAGATAATACCCAGGAACATAATTTATAAATTATATTTTGGTTATTTTTTTCTCCATACTTCTCCCTTCTGTTGTTTGCCAAGGTAGCAGGCAATGTGACATTGTTGAGTTGGAAGGTGCCGGGCTTGGTGGCTCAGCCTGTAATCCCGCGCCTTTGGGAGGCTGAGGTGTGGGGATTGCCTGAGCCTGCAGGTTTGAGACCCGCCTGGGCAACTTGTAGATACCTCATCTCAACAATAAATAAAAAATTAGCCGGGTGTGGTAGTGCACGCGCGCCTGTAGTTCCAGCTGCTTGGAAGGCGGAGGCGGAAGGATTGCCGGAGCCCAGCAGGTCGAGGCAGCGGCCGCTGTACTCCAGTCTGGGCAACAGTGAGACTCCAACTCAAAAAAAAAAAAAAAAAGAGTTGGAAGGCAAGCACATAATTTAAACTTTAAATTTATTAGACTGTCCTCTTATACTCCCTGAGTGATTTGTTGTCTGTCTTTGATCAAAGCTTTCAAATATTCTAACTCAGCTTTCCGATTATCAACATGCATCTGTCTATGGTGTTAACATGGTATGCCCCTAAATATTGTATTCCCTGGCTGTGACTCCTCCCACTCCCCAAATAGTCAAATGTCATTTAAAGCCTTTACTTCCTATCAGAGAGTAGCTAATGCCTTAAGAAGTAATCTGGTCCAGCATAAATTAGATTTTAATTTTAACATTTACTTATTTTTGTCTTTTCTTTTTCCTTTTTTGAGTCAGAGTCCCACACCAGACTGGAGTGCATTGGTGTGGTCATGGCTCATTGTAGCCTCAACCTCCCTGAGCTCAGGCAATCCTTCTTCCTAAGTAGCTGGAACTAGAAGCATGTACCACCACTCTCAGCTAAGTTTTAAATTTTTTTGTAGAGACAAGGTCTTGCTATGTGCCTAGGCTTGTCTCAAACTCCTGGCCTCAAGCAGTCCTTCTTCTTCAGCCTCCCAAAGTGCTGGGATTACAGACAGGCATGAGCCACTGTGCTCACCTTGTTTTCTTTTTTCTTTCTTTCTTTTTTTTTTTTGGAGCAGGAGTCTCACTCTGTCACCCAGGCTAGAGTGCAGTGTCATGCTTACAGTTACTGCATCCTTGACCTGCTGACCTCAGGTGATCCTTCTGCTTCAGCCTTCCAAGTAGCCGGAACACAGGCGTCTGTCACCATGCCTGGCTAATTTTTTGATTTATTGTAGAGATGAGGTCTCGCCAAGTTGCCCAGGCTGGTCTCGAACCTCCACCTCCCAAAGTGCTGGGATTGTATGTAGGCATGAGCCACCACACTGGCCTTCTTTTTTTAAGCTTTCTAATTGTAATGATTTAAAAATATAAACTAAAATATATGCAAAAAATATTTATTGTTCAATGACTTATCACAAAGAGAGCAGCTGAGTAACCACTACCAGGCCAAGGAATTGCAAACTGCTAGCTCCTCAGAAGACCTTAGTGCCTCCTAATAATCATTATCCTGCCATCTTGTTCAAAGAGGTGTTCTCCTAACTTGTATGGTATTCATTTCCTTGCTTTTCGTATGGTTTTTCTATCTAAGTGTGTTTCCTTAAACATTACAGTTGAGTTCATGGGATTTTTATAAATTTATTCAGTATATACTTTTCGGTATCTGGCCGCTTTATTGAAAATATTATTTGTTATGATTCGTCCATGCTGTAGTGCGACACTGTGGTTTGTTTAGTTTGATAGCTATATAGGGTTTCATTGTATGAATATACCACAGTTTGTTTTCTTTTCTACTGTTGATGAACATTTGTGGTTTTCCTGTGAATCTTTCTTGTGTGTTTTCAGTGTCTCTTCGTATACATGCACACATATTTCTTTCAGATTTGTGCCTAGAAGTTGAATTGCTAGGTCATAGGGTAGTTTGTCTTCAACTTTCGTAGCTAATGCCAGACTGTTTTCCATTTTACACTTCCACCTGGCACCATATGAGTGTTCCTGCTGTTCCACGTGCTTCCCAACACTTGTTAGTGTTAATTTTAAAATCTTAACTGGGCACAGTGGCTCATGCCTGTAATCCCATCACTTCGGGAGGCCGAGGCAAGAGGATTACCTGAGCCCATAGGTTCGAGACCAGCCTGGGCAACTTGGCAAGACTTCATCTCTACAATAAATAAAAAAATTAGCCAGGTGTGATGCCTGTAGTTTCAGCTACTTGGAAGGCTGAGGCCGAAGGATCACCTGAGCCCAGCAGGTTGAGGCTGTGGTGGCCAGAAGCGTACCACTGCCCTCCAGCCTGGGTGACAGTGTGAGACTCCAACTCAAAAAAAAAAAGAAATCTTAACCATCTGATAGGCATACAGTGTCATTGTGGTTTTCATTTGCATTTCCCTGATAACTAGTGAGGATAGCAGTTTTTTATATGTTTTGGCTATTTGGATATCCTCTGTGAAGTGTTCATTCAAGTCTCTTGTTTTCTATTAGAGTATCTGTCTTTTAGATTAATTTGTAAACTTTTTTTGTATATTTTGGGTATGAGCTCATTGTTATTTGTATGGTTGCAAACATTTTTTCTTCTGTGGTTTGCTTTTTACTCTTAATGGTGTCTTTTGATGAAAGACTTCTTATAATAAACTTCAGAATATTTCCCTGTATGGTTAATGACATTTGTTTCCTATTTAATAAGTGCTTCCTTTCTTCAATCCTTTATTTTGAGGTTACTTTCCATATTATCTTCCATGAGCTTTATTGTTTTGTCTTTCATATTCAGCTCTATAGTCCTCCAGGAATTGATTTTTTTTTTTTTTTTTGAGTCAGAGTCTCTCTCTATCACCCAGGCTAGAGTGCACAGTGGCACACTCACGGCCACTGCAGCCTCAACCTCCTGGGTTCAGGTGATCCTTTCGCCTCAGCCTTCCAAGTAGCTGGAACCATAGGCCACCACGTCTGGCTAATTTTTTTTTTTTTTTATTTGTTGTAGAGACGAGGTCTCACCATGTTGTTCGGGCTGATCTCAACCCCTGAGCTTAGGCAATCTTTTCGCCTCTGCCTCCCAAAGTGCTGGGATTATAAGCTTGAGCCCCACCGCGCCTGGCAGGAATTGATTTTTGTGTATGGGATAAAGTAAAGGTCCAATTTCACTTTTTTTTTTTTTTTTTTACATATAGCTATTCATTATATTGTCTCAGCATTATTAGAGACCGTCCTTTCACCACTATTCCAAGTGCTATCTTTATCATAATCAAGATCAATTTGTGTATGGATTTATTATTTCTAGGCCTTCTAAGTTATCCTGTTGGTTTATTTGTCTATCCTTGAACCAATATCACATTTCTTATTTATTGTAGGTTCATAATAAGTCTGGATATTCTGTAGAGCAAGACCTTCCACTTTATTTTCCTTCTCTTCTCCCTCCCCAGATATCTTGGTTGTTCCATCTATATTTTATTTTATTTTATTTTAATTTATTTAAATAATAACTTTGGCAGGGTGTGGTCACCCACGCTTATAATCTCAGTACTTTGGGAGGCAGAGGCAAAAGGCGTGAGCCCAGAGGTTTGAGACCAGCCTGGGCAATTTGGTGAGACCTCTTCTCTACAATAAATCAAACAATTAGCTGAGCATGGCGTTGCATGCTTGTAGTTCCAACTATGTGGAAGGTTGAAGGAGGAAGAATTGCCTGAGCCCAGCAGTCCAGACTGCGGTAGTCACGGGCATCCCACTGCAGTCCAGCCTGTACGACAGAGCAAGACTCTGACTCAAAATAATAATAATAATAATGAACTCAAAATAATGATAATAATAATAATAACTTTATTCAGATATAGTTACCATACTATAGAATTCAGTTCTACAATTATTAGTATACTTACAGATAACCATCACCACTATCTAATTTTAGATTATTTTTATCATTTTATCAAAATGAAATCTTCTATCCAATAGCAGTCATTCCTCTTTCCTTCCTTCCCTCAGCACCTGAAAGCCACCACTTTATTTTCTATCTCTATGGATGAGTTAATTCTAAACATTTCATGTAACTGAGATCATATAATATAGAACCTTTGTGTCTGGCTTGTTTCACTTAGCATGATATTTTCATTTATTTATTTTAATTGTCAAATAACAATTATGTTTATTTATGGAATACAGTGTGATGTTTTACTCTATGTATACAGTATAGAAAGGTTCAATCAAGCTAATTAACATTAACTAATTAACATTGAATTAAATCTATAGATCTATTTGGAATAATTAACATCTTTTGATTAGGAGTCTCCTAACACGAGCATGGTATATTCTTCCATTTACTTATATTTCCTTTGGTTTTTCTCAATAATAGACTGTGTTTTTGTTTTGTTTTTTATGTTTTGTTTTGAGATGGAGTCTTACTCTGTCCCAGACTGGAGTGCAGTGGCCGCTCCTAGTCACTGCAGCCTCGACCTGCTGGGCTCCGGCCATCCTTCCGCCTCAGCCAAGTAACCAGAACTACAGGCACGCATTACTGCACCCGGCTAATTTTTTATTTATTGTAGAGAAGAGGTCTTGCCAAACTGCCCCGGGTGGGACTCGAACCCACAGGTTCAGACAGTCCACTCGCCTCGGCCTCCCAAAGTGCTGGGATTACAGTCTGAGCCTGCATATATTTTGTAGATTTATTCCTTGGTACTTGATTTTTTTTATGTGACTGTAAATAGAATCTTTTAAAATTTTTATTTTTCTAATTTCTTAATTGTTTGTTGGTAGGTAAAACTGTATTGACTTTTATATATTGATATATGTCCAGCACCCTGACTAAACTCACTTTTTAATTCTAATGTTTTATTTGTAAATTAATTTGGATTTTTATTTATAATTGTATCATCTACAGATAATGACACTTTTATTTCTTCCTTTACAATGCTTTTTTTTTTTTTTTTTTTTTGAGTTAGAGTCTCACTCTGTCGCCTAGACTGGAGTGCAGTGACCGCTCCCTGTCACCGTAGCCTCGACCTGCTGGGCTCTGGCAGTCCTTCCACCTCAGCCTTCCAAGTAGGTGGAACTACAGGCGCACTACCACACCTGGCTAATTTTTTGATTTATTGTAGAGAGGAGGTCTCGCCAAGTTGCCTAGGCTAGCCTCGAACTCCTGAGCTCAGGTAGTTCTCTTGCCTCAGCCTCTCAGAGTGCTGGGATCACAGACTTGAGCCATTGCACCTGGCTGGATATTGCTTTTTATCAAGTGATTTTTCTTCATTATATGATTTTCCTCCTTTATTCTGCTAGTGTGGTTAATTACCTTTATTCATCTAAATTTAAACCAATCTTGTATAACGGGGGACCTGAAAAAAACCTGAGTTATTTTTTGAAAGACAGTCTCCTTGTAGTATTGTCTTCCCCCACTAGTGTTCTAGGAACCCATCAGCATCAGTGTCCCAACTTGTGTTGTAAGAGACTGCGTTCAGATTCATTTAATTTTTTTTGGAGATTCAGCATGTTTGCCTATATCATGATGGGTGATTTATGAGTGCACTTGCCCACACAGTGCTGTGTTCGGCGTTTTTTGAGAAAAAAGGGCATGACCCTCAGATGATGCACTAGGAGGACTCAACATATAGTCATTCTGATGGCTAAGATTTATTACAGTGAAAGGATACAGAGCAAGGTCAGCAAAGGGTCAGCACATAGAGCAAAGTCCAGAGGAAACCAGGCGTAAGTTTTCAAGAGTTGTCTACCAGTGGAGTCGCGTGGGGTTTGCTCGATTCCCCCAGCAGTGAGTTGTAACAGCACGTGTGAAGTGTTATCTGCCAGGGGACTCAGTAGACTCAGTGCCTCTATAGCTTCAACTGCAGGCTTGTCATAAAGGCACTCTCTTAGCTTGAACCCAAATCTCAGACAGACAGGAGGAAAGAAAGTGTTCCGCATAAACCACATTTACTTGTACACATAGTTGAGTTCAGTGAGCTACTATTATCAGTTAGAGTGTTTAGGAACCCTCCCAAAATCCAAGTTCTCAGACATCTGACAATCGTGTAATAACAGGTCTTTTAAAAGATAGTCATCAACTGGGCACTGTGGCTCATACCTTTAATCCCAGCACTTTGGGAGGCTGAGGCGAGAGGATTGCCTAAGTCCAGGGGTTGGAGACCAGCCTGGGCAACATGGCGAGACCTCCTCTCTACATAAATCAAAAAATTAGCCGGGCATGGTGGTACACATCTGTGGTTCCAGCTACTTGAAAGGCTGAGGTGAAAGTTTTGCCTGAACTCAACAGTTCGAGTCTGCAGTGACTGTGAGCGTGCCACTGCACTCCAGCCTTATTGTAGAGATGAGGTCTCACCTTGTTGCCTAGGCTAGTCTTGAACCTGTGGGTTCAGGCCGTCTTCTCACCTCCACCTCCCAAAATGTGGGGATTACAGGCATGAGCCACTGTACCCGGCTGAATCTGTTATTAAGTGCATATATATATATATATAGAATTATTACATCATATTTTGTACCTTTTAGTCATTTTTAAACCTTTTTATCTCTTCTAATGACTTTTGCCTTAAGTCTTGATATGACCATAGGTACGCCAGCTTTCTTTTGGTTAATATTTACATGGTGTATCTTTTTCCATCTTATTTTATGTGTGTGTGTGTGTGTGTGTATTAGTCTTTCTGTTGTAGGTACATTTTTCTGTAAATAGTATATGGTTAGGTTATTTTACAATTCTTTTTGGTAGCCTTAAATTTTTGATTGACTTATTTGTGAATTTAACATAGTTATAATTGTATTTTGGTTAAAATCTACTATTATGCTTTTAATTAATTCACCCTTCCTTCTATATGTTTCTTTCTCTCTTTTTTTTTTTTGCCCACTTTTGGATCAGTTGGGTATTTTTTTCCTATTGTTTTCCTCATTAATTTAAAAGTTGTACTTTTACTCTTTTGTTTTTTTGAGTCAGAGTCTCACTCTGTTTCCCAGGCTCGAGTACAGTAGCATACTCATGGCCACCACCGGCGATCTGTCTGCCTCAGCCTTCCAAGTAGCCGGAACTACAGACGCGTACTTCCATGCCTGGCTAATTTTTTGATTTATTGTAGAGACGAGGTCTCACCATGTTGCCCAGGCTGGTCTCGAACCTGTAGGCTTAGGCAGTTTTCTCGCCTCGGCCTCCCAAAGTGCTGGGATTACAGGCTGGAGTCAATACACCCGGCCTGAATACATGATTTTAAAGTAGGGTTAGGCTGGGCACGGTGGGAGGCCGAGGTGAGAGGATTGCCTGAGCCCAGGGGTTCGAGACCAGCTTGAGCAACTTGGAGAGACCTCATCTCTACAGTAAATCAAAAGTTAGTCGGGTGTGGTGGCATGTGCTTGTAGTTCTGGCTACATGGAAGGCTGAGGCAGGATTGCCTGAGCCCAGCAGGTCAAGGCTGCAGTGGCCGTGAGGGTGCCACTGCACTCCTGCCTGGGTGACAGAGTGAGACTTCAACTCAAAAATAAGTGAATAAATTAAAAAAATAAGGTAGGGTTGTATTTTTATTGCTCAGCATTAACACAATAAAACTTAAGGGTTTTTTTTTTCTATTTAATCATCAGATTACATGTGCTGTATTAAGATGAATGACAATTTCTTATTGACATAAATTGTGCTTGTAAAACAAAGATTGATATTAGAGCTTTCTGGATTGGATACATTTTAAACATTTTCTTTAGAAAATACATAAACTGGCCAGGTGAAGTGGCTCACGCCTTTAATCCCAGCACTTTGGGAGGCTGAGGTGAGAGGATTGTCTGAACCCAGAGATTCGAGACCAGCCTGGGCAACTTGGTGAGACCTCGTGTCTACATTAAATCAAGAAAAGTTAATTGGGCGAGGTGGTGCACACCTGTAGTTCCAGCTACTTGGAAGGCTGAAGCAGAAGGATCACCTGAACCCAGCAGGTGGAAGCTGCAGTCACCATGAGCGTGCCACTGCATTCCAGCCTGGGCAACAGAGTGAGACTCCAACTCAAAAAAAAAAAAAAAAAAAGAATACATAAACTAACCCCCCCACACACACTTCTGATATTTTGTTCTGCATTTGATTTCCAAGTTCTTTCTCCTAGGACCATCAGTCGACTTCTGTCTCTTTGTGCTTTTGGCTTCCTTTTTCTTTCTTTTTTTTTTTTGAGTTGGAGTCTCACTCTGTCGCTCAGACTGGAGTGCAGTGGCCGCTCTCGGTCTGATTTTTTTGACTTATTGTAGAGATGAGATCTCGCTGCCCAGGCAGGTCTCGAACCTGCGAGCTCAGGCAATCCACTCACCTCAGCCTCCCAAAGGCGCAGGATTATATGCTGAGCCACGGAGCCCGGCGGCTTCCTTTTTCAATAAGGCTTTCACTTCCCTGTCCCTGTTACCACTTTCTGCTTCCTTTGCTGCAGCCTCTGCTGTCTATAATTCTTTCTCCACTTTTTCTTTTTCTTTTTTTTTTTTTTTTGAGTTGGAGTCTTACTCTGTTCACCCAGGTTGGAGGGCAGTGGCACACTCACGGCCACTGAAGCCTCCACCTACTAGACTCAGGTGATCCTTCCCCTCAGCCTTCCAAGTAGTTGGAACCACAGGCATGTGCCACCATGTCCGGCTGATTTTTTGATTTATTGTGGAGATGAGATCTTGCCAAGCTGCCCAGGCTGGTCTCGAACCCCTGAGCTCAGGTAATCCTCTCGCCTCTGCTTCCCAAAGTGCTGGGATTACAGGTGTGAGCCTCTGTGCCTGGTTCTCTACTTTTAGATTTTACTCAGAAATTCTATCCTCTAAAGATCGAAGTGTTTCAGGTGGCAAAGCAACTAGTTACAGTGGATGGGACATTATCTTTGCGTATGTGACTTTTTGGGGCTATGTTTGTTGCTGCTTGCTATGCCAAAGATTTTACCGCTCAGAACAATGTTACTTGTGAGCACCAGATGGCTAGTCTCTGGATATATGAGGTTTGACTTTACTGTTAAGGTAGCTGTGGTTTTGGTGAATGTGAGATTCATTTAAAATCATAATCTACACATGTACTGAGATTCTTATTTTTAAAATTCTTGTCTCTCTTCTACAAAGAATGAAAAAATAATAGAACAACAACTCCTTGTGGATCAACTGAGTGAAGAAGTAACAAAACTTAACCTGTCAATGACTTCTTCAGCTAAGGATAATTGTGGAGATGGGCCAGATGCCAGGATCCCTGAAAAGAGACCATATACTGTACCATTTGATAGTCGTTTGCGGCATTACGTTTATATCCCATCAAGACAAGATTCCAGGAAGGTAAAGTTCAAATGTTAATCTTTATCTTATTTTGAGATTTAAAAAATTAAATATTATATTATAGTATATTTGTACAGTCTCAGCAGTTTTTTTTCTGTTTGGTTTCATTTCTTTTTTTGTTATACCTTTTCTTTTAAGCATACTTCTTTTCAATAAAATAATAAACAAGGGAATACATAGGTGTATTTGGTGGGAATAGTTGGATAAAGATAGTATCTATACTTTATCAGGGAGAAAAAGCTAACTTTTGCCAACATATTTTCAGACATGACTAAGTTTGATATCTTAGATAATTTTTTTCTTCTTCTTCTTCTTTTTTTTTTTTTTTTTTGAGTTGGAGTCTCACCCTGTCACCCAGGCTGGAGGGCAGTGACATGCTCCCGGCCACCGCAGCCTCGACCTGCTGGGTTCCAGTGATCCTTCCACCTTAGCCTTCCAAGTAGCCAGAACTACAGGCGTGCACTTCCACGCCCGGCTAATTTTTGATTTATTGTAGAGATGAGGTCTCGCCAAGTTGCCCAGGTGGGTCTCGAACCTGTGAGCTCAGATAATCCACTCACCTCAGCCTCCTAAGTGCTGGGATTATAGGCTGAGCCACCGAGCCCGGCAATTTTTTTCTTCTTCTAACTGCACAAAGTTGAGATTAGGTTGGAGGGTATTTATTTTGCTTTATTTGGTCTGTTTTATTATTTTCAAAATAACATTTATGTATTATCCCAGTCTTGTCAAATTGATATAATCAAGACAGTATAAAGATCAATATGAGATTTAGTTGTTGTGTGTGTGGCAAATATATGCACACACAGATTTCTTCTAAGAATTACCAAGGTAGACTAGGCTCGGTGGCTCAGCCTATAAACCCAGCATTTTGGGCTGCTGAGGCAAGTGGATTGCTTGAGCCCGTGGGTTTGAGACCAGCCTGGGCAACTTGGCGAGACCTCTTCTCTACAATAAATAAAAAATTAGCCAGGCATGTTAGCACGTGCTTGCAGTTCCGGCTACTTGGAAGTCTGAGGTGGAAGGATTGCAGGAGTCCAGCAGGTCGATGCTGGGGTGGCCATGAGCATGCCACGGCACTCCAGCCTGGGTGATGGAATGAGATTGACTCAAAAAAAAAAAAAATGTATTACCAAGGCATTGTCAGGTGTGATGGCTCATGCCCGTATTCCTTGTACTCTGGGAGACCAAAGTGGGAGGATTGCTTGAGGTCCAGCCTGGGCAACATGCAAAAATATTTTTTAAAAAATTAGTGAGGTATGGTGGCATGTACCCATAGTCCTAGCTGTTCCAGAGGATAAGGAGGGAGGATCACTTGAGCCCAGGAGTTTGAGGCTGCAGTGAGCTATGATCATGCCACTATACTCTGGCTTGGGTAACAGAGCAAGACCTTGCCTCTTTTAAAAAAAAAAACAAAACAGGCTGGGTGCAGTGACTCACACCTATTATCCCAGCACTTTGGGAGACCAAGTTGAGAGGATTGCCTGAGCCCACGGTTTGAGACCAGCCTGGGTAATTTGGTGAGACCTCAGTGCTACAATAAATCAGAAAATTAGTTAGGCATGGTGATGTATGCCTGTAGTTACAGCTACTTAGTTCCTTGGAAGGCTAAGGCGGAAGGATCACCTGAGCCTAGTTGAGGCTGTGGTAGCCGTGAGCATGCTACTAAACTCTAGCCTGGGTGACAGAGTGAGACTCTGACTCAAAGAACAAACAAACAAAACAAAACAAAAAGATTACCAATTAATCGCTATTATGGAAAAACCTTAGCAGATTTATGTTATTTTGGTTTAACAAGATTTATGAATTTTGATTCCTTTTTTTTTTTTGAAAGCAGCATTTATTAAGAGGACAGAAAAGCTCCCACAGTGGGAGGGGGCCTGAGGGGGTTGTCTGAATTTTGATTTCTAATACTGATTTTGTGAAAGAGAATTATTTGTTGAAGAGAGTGGTGGTTATAGTCAGAGGGATAAGAAACATGACAAATTATAATATGAGCAGCATCATGGCCTTTGCTCTAGGCAGGCTTGGGTGTGAATTTCAGCTTTGCTGTGTAGTTCTCCACTTAACACTAAACCGTCAAGTGGAGCTCCAGGCTCTTTTTGTGTAAGAAAGAGATGCTGAGCCTTACAGTTCCCAGCACCGTGCCTGGTACACTGTGTCCTCAGCATGTGTCCATGGGGTACCACTGCTGTGTCCCAGGCTTCATGCCTCAGTGGGTAAGACAGATTCTGTCCTTTATATGTTTCCATTTCGAGTGGCTTGATTTTAAAATTTAAACCACTGTTATTATTTATTGCAGTTTTATTTTGGAGAATTATTGGCATTTTTTAAATAGGTGACTATAGGATGAATTTTCATAGAATGTTTGAGAAGAAAGAAATTCTTTGCAGGATTCAAATTCCATATATTTTAATTCAACTTAATAATTATACTTTCCAAGTCTTCTATATTTAAAAACTTTATTTTTTTTACTATTGACTAGTAATGTGAAAGAATTTATTGTTTCTGTTCATTCTTTTATTTCTTAAAAATAACATTTGAGTTTTTTCTGGTTACAAAAGTTGTGCATATTTATTCACTTTTTCTTGGTCTCTGTTCCTGTCTCTTTCTCTCTCGCCCACTCTCGCTCTTTGCTCTTGGTCTGGCTTGAGCTCTGTGAGAAGGATTAGGACCTTCCTTCTTATCTCTAGTTGTTTGATTAGATCTGAAGCAGGCATGACTGGATTAAAGATGTTCATAGTCATTGTTTCAAATTAGCAAATTGTTAGTTTTGTTTTGTTTTTTTGAGTTGGAGTCTCACTCTGTCGCCCAGACTGGAGTGCAGTGGCACGCTCCAGGCCACTGCAGCCTTCACCTTCTGGGCTCCGGCTATCCTTCTGCCTCAGCCTTCCAAGTAGCCAGAACTATAGGCGCGCGCTACCACGCCCGGCTAATTTTTGATTTGTTGTAGAGAAGAGGTCTCGTCAAGTTGCCCAGGTGGGTCTCGAACCCATGGGCTCAGATAATCCACTCACCTCGGCCTCCCAAAGTGCTGGGTTGCAGGCTGAGCCACAGAGCCTGGCCTTAGTTTTGTTTTTTTAAAGAATGTTTCTCCTATCCCAAAAGAGCCCTTCCAGTCACCTAAGGAAGGGAGAAAGGAAGAAGACGCAAAAGTCATATGATTAGCAGTTTTGGGAGTTCTGCTCCTACTGTGGGTCTACCCTGGCCACCTCCTGTGCTTGGGCTGGTCACCACAGCAGCCCTGAGAAGGCAGGCTTGTTGGGAAGGCCACAGAAGGGCAGGCCTCACTCAGGTCCTAACTGTTGTTTCATTGTTCTGAGAGTAGGGGAAGTTTTCACATTTTATACCCAGACTAGCAATATTAAACCGAAAAGGGCATCTGAAGTAGCATATCATTTTCTCCTGGATTTTTGTCACCTTGGCAGAAGTCTAGCTAATCTTTTCCAGTTGTGATGTTTTCTTTTTTTCGTATCATTATAATATTTTCTTGAAGTAAAACTAACCTGGCAAGATAAATATTTCCTCAACTTAAAATACTTTCAAAGGAAAAGGGGAAAATGACTTCATCACTTTGTAAGTTGATTATAGAAAGAGTTTGATCTTATTCAATTCAGTAACTGATTATCTTCACTAGACAAGGCCTCTCTCTGTTGCCCGGGCTGGAGTGCAGCGGCGCAGTCACAGCTCACTGCAGCCTCGACCGCCTGGGCTCAGGCTTTCCTCCAACTTAGCCTCCCCGTAGCTGGGACTACAGGTGCATGCCGCGACACCTGGATAATTTTTAAATTATCCAGGTGTTGAGAGGAAATTTCGCTATGGTGCCCAGGCTGGTCTTGAGCTCCTGGGCTCAAGGAATTCTCCCACCTTGGCCTCCCAAAGTGCTAGGACCCGGCATGAGCAACCATGTCTGGCCAGTTTTATTTTTTCTATGCTGGTTTATACATATTGGAGAGAAAGAGTAAACAGATTGTATTTAGTTTATTATTATTTTAATATTTTTATTCGTAGAGTCAGGATCTTGCTGTGTTGCCAGACTGGAGTACAGTGGCTATTCACAGGTGCAGTCATAATGAACTGCAGCCTCTTAACTCTTGACTTCAGTAGTCCTCCTGGGTCAGCCTTCTGAGTAACTGAGACTACAGCATATGCCACTGTACCTGGCTTTGATTTTATTTATTTCAAAAGTGTATTATTTACCTATTTTTACATGAAGCATATTTATCACTTGCTTTTCTCATTAAGTAATATATCACAAATATTTGACAGTCATTAAATATTATTTTACTTTATTTTATTTATTTATTTATTTATTTTTGAGTTGGAGTCTCACTCTGTCGCCCAGACTGGAGTGCAGTGGCCGCTCCCGGCCACCGCAGCCTCGACCTGCTGGGCTCCAGCGATCCTTCCGCCTCAGCCTTCCAAGTAGCTGGAATTACAGGCATGCGCTACCACGCCCGGCTGATTTTTTGATTTATTGTAGAGATGAGGTCTCGCTGCCCAGGCGGGTCTCGAACCCGCGGGCTCAGGCAATCCACTCACCTCAGCCTCCCAAAGGCGCAGGATTACAGGCTGAGCCACTGAGCCCGGCTAATATTATTTTATAATATCGTGATTTTTAGTGGCTACATAATATTTTATCCTAGGGATATAACATTGGACATTTAAGTTATTTTCACCTGTCTCTTAATCTGAAGGTAACACTAAAATGGAATTATAGGATATAGGTGATGCGGAACTCCTTAGGAAATTGCCCATACAACTAAATGGTATACAGATAAATCAAATAAAAAGTATGAATATAATTTATCAAGTTAATAAGAAAAGGAGGAAAAACTCATTTGTCTCAACAGATACCAGAGGCTTATCTGATGAAATGCAAAATCAAATCTTGATTTAAACTTAAAGAAAAAGATATCACACAATTCTACTTTCTTAATAATAAGGCAAATATGATATAATTAAAGTCAAGAACCAATATGTTATGTATGAAAAAGGCACTTTGGAAAGAAAAAATTACAAAGGTGGTCCCAGTCATTACTTAGGTTTAATATAATACCAAATGCTGATGAAAATCTATCATATTTCATTGATTGTGAGACACATTTTTTCACATCTTATCACCTTCAATTGCAGGATTTGTTTTACAATTGATGGCATGCTATAGTTTGACAGATGGTATGAAAATAATGGTATGTCAGCTGAGTGCAGTGGCTCACGCCTGTAATCCCAGCACTTTGGGAGGCAGAGGTGAGAGGATTAGCTGAGCTCTGGGGTTCGAGACCAGCCTGAGCAGCATGGTGAGACCTCGTCTTTACAATAAATACAAAAATCAGCTGGGCCTGGTGGCACATACCTGTAGTTCAAGCTACTTGGAAGGCTGGGGTGGAAGGATCACCTGAGCCCAGTAGGTCCATGCTGTGGTGGCTGTGAGCATGCCAATGCACTTCAGCCTGGGTGACAGAGTGAGACTCTGACTTAAAAAAAAGAAAAAAAATTTATATGTCTTTATTTGACATAATTGTATATTTTTAAAAATAGCCAAAACATTCCTTTTTTTTTTAAAGAGATAGGAGTCTCTGGGTGGAGTGGCTTATGCCTATAATCCCATCATTTTGAGAGGCTGAGGCAGGAGATTGATTCTCTTGAGACCCCATCTTTATTTTAAAAATTAATTAATTAGCTGGATTCGGTGGCTCAGCCTGTAATCCCGCGCCTTTGGGAGGCTGAGGTGAGTGGATTGCCTGAGCCCGCGGGTTCGAGACCTGCCTGGTCAGCGAGACCTCATCTCTACAATAAATCAAAAAAATCAGCCGGGCGTGGTAGCGCATGCCTGTAATTCCGGCTACTTGGAAGACTGAGGTGGAAGGATCGCCAGAGCCCAGCAGGTCAAGGCTGCGGTGGCCGGGAGTGGCCACTGCACTCCAATCTGGGCGACAGAGTGAGACTCCAACTCAAAAAAAAAAAAAAAAACAATAAAAATTAATTAATTAAAAAGGAGCTACAGACGTGGTGTATCTCCCAAAGTGCAGTGCATGATCATAGCTCACTGCAGCCTCAAACTCCTAGGCTCAAGCAATCCTTCCGCCTCAACCTCCCTTGCAAACTGGGATTTACAGGCACAAGCACTAGCCCAACCCAACCAAAATATTCTCTTTTTTGAGTTGGAGTCTCACTCTGTCACCCAGACTGGAGTGCAGTAGCCACTCCCGGCCACGGCAGCCTCGACCTGCTGGGCTCCGGCGATCCTTCCGCCTCAGCCTTCCAAGTGGCTGGAACTACAGGCGTGTGCTATCACGCCTGGCTAATTTTTTTGATTTATTGTAGAGATGAGGTCTTGCCAAGTTGCCCACGCAGGTCTCGAACCCGCGGGCTCAGGCAATTCACTCACCTCAGCCTCCCAAAGTGCAGGATTACAGGCTGAGCCACCGAGCCCAGCCCAAAATATTCTTAAGGGATATATTTGAAAACCTAGAATTCAGAAATTCATAAAAGTTGACATATTTATAAAATCTTTTAATTTTTTCCTTAAGTAATTATATTTTTGTTGAGTCAAAATTTCTGTGCACAACTCCACACTTGCAGGTTAACAGCCTTTTCAATTTTTACTAGCATTTTATCTCTTACACATAGGCCATTTTTTTCTTCACAAAGTAATGGTTTTTTTTTTTTTTTTGAGTTGGAGTCTCACTCTGTCGCCCAGACTGGAGCGCAGTGGCCGCTCCCGGCCACCGCAGCCTCGACCTGCTGGGCTCCGGCGATCCTTCCGCCTCAGCCTTCCGAGTAGCCGGAATTACAGGCGCGCGCTACCACGCCCTGCTGATTTTTTGATTTATTGTAGAGATGAGGTCTCGCTGCCCAGGCGGGTCTCGATCCCGCGGGCTCAGGCAATTCACTCACCTCAGCCTCCCAAAGGCGCGGGATTACAGGCTGAGCCACCGAGCCCGGCTCAAGTAATGGTTTTTTAATCAGTTTTGTGCATGCATGATTATTCACGGTGAAGAGTGCACAGTAGCAGAGTTGTGTAAGATATGTCTATTGGACTGTTGACTAGGTTCTTTGCTAGCTAAGCAGTTCATTTCTGCTGGACACAAACTTCACAATAGTAAAATTACAAATTACATATCTTCAGCCTTTGTAGTTGACACTACAAAGTTAAATATGTGAAAGTCAGTCACAGTCATGGTAAATGAGTTAAGCAAAGTTACAGTACATCTGATGAACTAAAATCATATTTCACTAGGGAGAGGAGTTTATCTTATTTTATGGCGATTTAGAATACCACATTCAAGTCTGGGTTTAACACTTTCAGTCAGATTATTTTCAGAGAGTAATAAGTTGCTTAAATTTTAATTTTAGAATTAAAATTTAATTTTAATCTGAAGTAACTAAATTTAGTCTTATTCAGAGGGGACATGATGACTTTTTTCACATATTTGAAGACATCGTTATTGTTATTATTGCTATTGTTAGACTTTGTCTTTAGAATAAGGGCCTATTAATGAGAACTGCCAAAGATGGCAGGCTTGTGAGGGTTGTCGAAGTGAATGTGTTTAAGCAGGGGCTAGATGAGAACGTGCAGTACTGCAGAGGAACGTTAGACATGGCATGAGTGGTACCTAGGTAACCTTTCCAAGTGAGTTCTTTCCAGCCTTGTGGCTATGTGATTTTAGGAAAAATTTGTTACAATTTTAAAATTGGCTTTTAGACAGATACTCCTTAGTTGAATTTTTTTTCTCTTTTAATTTTTATTTTGGAATTGTGGGGTACAATTCAGGGTCAGGTATACAAATGTTCGTTGTGCAGCCACCCTTGCTGATGAGGTGTGCCCCCGCTTCCCCAGGCGGATGTGGACTACTGTCAATCCCAGCTACCTGCCTCCCATTCCCATCCCCTTCTCCGAAGTTCCCCGCTACTTTCAATTTCTTGCCTTCAGTAATACGGTAGTTGTTCAAGGTCCACTTATGAGTGACAACATGTGATACTTAGCTCTTTGTTTCTGTGAGAGATCACTCAATGTTATAAGCTCTAATTCCATCCATGTTTCTGCGAAATTCATGATTAGTTGAATTATTAATCAGCTTATTTTAGTACGTATGTTGTGATCAGGACTGTTAGGAGTATGGTTGAAAGTCCTAATGTATTCCCAGTGGTGAGCTTTGGAATGCCTAAGCATCTGAGGGAAGGTAGGACCCAGCAGCTCAGTGGGAAGAGGCTAAACTATCAAAGGCTTTACAAGCCTGGAAGAGGCAAAGAACCATTATGTTTGGTGGGATGCTTATTAAGGAAGTAATTTGCTAAATGTTAATCATTGTGGTAGACCTTATTTGGTATTCATTATTAAGCTGGGTCATTTTGGTTTTCTTTGTAAAAAGAAATTTTAAAAGTAAATTACAGTCTTGAAAATAAGTTTGAACAAAAGGTTTTTTTTTTTTTTTCAGTTGGAGTCTTACTCTGTCACCCAGACTGGAGTGCAGTGGCCACTCCTGGCCACTGCAGCCTCGACCTGCTGGGCTCCGGTGAACCTTCTGCCTCAGCCTTCTGAGTAGCTGAAACTACAGGCGGGTGCTACCACACCCGGCTAATTTTTGATTTGTTGTAGAGATGAGGTCTCGCTGCCCAGGCGGGTCTCGAACTCGCTGGCTCAGGCAATCCACTCACCTCAGCCTCCCAAAGGCACGGGATTACAGGCTGAGCCACCGAGCCTGGCTGAACAAAAGGTTTTATTTGCACCTGAAATAATTCCCAGACCCTGACAAAAGGAAACTGTGGGGTACAATTCAGGGTTAGGTATACGATAACTATTTCTTGAGTTAGTTATTCTGTGAAACATTCCTCCCTCATACCCACACTACAGAATTGGGAGCCCACTTAGAAAACTATTGGCCATCCATAGTGGTGTTTATGTGGCAGATGGTCTAATTAGGGGACTCATACTGGACACACAAAAATCAGATATAAGAGGGTCTTCAGTACCATGTGAGCTATTCTAGGTGGGAATATGTGAGGGATTTACTGTCAAGTGATTGCATCTTGACCACCATATGAAATACATATTCTACTATATGTTACAATTTCCACAGATTACAATGATTTATATTGATAAACTGAATGTCTCCTCTAACATTTTATTGCCTTTTCTTTTTGAGTTGGAGTCTCTCACTTTGTTGCCCAGGCTGGAGTGCAGTGGCACACTCACAGCCACTGTAGCCTCGACCTGCTGGGCTCAGGTGATCCTTTCACCTCAACCTTCCAAGTAGCTGGAATTACAGGCACGCGCCACCATGTCTGGCTAATTTTTGATTTATTGAATAGATGATGTCTCACCAAGTTGCCCAGGCTGGTCTCGAACCTGTGAGCTCAGGCAATCCTCTTACCTCTGCCTCCCAAAATGCTGGGATTATAGGCGTGAGCCACCACATCCGGCTGCCTTTTTTTTTTTTTTTGAGTTAGCGTCTCACTTTGTCACCCAGGCTGGAGTGCAGTGGCATGCTCATGGCCACCAGAGCCTCAACCTGCAGGGCTCAGGTGATCCTTCCACCTCAGCTTTCCAAATAGCTGGAACTACAGTCATGTGCTACCATGCCTGGATAATTTTTGATTTATTATAGAGATGCGGTCTCACCAAGTTGCCTAGACTAGTCTTGAACCCATGAGCTCAGGCAATCCTCTCACCACCTTGGTCTTCCAAAGTGCGTGAGCCACCATTCCTGGCCTTTTATTGCCTTTTTGAAGAAGTCACTGAGGTTGCAGAATGATGGAAAGGAAATATTTGGTGATCTAGAACAAAAATATAAAGCCAATTTCTATTTTATTGTTGTTTTCTAAGATCTTTTTTACAACATACCATGCATTTGCAATAGAAGCATGTTACAACATAGAAAATTCATAGGCTAGCCCATAAAATCTTATTTGTCCTATGATACATATTAAATATATCTCTTAGCTCATTAATTCAGCTATGCCTAACTTTAATCCACAACACTGGTCTTCATTCCCATAACTCAATGAAACCAGGAGGTGAAGGTTGAGAAAAAGGAAAGAGATTTATTCTTATCCATGCCAGGGAAGACAGCATTGGGATTATGCCCTAAAAACTACTGCCTCCCCAACAAAGGTGCCCAAGGGAATTATATAGGTTGAGTTTAAGAAATCATTATCTAGGTTATAAATCACCGTCCAGGCTCCATGATACCCCTGTGACGTGTGCGGTCCGTGTACCACCCCCCCAGCCCAGAGATACCTGGTGGTTTTAAAAGTGGACCGGCACCAGGCAGTGTCAGAGAGTCGTACTACTGGCTATTCTTCTTCTCCCCAATGGTGTGGATGAGTTGTCTGGTTGATAAGGTTGGTCCTACAATTAAGCCTGAAGATATAAATAGAAAAAGGAAGTAGGTGTATTGTAAGGGTGATGTGAAGGGAAGGAAGAAAATACATTTTAAAACTTAGGCGGCAGGTGTTTTCCGCATGGGCAAGGTTCCATTATTTGCAAATAAGAATTATTTTCCCAGCTGGGCTCGGTGGCTCAGCCTGTAATCCCGCGCCTTTGGGAAGCTGAGGTGAGTGGATTGCCTGAGCCCGCGGGTTCGAGATCCGCCTGGGCAACTTGGCGAGACCTCATCTCTACAAGAAATCAAAACATCAGCCGGGCATGGTAGCGTGTGCCTGTAATTCCGGCTACTCAGAAGGCTGAGGCAGAAGGATCGCCGGAGCCCAGCAGGTGGAGGCTGCGGTGGCCGGGAGCGGCCACTGCACTCCAGTCTGGGCGACAGAGTGAGACTCCAACTCAAAAAAAAAAAGAATTATTTTCCCTTATGTTTGTGGATGTATATAAAAGGGGAACTATCTTCCACTATTTTCATGGACATGCTGGGAATACAGTAACGCTTTTAACAAATTGTCGGTACATTTAAGATAGACAGCTTTGAATTTATTAAACATATGAAATGTAGGTACCCTCTGTTCCACAGCCTTGGCTATAACATTCCCCACTGTGAGTTGTACCCATGATTTCTTTCATGAGGTGGTGGACCCTTTTTGTTGAACATTTGAACACCTTCCCCCATCATCGTCATATACAGCTTAAGCCCATAAATTTAGGGGCTTTAATTATATAAGATACACAGTATTTAAATAATACATAAAATACTATTAGGACAGTTATTACTAATTTACCTATGCCAGAAAAGGTAATGTTTTAAGCCGGAGGGATTTAACAAGAACAAATTAGAAAACCAGTTTAGGCCGGGCTTGGTGGCTCAGCCTGTAATCCCAGCACTTTGGGAGGCCGAGGTGAGTGGATTGCCTGAGCCCGCAGTTTCGAGACCCGCCCGGGCAACTTGGTGAGACCTCGTCTCTACAATAAATCAAAAATTAGCGGGGTGTGGTAGCGTGCTTGTAGTTCTGGCTACTTGGAAAGCTGAGGCGGAAGGATTGCTGGAGCCCAGCAGGTCGACTCTGGGTTGGCCGTGAGTTTGCCACTGCACTCTAGCCTGGGCGACAGAGTGAGACTCCCAACTCAAAAAAAAAAAAGAAACCCAGTTTAAAATTTTCTCAAAGACTCCGTTTAAAAAGAAGTCTAGGCTGGGCTTGGCGGCTCAGCCTATAATCCCAGCACTTTGGGAGGCCGAGATGAGTGGATTGCCTAAGCCATGGGGTTTGAGACCCGCCCGGGAAAGTTGCCAAGACCTTGTCTCTACAATAATCAAAAATTAACTGCGCATGATAGTGCGCACCTGTAGTTCCAGCTACTTGAAAGGCTGAGGAAGGATGGCCGGAGCCTAGCAGGTCGAGGCTGCGGTGGCCATGAGTATGCCACTGCACTCCAGCCTGGGCTACGGAGTGAGACTCCAACTCAAAAAAAAAAAGTCTGACGGTCTAGGGTATTTTCTTTTGTTTACACGTGAATACATAGTCTTCAGGGACACGATGTATTATAGTTTTTAAGTTGCTGATTTGGAGGCAGTCTTCAACATCCAGATAGGGTAAAAGCCATTTGCCAAAAATCCTCCAGTTTCTTTAATTTGTCTTTTTTTTTAAATTGGTTATATAGTGTTATGCCAGAGTCAGGTTGGAAAATGAACTTTTGTATATAGGGTAATAAATCCTGTCTGGTGAGTCCTTACTGAGTGTGACTCCACAAACCTCTTGGTTAGGAATTTGGATAAGAGAAAAAAAGTTCATAGTTTAGTTCTTAGTTCCCTCTCACTGGCCAAACATCATTCCTTACAATTCATATGTAGGCCAATAAACAGCAGGAGGTCCCACTGTCACTAGGAAGGCTCATTCCTAGGGTGGTATATTTCATTTACCTGGCGAGGTCCCATGGAGCTGGGAAGTGTATTGCTAGAATTGTCCATTTTGTGATAATAGTTTTTACATCAGTGGCGTTGGATTATGGGAAATGACATGGATTGACCTGATTTTATAGCCAGTTGTGTAAGGGCGAGTGAGTTGAGGCCTTGAGTTTAGTTTGAAAAAGAAGAATCGTTGGGCTCGGTGGCTCAGCCTGCAATCCCACTCCTTTGGGAGGCTGGGGTGAGTAGATTGCCTGAGCCCGCGGGTTCGAGACCCGCCTGGGCAACTTGGCAAGACCTCATCTCTACAATAAATCAAAAAATGAGCCAGGTGTGGTAGCGCGCGCCTGTAGTTCCTACTACTTGGAAGGCTGAGATGGAAGGATCGCTGGAGCCCAGCAGGTCGAGGCTGCAGTGGCCGGGAGCGGCCACTGCACTCCAGTCTGGGCGACAGAGTGAGACTCCAACTCAAAAAAAAGAAAGAAAAAGAAAAAGAAAAATCCTGGATTGGATTTATAGTACAAGCTGTTATGATCCAGGACCTTGATTCTATTTTTTTCTGTATCTGTCTTAGTATTTACAAGAGACATATAAAGGTAACATAGTGACAAATATAAAGATGATAATTATTTTAGAGTTTAGGAGGACTGCGCTGGTCTGATGTCCCTGGAGGATACCTACTTTAGGCATGAAATGTGACTTTAACTTTATTCCCTTTAATTTTGCAGCACAAGAGTTAGTTAAAAGTACCTGGCAAGGTTCCATAGTTGGTCATAAATTGGTTTTTGAAAGGAATTAAAGCAAAACAGTAATTTTAAATGACTAAAGTCTTAAGACAGCTATTGTCAAAGACACAACCAGTAAGAACATTTGGTTATTCTGTGACATATAACAACACAATTACTATTATCATTGATAATGTATACTAAAACATCAGAATTATAGGAATATTATACAATTTTAGAACACATATAGATATAAGATACAAGAAAGTTGTGTTCTTTTACTTTTGACAGTGCTTTCTGTATGATTTTAACATATTAAACAAGCTGAATATGTTTCTCTTTTGGACTTCAGGAAACTTTCTTCTAGGCCTGAAGTTAAGCCCCTGACTGGTGGGATTTAGCAAGAGTCACTGTTTTTTTTTCAGTCCCAGGAGCCAAAGTTTTGTAATTTTTAGCAGTACAAGGTTTAGTTAATAGAACATCTACTAAATATGTAAAAGTCTCAGAACATTTCACTAAAATGGAATTATAGGTTACTGTAAAAACAAGTTACATATTTAACCAAGGAGACAAACTTTAAAAGTAATACCAAAAGTTATATGGATGTAAAACTTCAATTTTCTTAAAGCTTAGTTTTTCCAAGTGACTAAAAACCTAACAAAGGCAATATAGGAATTACTTTGATGAAACACAAAATTCCTGCTTCCTGGGCCAACTACCAAAAAGGTAAATAAAAACCTTTTGTATAAAAAGTTGAAGGGGAAAGTTATTATTTTAGGCCTTCTTAAGGGGAGAAAAGCTGAGTAACCTTGAAATAGTGAGTTTTATCTGAGCACCAGTAACAGTAAACAATAGAGTCAAAGCTGGCAAAAAAGAAAAGAGGAATAGACAGAGAGCTTAGAAGACTTTATTTAATTCTATATTTGCCAGTTAACCATTTGAGCTCTGGATTTTCCTTGCTGAAACTTGCTTATTAGTTTCAAAATGTACACACAAACAAGCCTTAATATCTGACTAGCTGGAGTTTTAGGAACCCTGACATGTCCTTGAATTTCTCTAAATTATAAACCGCTTCCCTTGCCTTTATTTTCAGTTTAAACACTTACGTATTCATTCACACACAGCTCTTAGGAGGGACACAATTTTGGGGAAATATTCAGTAATGCCAGCTGATGGAAAACTAGGAACCTCCCATTGACCACCCCCTGGGGGGGGAGGACCTCTAGGGGGTCTCCCACTGAGCACCTTAATTGGTGACTGACTGCCCTTGCAGCATGCTTTTCGGCTGTGGCCTCCCACTGAGTGCCTCCCTGTTTTACCCTACATACACTGTTCTCATCAAAACCTCTCTGGGTGGGCGTCATCAAAAGATGCCTAGCCGCACATTCCCAGGGGAACTCACCAAAATGTTAGGGTCTTCAGGTATGGTCGATTATTATCCATCTGTAGATCTGTGCCCTTTTTTCTCAGGTGAGGCACGGCTGGTCTTTCTCAGTTGCCCCTGCTCCCAAAAGCAGGGTCAGGTCCCTGAGGCAAGTGGCCTTGGCAGCTGTTGGGACTCCCAAGTGTCTGGGGCCAGGAGAGACTTGAAAGAGTCAGAACCCATGTGTGAACACAGTGACGTCGCTGGGTCCTTTGGAGAGCACCTACCTTCTTCAACCCTTTGCACTCTGTAGCTGGGTGCTGGCATGGACAGAGTCTGCAGAGCATTGGATCAAACCTGGTGCCTTTTTGAGGACCAACAGCAGGATCCCAGATGACCTCCCAAATTTGTAATATGCAACAAGTTTCTCTGCTCCCATAACCCAATGAATCCAGGAGGCGAAGGTTGAGAAAAAGGGAAGAAATTTATTCTTACACAGGCCAGGGTAGACAGTGTTAATAGGCTTATGCCCTAAAAACTACTGCCTCCCCAACAAAGGTGCTAAGGGGATTATATAGGTTGAGTTTAAGAAATCATATCTAGGTTACAAACTGCCATCCAGGCTACATGATACCCATGTGACCTATGCAGTCCGTGTAGCACCCTGAACAACCCAGAGATAACTGGTGGTGTAAAAAGTAGGCTGGCGCCAGAGAGTATCAGGGAGTTGTACCACTGGCTATTCTTCTCCCCAATGGTGTGGATGAGTTGCCTGGTTGATGAGGTTGGTCTTACAATTAAGACTGAAGGTGTAAATAGAAAAAAGAAGTAGGTGCATTCTAAAGGTGATGTGAAGGGGAAGGAAAGAAGTACATTTTAAAGCTTTAGCGGGCTGGGCATGGTGGCTTAAGCCTGTAATCCCAGCACTTTGAGAGGCTGAGGTGAACATTGCCTGAGCTCAGGGGTTTGAGACCAGCCTGGACAATTTGGTGAGACCTCATCTCTACAATAAGCCAAAAAATTAGCTGGGCCTGATGGCACATGCCTGTTGTTCCAGTTACTTGGAAAGTTGAGGTGGAAGGATCACCTGAGCCCAGCAGGTTGATGCTGCGGTGGCCAGGAGCGTGCCACTGCACACCAGCCTGGGCAACAGAGTGAGACGCCAACTCAACAACAACAAAAAAAAGCTTAAGCAGCAGGTGTTTTCAGCATGGGCAAGGTTGCATTGCAAAAAAGAGTTACTTTCCCTTATGTTTGTGGATGTATACAAAAGGGGAACTATTTTCCACTCTTTTCATGGACATACTGGGAATACAGTAACACTTTTAGCAAGCTATTTTGGTACATTTAAGATACACAACTTTGAATTACTTAAACATATGACATGTAGTAACCGTCTGTTTCCAGAGGCTTGGTCTGTAACATAACCACCATGTGTAAAGTTAGTCAAAATCTTCTAATATTCATGTTGGGAATTTTTTGCCCTGGCAAGGGATTGACGATGGTTCTGGGTTTCTAACTCTGGTGTGATTTGGATTGGTGGGGAAGACCTTTAGCAGCACCACCACAATTTTCTGAGTTTTCTGACCTTGGAAGATTCGGATGTGGGCATATTTGTTGGGGAGTCTATGTGCTGTGTTAAAGAGCTGGGTGTTTTCCATGCCTTACTTTGGTTTCTTTTCTTTTTCTTTTGAATTGGGGTCTTACTCTGTCACCCGGGCTGAAGTACAGTGGCATGGTCACGGCTCACTACAGCCTCGACCTCCTTGGCTCAGGCAATCCTTCTGCCTTAGCCTCTGAGTAGCTAGGGCTACAAGGGCTTGCCACCATATCCTGCTAATTTTTTTATTTTTTGTAGAGGCGAGGTCTCACTATGTTGCCTAGGCTTTGAACTCCTGGGCTCAAGCAGTCCTCCTGTTTCAGCCTCCTAGAGTGCTAGGATTACAGGTATGAGACACTGTATTGGGTCTTGTTTCATTTTTGAATACTCTTTTCCGTGAAGCTATAATTGAAAAATAACTTTATAAAAGAGAAAGAGCTGTGTAGTTTCTGAAAGATGCGTTTGTTCATGAGACAGAAGATAATTTTGAAATTAATTTTGACTTTTTGATGGGGGCATATTTTCAGTGATTGGTTATTTTAATTGTAGCTATTTAATAACTTCTCAAAAAACAGGTAAAAATAGACATTAAAAATTTTTTTGTTGGGTTGGGGAATCACTTGCAAGGTCAACACAAGTCCTCCTATGTACTCTCTGGATCGATTATTTGCTGAATTTCGAACACGAAGTCAGATGCTATTGGGTCACATAGAAGAACAAGATGAAGTCCTCCACTGTCAATTTTCTGATGACAGTGATGATGAAGAAGCAGAAAGCCAAGAAAAATCTGGAATTAGGTATGTTAAGTACAGACTGATTTAATAAACATAATTATATGATGCAATAAAATATAGAAGATGTAGGCTTTTTCATTAAAGTGTATCTTTTCCATTTAATACAAGAGTAGGTGGTTTTGCTAAATGTACTGTCAACTAATGTGTTATGAAAATAGTGTTTAAACACAGGTCATCAGTCTTACAGCTGAAAAATAATTTTTCTTTTAGAACTTTTATCATAATTAAGTGCTAATTTCTAGAGGAAATTTTTTTGGATTTCCTGATTCTGCTGCCAGCAGAATCAACAGAATGGCAACAAACATGAATTTTCTACTAGATACAAAATGGTGATAACCTCTTATTTTGGAGAATATTAGTAAAATTCTGTTTTTAAAATACTTTTTTAATGTTACTGTCACTTTTGGGGGAAACTAATTTGAGGACAGATTAGAAAACACTAACAAACAAGTTAACTTTGATTCTGATTTTTTTTTTTTAGATGTAAAAGTCACTCATGGATTCAGAAGCCAGGCTCTGTTTATTCTTTTGTTGAATTGAATGATACTCAGGATGCAACACAGAAGTCAGGTTTGGAGAATGAAGGTACATAGCATAGAGTTTCTCAGTAATTTAGACCTAATGATTATAGGATACTTCTCTTTTTCTTCAGTTGATATATATATTTTTAAATTCTGCTTATGTGGTGGATCACGGTTATTGATTTGCATTTGTTGAACCAACCTTGAGTTTCTGGGATAAAACTCACTTGGTCTTGGTGGATTATTTTTTTATGTGCTATTGAATTCAGTTTGCTAATATTTTATTGAGGATCGTGTCTGTGTTCATCAGGGATACTGGTCTGTAGTGTTCTTTCCTTTTGTAACTTTTCCTGGCTTTTGTATTGTGCTGATACTGGTTTTGAAGAAAGAGGGAGAATTTCCTTCTCTTTAGTCTTGTAGAATAGCTACACTAAACTTGGTATCAGTTTTTTTTTTGAAAGTCTAGTAGAATTTGGCTATGAGTTCATCAGCTATTGGATTTTTTGTTGTTGTTGGGAGACTTAATTACTGTTTCAATCTTGTTACTCATTATTTGTGTGTTCAGGATTTCTATTTCTTCCTAATTCAAAGTTGTATATTTTCAAGAATTTACCTATTTCTTCTAGATTGTCTAGTTTGTTTGCATAAATGTGTTCATAGTATTCTTGGATGATCGTTTGTGTTTCTGTTGTATCAGTTGTAATATCTCCATATTCATTTTTGATTTGTCCATTTGTTTCATAATTCGTCTAGCTAGTGGTCTATCAATTTTATCTATCTTTTCAGATAACCAACTTTTTTTCATTGATCCTTTGTATTTTTTAAATTTCAATTTCATTTAGTTCTTCTCTGATCTTCATTCTTTCATTTCTTCAACTAGCTTTGGGTTTTTTTTTCTCCCCCTTCCCCCTGTTCATGTTTTTCAAGTTCCTGGAGGTGTGATGTTAGATTGCTAATATGTGATCTTTCAGTCTTATTAATGTCGGCCTTAAGTGCTTAAATTTTTCTCTGAGCACAACTTTGTCTATATCCCAGAAGTTTTGATAACTTGTTGTCATTCATTCCAAGGAATTTTTAAATTTCCATCTTGATTTTATTGTTGACCCAAGGATTGTTCAGGAGCAGATGGTTTCAATTCCATATTTTTGTTTGGTTTCACAAGTTCTTGAAGGTGTTTGATATGATTTCAGTTTTTTTTAAAATTTATTGAGACTTGATTTGTGGCCTGTCATTTGGTCTGTCTCTGAGAATGTTTCATGTGCTGATGAGAAAAATGTATATTCTATAGTTTTGGCATGGAGTGGTCTGGCCCATTTGCTCTAGGACCTGGTTCCATTGTTTTAGTGCTGACTTTCTGTCTTGATCTGTCTGTTGCTGTCAGCAGAGTGTTGAAGTCTCCCACTACTATTGTATTGCTGTTTATCTCTTTTTTTAAATTTAGCGGAATTTTTTTTTTTTTTTTATTATTGTTTTGTGGGGTACAGTTAAGGGTTAGGTGTACAATTACGTTTCATTCAGGCACCCTGTTGATAAGAGGTGTTTTCCCAGTCCCAGATAGATATTAGCTACTGTTAATCCCATCCCCCTCCCCCCCATATTTTCCCAGTACCGTCAGTCATTTTCTTATAGTATTACATTGGATGTTCAAGGTCCATTATATGAGTGAGAACATGTGATATTCTGATCTTTGTTTCTGTGAGAGGTCACTCAGTATTATAGACTCTAGTTCCATCCAGGTTGCTGCGAAATTCATGATTTTGTTCTTTTTGATGGCTGCGTAGTATTCCATCGTGTATATGTACCACATTTTTTTAATCCAGTCCTCTTTTGATGGGCAGCATGGTTGTTTCCAGGTTCTTGCTATTGTGAACAACGCTGCGATAAACATACGTGTGCAGGTATCTTTTTTATAGAGTGATTTGTGTTCTTCATGGTATATTCCCAGTAGGGGGATTGCAGGGTCATATGGAAGGTCAATTTTTAGAGCTCTCAGGAATCGCCACACTGCTTTCCACAGAGGTTGCACTAGCTTACACTCCCACCAACAGTGTAGAAGTGTTCCCTTTTCACCACAGCCTCTCCAGCAGCTGTTATTTTTTGAGTTGTTGATAATTGCCAGGGAATTTGTTTTTTAAAGCTGGGACTCTGATGTTACATCTTCTTGTTGGATTGATCTCTTTATCATTGTATAATAACCATCTTTGTCTTTTTTTTTTTACAGTTGTTAATTTAAAACCTATTTTATCTGATATAGAATGACTACTCCTGATCGTTTTTTTGGTCTCCACTTGTGTAGAATATTTTTTCCCACTCCTTTACCAAAGTCTTAAGAATCTTTGTGTGTTAAGGAGGTCTCTTGAAGGCAGCAGATATTTGGATTTTTTTTAATCCATTCTGCTAGTCTAATCTTTTTAGTGGGACATTGTGACCATTTATATTCATAGTTCATAGTGATATGAAAGGTACTAGTCCATTCATCATGCTGGTTGTACCTGGTTGCTTTATTTTTTTCTGTATTGTGTCAGTGTTCTATGAGCCCTGTGAGCTTTATGATTTCCATTGTTTTTCGACTGGTGTATTTTGTTTGACCTTTGGTTTCAGTATTTAGAGCCTCTTTGAGTATTTCTTACAGAGCTGGCCTACTGGTGACAAATTCCTTCAGTGTTTGCTTATCTGAGAAAGACTTTATCCTTCATTTATGAAACTTAGTTTTGCAGGATGCAAAGTCCTTAACTGTTATTCTGTTGGAGGAGATTGAAGATAGAGCCCCAGTCTCTTCTGACTTGTAGGGTTTCTTCTGAGAAGTCTGTTCTTAGTCGTATAGATTTACTTTTGTAAGTTATTTGATGCTTTTATCTTACTGCTCTTAAAATTACTTTCTTCATATCAGCTTTGCATAGTTTGATGACTATATGCCTTGGAGAATGAATCTTCTGGAGTTCTTTGGGCTTCTTGTGTCTAAATGTTTAAATCTCTGGCAAGGCCAGGGAAGTTTTCCTCAATTATTTTCCTAAATAGGTTTGCAAACCTGTTGTTTTTACTTCTTCCTTAGGAACACCTGTGACTCTTAGGTTTGGACATTTTACATAATCTCACATTTCTTGGAGACTTTGTTCTGTTCTCTTTATGTTGTCTGATTGGATTAATTTGAAGGCCTTGTCTCCAAGTTCTGAGATCTTTCCTTCTACTTGTTTTAGTCTACTGTTAAAATTTCCATTGCATTTTGTACTTTGCTAAATGATTCTTTAATTTTCAGAATTTCAGCTTTTTTTTTTTTTAAAGGTGTCTATCTCTTTGGAGAGTTTTAAATTCATGTCCTAAATAGTTTGTAAAAAAATTTATGTTGGTCTTCAACTTTTTCCTGGATCTCTGAGCAGTTTTATAACTATTTGAATTCTCTCTCTGGAATTTCAAAGATTTTTTCTTGGTTACGGTCCACTGTTGAATGGTTAGTATGATCTTTTGGGGGTATTGAAGGACTCTGTTTTATTATTATTATTATTATTGTCAGAATTATTTTTCTGGTTTTTTTCTCATTTGGGTAGACTATTTCTTCTTATTTGAGATTGGCAGGGGGCTGACATAGGCACTGTAGAGTTCCCTTGGTTATTTATAGCCGTTGGTGTGGTGAGTTTCTCAATTGCCTTCTGTGGCAGTCCTGTACTGGGTATGTGCACAGGCTCAAGGCATCCTGAGTGGTTGGGGTGGCTTGGGTAGTGGTATTAAGCTGGGGTCTGGGATCAGACTGTCCCCAAAGCTGAGCTTGTATAGCAGATGTAATGGGCTGTGCTATTGATCTCTGGCCAGGAAGTAGTACTTGCAGTAGAGAGCCAGCTGTGATGGTAGCTGTGGGCTTTCTGCTTGGCCCATCTTCAGTCAATTATTTAAAAAACATGTAGGAATTCTCAAAGACCAGTTTGGTAGGAATCCTTTCTTGGTTGGTAAACTTCCTTTATGTTCTCTGTTATACCTCTGATTTCTCACTCTTTTTGCTTCTTCTTTTCTTTTCTTTATTTTAAGAGATGGGTTCTTGCTCTCTTGTCCAGGCTGAAGTGCAGTGCAATGATCCTAGCTCACTGTTCCTAGACTCAAGCAATCCTCCTGTCTCAGCCTCCCAAGTAGCTGTGACTGCAGGTGTGTGCCACTATACCCAGCTAATAAAAAAATTTTTTTTTTGTAGAGATGTGGTCTCACTGTGTTGACCAGGCTGGTTTCAAACTCTTGGGCTCAAGCAATCCTCCTGCCTCAGCCTCCCAAAGTACTGGAATTATAGGCATGAGCCATTATACCCAGCATTACTCTTTAATAAAGAATTTCTACCAATTAATTCTGGTCAGAGATAGAGACTAACTCTCTTAGAATAGGGATTTGAAAAAATATTTAGACCTGAGTTGATATGCTTTGTCCTCTTGATATTTAAAATATGTCATAAGTAATTTACTAGGTTCTGCTTTACTGCTTCACTGGCACTCATGCTGTTTTTGGTATTAGAGCCCAATGAGCCTACTGGGTTCTTGTAACATTTTAGTACACAACTGATGAGAAATTTCATGCATCAAATAACAGCATCAAAAACACTTATATTGTAAAAACTATAGTATAGTAGTAGATTTCACCTCATCTCTCTTGGTCAGTATGTGGTTAGCCCAGAAAAAGTAAGAGTATGGAGAATATAAATAACATGTAAGTGCTACACTATGAAAATATAGCGAGAACATCATTTAGAGAACCTATGCACATAATGTTTTCCAAAAATATAAGTGTAACTAAAATACATTTCAAAATGTGGACATAGTAAAGGCAAGCGCTACTCAAGTAGCCATCCTTGCATCATTTGTTACTGGTCTGCAACCAGGGAAGAAACTTATGCCAGAATGTAAATGAGTAAACTTGTTTCTTCATTGAGAAAGTCTTGCTATGGAAAATATGTCACCTGAACTAAAGCAATGTGCTTAATGTCATAGTTGATTGACACTCTGGTGCAGGACAGTAACAAACAGTATCTGACTACATTCTGAGTAGCATGGTAGACTGCATTCTGTAATTACAATGAAAGTACAAGTTCATAGGAAATATGAAGATTTTACAGCTATCTTAAATAACTCAGGTTAAGGGCAATGGAAAAACAGTGTTCAAATCTGTGGGATATGACTAAAGCTCACGTGCACGTGCGTGTGTGCGCATGTGCACGTGCACACACACACACACACACACACACACAACCTTTTTTAATTTTTGAGGAAATGAAACTTATAACCTGGGAACCTAAAGTCCAAGTTGTTATGTATTTTTCCTCTCTTCCCTTCCTTTTTGTTTCTTCCTCTGAAACCTCTAAATTGTCTGCTCTTCTTTTTTAACTCTACTTCTGTGGAGTATTTTATGAGCAGATAGTTTTCTCAGTTTTGTTGCTTTTATCTTAAAGATTTAAAGATTGAATGTCTCCAGGAGAGTCAAGAGTTGAATTTGCAAAAATTAAGGAATTCAGAACGCATACTTACGGAAGCTAAACAAAAAATGAGAGAACTTACAATTAACATCAAGATGAAGGAAGATCTGATTAAAGAATTAATAAAAACAGGTAATAATTTTCTGTGAACCAACTTATATGAGAAAGAAAAGCTTCTAAAATTGCTTCTGATATAGTAACATTTTCTTTCGTTTTTGAAGCTCAGGACTATTCACTGCAGCTTGGATTTAGTGTAAATCCTTGGTGTATTGTAGAGCCACTATGTGGAGGTTAGTTCTCAAAAGAACTTTGTGAACCATTGTGAACTCTGTGCTGTGCTGAAACTCTATGGCTCTTAATGTTTCTTGCCATTTTTAAAGAAGCATTATATTAGGCATCTAGGAAGACATCCGAGATGTTTTTCTAGCTCATTTTAATAATTATTTATTTAAATTATGTCTTCCTTTTCTTAGTTTATTTTTTAACATTAGTTATAAACTTTGTATTCTAGCTGTAAATAATTTTTACTTCCCTAAAGATGAAAGGATTTGTTCTCGAGAGCTATTCTGTTAGGTGAGCCATGGTTTTAGCTCTTGACACTTTGTCTCAAACTGACATATTGCTGGGTGGGATGTATCCTCTCCTCAGCCTCTGCTAGATTACACTCGCTTCAAAAAAAGGGCCTCTTAGGCTTTTTGCCCTCCTGCTCAGTATACTGACTATATCAGCCTTAACTACTTTGCAAGTAAAGAATAGAAAGAATAAGAACCGTTAGCATTTCTTTTCTTCATTCCAAGAAAAACAACTCTCTGATCTCCCTTGGAGAAACTGAAGGAAGTAGTATCTTCCTTTTCTTCAGGCACAAACCTTGTGTGTACAAGGTTGTAATCACACTCAAACTACAGGAGTCATGTGTGTCTCATATCCACTGCCAGCAAGAAGAAACCTGCCTTCCCACTTTCCTTCCTTTTCCCGTAAGCTTGGTTTCTGGCTGTTGGTTTTCATTTCTCAACCTCCTCTACTTTGCTGCTTTCCCGAGTCCTTTCCCTTCTTCTTTCCTAGTGACATAGGTTCTATGCATCATCCTAGCTCCATTTATTCCAGACACTTACATGAGCTTGACCATGCTCTTTTCCTAGGCAGGGTCAAATTCTGGCTGACCCCACTTAAGAGTAAGTAGAAGCTCATCTAGGGATTCACATGGCTTCTCCATCCCCAGGATTTCAGGTTACTGCCTGTGGAAGTTGAGGGTATTTATCCCCGTAACAAATTATTTTCTTTCAGAGAAGTTACTTCACTAGGGATCTCACTAAATAGACATGTGTCTGTAGCCTGGTACACCCACCCTGGTTGCCTTAATATAGAGGATACTTGAGTTTACACAGAAAAAGTTGTCTTCTTACTCATCAGAATCAAAGACAGGAGTTTTCCTAAAGCTCCTCAGAGGTGGTGACTAGCAAGTGTCAATGTGTGCTTGCTCTCTAATACCCGAAGACTTCTTCCAAATAGCAACTTCAGCCAACAGTTACAACAGGACATCTCTACTGTATTTCATCAATTTTAATACATACTTTTTTTTGTTTTTACACTTTACTGTCTCTGAAGTCAGGATGCATCTTTCAGTTAATGACTGCTTAACATTTTACCCTGGTGAATTGGCACTATGTGTGTTTTTGTCTAATGGTTCATAAAATATTGAATGTGTTGAACAGGGAACAATCCAAGAAAATTTGTTGATATATAGTGGTCTTATGTATTTTAAAGCTAGTTAAATAACCAGAACTTTAGAGCCTGAAGACAGTTCACAGTGCATTTAGTTAAATAATTCCTTTTTATTAAAAAATTGAAATTTTTCTTGTAGCACTGTAACAAACTATATAAATAGTGTCCCCAGTGATTATTCATGCTCTGAGCTCTAGTCTATTTCCTGCTGCCACAAGTTTGCCAGTCTACTTCGGGGACAGTTGCCTATTCAGAGCAAATCAAAGCCAGACTTTCAGGATCAGCAGCTGAACTTAGAATGTAAAGAAATATAGAAATATTTACATTCTATTTTTCTGTTTCATATATTCATAAAAAAGATTTTTTTTTTTGAGTTGGAGTCTCACTCTTGTTGTCCAGGCAGGAGTGCAGTGGCATGCCTCAGCCTTCCAAGTCGCTGGAACTATAGACACACGCCACCATGCCCGACTATTTTTGTATGTGTGTGTGATCTATCGTAGAGACCCCCCCCCGCAGGTCTTATCAAGTTGCCCAGGCTGGTTTTGAACCCCCGGGCTCAGACAATCCTCTCTCCTCGGCCTCCCAGTGCTGGGATTACAGGCTGAGCCAACCGCACCTGGCCCATAAAAAAGAATTTAAAAAGAATTCATCTTTATCAAGTTCAGTGTGATGAAAAAGGAGAAGATCACCTCTACATGAAAATATTATTGAGACATAACAATCAGATGCATTGTAAACTATCTTTGGATACTGATTAAAATCAATTGTAAAGACATTTTGAGACAGTTGGAAATCTGAATCAGTGTGCTAGTGGATATTATTAATATTGTTTGGTGTGATAATGACTTTTTGGTTATGTTCATATTTTGTGTAGCTCTTATTGAAGTATATATAGGTAAGATGATATGACATCTTTATATATCATTATATTATTTTATAATATTTAAGCAAGGCAAAACAAAAAAGGCATATTGGGAGCAGTTGTGACAGAATCTTGATAACTCAAATCTAGGTGATGAGGATTCATATTATTTATTGTATTATGTGTAAAACATGTTTACGTTTTTAAATTTTTTTTATTGGGGCAAATTTATATATTTTTTTTAGTGGAGAATACATCTTTTATTTTGTATTATTATAAAGATGTGGGGTACAATTCAGAGTTAAGTATACAAATGTTGATTGTGCAGGTACCCTTGTTGATGAGAAATTAATTTTTTAAAATTTATTTATTTTGAGTTGGAGTCTCACTCTGTCGCCCAGACTGGAGTGCAGTGGCCACTCCCGGCCACCGCAGCCTTGACCTGCTGGGCTCCGGCGATCCTTCCGCCTCAGCCTTCCAAGTAGCTGGAACTACAGGCACGCGCTACCACGCCCAACTAGTTTTTTGATTTATTGTAGAGATGAGGTCTTGCCAAGTTGCCCAGGCGGGTCTCAAACGCGCGGGCTTAGGCAGTCCATTCACCCCAGCCTCCCAAAGCATAAGATTACAGGTCTCGCCAAGTTGCCCAGGGGGGTCTCGAATGTGCGGGCTCAGGCAGTCCATTCACTCCAGCCTCCCAAAGCGCGAGATTACAGGCTGAGCCACTGAGCCCGGCTATTTTTTTTTTTTTTTTTTTTTAATTTATTGTAGAGGTGAGGTCTCTCCAAGTTGCCCAGGCGGGTCTTGAACCCACGGGCTCAGGCTCAGGCAATTCACTCACCTTGGCCTCCCAAAGCGTGGGATCACAGGCTGAACCACCGAGCCCGGCAGTAAATTAATTTTTAAATGTTGAAAGAAAGTAGGGGAAGGGAGGAAAGGAAGGAGGGAGGGAGGAAGGAAGGAAGCAAGGAAGGACAATTTTTTTTTTTTTTTTTGAGTTGGAGTCTTACTCTGTCACCCAGACTGGAGTGCAGTGGCCGCTCCCGGCCACTGCAGCCTCGACCTGCTGGGCTTGGGCGATCCTTCCACCTCAGCTTTCCAAGTAGCTGGAACTACAGGTGCGCGCTACCACGCCCGGCTAATTTTGATTTACTGTAGAGATGAGGTCTCGCGGCCCAGGCGGGTCTCGAACCCGCGGGCTCAGGCAATCCACTCACCTCAGCCTCCCAAAGGTGCAGAATTACAGGCTGAGCCATCGAGCCCGGCAGAAGGAGTATTTTTAAATGTATATTATAAATATAAGCTATACTATGCTAAGCAAGAGGACTATGAGTCATTCCAAACATCCTTCTTAACTGAGTTTGAAGGCAGCAAAGCTCACTTGCAAACTGAGGATCAGAAATGTCACACTGAAACACAAAAGATGAACTAATAAGGTTGAATGACAGCAGATAGGAACTATCATTAGGGAATTAGTCATTAAGAGGGCCTGGTGGCAAGCTGTGTTTGATGGTGGTAGGTGGGTCAACTGGGTTTTTAATGCTATGCCTTAAATAGTAACAATATCTGACTGGAATTTTAGAGAAGAGCATTTTTGTTTTTGATGTTTTAATTTTTTTTCCTAACTCATACTTGTTATTGCTATTATTATGGTTAAGGTCATGATGCCAAGTCTGTAAGCAAACAATATTCTCTGAAAGTAACAAAACTAGAGCACGACACGGAACAGGCGAAAGTGGAACTAATTGAAACACAAAAGCAGCTACAGGAGCTGGAAAACAAAGATCTTGGTAATATGGCTATGAAGGTAAAATTACAGAAAGAGTTCCGTAAAAAGATGGATGCTGCAAAGCTGAGAGTCCAGGTAATTTTTTAAAATGTAATTTTATGTATTTTACAATCCTGGTGTGTATTTCTTTATTCAAGAAGTATATTATTTTAGTCTTCATATAAAAATCTACATGGTAAGGAACAAAGATAATCACAGAAATAGTATCATTTTTCTGATGGACAAATAATTAAATAATATGCATAAAAATCTGGTATGTATATGGCATTTTGTAGACACCCAACAAATGGGAACTATTTCAGACGGTTTTCTGAAACAGCAAAACAGGTTTTAGAAAGGTTAATAACTTTGAGTACTACAACTCATCCTTAATTTCCTAATGCCTGGATTTAGCAATCACTTCAGAAATAGCTACAGTTATATGAGAAATATTCCATTACAGAGAGATTTTGTGTAATGAAGCCATTTCCAGGTGCTTTGGGGATAGCCACAGGTCTTTGTTAGTCTAATCATAATGAACTTTCTAGGATGCCTCTTCAGTTTTCACCTCATGATCTGTTGCTTTCATACTGTAGAAATCTATGCATAGTTTCCATTATGGGTAGAGTTGAGTTGTAGTTGACCTATTCACAGCATTCTCCTTTTCCTCCTCTTCTTCCTCTTCCTCTTCTTCTTCCTCCTCCTCCTCCTCTTCCCTTCAGTTTCTCCTTCTTCCTTCCTCTTCTCCTTCCCCTTTTTCTTCCCTTTCTGCTGCTTCTTCCTCTTCCCCTCTCTTCTCTTTCTTCTCCTTCCTCTTTCCTTTTCCGTTCTTCTTCCTCTTCCCCTTCTTCCTTTTCTTCTTCCCCTTCTTCTTCCTTCTCCTTTTTGGAACTGTGCCATGGTTATTTTCTTTCAACAAAGTATATGTTTACTACTTACTCTGGTGTGCCAGGTCCTAGGATACTGAGGTGAATAGGCCAAAAAAGTCCCTCCTAGGGTTTCTAATGTCACCTCAAACATCTGGATATTTCCACTAAAAGTTGTTACCTAAATAGCCTTTCAAGTCAACACCAAGTTAACATAATATGACTTGACTGTTTGAACTGCTTAAAGGGGGACATTTGGTGGTTGTTTATTTCACACCTTCCTCTTTCCTTCAGAATACTTATTTCCACCTTGGAATTTACCTCTGAGAGTCTTGGGATCAATTCTTTTTCACTTCTGGACTTTTTTTTTTTTTTTTGAGTTGGAGTCTCACTCTGTAGCCCAGACTGGAGTGCAGTGGCCGCTCCCGGCCACCGCAGCCTCGACCTGCTGGGTGCCGATGATCCTTCCGCCTCAGCCTTCCAAGTAGCTGGAACTACAGCTGCGTGCTACCACGCCTGGCTCATTTTTGATTTATTGCAGAGATGAGGTCTCGCCAAGTTGCCCAGGCGGGTCTCGAGCCCGCGAGCTCAGGCAATCCACTCACCTCAGCCTTCCAAAGGCACGGGATTACAGGCTGAGCCACCGAGCCCGGCTACTTCGTGACTTTTTAAATTAGGACTGTGATGGTCTAAAAAAGTACTCATTTTAACAAAACCTTAGTAGAATAAAATAATTAAGATACTTTCTTTTGTGTTTATTGTGAAATTTTATTTATAATAGGTTTATATCCTAACTTCAGTTCTGACTGTAATTCTTTTTTTTTTCTTTTTGAGTTGGAGTCTCACTCTGTCACCCAGACTGGAGTGCAGTGGCCGCTCACGGCCACTGCAACCTCGACCTGCTGGGCTCTGGTGATCCTTCTGCCTCAGCCTTCCAAGTAGCTGGAACTACAGGCGCACACTACCACATCCAGCTAATTTTTGATTTGTTGTAGAGATGAGGTCTCGCCAAGTTGCCCAGGCGGGTCTCGAACCTGCAGGCTCAGGCAATCCACTAACCTCAGCTTCCCAAAGGCGTGGGATTACAGGCTGAGCCACTGAGCCTGGCTGACTGTAATTCTTATACTCATCATTGATAACAAAATCATTGTTTTTCTAAGGAAGTTATATTTATCACGCACCTCTATAGTTTAAGCCCTGAACTGATAAGGAAAGGAAAAGTGTAGAGCTTAATTAACCTCAAAATAAATACATGATACAGTAGTTGATGGAAATAAGACATGTTGTTTTAGACATTTCTGTACCTTTGACATATCTATGCTGCTAATGGGGATGAAGGTGATAAGGATGATGAGGAGGACAGTAGTTACCACTTGCTGAATGTGTGCAAAATGCTGTGTAGGTACCGAGTGTTTTATATGTTTATATATAATCATTTTTTAAAATCCTTTGAAGTGGGTACTGTTACCTATTTTACAAGTGAGAAAATTAAGGTTTAGAAAGGTAAAGTAACTCAGAGTCACAGTGATGATGACAGTATTAGTTTTTAGTACTCTAACACAGCATTCTGTTTTAAAATACTGGTATTTTTATTGATCTAATACAGTTACTTTAACTTTTAAAACTTTAAAATTTTCAAAAATTAAAAATCTAAAACCTGTATTTTTTTTATGTCTTTAGATATATGTAGAGAGCTATATTGTTGCATTAGTAGTTTAATGCTCACAACAGTGCGCTTTTGAGCATCTGTGGAAAAAGTGCAAAAACAATAGCAACTATATCTCACTTTTAAATAAGATTATCAAGATATACACTGATTTTTCAATATTACGTGAAAAAATTCTGGTATTATCATTTTTGCTACAATATTGCAATTGCCTGTCTATGGTAAGTGGCAAAGCCAGTGTCCAAATTCAGGTATGGGAAACAGCAAAGGCCTGTGGCCTCCAAGTCAGTGGTTCCCACAGTAGTTCATATGCAGAGTATTTGTTCTTGGTCTACGATGAGATAAAAGTCAGTCAGTGCACAGCTTCTTTCATCAAAAAAGTCTTGCATGAGAAAACATCAACTGAATCTAATAGTGTGCTTGATTGTACAAATTTACAACACCAGTCTGTGGTCTAGTACTGGTCCACAGACCATACTTTGAGTAGCACTACTCTAGTTGCAGTGCCTCTTTAATACCTAGTTCAATTAAAACAAAAATGTGTATGTTAACACTTATTGCCAAAGTAAAAAAAAAAAAAGTAAATTTTTAATGCCACCTAAGAGGTATTTAGTGCAACACTAAGCATATAATACAAGTCTAATATATGTTTGTTTGATCAGGATTAAATTGAATACTCTAGTACTTTATATTAGTAGTGTAAACACTTTGAAAATTTAATGCTAACTGTAGATAATTTTATTTAGATGAGAAGGAACTTTACCTGAGATAAATAAAACAGTAATTATAATGGTCATTCTCAGGGAAAATGGTATCAGTTCTGATCATCTGAACTCAGGGATTAATGATTTAGGCTATAGCTGGATATAAAAATAAGAGCACAACGGAGTACTCTGCAGTCACAGAGGACAAAGCTACATGAAAAGACTTCTAAGATAAGTTAAGGAGAAAATAAAGAAGGTGGCGAGTAGTCTGTTTAGAATATATATGAATATATTTGCAATCATATGCATAAATTATTTGGGGGGAATATAAGAAATAGATAATTTTGTGTTGGAGAGCAGGCAGGCAAGTAGATTAGGAGTCTGGAATAAGAGTGAATCTTTTTTTTTTTGAGTTGGAGTCTCACTTGGTCGCCCAGACTGGAGTGCAGTGGCCGCTCCCGGCCACCGCAGCCTCGACCTGCTGGGCTCCGGCGATCCTTCTGCCTCAGCCTTCCGAGTAGCCGGAATTACAGGCATACGCTACCACGCCCAGCTGATTTTTTGATTTATTGTAGAGATGAGGTCTCACTGCCCAGGCGGGTCTCGAACCCGCGGGCTCAGGCAATCCACTCACCTCAGACTCCCAAAGGCGCAGGATTACAGGCTGAGCCACCGAGCCCGGCTAGGAGTGAATCTTTTAAAATATAAATTCAAGCAGGGCTCGGTGGCTCAGCCTGTAATCCGTGCCTTTGGGAGCTGAGGTGAGTGGATTGCCTGAGCCCGGGTTCGAGACCCGCCTGGCAGCGAGACCTCATCTCTACAATAAATAAAAAAATTAGCTGGGCGTGGTAGCGCATGCCTGTAATTCCGGCTACTCGGAAGGCTGAGGCGGAAGGATCGCGGGAGCCCAGCAGGTCGAGGCTGCGGTGGCCGGGAGCGGCCACTGCACTCCAGTCTGGGCGACAGAGACTCCAACTCAAAAAATATATATATATATATGTATGTATATATATATATAAAAATTCAGTTTTGTATAGTTTTAACTTTTACTACGTTCATAGATATTTTAAATAAAAATGATTTAAAAAGCAGAGAGTCCATTTTGTTTGGTTGTCAGCATCAGGAAGTCTCATCATTTTTTTTTTTTCTTTAAGAGATGCGATATCCCTATGTTGCCCAGGTCTTGAACTCCTGGGCTCAAAGTGATCTTCCCGCCTCAGCCTCTCAAAGTGCTGGGATTAGAGGCGTGAGCCACTGCACCTGGCCTCATCATTTTTTATTTTTATTTTTTACTTTTTTTATTTTTGGAGTTTAACTCTGTTGCCTAGAATGCAGTGGCTGCTCCCGGCCACCGCAGCCTCGACCCTCTGGGCTCTGGCGATCCTTCCGCCTCAGCCATCCAAGTAGCTGGAACTACAGGCGCGCACTACCATGCCCGCTAATTTTTGATTTATTATAGATATGAGGTCTCGTCAAGTTGCCCAGGCGGGTCTCGAACCTGCGGGCTCAGGTAATCCACTCACCTCAGCCTTCCAAAGCACGGGATTACAGGCTGAGCCACCGAGCCCGGCTCCTCATCATTTTTTATATAGCTACATAACTGATGAAAATTTTGATGGTTTTCCTAATTGCAAAATTAGAAATGTAAAAAAGTAAATAATTGTTTGTGAACCTGTAAAAAATAAATGAAAATCTAGGGAAAATGCTTGCCTTTACCATCGAGTGGAAAGGTTTAGTTTAGTTGAAAAATATGAGGGATTCAGTTTTTCATTTTGAAATATTCTGTATGATCTCAGGTCTTACAGAAGAAGCAACATGATAGTAAGAAATTGGCATCACTGTCTATCCAAAATGAGAAACGTGCTGATGAACTAGAGCAGAATGTAGATCAAATGAAGTATCAAAAGGTACAGCTGCAACAAAGACTTCAAGAAGAAAATGAAAAAAGGAAACAACTGGATGCAGAAATTAAGCGAGACCAACAAAAAATCAAAGTAATACTGTCATACATTCCTACTAAGTATAATGTGAAATGTTAAACAGCTCAGAGCTAATGAAGCCAAAGTCTTGATTCAGTTGGCTTGTGAAGTATCTATCCTTGACCTGCCATTCACTGCTGTCCTTATTCATTTTAAAGCTTTGTTCATCTACATAGTAAAGCCTATTTATTGAATTCTGAGTACTGTCTTGAAGGCTTTGACTTCACAAACAAAGGTACAGTGATAAAATTTCTCTTAGTAGGAACTTAACTTTAGTTGAGGCTATAAAAAGCATATATTTATAAAGCTGAGTTTCTAAATAATATCTATCATTTGAATAGGATTTCCCATTTTCATAGTGCTTCAATGTGTGTTGTCCATGTGGCTACATAGAAAAAAGTACCAGGAAAAGTGGTCTTATTTCATTCATAGCGAGCAGTGAGTGACCAGACCTATATGCATAGTAGCTGTATATAGTAGATTAGGCTGGGAGGGACTAGTGGTGTGAGCCAGGGTTTTGGAGCCAGGCTAGCATGAGTTGAAATCCCATCTCTCTCAGTTCCTAGCTGAGATTTTTTTTTTTTTTTGAATTGGTGTCTCACTCTGTTGCCCAGGCTGGAGTACAGTAGCACACTCATGGCTACTGCAGCCTGAACGTGCTGGGCTCAGGCAATTCTTCTGTCTCAGCTTTCTAAGTAGCTGAAACTACAGGTATGCACCACCATGAGTGGCTAATTTTTTGATTTATTGTAGAGATGAGGTCTTGCTAAGTTGCCCAGGCTGGTCTCAAACCCCTAGACTCAGGCAGTCCTCTTGCCTCTCCACCCAAAGTGCTGGGATTACAGACATCAGCTACTGCGTCCAGCAAGGCTGAGAGATTTGTTGAGAAATTCACTTGCTCGGTCTGAATCTCTTTATTCTTATCTAAAATGGCTTCAATTATACTTGTCTCACAGGGCCTTTTTTGAAAAAGAAGACCATGATGATCACAATAACACATATCTAGCACTATGTGCTAGGCTCTGTTCTGTTGAAATGTTAAGGTGAACCCAAGGTCTGGGACATAATTGGAGATTTCTTAGATTTCTCTAAAATTAAGATTTTAATTTTTTAGAGCAGTTCTAGTTTCGCAGCAAAATTGAAAGGGAAGTACAGAGATATGCCATGTGCCTCTGTCCCCACACAGGCATAACTTCCCCCCCATTATCAGTACCCCCCCCGATTTCCTAGATTTTTAATGTTGGATATAACCTATTTTCAGACCTTAAAAAAATTACAAAATTTAGCAGTGGAGGGAACTTAAGAAGCATTTAAACCATGTTACTCATTTTTTTTTCCTAGCAGCCTTATTGAGATATAATTCATATACCGTACTATTCACCCATTTAAAGTATACAGTTCAATGGGTTCAATAGGTTTGATATATTACATTATTAATTGTTATAAGTTATGGTAAATGTATAAAACATAAAACTTACCATTTTTAACCTTTTTTTTTGAGTCAGAGTCTCACTCTGTCGCCCAGGCTGGAGTGCATTGGCACGCTCACAGCCAGCTCAGCGTAGAGCTGCTGGGCTCAGTTGATCCTTCCGCCTCAGGCTTCTAAGTAGCTGGAACTACAGGCACACACTACCATGTTCAGCTAATTTTTGATTTTTGATTGTAGAGACGAGGTCTTGCCAAGTTGCCCAGGCTGGTCTCAAACCCACAGGCTCAGGCAATCCTCTTGCCTCGGTCTCCCAAAGTGCTGGGATTACAGGCTTGAGCCAGTGCACCCAGCCCATTTGAACCATTTTTAAGTGTATGGTTCAGTGGCATTATATTCACAATGTAGTATAACCATTAGCTATTTCTAAAACTTTTTCATCACTCCAAACAGAAACTCTGTAAGCATTAAGTAATAACTCCCCATTCTCCCTTTCCTCTAGCCCCTAGTAATTTCTTTTTTTTTTTTTTTTTTTTTTGAGTTGGAGTCTCACTCTGTCACCCAGACTGGAGTGCAGTAGCACTCTCCCGGCCACCGCAGCCTCTGCCTGCTGGGCTCCGGTGATCCTTCCGCCTCAGCCTTCCAAGTAGCTGGAACTACAGGAGCACACTACCACGCCCAGCTAATTTTTGATTTATCATAGAGATGAGGTCTTGCCGAGTTGCCCAGGCGGATCTCGAACCTGCGGGCTCCCAAAGCGCTGGGATTACAGCCTGAGCCACCAAGCCCGGCCACCCCTAGTAATTTCTAATCTACTTGCTGTCTCTATGAATTTGCGTATTCTAGTTTTTTATATAAATAGATTTATATAATGTTTGTCCTGTGTCTGGCTTATTTCACTTAGCATAACATTTTCCGGCTTCATCCATGTTGTAGTCTGTATCAGAAGTTCATTCCCTTTTATCACTTAGTAATATCCTGTTGTATGAATGTGGCACAATTTGTTTATCCATTCATCCATCAGTGGACACTTGGGTTGTTTCTACCATTTGGCTCTTGGGAATAATGCTGTGGTGAACACTGGCATGCAGGTCACTGTTTGAGTCCCTGCTGTCAGTTCCTTTGGGTGTTCACCTAAGAGTGGAAATTCTGAGTTATATGGTAATTTCTATGTTTAGCTTTTTGAGGAGCCACCATTTTCCATAGCAGCAGTACCATTCTACATTCTCACCAACAATGTACACATGTTCTGATTTCTCTACATCTTTGCTAACACTTATTTTTTTCTTTCTTATTATAGCCATTCAAGTAGATGTGAAGCAGTGTCTTATTGTGGCTTTAATTTATAATTCCCTAATGACTATTGATTTCATGGTTTATTGGCCATTTGTATATCTTTGGAGAAATGTCTGTTTATGTTCTTTGTTCAAGTTTTAATTTGTTGTTGGTGTTTTTTTTGTGAAGCTGTAGGAGTTCTTTATTTTTTTTTGGACATTAAACCCTAACAGATACATGATTTTTAAATAGTTTTCCCATTCTGTAAGTTTTCTTTAAACTTTGATAATATCTTTTTTTTGTTTTTGTTTTATTTTTGAGTTGGTCTTACTCTTGTCGCCCAGGCTGGAGTGCAGTGGCATGTTCATGGCCACTGCAGCCTTGACCTGCTGAGCTTAGGCGATCCTTCTGCCTCAGCCTTCCAAGTACCTGGAACTACAGACGCATGCCACCACGCCTGGCTAGGTTTTGTGATTTATTGTAGAGACAAGGTTTCACCAAGTTGCCCAGGCTGATCTTGAACCCCTGGGCTCAGGCAGTCTTCTTGCCTCAGCCTCCCAAAGTGCTGGGATTACAGGCTGAGCCACTGCGCCTAGCCTGATAATATCTTTTGATGCACAAAAGTTTTTAATTTTGATGAAGTCCGATTTATCTATTTTTTCTTTTGTTTCTTGTGCTTTTGATGTCATATTTAAGAATCAATTGCCAAATCCAAGGTCATGAAGATTTATCCCTAGGTTTTCTTCTAAGAGTTTTATGGGCTTTGCTTTTATATTTAGGTCATTGGTCCATTTTGAATCAGTTGTTGTATGTGGAGTGAAATAGAGGTCCAGCTTCATTCTTTTGCATGTGGAACTCAGTTGTGCCAGTACCATCTGTTGAAGAGAATATTCTTTCCTTATTGAATGAATTTGGCACCCTTATCAAAAATCAGCTGGAGATGTAAATGAGAAAATGCTAATGGGGGAAATGGGAGCTGTTTGTCAGTCAAAGGGTAAAAAGTTACAGTTATGGGCCAGGCTCGGTGGCTCAGCCTGTAATCCCATCACTTTGGGAGGCCGAGGCTAGTGAATTGCCTGAGCCCATGGGTTCAAGACCAGCCTGGGCAACTTGGTGAGACCTCATCTCTACAATAAAAAAATACTCCAACTCAAAAAATAAATAAAAAATAAAAATTACATATGTAAGATATACAGCATGATGTTTTGATATACAAATATATAGTAAAATGATTACTATAGTCAAGCTAATTAACATATCCATCTCCCTCCTTAGTTACCATTGCATTTTCTGTAGTGAAAGAACCTGAAATCCACTCTCTTAGCAAATTTCCAATATATAATATAGTATTATTAACTGTAGTCATTATGCTATACATTAGATCTCTAGACCTTATCCTACATAACTGTAATTTTTTATTTTTTTTAAAATTGAGTTGGAGTCTTACTCTGTCGCCCAGGCCGGAGTGCTGTGGTATACCCACGGCAACCCCAGTATTGACCTGCTGGACTCCGGTGATCCTTCCACCTCAGTCTTCCAAGCAGCCGGAACTACAGACGTGCTACCATGCCTAGCTAATTTTTTTTTATTTATTGTAGAGATGAGGTCTTACCAAGTTGCCCAGGTTGGTCCCGAATCCATGGGCTCAGACAACCCACTCACCTTGGCCTCCCAAAGTACTGGGATTACAGGCTGAGCCACTGAGCCCGGCCGTAATTTTTATTTTAAAAAATCAACTGGCCATAGACGTGTGGTTTCTAATCTCTGTTCTATATGTCTATCTTCATACCCATACCACACTATTTGATCACTGTAGCTTTGTAGTAAGTTTTGAAATCAGGAAGTCAGTCCAACTTTGCTCTTCTTTTTCAAGATTGTTTTGGTTATTCGAGGTCCTTGCAGTTCTATATCAATTTGAGGGTGGGCTTTTCCATTTCGGCAAAAGAGGCCACTGAAATTTTTATAAGGATTGCATTGAATCTCTAGATTTCTCTGAGTAGTACTGACATCTTGGCAATGAAAGTATTCCTATCTGTAAGCACAGGCTGTCTTTCCATTTGTTTAGATCTTCTTTAATTTCTTTCATTGATGTCTTATAATTTTCAGTATAGTAATCTTCTACCTCTCTGGTTAAATTTATTCTCAAATATTTTATTCTTTTAGATGCTATTGTAAAAGGAATTGCCTTCTTGGTTTCCTTGAGCCACTCATTCTTAATAGTAGTGGTAATAATAATTATAGCAATAGTTAACATTTATTGAGTATATTCAAACAATTCTATGGTAAGTACATATGTGCCTTATTTAGTAATTTTTTCCCCAAATTTTCAACTTTTCCTTTTCTCCTAGATTCTCTGTCTTCAAACATCTCAAGTTTTTTTCATCCTAAAATTATCGTCCTTTAATATTTCCCCCCTCAAGCCATCCCTTCTCTAATTTCCCCTTTATAACCAAACTTCTTAGAAAAGTTGACTGCATTTGTTTCTGTTTCTTCTGCTTCCATTAACTCTTTTACCCTCTCCAGTCTGGCTTCTGGCTCTACCACCCACTTCACATCTCTTGAGAAGTTTGCTAGTGCTCTGTCACCAAAGTCCTTATCTTAACATTGTGTATCCAGCATCATTCTCTACTCCCTCCATTTTGAAGTATTTTCCTCTTTGCCTTTGTGACATTATACTCTCCTTGTTTTTTCCTTTCTTTCTGATTGCTTGTTTTCTGTCTTTGCTAGCTTATCCCACTCTACTAGTACTTTTGAAACTGGTCTGTGTCCTTTTCTGTTCTCTTTCCTAAGTGGCTTCATCTTTTTCCATGGCTGCAGTTAAACTCTGACAACTCCCAAGTTTCATCCTTAATCCAAGATCTGTCCTTTGAGCTCCAGATTCATATATCCAACCATTGACATCTTTACTAGTTTGTCTTATTGATGAATTCATGATCTTCCTTACTTGCCTGCTCATTTTTCCCCCCTCCCTGCTCCCTTCATGGAGGAGAAAAAGTAGTTCTCCAGCATGTCTTACATCAGTGGTCCCCAACCTTTTTGGCATCATGGACCAGTTTTGTGGAAGACAGTTTTTCAGGGAAGAGCTCATCAGGCAATAGATTTTCCTAAGCAGCACACAACTTAGATCCCTCGTATGCACAGTTCACACTAGGGTTCGAGCTTCTATGAGAATCTAATGCCGCCGCTGATCTGACATAATGCTGAGCTCCACTTATCTGCCACTCACATCCTGTACTTTATACTGTACAGCTGGGTTCCTGACAGGTCACAGACCGATACTGGTCTGGGCCTGGAGGTTGGGGACCCCTGCCTTATATGACCATCATTCAGATGGGTAAACTTATTATTTGACCCCCTAAGTCCTGTAGAGTGTATCTTCCAAATAGCATGAATCTGTCCAATTTTCATTTCTACTGCCAACAACCTAGTCTCTTTGTTATAGGTCTTCTGCCAATATAGTACTATGCTGAGTACGTCTGTGGTCTTTGGGTTTTAGCTCCATCTGTCATAGGCATGGCTTAAACTAGCAAGGCATAGCACCCTCTGAATCCATGCTTAGGGAAAAGAAAAAACTCTCTTGTTCACAGAGTGCATGGTCTGCTGAAATGCAACTCTGCATGTAACTTTTTTCATTCTTATCTAGGGCACTTTAATTCCATCTAGTCACATCTCTAATTGACCCATTTATGAGAGATAGTAGACATTCTAGAAAAAGGAACAGACCGCCCCAAAGATATATTGACATTCCTACTACTTTATGCAAAAACAGAAAACCTACTCACTGTCCTAAAGGACATCTTGCCATCTATTTGGAGCTACCTTTCTGATATTTCTATTTGTCCATTTTCTACTTAACACTTTCCAGAGAATACTATGACTTCTGCATAAGTTCTTCTTAGAGCAGCAGTTATTAACTGAGATCCATGGATAGACTTTAAAGATAGGTGAACCCCTGAAATTGTGGGCAGTGATGTGATCTTGGGCTTCTACTTCTCTAAGCACTCATTCCCTCATCTATAAAGTGGAGTTTATAATAGTCCCTCCCTCGTAGGTTTGTTGTGAGGATTAAATGGGATAATTAAATAGATGTAAAAAGCCTAGCACAGTGTGTGATACATGGTTATTTTAATATAACATGGATTATAATATAATCAAAAAGGCAATAATATAGGAGTAACACATGGGGGGGAATTAGACCTACTGCAGTATACTCTTAAAATGTATGTGGGCGGATAGGAATAGTAGAGAGCCAACACCAAGTATAAGATACCTTTATTTAAGGGAGCTTTCTTTCTGCTGAAGCTGCAAAGACTATGATAGGTATGGTAGTGTAGCATAAAGAAGTAATGGGTCATCTGCTCCTTTATATTCTCCACACCAATTTTAATTTCTCTCCCCCACTGCCATGTTCTAGAACCTTCTTCTAAGTTGTCAATAAAACAGTCCCCTAGCTTTAATAACAATTAACAGAACACAAACTCATACATGGGAACTTTGTGTCCTCACTGTACCAGACTATGTTGTAAATGAACTCAATTTTTTGGAACTCAAATTCCTTTGAAAATGTCACTTTATATCACTAGTATAGGCAAAAAAACCCAAAAATCCATTTCCGAATACATAGAAATAAATGCACAACTTTGAAATTAAAAAAAAAAAGAATTCATGGGCAGTAAATATAATAGGATCCAAATTCACTCATGATATGACTCAGATGGGGATAGAATATTTACTTAGTCTGTAGTCACTTGTCTTCTTTGTGAGCACTCCCTCCTCCAACATCCATGTCATGATAATTGCTGGAAATATGGTGGGAACTAACAGAAGTTCTCTCTATTCAAACCTTATTCTCAAAATGTAAATAATTCCTTTAAATACTTCTGGGGTCTCTTGACTAAGAGTGCTCAGTGTCAGCCTTTTTCTCTCCATGCTTCTCTTTCTCAGATGGCATCCAGTCTATGTGGTGGATGGTGTAGCTTTCTTTTACTGTGTGCCATGGAGTTGAGGGATGTGACTGCCTGGAATCTGCTCTCCCTTGTCCACCATACCTGCCTAACCTGCCAGCCTCATGGTGAAGCCCCTTGCCGGTATAACTCCTAGTCTGGTCTTGCTTCTGGTTTAAAGCATGGGGGTGCTTTCTCTTAATCTCTCTCACTGGCATTTCAAGGCCCCATCGAGGCTAGTAGGTCCTCCATCTAGCTTGCTAGTTCAGTGGCCTGCCCTTGCCCCCAGTTTTGGGGCCAACTCCATACAATGACTGACCTGCATTGGCTCTCAGCTCAGGATCCATGCCACATGAGACCAAGGAGTCCAGTTAGTGTCTCTTTCCTAATCACACCTCTGTGCTCTTTCAGCAAGGCTGGGAAATCCCATGTGGTGGTATCTGTACTGTAGTCTTTGACCTTGCTCCTGAATGGGTTAGGACCTTCTCTGTCTTAGCTGATACCTCTACTACACTTACCTCCTTTCTGGGCCAAAACTCAGAGAGAGGACAATTGCAACACTAGTCTTTCTTACTGTCTTTTTCTCCTTTCTGCCATTCCCAGGGCTGGAGAGTGCTAGGCTTCTCTTTAACTTCCTTTCTATCAGTGCGTCTGAAATTACCTGTGGAGAAGGTACAGTTTTCATTTTATTACACATTTGTCACAGCTCAATCAATGCTTTTGTAAAACATGAATTAGTAAAAAAAGAAATAAAAAATGAAAATATACAAATAAACGTTCATTTAAAGGTTATTAGAGTCAACAGTCATAAAATTATTCTGTCAAATTGCTATAAAAGTATGTAAACACTTTCAATTTTGTGCTTGTCCAACACGGAGCAATAGCAAATAGTATGTATGCAGAGTGGCCATCTTTGACTCATGGCCTACATCCTGATTCCTGTTAAGCTTTAATGATGGACAACATCACCTCTAAACCCCAAGAGAGGACCGTGAACATTGACCTCTTTTCTTGATCCTTAAGATGCAGATGGAAACTACAGGAATTTGGAAAATGCTGTTCACAGGATCTGTCTCACAAGCCTAGTCTCATATTGCAAACTCCCATTTTGGACATGAGAAACTGAATATTACTTTTCTTTTATATTTTTACTGTAGTAAATTTTAATCTACTCTCGACAGATAGTATCTTGGCTGGACAGACTGTGAAGTTAATAAGCTTAGAAAGGCAGAAGAGAAAAAAGCACATTAGTAAATTTTAGACCCTTGTTGCTATTATGCTCATGTGTTTTTTGTTTGTTTTTAAGTTGGTATCTCACTCTGTTGCTCAGGCTAGAGTACAATGGGATAATCGTGGCTCATCACAGCCTCAACCTCCTGGGCTCAGGCTATCTTTCTGCCTCAGCCTCTCAAATAGCTGGGACTACAGGTGTGTGCCACCATGCCTGGCTAATTATTTTTTTATAGAGAAGAAGTCTTGCTCTGCTGCCCAGACTAGTCTCGAACTTCTGAGCTCCCACTTCAGCTTCCCCAAATGTTGCAATTACAAGCGTGAGCCACCATGCCCGGCCAGTTATGCTCATTTGTGACACCCAAAGAAGGGAAAAAATGTTCAGTTTTATTAGTAAGCTGTGGCTTTTGCAGTTAAATTTTATTGCTTCAGTGACAGCCAACGTTATTTGCTTCTTGGATATGCTAATTACCCTGATCTGGTCACAATACATTATATGCATCGAAATACCACTGTGTACCCCATGAATGAGAACAATTGCCAATTTTTAAAAATGAAACAACCCTTAATTTCAAATAGCCCCAGCCTTTATCTGCTCATTTTTTTTCTTTTTGCAACTAAGAAAGTAAATTTAAGAAAGTGATTATCTGCCTATTTAATGATGGTCAGGTAGTAAAAGGAGTTTTGTGTTTTCAATTTCTTTTTCTACAGGAACTACAGGTAAAAACAGGACAGGAAAAAGGGCTAAAACTGAAAGCTGGAGATCTTGATGCATTTAACTTGAAAAGGAGAAAAGCTTCATTTGGAAGTATAGAACGCCAGGTTTGTCATTTTTGTTTAGTGTTTCCTGGTTTCTTTTCAATTTGATGACTATCTAAATAAAGGTAAAAAGTAGTAGACTCAGAATAAAACGTGCAAACCCTAGACTTTTTTGCCAGGTGCAAAATTTCTACTATTTCTTTTGAAACGTTTATTATTTAAAATATATTTTTTAATCCAGAAATGTGCTATATTCTTATTTCATTAGAAATGAGTTTATTTGAATGTTGTAGAATATAAATATGAAATCCATGTTCATTAGATTGTGTTTATTCCCATGTAAAGATTGGTTTATTCCCATGAAGATAGGTATATTTCTAAAAAATCAAAGCTCTACATTCAAATTGTATATGGACCAAATTTTATATGCATTATATGTAATATATTTTAAAGTTATTATTTTGGTCCCACATTTTAAAAATAAAAAGTCATAATCTAGAAACTAATTTCAAAGTTCAAAGAAATTGAATTTTTAAATTTATGTAATAAAAGTACTGTACTTAAAATTATAATTACACTCAAAATGCACATACATCTAACAATTTTGAAACATTGAAACATTTATTCTCTTTTTCTAAATTTTATATATTACATTTTAATAGTGACATTTAGTACATGGATATATATATACACATATATGCTTATGGCCACCCCAGCCATAACAGGTCATGCTTATGACCTGTTGGGCTTTGGTGATCCGTTCACTTCAGCCTCCCAAGTAGCTGGAACTACAGGCATATGCTACCACACCTGGCTAATTTTTGATTTATTGTAGAGACGAGGTCTCGCCAAGTTGCCCAGGCGAGTCTCGAACCCACGGACTCAGGCCATCCACTCACCTCAGCCTCCCAAAGTGCTGGGATTACAGGCTGAGCCACCAAGCCCGACCCTGAAATTTTATATGCATTATTATAACTACATAATTTTTATGGCTGAAGAAAGAACAAGTAACATTTATTTGGAATTTTTATATAGAAGTTGGATGAGCAAAAGAAATGGCTAGATGAAGAAGTAGAAAAAATTCTGAACCAACGCCAAGAATTAGAGAAGCTGGAAGAAGACTTAAAGAAACGGGAAGCCATAGTTTCTAAGAAGGAGGTCCTGTTACAGGAGAAGAGCCACCTGGAAAATAAGAAGTTGAGATCCAGTCAGGTATTCCTTTTAACATGCCGTGTGATTCTGGTTATAAGCCGTGTTACCAGGACTTTTCTCTCTGAGAAGTAAATCATGCCATTGTAAAGTTAGAAACCAAAAGAAAACTCATTGTTTTCAGTATATTTTGCTTATTACTGCTTATCAAATGACTGTCACTAAAATCTGTTGAATTTTGAAGTACAGTGTTCAATGTTCAGCTAAGTATGATCGATTATTTACTTTTTTGTATTTGTTTTTTGTGGTAAAATATACAGAACATAAAATTTACCATTTAAAACATTTTAAAGTGTACAATTTAGTGGCATTAATTCCATTCACAGTGTTGTACAATCATCACCACTATCTATTTCCAAATTTTTTTTGTTACCCCAAATGGAAACTCTATAATGATTAAGCAGTAGTTCTCCATTTCTCCTCTTCCTAGCCCCTAGCAACCTCTATTATTAATCTTAGTGGATATTTTATTTTTTAAAAAATTTTATTTTATTTTAGGAATGTCCGGTACAACTGAGGGTTAACTATATAAGTAGGCTGCATGCAGGTAAAGTTTGAGCTTCTAACTGACTCTCACTCCCTGGTAATGAACCAAGTACCCTTTGTGTTGTCACTAGTGAATATTTTAAATAATTGTACCATTATAAGCTTTTTTTTTTTGAGTTGGAGTCTCACCCTGTCGCCCAGACTGGAGTGCAGTGGCTGCTCCCGGCCACCGCAGCCTCGACCTGCTGGGCTCTGGCGATCCTTCCACCTCAGCCTTCCGAGTAGCCAGAATTACAGGCGCGCGCTATCACGCCCAGTTGATTTTTTTGATTTATTGTTGAGAGGACGTCTCGCCTGCCCAGGCGGGTCTCAAACCCGCGGGCTCAGTCAATCCACTCACCTCAGCCTCCCAAAAGCTCAGGATTACAGGCTGAGCCACCGAGCCCGGCTCCATTATAAGCTTTATAGTAAACACTGGTAATCTGGAAAAATGAACTTGAAATCTATCTAGCTTTCACTGCTACCTAGTAGTAGGAGTTTTCTATTTTAAAAAGAAGAGTTTGTATAATGAAGATTTGTTTACTTTTCAAATCATAAAGACTTGGGAATCATTTTTTTTTTTTTTGAGTTGGAATCTCACTCTGTTGCCCAGGCTGGAGTGCAGTGGCACACTCGTGGCCACCGCAGCTTCTACCTGCTGGGCTCAGACAATCCTTCTGCCTCAGCCTTCCAAGTAGCTGGAGCTACAGCATGTGCCCCGGCTAGTTTTTTAATTTATTGTAGAGATGAGGTTCTCACCAAGTTGTCCAGGCTGGTCTTGAACCCATGAGCTCAGGAAATCCTCTCACCTTGGCCTCCCAAAGTGCTGGGATTATAGGCATGAGTGACTGCACCCAGCCACGACTTGGAAATCTTTTCAAAAAATTTTTTGGAGTACTTAGATTTTATGAGCCTGTCAAAGAGATGTTTTATGAAGGAGTTTGCCTCAGTTTGAACATCTTTTTTCCTATTTTATTTTTCATTTTTTATCTACTTATGAGTAAGGCAGGATTTCAACTTTTGAAAGAGCTGTGATTTTGGAAGGAGTAGAAAGACCAGGAATTATTTGTACCTATTATATTTCTAGCAGCAGTACCTAAAAATGAAGCTGGTTTGCCCCAGACTTGAAGAGGTCTTTGTATCTGTCACCTGTCACTCTTCATCCAGCCTTGGGCCCACAGTCAGTTTACTCAGAGTCATGGAAATGACAGAGGATCAGTGACTTGCCCCTCAATTAGACTTGCCTTTCAGTCAGCATCTTATAATAGGATCTGAGTTGATTGTGGTGTGTTCTTAACCTCTCTATGTCATTGTGACAAGCAGATGGGACTAGGAACTGATACTTACCTCTGTTCTGTCCTCCATTTCCCAGTCCATGTTGAGATAGCTATTAGCACCAGGCTAGGGGACACAGAGTTAGAGGTGTCCCCTCCATCAAGCTTAGTTGCTGGTACATTATCCAGGCAGCAGCTAAAACTGACTGTCAGAAAACTGGCTGTCAGAGTCAAGTTGTAAACATTCTCTCTCATAACATACAAATGACAGGAAACTAACAAATTTAAGTCTCAAGTGACTCAATAGGAGAAAATTACTTGGGCCTTTATAATATATTTTGTATCACAAAAGAGGGTGGAAAAGAAAAAAAGGATGAGAAGGAAAATCTTTTCCCTGATTTAGTAAGTTTACTTCATGATACAGGAAAAAAGAAAAGAAAAGAAAACAGCTCTTTTCTGTTTTGTTTTTTTTTTTGAGTTGGAGTCTCACTCTGTTGCCTAGCCTGGAGTGCAGTGGCACATTCATGGTCACCACAGCCTTGACCTGCTGGGCTCCGGCGATCCTTCCACCTCAGCCTTCCAAGTAGCTAGAACCATAGGTGCACACTACCACACCTGGCTTATTTTTTGATTTATTGTAGAGACAAAGTCTCACCAAGTTGCCTGAGCTGGTCTCGAACCCTGAGCTCAGGCAGTTTGGAGGTCCCTCTTGCCTCAGCCTCCCAAAGTGCTGGGATTACAGGCTTGAGTCACCACACCCGGCCTTCTGTTTTCAATAAGATGTAACATTTAGGAAGCAAGAACATACTGAGATAAGTAAGGAGTGCAAATAAATGAAAACTACAGTAGATCAAAGTAAAATTGATTCTTGGAAAATTATTTTAATGAAACAGAAGAGAGACTGGAGACAGTTATTCTCTGGATTCTTTTCTGAACAAAAGATATAAAAATATTACATCTTTTTCAGTTTTTGATAAATATTTATTAATCTTGATTGCGTATGCATTTCAGACAAAGAACATGATGGACTGAACACATAAATACTACCTCACTAAAAATTACAGCAGTGTGTGTTGCCTAGCTAGCTCAATTGGTAGAGCAAGAGACTCTTAAAAATGACAGCAAAAGAGTCAGGCGCAGTAACTCAAGCCTGTAATTCCAGCACTTTGGGAGGCCAAGGTTAGAGCATTGCCTGAGCCCATGAGTTCTAGAACAGTCTGGGCAACTTGGTGAGACCTCATCTCTACAATAAATCAAAAAAATTAGCTGGGTGTGGTAGTGTGCACCTGTAGTTCTGGCTGCTTGGAAGGCCGAGGTGGAAGGATCGCCTGAGCCCAGCAGGTCAACTTTGGGGTGGCTGTGAGCATGCCACTGCACTCCAGCCTGGGCAACAGAGTGAGACTCTAACTAAAAAAAAAAAAAAAAAAAAAATAGCTGAGTGTGGTGGTGCACACCTGTAGTCCCAGCTACTCAGGGGAAGGATTGCCTGGGCCCAGGAGGTTAAGGCTGTGGTGAGCTGTGATTGTGCCGTTGCACTCCAGCCTAGGTGACAGAGTGAGACCACCGACTCAAAAAAAAAAAGACACCAAAGGAATATATTCACAGCATACACAAATTTAACTCAAAATGAATTATAGACCTATATGTAAGAGCTAAAACTATAAAACTTTTAGCAGAACACAGAGGCATAAATCTTTGTAACCCTGGGTTAACCAATGGCTTCTTGGATATTACACCTAAAGTACAAGCAACAACCAAAAAAAAAAAAATAGATAATCTAGACTTTATTACAATTTAAAATATTTGTGATGCAAAGGACACCATTAGGAAAGTAAACAGACAACTCAGACTGGAATATTTGCATATCATATACCTGATAAGGAACTTGCATCGAGAATATATAAAGAATTCTTAAAAATCAATAATAAAAAGACAACCCCCATTAAAAAAATGGACAAAGGAATCTGAATAGACATTTCTTCAAAGAAGATGTACAAGTGGCCAATAAACACATAAAAAGATGTTTAGCATCATTAGCCGTCAAGGAAATGCAAATCAAACTTAAATGAAACACTACTTCACATCTACTAGGATGGCTATAGTCAGAAAAACAGATAATAAGAAGTGTTGGTAAGGAGGAGGAGAAATAAGAACCTTCATACATTGCTGGTGGGATTGTAAAATGATGCAATTGCTTTGGCTAAACCATCTTGCAGTTCCTCAAAAGGTTAAATTTAGAGATACTATGTGACCTAGCAGTTCCACTCCTAGGTACATATCAAAGCATATATCCACACAAAATCTTGGACATGAATATTCATAGAAACATTATTCAAAATAGCTAAAAAATGAAAACCAACACAAATGTTCAAATGATAAATGGATAAACAAACTGTGATTTGTCCATACAATGGAATATTAATTGACAATAGAAAGGAATGAAGTACTGGTATATGCTACAACATGAACCTTGAAAACATATATTAAAGTGAAAGAAGCTGGTCGGGGTCTTACTGTGTCACCCAGGCTGGAGTGCAGTGGCAAAATCGCAACTCTCCGCAGCCTCAACCTGCTGGGCTCAGGCGTTCCTTCTACCTCAGCCCCCTGAGTAGCTGGGACTACAGGTGTGCACCACCGCACTCAGCTAATTTTTTTTTTTTTATATCAAATACCCAGAATAGGCAATTCAGTTTCTGTTTAGAGACAGAAAGCAGAATAGTGGTTACCAAGGGCTGGTGGGGGATGGGGAGGAAACTGAATGCTTACTAATGGGATATGGGTTTCTTTTGTGGGAGTGATGAAAATTTTATAAAACTGACTGTTGTAACGGTTGCATAACTCTGTGAATTTACTAAAAAATGTCTAATTATATATTTAAGTAGGTGAATTGTATGGTATGTGGATTATATCTCTTTTTTTTTTTTTGAATTGGAGTCTCACTCTTGTCACCCAGGCTGGAGAGCAGTGGCATGCTCACAGCCACCCCAGCATCGACCAGTTAGGCTCAGGCGATCCTTCCACCTCAGCCTTCCAAGTAGCCAGAACTACGGGTGCACGCTACCATGCCTGGCTAATTTTTTGATTTATTATAGAGATGAGGTCTCACCAAGTTGCCCAGGCTGTTCTTGATCCTGTTGGGGTCAGGCAATCCTTTCACTTCAGCCTCCCAAAGTGCTGGAATTATAGACTTGAGCTGCTGCAGCTGGTCGAAGATACTATTTTTAAAAAAGCTATAAGCCCATAAAAAGAAAATAGAGATAATGGAGGACAAAAGATTACTAAAATAAAAATGTTTGTAAGATGGAAAGCAAACAGATGAGAGGTTACTGATCTAGCAGAACAGGAGAAGCTACAACCCGAGAGCCTAGAGAGACACAAATGAGAAGCAGCCAAGATGCCACACAGGTGCAATCACACACCTTTCACCACCTTTTAACACCTGACTCTGAAGTGCGACGGACATTTCAGGAACGCTTTAGATGTTTTCCTTTATTTTATTTTTATTTTAAAACTTTAAAGAAATATTAATTCACATAGAACAACAAATGAAGAAATGAAGGGGCCAAGATTTTCAGAAGGCAGGAATGAGACCTAAGGATGAAAATGGGGCAATGTCAGGAAATTAGTTTTTCTTACTCCGGGGACTAGATTATTTTCTGAAGATTGAACCCGGCACAACAAAGGATTGGGATAAGTCAAAATAATCCAAACAGGGAATGAATGCAGATCTACATATGAGTTCTGAGACATCCATTTCCTGATCTCTACTTGAATCCAAGAATGCTGGCAGCCAGATTTATACTTCTCAGCAGGAGATGGGTATTTTCTGAAATAGTCCTTGAAAAAAGATGTAAAAATACATCTGGGAGATCCAACTAAGTGGTTGGATCCCATGTATATGCTATTATCACACATTTTATTAGCTTTTAAAATACCTGACTCTGAAATGTAATGGACTGATTGCAGGAATGCCACTAGCATTAAAGACAAAAACCAAGGTCAGGTGTGATGACTTATTCCTGTAATCCCAGCACTTTGGGAGGCTGAGGCAGGAGGATTGCTTGAGACCAGGAGATGGACACCAGCCTAGGTAACATAGCGAGACTCTCATCTGTAAAAAAAATTAAAGAATTAGCTGGGCATGGTGATGCATGCCCTTAGTCCCAGCTACTCAGGCTGAGGTAGGAGGATTGCTTGAGCCCGGAAGTTCAAGTTTGTGGTGTGCTGTGATTGCACCACTGTATTCCAGCTTAGATGACAGAGCAAGACACCTTGTCTCCAAAAACAAAATGAACTCGGAGAGATTAGAGATAGAACAAGAAGGCTGGGCATTGTGGCTCATGCCTATAATCCCAGCACTTTGGGAGACCGAGGTGAGAGAATTGCTTGAGCCCATAGGTTTGAGACCAGCCCAGGCAACTTGGCGAGACCTCATCTGTACAACAAACCAAGAAAAATTAGCCAGGCATGGTAGCGCATGCCTGTAGTTCCAACTTCTTGGAAGGCTGAGGCAAAAAGATCACCTGAGTCCAGCAGGTCAAGGCTGTGGTGGCAGTGAGCATGCCACTGCCCTCCAACCTGGGCAACAGAGTGAGACTCCTACTCAAAAAAAAAAAAAAGAGGAGGTAAAGCAAGAAGCTGAAAAACTTCACAGAAACCTTAATATCCTCATTGTGGTAAAATATAATATTCTATCTATAAAATAACTGAAGGTTATTAAAAACATGAAAGAACTCTTGGAAATTAAACAGGTTAGAGGATAAAGTTGGGGAAATATACCGTAAGTAATTAAAAAGATACATTAATAAAAAGTGGGAGAAAAGACAATTGTAATTGGCGTATCAATCCAGGAAGCCCAAGATCTAAGTAATGGGAATTGGAGAAAGATACAACAGAGAAAACAGAAGTAAGGAGATTATCAAAGACAGTATGTTAAAAGTACTAATGATGTAAAACTCTAGATTGAATTAGCCCATCAAAGGCCCAGCAGAATGAGTGTCCAAAGCATATCATTGTGAGTGTTTGAGTACACTGGCTGAGGAAAAAAGAAGATCCTGAAAGCTTCCAAACAGAGAAGTCTAGGCATTTGTAAATCTCAAGTTTCAGAACGGCATTTGACTTCTTAGCTTTATTAGAAGTTAGACTTGAAGTAGTCTTCTAACTCATGAGAAAAGTGATGTCCAATCAATAATTCTCTTCTTAGCTAAACTCACAATCAAATATGAAGCTAGAATAAGGATATTTTCAGGTAAAAAAAAAATTATCCCTCATCAAGCCTGTCATAGTATGTATTCCACAAAGACAAGGGCATAAACTATGAAAAAGGAAGTCTCAGGATTCTGAAAATGGGCTCCAACATGGAAATTCCCAGGAAATACCAAAGGGAAGCTTCAGGACACGACTCTACTTTGGAGCAGGAGGATGAACGTTCCCGAATGGAAGGAAAAGGTTTCCTGGTAAGTTTGATCAAGTGAAAGGTTTTTGAGAGGAGTTTTATAGTTCTTTTGGGAAAGAACTAGTTATGACATCCCCCCCAAAAAAGGTGTATCAAATGGAATTAGGATCATTTTATACTAGATAATTCAGCTATGAATAATAGTCACAGTTATAATAATGTAAATGTATATCAATTTAATTAAAATTGTGATATAAGTATATTGGTAGAATGCAGGGGCAGGGAAAGTAGAGAAGAGGAAGTATAACAGTGCTAAATCCTTAACCCCTCTAACACACAGTCAATAGACAACATCTTAGAAACATGAACATAAACGCCAGGAGAAACAACTAAAAGGTTGAAGACGGGCTAGGCATGGTGGCTTACGCCTCTGATCACATCACTTTGGAGGTGGAAGCAGGAGAGTTGTCTGAGCCCAGGCATTCAAGACCAGCCTGGGCAACTTGGCTTGAGACCTTGTCTCTACAAAATTAGCTGGGTGTGGTGGTGCACGCCTGTAGTTTCAGCTACTTGGAAGCCTGAAGCAGAAGAATCACCTGAGCAGCAAGTCAAGGCTGCAGTAGCCATGAACGTGCCACTGCACTCCAGCCTGCATGACAGAGTGAGACTCCAACTCAAAACAAACAAAACATAAAAAATAAAAATAAAAATGTTAAAGATGGCTATTTCTGAGGAGTTAGACTCAGGTGAAAGTTTAGGGGACAGAATTGCTTTTTAGAAATTATAAACCTTATGATAGTGTATATATATTCAATAAACCTTACGGTAATATATGCATATAATTACTGTGGTGAAAAAGTATTTTACATATTACATTAAATTAGGCCATAATCGACATCTTCCTAAATCAGGATATATTTTCTGAACAGGGTGAAATAAGAGTAAAAACAAACTATATGTTTAAAAAAACCAGTCATATGTTTAAACACACCAAGTGTCAATCCCTAGAAAACTGTAACATAATTCTGTAATGTAGAGTGTAGGCCAAGAAAGAAAAGTTCCATTTAGAAAATAACAAAAAAATACTACCTCTCAAAATCTAGCCAAGGCAATTCTTGGTAGTAAATACATAGTTTAAATCGACCTTTTTTTTTTTAAGGCATTCAACTTAAGATTTTAGAAAATGAAGTGCCTTTTTTCCTAAAATAATCCATGGGATAAAATAATAATGTAAAAACCAAAGATATATTAATTTAGTAATTTTCTGTGTTTTCTAATTTCAGTGGAGTCTGGATTTTTAGTAACTGTTTTTGGGGTATCTGATGGGTTGTCTTTTTAGGCCTTAAACTCTGATAGTTTGAAAATATCAACTCGCCTGAACTTGTTGGACCAAGAGTTGTCTGAAAAGAGTGTGCAGCTCCAGAGCAGCACAGCCGAGGAGAAAATAAAGATTTCGGAACAGGTTGAAGCCCTCCAGAAAGAAAAGGACCAGCTCCAGAAACGAAGAAACAGTGTGGATGAAAAACTTAAAAATGGTAGAGTGTTATCACCTGAAGTAAGTCAGTATTCTTTGGAACTGGAGGTGCTGTATGATGGATCACTTGAGTGATTTCCTTGGTCTCTTTCACGTATAAAAGTGATAAATCTGGTCAACTTGATTTCCTTGAAACTTTGTCAGATGTCATGAGTTCACCTGCTATTTGCATCACGCCATAAACCATTTTTTTTTTAGTCAGGTCTTACCCTGTTGCCCAGGCTGGAGTACAATGGCACGATCATGGCTCACTGCAGCCTTGACCTTCTGGGGTTAGGCAGTCCTTCCACCTCACCCTCCCAAGTAGCTGGGACTACAGGTGCATACTACCATGCCCAGCTAATTTATTTTTTTGCTATGCTGCCTAGGCTGTTGAACTCATGGGTTCAAGCAGTCCTCTCACCTTGGCCTCCCATAGTGCTGGGATTAAAGATGTGAGCCACTATGCCTGGCCCCTGCTTGACTGGAGACTGGGATGTCTTCACATAGCAGTCCATGGACGTGGTCCCTTCTTAGCACTGCCAGTCATTAGGAAATGAGTACTTTCCTTGAGTGTGTCCATCTCCTCAGCTGGGGTTTCTCCTCTGAAATCACAGAACTCAAAACATGATTGGAGAAATTCTTTTCTCAGTTCTTCCAAAGAGGGCGCCGAACTTTTCTCTGTCTGTTTTTCTGGAATGACACTAGGGAATTCATCACATACGATGGATGCCTAGGGCATTAAGGGTTAATTCTTCCATGGAACCTTGGTTGAGAAAGGCCCAGTGTTTGGTAGCATGCTCCAAACTATGTCCAGCCAAGTAGATTCATAAAATCCAAATCCCAGTAAAATCTCTCTCAGTTATCGTTTTCATGTCCTCCCTCCCTTCTTCCCTCCCTCTCTTTCTCTCTCTCTGTCTTTTTGAAACAGTGTCTTGCTCTGTCACCCAGGCTGGAATGCAATGGCATTAACACAGTTCACTACACCCTCGAACTCCTTGGCTCAAGCCATCCTCCCACCTCAGTCTCCCAAGTACCTGGGGCTACAGGTGCATGCTACCACACCTAGTTAATTTTTTGTTTTAATTTTGTAGAGACAAGGTCTTGCTATGTTGCCTAGGCTGCTCTTGAACTCCTGGCTCCAAGCGATCCTCCCACCTTGGCCTCCCAAAGTGCTGGGATTGCAGGCATGTGATACTGTACCTGACCAGTTATTGTTTTCATTTAGGAAGCATATGGCTCCTCTCTCACCTTTATTTTCTTAAACTATGTAAAAGATGTTTCATTTATTGGCTATCAAATTGCCACAGACTTTGTCTTTTTTCAAAATTTTAATTCAGTTGGCAATGGTACCTATACCTTACTTTGTCTGACAAAGATGAATTTGTGAACCTGAATTTTCTCTGCAAATATTTATTGTTGATGTCTTATCGTTACCAAAGCAAGAGAAAAATGCTAAGAGAAGGTGAGTAGCTGAGAATCACACATCATGCTAAATCTTGTAGTGTTTTAGATTAGAGCATGTGAGAGGAAGTTGAGGGGGGCTCAAGTTAAGAAGAAAGAAGAGAAAGGATAACGTGAAATGCCATTATTGCTCATTGAATCAATAAAAGGAATAAAAGACTAAAGTGACTGGAGGCTAAGTGGCAGCTGAAGGAGCATTGTAAGGCTCTACTGCCCTGTTTTTATAACTTAGGTAGGTGGCAGAGAATCAGAGAATCATACGATCTTCCCAAAGTGTTAAACTGGAGCTCTAGGCTTGCGGATTTGAAGGTATGAGAGCCTAAGCTATAGCAGAACTCAAGTATTTAAGGAATTCTGCCTGCCCAGGACTATTGCTAAGCCCTATGGAAGAAACCAAAAAAGCAGAAAATATTATGCTTCTCTTGAGAAGTTCATATTCTTTTTTTCCCCCTCTTTTAATTTTTATTTTAAAATTGTGGGGTAGGTATACAAATATTCATTGTGCAGGTGTCCTTGTTGATGAAGTGTGCCCCCCCTTCCCCAGAGAAGTTCATATTCTAACTGGGAAAAGAGATAGAAATTAAGAAAACTCTAAACTCTGAAGAACATAAAAAAGCCAGTTATGGATAACGTATTAAAGCTATACTGCTTATATTATTTATTCAAAGCAATGCAGTGGTCATCTGGGGAATGATTCATCAAGCCAGCCCCAGTGGATCAGAGTCAAGCTGGATTGTGAATAACATGCTATGTACTGGCAGATATAAGAAAGCAGGCTGTTTTAGATAGAACATTGTCAAATAAGGTTCAGAGATGGGAATGAACAAATTGTGTTTGCAGAAGAGCAGAGTTTCATTATTATCAAGAAACATTTAGGTTTCTGCTTCACGTGTGACTCTGTTACAACAAACATTATGTGCAGACTTGTGGCGAAACTAGAACACCATGCATGGTACCTGTTCAGCAGCCACCCTGGCCTGGCTTGAGGGAATAACAAGCTTCCTTCAGTTGTGGGGGGTTCCACTTCATCATGTGAGCTTCTTTCTGTGCGCCTGTCTCCCACAGGGCTGAGGTAGCTCTGATGCGGGCTCTGCTCTCACCATGATTTTAAAGCCAAGATTAATCTTCCCAGGTAGATTTGCCAATAGCAGATGATCAGGAACATGAGATACTGATGTGACACAAGATATCAGTTAAAATCTAGGTGGAATGGATCGTTGTCTTGATGTCTTGAAACTTGCTTAGGATTATTTTTTCTTTCCACAGTAAAATATTTTTCCTAATTTTTTCACTTTATGGAAATTGATAGATTTAAATTGCCACACTAATAGAGGATTCCAATTTACTATAGACAAATGACCTTTTAAAAAATAAAATCCAGAAACTACATTTGTAAAAATAAAAGAATATTTGAACTCCATTTTTCTAATGATACGGAGTTGTTGCTTAGTGCGTGGGGTACAGGAGGAGGAAAATATTGGAACTATTGTGTTTATTTAATAATTTAGACTTAATTCCACATTTTATGATTAGACGTTTATATAATTTACAGAGAAATGTACGTATATGCAGTGCTTGCCCACAAGTTTTTGTTCACTTTTTGTTTTGTTTGGTCTCCAGACCAGCAGCAACAGCACCACCTGGGAGCTTTCTAAAAATGCAGATCCTCAGGCCCCACCCAGACCTGCTGAATCAGAATCTGAATTTTAACAAGTTCCTGGGTGCAGTTACAGTCTGAAAGGCAGTGCTCCATAACAAAGCATAGTCAGCTCTTGATAGTCTGTGGTTTGTGTTGTGGCAAACTTTTCATCCCAGGATAGTTTCCCCTTGCCACCAATCCTGTCAACTACACCTATTGCTGGATTAGCAGGAACCATAATCATCAATATGCTATGGCCTCACTGGAGCAGGCTACTCTCAGGGCACTGTAGTCATATTACCTTATATTATTCTTAGTACTTCTTCACCTTAGGTTCAAAACTATAGAAACTAAATTTATACTAAATTGTTCTCAGTCATATATAAAGACAAACTCTTTTCACATGTTTTTGGTAAAATATAATCACAGTATGAATTCAAAAGGCAAATATAGTCCTCACTTAACATTGATAGGTTCTTGAAAATTGTAGCTTTAATCGAAACCATGTACAGCTGATCCTTGAATTATGTAACTATAATGCTGATGAGAAAGGGGGAGAAAAAAAAAGGCTTCCTTATACGCAGTTTCCAAGAAACTATCAGAGATGTTAAGTGAGGACTTACAGTGTATTCTTTGGATAATTCACTTTATTTGTGGCTCTTAGTTGTTCCCCTAAATACCTTTCAGTATTTAAGAGTTTTTTTCATTACATTTTATTCCTTATGGAGCTATTTACCAAATCATCCAATTCCTTATGATTAGTGATTGCACAGGAAATAGAATGGCTATTGAACATTTATTTCAAAATGACTTTTTCAAAAGATTTTATAACTTTTTTTTTTGAGACAAAGTCTCACTATGTTGCCTAGGCTGGAGTGCAGTGGTGCAATCTTGGTTCACTGCTGCCTCAAATTCCTGGGCTCCAGTGATCCTCCTACCTCAGCCTCCTGAGTAGCGGGGACTACAGGTATGTGCTGCCATGCCTGGCTATCTTTTTTTTTTTTTTTTGAGTTGGAGTCTCACTCTGTTGGCCAGACTGGAGTGCAGTGGCTGCTCCCGGCCACCGCAGCCTCGCCTGCTGGGCTCCGGCGATCCTTCCGCCTCAGCCTTCCAAGTAGCCGGAATTATAGGCAGGTACTACCACACCCGGCTGATTTTTTGATTTATTGTAGAGATGAGGTCTTGCTGTCCAGGCAGGTCTCGAACCCGCGGGCTCAGGCAATCCACTCACCTCAGCCTCCCAAAGGTGCGGGATTACAGGCTGAGCCACTGAGCCCGGCCATGCCTGGCTATCTGATTTTTTTTGTAGAAACAGGGCCTTGGTCTTGCTATGTTGCCTGGACTAGTCTTGAATTCCTAGCTTCCAGCATTCCTTCCTCTTTGGTCTCCTAAAATGCTGGGATTACAGGCATGAGCCACTGCACCTGGCCTATTAAATGGTTTTAAAAATAAGTATTATTCAACTTTCCACTAGAATAGGTTTCAAAAGTTACTGTAACTATTCTTTAGGTAGATCAGAAATATTATCATTATTTTCCTTTGGGATGCTGTGGAAGGAGTAGATAGAAATAACTTGGGTTACATAACCAAGGAGACATAAATATATTTTCTCTTTTTTAAACTCATTCAACAGATACTGAGTTCAAGCTATGTGATAGTATGCTAGGCAATAAGGATATGAGTATGGACAAGACAATCTGCCTTCAAGGAACTTAAAGTTTAAGTGACCTCCACAAGAAGTATAGGTATACAGAAACATATATCAAAGTCTCACCAACCTGAAGTAATTTCTTACCAGAGATTTGAATCCCCAAAATAACATTATGTGTATAGTTCAAAGAACTGGTAGAATTGGGTGTAGCAGTACATGCCTGTAGACTCAGCTACTTGAGAAGCTAAGGTGGGAGGATCTCTTGAACCCAGGAGTTTAAGACCAGCTTGGACAACACAGCAAGATGCCATCTCTAAAAAGAAAAAGAAAAAGAACTGGTAGGTTTTCTGGCAGGGATTTGTCAGATTTTTTTTCCCCAACAAGGGAAATCTTATCTGGTTTATTTTTAAAAAGGTAATACTGCCACCATCTTTAATACTTATATTTTCCCTCTAACAACATTTCATAGAAATCTTAGAAAGCGTTTCACATCCTTAAATCCTCACTAGTTTTTAAATGTTTTTTTTTCCTGAGATCTTTCTCTGATTATTAGTTCTTAACATATTCTAAATGTATCTCTTCTTTCCATACTAGCAACATATTGTTCTGATAAATCATTAAGGAACAGCAAGGGATCTCACTAGTGGAAATACTGACACATAATGTGCACTTTAGGGGTTAAGAGGAGATATATGACAATGCTGCTAATCCTGTGGGCTGAGGCTTTGTTCAAGTGCATTCCTTGGATTTGGTGATCAGCATTTGTTATATGACCTTGGAACATTTCAGAACTCATCTAACCTTCTGCCTTTTCCATATTACACTAGGTTTATTGTGAGGACTTCATGATTACATGTTGTATAATTATTTTTGTATACACCCAGTGTATAGTGTAGCATAGCACACACTCAAACATTATTTCTTAAAATTTAGTAAAAGAGTGGTAATAGCCATTATCCAAATAGCATAGTAGGATCTGAGTATATGACAAGGTCCAAGTCATACTATTGCATTTTAAATGAGTGGTTTCTATTGTATTGTATCTAGGAAGAACATGCTCTTTTTCAACTTGAGGAAGGGATTGAAGCTTTGGAAGCTGCAATCGAATACAAGAATGAAAGTATCCACAGTCGCCAGAACTCACTCAGAGCATCAGTCCAAAACCTCTCTCATAGTGAAGCAAATGTCTTGGAAAAACTAACTTGCCTGAATCCTGTTGAGATTAGAGCCATTCTTTTCAGATATTTCAATAAGGTTTGTTTTTGAGAGACAATATTTCTCTTATAAAGGGGTCAGGATGCTTATGTATCCCATATTTATTTTGAACTTTTAATGAAATTGAAATGCTCACAGATTGATTGTGTAACTACAAATATAAGTATGATTTCTTTTTATAGTACTAAATGTTATCATCTAAAAGCTTTGTGATTATCAAATATGTAGGCCTAACTTTGTGAGGTTCTTAGAGTTTGAGGACCTTTCAAAAGAAGGACTTTTTGAAATAGTTTTAAAAGCCAAGACTTTAAGTTATGTGCTTTGCTCATTATTTCTTGAGGTTTTTTTTTTTTCCTCCTAGATTGGGATGTTGCTACACAACATTCATGAAAAATCAACCTTCATTTCTCTAGGTCAGGGAACTTATACTTTCTCATCATCTGTGAGTTGAAATGGAGATGAAGTGGTGCGTCAGTGGCAAAGAGAGTAATCTATTTTATTAATCTGAATGTGCTTAAATCAATTAAAATATAATTTAAAAATTACCAACCCAGAGTTTTTTGTTTTGTTTTGTTTTGTTTTTTTGAGTTGGAGTCTTACTCTGTCACACAAGTTGGAGGACAGTGGCAGACTCCTGGCCACTACAGCCTTGACCTGCTGGGCTCAGGTGATACTTTTCCACCTTAGCTTTCCAAGTAGCTGGAACTGCAGGCACGCACCACCACGCCTGGCTAATTTTTTGATTTATTATAGAGATGAGGTCTCGCCAAGTTGCCCAGGCCAGTCTCAAACCCATGGGCTCAGGCAATTCTCTCAGCTTGGCTTCCCAAAGTGCTGGGTATTATAGGCGTGAGCCATGGCACCTGACCCAGTGATGTTTTATAGCATGGAAAACAATATCTATCTTTTCTCTAATGATTTTTCCATTTAAAATATATATTATGAAGTGTATTAAATTTATGAGACTATCAGACAACTAATGAAAAATAAAACACAGAAGTTTGAAAATAAATTTGTAATTCTGTGAAATAAAGATGAAAAAAATGAATGAAAATCAGTGAAAACAGCTTCCTCCTGCATAATTACCATCAGAAGTAAGCTACTACTGTTGATGAGAATGTATCCTATCACTGCGTGCTTAGAGGGTAGTAAGATGATAGTCCTCGGCTTTGATATAGAGAACTCTTGTGGTGCTTTTAAAGCAAATGTTCTTAACCCAGGGCACCCCAGCCAAGGTCATTGGATTTTCTGATCCTGTATTAATATTTTTCTGAAGAGAAGGCCATTAGATTATTAACAAGTTCTGTGACACAGACATTGTCTAAAATATTTTTGCTTCATCTCTGCAGAGCACCCAGTAGACAAAATGCATGACCTGAAACTAAACTCTTATGTTTATAGTTCAAAATTCTATTAGTATTTATGACATCCATTTTGGAGTTAAAACTGGGAATTATCTAGATGTTTCAAGAGTTTTTAGCTTTCCAACATCCACTTAGACTAGAGAAATAGAGTTGTAGAATTATAAAATGTAATCTACAGAGATCACATTTAAGAAATTATGGAGGGGTGAGTATTATTATTTTCACTTTATTAAAAATGAAAGAGTTACCAATTCAGAATCCCAACAGATTCAAAAGGCTGTTAGGTTATTTTGTAGGTATGTTACAAAGCATTTGTTTAAGGACCCAATACCATGCAGGAATCACTTATACTCTGCTATAGAGATTAAGGAAGTTTACCCTTATGTAGTCTAAGAAAAGTAGATTATTATTACTATTATTATATTAGGCTATCCCAAGACACACTTAAAAGGTTTAAAAATGTATTTGCTAGGTGGTTAATTTGCGAGAAGTTGAACGCAAACAACAATTACATAATGAAGAAATTAAAATGAAGCTTCTGGAACGGGATAATATGGTTCATGAATTGAAATCTGCACTGGAGCATCTCAAATTGCAGTGTGACCGGAAATTTACCCTCCAGCAAAAGGAGCATGAGCAAAAGATGCAGTTGCTGTTATGTCATTTCAAAGGTAACTGCCCCTTTTTGACAGTTATATAAAGGTGATATGCAGGTAGAGTGCTGAGGAAGGAAGGTAGGACAGAATTTGATCACTTGAAAGCCCACCATGCTTAGTTACCACTCAGACAAGCTTTTGGGCTTTACACATTTTGCTTACCACGTTTTGGGATAGTTGACTTTGTGTAGGCTATTTATGCTTGAAATGCCATTCTGCCTTCCTGCTCCCAGCACGCACGTAAGAGCTGCTGCAATCCTGTTAGTTTGTTGTTGGTCTAGTTTGTATATAGAAATTTGGGATTACTTTTGGATTTTTGGTGTACAGTTAAAAATTTTCTATCTTCTGGTGATGTAATACTATGATGTTTAAATTATTTTCCATTTACAAAATTAAAATAACAGGTTCTGCATACTCCTAGTTATATTTCTTGTTATAATTTCAGTTGGTGGTAAAATTTTATGCATTAAAGTTATATCTTAGGTCAAATTAGTCTACCATTGATGGGTACACACTATTATCATTGAGTAGTAGTTGATGGAGAAAGAGCTATCAGAGTGATGGCCTCACATTTCCTGGGCCAGGGTACTGTATATAGCCAATATATAAACAGCTGCTACAGTAATAAAATCACTGCCAGGTGATACTGTTACTGCTTCAGTCCCAGTGCTTAGTTTTGATTCTTATGAATCCATAGCTGAAAATGGGTCAGAAGGATCTGGAAATAGCAACCTGTGTAAGCAAAAAATTGGAAAATATATGAATTTGATGGTTGAGGCAATTTGCCTCTTAGTTAATGTTGTAACTGGTTAATTAGCAGCCAGTTGCCTAATGATAGGATTTTTTTGTTGCATTGTTGCATTCAAATATGCTCTCCTAGCTGGGCTCAGGGGCTCAGCCTGTAATCCCGCGCCTTTGGGAGGCTGAGGTGAGTGGATTGCCTGAGCCCGCGGGTTCGAGACCTGCCTGGGCAGCGAGACCTCATCTCTACAATAAATCAAAAAATCAGCCGGGTGTGATAGCGCACGCCTGTAATTCCGGCTACTTGGAAGGCTGAGGCGGAAGGATCGCCAGAGCCCAGCAGGCGAGGCTGCGGTGGCTGGGAGCGGCCACTGCACTCCAGTCTGGGCAACAGCGTGAGACTCCAACTCAAAAAAAAAAAAATGCTCTCCTTACCTTAATTTAGTTCTGTCTTAAATCTCTAAAAGTGATATTTTAATAGACTTTTAATGTAGTTTTTTTAAGTGACTGGGATTATATAACAAAAGCTCATGCTATAGCCAAATCAGAACATTTAAAAAATCATTCATGTAGCCGGGCTTGGTGGCTCAGCCTGTAATCCCGTGCTTTGGGAGGCTGAGGTGAGTGGATTGCCTGAGCCCGCGGGTTCGAGACCCGCCTGGGCAACTTGGTGAGACCTCATCTCTATAAGAAATCAAAAAATTAGCTGGGCATGGTAGCACGTGCCTGTAATTCCGGCTACTCGGAAGGCTGAGGCGGAAGGATCGCCGGAGCCCAGCAGGTCGAGGCTGCGGTGGCCGGGAGTGGCCACTGCACTCCAGTCTGGGCGACAGAGTGAGACTCCAACTCAAAAAAAAAAAAAAATCAGCCAGGCTCAGTGGCTCAGCCTGTAATCCCGCACCTTTGGGAGACTGAAGTGAGTGGATGGCCTGAGCCTGCGGGTTCGAGATTCGCCTGGGCAACTTGGTGAGACCTCATCTCTACAATAAATCAAAAAATCAGCTGGGCATGGTAGTGCGTGCCTATAGTTCCAGCTACTTGGAAGGCTGAGGGGGAAGGATCACCGGAGCCCAGAAGGTCGAGGCTGCAGTGGCTAGGAGTGGCCACTGCACTCCAGTCTGGGCAACAGAGTGAGACTCCAACTCAAAAAAAAAAAATCATTCATTTCTATAACTATATAAGTTTTTCATAACAAAGTTGTAACCAAAAATGTTAACAATTTATGAATATTCTAATTTCAATGGAATGTGAGACACAAAATTAAGTTGACTTATATAACATACTTTATGGGATTCTGATTTATAAAGTCATTAACTTTATAAATCAAACCAAACGATGGGTTAATTTGAAATATGCAAATATACATAAATAAAATTCTGCAAAACAGCCAATTATAACAAAAAATTATAACCAGTAGGGTTATTTTATAAATATAAATATGTAGAAGAGACTAGGTCCCAAAAGTCTGTATTTTCTGAAGGTATACTGGATTATACTGGATTTTACTAGTTCTAGAATATAACCCAGTGGGGATAGTGTTAGACATTCATAAGTGTTAAATAGAAGTTTTAAGTTATATTGTGGTATAAACTAGAACTTTACTTATGCTAGCTATTTTCCCTCTTTTTTTTCTGTGGTATTTTACTTTGTGATTTAATCTTTCTGGCCTCTTTTAGCAAGTATTAATATTTGTTTTTGTGGGTTTTTAGCTGTATATTTCTTCGACCTATAAACCCTAGGCTGTGACTTTCTATATGACCACAGTTCCTGATACAGACTTTAAATAAGATTAATGCAGCTGATGGACAGAGTTCTAAACATATGAACTTTTTGTAGAAAACACCTTACTGCTTTTCTAAAGATAAGCCTGGTTGGAAGCTATAGTAAAAAAAAAAAAAAAAAAAAAAAAGCTTATGAATCATGAAAACATGGTGGTTAGCAGGGGTAGAATAGAGAAGGTGACTAAGGGCTCGATCCTACTTTGAAAAATTTTACAGCCAGAATAATCCAAATTGCAGTTGAAAACAAATCCACTCACATGACAGATATGTGTAACATACTTCCTACCCTTGCAATATAGTCCAGGGGCTATGTTAAAACATAACTTTGAATCATTTATTTAAAACTGATTTTAAATATAAATTTCTGTTTGATAGAACAAGATGGAGAAGGCATTATGGAAACCTTAAAAACATATGAAGATAAAATCCAGCACTTGGAAAAAGATCTTTATTTCTACAAGAAAACCAGCAGAGATCTTAAGAAGAAACTTAAGGCCGTAATAGGGGAAGCACTTCGGCTGCAACTAGCACCATCAGACTGTAAGACTTGTCATGCTAACACTGTTTCTCTAGCATTCGGTAAAGTCATGCCAGATTTGCAGTGTAGCCTTGCCCAAGTGATTGGGTTATTTAGGAGCAGACATAATTTCTGTTTGTCCCTGTAGACAAAAATAGTTGTCTAGTCTGTGTGTAAGACAGAACCACATGAGAAGTGAATGAATGAATGCAGAAATGTTTGTGTGTGAAGGAAATGATCATTTATTGATTGCTTGTCACATGCCAGGGACTTTTCCTTAACTCATTTAATCCTTAAAATAAGCCTATAACCTAAGATACCTGCTGTTTTCCTATTTTATAGTAAATTAAGCCTTTTCTGATTATCATTAAAAGGTGTATAATAAGCCGGGCTCGGTGGCTAAGCCTGTAATCCCGCGCCTTTGGGAGGCTGAGGTGAGTGGATCGCCTGAGCCCGCAGGTTCAAGACCCGCCTGAGCAACTTGGCGAGACCTCATCTCTACAATAAATCAAAAAATCAGCTGGGCATGGTAGCGCATGCCTGTAATTCTGGCTCCTTGGAAGGCTGAGGTGGAAGGATCACCAGAGTCCAGCAGGAAGGCTGCGGTGGCCGGAGCGGCCACTGCACTCCAGTCTGGGCGACAGTGAGACTCCAACTCAGAAAAAAAAAAAGATGTACAATAGATGCTAATAATAAAGATAAAGGTAACAGTATGTATTTCTAAGATAAATCAGGTCTTTATATATCATGACCCCTAGAAATTCAAAATTATAATAGAACCCATTGTTGAGACAAAGATGTTTCCTGCATAATTATATGTGGATATGTAGAATTATCACCCTCCTAAATGAAATGGTAACACATGACAAAATACTTTGCACAAGTAAAAAGTGCCATGAAGGTAATATATTGCTATGATTAAAATAGCCCTCCTTAAGATAGCCAAATAGGGAAGAATCAATATTTCTAAAATAATAAAGTCTATTTTATAAAATAATTAGTTTCCCTTTGGAAAGAATATTCTTTTAATAACTTAACTATGGCTTATGAAAAGTTTACTTAAAAACCTTTTAAGGAGCACACTTATTTTGTAGCTAAGAAAACTGCTTTCAGATAAGTACACAAGATGTAAAGAGACCAAGAGAAAAACTGCAGACGCAATGAGGAGATGTATGCTAAAGATATAATTAAGCAAACTTCATAGAGTTTTAAAACTTAAAACTCAGTGATGTTTAGAAAAGTAGTTCTAACCCTACCTTATATTTATAATATTTATTATTTGCAGACATTTTCACATTTCATTTAGCCCTTCAACTCAGGGCAGGCTGGCGTCTGCTCCTTCCATTCTTAGACGAGGGACTGAAGCTTAGAGAGGCCAAGTGACTCACTGACAGAACAGTAATTAGCACTTGATCTAAGGTCCCTATCTACTGACTCCGGTTCCGTTTCTAGCATAAAAGTTATCTTTGGTAAAGATAAGACACAAACATACAAACTCTGCCAGAAAGACTAAACTTTCTTACTCCCAGTATAGTAATACAGAGGTGCTCACTGCTATAACTCAAACACTGTGTTGAAATACTGCCTGCAATATGTAGCTGAAACTTTTACTTGGAATACTACTTGTAAAAAATTAAAAGGTAAACAGATATTAAGAAATAAAAGGAAGAATATAAGACCACTTTTAACTTTAAAAAATTCATTTTAAATTTGAGATATCTGAAATTAGATATCTAGTTTTTAAATTGCTCATGTTATACTTCTGAGTCTACTAGACACTTTTTTTTTTTTTTGAGTTGGAGTCTCACTCTGTCGCCCAGACTGGAGTGCAGTAGCACGCTCCCGGCCACCGCAACCTCGACCTGCTGGGCTCCGGCAATCCTTCTGCCTCAGCCTTCCGAGTAGCTGGAACTACAGGCGAGCGCTACCATGACTTGCTAATTTTTTGATTGATTGTAGAGATGAGGTCTCACCAAGTTGCCCGGGCGGGTCTCGAACCTGCGGACTCGGGCAGTCTTCTCACCTTGGCCTCCCAAAGTGCTGGGATTACAGGCTGAGCCACTGAGCCCAGCTGACACTTTTTTTTTCTTGGATGGGGTCTTATCTTGTTGCCCAGGCTTGGAATACAGTGGCAGGATCACAGCTCACTGAAGCCTCTAACTTCTGGGCTCAAGTGATCCCTCCACTTCAGCCTCCTGAGTAGCTGGGATGACAGGCGCATACCACCACGCCCAGATAATCTTTTTTATTTTTTGTAGAGATAAGGTCTTGTGACATTGCCCAGGCTGGTCTCGAACTCCTAGGCTCAAGTAATCCTTTTGCCTTGGCCTCCCAAAGTGTTGGGATTACAGGTATGAGCCACCACGCCTGGCCTAGACACTTCTTTGTTTTTTTTTGTTTGTTTGTTTGAGTTGGAGTCTCATTTTGTCACCCAGACTGGAGGGCAGTGGCACGCTCCCAACCACTGCAGCTGGAACTACAGGCACACGCCACCATGCCTGGCTAATTTTTTGATTTATTGTAGAGATGAAGTCCTGCCATGCCCAGGCTGGTCTCGAACCCGCCGGCTCAGGCAGTCCTCTCACCTCGGCCTCCCAAAGTGCTGGGATTATAAGCGCGAGCCATGGCGCATGGCTTAGAAACTTCTTTAAAATAACAGCGTGGTGTGGTGGTATATAGGTTTAAGAAATCTGGATTCTAGCCCTGTTCTTTCATGAAACAAACACACAAAGCGAAAACGATAATCTTGAAGAGGTGTAAAATGAGGAAAATACATGTCTGACCAACTTACCCAAAAAGTCTAGTCTTGATAATGATGTTGCAAATATTATTTCAGCTAATTTGCTATTCTAAGCCGGGATCGGTGGCTCAGCCTGTAATCCCGCGCTTTGGGAGGCCGAGGTGAGTGGATTGCCTGAGCCCGTGGGTTTGAGACCCGCCTGGGCAACTTGGCGAGACCTCATCTCTACAATAGATCAAAAAATCAGCTGGGCGTGGTAGCGCGTGTCAGTAGTTTCGGCTATGTAGAAGGCTGAGGCGGAAGGATCGCTGGAGCCCAGCAGGTCGAGGCTGCGGTGGCCGGGAGCGGCCGCTGCACTCCAGTCTGGGCGACTGAGTAAAACTCTAACTCAAAAAAAAAAAAAAAAATTTTGCTATTCTACCTAGAAACATTTTATTTATTATTTATTTATTTATTTATTTATTTTGAGTTGGCGTCTCACTCTGTCGCCCAGACTGGAGTGCAATGGCCGCTCCCAGCCACCGCAGCCTCGACCTGCTGGGCTCCGGTGATCCTTCTGCCTCAGCCTTCCGAGCAGCCGGAATTACAGGCGCGGGCTACCACGCCCGGCTAATTTTTTGATTTATTGTATAGATGAGGTCTCGCCTGCCCAGGCTGGTCTTGAACCTGCGGGCTCAGGCAGTCCACTCACCTCAGCCTCCCAAAGGCATGGGATTACAGGCTGAGCCACTGAGCCCGGCTCTACCTAGAAACATTTTAAATACATTTATTTTTGGCTATAAAAGGTAATACATAGTCATTATAGAAGATGTTGAGGATGTAGCAAAAAAGGAAGCAGGAGACAAATCATCCACAGTCCTACCCACATTTGAGCATAATTCTTTTTGTATTTTCCCCATGGTTTAAAAAAATACAGTTGTAATCATATTGGGGATATAACTTTTACTCTATCCTATCTCGTAATGCTACTCTAATATAATGTTATTAAACAAACTTTGAATTGTAAAATTCAAACTTTGAATTGTAAAATATAGCATTTAAATATATCAAATTCTGAGTTCCCTAAAATATCTTACATGCTTAATAATCAGAGTCCTAGTTAATACATAATCTAGTTAATAAATACTCATTTAATTGGGTTTTGATAGTAGTCTTGTCATGTCTGTCTACCAGACTTATATTTATCTTCTTCAAAAATGTTTGGTATTTTCAAGTAGCAGAAAAATCAGTCTCTTGACTAAAATGTCTTGGCCACTGCACCTGGCTGCAACCTCTTTTTTTAAAACTGTGTCTTTGCAGGACTAAAAGTACTAAGTAAGTATTTTTCAGCATATCAATTAGGTCTAATACCTATATAGATCTTCCATAAGCAAGTTTTTGTCTTTGATATTAGATATTCCTTGATTTGTGGACCTCAAGCTTTGATACCTTTACTCATTCTAATCCCTCATTCCAGTAGGGTGCCCCTACTGAGGGGGTATGCTATCATCTCCATTTTGATGGTAGAAGTTGTGGCATACACCCTAGAGTACATTTGGTTGGGGAGTTTTAATTTATAGTTCCATAATAACCAAATACATGTTTTCCAAAACTTGGTATCATTTAAATATTTACATTTGTAAATACATTTAAATTTTTTCGGGAATATTTGAAAAACTAAGACTAAAATATCAAGTATATACCATAGTTATATAAAAGTATGTTATAAAAGTATGTTATAAGTATAAGTAAGTTATTATTTTCAAATATAAGTATATTGTTATTTTCAAAAGATCCAGCTAAATATCACTTGTGTCAGAGGGAGAGTCACCCACTGTGTATGTTATCATACTGGGAGTGCCAACCAAGACCAGATTTTTACACATAAAATGACAAGTTTCAGAGGTTTCTCTGGGATATGGGCAGAGCCAATATTATCCAGTACTGGCTTCCCTTGGCCAGGATTTGGAAATCACTAGCAGCAAGCCCAAAAGAGAATAGGCATGGAAAGGCGCCAAAGAGGCCTAGAGAACTCCTGTGTTTCCAGGGATTACAAAAAGTCCTAGACACTATTCTCAACCTTGTTTCATGAATTAAAGTTCTGATTTATTCACATGCAAGATGCTTATAAATGAAATAATTCATTTTCATGTATCTGTTCATCTAAAGCAAGCCATTTAACAACAGATAGAAAAAACATCATGTATATTGAGTGGTAATAATGTAGTTTATATTAGGATGTCATGTAAAATACCTGATTTTGAGGAAATAATCTCTAATGTTTTGTTTTGGAATTATTCTTAGATCATGAGGCTGGAGATGGAGTCCTGAATCCAGAAGAAGCAGGCATACTTTCAGAAGAATTAAAATGGGCATGCAGAACTGAAAGTATAGAATTAAACGGAAGAGAAAGAGAAATAGACAGTTCAGCAAGCAGTTTAAGAGCACAACCAAGTCCTCAGACGCTTTGGGAAGATGTCCCAGAATTACTTCCAATTCATAGCTCTTTAGCACCCTCCCGTGGGCGTTTGTTAAGCGAGATGCATAAAACAGAAATAGACGCAAATCAGTTTCCAAAATCTCCAAGTCGACCATCACCACAAATTCAGCCTGTGGGAAATGTGGGGCAGCTTCATGGTGTCACTCCCGTAAAATTGTGTCGCAAAGAATTACGTCAAATTTCTGCCTTAGAACTATCATTACGACGTTCCAGTTTTGGAGTTGGGGTTGGGTCAGTGACTGCTGATTCCATTGATGTATCTAGGAAACCGAGTGACTTGAAAACTTAGGCGTTGAACAATGGAACTTTGAATTTTGAAGATATGTAGAAAGATTCCTTTTTCTAACCTGTTAAAAATTAAAGTTCAAGCTCACTATTCTTTTCTCAGGATAAAAGAAGAAAAGAGTTCCTGATCCTTTTATATACTATAGGTGTGCATATCATCTATAGTGCATTTGGGGAGTTTTAATTTATAGTTCCATAATAACCAAATACATGTTTTCCAAAACTTGATATCATTTAAATATTTACATTTGTAAATACATTTAAATTTTTTCAGGAATATTTGAAAAACTAAGACTAAAATATCTATCAAGTATATACTATAATTATATAAAGTATACTATATTATAAAAGTATGTTCTAAGTAAGTTATTATTATTCTCAAATATAAGTAAGTATATTGTTATTTTTTAAAGATCCAGCTAAATAGCACTTGTGTCAGAGGGAGAGTCACCCATGACATGTATGTATGTTTTGGCACAGCTGAAAGTTTGTGCCAAAATGTAGTCTATGGGCTTAGACTACCTGTCAGGTTTATGGAATGAGGTTAATTTACACATTCCTCAGTGCTCACAGAAGTTGAGAGGTCAGTCTTGACTTTTTTTTTTTTTTGAGTTGGAGTCTCACTCTGTTGCCCAGACTGGAGTGCAGTGGCCGCTCCCGGCCACCGCAGCCTCGACCTGCTGGGCTCCGGCGATCCTTCCGCCTCAGCCTTCCGAGTAGCCGGAATTACAGGCATGCGCTACCACGCCCGGCTGATTTTTTGATTTATTGTAGAGATGAGGTCTCGCTGTCCAGGTGGGTCTCGAACCCGCGGGCTCAGGCAATCTACTCACCTCAGCCTCCCAAAGGCGCGGGATTACAGGCTAAGCCACCGAACCCGGCTCAGTCTTGACTTTTTTAAATGATCTCTGCTCTGTTTCTGGAATGACTTTTTATATATAGTGTTGTATTATTGACTTGCTAATATTATAGAATATAAGTTTTCATCTCTCTCCTGCGCTATGCACTCAAATCTGTCATTATGCAACATATTAGGAGAAATGAATGCAGCTCATTCATTTCAGGGAAACAATGATAGAATAACACTAAAGCATTCTACTATTTTAAGGAAAAAAGTACTGGATGTGACATATTTGGTCGCGTAGAATGTGTCTATAAAGCTTGACATCTGGCCAAAAAGTCTTTAGCTAAAAACTCACGGGCTTACATGTGAGATTTTTCTCTACAACGTGCTTAGTCAAGTTTTGCAAATAGACCAAACTACATTGGGACTGTAAATACATAAAATAATTTTTTGCTAAAATTTTCCTTCAAGTGTTGTTGGTCAAAATCTTATTATATAATGTACAATTTAGTTTGGAATTAAGAACTAAACAATTTGCCCACCAAATATAGTTTGTACCTTTATACCATATTTTTTCAATTGTAGTAAACATCCCATTATAATGACCTGAGGTATTTTATTACGTATATTGCTGTTTTTGTTACTTTTCCAAACTTTCCCTTATAAGCCAAAGTTGAGTTTCTTAAATTAATTAATGTTTGGGCAGGGGCAGTAGCAAAACTACCCTGACTCATGGATGCCTACTTAATTAGAGTCACCCACTTCCTTGCTGAATCTGTTTTATCTGATGCTTCTACAGACCTTTTTTCTTTTTGTCCTTTCCTCTATTGCTGTTGACTTAACCATCTCACCAAAGACCCAAACTGTCACCTCGTACTCAAAGACTTGAGGCTTCCTTTTTCTAGTTCCTAGTCCTTAGAGGTAGCAGAATTCCTTGGTCTTATTTCTAAAAACTGGATACTGTAGGAAACAAAAAACAAAATGAAACAAACTTCTAAATAAGAAGTTTCCTTATCTCTTAAGCATGGTATGAAAATTCATTTAAATTATGGGCTAAATAGGTTTCTGTGGTCTTATCTGGGAATGGTACGATTTATAATATTGACCCAATGAGACACTGTTTTCTAAGTTTCAATTAATTTAGAAATTTTATTTTTACCAGGGACTATTTGAAGTCAGATTCTGATTTTCAGCAAGTCTTTCTTTTTTTGCCTTTGGTTTGTATGAGATACACACACACACACACACACACACACACACACACACACACAATCATGGCAAAAGGCCAGTGCCTTCAATAAAACACAGCAGTGACATATCCATAAATAAATATATATTTATTAATGAAGTTCCTAATTGTAAATTCCTCATAAGATTAAGTTATGTGCTATACCTTAATTAGAAATAATTCCTATAAGAATATATTCTGAAACTGGACTCCTGCTTGCCCAAGAAATTGACACATATTTGTTTTACTTGGAGAGATATAAACACATTCCTAAAAGCCAACTCACTAATAAAGCAAGAAAATTTATACCAGACCAATACTTACTAGGTTTGATAATGCAAGTGAGAGTTGATTTCAAAAGAACAAAATTACAGTATTTTTTCTTCCTTTTGGTTAAACATGCATTTTTTATATACTGTGACAGATTTCATGTACATATGCACACACATGTAATGTCCTGAATAGTATATTCTAGAAATGAACCTTGGGTCATTCTAGCTTAGTCTGTGTTCTCACAAAGGAAAGAAAAAATAAGGTACTTCCTCAAGGCAAGTATAATTTTTTCACATACACTAATTTAATGATTTTACTCTCATTTTCACAGGCTTTCCTTAGTCTAAACATTTTGTCATTGTGTTTACCTTTGCATGTATATAAAATGTTTGTGATTTTCTTTTTTTGTCATTTTTTTTCCAACTGTAACAGAGCATTTGAAAGGAAAAATATTTGTCTCTGTAAAGTACTAGATCCTTTCCTAACTCCAGAGTGTTATAGATAACAGATGGAAAATTCTGTAAGTATGGAAACCAGAGATGGTGATAACATTGATGATGGTGCTTTTGTGCTTTAATGTTTGTTTTCTTTTATTAACATAATTTTTTGGTCCCTCAATTCTTCATATCTTCATGAACTCAGGGTCCAGGGAGTCTGCATCTTCAATAATGTAGACTATATTGGCACTTAGCCATTGCCTTATTTATATTAGTCTAGGCCAATAAAGTGATGAATGCTTATTTGAGAATAGGTTCCTTATATGGGAAAAAAATAAGGTCTTATGCTAAGTTTTAGAATGAATTCACTGGAGTCAAATCCTTAGTTGGAAGTTCCGTTCTGTGGGCAATACAAATCCTCATACATTAATTAAATGCAAGTATGGCATATTTTGATCTTTCACTTATTTCCTTAAGCACTTACTTTGTGACTTTAAGACACTGAGGAATCAGCATCTGAAAGTTCAATTAGAAAGTCACTCATGTCCACAATTCCTTTTTCAATTTCATTGGAATGTTTAAAAATACTCATGTATATTTTACATTTAAAGTTATAACAGATTGTAAGCTTTCTTACTAGCATTGATAACATTCTCTTTTACATTTATATTTTCAAAAATGGAAAATAAAGGTGAATATGAGATCCATCTGCAATGAACATCCCAGATGCATTGAACATGTAGTATTTTTTTAAATGTTATATGGACAGTAGTGTACCAAAAGTAGGGTAGTAGGAGCCTCTGTCCAGTAAGGAGGAGTATTTTATCATTGTCATTGCCACTGATAAAATAGGCTTTAATGTTTTAAAATTTTCTAAAAACAACATACCCCTTGTTGCCTACACCAGGGGTGACAGCTCCTGTTCCTTGCTCTTAGAAGGCACTGCATACAAAGCACCAAGTCCTGGAATGGTGTTTGATTTTTATAATGGCCTTTATGTGGACCCCAACACGACTCCAACATGGAGGTAGTTAGAACAAGGGAAATTATTTAAAATCTCAGAAAACTTTGTTATAATGTTGTCTTTTGCTACTATGCATAATTTTCATTTGTCCATTTCTATATTTTCTTCTAGGTATTTCTGTGAGTCAACAGAAAGGCACTATTTAAAATGATACTGTTATTTATTTGATTGAACCCAAATATATATTGAATTAGACTTGGGTTTTATATTCTGCTGGTTAATTATAACACACAGTTCTGCTGAGCTATTTCTACAATACTCTAAGAGAAAAGTAAAACAATCTCACCGATTTTGTTACAGTGAGCAAGACCCCTATATACCAAAGGAACAAAACCATTCTCAACAGAAAAGCATAGAAAACTAATAAATATTTTTTAAAGTTCATACTTATGATTCTTGGAAATTTAAAACTATTTATTAATTAAATATTAAAATATTTAATATTTTAAAACTATATTCATGTATTGTCTTTTCAAGCTTATTATACTGTATATAAAGCAAGATATAATTTTTCAAGTCCAAAGTGGTACATATTATTAGAAGTTACTTTATTTGCTCTGAGTTGTCTTATTTTATTTTATTTATTTATTTATTTATTTTTGAGTTGGAGTCTCACTCTATCGCCCAGACTGGAGTGCAGTGGCCACTCCTGGCCACCGCAGCCTCAACCTGCTGGGCTCCGGCGATCCTTCCACCTCAGCCTTCCGAGTAGCCGGAATTACAGGCACGCGCTACCACGCCCGGCTAATTTTTTGATTTATTGTGGAGATGAGGTCTTGCTGCCCAGGCGGGTCTCGAACCCGCGGGCTCAGGCAATCCACTCACCTCAGCCTCCCAAAGGCGCGGGATTACAGGCTGAGCCACCGAGCCCGGCAGAGGTGTCTTATTTTAAAAGAACTTCTTGGACCCTGACCCCCAGTTACCAATAACAAATTAGGCTTGGTCCGGGTACAGTGGCTTATGCCTATAATCCTAGCACTTTGGGAGGCCAAGGTGGGAGGTTTGCTTGAGCCCAGGAGTTGGAGACCAGCCTAGGCAACCAGCCTAGGCAACACAGCAATACCTTGTCTCTGCACAAAAATTTTAAAAAATAAAAAAATTAGCTGGGCATGGTGGCACACGCCTATAGTCCCAGCTACTCAGGAGGTCGATGAGAGTGGATCCCTTCAGCCCAGGACATGGAGACTGCGGTGAGCCGTGATCATACCACTGCACTCCAGTCTTGGGCGACAGAGCAAGATCCTAACTCAAAACAAAAGTTATAGGTATATACTCACCATTCACTCTCCACCACAATCCAGAATTTCAGTAGATGTGAGAAGGCAGATTACTGAGGGCATATGGGGAAACAGGAGAGAAAGGTTTATTTGAAAGCATAATCCAGGAAAGAATTTTCAAAAATATTTGAACAAAATATTTCTCTGACATAAAAGGACTGAAACTTAAATTCAACCTTTGGTTATCTCATAAACCCTAAAGAATACTCCTTGTTAGTACTGACTTTGCCATTTCAAAGTAGACATCTCAGTTTTTATATTGTTTTCTTTTCCTGTGATTTCTGTTCATTCAGGATGTTATGAAGAGAAGTCATCCTAGACAATTTGAATAGAAATTGTGGAGCCATCCAACAGAATTACAAGAAAGAGTAGTTTGGGGAAAATTCCAACAGCCTAACAACATGAATCAAAGAAAGCAGTTAGGACCCTTTTTAACCATTGAAGAACCATGAATGGTATGCCAAAACAAACCATTTGATTGTAGGCAAAGTTGATAGGATTTATTTGTTTTCTTATTTTTTTTTTGAGTCAGAGTCTCATTCTGTCACCCAGGCTGGAGTGCAGTGGCACGCTCATGGTCATTGCAGCCTTGACATGCTGGGCTCAGGCGATCCTTCTGCCTCAGCTTATCGTTCTGCCTCAGCCTTCCAAGTAGCTGGAACTACAGGTGCACACCGCTATGCCTGGTTAATTTTTAAAAAAATTTATTGTAGAGACCAGGTCGCACCAAGTTGCTCAGGCTGGTCTCAAATCCTTGGACTCAGGCAATCCTCTCGCTTTGGCCTCCCAAAATGCTGGGATTACAGGCTTGAGCCACTGTGCCTGGTCTGGATTTATTTTTATAAAACAATACTATCTTAACTATTTTACTTAATTTTTCTTTCTGTTAAAATATGTCTGGATTTTTCTACTGAAAAATTTGTGTATGAAAGCTTTGAGAGGCTGAATGAATGTCAGTCATTTTTGCTTGTGGCCTGCAAGTTGGTCTCACTGCCCTACTCTGGGAGTGAAAAGGAGTGAGGGGTTACCTGAATTCATCTTGTTTATAATTTTGATGTTTAAAATTCTGGCATGATTTCTCTAGATGGGAAGAATGGGAGCAAGGCAGGGTATTTTTAATAGTGAGTGGTCAGTCTCCTTTTGAAATTCCCCTTACTTGGGGTGGCGGTGGGGGCTGGGCAGCATCTGAATTGTTCTAGTCAAAGCCCAGGCTTAAGCCTGTCTTTCACTGGACATTTTCCTGCTTAGCTCCAGGTGCCACCAGCTGTAAGACATGACTAGAATGATCCAGATTATAATCTTATTAATGGAGTACTTTAAATATTTTCTAAAATGCCAAACAACCTTTAAAAAAAACTACTTGTGAATCACTCCCTTGCATTTAAAATCAAAATCTCATTTTTCAGATGTAACTCAAATTTATAAATTGGCAGGGAAACACACTGCTATTTTTACTATAATAAATAGTTTGTTGCTTTATCAAATAAACACTTTATCAAATGAAAGCACTTAGAAAACTGAAGCATCATACATGTTTAAGGGATAATTAAGGTTTCCCATAGAGCTGGCTGTCAAAGTGGAATCACTTTTTGACACACATGTGGTTGCTTATTTTGTATGTATTGTAAGACATTTTCTAAATAAATTGATTCTCAGAGTCTTAGTCATATATGTTATCAACAGTAGAAATAAAAATGTTCTTTGGGAAGACTATTCTCACAAGAAAATATTTTAAAGACTTGCTGAATCTATTTTTATAGGCATAAGAAATGCTAAGTGCTTTGTGGCTATTTGATTTGTCAATAAAAGAATATGTTTTGCCAGGCATGGTGGCTCACATCTGTGATCCCAGCACTTTGGGAGGTGGAGGCAAGAGGATTGCCTGTACCTACAGGTTCAAGACCAGCCTGGGCAACTTGGTGAGACTTCTTCTCTACATTAAATTAAAAAAAAAATTAGCCAGATGTGGCGCTTCCCTGTAATTCCAGCTACTTGGAAGGCTGAGGCAGAAGGATCGCCTGAGCCCAGCAAGTCAAGGCTGCAGTGGCTGTGAACTTGCCACTGCACTCCAGCCTGGGCGACAGAGTGAGACCCCAAATCACAAAAAATACGTTTTTTATTGGATTTTTGATCACCAGCTTTTGACCATTTATTACTTAGTAACAATTACATTTGTGAGCTATTGAACTATGGCCAAGAATAACTTTCCTTAAAACTGAGAAAGAATTAAAATCACAAGAATTTTAACACCTTCCCCCAAAGAAAACTATAAGAAGTTAATATTTTTGTTACATGTATAGGTATGTGATCAAATTAATGGCAAAGTCAGTCTTCATTTGGCATTTGATAGTCTTATCTACTATATACAAGAAGTATATTAGAATCAAATTTGACACTACCATGGTGGCATCTCCTTCATAAGCATTCAGAGGGTAATACATTTCCCTTAGTTTACAAGTATCTCCCGATGTTAAGGAATATTTTGTCTATTTGGAACAAAGCACTTGTGACCTGAGCAGTCAAGTAATCAAAGAAAAGGCCAAGACTTTAATGGTAATGGAACCTAAAAACAGAAGTATTATGGTGGATTGTGAACAAATAAATCAGAACAGAAGAATACTAACATACACTTCTGAAAGAGTTGTCTTCAGTGTACTGAGGTCCTCTTAGTAAGCCCTATTACAAAATTCAATATCTCCTATGCGAAAGGAAGCTAGATGTAAGGACCCGATTATGTGAATTTAATTGGCCCTTCACCCTTCAGAACCAGGGCCAGTCCCCTGGGGTTTAGTTCTTGTGTGGGAAAGAATCTGTGCCTCTTCCAAAGGGTGGAAGTCAATTGTTTTCTGATGACATCACAAAATGACATCTATAGATAACAGATGGAAACGTCTATAGATTTTTAATTTAAGGCCAGGCTCGGGTGGCTCAGCCTGTAATCCCGTGCTTTGGGAGGCGAGGGTGAGTGAATTGCGTGAGCCTGCAGATTCGAGACCCGCCTGGGCAACTTGGCGAGACCTCATCTCTACAATAAATCAAAAAAATTAGCCGGGCCGGGTAGTGCACGCCTGTAGTTCCGGTTACTAGGAAGGCTGAGGCGGAAGGATCGCCGGAGCCCAGCAGGTCGAGGCTGCGGTGGCCGGAGCGGCACCGCACTCCAGTTTGGGCGACTTAGTGAGACTCCAACTCAAAAAAAATTTTTTTTTAAAATTTATAGGCATTTTTCTGCTTTATGTCTTTTATCAACCTTTTATTTTTGCGGATAGAGCTAAGAACGAAAAGCCCTATCCCCCAAGGAACTTATAGTCTGGTGATAAATACTATGGAGAAAATTAAGCAGGACAAGGAAATGAAGAATTAGGGGTGCTTTTTCAGCTGGAAATATGTTTCTGAGTTCACATGTACACAAAGATGTGAGAACTAATGTAAATTCACTGACAAAAATACTGCTTTTCAACTGATCTAATTTATGCATGCTCAAAAGGGGCAAGTATTATATTGTGCCTGAACACAGAAATCACATCCAACCAGTTTTGATGGGAGGGGAAGAGCACCGATTGATTTCTCCAAGACATTTGGTCCCTTCACAAACAGAATACTGTTCTAGACCTACTGCTTTAATCTATACAGTTGCTTATGGCTTATTCCAAGTTTAGGATCACTTTTTATTTTAAAAAATTCTTAAATTGAGATATAATTTACATTTTAAATTTTCCATCTCAAAGTGAACAATTAAGTGTACAATTTTTAGTATTTTCACTATGCTATGCAATCACACCAATTATGGAACATTTTCATCACTCTGGGAAGAAACTCTGTCCCTACAAGCAATCAGTCCCTGTTTCTGCTTTCCCCCATTCCCTGATAATCACTCATCTACTTTCTGTCTCTATTGGTTTGCCTAATCTTGTCATTTCATATAAATGGTATACAATATGGAACCTTTATTGTCTGGCTTCTTCTGTTAACAAAACATTTTCAACGTTCATCCTTGTAACATGTAACAGTTTTATTCTGTTTTGTGGCTGAATAATATCCCATTGTATGGATATACCACACTGTTTATCCATTGATGAATTTGGATTATTTTCATTTTGGGATTTACTATGAATAACCATGCTATGGAATGCTATGAACATTTATGCACAAATTTTGTATGAACGTATGCGTTCAATTCTTGATTATATGCCTAGCAGTAGGATTGTTTGATGGTAATTCTGTGTTTAACATATGAAGGGATTGCCAGACTTTTCCACAGCAACTGCACCATTTTACAGTCCCACCAACAGTGTATGAAGGTTCCAGGTTTCCACATCCTTGTCAACATTTATTGTCTGTCTTTTAAAAAATTATTATTATAGCCAACCTAGTTGATGTGGCATTTCATTGCGGTTTTAAGTTACATTTCCCTAATAACTAATGACCATTCATTGCAAAATCAATTCTTTCCTCATTGAATAGCTCTCATACCTTTGTTGAAAACCAATTCAGCATAGATGTATGGGTTTAATTCTGGACTCGTAATTCTCTTCTCTTGTTCTATATGTCTGTCCTATGCCAATATGACATTATCTTGATTACTGTAGATTTGTAGTAAAATTTTGAAGTCAGAAGATGTGAATCCATGAATCGTGTTCTTTTTTCAATACTGTTTTGCTTATGTGGGGTAACTTAAGTTTTCGTATGATTTTTTTTTTTTTAAGAATGAGGTGAGCCGGGCTTGTTGGCTTAGCCTGTAATCCTGTGCCTTTGGGAGGCTGAGGTGAGTGGATTGCCTGAGCCCGCGGGTTCGAGACCCACCTGGGCAGGCAAGACCTCATCTCTACAATAAAATCCAAAAAATTAGCCGGGTGTGGTAGTGCACACCTGTAGTTCTAGCTTCTTGGAAGGCTGAAGCAGAAGGATTGCCGGAGCCCAGGCGGGTCTCCCCTAAGGAGAAGGTCGAGGCTGCAGTGGCCAAGAGTGGCGACTGCACTCCAGTCTGGGCGAAAGACTGAGACTCCAACTCACAAAAAAAAAAAAAAAAAAGAATGAGGTGATATCTTGGCATGGTGGCACGAGCCTATAGAGTCAGTATTTTGGGAGGCTGAGGCTGAAGGATCTCTTGAGCTCAGTCACTTGAGGCCAGTCTGTGCAACAGAGTGAAATCTCGTCTCTTAAAAAAAAAAAGGGAAGTGATAAAAAGTTGATTAGAGTCTCTGTAGGTATGGTCAGGTCTTGCTGACTGTTGGGCTTTGTGACAGGCAACATGCCACATTCTTCCCTATGGGACTCCTAAACCAAAATATTTGGAGGCTCTTTCTCTTGGACCTGCTGGTCTTCCCCTAAGGAGAAGCTTCCAATCTCCAGCAGCCTAGAATCTGGATTTGGTAAGGAAGCTGGGGAAGGGGGCTGTCTTATAATTCAGTAGGCACTTAATTCTGCTTTTCTGTGTAATGAGTCATCCTTGTCCTCAGCTCTGCTTGGTGCCTAGAAGAGCTCTAAGTTGACCTCTCCAGAAAGCAAATCATCTATCTTCTGCTGAATTTGGGCAGCATGAAATGGAGTATGGAATATGGGGGAGGAAGGATCTTGTTGCTCATTTTAAAACTTTCACAACGAATTACTCTTTTCAGCATCACTCTACCTCTGCTTTCAGAGGTATGGCAGTTCTAGTTTCAGAGACTTTCCAGGGTGCTGTGACATGAATAGATTTACTTCTGGCTGGCTCTGCCTCCTCCCAAAAGCTTAGGTATTAACTTTCTCAGCTTTGGGAAGTCAGTTATCACTCATCCATCTGCTTTACACGTTCCTAAGTTTTGTTGGCATCCTTCTTCAGCAGGGAACTATTTCCCTGCTTGCTTTGTCTTTCTAGGTTTCTTTCTTTTTTATCCATTTCACAGTCATTTTATTGAAATCTCTGGAGTAAGTGGAGACCAATGTGTTTTCAATGTACCATATTTAACCAGAAGTATCCTTACTATTATTAGGTCTTAATATGTACAGATGTAACGAACATCTTCTAAATAGGAAAAGTCCAAGTATAGATTTTTATTTTTTTGAGTTGGAGTCTCATTCTGTCACCCAGGCTGAAGTGCAGCGGTATGCTCACAGCCCCCTGCAGCCTCCACCTGCTGGACTTAGGCGATCCTTCTGCCTCATCCTTCCCAGTAGCTGGAACTACAGATGCACGCCACCACGTCCAGCTAGTTTTTGTGATTTATTATAGAGATGAGGTCTCACCAAGTTGCCCAGGCTGGTCGAACCCATGGGCTCAGGCAATCCTCTCGCCTCGGCCTCCCAAAGTACTGGGATTATAGGCTAAGCTACCATGCCAGGCCAGTCCAAGTATAGTTAAAGGCATAAGAATTCTTTAAGAATTAGATATAAGTACAATAATAGAATAACTATATCTAACTATAATTGAATGCCTAGACAGTCTCTAAACGTATATATAAATAGTCCTCACAATAATCTCATAAAATTCAACCTCTGGTGTCTGACTCCAGAGTCCCCATGCTCTATAACATGGTACATCATGTTCCAAGCTACAGGTAATCTTGTTATTTTCAATTTGTCAGGTCTTTAGTCAATCTCTATTTGTTGTTTGTTTCTGAAAGATGTATATCAGTTGCTTACATTTACTTATCTATCGATCTATCTAGCTATTTATTTATTTATTGTGTTGGAGTCCCACTCTGTCGCCCATGCTGGAGAGCAGTGGCATACTCACAGCCACCCCAGCGATGACTCACTGGCCTCTGGCGATCCTTCCACCTCAGCCTTCCAAGTATCTGGAACTACAGGCACATGCTACCATGCCTAGCTAATTTTTGATTTACTGTAGAGATGAGGTCTCGCCAAGTTGCCTGCGCTGGTCTTGAACCCGTCGTCTCAGGCAATCCACTTGCCTCGGCCTCCCAAAGTGCTAGGATTACAGGCTGTAATTTTTTGATTTATTGTAGAAATGAGTTCTGGCCAAGTTGGCTGGGCTGGTCTCAAACTCGCGGGCACAGGCAGTTCACTCGCTTTGGCCTCCCAAAGTGCTGGGATTACAGGCTGAGCCACTGAGCCCGGTCCCCTATTTATTGTTAACTGAAACTATAACTGAGGCTTTTTAATGTAGATTTTTAAATATGCACTGCATATTTTTTGATGTGGCAAAACTAGCATCACTGTAGATGTGTCTATTTCAGATACACAGTGGAGGTAAAACAGAGTAGTCTATGACAAATGTTAAAGCACAGTCATGTAAACTAGGAAGCTGGCATGTGTTTGGTTTATAATACAGACAGATGGGCATTTCCTATAAAAGAAAGCAGTTACTATCATAATTTGAGAGGTCACAGAGAAGCGATTAGAAATCCCACATTAGCAATATGAAACTTAAAAAAGCATCTGTTTAAATGAAATATGATATTTGCAAGAACTTAATATATTAAATCACCGATGGCTTTGAACACCCTAATTCTAAGAACTCAACCGCTCATTGTTTAAAGATTTTAGCACCAGGGTGAATATCACTCTTTCCAAGACTACCCACTACTCCAAATCCACTGTGCTATCACTCCCGTGGTGATTCTTCTTGGGGGCGGGGAGTGTAAGTATAATAGATATACATATATAACTATGTGGATGTTTCTTTCAAAACCCGTACTGCCTTTCAATTCCTTGACCTCGTCTGTTCAGAGGATCTTGCTGCCTCTGCTACCTCAATTATCCATTCTCATGATCATTCTCTATACTTTAATATTACTGATAACTACAGTTCCTCCTCTAATTTTATTTTATTTTATTTTTTTTAGTTGGAGTCTCACTCAGTCGCCCAGACTAGAGTGCAGTGACCGCTCCCGGCCACCGCAGCTTCGACCTGCTGGGCTCCGGCGATCCTTCCACCTTAGCCTTCCAAGTAGCTGGAACTACAGGCGCGTGCTACCACGCCCGGCTAATTTTTTGATTTATTGTAGAGATGAGGTCTCGCCAAGTTGCCCAGGCGGGTCTCGAACCCGCGGGCTCAGGCAATCTACTCACCTCAGCCTCCCAAAGACGCGGGATTACAGGCTGAGCCACTGAGCCTGGCCTAGCCCGGCCCTCCTCTAATTTTAATTCAAGCTTCCCACACTCCAACCCATCTATTTTATCTTTCCAAGGTCATTCCATATAGTACCGAAACTCCAACAAGTCTTCAACCTGATCACAAACACCAATTAGTCACCCTACCATCTTTCCACTGTTTTCCACCCCTCTCATAACCTTACTTCTTACTCTGTCTGAAATTATAATGCCTCCTTTACCTCTACCTTCAACAACTTTGCCTTCCTCTCCCCATTGTACTTGCCTGGCTAAATCTCAGTCCTGGTTACTGCCAAAACTGCCTACTCAGTGCCTGCATATGAGCAACCGGTATGTCTGGAGAAAACTGTACAACCAACTGGCTGGTCTCATTATAAATTCATGACAACTCATTCAAAGGGGTCCTCAGTAGTGCTGGAAACCTGACCATGTTCTTTGTTCAATTCACTCTTCCTTACTCGTAGACTCCTATTTCACCTCCCTTGTCTCCTCCTATCTCATTCCTTCAGTTGACTGCTTTATCTGGAGTATGATCAACTGCTACAACATTGAGACCCCAAAATGTTATGGCTCCAACTCAATAGAAATTTATATCTCGCTGAAATAATTTGGTGTTCCAGGTCAGTGGGCAGTTGTCTTTCATCTAGGCAGCTTCTTTCTTGTGGCTCTGCTAACCTTAGTCATCTGCATAATCAAAGCAGAGTCACCATGTTCAGGTTCAGCTTGCAGAAAGGAAAATGCATGGAGGAGGCACAGGTCCTGTACTCCAGAAGTAAAGGCCTGGACTGGCAGTGGCCAGACATAATACCGGTTCACATTGCATTAGCAGTAACTTAATCCAACTGAAAGAGAGGCTGAGAAAAGTAGTCAGTGTGTTCAGGGAGAAAGAGACTGTTATGGACAATTAGAAGTCTGCCAACATTATCTTGCTTCTTTCTCTGAGAAAACAAAAGAACTAGAAGACAATATCTACTTTTTTCCTCTGTCAGATCTACCTGCTTACTTCAGTATGTCCCACATATGTAGGAATTGGAGGGGCTGGGTTCCTAGGCTATCCCTGACTGGAAAGTGGCTTTCAATGAGAACAATTGGGTCAGTTAGAGCAATTTGGTCATAATGATCACACGACTTAATCACAAGATGCAAACATGTCTTCTTGTTCTTTTCAACCTCCGTGGTTTTGGATATCGCTGATCAACACTCCTTCCTGCTCTGCTTTTGTGAAACTCCAATTTACCTTGCTTGATGACTCTGCATTACCCTGGTTCTCCTCCTCCTTTTCTCTCCCCTCTTCTTGGCTGGCTTAGTTCATCTAGATCAGAACTTCTCAAACTTTGATGTGGTACAAATCTTTTGAGGTTCTTGTTAAATTGAAGAGGCTGGTTCAGCAGCTCTAGGGTGGAGCCCAAGATTCTGAGTTTCTAATGCACCTCCTTATGATGCCAATGCTGCAGGGCCTTTGACCACACCTCAAGTAGCAAACCTCTAGAGATGTTGTCCAAGATCCTGCTGTTTGTTTTCTTCTTTTCTCTTGCAGTGTTATCACTGCCAGCCTGATTACTTCCCCACTATGTTTTCTAGTTCAGTCCTCTTTCCCACATTTCAAAACCTTTATTTCTAGCTTCTTAGTGAGTGTCCACGTCTACCTGGCTGTCCTGACAACACTTCAAACCCTTAAAGTGTCCATACCTAAGCAGATCATCTTCTCTCAAAAAGTAACTCCTTTCCCTTATAATTGTCTCTTTTCTATCACTTATAATTATCAAAATCTCAAAAACATTCAATATCTTTGGTTTTTTCTTTCTACCCCAATTAACCCATCAGTTGCCAAATCCTATAGATTTTTGTCTCAACCTCACTTCTCAACCATGCGCTTTTTAATTCCTTCTGCATACCCTTTAGCTCATACTCATCATTACCTTTTATCTGGCCTATTGGAGGTCTCTCTGCCAGTTTTTCTACCTCTAATAATCTGCATCCCTTCACAGAGAGATCAATAATACAAAGAAAAACCCTTCCTTTTCTTACCCCAAACCTAAACCATGAAAATGCGAAATACTGAAATACAAATTTATCCACTTGGCATCTGAGGGCCCATTCTCCTTTGTCTCCACCACTTCTCAAGATACCCTAGAGTCTTTGCTCTTTCTCCAACAACTTTCATTGACTCATATATATTCTCATGCTATCCCCTCTTGCTATAAAACCTTTCCCGTCTCCTTCAAGGTCAATAGCAAATACCTGCTCCTTCGTGCTGCCTCTCTTTGCTGATCCCCCAGACAGATATGAGCGGTTCTTTGATCCTCTGCAGTGCTCTTTGTACTTTTCACATGGCACCTATCATGGTTTGTTTTTTATTACAACTGTTTTGTCTTTGTTTTAGTCCTGTCTTTGAAGGCAAGAATAACATTTTCAACTCCCCTCTGAAATCCTGCAGCATCTTAACTATTGGGGGCTGAGAGGATGGTGTCTACTGTTAGTTGAATCAAAGCAATTTCTGGAGATAATGTGCTGCGGTAGTAAGCACACAGAATTGGAAGCCAGTATAGCTGGGTTCCAGCTCTGCCATTTAGTAGCCGCAGGCTTTGGGTAAGTCATGTCGCTTGGCTTGTAAAATCAGCCCACTACTACCTGATGGAGCACTCAGGGAGATCACGTTAAAACGATGTGCAACTCTACAGAGAACTAAGCACTGTTCGTTATTTTCCTTACAGCGATCTGACGCAGCCTGCTGTTCCAATCTTGATCCGCAGGACCGTCCCTGCCTCACTGCCCGGAGGTCAAGTCCCCAGTTGCGGGAACCCGAGCTCGCAGTCCCACCGCTCTTGTCCACGCCGGGGGCCCCTCTGACCGCTCCCGGCGACGCAGGTGACCCCGCCGCGCTGCGGGGGCGTGGCCTGGACTCCCATTCTCCCGGGAGGCCTCCCTCCTGCCTCCCGCCCGGAGAGAGCCCTTCTCCTCCCCGTGACCCCGAAGACCGCGGCGCCGCCGCCTACGTGATACGTTTGGACCCTGCCCGGCCCCCGTAGCTCCCCTTCTCCAGCAGGTGGTTCTGGTCCTCTCCCCAACTCGGGGCGCTCACGTCAGCCGCGAACCTCTACCCCGCGCCAGCGCGCGACCAACCGCGAACATAAACAAACCCCCGCGCGCGGCGGCGGGCGCCCCGGGCCCCGCCCCCGCCGGCCCCGCCCCCGCCCCGCGGCCCCGCCCCCGCCCGCGGCTCTCACGCTGCCCCCTCCGCCGGGCTTCCCTCCCGCCCGCCCGCCCGCCCGCCCGCAGCCGCGCTCTCCCCGCCCCTCCCCGCAGCCTGCGGCCGCGCTCACCGCCGCGGGCCGCCGGGCCGCCCGGGCGCCCGCGACCCGTTAGTGCCCGGCCCGCGGGCCGACGCGCGAGCCGCCCCCACCCCTCCCGACACTTGAGCCGGCCGGGTCCCAACGCCCGGCGCGGCGCCCCGGGAGCGGCGGGGGGAGGCGGGCGAGGAGGGCCGAGCCGGCGGCCGGGGAGGCCCGGTGAGTACGCGGAGGCGGGCCCGCCGGAGGGGCTCCGCTCCGGCGCCCCCGCGGCGGCGGTGGCGGCGCCGCCGGCTGCCCCGGAGCCCGGGCTCGGAGGACGGGGCTCGGCCTGAGGCGAGGGCCCCGCCGGCCGGAGGCGCGGGCAGAGGCGCGGGAGGGCCGCTCCCCGGGAAGGGCCGCGGCGCGGCGCTCGGCGCACGGCCGGGGCGGCCGACGGGGACCCGCGCCCGACCCCAGGCCCGGCGCCGGGCGGCGGCCGCGCCTCCCGAGCCCCGCGGGCGCCCCCGAGTGACAGGTGCCGCCGTCCCTTCGCGTCGCCGGCGTCCGCGCTCCCTCGTGGGGCGCCCGGCGCTCGGAAATTTCTGGAGCGGCGACCGGACTCGCTGTTTTCTCCCTTGCAGGCTCGAAGCCGCTGCTCTGCCGCGTTGGGGCCCCTCCGGCCCGAACCTGCCTCCGAGCGCTTTGCGAGTAAGTTTTGGAGCATCGGCGAGGCGCCCGCGGGTGCATCTGGCTTTCGTTCGCGAACGAGGTAGCGTGGGTTACTTTTCGAATGCCGGGCTCCTCCTCCTCCCCGCCAGCCCCGACAAGTCCAAGCGCCGGGCTCTTATTTTGGGGTTTTGGGGTGTCGTTTGGCGCCGTCTTTCAGGATTTTCGTTAGGTCCCTGGCGTGAGGGCTCTTGCCACGTCCTGAACGGTGATGACAAAAAGAGTCTGTTAAATTGTCAGCTTGTCTCTTCTCTCCATCCTCTGTTTAAATGCGAGTCTTCACCTTTGCCAGATTTTTCAGCGTTGACGCGGATGCCTGCTTTCGTACGCTGAAAAGCCAGTGACATTTCCCCGACACCATTTAGCGTTGTCTGTGGATGCAGCAATCGTGCCTGTGGTTGTAACGGGAATCATCAGTTTAATACATTCCACTCGTGGCTCTGAACACATTTGGGAGACTTTTTAAACATTTTTAAAATCTTTATAGACATCTAGATTCCCCCCCCCAACAGGTTTTATAACACTACCGTGGCTTCATCTCTGTGGCGTCAGGGTAAAAACCCAGAAGTTGACCGACAGTACCTTGTGGGCAAATGAAAATACGTGTGCTTGATTCATGGGCGAATTCCTTAGGTCCTCGCCCGGTACCTGCTCTTTGGCTGAGCTCTCTCAGCCTGTAGAAATTAGGGGGTGCAGATTGGAGAGGGGAGGCGCTACCTAACTATGAGAAAAAAATGGGAGTTCGGGGAATGCCCCTTCAGTGTATGTTAGCAATAAGGGTGTTGTGAACAGAGTTTTTGTGTGCGCTTTTACTTGCTGATTATGAACCTTAATTTTTAAAAAGCCAAGTGAAAGATACTGATTAGTTGTGTTATTTGAAGAACACCAATTTTTTATTTGACCAGGTATTAAATCCGTGATATTTGGTGCCGTTTCATTTTGTGCTCAGTTAATTTTTCTAGATCTAAGTTACATTTCAATGAGGCTGTACTAATTGTCATCTACATTGAATCAACGTATATTTTGATCAGCTCACTGATTGGTATTGTTGATAGAAGATTACTATCATTCATCTTATAAAAAGGGATATTTCTGGTTGTTCTTGATTAAGGGTGTGTGTGTGTGTGTGTGTGTGTGTGTGTGTGTGTGTGTGTGTGTGTAGGTAGGTAGGTGTGTAGGTGTGTGTGTGTGTGTAGGTGTATTGTTTGGAAGTGCCTTAATTGTGGTGCCCTGGACTGAGATAGGGCTGCTGCTACTCTTTCCTGACTCCAGTGAGGTCATAGTCCAGAAGGATGAGGTCATAATTGCAGTGTTCCTCTGAAACCTCGATAGAGCCCAAGAGTACCAGCCATTTAGAAGCTATTCATTTTTAGAAGCAGTTAAGTACCTGATGTTTCTTGATTCTCTTAAATCAACACTTTAAAACCAGTTAAGCATCCTACACAAATATGCTTCCTAGACAGAATTATTTGTGGTGATTATTGGTAAAATGGTGCTTACTGTAACGAAATAACTTTGAACTGCTGGTAGTCATGGTTAAGTCACTTTTGTGGTATGGGGATTAGGGATTGTCTGTAGTGCACTTTGCATTTTTGTTTTTCTACTTTTAGAGCACATCTTTCACTGAGTAGATAGCTACATAAACATGAAAAAGCACTGAGTTCAATAAATTTATCTTCTATGGAGGTCTTATGGTATTTAGGGATAGAAGAAGCCCTGTGTCTTTCAGGATCTTGAAATTAGGATCATAGGGAGCTCGTCACAACAATAAAAGTAATTTTTTGGCTGGGCTCAGTGGCTCAGCCTATAATCCCGCGCCTTTGGGAGGCTGAGGTGAGTGGATTGCCTGAGCCCGCGGGTTCGAGACCCACCTGGGCAGGCGAGACCTCATCTCTACAATAAATCAAAAAATTAGCCGGACGTGGTAGCACGCGCCTGTAGTTCCAGCTACTTGGAAGGCTGAGGCAGAAGGATCGCCGAAGCCCAGCAGGTCGAGGCTGCGGTGGCCGGGAGCAGCCACTGCACTCCAGTCTGGGCGACAGAGTGAGACTCCAACTCAAAAATAATAATAATAATAATAATTTTTTGGAGTCCATTCAATAATAGAAGTAAATATGAAGTATGGAAATGTTACAGAGGAGGGAATGGTTAACTTCAGGGTCAGGTCAGAGAATGCTTCATAGAGATGCTAGCACTTGCACAGGAGTTTGGGGAATGAATAGCATTTTTAAGTGAAAGAGATGGACAGCTTTGTCAGTAAATGGGACAGCATTGTAGATAAAGATAGAAACAAGTAAACTAACTGTGTGTTTAAGAAATTCTGAATAGTTGGATTTTCCTGAAGTACATACAAAATTGGAAGAGAGAGCTAGAGAAAGTCCTAACTTATGTTATCATATTTCATAAGTCAAATAAATGGCTTTTTGAGTATGAAGTATATATAAGATGGAGACTTCATTATTCTTTTGACATCTCTGTGGTCTTAAGTATAGAGGAAGTAATAGTTTTTACTAATAGTCATTAAATTATAGAAGATAATAGAATAATAAAAGTTACATTTGCATGTGGTGAGCTGCCTGCATATTTGTAATTGTGAACTTAGTTGTGTTTCTTTTTCATTTTGACCATTTCTGTTTTTTAAATTGTCTTGTGAGGTTTTTTTTTTTTTGTCTTTCCTTCAACTACTTACATTATCCTTGAAATTATTATTATTTATTTATATTCTTTTTGAGACGGGATGTCGCTGTGTCTTTCAGGCTGGTCCCAAACTCCTGAGCTCAAGCAATCCTCCCCACCTCCACCTCCTGAGTAGCTGGGATTATAGGCATGTACCACCATGCCTGGCTATCTTTGAAATTATTTTTAAAAGGAGACTCAAATGGAGGAGAAAAATTTAACATGATCATTAGCTTTCTACACTAAAACCTGATTTCTGTAGTATTTTAGTAATATGTAAATGTCTAAGATTGCAGCATTAGCCACCATATTCATAGACTAATGTTACATAACTTAGTTGGAGTTCATTATACTTTATGAGCATTATATGCCTTAATTGTGTCATTTATGTGTTTATAAATGGGCATACAAGTGTCTGAACTTTAAAGACCAAGTGTGTTTGAAAGAGAAAGAAAGGGAGAATGGAAAGGGGAGGGGGAAGAGCTGTATTTGAATCTCTTTATCTTAATATTTCTTAAATTTGACTATAGGTAGAGATGCAGATGTTTAGGACACAAGACTGGAGGAACACTAACCCTACCCATTCTCTGAAATAGTGTCTTTAAAAAGTCTGATTTTTTTTTATTTTGGTTTTACCTGTGTATCTCTTTTCTCATCAAAGTTATAAAAAAGTCACAGAGGAATTCCTGGATTGTATAACATGGAGCTATCTTTTTGTAACTTCTGAAAAATGTGTAATGAAGATAATGTTCTCTTATGAGCATGCAACATAATTAGTCCTTGACAGTTGCTGTCATTTGCCTTATGCATCACTAACACAAACGGCCAAAGGCATCTCATTGTCAATTCTGACCTGTAGTTGCCCTTTCTAAATTTTGACACAGGGCAAAAAAAATCAATATTGCACTGATTACATTATGTTTAACTTTTTCAATTTGGGTATAGATGACCGTTTTCCTTTTCAAGATGAGGATTTTTTAAAAATAGAAGTAATGTCATATAGAACATTTGGGGGGAAATAGTGAAAATTATAGAAAGGAAAAGAAGCATGATGAGTAATTCCATGTATTTTTTTCTTCCTTTTGGTCCGTATATAAAATATTAATACGTAGTTCCAAATTGGGGTTATTTTATAGTAAGCTTTATTCCCTTTTATTCATTTAAAAGTTACATTTACCCCTCCTCTACTTCTGACGTACCCTTTGACATTGCATGTAGCTTTCTGTCATGGCTGTTGAGGTGGGCGATGTGTTGATATGTTCACTTTTTTTTAAGTACAGCATGTGGCACAGATAATTGAGCCTTTCCAGTTGTCTCATCTTCCATCCCTTTAGCTGCAGATTAAGTAGTACTATTTTTTGTTCTTAATATTTGCTATTATGTAAAGTATAATTTGAGTGGCTGCCACTGTCTTATTCTCCCCTTTTTATGCCCTTACCCCTGATCAAACAAAGGGTGATTATTGTTATTATTTTTTGAGTTGGAGTCTCACTCTTTCACCCAGGCTGGAGTGCTCATGGCCACCCCAGCGTTGACCTGCTGGGCTCTGCCGATCCTTCCGCCTCAGCCTTCCAAGTTGCCAAAACCACAGGCACACAATACCACATCTGGCTAATTTTTCGCTTACTGTTGAGACGAAGTCTTACCAAGTTGCCTGGGCTGGTCTTGAACCCACAGGCTCCCAAAGTGCTGGGATTACAGACTGAGCCACTGAGCCCGGCCAAGGTTTATTACTGGTGAGCAGTTCCCTCTTTCCATTCTACCCTTTCCGAAGGTAAAAGATATTAACACATGGTTTGCTGAGGTGGAATGGCACAGCCAGCTGGCTTCCCAGAAAAATAACTTTTTTGAGTGCTTATCATTGGTTCTTTTCTCAGTTAACAGTATTTGTTCTACTACTTTATTTTTGCTTTGTCTCTCTGTCTTTTGTCTTTTCTTTGTCTTTCTGTCTTTTCACTCATTCAAGAAACATTTATTATCTGTTGTGTGTCCACTAGTTAAGACATAGTCCTAACTATGATTCTTGGGTATTGAGTAGGTTGGTGTTTTTCTTTCTTTAGTATGTTATTTGTAGTCATTAGGTCTTTTACTCTTTTTAGTAGCTGACTACCCAGCTAACTCAGTGCCTAAAAACTTTATTTCCAGATTAAAGTCTTAGCTTCTGTTAGGGCCTGATGTTGATTTAAGTTTCCAAACACTGTTTTGCAATGGAGCCAGATATGCTTAGTCAAATTTTTAAATAGCTTGTGTCAATACTTCTATGCCTCATAGAACCTAAGGCACGTTTTAGTCAAATAATAATAGTAACACCAGTAGATTCTTACACAATTATGCACTACATAACGATGTTTCTGTCAACAACAGACTACATATATCATGGTGGTCCCATGAAATTATAATACTGTATCGTATTTGTTTATTTATTTTGAGTAGGAGTCTCTCTTTGTCGCTCAGGCTGGAGTGTAGTGGCACATTCACGGCCACCCCAGCGTTGTTGACCTGTTGGGCTCTGGTGATCCTTCCACTTTAGCCTTCCGAGTAGCTGGGACTACAGGTGCGTGCCACCATGCCCGGCTAATTTTTGATTTATTGTAGACATGAGGTCTCACCAGGCTACCGGGGCTGGTCTTAAACCCTCGGGCTCAGGCAGTCCACTCACCTTGACCTCCCAAAGCACTGGGACTACAGGCTAAGCCACCAAGCCTGGCCTGTATCATGTTTTTATTGTGCCTTTTCTTTAGATATGATTAAATACACAAATGCCATTGTATCATAGTTGCTTACAGTATTCAGTACTGTGACATGCTATACAGGTTCGTAGCCTAGGAGCAATAGGCTGTATCATACAAAGGGGACCCCCAAAACCTGGAATTTATTTATTAAAAATTGTATATTTATTTTGCATGTTTAAACTTCAGTCACCATCAAAGCACTCTCTGTTTAATGCAATACATCTGTTGAGATGCTTTTTCCACTGCTTAAAACAGATTTTGAACTTGCCAAATTTGCTCCTTTTAATGCTTCTGCCGTTTTTGTTTTGCCTCTTCCACATTGGCAGAATATTTCCCTTTGAGGGCTTTTTCCATCTGGGGAAAGAAAAAGTCACTTGGGGTGAGATCAAGTGAATAGGGAGCACGGGGCATAGGAGTCATGCCATTTTTGGTCAGAAACGACTGGACATTCAGCCCGGTGTTGGCAGGTGTGCTCGTAAATCACTCATCATGAAACGGGCAAACGTGTTGAAAGATTCTTCAAAGAAAAGTTCATTGAAGCCGAACGCAGCCTCTCACAACAATGCTAGCTGGTACACTGATGCAGATGGGTTTCTAGAACACTTACCTAGCAGGAGAAGTCTATACTATAAGGGACCCACCCTCCAAAAAATATTCTGGTTTTTTTTTTTTTGGAGGTCCCCCTCGTATAGCTTAGGTATAGAAAGCTGTACCCTCTTAAGTTTGTGTAAGTACACTCCATAATGTTGACACAATGATAAAATCACCTAATAATGCATTCCCCTCCTCCCCTGTCGTTAAGTGATGTATGACCGTATCTGAGTGTTTATGCTGTACTGGCTATTGTTCTAAGCACTATACATATACTAACTTATCCAGTCTTTACAGCTCAGTAAGCTGGGTGCTCTTTTCCCTGTTTCACAGAGGAAACAGAGAACAAGTAGGCTGCTCGGGGGCTTAAGGTAGTAGCAAGCTGGGTTTGATCAGGCATTCCAGCTCTAGGTAGTCACTCTTGTGGTGCTGGTGCTTTTTGCCATTTGACTTCAGCATTATTAATGTAAAGGACCAGAGACATCTCATTGTCCTTCTCAAAGCTGGAAGGAGACCTGTAAGTGTCTATGTAGAACTAGATGGGAAAAAATGTGTTATATTTCTTTATAATACAGGATTAGGGTAAGGAAAACAGATTAGAAAGTATTAGGAAAGATACTCCATGTTAAATTAGTATGAAACTTCAAAATCTCTTTAGGGTTTCCAATGAGAAAATTGTGCTTGCTTCCACGAACATAAACTTTTAAATATCAGGTTTACTCATGAAATAAGAATATACAGATCCTGATCTAGACTTTTAAATGATGATTTCTTAGAATTGATTCCCTATTAAAATTTTGTTTGTATGAGTAGGTAATAAAAGCAAACCATTTTTGTTGTCTGATCATACAGTAATTTTCTTTTTTAAAATTTACATGTTATTTTTAATTTTAAAGATGTGAGGTACAATTCAGGATTCGTTATACAAGTGCTCATCGCACAGGTAAAATTTGGGCCTCACTTTGGTCCCCACTTTGCTTGGTTTGAGATCAGGTACCCTTATTGATGTTGTGTGGACCCCCCCCAGTGTCCCACTATGCCAATTCCTTTCTTAAGTATTATGGTAAATGTTCAGAGTCTGCTTATGAGTGAAGTAGTTTTCTTTTTCTTTTCTTTTTTTTGAGTTGGAGTCTCCCTCTGTCTCCCAGGCTGGAGTGCAGGGGCACGCTCATGGCCACCCCAGCATTGATCTGCTGGGCTCCGACAATCCTTCCGCCTCGGCCTTCCAAGTAGCCAGAACTACAGGCGCGTGCTACCACACCTGGCTCATTTTTAATTTTTATTGTAGAAACGAGGTCTCGCCAAATTGCCCAGGCTATTCTTGAACTCGCGGGCTCAGGCAATCCACTTGCCTCGGCCTCCCAGAGTACTGGGATTACAGGCTGAGCCACCAAGCCCGGCCGTGAAGTAATTTTCAACAGTTGAAGTTTTTTTTTTTTTGAGTCAGGGTCTCACTCTGTCATCCAGGTGAGAGTGCAATGGCATGATCATGGCTTACCAGTAGCCTTGACCTCCTGGGCTCAGGTGATCCTTTCATCTCAGTATCCTGAGTAGCTGGGACTACAGGCTCATGCCACCACACCTGGTTAATTTTTTTATTTTTTGTGGAAACAGGGTCTTGCTATGTTTCCTAGGCTGGTCTGGAGCTCCTGAGCCCAAGCAGTTCTCCTGTCTTGGCATTCCAAAGTGCTGGAATTATAGGTGTGAGCCACTGCACCTGGCGTTAAGTTATTTTTTAAAAAACTAAAAGCTCTTTTCATAAAAAATGTATTACAAAATTTCTTGTGATAAAATGAAAGGATTTCAAATTCAGTTGGACTTTCTAACTTAAGGTGTTTTAGAATAATGACAAAGCTTTAATTGGTAGAAAGCATATGAATTGTTTGAGCAGTCACCTTGCAGCTCAATTTTATGCTGCTAAAATCATGTGTCACTGGCAAATAGGGAAATATAAAAAGGTTTTTTTTTTTTTTTTTTTTTGAGTCAAGGTCTTACTCTGTTGCCCAGACTGGAGTGCAATGGCATGATCATAGTTCGCCGCAACCTCAAACTCCTGGACTGAAGTGATCCTCTTGTCTCAGCCTCCCAAGTAGCTGGAACTAGCCGTGTATTACCATGCCTGGCTAATTTTTTCTGAATTTTTTTTTTTAGAGACAGTCTCTCTGTGTTGCACAGACTGGTATATAAAGATTTAAATTGCTTGGAACCTTGCTCACTAGGAGATTTTGCACTCCCCCACTTCTAACCTGTTGTGTTCTGTTCTGTGTAGCTTGCTCTGTGGGTACCTTAAACCTTAAACATAAAGTCTTCCAACAATTCCACAGACTCATTTACCATAATGGACAGTAGTGCATTCTACAGTTGTCTGAAGTAGACTACCGGGGGTGGAGCACTTCCCTTGTCATAGGTGACACAACTGCATAGTAGTATGTGCATGAGCTACTCACTGACAAGGACCAGATGAAGTTGCTTGCAACTGGAGGTAACTGGCCCAGAGGCTCTGACTTTTTCTGGGTTTTCCTAGCTGCCCCAACGCATAAGGGAAACTTTATCTGAGAATACCCAGGTAAGGAAGCTCTGCCTTATGCCTAGAAAGAAAATTTTTATGAGTTTTGGAGAGAGATTTTGTAATAGACATTTATGAACACTTAAATCATGCAAAGCAAGCCAAATATGAAAATCATGGTTTTGATACAAATCTTAGAATGGGAAAGAAATTTTTTGTGTAAGATATGTCATGATAAGCCTAGGTTATACTGCAATAACAACTTGAAATTTCCAGCACCTTAAAGCAGCAAAATTGCTTTTTCATTCAATCTACATGACCATCACAGGTTTGTAAGGGGGCTTTGTTCATAGTATTTCATACTATGCAATCTGGCGGATGGAGACTATCTCAGCATATGCTACTACAATCACAAAAGCAGGGGAAAGAGAACATGTTGAGTCATACACCGACTTTTAAAGCTTTTCAAAATTTATATTTCACTGGCCAAAGTAAGTTAGGTGGTTAAGTCTGCATTCAACAGAGGAGGTATATATAGTTTAATTATCCTTCAGGGCGGAGCAGTGAATATTTGTGAACAGTAATAGAGCTACCATTTGCAAGTTATAGTCCCAACATTTAAAATGAAATGTAGTAATAGTTGTTGAACAGCTGTATAGGATTGTATCTAAAGTGCTCAAGAAACAAAAATTTTATACAGAGTTATTTTAACAAGATATGTTGAAATCGAAGCAGAATTAATCTTTCTATATTATTTTTTAGTCTGGAATTTCTTTTTCATTTTGTCATATTTTATCCTTTGTATTAACCTATGAAGCTTTAATTCTCATGCCTGCAAGAAAGATTTTTTTTCTGCTTTTCCAAACTCTTTAAAAAATTTTTTAGCCGGGCTCAGTGGCTCAGCCTGTAATCCCAGTGCTTTGGAGGCTGAGGTGAGTGGATTACCTGAGCCTGCAGGTTTGAGACCCGCCCTGGCAACTTGGCGAGACCTCATCTCTACAATAAATCAAAAATTAGCCGAGCGTGGTAGCACGCGCCTGTAGTTCCAGCTACTTGGAAGGCTGAGGTGGAAGGATTGCCGGAGCCCAGCAGGTCGAGGCTGCAGTGGCCAGGAGCGGCCACTGCACTCCAGTCTGGGTGACAGAGTGAGACTCCAACTAAAAAAAAAAAAAAAATTTTTTTTAAATGAAATCTAAAATCATGTCATAATTTATCAGTGTGATGTTGTCTGTGTACATTGTGATATTTTATCTTGACTTGACTATTTCTGGGCACAGGAGCAATGGGTCTTAACATGTTATTATAAAAATATTTTGATTAATGACTGCTAGATGTCATCTTCACATATCAGTTTTTTAAAAATGATTTTTCTTCATTGTATAACAAAAATATTAAAAGACTTCCAAATATTTTTCTGGATTCTTAAGATGGAACATTAAATACATGCTTCTCACTTTTGTTCCCTCTTGAAAACATACTAACTATAGTGTGTGGTTAGCTTTCAGAATGGACCTAAATGATTCTTACCTACTAGTATTTGCCATTGTATTGTCCCCTCCCACACTGATATAATAAGTATATGTGTAACCAATAGGATGATGTGGAAATGACAGCATCTGGTTCAGATATGAGTGCTGTGCCTCAAGACACATATGATAAAATGCTAAAGAAAAGCAAAGGAATAAATTACACATAAATCAGGGGATAATCATTATCTCAGGATAGTGGCAGTAGGGGAATGCTAGTGGAGAAAGGCATAGGGGTTAGTTAACATTCTGTTACTCTGGGTAGTGGGTACTTGGGGTGTTCATTTTATTTTTTAAAGCTGAATATTCAGTTTTTGTATACTTGATATATTCCAAGATAAAAATCAATTTTTGAGTTAATCTATTAAGACAATCTGTGTCTTTTAAAAAAAATTTTATTTGAAATTTGTGGGGTATAATTCAGGATTAGGTATACAAGTGGTTGTTGTATAGTTAAATTTTGGGCATCCCTTTGGTCCCCACTTCACCTGGTTTGAGATCAGGTACCCTTATTGATGTTGTGTGTCCCCCACCGCCTCCTCTGTGTCTTTTTTAATTGGAAGAGTACTTAGTTGTCTAGTAGGTATGGGGTCTTTACTTTGGACTTAAAGAATAAAGTTTAGCAAATCTAGGTCTTGACTCAGCCACTACTAACTTACAGAATGACCTTAGGCAAGTCACTTAGCCAGTTTAAACTCATCTGTAAAACAATTTGGGTTAGAAATTACTAGAAGACCCTTAAGATCCCTTCTGCATCTAAAAGACTGTTGAAAAGCTGAGCTGGGCTCGGTGGCTCAGCCTGTAATCGCGCACCTTTGGAGGCTGAGGTGAGTGGATTGCCTGAGCCCGCAGGTTCGAGACCCGCCTGGGCAGGCGAGACCTCATCTCTACAATAAATCAAAAAATCAGTCGGGCATGGTAGCGCACGCCTGTAATTCCAGCAACTCGGAAGGTTGAGGCGGAAGGATCGCCGGAGCCCAGCAGGTCGAGGCTGTGGTGGCCGGGAGCGGCCACTGCACTCCAGTCTGGGCGACTGAGTGAGACTCCAGCTCAAAAAAAAAAAAAAAAAAAAAAGCTGATAGAACACTAGGAAGCCATACCCACCCATGCTTGGAATAGTAGAGTACATGTAAACTAGTGAACTAAATGTGTGGAAGGTGATTTTGAAAAGTTTCTTTTGGGTGAGGGAATTTAAGTTCTTAATTTTGTTTACAGTTTTAAGTCACAGTCTCTAGAATGAAACTTAAGGCAACATTTTGTATATGATAAGAATGTTCTGGCCCTGAGCCACTCCTGTGCTTGAGCCCACTCCTAATTATATGGAGCATACTACCATTTTTGTCTACTAAATCTCTCTCTACTTTTTTTTTTTTATTTGGAGTCTCACTTTTTCACCCAGACTGGAGTGCAGTGGCATGCTCACAGCCACCACAGCCTTGACCTGCTGGGCTCAGATGATCCTTCCACCCCAGCCTTTCAAGTAGCTGGAACTACAGTCATGTGCCACCACGCCCAGCTGATTTTTTAATTTATTGTAGAGATGACATCTTGCCAAGTTGCCCAGGCTGGTCTTGAACCCATGGGCTCAGGCAATCCTCTCACCTTGGGCTCTCAAAGTGCTGGGATTATAGGCATGAGCCACTGTGCCCGACCACTTGTTTTTTTTTTTTAAAGATGTTCTTCTTGGCCAGGCTCGGTGGTTCAGCCTGTAATCCCGCGCTTTGGGAGGCTGAGGTAAGTGGATTGCCTGAGCCCGCGGGCTCAAGACCCGCCTGGGCAACTTGGCGAGACCTCATCTCTACAATCAATCAAAAAATTAGCCAGGCGTGGTAGCGCGTGCCTGTAATTCTGGCTACTTGGAAGGCTGAAGTGAAAGGATCGCCGGAGCCCAGCAGGTCGAGGCTGTGGTGGCCGGGAGCGGGCTACTGCACTCCAGTCTGGGTGACAGAGTGAGACTCCAACTCAAAAAAAAAAAAGAATGTTTTTCCTTTTTGATTTTTTTTTTTTTTTTGTATTGGGAGTTGGGTAAACATGTAGGGACTAAGGGTCTTTTGTGTATAGTAAAAAATTATATTCTTCCTTTTCCTCTGTAATCTGTATTAATTAAGGATGTTCTCCATAAATATGTATATACAGAGGGTGCCAAAAAAGTATACACATTTTAAGAAAGGAAAAAACTGTATTAAAAGATGAACACAAGTCATGTTTGACTTCTGCAATTACAAGAGATGCTCAAAGCATCTCATCAGCATCCAACACTTCTGATCACGATGAATTAAAAGTAATACATAGATAACATCTCTTAAAATGTGCATACTTTTTTTGGGTATAACAAGTATTGAAAGGAGAGAGGAAAGTCATGAATTTTTGAAAAATGAGCACATTGTATTAGTGGTAGTCTTGTAATACACATTTTAAGTTATCTGTAAAATTCCAGTTTATCATTTTTCTGTTGTACAATTTATATTGCTTATTTAAGCTAAAAATTGTTATTAACAATAGCACTGTGGGTATGAATCCAAACATTACTAAATGTAGTGTCAGGAGAAATGTATTTATATGATTGCTCTAGAATCTAGAACAAATTTTACTAAGGGTGTGTTTACCCATCAGCCTCCTCTTCTCTCTCCCCACAGAGATTATTCTTGACAGAAGTATTTTTAAAGAAAAATCTTTACAATGGCTTCGGCAGTACTTAGTTCTGTACCTACAACTGCTTCTCGTTTTGCCCTGTTACAAGTGGATAGTGGCAGTGGTTCTGATTCTGAACCTGGAAAAGGCAAAGGTCGGAATGCTGGAAAGTCTCAAAATTTGGGAAGTAAATCAACTACAAATGAGAAAAAAAGAGAGAAAAGAAGAAAAAAGAAGGAACAACAACAGAGTGAAGCAAATGAGGTAACAATTATCATTATTTGTGTTGTCTGTTTTGCCAGTAGACTGACTATATCATGAGGACAGGTGCTGTCTTTTTCACTCACATATCCATAGTACGTGGTTGATTGGTACTCAGTATTACTTGAATGACTAGGTATAAATTTGTGTGTATTTAAAGTCAAATGTAATGAACATTTAAAAAATGTTTCAGCCAGGCACAGTGGCTCATGCCTGTAATCTCAGCACTTTGGGAGGTGGAAGTAAGAGGATTGCCAGAGCCCAGGAATTCAAGACCAGCCTGGGCAACTTGGCAAAACCTTGTCTCTACAAAAAATAAAAAAATTAGCTAGATGTGTGGTGCACACCTGTAGTTCCAGCTACTTGAAGGGCTAAGGTGGAAGTTCTGACTGTGGAAGTTTGTATGTTCATTTTCAAAAGTTTAAAATAGGGAAGTATTAAATGAAAACAAAGGTCATTTTTAGATATAACTAGAGATATAGCCAATGAATATTTTATGTGTTTTCTGTATATGTATGTAAGCTTATATAAATATATATCTATATATTCATGTTTTACTTCAGTGAAAATGGGATTATATAATAGGCCATTTTATAACTGACTTTTAAAAAATGTAGTCATGAGCAGTTTTCCATGCTAGTAAATACAGATCTACATTATTTTAAATGAATCTGTGATATTTAATTACATAGTTGTTTCATATTCTATTTAATTGAACTCTTATACATGCATTTAGATTATTTCCCCCCTTTTTTTTTACTGTTTTAGGCAAAGCTATGGCTAGCTTTGAACATACCATTTTCCCATATTTGATGATCATCTTTTTCTTCAGAGTATTAAGTACATGACAAGCCCTTCTTTCCTAGACATTCTTAGCATGAGTCATATGACCAACATTTAATATGCCCATTTGTTTTGAAAAGAAATGCTGAAATGCAACTCTAGCATGTTTTTTTGCTTTGCTTTAATAGAAAAAGCAGTTGGGCATATAAGGACCTTTCTCAGTATCATTTAATGAGATAAGTAGTAAAAGTGGTTTTTTCCCCCCATATTCTCTCTCTCTCTTTCTTTTTTTCTTTCTTTTCTTTTCCTTTTTTTTTTATTTTAGTGAAGATGAGGTCTTGCTATGTTGACTAGGCTGGTCTGGAACTCCTGGGCTCAAGCAGTCCTTTTGCCTTGGCCTCCCAAAGTGCTGGGGTTACAGGCATGAGCCACTGTGTCTGTAATGACCCAAGACTTAGAAAAAGCCTTTTCAGTTTGTTTCCATCACCACTGCTTTCTAAATACTCTTTAAAATGCTTGCCACACAGATAGTAACTTTATTTATTTTTTATTTTTATTTATTTATTTTTAGTCAGTTTCAGCCAGGCAGGAGTGCCGTTGTACGATCACAGCTCACTATAGCCTTGACCTCTTGGACTCAGGAGATTCTCCTGTCTCAGCTTCTTGAGTAGCTGGGACTGCAGGTGTGCACCACCACACCTGGCTTAATTTTTTATTTTTTGTAGAGGCAAGGTCTTGATATGTTGCCCAGGCTGATTTCGAACCCCTGGGCTCAAGCAGTCCTTCTGCCTTGGCCTCCTAAAATGCTGGGGTAACAGATAGGAGCTCCCACACCCAGCTGTACCTTTAAAGAAAAGACATTTTCCTCATTGGATGATAACCTTTCTGAAGTACAGTCTTTCACAACTTTTGGTTGCCCACTACTTTCTTTGCGGAATTACAGATGAGGCGAGGGAAACAGAAAATAAGGTAATATTGGAGTATACATTAGAGAATAAGGAAATGTATAACTGAGAGTGTGCATGAAGGATCCTCCCCTTCCACTCCAGCTACTTATAGTTCAATCAGTCTTCACTTTCTGTGAAGTAAAGCAGCAGTCTCCCTGCTAAGGCTCCCATTTTCAGCAGCATCTCCTTCTATGTGTCCTTTTAGCCAAAACCAGCTACTTAATACTGAAGGTGGTGTTTGTACCTTATTAATTCCCTTATGTAGACAATGTTACAGTTAAACATTTTAATTCTCAATTTAAAGCCACTTTATTAGTTTCCTAGGGCTGCCATAGCAAAATATCAAAAACTGGGCAGCTTATAACAACATAACTTTATTTTATTAGAGTGCTAGAGCCTAGAAGTTCAAATCAAGGTGTCAACAGGGCCATTCCCCCTCTGAGACCCTGAACAGAATCTTTCCATGCTTCTTCCTAGCTTCTGAGTGGTAGCTGCCAGTCCTTGGTGTTCCTTGGCTTGTCGCTTCATCACTCCAGTCTCTGCCTATGTTGTTATATGGCATTCTCTGTGTATCTTTTTCTTCACTTCTTCCTGAAGGACACCAGTCATATTGGATTAAGACCCATTCTTATTCAGTATGACCTCATCTTAACTTGAACACATCTATAAAGACCCTGTTTCCAAATAAAGTCACATTCACAGACACTGGGGGTTAGGGATTCAACATATCTTTGGGAGAATACAATTTGTACTTAAAATATGTAAGGAGGCAACGTTAGGATCAACTTAATTTAACAAATTCAATCCATAACAGCCTCTCAGTATTTTTCTCTCATGTTTCAACTACTTTGTCTAATATTAGTCTTACTGTTGAGAGTTGTTGACCTGTACTCCATTTTAGTTTATTGTGTTACTTTGTGGACTAGGCCCTGTATTTTTCAAGACTAGCAAAGTAGTTGCCATAGTTGCTTAGGTGAGCTCTTACTATTTAAACTTTTAAATTTGTAAGATTTTTAAAACTATATTGTTTTGTATTTTAAAACCACACTTGTTTTACTGTTTTCTACTGCTATAAACTTATCTTTAGTAAAGAATCATTAAAGTGGTGCCATAATAGAGTACAACACATTTTTACTTAATCATTTCATCTACAGATCTACCAACATTAATTAATTCAAATGTTGGGAAAATTAACATTTCACGAGGATTACAATACACACAAATAGTGACTTTATTTTAGTTGTGTGAGTTAGCATAATGAGCATTTGGTTTACAAGTATAAAATTGCAATTGGTTTTTTAAATTCAAAAAAATCATTAGTGTCCCAGGATTGGTAAACTGAATTGAATAACTTCTTTTTGTTTTATAGCTCAGGAATCTTGCCTTTAAGAAAATTCCTCAGAAATCCTCCCATGCCACTTGTAATGCTCAACATGATCTTTCATTGTCAAACCCAGTACGAAAGGATTCACGAGAAAATTGGCAAGAGTGGAGACAAAGAGATGAGCAGGTACAGTTAAGTAAATAAAAATCATTTTGCTTTGTTTTTCAATGAATTTATGGGCTTATAAGATGGCAGTGCCTCTGAATCCATGTCACCACTGTTCTGATGAGCAGTTTGTATTGGATTAATTCATGTGTTTGCTACTTTTAATAAGAGGTTCTGTTTTTGACCTACTAGAAAAGCGGATTGATACATTTATTGTTTATGTTCATTTTGGCAATACAGTGTAGTTATTTTGTGGTTTTATAAATCATCTCCTTTTTACAAATGAGGGAGAAATAGGGAAAGTAGAGGAACAGTATTATTTCAAGTGAAAAATTCACATTTGTAGGGCCAGAGGTCTCTTGTTAAAAAACCCAGTGACAGTTTTACTTCCAAAAGGAAGACGTTGAGGGGAGATTTTTCCTTTTCAACCTTGATGTAAAATCGTTTATGGCATTCATTTATTCCTTTAATCTATTTATGTGACATTTTGTTGTTCTATGACTCTATTAAATATCATTAATAACAACAAAATAAAGTAGACCACTTATTGACATAAACTATGCTAACTATAACATTTTCTTTAGGTTTTTGCAGTGCCTCAGGCTGACCATTACAAGTATCAATTTTTACTCTCAAACCGTGTAGTGATGCTGCTCAAAAGGCATTTCCAGGCATTGGTATCCTGGATAAATCATCTTACTGTTTTCTAGGGGTTATTTATATTTTCCTTATATAGTGTTCATTATGGCAGATTCTAGTTTACAGGTATTAATGTTGTAACGATCTACTTGTTTAGACAACATTAGACATATAGAATTTACCAGTGTCTTCACCAGAGAGGATTTATCCCAGTGGCCCAAAGGGCAATGGAAAACAAGTGAAGGAAAATCACTCAAAGTTGCGTCAAAACCAATTCCATGTACTATGAAAACTTGAGCACAGATATCTGATTGCCTTTCCTTCTATTCCCACTAATTGCTGTCAAGATGACCAGGAAATAGCTGACTTGGCCCTGACCTTATACAAGATTGCCATTCAAGGCCCAGGAATTTCTGATGGCTATATACTATATACTATGGGTCACTTAGGAAGAAGTGGAACCTTATTTGGAGTCTCATTTGGAAGAAAATAATCAAGGGCATGGAAGTAGAGTACATCTTGGGATAATTACAGTGAGGGGTGAGGAAAAGATGAGGGCAAGCCTTGAAATGAATGGATTGTATACCACTTGGAATCCATTTTACTATGAGGAGTAATATATTTCAAAAGTAGCTACATTTACAGGGATTAGGCAATGACTATACTAGGCAGGTAGCATGCAGTGTGGTATGGTAAGTGTCCTCCCCGACATATTAGAGAAATAGCGTTATGAGAAATGTCAGGTATGGAGAGCTGAACCAGACAAAAAACTTGGCATGGAAACCTTATCTGCTATGTGGCTGCTTATTTCAAACACAAAAGAGAAATTGTGTTAAGACAAAGTTTCCTACTCTTAAAACATTATATTGATAATGCATATTTATATCAGCTAAGCCTCAGCATAAAATCTGAGAGCTAGAATTAAACAGCAACCAGATGGACAGTAGAGAAGCATTCACTCCACCTATTTATGAGTAAACACCGGTTCTTGTTGATCTCATGTCAACTAAAGTGAAGATTCTGCTACGTGAAAAGAAGATTGTACTTAGTGTCCAGAGTGAAAACATACTTTGAAAAAGATTTGCTATAGGTAACAAAAGTTAATTCTATTTTTTTTGTTTTTTTTTTAGTTAGGGTCTCTATCACCCAGACCCAAGCTCAGTGGCACGATCATGGCTCACTGCAACCTGAAACTCCCAGGCTCAAGCAGTCCTTCCACCTCATGAACTTGACATGATAGATTGAAACAGTAAACTGAAATCCAATAGAGGCATAATTAAGGCCCCTGAAACAAACAACACAGGCAGGTATTAAATATTATGTTGGTAAAAATTTCCCTGAACTTAAGACTTGAATCTAAGTTTGAAAGAACTGAAACCAACTTTAAGCCTTTTAAAAATTAGTTTTTAATTTTATGAATGAGGAATAAGGAAATAATAATATAGATATATGTACTATTTGGACATGGTGGGTGGCTCATGCCTATAATCCCAGCAATTTGGGAGGTTGAGGCAGAAGGATTGCTTGAGCCCAGGAGTTTGAGACCAACCTCATCACTACAAAAAAAAAAAAAAATATATATATATATGCTGTGCATGGTGGCACATGCTTCTAGTCCCAGCTGCTTAGGAGGCTAAGGTGGATTGCCTGAGTTGAGTAAGTTGAGACTGAGGTGAGCCGTGATCATGCCACTGCATTCCGGCCTGGGCAACAGGCTGGGCAAAGTGAGTCAGGATCTCACTGTGTGGCTCAGGCTAGAGTACAGTGGTACAAGCACACCTCACCACAGCCTTGACCTCTTGGACTCAAGCCATCCTTCCACCATAGCTGGGATTACAGATGTGTACTACCACACCTGGCTAACTTAAAAATTTTTTTTTGTAGAAACAAGATCTGACTGTGTTGCCCAGGTTGGACTTGAACTTATGGCTCCAAGGAATTCTCTTACCTCAGCCTCCCAAAGTGTTGGGATTATAGGCATGAGCCACTGTGTCTGGCCCCAGGATGGCTACTTTAAATGTCCAAACTGAAATGTTAGGACCAAGAACTCCACATCTAGCCAGGATATCATTTGTGTGAATGCAAAAGAAATACTCTCTCAGACATACAGTAAATGAGAAAGCATACCACCATTAACCTTTCTGCAAATTTTTCTGAGTTGTGCTCCTACCAGTTTAAATTTAAGTAATGAGCACAACAATTGAAAAACATGCCCTTGTGTGCATTTAACCTAGTTTAGTAAAGAATTAACTCTAATTAGTGATTGTAAATATGTTTAAAAAAACATAGCATATTTGAATAATTTGTGTGAAATGAAGCCCCTGCTTATGAATACAATAAAATAGGAAATAGGTCAGAGGAATTAATAGATACTTCAAATTTTTCATATTGATAACAAAATATATAGTTCCAAGTGTAGTTTTTAAAGTTTAAAGAGAGCTACTTATACATAGACTTTTTATTCTGTGGGGGCATAATCGCTTGAAGAGAAAAATAATTGGATCATACTGCAGAAGATATAAAGGAAAGGAAATTGCAAGGAAGTTTGTGAAATAAAGTATAGAAAATGACAATAGACACTTTGTTCTATCATAAATATAAATAGTTGGACTTATCCATTAAAAGACAAAGACCAATTGGGATGAATTATCTGAACCACAGTTTGATTTTTTTTTGAGTCAGAGTCTCACTCTGTCACCCAGGCTGCAGTGCAGTGACACACTCAGGGCCACCTCAGTCTCTACCTGCTGGGCTCAGGTGATCCTTCTGCCTCAGTCTTCCAAGTAGCTGGAACTATAGGCACGCACCACCACGCCTGGCTAATTTTTTGATTTATTGTAGAGATGAGGTCTCACCAAATTGCCCAGGCTGGTCTTGAACCCGTGAGCTCAGAGAATCCTCTCACCTTGGCCTCCCAGAGTGCTGGGATTATAGGCGTGAGCCACTGCACCCCGCCCACATTTTGATCTTAACTCTTATTTTTTTCCTTAACATTAAAATTTGTGTGGGCCAGGTGTGGTGGCTTATGCCTGTAATCCCAGCACTCCCATAGGCTGAGACAGGAGAATCACTTGAGGCCAGGAGTTCAAGACCAGCCTAGGCAACAAAACAAGACATTGTCTCTAGAAAAAAAAATTGCCTTGTGTGGTGGTATGCGTCTGTAGCCCCAGCTTCTTGGGAGGCTAAGGCAGGAGGCCCGTTTGAACCCAGGAGTTTGAGGCCACAGTGATCTGTGATTGTGCCACTGCACTCCAGCCTAAGCAACAGAGTGAAACCCTGTCTCACAAAAACAAATAAATAAATACAACACAATTTGTATATATTGGCCCTGAAAGATGGGTTTAGTCTATTTGAGATATGGTATATTTTGCTGAGATATGCTGCCAAAACTACTAGAAATTGTAGAGAAGATCTTTACTACATTATTAGTGCCTGGTTTTTTTTTTTTTTTGAGTTGGAGTCTCACTCTGTTGCCCAGGCTGGAGTGCAGTGGCATGCTTACCGCCACCCCAGCGTCGACCTGCTGGGCTCAGGCAATTCTTCTGCCTCAGCCTTCCAGGTAGCCAGAACTACAGATGCACACTACTGTGCCCAGCTAATTCTTAAAAAAATTTTATTGTAGAGACAAGGTCTCACCATGTTGCCCAGGCTGGTCTCGAACCTGCGGGCTCAGGCAATATTCTCTCGCCTTGGCCTCCCAGAGTGCTGGGATTACAGGTTTGAGCCACAGCACCTGGCCTTATTAGTATCTTTAAAGAAATGTTTTTTAAATCTCATTTGTCATTTCATAAGCTTGTATCTAACTCAATATACTTCATTGAAGAAAAGTAGTCTTATATTCCCTACCCATTTCTTTGCATAGATGTATGCATCAAAAGATATATATGTTTCACACTTAAAATGGGTGAGTTTTAAGTGGTGTACAAAATGTAATGTGAACTATAACTCAGTAATGAAGTTTTTAAAAAGATGTGTAGGTAGGCCATGGCTTTGATTTGATTGTTTTAATAATTTTTACTATTTAATATTGACTCAAGATCAAGAGACATTGTTCACCAACAGCTCTTGCCTGTGAATAAATCTCTGTATAGATATTATTCGAGTCTAGTCTATTTTATTCATCATGCATTGATATTACTGATTCCAGTGTACCTTTTTTTTTAAAGTTTACTTCATGGCACAAAAATAATTAACTGAATAGAAAAATCTCTTCTCATGGGTTTTCAGTGATAAGCAGACCAGATTTTTTTTGTGTATTTCTTCCTTTTATTGTACTGAATCAAACTCCACACATCATTGACTTTTTCCAACTCTGAAGTGCAGTGTCTGTTAGCATGTACACAGTAGCAATTGCTCTCTCAGTATTCTCCAGTTCATTTGATAAAGGCTTTTGGCCAATAGCTTGTTCCAGTTTTGATTGTGAGCGTTAATAATTTGTCATTAGCTTCATGGCTGGTATAAGAAGTCCCTTGGCAATAGCTTGACTTTTACCCGCTTTCCCTGTAAGGAGTACAAATGCAATAAATATTCTGTTGGGCTCTTTTGCAACAAAATTCATCACTTTTGGGCTGGAAAGCACTGCTTGATACTCATTTGGACAGGATTCACACAGCTCACTGGTATTTATTCAAAAATGAAACAAAAACTGCAAGTCTTCAGGCCACTGGTCTGACCAAGTTTTATAGCAGGTAGTTAGGAGAAAACAGATGAATGACTCATCAAATGAAAATTTTAAATATTCATTATCTTAATTTTCTTTTAATAATTTTCCCTTTGAGCTGCTTATGTGACATCACTCTTGTCTATGTTCACTATTTTGGAGTCCTGTTAGTTTAAAAATTTATGGTGTTTTTATAAGTTGCATTATTTACAGTTCTGTTTTCATTTCCACTTTTAATCCTTTAGTGAATCTTTGAGATATTTTTATTACTTGGAGATATAATAAAGCATACAACAGAAACACAGACTTCTAAATGTAAACAGCACTCAAAAGACGTAAAAACACATTAGCTGAGGTGAACTGAGCGTGATAATTTATGTGAACAGATACGTGTAGCTTTTGTAGAACCCTGACAACCTTTAAAATCACAATGTTCGGTAAGACCATTCGATTTCTGGGAAGATTAGTGAAAAATATGTTGTGTATACTTTGAAAATCACTGAATTAGGGGACCATAATGCACCATTGCTATTATGGCTAATCAGCTAGCTGCAAGTGTTAGAGATCTTCAGAATGGTGTTCTGTGTTGTTTTATAATAACTGTCTTCCCATGTTGCCTATGAGAAATAAAGATTAAGTCTTCATTTCGAAGTTGTTTTGTTTGGATTTAAATGGGTAAAACTGTTAGAGTACTTAGACTTACAAATTAATTTTTAAAAATTTTACTACCAAAATATTCACTGTCCTTTGGGTTTTTCATTGGTTCTTCATACTCTTTAACTGATCATAAACGGTTGAGCTATAGGTTTGCTTAAATAGAAAAAAATGTTTTACTACTAGATGGGGAGTAGGAGGCAATGAAGGAAGTCAAGAGGAAGGGGATCTGAAGTATTCCATCTTGGGCACATGTAAGTATCTTGAATTCTGTAGGCATTTTAGTGCCTACTGTTTCCTCTTTTTCTTCCTTTCCTCCTGCTCCCATAAATACAAAGAAAGTAACAAGAAATTTTGAATCTTCAAACTTGAATGTTATGTACTTTTTTAAAAAGTATGATTTTGTTTGCATTTTATTGCCTGGAGCCTGTCTTGTAGACCCGGTTTGTTTCTCTCTGTCTCAGTCTCTGTCCCTGTCTCTCTCCCTCTCCCTTTCCCTCTCCTTTTCTACCTCTCTCTCTCTCTCTCTCCCCCCTGATTAATTAGATTGTTAACTATATTTATACCAGTCTTAAGATAGAAAATTAAGGTATGTTTCAAGAATTTCAAATCATGTTTCCTTTCTCTTCCTGAAGTGTTAGTCTTGTTTTCTCTCTTATGTAGGGTCAGAAATCTTAGATTCATTTGTCTGTCATACTTCATATTTAGTCAGTGTCCTAAAACTGCATCAGTCTCTTCTAAGATATACCCTTCTTTATTTTCTGCATTGCTACTTTTTGGTCCAGGTACCTATATACTGTCTGAGATTACAGTGACTTAGTCAAACACATTGATTCTAGGTTCTCATTCTTTTAACATTTCAGTTTATGTCTTAAAAATTATTTTTTATCAGCATTCCTCTTTCATCTGCCCTAAATCCCTACTTTTTAGTGAGTGTCTAGGACATAAGTAGAAAATCTTATTTTCTACTATTCTCTAACACAAGGGAGGAGGATTTTAATTTATTTAGTACTGCTCTTATGCTAGGCAGACACCATGCTAGGTACTTCACGTATATCACAACATGAAATCCTTAAAACTACCTTGTATGGTTGGTATTCATGTTTGCTTTTTATATGTCCCAAGATTAACAGAAGTAATAGAACTTGTCCAAAGTCACAGCTAGCATGGGTGGAATAGGAATTTAAATTATCCATTTCTGTGCTCTCCCAAAACTAGTATTTCCCCCCCCCCACATCTCTCTCTTGTATTATTAAAAATTCACTTTTTATCAGGGTGGCTTTCCTTAGTATCCCATTATATATCTATTCTTTTTTTTTTTTGCATCAGGTTCTCACTCTGTCACACAGCTGGTACTAACTTATTTTTGGACTATCAGTCAGACTATGTACTAACTTATTTTTGGAATATCAGTCAGAATATGTGACATATGGAAAATAATATTAAATGCCAGCAATATGGATTAAATGTTTAGTGGTAAATTGAATCAGCTTTACTCTGAAAAAACTTTAGTTTTGTTATTTTTTTCTATGTTAGGATGACAGTCTACTATCCTTTAACTATAGTGAAACATTTTGTATTCAGTTTGTTTTATGTTCAGGTGAAGACATTGATGTAAACTTCCTTTTTTGTGTAACACTAACATGAATCCAACTCTTGATTTTTTTTTTTTTTACTTTGTGATTGTCATTTTCAGATGCCAATTTATATAATAAATGTGTATAATAAATCTATAAGGTTAATTTAGTACACTTTGCTGCTCATTACTAATTTGGATTAAGTTAATGCAATTGTTTTTCTGCCATTCCATTAAAAAGTATGTACAATTTACCCTGGGATTAATCTGATGATCTAGTCCTATATACTTTTTTTTTTTAAGTGAGAAAGCAGAATTTATTGAGAGGACAGAAAAGCCCCCTCGGTGGGAGGGGACCCCAGGGGGTTGCCCCATATACTTTTATTTGCCATCTTAATTCTTTTCTTTTTTTTTTTTTTTGAGTTGGAGTCTCACTCTGTTGCCCAGACTGGAGTGCAGTGGCCGCGCCTGGCAGCTTCGACCTGCTGGGCTCCGGCAATTCTTCTGCCTCAGCCTTCCAAGTAGCTGGAACTACAGGCGCACACTACCACACCCGGCTAATTTTTTGATTTATTGTAGAGATGAGGTCTCACCAAGTTGCCCAGGCGGGTCTCGAACCCGCGGGCTCAGGCAATCCACTCACCTCAGCCTCCTAAGGCATGGGATTATAGGCTGAGCCACCGAGCCCGGCGCCATCTTAATTCTAATTGTACAAGGGAACCCCAAAAAACCTGGAATTTATTTATAAAAAATTATATATCTTACATGCTTAAACTTCAGTCACCTTCAAAGTACTCTTCATTTGATGCAATACACTTATTGAGATGCTTTTTCCATTGTTCAAAAGTTTTTGAACTTGTCGATTTTGATGTCCTCTGGTGCTTCTGTTGTTTTTTGTTTCATCTCTTGCACATCAGCAAAACATATTTCCCTTTGAGGACTTTTTTCATCAAGGGAAACAAAAAAGCAGTCACTTGGGGTGAGATGGGGTGAATAGGGAGGGTGGGGCACAGGGTTTATGCTGTTTTGGGTCAAAAAGTGCTGAACACTCAGTGTGATGTGGGCAGGTATGCTGGTAAATCACTGGTCATGAAATGGGGAAATGCGATGAAGGAATCTCCAAAAAAATGTACTGAAGTTGCAGCCTCTCAAAACAACGCTAACTGGTACACTGATGCCAATGGGTTTCTAGAACACTTACCTAGTAGGAGAAGCCTGTACTACAAGGAGACCACCCTCCAAAAAGATAATTCCAGGGTTTTTTTAGGTTCCGCCTCATATTTTCTCTGAGTTAGAGTGATGTTTTTCTGTGTAAACATTTCCTCTTTTCATTGTCTCAACATAGGATTAGATGATATGCTTTCAAAGGGATGACTTTGGTTAACGATGAAAATTGTAGTTTAATGTGTCCAGTGTTAACATTTTTCTAGTTTTTAAGGTATCTCTTTGAAACAGATGGCTTCTTTTTGCAGTTGGGTTCTGTTTTAGTATAGGTTTGTTTTTTTTTTTTTTTAATCATTAAGGAACAGAAACATTTCATAGTAACTTGACCCTACCTTTTGCTGTTGGTAATGGTAGCTTGGGTGTTTGTGTAGGTATGGTGGTGGGTAGTATATGGGATTATATGATTATATGGGATTATATGATGTCCTGCAGGAATCATGGAACTTTGGAATGAAGTATAGTTATTCAAAGGAATAAAGGGATTCTGGATAGACAGAAACAAGTGTCCACTAAATCTATGCTTTTGTTATCCAGTGGACATAGATACATACATGTATGCAAATCCAGGGTGTTTATTCCTGTCATGTTACAACTGTCTTATACACGGCTGCAAACACTCTGTCACCAGTAATGAACAATCCAAAGTCCCATCCAACTATTGCAGCATTCTGTTCGGCAATTAGGAAAAGTAAGTCTTGTAGAAATTAATTTGATTGGAAGGTGGTGGAAACTAGATTGTCAGAAGTTACAGTGATATTGAGTGGTGAAAAAGAGGAACCAATGGATATAGGTAACAAATTAAAGAATTATTTTATTATAGTATTAGATGACTTAAAGGTAAGACAACCATATAGTTTATCATTTTGAGAATAAAAGAATCCACTGTAATTAATTCTGTAACATCTGGCGCATACCAGTACATTTGACAGCCTTATTTAGAAGTTCTGTACCTATGGATTTTTCTATATTTAGGAAATGGTATATTTCGTTTATTGAGTTGTTTTTAGTATTCTTATATTTTTGAGTATTAATCACTCTTAAATTTTTGGTGTCCTAAAGTGAGTATTATCTTTGACATTTATCTGTAAGATTCTTTTATTAAAGTAAAAAGTAAGGTTATCTCCTATATAACAGATAATTAGCAATGAAGGAGGCAAATAGAAATCTCAAAGTTGGAAGTTTGTGTTTTGGTATCTTCTATAAAATACATGCTTCCCTAGTTTGGCATGATTAGGTAACTTCCGAGAATATATGTTGTTTTTTAATGTATTTGTTTTCTTTTGATCTGTATATTGTCAAGTGTCTTGGTTATTGTGCTAGTGTTGTATAATGCTATCATCTGTTTATTGTGAAACTTTTTTTTAGCTGACATCTGAAATGTTTGAAGCAGATCTTGAGAAGGCATTGTTGCTGAGTAAATTAGAATATGAAGAGCACAAAAAGGTATTTATACATGCATTGATTTAGATATTTTAGAAGTTTAAATGATCAAAGGTTAGGACCACCCTTCCAGAGTTTTACATAAAAGTTATCTTTTAAAGTTTGTCCAAAAAATTCATCATTGTAACAAAATATTATCAAGAAGTTTGTCATAGGATCCTTTCTCAAGTTTGAGAGACAACAGAAACATGGACTAAGCTTTGTCTGGTGACTTGGAATGTTTAGCTAAGGAGTTTCTCTACTCAAGATGAAGGGAAGAGAGGGAATGAAATTCACACTAGATGGTAATTTACCTTAATTTAAAATGAACATAGAAAATAAGTAAATTTAAAATTTTAATATGGGTACGGTGGTACAGCGACATCCCATTAAAAGGTCCTTTGCCACAGATACATTACAATTAACTAAAATAAATGAGAGGCCATTTATGATATTTTGGCCTTGTAAATTCAGCTTTTGTCACTGGGCTTTGATTTTAGGCTCTGTGTTGAAAGGCATTCTATAGCTTGTGACTGTGGGAACATTTAAGTAAAAAACAGTATTGGTTTCCAGTCTCTGTTATTTTTGTTTTTTTTTTTTTCTGAGTTGGTGTCTAAAGTGCAGTCACATGATCATGTCTACCTTAGCCTTGACCTGGGCCAGGCAATTCTTCCTAGTAGCTGGAACTACAGACACACACCACCATGCCCATCTAACTTTTTAATTTATTGTAGAGACAAGGTCTCTCCAAGTTGCCCAAACTGGTCTCAAACCCCTGAGCTGAGGCTGTCCTCTTGCCTCTGCTTCCCAAAGTGCTGGGATTACAGACATGAGCCACCATGCCTGCCCAATCTCTATATTGTTTGAGCATTGATTATCTTCATATCATTTAAAGTTTTCGTTCGTACCATTTATTAAGATTTTTTTTGGTTCACAAAATTTATTCAATTTCTGATTACTCGCTGGTCGATCAGAATGGTCCACTGGTCATCTTTAAGGCTTTTGGACATGTCACTGCCCATCAGTGTCTTCAAGATGAAAAGAAGAGAAAAATTAAAATTCATAGCAGATGATTTTGCTATTTATTGTTCAAAGGGAAAGGATAAAAGTTGCTAATAAAGTAAATTGTACACTGTATGTATTAGTTTCATTTCCATATCCTGATTCCTGTTATCCCAAATAATCAAGAATAATTACATGTTATTGTTACATGTCCATTTAGACACAAAGCAGACAATTACAGAAACAGATACAGCTAGCTTTATTAAATGGACTTTGAGGTTGTACTGGAACAGTTGTGTTGTCTTGCTTAGTTAGGAGATAAAAAATTAACAAATGCAATATTACACAATAGTGATTTACTGTTGTTAGATGTATGTCTAGATTCTAAAACTAGAAGGGTTACTGTATCCTTAGAGGGAGAGTAGAGTAAATGGTGTTGATAAAATGCCATATCCCTAGCTGATTTTCTTTCTTTTTTTTTTGTTTTTTGAGTTGGAGTCTCACTCGGTCGCCCAGACTGGAGTGCAGTGGCCGCTCCCGGCTACCGCAGCCTCACCTGCTGGGCTCTGGCGATCCTTTTGCCTCAGCCTTCCGAGTAACCGGAATTACAGGCATGCACTACCACGCCTGGCTGATTTTTTGATTTATCAGTAGAGATGATGTCTCGCTGCCCAGGCAGGTCTCGAACCCTTGGGCTCAGGCAATCCACTCACCTCAACCTCCCAAAGGTGCGGGATTACAAGCTGAGCCACCGAGCCCGGCTTCTTTAGCCGATTTTTTTGGCATAGTCATAGGTGTAGTACCCAAAAGCATTAGTTTTGTCAGATAATAATGATTCTAAGAGAATGGAAGAACTTCTTCTATATACAGTAGCTAGTTTGATGTGATTACATTGATCTAGTCATTGAATTTTAAGTCAATATTCCAGTAAAATAACTATAGTTATTTTAGCGTAAGTATTTTTCTAATAGATAATTAAAGTTTGGGATGGCATTTTTTTATTCCTATCACTCATTGACAAAATATTTATTGAATAGCCAAAATGTGCTAAACTTACAATACAAAGATATGGTCCCAGCCCTTCAGTGTGGTAGAGGGAGACATCCATACAGTTATGTAGTTTTGAGAGAGCTATGTATGTTTTCAATGCAGTAGGAATTCAGAAGAATAGAAGACTTTTCAGTGCCTTTGATGGGGATGGGTTTTTAAAGAAGAGCCTTATTAGATGTATTAGACGTTCACAAGGTAGACAAGAAGAAGAAGGCATTCTTAAGGAAGGAATACCAAGTAGATAAGATGTGTACATGTGAAAGAATATAGCACATTTGGAAAACTGTAATTTAGGGAGCTTGAACTGATGGAGACGCAGTCAGAAGGATAGCATATAAAGAATCTCATGTCCTAGGCTAAGGAGATTAGATTTTATACATCTGTTGACAGAAAGCTATTGAATACTTTTAACTTTTAGATTGATTTTGGGTTTTCATTTTAGAAACTCATGCTGCAGCACTGTAGAAGATGGATTGAAGGGCTAAAATTAGAGACGGTTGCAGTGTCCAAGCAAAAGAAGATGGGGAATGACAGAATATATAAAGACGAGATAATAGATTTAAGAGATTGTTAGGAGATACATTCAACAAAAACTAGTACCTAATTTGGATATAAATTATGTAGGAAAGCAGGTAAAGATAATCTGAAGTATTAGCTTAGACACTTTAGACAGTTATGTAGATGGTAGTGGTATAACATAGTTCTTAATAAAGGATCAAGTGGGGAAAGCAAGTTGGTGGATAGAAGGACATTTAGTGTGAAGATGCTTATTGAAATTCCAGTTGAGTTGTCTGTACAGGCAGAAATCATTAGTGTATAGGTAGAATTTTAAACTTTGAGATTGAAGAACAGTGGGTATAAAGCATTACAATAGGTTAAGAATAGGGTAATGTAGGCTGAGGAGTTTGAGCCCAGGAGTTTGAGACCAGCCTAGGCAACATAGCAAGACCTTATCTCTACAAAAAAAAAAAAAAAAATGAAAAAAATAAGCCAGGAATGGTGACATGCACTTGTAGTCTCAGTTACTCAGGAGGCTGAGGCAAAATGATTGCCTGAGCCTAGAAGGTTGAGGCTGTGGTATGTTGTGATGATACTCCTGCACTCTAGTCTGGGTGACATATGAGACCCTGACTCAAAAAAAATAAAGAATAAGATAATGTGAACAGCAGGTACATTTTTAAGAAGGTTGAGAAAAGAAGCCAGAAAAGGAAACTTAGAAGTAGTCAGAAATGTGTTAAGAAAACTAAGAGATGTTTGAAAAAAGAATGTCTTTTGGATTTGGCTATTAAGAGGTGGTTGACCTTTGTTTTAGTGTCAGAGAACCACAGGAAACCAGATTTCAGTATGGTAAGAAAGGAAATCGCCTGTAAATTATTGTCAGGTTTGATTTTGAAAGGAAGAAGAAGAAGGTGGCAACTAGCCAGGAGTTATAAACAAAGATATATATTTTTTGTTTTTATTTTAATGTTTAAGATGCAAAAGATTGAGTATTTAGATAGGTATCCGTTTATACAATTTGGCTATCCTAAATTTTAATTTTTAAAAACTTACCTTTTATCTTTAAATAATAAAACATTTTAAGAAACCTATTGCCTACTGGTGAGTTGATTTTACAGTTTGTAAAGTGAATTTAATTATTGTTGGTAATTCTTTTTAGGAGTATGAAAATGCTGAAATTGCTTCAACTCAGTCAAAAGTTATAAATAAAAAAGATAAAAGAAAGAATCATCAGGGAAAAGACAAACCTCTTACAGTATCACTAAAAGATTTTCAATCTGAAGGTAATACATGTACAATATTATGCTAGCAGAACTATTGTTTTTTTTCCTTGCCTTTCCAGCTCCCTTAGGTGTGACGTTATTCTGTCTTTTTATATGTAAGTTGTAAATACTTACCTTTCTAATGTTTAAAAATAAGCAAAAATTGTTAATATGTCATTCAGAATGTAAAAATGTAAATCTGTGACCTTAGTCTATCTTGTACTGCTGTAACAGAATACCTGAGACTGGTTAATATATAATGAACAGAACTTATTTCTCACAGTTTTAGAGGCTGGGAAGTTCAATATCAAGGTGATAGCATCTGGTGAGGGCCTTCTTGCTGTGCCATCACATGGCAAGAGTGAAGGCAAGAGGGTGAGAAAACAGGAAAGAACCAAACTCACCCATTTATAACCAGTCCCACTTATGAGGATGGAGCCCTGATGACCTAATTACCTGTTAAAGATCCCACCCCTTAGTACTGTTACAATGGTAATTAAATTTTAGCATGAGTTTTGGAAGGAACAGGCATTCAGATCATAGATAGCAATCTTTGGAAATAAACTAAAATCATTTGGTTTTTTTAAAAAAGTAATTCAAAATCAGTCATTAAAATCCCATGTAACTTCAGTAAGAGTTTGTGTTTTTGTATCTCTGAGTTTGTTTCTTTTCTAACATGTACAGAAAATAAAAATTGCCCTTTGTTATTTCTGAGACATCTTGAAACATATAATTGTTATATATGAAGTGATTTGGCATACACAGGCCAGTAGTAGTATCTTCAGATTTCAATTATTATTGATCAATCTCTTCAAGATATCTGGAATTATATCTTAGAAAATTAAAATATAAATTTTAGAATGAGACTTACTACTAGGAAACTGTTTATAATATCATTCATATTGTTTATGAAACAGAGAAGACAGATGGATTATACCATCCACTAAACTGTTGAAGACAGATCACAAAGCACCTTATTATTATTTTTTTTTTTTTGAGTTGGAATCTCACTCTGTCACCCAGACTGGAGTGCAGTGGCCACTCCCAGCCACCACAGCCTCCACCTTCTGGGCTCCAGCAATCCTTCTGCCTCAGCCTTCCAAGTAGTTGGAACTACAGGCGCGCACTACCACGTCCGGCTAATTTTTGATTTATTGTAGAGATAAGGTCTCGCTGAGTTGCCCAGGTGGGTCTCGAACCCATGGGCTCAGGCAATCCACTCACCTCAGCCTCCCAAAGCATTGGAATTAAAGGCTAAACCACCGAGACTGGCTAAGCACCTTATTTTTAATGTACTAAATGGTAAATGGTAAAAGCTATGCTGTGCAATATGGTACCCACTATTCACGTGTGGTAGTTTAAATATAAATTAGTTAAAATGAAAATGTAGTTCCTTAATTGCATTAGCCACATTTTAAGTGCTCAGTAGCCACATGTGACTAATAGCTTCTGTATCAGCCCAGGTTTGGAACATTACTGTCATTATGGAAAATTTTACTTAACAACTTTGTCTATATCAGAATAGTTCCTGACCAAATAGTTATTTGTTCATTGACAGAGCAATTCATTTGATTCATATGAATTTAGCCTTAGTACTTTTGACATTCTGTGAGAATAAATAATACCATAGCAATAATTTCAAAAAATAAAAAAACTAAGCAGTTTTCAGAAACAAGCCTTTGTGTGAAATTAGGAATACATTTAGAATATCATATTCCTTTTCTTTGAGAGTCAAGAATGTTTTTACTATAGTCTACCTATGATCAAGTTACTTTGCTTTGGGATTAAAAGAATACATGCATGCTAAAATAAAATTTCCAAGTTTAGTAAGAAAGATATCACATAATAAATGTATTTCATTAAAAACTAGACAGAAGCATGAAAAGAATGGTTTTAAAACTCCTATTTTTTATTTCTTAAATAGTATATAAATGTACTAGCTGAATTGAAAAAAACATCTATGATTTCATTATAGAAAAGCTACACAACTTTTGCAAGTCATAATTAAAACAGTTGTGATTCTTCCTTAGGTTCTGGAATCATGTTTTATGCTAAATAGAACATGCCAGAAGAATGATTGTATAACCTACCAGGATTTGGTAGTTTGATCTGAACCTCATGATTTTGGCATTTTCTGTGTTTATGGACTCTATTCTGATTAAGAGATGCTTTAGAGACCTGGACCAGGTTTTAGATTTTCAGTCATAAGAAAGCTATTCTATTATTTTATTCCTCGAGAATGGAAAATTTCTGTTGTACACAAGAAGTATTTTAAAGTATTAGATGTTCTGATCATCTCTAATTAAAATAAGAATACTTTTTGTACTTTAGATTCAACCTTGTACCTCTGTAGATTTCCCTTGTTTTCCTTTCTTCATTCTACTCTTACTTTCTGTGAGAAAGTGTGTTGCTTTGTTGTTTCTAAGTCAGTGATTTGTTTCATGTAAATATATTTGCTATGAGTTCTTTTTTATAGATTTATACTATAAGTATACATTTTTGGATTTTTTTCATAGTATTATGAAATTACTATGATGTATATTTTAAAAATAAAATAGCTAATAGTTTTAGAGGATATAAATTATTCTACTTTTTATTTCATTACATAAAAAGTCATCTGAACATTTTTTGCAGTTATAATAACCTGTAATTTGATTTTGGACATATTTGTGTCCTCCTGACTTGCTTCTTCTACCCCTTAAATTATGAGAAACCAAAAAACTAAATTATATGGAACTCACATAATTAAAATGTAATAACATCCCTTGGTATAGATGATATTTACTGAGGTACAAGACCTGGTCCATAAACTGAGAAAATTAGTAATTGTATACTGAGTCTTAAACCTGGAAGCATAAATCAGATTAGAGTCCTAGAAAAACCTTTAAATAACTTCTGTAACTCCTGTTATAATTTTTAAATTCTTTCAATTACTTTGGTGTTTTTACATGTTAAAACATTTTTGTATGTTAATTTCTTTCAATGAAGTCTCACCTTTTTTTCTTTCATTTGCAGATCACATTAGTAAAAAGACTGAGGTAAGTCTTATTGTAGCCATTTTGTAGAAAACACTGATGATTTTAAGAATAATACTTTAATATTTATCAGTAAGTATTTTTTAAGACATAGCCACTTAGACAACCTATAGGTTTGTCTTGATTGAACCCCAATCATGTCTCTGGCATTATAAGGATATAAGATACATTATAGTAGAATAAAAAATGTGAATATTTGCATGAAGCATAATATCATTTGACTTTATTATTCTAATTTATGTATGTGTGTGTGTAAACCAAAAGATTACCATGTGTGTGCCAAGCTTAAAATTTCATAGAGTTGTTTACTCTCTCAGTAAATTTTAATTTTTATTCAAATTTATCCTGAGACTGTGTCTCAAGGTATGTTGGATTATGGAAATTTGAAGTGAGCTGTGATTCTATGGATATAACCATGATAATAGTAACCTGGTTATATACTTACCATTCACAGTTAGAAGGTAGTACATACCTTCTTGGTGTTAGATGTTTTGGTTTTGTTTTTAAAGACTCTAGTACAGCCTATACAAATATTTTGGAATTGGGTGATGGTAGTATTATAAAAAATCCTCTAACATTGAGGAAGATACCAATACAATGTTAAAATTATTTTCATTTCTTTTTTTTTTTTTTTTTTTTTTGAGTTGGAGTCTCACTCTGTTGCCCAGACTGGAGTGCAGTGGCTGCTCCCGGCCACCGCAGCCTCGACCTGCTGGGCTCCAGCGATCCTTCTGTCTCAGCCTTCCGAGTAGCCGGAATTACAGGCGTGCGCTACCATGCCCAGCTGATTTTTTGATTTATTGTAGAGATGAGGTCTCCCTGCCCAGGCGGGTCTCGAACCCGCGGGCTCAGGCAATCCATTCGCTCAGCCTCCCAAGGCGCGGGATTACAGGCTGAGCCACCAAGCCCGGCTCTTTTCATTTCTTTAGGTAATAATTTTAAAATTTCATTGTTTTCCTATTATATATATATATATTTATTTCTAAATTTCATTACTTTATCTTCTTAATGGTCAAATAGCCCTTGATTTCAATTTAGGATATATATATGGTTTTTGACGATTTTTTTTGGTTTCAGGTATTTGCTTGCCAGGTTAGGAAGATGAAATTCATCTCTTAAAAAAAAAAATCACATCCAAATAACTCCATGACTATATTAATAACTTAGTGTTTACAGTGCTCACAAACACAAAATTGATTTGTTGTTAAAACAGATGATTGAAATTAAGTTATTTACAAACCATTGTCACCATTCCTTAGAGTAAAACTTAAATGATCACATATGTAGACTGAATATTAATTCCATGTTGGAAAGTAGAAAACAAATACTTTTGGACTGATTCCAGTTTATTTTTACCCATTAATTTATTTGGAGGATAGTTTTAGGCAAATGAGAAAGTGGGTACAAATGGTACACTCTATTTCTAAGAGATTACCAGCAACTGTTGGTGAAGGAAAAAATAATTCTATAAACTTTTCCATGCTTATTTTCCTGATTTGTAAGAAGAACAAAAAGTGTAGACTGATAGGATCTTTTCTATTTAATATATTAAAGAATAGTTATATTTAAATAAGCTTCTGTTTGTGAAATATTTTGTCTTTCCTTATAATTTTAGAGCTATGTTCTGTCTTCTGTTGTTAAATAATTAGATATGTAATAAAATTTATTTTGAAGAATTCTGATGATTAAGTTCTACATTTGTAAATACAATCTAATCATAATTTATTTCCCATATAATTATTTTAAGAAATTGGTCAAAAGAATATATGACTTATGTTATCCTTGGATACTTGTTAAAAGTATACCAAAATTGTGCTCCATTTCCATTACAGGTATTACTTTCTGAGACTTAAATATTTAAATGTTACAATGTTTGTGCTGTTGTTCTGGGAACTTAGAAGAGCTTTTTTTCCCCCCAAGAAAGTCCAAAAAAGTCTACAAAAAAATTTCTATTCAAACTCTAAAATAAAATATGTTCTCTGCTCCTACAAATGTACTCATCTTTGTTACGGTGTATGCTGAATAATTATTTTCATCTTTAATATGTTACTTATGCCAAGACCTTTTTTTTTTAATGTCTACTCTAAAATTCCTAACCTCTATTCAGAGCAATATTTTTCCTCACTCATTCTCTTTTAAATCAGTCATTTATTGGATGAAGTTCCAGAAGGGAAAGATTTTTTACTAATATTATAGCTGGTTACCTGCTCAGGCACCTGATCAGAGGAGCTACACTGGTTCTGTCATCAATTAGCTCAATCACAGCATCATCTAGGTGGTGAGGGGTACTTGAACTGCCTGCATAGTCCTCTACCAGCTAAACTTGTTCTCAGTTAATTTAATCATTTCTTTTTCTCTCTCTGTCCATCTTGATTATATGTTATTAATCTCAGCACTTTCTTCCCAATCCCAATTCTTTGTAATCTTTCTCACACCAAAAAAAATTGATACTTGTGAGAGTTGGAAATAGGAGTTAGCTTCTTCATTAAATGTCTGGGAGATGTTGACTGTCACTGCCAAACCAGTCCACTATGCCTCCTCCACAGTATAGTCAAGAACATCCAAGGAATTGAATTTTAGAGAAACAGAATTAATAACAAAGTAGATTCTTGTTTGTGCATACCTCTTTTATAAAACCTCAATGAATCATGCCTTTTAAGGAGTATCATTTGATTCTCAAAGTTGTTTTTTAATCTTAATATGTTACCTTTTTAAATGTCAATACTGTTGGAAAGGGTCTCTCATACTCCTTTCTCTCTAGTCCTACTTTTATCTGACTTTCCCAGCTACGGTCCTTATAATATAGTTTTACAGCTTTAATAACTTTATTGATCATTGTTATATCTTGAAGTAGGCAAGGTCAAGTCTTCAATACTCTGGAATAGACAGACTGTCTTTGGAGAAGTATCCAAGAAACTGCCACAGTGATTGCCAAAGGTGGAGGTGGGGGACATAACTGAGACAGGGGTAGGAGAAAAGGCTTAGTTTTCACAATATAAACTTTTGAATTTTTTATCGTGTCTGTGTACTTCTTTTTTAAAAATTATATTAAAAATAAAAAGGACTAGGTGAGAGAAGAAGCCAGGGAACAAACGCAGTCCTTTCTGGTGCCACAACCTACTTCCTTTTTGTAGCACTATGCTTCCACATGCCTACTTTTAGATGGTTATAAACTTGGACAAATAATTTATTGACTTTAGGCCCAAGTTAGTTATATTATGAAAAGTAATGTTGGATATGTTGATTTCTAAACTTATATATAATCGGTATGAAATTGAAATAGATAATAAAATATGCTAAAAAATGAAATGAACACTATAATTAGCAGTACCAAAACACTGGAAAGTAGCAGTAATAAAGTTAGAATACTAAATTTTAAAAGCAAGTAGATTCAACTCAGCTTTTAAAAATCTCACCTAAAATCTGGCTTTACCTAAGTAATTCAGCCTATTCCCTACTCTTCTCAATGTGTTGCGCTTATTCTTGTTCCCATGCCTTTTCTTATTTGTATGTTTTACATTTGTTAGCTCTCCTTTGTTGTAACAGAAGCCCAACTCAAACCAACATAAACAAATAAAGAGAAGTTTATTTGGTTCAATTAACCAAATCATGGAAGAACAGGGGGAAAACTAGACTCAAAGTTGACCAGATCCAGGCATCCAGACAGCTTTAGGGCTCTCCGTTTCACTCCCTACTCTCAGTTGTTATCTGCTGCTTTTCCTCAAGACAGACCACATGATTACTTAGAAACTCAGGGCTACATCTTTACAGGATTTCTTATAAACCATTAAATAGCTTTTGAGACTTAATAGATTCAAGTTTTCTTGCGATGAAGGAGGCGGGAATATTTTCTAGATGGTATTATATATTTTCTGTCACATCACATCAAGGGTCATGGAATGTTTGATTGTTTTTATGATATTAAAATTGATTTGTGGTCCTAAAATCATTCTCCAATAAAAGGAAACCAGCACTCCTTGGAGAAATGGCTGCTTCTAGGGCTGTGACAAGAGATACAGAAGATGAGCCTGGAGCTGGGCATGGTGGCTTGTGCCTGTAATCCCAGCTACTTGAAAGACTGAGGTGGGAGTATCCTCTTAAGGCCAGGAGTTCAAGACCAGGCTGGGCAACAGCATAGCAAGACCCCATCTATAAATTATTATTACTATTATTATTATTTAATTAGCCAGGCATGATGGTTCACTCCTGTAGTCCTCTTCCTAAGGAGGCTGGGCAGGAGGATGACTTGAGTCCAGGAACTTGAGGCTACAGTGAGCTGATTGCACCATTGCATTCCAGCCTGGGTGACAGAGTGAGACCCCATTTCTAAAAGGGGGAGAAAAAAGATAAGCCTGGAACATCTTGTAGTGCTGGAAAGTAAGAAAGTACTCAAAAAACATATCACAGGGACATAGAAACCAATCTGAAGTGTCCCAATGGCCAAAGCTAGGACAATTTGAGAAAGTAAATAATATTGGTATGCAAAGTGAAGTACATATCCATGAGTCAATACTAATATAAATAAGTGATTGAATAAGTAAATAAATGGGAGAAAAAAGACACAAGAATTCCAAATAATTTATGTAGTTATTCTTCCAGGAGGTGGAGCTTAATTCTCCCCACCTTCCTCTTGAGTGTGGGCTTAGTGACTTGATTCTCATGGATAAAGTATGAGAAGAGAGGGAAAATAACTTTACATGGAGAAACCTGGCAAACACAATCTTGACCAGGTGATCAATGTTGATATAATCAGTGATTAGCCATGTTGATAGCATGTGTCCTTGATATGATGGGAGAAAAGTGGCACTACGCCTCTGTGGTCCTCTTCCAAAAACCCCAGTCTAATCATGGGAAAATATCAGACAAATGCAAATCAAGGGGCATTCTACAAAATACCTGACCAGTATAATCAAAATTTCTTAAAACTGTCAAGGTCATAAATAAGTTTGAAAAACTAAAGACTCAAGGCTAAGGAGATCTGACAACTTTAATATGGTAATCCTGGACAGGATCTCAGAACAGAAAAAGGAAAAAATTAGTGAAATCTGAATAAAGTATGGAGTGTAGTTAAAGTAGTGTGCCAATGTTAGTTCCTAAGTTACAACAAGTGTACCATGATGTAAGATGTTCACAACGGGAAACTTGGTGCGGGGTATATAGGAACTTTCTGTACTATCTCTGCAACTTTTCTGCAAATATAAGACCATTCTAAAGTAAAAAGTTTATTAAAAAATTGATCAGTGGGTTCAGGTTTTGTCAGCCATTATAGAGCTTCCCATCAAAGTCAATGCTTTAGCAGCTATTAATGATTATTTCTTTGACCCACTATTTCCTGGAGCTTGTTCTTCATTAAATTTTTGCTTTAGGAACATCATATGGTAATAATTGAATGGTAGAGAAGAGTTTGTGATGAAAATCAGTAGTCTCCCATATAAGCCCTTCCCTTTCCTTACTACTTTTTAAAACTGTTCATATGTTTCAATATTGATTACCAAGCCATTCAAAAGTAGTTAGAGTTTTTCTGAGCACACTTATACTACCTTGCCTACCCATGTATCCTTTCCTTTTGTTGTTTTATTTGACTTTATTTATGCTTCAGAACTTGACCACAGGGTCATTTCTTCCTGGAAGTGTTCCTTGATCATGGTGTATATTTCATAGCATTTACATCCTGTTTTAATCATTGTTTTATTTCTTCACTAGAGTTTGAATTCTTGGAAGTCTGGGATCATATCTTGTTGATTTAGTTTCCCTCATAGCCTAATTCTTCACACATAGTAGGTAATGTAAATGAATGTTCGTTAAAGAATTAATGTTCTGCCTCCCCACTAAAATCTTCCCTAGCCTTTCTGGGTTTGCTTCTCCTGTATATTTTTATAATACTTACAACAGAGGAACATAGTAGGTTTCATTTCCTCTGCTAGATCAAGCACATTGTTAAGGCTTTTAGAGAGCTCTGCATTAAAAGGAATTCTGAGACATCTTGCTCAGCAAAAAAAAAAAAAGTACAATTAACAATTATATTTGCCATTTATAAAAGAGGAAGAAGTGAATGCATGCTTTACAGGTATTTACCCTCTCTGATGTATGGAAAGGTGCTTAATTATCGTGTTTGTTGCTACTTAGCATATTAGTGTTTGTCCTCAGAAGACCATGAGTTTCATGAGAATAGTCCATGCATAGCATAGTACTAATTGCATAGTAAGAACTTGATAAATACTTAATTTTTTTTTTTTTGAGTCACAGTTTCACTCTAGAGGTTGCCCAGGGTGGAGTGCAGTGGCACGCTCACGACCATCTCAGCCTAGAGCTGCTGGGTTCAGGCAATCCTTCCGCCTCAGCCTTCCAAGTAGCTGGAACTACAGGCACATGCCACCATGCCCGGCTAATTTTTTTTTTTTTAATTTCTTCTGGCTGGGCTCGGTGGCTCAACCTGTAATCCCAGCACTTTGGGAGGCCGAGGTGAGTGGTTTTCCTGAGCCCGCGGGTTCGAGACCAGCCCGGGCAACTTGGCGAGACCTCATCTCTAAAATAAAATAAAAAATAGCCGGGGTGGTAGTGCATGTGTTTAGTTCTGGTTACTCAGAAGGCTGAGGCGAAAGGATCGCCGGCACCCAGTAGGTCGATGCTGGGGTGGTCATGAGCACGCGAGCCACTGCACTCCAGCCTGGGCAAAGGAATGAGACTCCAACTCAAAAAAAAAACCAAAACATTTTGTACTAGAGACAAGGTCTCGCCATGTTGTCCAAGCTGGTCTTGAACCTGTGGACCCAGGCAATCCTTGTGCCTCCGCTTGTAAAGTACTGGGATTATGCATGAGCCACCGCACCCGGATAAAATACTTACTTTTCAAGTCAGGTTACACTTGAGTCCATCAGGGTCTACTCTAGGGGAGAGAATAAAGTAGATTTAACCAACATGTAATTGTCATCCTTAATATACTAGCTCATTTGAAGAACACCATTGTTTAGATTCTCTTGAAATAAGTCAAACGTGCCCAAGAGTGGTAAAAGAGAAAAAGCATATGTAGATAGATGATTTTGAAGTTTGTGTGTTCCTGTTTGTTAAAGTAATTTAAAACTGTAAAGCAGGGAGGTTAATACTCTAGGAGGTGACTTGGAGCCCTTGAAAACATGAATATATTATAATTAAATTGACAGTTTTCCCCAGATTGATCTCTAGAGTCTTTGCAATTCCAGTGACAATTCTAAAGGTTTTTTTTTTTTTCAACAAGTTACCAATATGGAAATGCAAAGGCCAAAAAATAGCTAAGAACTCATAAAGAACCATATATAATGCAGTATCTCTCATTTATCAAGATTCTGTATGTGCATGGCTCTACTTTTGAGTTATTTTGTTTCACTGGTCAATTTATTACTGTGCCAGTACCACACTGTGTTAGTTATTATTTTTTTAATTTTTAATTTTAAAATTGTGGGGTACAATTCAGTTAGGTATACAAATACTCATTGTGCAAGTACCCTTGCTGATGAGGTGTGCCCCCCCTTCCCCAGGCAGTTTCCCACTACTGTCAGTCCCACCTCCCTGCCCCCTACAATGCCGCAGTTTCCCGCTACTGTCAGTCCTTTTCTTATAGTATTACGGTAGTTGTTCAAGGTCCATTTAGGAGTGAGAACATGTGACACTCAGTTCTTTGTTTTTGTGAAAGATCACTGGATGGACTGTAAGTCCATCCAGGTTGCTGCAAAGTTCATGATATTGTTCTTCTTTATGGCTGCGTAATATTCCATCGTGTATATGTACCACATTTTTTTAATCCAGTCCTCTTTTGATGGGCAGCACGGTTGGTTCCATGTTCTTGCTATTGTGAACAATCCTGCAGTAAACATACGTGTGCAGGTATCTTTTTCATAGAGTGATTTGAGTTCTGGGTGTATTTCCAGTAGGGGGATTGTGGGGTCATATGGAAGGTCGATTTTTAGAACTTTTAGGAATTGCCACACTGTTTTCTACAGAGGCTGTACTAGTTTACACTCTTAGAAACAGTGTAGAAGTGTTCCTTTTTTGCCACATCCTCTCCAGCATCTGTTATTTTTTTGAGTGATTGATAATGGCCATTCTGACTTGAGTTAGGTGGTATCTCAGTGTAGTTTTAATTTACATTTCTTTGATGACTAGTGAGGCTGAACATTTTTTCATGTACGTTTTGGCTGCTCGTATGTCTTCTTTTTAGAACTGTCTATTCATATCTTTTGCCCCCTTTGTAATGGAGCTGTTTGTTTGTTTTCTTTTCAGCACATTTAAGTTCCTTGTAGATCCTAGATGTTAGGCCTTTGTCAGACATAGAGTTGGCAAATATTTTTCCAGTCTGTGGGCTGTCTCCCTGTTCTCCTGATGGTTTCTTTAGCTTTGCAGAAGCTTCAGTTTGATGAGGTCCCACTTGCCTGTCTTTTATCTCTTATGACATGGGCACTTGGGATTTTGATCAGGAATTGGTTGCCGGTTCCAATTTCCATAAGAGTGTCTCCTGTATTTTCTAAGGTTTTTATAGTTTGAGATTTTACGTTTAGGTTTCTGATCCATTTAGAGTTGATTTTTGTGTATGGAGATAGGTAGGGGTCCTGTTTCAATCTGCTGCATATGGTCAGCCAGCTTTCCCAGCACCATTTACTGAATAGGTTCTCCTCTCCTCAGTGGCTGTTGGTGGAGACTTTGTCGAAGATGAGTTGGTTGAGAAATTGAGGTTTTGCTTCTGGGACCTCCATTCTATTCCATTGGTCTATGTGCCTGTTCTTGTACCAATACCAGGCTGTTTTGATTATTGTAGCATTATAATAACGTTTAAAGTCTGGGAGTGTGATACCTCATGCTTTATTTTTTTTTTTTGCTGAGGATTGTTTTGGCTGTGTAGTTATTCTAACATCATAATGTGTTATATGTGGAAAAACAAGGGACAGTTTTAGTCTTAATAGAAAACCATCAAATTGGATTCGCTACCTTCCATTACATGAAAATCAATTCAGCATAGATTAAACATCTATATGTGAAAAGCAAATCTTGCAACTTTAGAACTAGAAAATATAGAAGAATATATTTCTGATATGAATAGGGAAAAACTTAAAAACAGTAACTATAAAACAAAAGATTGACAAAGTAGATGTCATTAAAATGAGTAACTTCTTTTCCACAAAGTACCAAAAAGTTTTCCACAAAGTACCAAAAAGAGTGTAAAAAGACAAGGCACAAATGGAAAGAAGGTATTTTCAAAACATAGACCTGTTAAAGGATTAGTATTCAGATAAAGAACTCTAATCAAATGGTTACTGTCTCGTAAAATAGAAGTATTAAAAAATAAGCAAGAGACATCATGGTTTTCACAAAGTAGGAAATATGAGTAGCAAAAACATAGAAAAAAGTCCAGTTTTAGCTGGGCTCGGTGCCTCAGCCTGTAATATCCCGCGCCTTTGGGAGGCTGAGGTGAGTGGATTACCTGAGCCCGCAGGTTCGAGACTCGCCTGGGCAAGCAAGACCTCATCTCCACAATAAATCAAAAATCAGCCGGGCGTGGTAGCACGCACCTGTAGTTCCAGCTACTTGGCAGGCTGAGGTGGAAGGATCGCTGGAGCCCAGTGGGTCGAGGCTGCGGTGGCCGGAAGCGGCCACTGCACTCCAGTCTGGGCAACGGAGTGAGACTCCAACTCAAAAAAAAACCCACCAAAACAAAGTCCAGTTTTGCTACTAATCAGATAAATGCAAATTAAAATGACATTGAAATACTATGTTTTCTTGCCCACTAGACAGGCAAAAATTATGAAGATTTGCAAACAACAAAATTCAGAGGTTATAGGTCAATAGAGTTATGAATCAGTTTATATTGGTGGGAATGTAAATTAATACAAGTATTTTACACAAGTTTGGTGTTCTTACGGAGTTGAGTATTTGTTATAATACAGGAGTCAGCAAACTTTTTTGTAAAGGGCCAGTGAGCAAATACTTTAGATTTTGAGGTGCATCTGTTCTCTGTCACTACTACTCAGTTATACCATTGTAGTATAAAAGCAACTATAGACAGTACTTAAATGAATGAGCATGCATGACTGTGTTCAATAAACTTTATTTGCAAAAAAGACAGCAGGCCCCTTTTGAACTGTAGTTTGCTGATCCCCTTATATATTTTATAACTTAGCAGTCCACTCATGAATATATGTGCCCTAGAGGAACTTGCATGTGTTTCCTAGAAGCCATGCATAGAAATGTTTATGTTTATTTTTGTAATGACCCAACCTAGCCTCCATACTTCCCAAGAAAAAAAAAAACCAAGAAAAATCCAAATGGATTACACCATTTGGTAAATTTATCAGTAGAATGAATAAGTTTTAGTATAATCACACAGTGGTTTATGCAGTTGTGAAAATGAATGAATTTATAGCTCCAGGCAACAACATGAATGAATCCAAACAATGCTGAGTGAAGAACAAATCTCAGGAATGCATCAGAGTTAAACCAATTTCATAAAACTTAAAATTAAGCAAAAATAAATGTTCTGGCTAAAAATGTTTAATTTTTACATAAACTAAACCTTAAGATCTGGCTTTCATTTTATAGGAGATATAGGTATTGAAAGTAAAAATTAAGTGATACCTATGGAATCAACTGACATAGTCTCTTCAGCAAGAAAGTGTTGAGAAGAGTTGGGGTGTGGAGGGGATGTTCTAGATTAAACAGATGACCAAATGCAATGTACAGACCTTTATTGGATTAGCAATACAAAATTTTGAAACAACTGAAGAAATTTGAATTTGAACTAGGTGTAAGATAATAGTAAATAATCTGATTTTTGTTAGTTTTGGTAATGATATTATGGTTAAAATGAAATATTTATTTTTTACAGCTGCATATGAAAGAATCTTGAGACAAACTATCATCATGTCTGTACTATACTATAAAATACATAAGCTCAAAAAGGGATAAATATAAGAACACCTTAACAATTGTTAAATCTAAGTATAGAATATATGGGTGAAAAACTTCATAATAAAAACAAAACAAAACAAAAAACCCAAAACAAGCAAAATGAAATATATTGTTTAGTGATGTTTGTTTTCAAAACAGGAAAACGGAAATGTTGAGCTAAATTTGTGTAGTGGTTACCTTTGTGGAGGCAAGGAGATTAGAATAGGGAAGAGTACATAGGTAGGTACACAGTATAGGTCATATTCTAGTTTTTAAGTAGAATGGTGTGGAATCACAGGTGTTTCTTTTTTCTTTAAACCAGCTTTATTGGGTTATAATTTCCATACCATGGAATTCACCAATTGTATGTGTATAATTCAACCATTTATAGTGTATTTAAAGAGTTGACAACCATAAACACAGACTAGTTTTAGAACAGCTCCATAATCCTAAAAAGTTCCCTCATATCCACTTACATTCAATTCCTACTCCTACCTTTAGCCTCTAGCAACTACTACTTTTTGTCTCTAGATTTACCTTTTCTTGTAAACCACTATGAATGGACTCATACATGGAGTCTTTGTGTTTGGTTTCTTTCACTTAGCATCATGTTTTTGAGGCTTATCCATGTTGCAGTAGGTCAGTAGTTAATTCAACTCTATTCTGAATAGTATTTTATTGTATAAATGTTTATTCACCAGTTGATGGACTTGCAATGAACATTTGATATATGTCTTTGTGTAGATGTTTTTATATCTCCTAGGAGTGAAATTGCTGGGTTGTATGGTAAACTTATGTTTAACTTTTTAAGAATCTGTCAAGCTGGGATTGGTGGCTCAGCCTGTAATCCCGCACTTTGGGAGGCTGAGGTGAGTGGATTGCCTGAGCCCGCGGGTTCAAGACCCACCTGGGCAACTTGGAAAGACCTCATCTCTACAATAAATCAAAAAATTAGTCGGGCGTGGTAGCACGTGCCTGTAGTTCCAGCTACTTGGAAGGCTGAGGCGGAAGGCTCACTGGAGTCCAGCAGGTCAAGGCTGCGGTGACCAGGAGTTTGCCACTGCACTTCAGTCTGGGTGACAGAGTGAGACTCCAACTCAAAAAAAAAAAAAAAAATCTGTCAAATTGTTTTCCAAAGTGGCTATACCATTTATCACTCCCACCAGCAACATATGAGAGTTTCATTTTCTATACATCCTTGTCAACACTTGATATTGTCTCTTGTTTTGATTATAGCTATTCTAGTGGGTATGTCATGTAGTTTGTTGTAGTTTTAGTTTGCATTTTCCTAATTACTTTGAGCATCTTTTCATATGCTTATCAACCATTCATATATCTCCTTTGTTTATTCAAATCTTTTGCCCATTTTTCATTGTTATCTTCTTATTGATTTGTACAATTTTTTTGTATGTCTGAATACAAGTCCTCTATCAGATATATGATATGCAAATATTTTCCCTCAGGCTGTCCCTTGCCTTTTCTTTTAATTTTTTTAATTGATTCATAATAGATGTACCTATTTTCAGAGTACCTTTGCATTTTCTTCATGGTGTCTTTTGAAGCACAGAAGTTTTAAATTTTGATCAAGTCCAGTTCATAAATTTTTTCTTTCGTAGATTGTACTTTTGGTGTTGATTGAATAACTCTTGCCTAACCTAAGGCCACAGTAATTTATTCTAGAAGTTTTATAGTTTTAGTTCTTCCTTAAAGTCTGTGATCCATTTTGAGTTAATTTTTGTGTTTGATCAAAGATTCCAGTTCACCTTTTGGCATATGCATATCCAATTTTCCCAGTACTATTTGTTGAAAACACTCTTGTTTCCTTAATGAAAGCCTTGACATCTTTTTAAAAAGTAAATTGACCTTTGTGAAATGTGAAGTTGATGTCTAGATTTCCAATTCTGTTTTGTTGATCTATATCTCTATAGATCATCAAGCATCATACTATCTTCTTATTTATTATATCCTTGCACATAACAGATATATACATTTTGAATTGAAATTGGATTGACTAACTTATTAAAGAATCTATGTTTTTAAATTTGCTACATTTTAATCTTTTTTTCATTGGATGTAGGAGTGGGACTGTGGTTGATTTATTTTTGCTTTATTCCCCCAATAGTTTCTTATCAAGGTATCTTTTGAAAAATCTGTCTCTACGCTGAAAAGAAACTTTGTGCCTCACTAAAAAATATTCAAGGAACAGAGTGCCTTTTGGGATAGGCATGCTGGTAATGGGAACAACTATCAAAAAACAGGGACACTAGGTAGAACTGCAGTCTTTGGTAATATGAAATCCAGAGGCTGATTAGTTGCCAACAGCATGCTTTTTTTCCTTCCATAGAACTTCAGCAGTGTTTTAAGCTTTTTTTGTATTTACTACTTTAAAATGGAATATTACTAGAATATACTGGAAGTATTTTATGAAGCAGTAGGCGTAAGAGTTACACATCTGAACCATCTAGCAATCATCGACATTCTTGAGGCCATAATTACTTGGTGGGGAAATAATACTCACTCTATCAGCTTTTCATGGTGTTTATGAGATTCAAATAAAGGAACACTTGTTTAAGTGCTTCGCAAAATATAAAGTGTAGTATAGTTTTAATGATATTTGAATATTAAGCACTGGTATACAAATAAATTTTTCTTTCAAACACTTTACTTTTTAAAATAATGTTAAGGGGAAAATACCAAGTATTATTGTACTGTTTGATCATCCACTTATAAATACAGTTGAAATGGGTAAAATTGTGAATACAATAGCTCAAGAACGTGGTACATAGTGAAACCAATGAGAGTGAGAAGAATATATTCTTCATTCTGTCTTTATAACAGGAAGTTGGAGAGAAGAAAAGACTCTTTTACTTGGATAATTTGTAAAATTTTTAACTTTATATAATTGGATAGACAGTAATCAAAATCTTTAAAAAATCTCTTTATTGGCATGTAGAATTTATGCAAAAGTTATTTTTAAATATAAAAGATGGAGTAATACAAAGCTATAGTAATCAAGACAATATGGTACTGGCATAAGAATAGACATCTACAGATTGATAGTATAGAGTTAAGACTTTAGGAACAAACACCGATATTTATGTTCAATTGATTTTGGACAATGTTCTTTACCCACAATTCAGTGGGAGAAAGACTAATCTTCTCAACCAGTGATGCTGGATATTCTTCTGCAAAAGAATGAATTTTTCTTCATACCATACACAATAATTAACTCAACATGGATCACATAAATCAATATAGAAGTACATCTATAAAATGCTTAGAAGAAAATATAGGAGCAATTTTTGTGATCTTGAGTTAGGCAGTGATTTCTTGGATAAATTGGACTTCATCAAAATAAACTTTTGCGATGCAATGGGCACCATCATGAATGTGCAAACTGCAAAAGAAACAGTAAAAAGAGTAAAGAGAGTAAAGTTACAACTCATGGAATGGGAAAAAATAATTGCAAGCTATGCATCTGACAGAGGCCTAATATCTAGGATCTACAAGAAACAAACAAATGGACAGGAATTAAACAACCCACCCCATGAAAAAGTGAGCAAAGGACATGAACAGACACTTCTCAAAAGAAAACATTGAAGCAGCCAACAGACATGAAAAAATGCTTGACTTCACTAATCATCAGAGAGATGCAAATCAAAACTACAATATCACTAATACCAGTAAAGATGACTATCTTTTTTTTTTTGAGTTGAAGTCATACTCTGTTGCTCAGGCTGGTGTGCAGCGGCACACTCACAGCCACCACAGCCTCAACCTTCTGGGTTCAGGTGATCCTTCCACCTCAGCCTTCCAAGTAGCTGGAACTGCAGGCATATGCCACCACACCTGGCTAATTTTTCTTTTGATTTGTTGTGGAGATGAGGTCTCGCCAAGTTGCCCGGGCTGGTCTCAAGCCAGTGAGCTCAGGCACTCCTCTCACCTTGGCCTCACAAAGAGCTGGGATTACAGTTGTGAGCCACTGTGCCCGGCAAGATGGCTATCATTAAAAAGTCAAAAAGCAACAGGTGCTGGCTTGGCTATGGAGAAAATGTAATGCTTCTACACTGTTAGTGAGAATGTAAGCTAGTTCAACCTTTGTGAAAAGCAATGTGGTGATTTCTCAAAGAACTAAAAATTGAGCTTCCATGTGATCCATCAGTCTCTTTTCTGGGAATATGCCCCAAGGAACATAAATTTTTCTACCAAAAAACATCTGCACAGTATCTTCATTGTAGCACTATTCACAACAGCAAAAACATGGAACTAACCCAGATGCCCATAGAAAGTGGTAGACTAAATAAAGAAAATGATGGAGTATTATGCATATTATAAATAAGTAAATATACATGATGGAATATTATGCAGTCATAAAGAAAAATAAAATCAATCATGGCTTTCTCAGCAACATGAATGTAGTCGGAGACCATCATACTAAGTGTATTATCACAGAAGCAACCAAATACCACATGTTCTTACTCATAAAGTGGACCCTGTTCACTGGTCACATGCACACAAGGGTGGAATCAGCTGACGCTAGGCACTGCTAGAGGAGGGAGCGGGGATACACATGGCAACACACTGGGTACCAGGTCCACTATCGGGGAGAGAGATAGCCAGTTAGAAGCCCAGACATCACCTACATGCAACCTACTTATGTAGTAAATCCTCACTTGTATCTCACAACTTTAAAATAAAATTTAAAAAATATAAAAAGAATGTACAAAGACAACTCACAGAATTGGAGGAAATATGGCAAATCATATTTTGGTAAGATCAGACACCTAGAATATATAAAGAAACCTTACAACTAAAAAATAAAAAGATAACTAACTCAGTTGAAAATGAGCAAAGGATCTGAGTAGACATTTCTCCAAAAAAGAAATACAAGTCTCCAATAAGCACATAAAATGATGCTCAGCACCATTAGTCACAGGGAAATAAAACTTAAAACCACAATGAGATACCATTTCACACCCTGTCGGGTGACTGTAACCAAAAAGACAGATAATAAGTGTTGGTGAGAATGTGGAGAAATTGGAACTCTCACACTGCTAGTGGAACTGTAAATAGTTGGCTGCTTTGGAACCTATCTGGCAATGTCTGAAAAGGTGAAACATAGAGTTACTAGCAATTCTACTCTCAAGTATATACATACTCAAGATAACTGAAAACATGTCCACACAAAATCTTGTGCATGAATATTCATAGCAACATTACCATAATAGCCAAAAAAACCCCCCAAAAAAACCCAATAACAAATGTCCATCAACCAGTGAATGGAGAAGTAAATTGTAGACTGGAATATTATTTGGCAATAAAAAGGAATAAATTCCTGATACATGCCATAAGATGAATGAACCTTGGAAGTATTTTGCTAAATCAAAAAGAAGCCAGTTCACAGATGAGTTCGTTTATGTGAAATGTCCAGGATAGGCAAATCTGTAGAGAGAAAATCGATTAGTGTTGCCTGGGGCTAGGGGACGGCATTAGGAAGAAATGGGGTGTGACGGCTAACGGGCACAGAATTTACTTTGGGGATGATGGCAGTGTTACACAGTTGATTGTGCGGGGTGGTACGATGAGGGTGTTTCAAAAACCATTGCCTTGTAGACATTGAATGGGTGAGTTGTGTATTCATATGGTATATTAATAACAAAAATGCAAAAATCGAGCAATGCTTCACTCTAAAGGATATGAAGGAGTACGAATAGGAGATTTGCAAATGTGTCCCTGCTGATTATTTTCTGGAAATAGAAAAGGATCAAGTGGTTTATTGTCTCTTAGCTATCGTTTTTCTTTCATTTTTTTATCCTTTTAGTGGCTGACTAGGCATATTAAATGCATACACTTTTATGTTGAATGATAGTAAATCATAATTCATTTTTGACAGGAATTGAGTTCTTCTCAGACTTTATCACATGATGGAGGATTCTTCAATAGACTGGAAGATGATGTTCATAAAATTCTTATTAGAGAAAAAAGAAGAGAACAGCTTACAGAATATAATGGAACAGATAATTGTACAGCTCATGAACACAACCAGGCATGTAAAGTAGAAAATTATCTTAAAATCACAGTGAAATTAAAGTGCAATTTTCTTTTCAAAGAAAGTAAGCAGTAGAATCCAAGTATGATTGTATAAAGTAACAGTCTTAGGGTTATATCTTAGTCATTATCATGAAAATATATTAAAAAGTATGAAGTGAAGTATACTCATACTGTATGATGTAGTTCATTCGTTGATGACTATTGAGCATGTGCTGTATGCCATGTATTGTTGGGCACTGGTATGAGGGAGTGAGAATACCAAGATGGATAAGACCTTTCTTCCCTTAGACACTCAGCGTAGTGGGGATATGGGGAGGTAGACCTGTGCAAGGATTATCATTCAGTCCAGTGAAGACTTTAAGGGAGACATGAACAATGAAAAAAGAGGTTTTGAGAGCAAAGGTCACTGCTTGGGTGTTGTGATGGGAATATTAAAAAGTGGCATTTGGGATGGATTTTGAAGGATGAATAACTGTATAAGCTGAGAAATGGAGAAAGACTGCAGTCTGAGGGAACTGCAGTAACAGGTCCTGAGTTATAAAAGACCTTAGACTGAGTATTGGAGAAACTGAAAACTTCTGCAGCTAGGAAGTATAGGGTTAAGTGAGTATGGGATGACATGACTAGAGAAATTGGATTTATGTTATAAATGGCTTTTCTGTGAAACTAAGTTAGAATTTTACCCTACATAACAGGGCAAGCTGTAGCCCATAAATCAGATCTGATCAGCAGTGTGTTTTTGTAAGGGCCACAAGCTAAGAATGGTATTTACATTTTCAAAATACTGTCTAAAAAATGAAAAGGTGGGCAGCACGAAAGCCAGAGCTAGCAGACGGGAGCCATGGCAGGACAAGCATTTAGAAAGTTTCTTTCACTCTTTGTCCAAGTATTGGTTGAATGGAGTACAGCTGAAACTATAACCAAGGGAGGCATTATGCTTCCAGAAAAATCTCAGGGAAAGGTATTGCGAGCAACAGTGGTGACCTTTGGCTTAGGCGCCAAAGGAAAGGGTAGAGAGATCAACCAGTTAGTGTGAAAGTTGGAGATAAAGTTCTTCTCCCAGAATATGGAGTCACCAAAGTAGTTCTAGATGATGAGGATTATTTCTTATTTAGAGATGGTGACGTTTTTGGAAAGTATGTGGACTGAAGCAAAACGTTGTTGAAATGGCATCAACATGAAACTGACCACTCTACTGAAGTTGTGAAATCTTTCATCATGTAAATAATTTTCATGTCTGTCTTTCATAATAAACTAACGAAAAAAAAAAAAGAGTCTGTGTGACAAACACATAACCCACAAAACCTGAAATATTTGCTGTCAGGTCCTTTATAGAAAACGTTTGCAAATATCTACTACAGACCAGTATTAACCAAAAAGTATTATCTGAGAAAAAAAGAATGCTTTCTCTTCTCCTGCCCCATTCCTAGCTGTACGGGGCCAGGAAGAGGCCAAGGTCCTCACTGCCACATCTTAAATCTCATCTTAGAGAAAGTATATAATCTCTCATGCCTCTAAGTCTGCATTTATTTTTCTTAACATAACCACTACTCTCCCTTTTAACCTTGAATCCTGTTCTTTACCTTGAAGCAACTTCCAATCCATCAGTTCTTTCAGCCTGAAACTTGTAGTAATTTCAGTAATGTCCCCATAAACACTTTACATTTACTTCCTTAATTTTCTATTATTCTCTTCTTGCCAGTATGTATTGTTGGCTCTCAAAGTATTGTCCACCTTCTCAAATAATTTAATTCCTGAACCACCAGGGTTTGCTGGAAAATATCTTTCATGACCAGTGCTAATGTTCTGATCTGAAAATCAGTGCTTTATAACTTTTGCCATATTCTCATTTCTACTTAACAGTACTTTGGTTCATCTTTTTCTAATTTTGACAAATTATACTAATAGCTGTTCCAAATTCTGAGAGTCTGGTTCACATCCTTTTACTCTTCAGTGGATGTTGTCTCTTTGTTTTCTAAGAAGACTGATAAATTCAGTCATTCAGCAAATTAAACATCTTCTATATTATGTTATATGGGACCACAAGAGAAGCCTTAAGAACTTTTTAATCCAATGCAGCCATAAGATAGGGTTATAACTAACAGTATTCCACATGAAAATCTGTTTTCAGCTTAGTGGTGGGAAACCCTTGCCTGCCCTGAGTACTTGTGAGCTTCTTTCTGACATTGAATTAAATTTGCTATTTTCCTATCATGCCTTGACTGCCAAATTGTATGTACAGTCCAAGTAACTATGTTAATTAATACTTATGATTAGCATATTCACTTTATCCTTTTTCATTGATTATGATTTTTCCCTTTGTAGTTCATATTTTATTTTTTAAAGCCACCTCAGATCATTTTTTGGATAGAAGGAATGATGTTAATATATTTTAAGAAATACTTAGGTGCATCAGCCCTTTATAGAACAAAGTTGAGTATATATAAGTTTAATTAAATGATCAAGTAGTATTATGATATAATAAAACCAAAGTGATAGTATGGTATAGTGGAAAGAGAATAGGCTTTGAAATCAAATAAACCTGATAACAAAAGATAGCTCTTCAGCTTATCAGCTATGCTACATTGGAATGAAATTACCTGTCTTTCTTGTACTATTATTAGGAAAGTTATCAGTCATAATTCACAGTGTTTATCAGAGCATGTTGGACACATTATGCACTTAATAGATAATTATTTTTGTACAGGCAAAAAAATGGTAAGTCCAAAAAAAAGATACACTGATAAAGTGCCATAGTAATTTATAGGGATGGGATCAGAAATGGCTTCGTGGGGAGAAAATGGCATTTGAATTAGAAACTTAGAGACAGTAGAGTTTGAACATGCAGAGGTGAAAAAGAAGAAACTGGAATGCTGTGAGCAAAATTATGGAGGCAATGAAGTATAAACCAGTTTTATTAAAACCAAAGGTTCATAGCGGAATGTAGTTTAAGTTTGATAAGGTAGGTTGGAAAAGATTGTAGAGAATTTGAAACCTGGTTTATAATTTAGTCAGTGAATAGTAAAGAATTTTTGATGAGAGAAGAGTTTTATACAATAATATTAATTTCACGGCAGTGCCTAGGAAAAACTGAAGGAAGGTGAAGGCTATACTAATTATTAATAAGGATATAGAACAACAGTAACATACCACTATTGGGGTTATCCAAAAATTGGTATAACCATTTTGGAAAACAATTTGGCATTAACTTTTAAGGTTGGTATGCATGACCTGTGTTTTGGAAATTCTACCCCTATATTCAAATCCTGGAAGACATGTCCAGGAAGAAAGTTTAAAACTCAGTTTTTTATAGTAGCAGATCAATAGGAGAAATGAATGAGCTATAGTTCTACATGGCACCATGGATGAATATCAAGAACATAATGTTTCATGGAAAAAAAAAGTCAAATAATAATAGTTTTGCCCTTTATATACATTTCAAAAGATAGAAAATTCAGTATATTATTCAGGGCCCTAAATACATGTAGTAAAATATTTAATAGAGGAAAAGAATGACAAACACCATATCCATAAAGGTGGATATCCTTGGGAGAGGAGGAAAAGGAATATGATTGGGAAGAGGCACATGAGGGCTGCCCAAGTATTGGTGATGTTTAGATTCTTAATATGCATATTGGGTTGCTTTTATTTTATCCTATATATAGTATATATAATTCTTTTGCATATGTGAAGTTTTTCATGAGTAAAAAAATTAGGATTTTGTCTTTGAGTGTAATGGGGGAAAAGAGGATTAAGGCCATTTAAAGAATACTTCTTTCTTTCTATATCTACATCTTCCTTCTTTCCATTGTACTCCTTTCTCAGAAAAAGAAATCTCTTTTATTTTTTTGCCAAGGTTAGAATTTTTTAACTGTACATATATTAATATACCAGAAAATTTTAAATCAACCTAAATCTACCATTCTTAACAAACGTTTGACTTCATTTTTGAATAACCTTTTTCTAGGAAAATGCCTAAATGCATAGATATTTTAAAGTAATTGTAACAAAAATGAATATAGTTTTATAGCCTCTAGTTAACTGGGTGTTATATTCTGTCAAACTAACATGCTGTAATTTGCTTGGCTATTGCCCTATTATTGAATATTGTTCAAAATTGATTGCTTGACATTTATTGATTGTCTTCATTTAATTTTTGTGGTGAATAATTTTCTTGGAATAAATTCTTAAAAATAGTAATTGAAAGAACATAAACATCTGTGTAGCTCTTGATGTGTATCAATATACTATCTTCTAGCAGCAGGATATGAGCCTACTAGTTTCTCCCAAACTTCACTAGCATTGGGTCGATCAACTACTTCCAGTATCATCCCCTCTTGTGGCCTTTGGGGCTCTGTTTTATTAATTGCTCTTGTGCATATTCTTTCTTTTTGTTCTTATATTCACTGTGTCCAAACCCAAACTCATCATCATACTCTACAGACCAAGCATCTGACTTGACTTCTGTCTTTTCTGTTTTTGGTTTCATTATTTTAACCAGACATCCAGATTCTAAGCCTCCGTTCTCACTTTTGGTTTTCAAGATTTTGGAGTTTTAAATCTTTGAAATATCTCTCAAATCTGCCTTCTCTTCCATTCTCACAAACATTTCTCTCATTAGGCCCACATCTCTTACTGGGGTTATTTCAGTAATCTAACCAGATTTTCTGCTTCTCGACTTGAGTGTCAGATAATATATCTTACACATTGCTAACAATGACTTTTTATAAAGCATAATATTCATCAAATCATGCCTTTGCCCTTAAGCTTCATTGCCTGTTGAAATAAGTGCAGAGTCCTAGACCTGGTATTTATAGTCCTTAAACTATACTTTTAAAAACTGAGTTTCCCTTGCTGGCTTTTCAGGACTTAGGTAAAAAATAAAAAATAAAAATAAGCTAAGTTTCTTAATCAATTTAATAGGTCTTAAAATCAATTTAGTAGATTGCCACAAAGAAAAAAAAATTGGGACAGGAGAAAATGAGCGTATGTAGCACCTATTTATATTTCATGAAATTTGTTTCTGTGTGTGCATATGTCTGTATACATACACTGCATATAAACATACACTGATATATGTGTGCCTTCTAGGTCATGATATAAAACATTCCTGTCACGGTTCACTGTCAAATAAGATTGAAAGCATTTTTCTATGGGATAGCCTTAATCTAGTTAACTTTAGCTGTTTGTATTCTAATTTTCTTCTAGCTGGAGCAGACCACTCCTCACAGAATGCCGGGCCCTTCTTAGTTTTGCTCAAAGTTCATTTGGCATTTCCTTCCTGAAGCTTTTTCCCACTGTCCAGAAACATTGGATATGATCTTTCCTTTTTTTTTTTGAGTAGGAGTCTCACTATCACGCAGGCTGGAGTGCAGTGGCATGCTCATGGCCACCGCAACCTCGACCTGTTGGGCTCAGGTGATCCTTCAGCCTTAGCCTTCCAAGTAGCTGAAACTATAGGCATGTGCCACCGTGCCCGGCTAATTTTTTTATTTTATTGTAGAGATGAGGTCTCGCCAAATTGCCCAGGCTGGTCTTGAACCCATGGGCTCAGGTAATCCTCTTACCTTGGCTTCCCAAAGTGCTGGGATTATAGGCATGAGCCACCACGCCCAGCCAATCTTTCCTTTTTTAAAGTAATTGTGCTGCTGAAGTGAGCATGATCTTTCCTTTTTTTAATACCCCATAGCATTTTGTTTTTCTTTGGCATGTTTCACACAGCACATTTTCCCTATCATTCTTAATAGATTGCAAGTCCCTTTTGGACATAGACTTTATCTTACACATCCTTTTATCCTCACTTTAGCATAATGTCTTCTGCTTGGAAGATAATTTTTAAAAGCATTTATTGAAATATGGGACTTCATTAAAATGAATATACATTAAAACAGTATGACTTTGTTTTTTAAAAAGTAATATCTCTTTATTGCAGAAATTTTTGAAACTACTGATAAGTAAAATGAAGAAGCAATCATGAGAAAAATAAATATTTGAGGACTTGCTGTATATATGGCAGGCACAGTATTAAGTATTTAAAATGAATATCTCATTTAATTCTTAACAGTTAACTATGAAGTTGACACCCTATGAAGTTGGTGGGTACCATTTTCAACTCTAATTTATAGATGTAGTGAGGAAAAAATGACCCTCATTCACCCAGAGAAAACTACTGCAGTATTGATTTTGGTGTGCTCCCATTTTTCTAAGTACGTATGTGCTTTCCCCCCTCAGTAATGTAGAAACTGTTAAATGAGTCACTTTTTCAGTAGAATACAAATGGTCAGCATTTTAGGACATTAAGCAGTTCTTACACATGAAATAATTTGGTTTAAAGCTCAATTGCCTTTAATCACTCACACTGAGAAAAAACATTTTAATGTACCAATTTGATAAAATATCACTTAACTTACTAGTGAGATTGCACATTTTAAAATGTTTATTGGTCATGTGTCTGTCATATTGGTTGCAACTGATTTTCCAGTCTTTTGTTACCTTTTGATTTTGTTGTATTTTTTGAGATTTTTTTCATGTTAAATGTATCGATTTTTACCTTTTTTTCCTCCTTTTGTATGAATTTCAGAAAGACTTTCTTTTCCTATTCAAAGATGGTAGTCATATGCGTCTAGATTTTAAAAAAATATTTGTATAATTTCATTTTTTAAAGTAAAATAGCATTTTATTATTCCATGATTATATACTCATTATAAAATAATTTTAATGAAAGGAAATCTTTTTTTTTTTTTTTTTTCACTCTTGTCGCCCAGGCTGGAGTTCAGTGGCATACTCATGACCACCGCAGCCTCAACCTGCTGAGCTTAGGTGATCCTTCTGCCTCAGTCTTCCAAGTAGCTGGAACTACAGATGCATGCCACCATGCCCAGCTAGTTTTTGTGATTTATCGTAGAGATGAGGTCTCACCAAGTTGCCCAGGCTGGTCTCGAATCCCCAGACTCAGGCAATCCTCTCTCCCCAGCCTCCCAAAGTGCTGGGATTACAGGCTGAGTCACCGTACCCAGCTGATAAAAGGACATTTTAAGCAATAAAGTGAAATCTTCCATAACCTCATGTCCAAAGATAGTTATTATTAAAATGTTGATTGTATGTCCTTCCAGAATTTTTTCTTTGCACATATTATCACAATGTGAGGATTATGCAAATATTATCTTACATAGTTTTATATAATCATTTTTAGTAACTTCAGAGTTTTCAGTTTTGTGAATTTACCATATATTAGTTAGTATCCTACTGTTGGGTGTTTAATGTCCAATATTTTATTGTGATAAATCTACAGTGAATACACTCATAATGCCCTGCTCTCACTTAACCTATTTGAGAGAAATTCCTAGAAGTGAGATTCCTGAACTCTTTTTTTCCCTTTTTTTAAAATTTTATTTTATTTTAAAGATGTGGGGTACAATTCAGAATTAGGTATACAAGTGGTCATCATACAGGTGAAGTTTGGGCCTCCTGTTGGTCCCTACTTTGCCTGGTTTGAGATCAGGTACACTTATTGATGTTGTGTGCCTCTTCTGGCATTTTTCCACTACTGCCAATTCCTTTCTTATAGTTTTATGATAAACGTTCAGGGTCCACTTATCACATGGAACCCACCATACTGCCCATCGAAACTGGACTGGATAAAAAAAATAAGTCGGATGTGGTGGCTTATGCCTGTAATCCCAGTACTTTAGGAGGCAGAGGTGAGAGGATTGCTTGAGCCCAGGAGTTTGAGACCAGCTTGGGCAACTTGGAAAGACCTCGTCTCTACAATAAATCAAAAAATTAGCCAGATATGGTGGTGCTTGCCTGTGGTTCCATCTTACTTGGAAGGCTGAGTTGGAAAGATCGCCTGCGGCCAGCAGGTCAAGGATGCCGTGGCTGTGAGCATGCCACTGCACTCCAGCTGGGGTGATAGTGAGATTCTGCTCCCTCCCCAGAATGTGGTACATATACACAATGGAATACTATGCAACCATAAAGAAGGACAAAGTAGGGTCTTTGCAGCAAATAATCCATAGTACTCCCTTTATAGCACTGTGTTTCTTTTCTCCATAGCTTAAACCTTGGTTTCTAATTGTAGTGTTTGTTTAGGTGATACCTATCTCCTCCACCAGACAAGTCCCATGAAGGCAAAAGTATGAAGTTGTGGTGATTTTTTTTTTACACTTTATTTTGGAATATGGTGCAAGATGACAGTATAGATTTAGAGGCTATAATACTCAGTGATCTATCACAGAAACAAAGAACTGAGTACCACATATTCTCACTCATAAGAGATTCTTGAGCTTAATAGTACTAGATTTCTAATTTTGATCTATCCCCGTTACTCCTTAAGCTAGAAACTTGGATTGTAGTGTCCATCTTCCTCACCTATCACATTCAAATTTTCATCGAATGTTGATTCTGACTCCAAATTATTTCTCAAATACACCTTTCTACATTTATACTGCTTCCATCCTGATCCAAGTCATAATCTTGTCTGATCTGGGCATAGTAGCAATTAAAGAATCTTTCTATCTGTTTTACCTAACTCCATTTTCCACACAGCACACAAAGGGTTTCTTAATAAACATGAATCTGACATAAACATAGATCTAACATTTCTGTTCAAAATTCTTCACCACTTTCTGTTTTACTCAGAGTATTATGCAGACCAATATGCAGACCGTTTTTATGGCTTTCAAGGCCCTCCAAAATTAGGTCTCAGGCTGGGCTCGGTGGCTTAGCCTGCAATCCCAGCACTTTGGAAGGCGGAGACCAGTGGATTGCCTGAGCCCGAAGGTCCAAGACCAGCCTGGACAATTTGGCGAGACCTCGTCTCTACAATAAATAAATAAATAATTAGCTGGGCATGGTAGCGCACGTTTGTAGTTCAAGTTACTTGGAAGTTTGAGGTGAAAGGATTGCCAGAGCCCAGCAGATCGACACTCGGGTGGCCATGAGTATGCCACAGCACTCCAGTCTGGGCAACAGAGTAATACTCCAACTCAAAAAAAAAAATCAGGTCTCTACTCGTTTTTCCAAACTTATTTTGTGCCATCTACCCCCTCTCTATTCTCCAACCACACTGACTTGTATTTTTCTTCAAATTCTCTAGGTCCTTTTCTGCCTCTGGGCCCTTAAACATTCTGTTCTTTCTACTTGGAAAGCTCTTACCTCCACTTGTTACTTAACCAATTTCTGCCCATCACTCAGAGTTCATCTTAGAACTTTCCTGATCCACAAGGAAATAATCCATAGTACTTCCTTTATATCACTGTGTTTCTTTTCTCCATAACTTAAACCTTGGTTTCTACTTGTAGTATTTGTTTATGTGATATCTATCTCCTCTACCAGACAAGTCCCATGTAGGCAAGAATTCTTTCAGTTCTACTCATGATTGTATGTATACTCAGCACCTAGCAGTTAAATGCTTAGTATTTGTGGAGTACATTAACGTTGCCACGTTACTCCTTAGATAAATAGAACCAACTTACATTTATATTAAAAGTATGAGGTTGTGGTAATTTTTTTTTTACACTTTATTTTGGAATATGGTGCAAGATACCAGGGATTTAACTTGATTTTTCCCAGTTAACCATTTATCCTGTAACCTGCTATTATTCTGTAATTCAGTATCTTCTCATCTTCTCACTTTAAAAAAATACCATCTGTATATTACAGCAAATTTTTATATCTCAAGTCTCTTATCTGGTACATTATTCTGTCAACCTATATGCCATAATTTTCATTATTTTTGCTTTTTAGTAGACAGTTATTTGATAGGCAAATCCTCTTCATCCTCTTCCTCTTCACTGTTTGCATCCATCCTATTTTCCAGATGAAGTCTTTACTATCTTTTTAAGTTGCAAAGAACCAAATCATACTGGGATTTCTATTAAAATTATATTGAACTTACAAAGTAACAGTGAGCCTTCCTGTCTACAAACATACTTTGTTCTATGTCATTTTCAAAATTTTGTAATTTTCTTATTGTGGGTTCTGAACATTTCTTAATTTTATTCTCATTATTTTTATTGCTGTTGAGAGAAGCTTATTTTTCTAGTTCTACCTATTAATTTCTAGTATAGAGAAAAACGATTTAGTTTTGTTTTTAATATTTTGTATTTTTAAGCCATTTTTCAGTTCTTTTGGATTTTTAAAATAACTAATGACAAATTGTCACAGAGCACTATTAATATGTTCATTCCAGGATAGGCATATTCTTTCAGAGCCTTGATATTGTTCTAGGGCATTGTCTGTAGTTTAATTTTAATGTCTTATTTACTTGCAGTGTGCATAATTAGGATTATATAATTGAGTCAAAGTGGAAATGTAGCCAACAGTTTAAGATTCCCTTCGAAAATTAATTAAAAGCAGGCTTTTTCCTTTTAAAATTTTCACAAAAGAATATTGTAAACCAGTATTGGCAGAGCAGTCTTAGTCCTAAAGTCGTGCTTTTCCCTTTTCAGGAAGTGGTTCTGAAAGATGGAAGAACTGAAAGACTAAAGTTGGAACTTGAAAGGAAAGATGCTGAAATTCAGAAGCTGAGAAATGTGATCACTCAATGGGAGGTTTGTGTCTATTTACTGTTGGAATAGAAAATAAGAATATAGGTTTGCACATTTTGCATTTTTCTTATGTGTAAATATGTTTAATAATCAGTTGATAGAAATAGCCATTCTACAATTTAGGTTTTTAAACTCTGGTTAATGATTTAATGTCTGAATGAGAATATGTTTTGTTTTTTAAAAAATCAGCTTTATTGAGGTACAGCTTACATATAATATATAATTTATTTTTATTGTAAAATATATATAACATAACCATTTTAAGTAAAATTCAGTGGCATTAAGTACCTTTATAATATTGTATAACCACGACTATCTATTTCTAGAACTATTTCACCATCCCAAACAGAAACTCTGTATCTGTAAACAACTCCCCATTCTCATTCTCCTCACCCCCTGGTAACTTCTAATCTCTAACAATTTGCCTATTCTAGGTACCTTGTAGGTGGAATCATACAATATTTATTTTTGTGTGTGTCTGGCTTATTTCACTCAGCATAATGTTTTCAAGGTTTATCTATGTTATATCATGTGTCAGAATTTCATTCCTTTTTATAGCTGAATAATTTTCCTTGAAGTGTGTGTGTGTGTGTGTGTGTGTGTGTGTGTGTGTGTGTATTAGATTTTGTATGCTGGTATACAAGTATATGAGTCCTTGCTTTCAATTCTTTTGGGTATATATCTAAGAGTGGGATTGCTGGATCATACTCGTAATTCTGTTTAACTTTTTGAGGAACTCCAAACTGTTTTCCATAGCAACTGTATCATTTTTTGTTCCTACCAGCAGTGAACATTTACTTTTAACCATAAATCTGTTACTCTTACATCTTCCCTTATGCTTTTTTTTGTAAATCTGGTTTTTAAAAATCTATTACTCACCTCATGTATCATTGTTTTTTGACTAATATTAATTCACTCATTAATTATGTACTGAGTGCCTGTAATATCCCAGGTACTTTTCTGGGCCCTCCTTATGTAATAGTGTGAAAAATAAATCAAGTTCTAGCCCTAATAGTTCTTATTTTCCTTCCTCCTCTACTCATGCCTTTAAGAATCATTCCTGGCTGGGTGTGGCGGCTCACACCTGAAATCCTTGCACTTTGAGAGGCCAAGGCAGGCGAATTGCTTGAGCCCAGGAGTTCGAGACCAGCCTGGGCAACATAGCAAAACCTCATCTCTCCAAAAAAAACAAAAAAAACAAAGTTAGCTGGGTGTGATGGCACTTCCTGTAGTCCCTGCTGTTGTGGTGTTGTGGGAGGTTGAGGCAGAAGGATTGCCTGAGCCCAGGAGGTCAAGGCTACGGCAGCTGTCATTGTGCCACTGCACTCCAGCCTAGATGACAGAGTAAGACCCCAACTCAAAAAAAAGGCTCATTCCTGCTAAAACCTTTTCTGACTGTACCCTCCTATCTCCCTTAGCTTTTCATTTTTAGTTTTCTTTGCTTTTGTTGTGCTAGAGACAGGGAATACAAACATGAGTTAGCAAGAAGTTTGTAGTCTAATGGAGAACATAACCATGTAAATAATTGCAGTACAAGGTAGGATCTATAATTGAGATTTGACAGACTGCTGCAGAAACACAGAAAAAGGAATGAATGAGTTGCTGCTATTGAAAACTGGTAAGGATTTAACATAAAAAACGATTTTTCCAGGTAGAGAGAAAGAAGAGTGTGTACAAAAGCATGGGAATGGTGGAAAGTACATTGTAGCTGACATTTAGAGAAATAGGAAGCTGTCGAAGGTGAGATTGGAGATATAAGTTGGGGGTCAGAATTTGAGACATTTAGATTTTAGAGAAGGCAGTATAAAAGTCTCTAGAAGGGAAGTGACATGGTAATTGTTTTGTAGGATGATAATGCATGGAGCTGAGGCTTGAGGTGAAGACAGTCTGGTAAAATAATGAATACATCCTGAGTGTAAGAGGAAGAGCACATTTTTTAACTGGTTTGGGAGATGGGAACTAGTAGATTCCATTTTGGACATGTTGACATTGAAATGGCTGTGGCATAGCAGGCATATATACTCCAAATGTAGGTAGTCACAGTGGAGTCACAACATGTATACATTTAACTTTATCACCTTTATATGCGCCTTATCGTGAAATTAAAAATACTAGTAAGGGCATTGTGTATTTCACATGTGCTCTTTATTATAAACTACATGTAACTAGTATTTTATATGTTTATGTTTTTATAGATACATTTACTCTACAGGATTGTATATACAAAACTGTACATGTAGTTTTTAATAAGCAATATAAGCGTTTTCACAGATAACCTTGCTTATTTTCAATTTTTGCTTTATGAACTGATTTTAGACCCTAAGTCTTGAATAAAAAGTGCCTTCATGAATACTGATCTGGACCTTGGACAAAAGTCTTGAGCTAGAGATAAGAGTATGGTGAGACAATAACATAGATTGAATCCCTGAGAGGGGGAATTTCATATGAGTGTAATTCCATATTCACAGTAAATAATTCTGTATTTCATAATGAATACAGTTGTAGTTGAGTGTGTATGTTTCCCCCATATGTGATTATATATATATATTTTTTTTTTTTGAGTCAAAGTGTCACTCTTGCCCAGGCTGAAATGCAGTGACACATTCACAGCTTACCACAGCCTTAACCTCCTGGGCTCAGGCATTCCTTCCCCCTCAGCCACCCAAGTAGCTGGGATTACAAGGGCATGCCACCGGCCCACCTAATTTCTTAACTTTTTTGTAGAGACAAGGTCTCCCTATATTGCCCAGGCTGGTCTGGAATTCCTGGATTCAAGCCATCCTCTTGCCTTGGTCTCCCAAAGTGCTGGGATGACAGATGTGAGCCCGGCTCCCCCTCATATTTTTATATTTCCTTCTGACTTGTCTCCCTTGTTCATTCCTAAACTGCTCTGCAGTCCTATTGCCTTTTATGTTTCCTTTGATGCTTACTTCAGTTTACTGTATTGACTGCAGTATTACACAGCAAACATTATTGATTTATTATGAGCAATTTAATGGACAGAGCACTATTTAATAAGGTTCATCATTACTGGGCTTAAAAATACATTTAAGCCGGGCTCGGTGGCTCAACCTGTAATCCGCGCCTTTGGGAGGCTGAGGTGAGTGGATTGCCTGAGCCCGCGGGTTCGAGACCTGCCTAGGCAGCGAAACCTCATCTCTACAATAAATAAAAAAATCAGCTGGGGCGTGGTGGCACACGCCTGTAATTCCGGCTACTCGGAAGGCTGAGGCGGAAGGATCGCCGGAGCCCAGCAGGTCGAGGCTGCGGTGGCCGGGAGTGGCCACTGCACTCCAGTCTGGGCGACAGAGTGAGACTCCAACTCAAAAAAAAAAACAAAAACATTTAAATTTGTTTTACAAAAAATTTTTTTGAATCTGACAACTTCTATACATATCTATGTGCACGTTGAAAAAATAAGTTTCTTATACTGATCTGTTTTCCTTAGGCTTTTGTTTTTCTGTAATATGTTAAGTGTATTGTTTTCTCTATTTTAAAAAAAATTTTATTGAGTTGAGTCTCACTCTGTTACTCATAACTGGAGTGTTGTGGCACAATCATGGCTCATTCCTGGGTTCAGGCGACTCTTCTGCCTCAGCCTCTCGAGTTGCTGGCACTACAGGTGTGTGCCTCTACAGCCGGCTAATTTTTTGATTTTTTGTAGAGACAGGATCTCACTGTGTTGCTCAGATTGGTCTCAAACTCTTACAGCAGTCCACCTGTCTCAGCCTCCCAAAGTGCTGGGATTATAAGTGTGAGCCACCACACCCAGCCTGCGCTAATGCACTAATGTATTACATCTTTATAAATGATTCATAGAGTGTTATAAGATATATTGAATAAGGGCAGTGTAGCCAGAAAATTGCCTAAAATATGGATGTTGGTTTGGGAACACAATTCTTATTCTTAAATGTGTAATTGTATCATTTATATAGTATGAAAAGAAGCTAAGCTATTTGGGAAGAGAAATTGAAAAAGACTTGAAAGATATTTCAGTTAATTATTAATTCATATCAGAAAAAGTTATTATAACAATAATTTTTTGTTTTTTAGTCAAAGTCTCACTCTGTCACCCAGGCTGGAGTGCAGTGGTATGATCATGGCCACCACAGCCTCGACCTCCTGGGCTCAGGCGATCCTTCTGCCTCAGCCTTCCAAGTAGCTGGAACTTCAGTCATGCGCCACCACATCCAGCTAATTCTTTGATTTATTGTAGAAATGAGGTCTTGCCAGATTTCCCAGACTGGTCTCGAACACCTGAGTTCAGGCAATCCTCTCACCTTCGCTTCCCAAAGTGCTGGGATTACAGGCATAAGTCACTCTGCCCAGCCTATAACAATAATTATTTAGTCAGTGAAAAAACAAAAGATTAGTTAACCCGTAACTAAGAAGGTATAGACCTGCACTATACAATTCAATAACCAAAATTTAAATTGAGGTTAAGTAAAATTGACCCTAACTTAACTTCATTTTCTCAGTCACACTAGCCATATTTCTAGTGTTCTTTCTGTAGCCACATATGTTGGACAGTGGTAGATATAGGAACAGATATAGAAGGTTCTAGTATATTGCTGGACAGTCCTAGTTTGGAACTATGAATCATTTTTCTTTTGGTTTTCATCTAAATTATTTTGAATCATATAAAGATTTTATTTGATGAAGAAAAAAGAGAGATGCTTCAGGAAAAATTTGTATTATCCTGAGTTTTTTCCACCTTATTCCTCTTTTTTTAAATTTTCGATCACTTATAATATTGATATCTATTATTGTACCAGGGATTTAATTTAAGTAGTAGATAGTTTTGAACACATTTTCACCCATCCTGTTTCTTTCAAAAGTAATTATGTCTTTGAGCAAGTCTGGAATTCAGCTCCATAAATTGGTAGTAAATCATTAATTATATCATTTACTTTTTTAAAAAACTATATCTTTTTTCTTTGACTATTAGGCAAAATATAAAGAAGTAAAGGCAAGAAATGCACAGTTACTGAAAATGCTTCAGGAAGGTGAAAGTAAGTGACTTTGTATGTTTTTATAATTAAAAGTTTATCTTAATATCTGAAGATAATTTTTAAATATGTCATTTATCAACTCAACAAAATAGTGTTTGATAGTACAATAGGGTGACTATGGTTAATGATAATTTGCATATTTCAAAATAGCTAGAAGAGAAGATTTGAAATGTTCTCAGCACAAAGAAATGATAAATGGTTGAGGTGCTGGAGGATATCTTTAAGACTGCCTAAATATTGCATGTATGTATCAAAATACTACATGTATCCCATAAATATCTACAATAGTTATGTATCAATAAAAAAGAGTTGGAAAAAACTCAACAAAACAAAAAGGTTTTTCAGAGTGATATAAACTGGATAGTTACTGATGTTATTATCACAAGTCATTCTTACAGCATCTTAGTTTTATGCAAATTTACAACTATTCAGGTAAGAGAAACCGTGAAAATTCAATTCCTATAAATCACTGAATGATATTTAGAGAGAAAATAAGCATAACATTTCTTAGGATTTCTTAGGATGATAGGAGGCAGCCTGTCATCACTTTAGGTTTTCCTTTTTGTTTCCTTCTTTCCTTATCTTCTCTTCCACTGCTCTTCACACTTTCACTGCTACTCTAAACTTCTGACAAAAGGCCATCAGCAGGAAGACAAGGAAATTAATACAAAAAATGATTATAGATAGGAAGATTAGTAAAGCCCACCAAATCAGTTACATTTCTCTGCATACCAAGTGACACTTACCTTGAAGTTCTGTGAAAATTCTCTATTCAAAACAGAAAAGGAAGTGATATTAATTTTTATTTGAGATTTATGCAAAACAAATTATAAACAATAGAAGAGACATAGATTAAGGCAAATGAGAAAATAGTCTCCTGAATGGACAAAATTAAATGTAAGAAACAATTTTTCTATTAATAAGAGCTAATCCAAAATATAGCTCCTATGAGTACTGCATAACACTTTAAAAATTGTGAAATAAACACTGAAGAATAAAAAACAAGATACCAAAAATTCTTTTCAGATGTGAAGGTACAGTAAACCCTCTACATCCATGGGTTCCCCATCTGTGGATTCAACCAATTGCAGATCAGAAAATATTTTTAAATTGCATCTGTACTGGATATGTGCAGATTTTTTCTTGTCATTACTCCCTAAATGATACAGTGTAGCAACTCTTTACATAGCATTTACATTGCATTTGGCATTATGAGTAATCTAGAGATGATTTAAAGTATATGAGAGGATATGCGTAGGTTATATGCAAATATTATGCCATTTTATATCAGAGACTTTAGTGTCCAAGTATTTTGGTGTCCTTCAAAGGTCTTGGACCAAAGGAACCAATCCTCCACAGATCCGAGAGTTGATTGTACTGGGAGTAGAACTGTTCAACCAAAATTTAAACTATGTTACAAGACAGTTATCAAAAAGATATGAGTCTACAGCCATACCACCCTGAGCTCACCTGATCCCTTCAAAATCATGTGTATAAAACCAGAAATCATGCCTGGCTAGACAGAATGTATAGTCTTAAAGTAGATTCAAATTTATATTTTTTTTATAACTTAAGTATTACACAACATAACTATGATGGAGTAGAAGTTAAGAATAATGGGGGAGCCGGGCTCGGTGGCTCAGCCTGTGTAATCCCGTGCTTTGGGAGGCTGAGGTGAGCGAATTGCCTGAGCCTGCGGGTTCGAGACCCGCCTGGGCAACTTGGCGAGACCTCATCTCTACAATAAATCAAAAATAAACCGGGCGTGGTAGCGCGCGCCTGTAATTCCAGCTACTAGGAAGGCTGAGGCGGAAGGATCGCCGGAGCCCAGCAGGTCGAGGCTGCGGTGGCCAGGAGCGGCCACTGTACTCCAGTCTGGGTGACAGAGTGAGACTCCAATTAAAAAATAAAAAAAAAAAGGAATAATGGGGAAAGGCATTATTTGGACATTTAGATGTCAGCATCCTGAGATTAATTTGGATCTGTGCATATTCCTGGGTCTTTCAGTGAACAAAAGTGTGAAAATAAAATAAACTTTTTAAAGATACATTTCTAATTACAGAAATGAAGGGTATTATTGAACATTTGATATGTAAGTTCTAAATATATAAAAATAAAATAGTAATCCCCACTAATAATCATTGTGGAAATTGAGATCGTTAAGTGACAAAAGCGTGAACTCAAAAATAGATTAAAAATGGCTACCAATAAGTAAGGTCAGTGTCCATAGTCCATACTGTACTCTAAGTAGAAGAATTTTATATAGGATCATTACATGAAATTTCTAATAACACTCTAGCATTTATAATGTAACTATAAATACAGTCAGTTTTGTTATAATGCAGCATGTGTTTCTAAAAATCACTAGTCTCTGTAAAAATCACATAACTAAAACTACAAGACATGAGAAAAAGGGGTTTAGGAGAGCACAACACTCAAAAACTTTATTAGTGACACATTAAAAAATATGGGAACCTAATAAAAACAAATAACACATGTTAAAATGGTTATATACATAAATATTACATAAATATGACAGTTTGCATTGATGAAAATCTAAAGTAGGCTTCGTAGGGGTTTAAGCTTATTTGTTACTGTTAAGTGGTAAAAGGATGAAAAGTTGTAACACCAGATGAGTGTGGTTCTTAGCACGAGGTGAACTGAGGTAACTAGTAGATATTTGAGGTGTATACATATATAGATGTGGTTTTCTGTGTTAATGAAATGGTGCTTAAGGGCACTGAAAATTTGTGTTATCTTCAAGTTGTTACCTAATATATCAGCGTCATTGAAACAAGTTTGTATTTTCAAAACAGGCATTATAGGAAAACTGACAGTAATGAAGTATTACATACTTCTTAAAAATCACTAGTTTTCAGCAAGTATATCTAATCCTAGGGATGGAAGAGCAGAAAGTGTAATTTGTGAAAGTTCCCAAGTTGATTCATGAGAGACGGAGTAGATTCTTGATACCATATGTCATCTCATTAAGTATCATATTAAACTATGAAAAATAAATTTGAATTCTAGTGTTACATTGGCAGAATTGTGGTGATATCAGTACTCATGTAGTTGAACAGTTCCTCCTTTATTAATTTTATTACAGTTTTACCTCTTCCATCTGTCCTACCTTGTTTTCAAAGTGTGAAGCTACTTTTTTATGCACTAGCCATCACCATGAGTTAAGGAAGTTCTCAGCCATGTGAAGATTTCTAAAGCTTAGTAAACATAGGGGTCAAAATATAGATCTCTTGCTTCCTCCAAGAGAGAGAAACCTCTAGAAAATGAATAGTTCTGAGAGAACACGTGTTATATGATCAGTTATGATCATATATAAACTATATTTATTTGACAGCACTTTATTGATATGAAAAATAACAGACTAATAATCTTTTGGCATTACAGTATGTTTACCAAAAAGTACTCTAGCCGGGCTCGGTGGCTTGGCCTGTAATCCCACGCTTTGGGAGGCTGAGGTGAGTGAATTGCCTGAGCCCACGGGTTCGAGACCCGCCTGGGCAACTTGGTGAGACCTCATCTCTACAATAAATCAAAAAATCAGCTGGGTATGGTAGTGTGTGCCTGTAATTCTGGCTACTCGGAAGGCGAGGTGGAAGGATCGCCGGAGCCCAGTGGGTCGAGGCTGCAGTGGCCGGGAGTGGCCACTGCACTCCAGTCTGGGCAACAGTGAGACTCCAACTCAAAAAAAAAAGTACTCTATATTGTTTTAAAAATATTGCTTTACATTTAGTCAAGGTATTTAGTATAGATGTAAAAATTAATCTTTCATCATATCTGCATATCTGTAAAATTGGCATTTTAACACCACAGAAAATGTAAAATTTCCAAGAAAAAATGCTGTGATGATAATGATCAGAATTTACTAGCAAAATTTTTAAAAAATTTTCTGGTGGAAAATAAAGAGTTATGCAAGATCAAGAAGTACATTCATTAAGTATGCAGACAAGAAATCATTGTTCTCTCACGGCACTGCTATATCTTAGTTTGCTAAAACATTTTACTAAAGTATTTGAGTGAGTGAAAAGACTGTACTACTGTTTTTCCTTTTTTGTTAGTGAAAGATAAAGCAGAAATACTTCTGCAAGTTGATGAATCACAAAGTATCAAGAATGAGCTAACTATACAGGTAAGAAACTGTGGAGCATACATGACTGGTTTTCTTAAGTTAATCTTTAGTTTTGACTTATTAAAATCGACTAAACAGAATTAAAGCCCATCGACACTGCAAGAAAGTGATATAAATATACTTTATTGTTATGTAGGATCAAATATACGAAGATTCTGTGTTACTATACAAAGGGAGCTAGACATGCAGAATGGTTGTATTTTAATGAACTATGAGTATAAGAGAAAAAGGGCAGTTCTGTAGAACTTGTCCTGTGCCTGGACTTGATTTTCTCGCCTTCACATCCAAGCTTATCCCATCTATCCTTAATATACAGCTGTGTACAATGCCCAATGGAAATTATGGGGAGAGTTTAACTTCTGCTAACTCATCCATCTGGTTGTGAAAAATCATCATTGTGAAGAAGTGTTAAGAATTAGATTATTGCCCCCCAAAAAGCCTTTTTCTTACTATTTGGTTATAGGTGACTTCACTTCATGCTGCATTAGAACAAGAGAGATCTAAAGTGAAAGTATTACAAGCAGAATTAGCCAAATACCAGGTATGCTTTTATAATTTTGAAGTGTTTTCATCACAGTATATTTGGAGTTTATACTATGTGAGGATACATGCACTGTTTTAGTCTTAGGCCAAAATTTGTTCACCAAATATATTTACAGTTTTGTTTATTGGTCATATAACTTACAATTAGAAGTTGTTGAGGTTATTCTAGATATTGGTTTACACAGCAATAACTAAAGTAATTCAGAAAAATCCTTGAACTACATAGATGATATGACATACATGTCATTGAATCACATTAGGGTAAGACACACAATGACATTTGTTTCATTATATCATAAGTTTGATTAGTTAGATACAGTGATATCTTCTAGATATCTCCATTGTTAAGATATCTATTCCCTTTTATAGTTATAAGTAATAAGTGGGTGATACTTTGAGATTTTGTGAATATGCTTTTAGCATGCGTTGATGTTATTTGTATCAGTTATTTTGGTAATTGCAAAATAGTTTTTTCTAATTCTATAATTCCTTCTACATTTATAAGCTGGCATTCAGAATTTTTTTCTGGATGAAGCAATTAAAAATATCAGTGCTTGGTTTCAATATGTATATATGTGTGTATATGTATATATCTGCTTGTACATATGTATGTGTGTCTGAATCTTTATATGCATTACTTAATGTGGGATTACAGTCAAAAAAGCTCGAAAGCCACTGGTGGTATAGAGAACGTAAAAGTTGTTTAGTTCTAGCTTTAAAATCTGATCAATCCAGAAAGGAGACTTCCCTTTGCCTGGGAGCCTTTGAAAAGGATTCTTGTGTGTTGTTTTGGGTTTAAAAAAATCTAATTGAGAAGCATAGTAAGAGTTTTAGGCTATATAACATTGGTGCTTATATATGGTGGGTATCTACTTTAAAGAAGTTTTTTTTACTAAATTTATTTTTATTTTCCTGCTAACAGGAAATAAACCTTGTGAGTTTCTTTGTTTTGTTTTTTGTGACAGGGTCTCCTCTGTCGCCCAGGCTGGAGTACAATGGCACTATCCTGGCTCACTGCCGCCTCAAATTCCCAGGCTCAAGCGATCCTCCTACCACAGCCTCCTGAGTAGCAGGACTGCTGGGATATACCACCAGGCCTGGCTAATTTTTTTTTTTTTTTACCTTTTTGTATAGATGAGGTCTTGCTGTGTTGTCCAGGCTAGTCTTGAACTACTGGCTTCAGGTGATCCTCCCACCTCGGCATCCTAGAGTGTGAAGATTATAGGTGTGAGCCACCAAGCCAACCTTGTTTTTTGACATATCATTATACATCTCATGTTGCATAAAACCTATTCATGCCATTTTTCTCTGAATAAATCTTTGGAGAAATTTTATGTGGTCAGAAGTGAACAGCAACATTCTTACACTTGGGTGTTGTTTTGTTTTAAAAGATTGATGTAGAAATATTTTTTAACCCAAGAGGGAACCTTTAGTCAGAAAAAGGATAAATAGAAGTCAAGAGAAGCTCCCGCCATTATCAAGTGCGTTTGGGCCCCATGTGCCCCTTGTATGACCACCATTTTAAGAAATGCAGTTCCACAGACAAGTAGTTTCCAAACTTGACTTGTCATCAGGATCACTTGGAAGCATTTTGAACTACAGATTGTTAACCAGTTAGATAAGTGTAGGACAAAACCTAGATATCAGAATTTAAAGAATATTACTACTTAGGTGATTCTGATGATCAAACTAAGTTTGGATCATTGCAATAGTTTATAAAATTAGGATAAACTGGCCAGGTGCAGTGGTTCATGCCTGTAATCCCAGCACTTTGGGAGGCAGAGGTGAAAGGATTGCCTGAATCCAGGAGTTCGAGACCAGCCTGGATAACTAAGTGAGACCTCATCTCTACAATAAATGTAAAAAAATTAGCCAGTAGTCCCAGCTACTTGGAAGGCTGAGGTGGAAGGGCTGCCTGAGCCCAGCAGGTCGAGGTTGTGGTGAAAAGTGAATTTGCCACTGGGTGACAGAATGAGATGCCATCTCAAAAAAAAGGAAAAACTACAAAACTGTTATATGGTAAATACATCAAACTGTTATTTATGGTTAGATTGGGGGTAAAGTAATTATGGATGATTTAAATTTTCTTTGTATGTTTGTACTTTCCATATTTCTACAATGAATATTTGTTTTTAAAATCAGAACAAAGCAGAAAATGTTATATTAAAATTTACATAAAATTATTTTATACTGCCTCTACTTTTCCTTGGCTCAAGTCAAAGACCATAAGTGATGTTTCATACAGAACAAATTAATATATATATATATATCTGTATTCACATATATATATATATATGCATGCCACTGAGCAATATGAAAAGTATAACCTACTTTTCAATCTACTAATGAAGAAAATAAAATTTCTAAGTGAATATGAACAAAACTAGACAGAACTTAAATTATAAGTTGAATTACCCAAAAGGTAATGACTGGAATTACTAATTTGCTGATCATGTGGAGCAAAGTAAATGTATGGCTTAATTTAGTATTGATCAAACACTTTAGTTCTTTAAAAAACTCTACAGTCAAAATGAGCTCTAAAAAATAAGATATTGGTGATCTTACTAAGCCAAAACTAATTCAAATAGAAGTAACTGTTTTCTACAACCTATTTTAACTCTTTATAAAAATAAACATATAAATAATTCAAAAAAAGAAATTGCTTTTTTCTTATATCCCAAAATGCCTTTGGTCTATATTCATAAAATGAAAATGGCCCCAAAATAGTATTTACTAAATAATTTGCTGTATTTTTCTTTACAGGGTGGCAGAAAAGGAAAAAGAAACTCTGAATCCGACCAGTGTAGGTGATTACATTAGCCTTTGAAGTCAACACAGAAATTAAAACTTTCAGGATTTTTCAAAAATGTATATATTTAATGCTGTGCAACTGCTAAACTATGCAGTTTTTGTTGAAGGAACTAAAAGCAACTAGCTCACTAACAGTCTATAGTTTTATGTTTTGGCTTAACGTGAAAAAAGAAGAAATATAGAAATCCAGCAGAATTCAGTGATTATTGTTTACTATCCATACTTCTTATCACTTTAGTTTTTCATCAGTCAATAAAAATAATTTACTCTTCCATTAATATGTTTGATTTTTTACATTTCAGAAACACGTGAAAGTGTGTGTGTGTGTGTGTGTGTGTGTGTGTGTGTGTGTGTGTGTGCCTACAGCACAATCAGTAGGGTCCTTTCAGTTCAGCAAATGTTTGCTCAGCACTTTTTGTGTACTAAACCCTATAGGACATACAAGATGAAATATGGTTGATAACCTCAAATAGCATGCTTAGGGAAATAGAAGGTGTGGTGAGTAAAACAGCAGCAAAAAAGAATTATCATAGATATTAGAGTGTGAAATTCTGTTGTTTGGAAATTCAGAAAACTTGCATACGGTAGTTTAATTCAGAGGATAGATATTTTGTCTGTAACTTTATTGATAGGCATTCCAGGCAGACAGAATGAAATCTGGGCTGGAAGATTTGTCTAAAGAACAGTCTGTGAATGCTTTCACTGTAAGATAAGGGGTAAACCAAGGTTGTCCACTCTCCACCCCTCCCCCATGTCAACAATGTATAAGTGATCCTACTTAATGCAGTAAATGAAGAAAAAAAAGTATACAGATTGCAAAAATAAATAAATAAATAAAGAACAGACTGCCTTGAGGACAGTAACATGACACACACTGGAAATAGAAAGTGTTGCTGTGTGGGAGAAATAAATAAGAGATTTTTCATTGGTATAATCAGTTGCTGGAATAATTAGTAGGTTGAGATTTGGATTTTTTAAATAGTTATTAAATTACAGTTATTCAGGGTGTGGTGGCTCACGCCTGTAATCCCACACTTTGGGAGGTGGAGGCAAGAGGACTGCTGAGCCCAAGGGTTTGAGGTCAGCTTGGGCAACTAGTAGAAATCTCGTCTCTACAATAAATCAAAAATTAGCTGAGTATGGTGGCACATGCTTGTGGTTCTAACTACTTGGAAGGCTGAGGTAGAAGGATGGATCGTCTGAGCCCATCAGGTTGAGGCTGTGGTGGCTGTGAATGTGCCACTGTACTCCAACCTAGGCAACAGAGTGAGACTCCGACTCAATAAATCAATCAATCAATAAATAATTAAAATGCAGTTATAATTTATTAAAATACAAGGATTTTTTTTTTGCTGTGGATGAACACATAATTACTGGTCTTGGCCTCCATAACCAGCATTATATGAAAGATTCTACTTCATGACAGTCTTTGAAGAAAAAATACTTAAACTGAAAGGTAATGAAATTGTCATTGTTGCTTGTTTTTGGCGTCTGAACCTTGCAAAGAATTGTTACTACTTAATCCCTACATTCCAATTGCTTAGTCTGCTATGAGGCACAGAGTAGGTACAAAGAAACATTTAATTAACAAAGTTGTAAAGCTTAATTAAAGACAATTTTCTCCTAAGTTTACCTTTAAGAATAGATATTAGCCGGGCTCGGTGGCTCCTCAGCCTGTAATCCCGCACCTTTGGGAGGCTGAGGTGAGTGGATTGCCTGAGCCTGCGGGTTCGAGACCCATCTGGGCAGCGAGACCTCATCTCTACAATAAATAAAAAAATCAACCGGGCGTGGTAGCACGCGCCTGTAATTCTGGCTACTCGGAAGGCTGTGGTGGAAGGATTGCCGGAGCCTAGCAGGCAAGGCTGCGGTGGCCGGGAGCGGCCACTACACTCCAGTCTGGGCAACTGAGTGAGACTCCAACTCAAAAAAAAAAAACAAAAGAATAGATATCATTAGTACCTAATTAATTTGTTAGGCATATATGGTAATGTTCCATGATAACATATTTTTTAGCCCGGTGAAGAACTAAGTCAGATTTGTAATACTGTCTTATATAAGCTGGACAGAACCTGAATCAGAATTATTTCAATTATAATTTAATTGCTCAAGTAGTTAATCAACTAAGTTGCCAAAGCACATTATATTATCTGCTTTTGATTATCTGCCTGCATATTATCCATTTGGTACATTATCTAGCATCTAGCACAGTGCCTTGTGCATGGTAGACATTCAACAGATAGGCCATTTTCTACTAGTGTATATTGAATAAAAATCACCTGGGCACATGGAAAACACTTCACTGATCATCCTCTTTTGTGTCAGCATTTTCTAGAGTACTGTATTCATAGCTCTGTTTGTTTCCCCCTGAATTATTCTTCCTTGACTGATGTATCCACTCCTATGGCCTCATCTATCAATTCTGGGCCAGCGTTTCAGTTCCAGAAGAGAAAGCTTTATCTAGTAAGAGATGGAAAAAACAGTCAGTGGTCAACTGGTGATTTCTTCGATTTTGCTAATTGACTTCTCAGGCATTCTGCTTTAATAAATATCACTCAGACTCTTCAGTTTCCTAAATGTTAAATGAAATTATTGATTGCACATTATGTGCCAGGTACTGTGTTAAGTATTGGAGATGCAAATATGAGACATCCTGGTATTCAAGGTGTTCACAGTCAGTAGGAAGAAAACAAAAATGCAAAGAAATGATTGTAAAATATACTAATAAATAATCTTTTTATATTCACATTTATATTGAAGTATAGAAGAAAATGCATCTTACTATTTTAAAGGGGTATTTCAGACATTTTAATGATTTCAAACTCCATTAATGTCTTACTAAAAATGTGATTATGGCAACATAGCCAGTTAAATTCAGCAAATATATTTGACATCATTTATAATGTGTTAGTAAAGCCAGAGGAGCTAAGCAGTGTTTGCATCCCAGTTCTATTACTTATTGGTTGTGTGACCCTGGTCCATAATGAATCTTCAGTAAATGACTGACAGAGTGAATTAGGTATCAAATAGGAACAGAGCTGGGTATAGTGGCATGTGCCTGTAGTCCCAGCTACTTGGGAGTCTGAGGTGGGAAGATCGCTTCAGCCCCAGAGTTTGAAGCTGTGGTGAGCAGTGATCATGCCACTGTACTCTAGCCTGGGTAACAAAGTGAGACCCCTGCCTCAAAAAACAACAACAACAACAAAAACAAACAGAAGGGGGAACAGATAGTGAAAGTTTTGAGTAAAAAGCTATATAAATGGCTACCTTCAAATTATTTTTGATCTAATGGGAATAAAAGAGCACAGCACATAAGTTATTAAAATTAAGAAGATGGTGGAGTCCACAAAATATGGATGTATACATGTATATGTATATATATTCTTAGCTATCCACCCCAATCTAGCCTTCAGATGACTCCAGCTCCCTTTCAATGCAAACACATGAGAGATCCAGAGGGAAGGAGAACTGGTGAACTGAGCCCAGTTAATTCACAGCACAGTGAGAGATAATATAAAATAGTGGCTATTAAAATCCACTAAGTTTTCAGATGGTCTGTTATTGCAGCTTAAAGAGATACACTATTCCAATATTTAAAAACCCCTTTCTGTTACTTTTCTCTTCGGCACCAGCCACCTATTTATAAGGAATTATGAATGTCAAAATTACAACAGTATGGAAAAAGCTGTGTTGCCCAGTTTAGGATGGTGTTATGTTGCAAGTTTCATGAGTTCAGTTGTTAATATCAGCATTTCGGTTGTTTAAGTTTAGGAGTTTTTGAGTTCTCAGTCATTTGAACCAACTGAATTTTTACTTAATTTCTATGTGGCATTCGTGACAGTTTTGTAAATGAACATATTGACAAATATTGACAAAGTAACTAAACCTAAAATACCTAGCAGAATACATTCAGGAGAGGCTCATTTCTACAAATGGCAAAAAGATTTTATTGGTTAATTATGGCAGATAGCATTTTTAACTTTAAAATGTGGATTACAACTTATGTGGATAACAACCTGTTTTCATTCTAAAAAAACTCTGGAATTAATTTATTTAAAAATTGAATATTCATTCTTACATATTACAACTTCAGTCACCTTCAAAGTACTCTCTGTTTGATGCAATACACCTATCGAGACACTCTTTCAACTGCTCAAAACAGTTTTGAACTCATTTTTGATGCTTTTTAGTGCTTCTGCCATTTTAAAATTTCATCTCTTTCACTTCTCTTTCATTTCACCTCAAAATGTTTTCCTTTGAGGACTTTTTTTGTTTCCCAGGAAACAAAAAAAAAAGGTCGCTCAGAGTGAAATTGGGTGAAGAGGGAGGGTACAGCATGGGGGTCCTACTATTTTTGATAAAAAACTGAGCACTCGGCATGGTGTGGGGAGGTGCATTGTCATGGTGGCAAAACCAGTCACCTGTTTACCACAGAAAAATTTCACTAAAGCCGAACACAGCTCTCACAACAATCCTAGCTAGTACTCTGATGCCGATGGGTTCTAGAATGCTTATTTAGCAGGGAAGCCTGTGTTATAAGGGGCCTGCCCTCCCAAAAGGAAATTCTGGGTTTTTTGGGATCCCTCCTCATAAAATTCATTGTGATGTAAGCTTATTATTTTATGATCTGCATTCTACTACAGGCTTCTTGCCTTAATTGAAACCTGGTTATCCTAAGAACACTGACGCCATTGAAATCCTCTTGAATGGCCGATATTTCCTCTCACACGTTTCATGTATCTCAGGGCCATGAAGTGAATTTCTTGCTGCTTCACTGCCGCCCAGTTTTTCTCTCTTTTTAATAAGTCACAGCTCTTTTGAAGCTTTGCCATGTCTGTGCTCTATTACTTCTCTCTCTTCTCATTATAGTCATCCAGCTACTTGTTCTCATGCTTTAAAAGGACAGTAGCTCCTTTGTTACTGTTTCTTCCCTACTTGTGTTGCATCGATCACTCTCAGTAACTTGAACATCTACATGGATGTCATCTAGTCCTGAAGTATTTTTTTAATACAGCTTTATTGAGATATAGTTTACATACCATAACATTTACCCTTAAAGTGTACAATTCATTGGTTTTAGTGTATCCATGGGGTTGTGTAGCCATCGCCACTAACATTGAAATATTTTCATCACCTCAAAGAAATATTTTGCCCGTTATTAGTCATTCCACATTCTGCCTTTTCCCAGCCCCTGACAACCACTAATCTGCTTTCTGTCTCTAAAAATTTACCTATTCCTGGATATTTCATATAAATATTCTATATGTCCTGTTGTATAATTGTGTTACTTTTATTTGTCACGTTTTCAAGTTTCATTCATGTTATAACATGTATCAGTGCTTTATTCCTTTTTCTTGGTGAATAATACTTTGTCGTATGGCTATATCACATTTTACTTATATATTTACCCATTTATAGACATTTGGATTGTTTCTACTTGGGATATTATGAATAATGCTACCATGGACATTCATGTACAAAGTTTTGTGAGGACTTAAGTTTTTTATTCTCTTGAGGATATATATATCTTGAGGAGTGGAATTGCTAATATGATAACTCTATGTTTAATCATTTTAGGAATTTGCAAACTTTTCCAAAGTGGCTGCACTGTTTCACATTCTTTCCAGCAGTATAATGTATGGGAGTTCCAATTTCTCTACATCTTCAACCTTGCTTGTTATCTTCTGTCTTATTGTAGCTACCCTAGTGAGTGCGAAGGGGTATCATTTGGGTTTTGTTTGCATTTCCCTAATAGTTAATGATGTCAAACATCTTTTTGTGTACTTATTGACCATGTGTATGTTTTCATCTTCTTTGGAGAAGTGTCTATTAAAATTCTTTGCCCATTTAAAAATGGGTTATTGTTGAGCTGATGGCCTCTTTTTGTGACATGTTTACCTTCAACTATCTTTGCCTCCATTCCACCTAAAATACTCCTGGAGTTATAACCTATGCCACATTGTATTTAACACACTGTAGCATACCCAAAAGCTCAATATCAGACATCCTACTCTCTGAACAACATCTGTCTTTCCAGGTCTTTTGCTAGTCCTTTGTAATAATATTTCTTCAACTTCATTCAGATCTCCAAATCCACTAACCCTATGACTTTTGGTTAACTTTGCATTTTGAAATAATTTTAGATTTACAAATAAGTAGCAAAACGAAAACTAATATATACAGTTTCAGTACATCCTTTATCCAGCTTCTCTGCTGTAAACATAGAGCCATAACACAATTATTAAAACTAGGAAATTAACATAGATGAAAATACTATTAACTAATCAAAGACCTTATTAACATTTCACAAACTGTGCAAAACTTTTTGCTCACTTTATGGTCAGGATCCAATCCAGTGTTCCACATAGTATTTAGTAGTCATGTCTCTTTAATAACTTCCAGTCTGGGCTATTTTCTCAAGTCTTCATCTTTCATGATTTTGACACTTTTGAAGAGCGCTGGCCAGTTATTTTATATAATGTTCTTCAATTTGGATGATGATTTATCACAATTCTAGATTAAAAGTATGCATTTTAGGCAAGAATCCCACAGAAATGATATTGTGGCCTTTTAGCCCATCATACCAACGGGCTAAATGATGGCTATGTCTTATTAGTGCTGTTATTAACTTTTATCACTTGCTTAAGGTGTTTTCTGCTAGGTTTATTTATTGCAAAATTACCATTTTCCTCTTGATCATTATACATATTTTTTGAGGAGATACTTTGAGACTATCAAATATCCTGTTTGCCATCATGTCTTTACCTATCAATTTTAACATTCTCTGATTGTCACAGCATTTTGTGGTGTTTGCCAAATGATAATTTTCTTTTCTTTTTTTTTTTTTGAGTTGGAGTTTCACTCCATTGCCCAGACCGGAGTGCAGTGGCATGCTCCCGGCCACCACAGCCTCGACCTGCTGGGCTTCAGCGACCCTTCCGCCTCAGCCTTCCAAGTAGCTGGAACTACAAGCACGCGCTACCACACCTGGCTAATTTTTTTATTTATTGTTGAGATGAGGTCTCGCCAAGTTGCCTGGATGGTCTCGAACCCGCAGGCTCAGGCAATCCACTCACCTCGGCCTCCCAAAATGCTGGGATTATAGGCTGAGCCACCGAGCCCAGCCAAATGATGATTTTCATTGCTACCATTACTCTTGCATTTATTAATTGATATTCCACTAGAAGGAAGAACAGCTCCATGGCCCCATTTTTTTGTTTGTTTGTTCTTTAAATATGGAATCCTAGATTTTCAATTTTTTCTATGTTTTATAATTTTTTACTATCATAACTTGGCCAGGTGCAGTGGCTCATGACTGTATTCTCACGGTGATAATACAGGGAGGCCAAGGTGAGAAGATTGCTTGAGCCCAGGAGTTTGAGATCAGCCTGGGCAATATGGCAAGACGTCATTTCTACAAAAAATAAAAAAATTAGCCAGCCATCATAGTGCTCACCTATAGTCCCAGCTACTCGGGAGGCTAAGATGGAAAGATTGCCTAAGCCCAGAAGGTCAAAGCTATGGTGAACTGTGATCGTGCCGTGCACTCCAGTCTGGGTGACGGAGTGAGACTAACTCAAAAACAAAACAAAAATCCCCCAAAACCCATAACTTATTTTTTTTAGATTTTATTTATTTATTTATTTATTTATAATTTTAAACATGGATATAATTCAGGATTAGGTATACAAGTAGTCATTGTGCAGGTAAAGTTTGGGCCTCCCTTTGGTCCCCACTTTGCCTGGTTTGAGGTCAGGTACCCTTATTGATGTTGTATTTCCCCCAACCCCAACCCTGGCAGTATCCCTCTACTGCCAATCCCTTTCTTATAGTATTATGGTAAATGTTCAGGGTCTGCTTATGAGTGAGAACATGTGGTACTCTGTTCTTTGTTTCTGTGATACATCACTGAGTAATATAGACTCTAAATCTATCCAAGTTGCTGCTAAGTCCATGTGTTTATCCTTCTTTATAGCCGTGTAATATTCCATTATGTATATATACCACATTTTTTACTATTGTATATTTTTTCCATTTGAAAGTCTTAAAAATACACAATAATGTAACCTACAAAATTGAAGTATCCAACGAGGAGTTAAAATAAATTGCATCAGAAGACAGAAAGAAGCATTATAAAATTATTATACTTTCTAGTATATTATATATTTCATTAATTCTACTAATTACCAATTGCCATTCTTTTTAAGTTTACCTAGAAGCTGCTTTATGAAAGTTGGTGCTCCTATGTTGGGTGCATATATGTTTAGGATGGATATTTCTTATTGATGGATCTAACCTTTTTATTATGTCGTGACCTTCCATATCTTTTTAAATTTTTGATATCTTAAAGAGTATTTTGTCTTTTATTAAGATTGCAACTCCTGCTTTCTTTTGTGTTCCGTTCACCTGAAATTTTGTTTCCCATCCTCTGACTTTGAGTCTATGAGTGTTCTTTCTGGTGAGATGAGTCTCTTGTCCATTTAGCAATATGCCGACTGTGGGTTTATCATAGATGGTCCTTACTATTTTGAGGTATGTTCTTTCTATGCCTAGGTGTTTGAGGGTTTTTATAAAGAAAGCATTCTGGATTTTATCAAAAGCTTTTTCTGCATCTAGTGATATAATCATGTGATTCTTGTTTGTATATCTGTTGATGTCTTTAATTACATTTATGGTCTTGCAGATGTTGAACCAGCCCTGCATCCTGGGGATGAAGCCTCCATGGTCATGGTGGATGATTTTTGAGATGTGGTTTTGGATCCAGATTTGCTAGAATCTTGTTGAGGATTTTTGCATCTGTGTTCATAAGGAATATTGGCCTGTAGTACTCTTTTTTTGTTGGATCTTTACCCAGTTTGGGTCAGTGTGATGTTAGCTTCGTAAAATGATTTGGGGAGAGCTCCATCTTTCTCAATTGCCTGGAATACTTTCAGTAGGATTGCTATCAGCTCCTCCTTGTACGTTTTGTAGAATTCTGCTGGACAGCCATCCGGTCCAGGGCTTTTTTTGGGAGGTAGTTTTCGTATGACAGAGTCAATTTCCTGGGTTGCTATTGGTCTATTTAGTGTCTCAGTGTCTTCTTATTTCAACTGAGGTTGTGTGATGGGAGGTTGTGTGATGTCAGAAAGTCCTCTATTTCATTTAGGTTATCAAGTTTGTTTCCATACAGATGTGCATAGTAATCTCTGATAATCATTTGTATTTCTTTGGGGTCAGTTCCGATTTGATCTTTTGCATATCTGATTGTGTTTATTTGGGCTTTTTTTCTTTTTCTCGGCCATCTGGCTAGGGATCCATCAATTTAGTTTATTATTTCAAAGAACCAGCTTTTTGTTTTGTTGATTTTTTTCTATGATATTTTTGTCCTCTATGTTCTATATTTGGGCTTTTGCTTTGGTGGTCTAGAGTCTTCTGCTTAAGTTAGGATTTTGGTGGTCTTGTCTTTCCAGCTCCCTTAGGTGATTTGTTAGGCTGTTAACTTGTGATTTTTCCATTTTCTTGATGTGTATTCGTAGAGATATACATTCCCCTCTTAGAACTGATTTCATGGCATCACAGAGGTTTTGGTAGGATGTTTCTTCATTTTCATTTGTTTCTGGAATCTTTCTATTTTGATTTCTGTGTTGACCAACTAGTCATATAGTATCATGCTGTTTTGTGTCCATGTCTTTGTGGGGTTTAGGGAAATTTTGTTATTCCACTGTGGTCTGAGAAGGTGCATGGCAGTATTTTGGTCTTATGAAGTTTGTTTATGCTTGATTTATGGCCGAGGATGTGATCAGTTTTGTAGTTCATTCCATGTGGTAATGAGTAGAAGGTATATTCTGTGATTGTTGGGTGAGTATTCTGTAGGTATCTATTAAGTCCATTTTGTCAGGTGTCAAGTTGAAGTTCCAGATCTCTTTGTTAATTCTTTGCCTCGGAGATCTATCTAGGGTTGTTAGAGGGGTATTTAAATCCCCAGCTATAATAGTGTTTGAGTCAATATCTTTTTTTAGATTACTTAGTAGTTGCTTTTATAAATGCTGGTGCTCCTGTGTTGGGTGCATATATGTTTGGGATGGTTATTTCTTGTTGATGGATTGAACCTTTTATCATTTTGTAGTCTCCTGTATCTTTTAAAATTATTGGTAGCTTAAATGTTTTGTCTGATACTAAGATTGTGGCTCCTGCCTTTTGTGATCTATTCGCTTGGAAACTGGTTTTCCATCCTCTAACTTTGAGTCTATGTGTGTCCCTTGTGGTAAGATGAGTTTCCTGGATGCAGTAAATTATTGGGTCATGGTTTTCTATCCAGTTTGCCATTCTGTGTCTTTTCACTGGTGCATTTAGACCATTCACATTCAGACTGATTACTGAAATATGATTGCTTATGCCTGTCATGAGGTTCTTATAAAGTTTTTTATTTATTTTCTTTTAGCTTTTGGGTTGATGTATGTATGTGTTTTTGAGTTTGCAGTCATGATATATTCTCTGTTGATTCTGTGTTCTGTCCTCTTGGGAAGTATGTTGTCATTCTTTTTTTCTTTATTCTGTGCTTAGTATCTTTTTAAGTATCTCCTGTAGAACTGGCCTGAAGATGCATAATATCTAAGGAATTGGATGTCTGGAAAGGATTTTAATCTCCATCACTGATGAAGCTGAGCTTGGCTTGGTAGGAAATTCTTTGTTGAAATAGTTTATCTTTGAGGATTTTGAATACTGGACTCCAGTCCCTTCTAGCTTGTAGCATTTCTGCCAATAGATTTGCTGCTATTCTGATTAATTTTTCCAGGTAGGTAGTCTGACCTTTCTCTCATGCTGCTTTTAGGATTTTTTTTTTCTTTTTTTAATAAAAAAATTATATTTATTTAGAAGCATTCAGAATGTCAACAAAACACCTGCAACTTAAAAAAAATTTTTTTTTTATTATAAAGATGTGGGGTACAATTTAGGGTTAGGTATACAAACATTTATTATGCAGGTACCCTTGTTGATAAAGTATGCCTCTCCCTCCTCTAGCAGCTTCCCTCAACTGCCAATCCCACTTGCCTTCCCCCGACAATTCCAATTACTGCCAAACGCTTTCTTATAATATTATAATTGTTCAAGGTCTGCTTATGAGTGAGAACATATGGTACTCTGTTCTTTGTTTCTGTGATAGATTACCGAGTATGAGCAACTCCAAATCCATCCAAGTTGCTGTGAAGTCCATGTACTTGTCCTTTATGGCTGCATAATATTCCATTGTGTATATGTACCACATTTTCTTTATCCAGTCCAACTTTGATGGGCAACATGGTTGGTTCCATGTTTTTGCTATTGTGAATAGAGCTGCAACAAACATATGTGTGCAGGTACCTTTTTTGTAGAATGATTTGAGTTCCTCTGGGTATATTCCCAATAGGGGAATTGCTGGGTCATAAGGAAGGTCAGTCTCTAGTTCTTTCAGATATTGCCACACTATCTTCCAAAGAGGTTGCACTAGTTTGCATTCCCACCAGCAGTGTAGAAGGGTTCCTTTTTCTCCGCATCCTCACCAGCATCTGCTGTTGTTTGTTTTATTAATGATGGCCATTCCTACTGGGGTTAGGTGGTATCTCAATGTGGTTTTGATTTGCATTTCCCTGATGATGAGTGAGGCTGAGCACTTTTTCACGTGTCTGTTGGCTGCTCATTTATCTTCTTCTGAGAAGTGTCTATTCATGTCTTTTGCCTACTTTTTAAAGGGGCTGTCTGTTTTTTTCCTTTTGGTGCATTTGAGTTCCTTATAGATCCTAGATGTTAGGCCTTTGTCAGATATACAGTTGGCAAATATTTTTTCCCATTCTGTGGGCTGTGTCCCTACTCTCTTGATGGTTTCTTTTGCTTTGCAGAAGCTCATTAGTTTTATGAGGTCCCACTTGTCTATCTTATTTCTTAAGGTATTGGCCTTTAGGTTTCTGAATAGGAAATGATTGCCAGTTCCAATTTCCATAAGGGTGTCTCCTGCATTTTCTAAGATTCTTATAGTTTGAGGTTTTACATTTAGGCCTTTGATCCATTTAGAGTTAATTTTTGTGTATGGTGATAGGTAGGGGTCCTGTTTCTATCTTCTGCATGTGATCAGCCAGTTTTCCCAGCACCATTTACTGAATAGGTTCTCCTCTCCCCAGTGGTCATTGTTGGAGACTTTTTCAAAGATGAGTTGGTTAAGGAATTGAGGCTTTGCCTCTGAAATCTATATCCAGTTCCATTGGTCTATGTGCCTATTCTTGTAACAATACCAGGCTGTTTTGATTACTGTAGCCTTACAGTAAAGTTTGAAGTTTGGAGGTGTGATACCTTCTTCTTTGTTTCTTTTGCTAAGGATTGTTTTCACTATTCATGGTCGTTTATGTCTCCATATGAATTTCTGTATTGTCATTTCCAGGTCTGAGAAGAATGATGTTGGTGACTTAGTGGATATTGTGTTGAATCTGTAGATTGTCTTTGGTAGGATGGACATTTTAATGGTGTTGATTCTTCCTATCCATGAGCATGGAATATTTTTCCATTTGTGTCTTCTTGGATTTCTTTAAGCAGAATTTTGTGTTCTCATTGTAAAGTTCTTCCACTTCTCTGGTTAGGAAGATGCCAAGGTATTTCATTTTTTTTTTTTTTCCTGGCTATTGTGAATGGGATTGTACTTTTTATTTGGGTCTCTGCTTGCTGCTGGTGTATAGGAATGCAACTGTCTTTTGCACGTTTATTTTGTACCCTGAGACTTTGCCAAAGTCCTTTATGAGTGCAAGCAGGTTTTTGACAGAATCTCTTGGATTTTCAGGGTATCTTTTGTATTTCTGATTGTGTTTATTTGGGCTTTTTCTCTCTTTCTCTTGGTCATTCTGGCTAGGTGCCCATCAATTTTGTTAATTCTTTCAAAGAACCAGCTTTTTGTTTTGTTGATGTTTTCTATGATATTTTTATCTTCTATGTCCCATATTGGGTTTGTATTTTGGTGATGGATTCTTCTGCTAAAGTTTGGGTTTTGCTGGTCTTCTCTTTCCAACTCCCTTAGGTGATTTGTTAGTCTCTCAACTTCCGATCTTTTCGTTTTCTTGATGTGTGCTTGTAGAGATATAAATTCCCCTCTGAGAACTACTTTCAGAGCATCCTAGAGGTTTTGGTAAGATGTTTCTTCATTTTCATTTGTTTCTAAGAAGCTTTCAATTTCTGCTTTAATTTCAGTGTTGACCCAGTAGCTATTCAGCATCATGCTATTTAGTGTCCTTGTCTGTGTGGACTTTGGGGAAATGGTGGTGGTATTGAAATTTGTTTTTATTCCACTATGGTCTGAGAATGTGCATGCCAAGATTTCAACCTTATGGAATTTGTTTACGCTTGACTTATGGTCAAGGATGTGATCAATCTTGGAGTATGCTGCATGGTTGATGAGTAGAATGTGTATTCTGTGGTTGTTGGGTAGAATAATCTGTAGGTATCTATTAAGTCCATTTGGTCAAGTGTCAAGTTTAGGTTCTGGATCTCCTTGTTGAATTTTTGCCTTGATGATCTATCTAGGGCTGTCAGTGGGGTATTCAAGTCCCCTGCCATAATAGTGTTACAGTCAATATCCTTTTTTAGTTACTTAGAAGTTGTTTTATAAATGCTGGTGCTCCTGTGTTGGGTGCATATATGTTTAGGATGGATATTTCTTGTTAATGGATTGAAACTTTTATTATTATGTAGTGTCCTTTTGCATCTTTTTAAATTTTTGATAGCTTAAATGTTGTTTTGTCTGATATTATGATTGTAACTCTTACCTTCTTTTGTGATCCATTTGCCTGGAAACTTGTTTTCCAACCTTTAACTTTGAGTCTGTTTGCATCCCTTGTAGTGAGATGAGTCTCCTGGATGCAGCAAATAATTGGATCCTGGTTTCTTATCCAGGCTGCCATTCTGTGTCTTTTCAGTGGTGCTTTTAGTCCATTCACATTCAGGTTGATTATTGAAATATGATTGTTTATCCCTGTCATGAGGGTCTTATAAAGTTTTTCCTTTGTTTGCTTGTTTTTTTTTTTGGACTTTGGAGTTAATGTATGCGTGTGTTTTCAAGTTTCTTGTTGTGCTATATTCTCTGCTGATTCTGTGCTCTGCTATTCTCTTGGGAAATGTGTGGTCAATCTTTTTCTTCTTTCTTCTGTGCTTAATACCTTTAAGGGTCTGCTGTAGAGCTGGTCTGGAAGCTGCATAATCTCTTAGGGATTGGATGTCTGGGAAGGAATTTAATTCTCCATCACTGATAAAGCTGAGCTTGGCTGTATAGGAAATTCTTGGTTGAAATTGTTTATCTTTGAGGACTATGAATATAGGGCTCCAGTCTCTTCTTGCTTGTAGTGTTTCTGCTGATTGGTCTGCTGCTATTCTGATTGGTTTTCCCAAGTAGGTAGTCTGACCCCTCTCTCTTGCTGCCTTTAAGATTTTTTCTTTTGTGTCCACTTTGTGTAGGCGAATTACTATGTGTCTAGGGGTTGGTCTTCTCATTTGATGTCTTTTGGGGGTTCTCTGTATCTCTTGTGCTTAGCTGGTCACATCTCTGGTAAGATGCGGAAAGCTTTCTTGGATTACTTCCTGGAATACTTGCTCCAAGTTGTTCTCCATTTCCCTTCCTTCTTCTGGGATACCAATCAGGTGTAGGTTTGGCCTCTTGATATAATCATACATCTCTTGTAGTCTTTGTTCTTTCTTTCTGAGTCTTCTTTCTGTGTGTGTGTGTGTTTTTTTTTTTTTGAGTTGGAGTCTCACTCTGTCACCCAGACTGGAGTGCAGTGGCCGCTCCCGGCCACCGCAGCCTCAACCTGCTGGGCTCCGGCGATCCTTCTGCCTCAGCCTTCCAAGTAGCCGGAATCACAGGCATGCGCTACCACACCCGGCTGATTTTTTGATTTATTGTAGAGATGAGGTCTTGCTGCCCAGGCGGGTCTCGAACCCGTGGGCTCAGGCAATCCACTCACCTCAGCCTCCCAAAGGTGCGGGATTACAGGCTGAGCCATCGAGCCCGGCCTTTCTGTGTGTTTTTACAGATTGGGTTAATTCCATGTTCTGGTCTTCAAGTTCTGAGATTCTTTCTTCAGCTGGATTAATTCTGCTTTCCATGCTTGTCATCTTGTTATTTATTTCCTGGATGAAATTTTTCATTGCCAAAATCTCTGTTACAAGTTCTTTCAGTGTTGCATCTTGTCTTTCTTGAATCCTATTCACTCTTTCCAACCATTCCTTAATTGCTGTTGTATTCTGGGGACAGTGTTTGGTAACTTCCATTGTTTGGGCACCAAGGTCTGATTTTTTAGATTTTTTGTCTTTTACATTTGAAAATGACTGAGGTCTTCCTTTGGCTTTTCCTCATTTGTGATAGATCTCTTGTTTTTCTCTTTAGTTCTGTCATTCAGTGTCAGTGGGAGAGGCTTTCCCTTCTGACGTTTGCTCAGATCTCTATTCTTCCCTGATCCAGGCTGTGGATTTGGTCTCTTTCGAAATAGGATGGTGGATGGGAAGCTTTGCTGTCTCTTGTAGTTTTCGAAATTCGAATAAAGTGGGGTATGGGGCACTAGGAATCAGACACCACTTGCAAATTAAAATGTTCACTTACTGTGGTACGTATTCCCTGGGACCCACTCCCCACTACCACTCTATATGACGATGCAAAGCAGAGACCAATGTAAAAGCAATTGAACACATATACATACATTCTAAAACAAACTGTGATAACACCAAAGCAAAACAAAACAATCAACAACAAAAAGATCCCCAAGAAACCTAAACAAACACACACATGCCTAGCACAAAGTGAATAGAGAAGAAAATAGACTGAATGGGGGGGGGAATTCACACATCTATTGACATTCCCTTTAAACTATAAAAATGAATATAAGCTGGGCTTGGTGGCTCAGCCTGTAACCCCGCACCTTGGGAGGCTGAGGTGAGTGGATTGCCTGAGTCCGCGGGTTTGAGACCCGCCTGGGCAACTTGGCAAGACCTCATCTCTACAATAAATCAAAAAAATTAGCTGGGCGTGGTAGCGTGTGCCTGTAGTTCCAAGCTACTTGGAAGACTGAGGTGGAAGGATCACCGGAGCCCAGCAGGTTGAGGCTGCAGTGGCCAGAAGCAGCCACTGCACTCCAGTCTGGGCGACAGAGTGAGACTCCAACTAAAAAACAAAAACAAGCAAAAAACAAAACAACAACAACAACAACAAAAATATATACATACATACATACATATATATATGTAAAAGACAAAAGAACAAAACCCAACAACCACAACAAAATCAAAAGACGAACACTGACTCCTTCACATACACACAAAAACAGAAAAAGACAAAAGAGGAAAGAAAAAGAAAAGAAAAAGAAAAAACGGGGGGAACGCAGATCAAACCCTTACATACACATTCATTCACAGAGGAAAAAAATTCTAAAAATGGATGAACTAACAGTGAAAAAAAATTTTTTTGAATTAAAAAATAATTGAAAATTCAGAAAAGAAAAAGAAAAACAAACCCGCCCTCTTGTGGCAGGCTCTGTCATCGGTCCTCTAATCAGGTCTCTCCTGCAGAGCCACCTCTCCCTCTCTCTCCTCGGTGTCCCCAGCGAAGCCGGGAAGGGGGCGGGGCGGCGGCGGTGGGCGGGGCGGCGGCGGTGGGCGGGGCGGCGGCGGTGGGCGGGGCTGCCGGCCTCCCCGCCCACTCTCGTGCGGCCAGGGAGATCTCTGCTGGGGCGGCGCGGGACGCTCTCTCCCCAGGTGCGTCCTCTCCCTGGGGTGCCCGGCCAGGCCTGTCCTGGAATACAGCTCTCCTGTTGCGCCGGACGTCCAGGCTCCGCCTGCGTTTGTCCCTCTCGGCTGAGGCCCGACTGGGTGGGCCTGACGTTCCGAGGGTCGCCGGGAAGGAGAGGGTTTGGGCCAGCCCCGGACTGGCCGCTCATCTCTTGGGAGTGCTTCCTCCTCCTTTTCGGGCCACTCTCTGGGTCCCACGGCCGGACCGGGGCGGGGGGTGGGGCGCCTGGAACTCGACCGGTCCGGTCCCTCTGCAGTGTGTGCTCTCGGGCTCTTCCCTCTGGGCCACCGTCAAGCCCCGAGGGGCTGCCCCGCCGGTCACAGAGATGGGCGAGTCAGAGCCCTTTCCTGCCCGCCTTCAAGATGGCGGCGGGGGCCTCTCGTCCTTTGCCGCGGGAACTCGCCTCGGGACTCCGCCCGCGGCCCCTTCCGGCGCCCTGCCCGGCGCCGAAGGGATGGGGCCGAGCCCGGAGCGACTCTCTCCTGCTGCAGGGGTGCGGGAGCGCCCGGGGCAAGAGCGTCTCCCCGGCTTTTCCAAAGGAAAACCCCTGTCCGTTGGGAAAAAGCCATGGCGCTCCACTTCTGCGACCCGGGAAGAGCCAGGGAGAAGGACAGAAGCTGCAGCGCCTGCTGTGGCCCCAGGGGCCTGGCCACCGGCTCGCCAGCCCCACTGAAGGCAGTCTCTGCCCGCATTTTCTTGCCAGGGAGGGTTTGCTGGTTTTATAGAAAAGAAAGAAAAGAAAGAGAAAATGGCACTCGGCTTGTGTGTCCCGGGAACACGCTGGAGTCCAAGCCCAGATGCTGTGACACCAGCTGCTGCACCAGGAGCGTCCTGGTCGCTAGCTCCCTCGCTGTCACTCAGCCACTCACACGCCCACTGGCTCACCAGCACAGGCCCCAGATTTTCCATCCACCCACTCACTCACACAGGGACTCTCATAGTCCGACTGGCTCAGCCACCCTCTTCCCGCCTCTCTCTCGCTCTCTCTTTTTTTTGCAATTACACTGTGGTACTCAGTTAACACAACAACAATTATTTCATATAAGCTGCATCAGAGATAACTGAAGATGAGAAAACGACCATCCCCCTATATAACTAACTTGTGCTGTGCACCAAGAACCTGCTTTAAATTTCTGTGCCAATTTACAAACCCCCTTACTGTACCAGGCAAGGTTTGCGGCTGTTGAAAATACCACCAGACAGGACTATCTAAAGACACGTTTGGTAGTGTGTTAACTATACAAAAAAAAAAAAGACACGGTGCAGTTTAAAAACAAATCTTACACAGTCTTGCATTTCAATTGTTTTCTTTTTCTTTTTTTTTTTTTTGAGTTGAAGTCTCACACTGTCACCCAGACTGGAGTGTAGTGGCCGCTCCCGACCACCACAGCCTCCACCTGCTGGGCTCCGGGGATCTTTCCGCCTCAGCCTTCCAAGTAGCTGGAACTACAGGCGCGCGCCACCATGCCTGGCTGACTTTTTATTTATTATAGTGACGAGGTCTCACCAAGTTGCGCGGGTGGATCTTGAACCTGCGGGCTCAGGCCACTCACTCGCCTCAGCCTCCCAAGGTGCTGGGATTACAGTCTGAGCCACCGAGTCCAGCCTCAATTTTTTTCTTTAAAAGAAGTGAGTTGTGTACAGGGGGGTTAAATTCTTTATAGACAAGAAAAAAACATACTGTGCTAGAACCAACTTATCCGTCATCATCTTCTTCATCTTCCTCCTTTTCCTTCTTTTTCTTGCTCTTTTCCACCTCAATGACTCCCTTTTTCACTGCATCAGGCTTGTATTTAGCTCAGTAAGCAGCAATATCCTTTTCGTATTTCTTCTTCAGCTTCATGGCCTTCTTCTCGTAATGCTGCTTGTCATCCACAGCAGTGTTATTCCACATCTCTCCCAGCTTCTTGGCGATATCACCAGTGAATAGGCCAGGATGCTGTCCTTTGATTTGGGGGCGATACTTAGAACAGAAGAGGAAGGCCGAGGGAGGCCTCCTGGGAGCATTGGGATCCTTGAACTTCTTTTTTGTTTCCCCTTTAGGAGGGATATAGAGTTTCATATCTCTTTCATAATGGACCTTGTCCGCCTTTGCCATGTCTTCAAATTTTCCCTTCTCTTTAGCAGACATGGTCTTCCACCTCTCTGAGCACTTCTTAGAAAACTCTGAGAAGTTGACAAAAGCATCCAGGTGCTTCTTCTTGTGCTCCTCCCGGCGAGTTTGCACAAAGAATGCGTATGATGACATTTTTCCTCTCAGCTTCTTGGGACCTCCTTTGCCCATGTTTAGCTATCTTTCCTCTGCGCGGCACAGAGTTGCCCAGTGCCTGTCTGGCTCTTGCTTGCCCTGGCACCGTCTCTATGGAGCTCAATGTACGGCAGTGCCTGTGAGAGCAGGAGCCAGACGCAGCCTCCTCATTCTTTCCACTCTGTGATATTCAAGGATTTTTTCTTTTGTGCCTGCTTTGTGTAGGCGAATTACTGTGTGTCTACAGGTTGGTCTTCTCATTGATGTCTTGCAGGGGGTCCTCTGTATCTCTTGTGTTTGGATGGTCACATCTCTGATGAGATGGGGAAAGTTTTCCTGGATAACCTCCTGGAATACTTGCTGCAAAGTGTTCTTCATTTCCCTTTCTTCTTCTGGGATACCAATCAGGGGTATGTTCGGCCTCTTGATATAATCGCACATCTCTTGGAGGCTTTGTTCTTTCTGAGTTTTCTTTCTGTGTTTTTTACAGACCAGATTAATTGCATGTTTTGGTCTTCAAGTTCTGAGATTGTTTCTTCTGCTTGATTAATTCTTTCCATGCTTGTCATCTTGTTATTTATTTCCTGGATGAAGTTTTTTATGGCCCAAATCTCTGTTACAAGTTCTTTCAGTGTTACATCTTGTCTTTCTTGAGTCTTATTCACCCTTTCCATCCATTCCCTAATACCTATTGTATTCTGGGGCCAGTTGTTGGTGACTTCCATTGTAGGACTCTAAGATTTGATTTTTCAGGTGTTTTCTCTGGGAATCACCTATGTTCTTCTGTTGACTTTTTTCCTCATTTGTGACAGAGCCCTTCCTTTTCTCTTTAGTTCCATTATATAGTGTCTCAGCCCTCTGTTCTTCCCTGATCAGGGCTCTGAATTTTCTATTTTGAAACAGGGCTGTGAGTGGGAAGCTTTGCTGTCTCTTGTAGTTTTGAGAGCTGACTAAGGTACTAGGATTCAGAAACTACTTGCAAATCATAATGTTCACTGCTTGTGGTATGGGTTCCCTAAGACCCACTCCCCACCACCACTCTATATGATGATACAGTGGGTATGTGTGTGTACCCCCAAGTCAGATACAGTAACAGCAATGAGGATAACAGAAAAAAGTAGAATGAAATAAGACGGTCAAAAATTTAAAAATAATTTTAAAAACATAGAACAACAAGAGCAGAAACCAAAGCAAAACACATACACACACACACACACACACACACACACACACACACACCCCAAAACAAACTGGAATAACAACAAACCAAAACAAAGCAAAAAAACAGGAAAACCAAACACACACACAGACGCCCAACCCAAAATGAAAGGAGATGAAAAAGAGAAAAAGAAAAGGAAAAAAAAATTCAAATGGAATGCTCTCACATGTATTCACACCCAGAAAGAGAAGAACAGGAAAGCAAAAATAAACCCCAAAAAATACCCTGAAAGATTAACACTCAATCCTTCACCCACACATATAAAACAAAACACAAAAGATGAATGAAAAAAGAAAAAAGGGTGGGGGAGGCGGATCAAACTCTCACATACACATTCATGCACAAAGGAAAAATATTTTTAAAAAAATAAACAAAAAACCTTGCCTTTTTGTGGCAGATTCTGTAGTCGTTCCTCTCAGCTGCCCCTCTGCCGTCTCCTGCAGAGCTATGACCTCATTCACTGTCTCCCCAATGTCTGGCCCAGGGAAGAGGAAGGGGCAGTGGGGTGGAGTGGGCTTCAGTCCTCCCCTCCCATGTTCGTGTGGTCAGGTGGATCCCTTCCAGTGGAGAGGTGTGGGATTGTCTCTTCCCCAGGTACTGGTTGGGGGGTGCCCCAGCCAGGCTTATCCTGGAGCAGAGTCCTAATGCTGCTGATGTCCAGGCTTTGCTGGGTTCCTCCCTCTCAGTTGTGCCCCAGCCATGTGGGTCTTTGGCTCAGAGGATTGCTGGGGAGGCAGGGGTTGGGTCATTCCTGAACTCGCCACTGATCTCCTTGGAGAACTTCCTTGTCTTTTTCTGGCCACACCCTTTGTCCACAGCTGAATCAGGGTAGGGGGTGAGGCTCCTGAGACTCAGCACTCGTGTCCCTCTGGAGTTTGTGCTTTCTGGAGAGTCCCTCTGGCTCACGATCAACCCCTGCATAGTTAATCTGCCACGGAGATTGGGTTGGGTCTGTTGCTCCATGGTGAACAAGTCGGAGCACTGTTTTGCCCAGTTTTCAAGATGGTGGCAGGGTGCCTCTTTCATCTTTGATAGTGGGGCTCTGCCTCTGGGCTCCCTCACTGGGCTGCCTCTGCAGCCCTTGCTGTCAGTGTCTGGCCAGGTACTGCAGTGATGAGGCAGCGTCTGGAGCCGGCAATCTCTCCCAGAAGTTTCTTCCCGGGAAAGGCTTTGTTGATTTTTAAAAAATGGTGCTCGGCTTCAGCACCTTGGGAAGCACTAGGGACCAAGCAGAGCAGCTGCGGTACCAGCTGCTTAACCAGGAGAGCCCTGGCCACTTGCTCCCAAGTCCCTACTCAAGTCAGCCACTCACACGTCCACTTACTAACACATATGCAACATTTTCCATATAGTCTCTCACCCTGAGACTTGCTTAGTCTAACCGGCTCCACTGCCATCTTCCCAAGAATCCAATAACTTATTTTGTTGTTCAGATTTAGCCACTAGGTGCCTCTTAAAGTTGGCTTTCTTCTCTTGGCATGCTCTCATAATTATCTGATTATTTGCTTACTTTCCAGCGCCACTACTTTGTCCACAAACTATTACCACTTGTTGCCCTTATCCAGCTTGAGTTTCATGATCTGTCATTAAAATCATGAACTAATCAAGACTTTACTCCTTTGCCCTTTCTTATTCTATAACATTTATCACAAAGTCTCACTCTGAGTTCAAATGTCTGTCTTTTTTATACTAGCACCCAAGCAACTCATGTTTTAAGAGGAAAAAGTATACCAATTTTTGGTTGCTGACTTGATTTTAAATTTATAATCATACACCTCAAGTGGGCACTTAATACAGCCAAGCAGTCCAAATTTTTCTAGAGTTATTTTTTCACTTTTTCAGAATGATTGTTTCATAGCTTCTCTTCCATCTTGAAACTTCTTTCACACACCTCTCTTATCTTCCCTCCCACACACTATTCTCATTTTAAGACATTTTCTCATATTTTATCGGAAAAATGAAAGAACTAAGACACGAGGTATTTCTTTTTACCACTGTCAATATTTTTCTCTCTACTTATATTCCTTCTTACAAAGGAAAAACTGATCTGGCCCTGTCAGAGCCCAGTCTTTGACCCTGTGCTCTGGGTCTCATCCCTTGTCTTCAACAAGGCTTCAATCTTTCACTCCTTTCTCCTGCTTTATCAGTCTCTACCGTTCAATTGGATCATTTCTATCAGCATCAAATATGCTCAACCATTTCTCATTTCAAGAGGAAACCCACAAAAATCTCTCCAAACTATATTCCCATCAACAGGTATGCATCTCCTTTTCTTAAAAACAAAACTTTTCGAAGGAACTGTGATGTGCTTACGACTTCAGTAAAACTGTTGTGTAAGGTCATAAAGAGCTCCAACCTACTCACCTGAAACCACAAATAATGGAAAAAATGTATGAAATAACTGTTTTCAAAATACTGGACATCAAGCAACAAATGACAGTAATCCCCGAGAGACGGGAAACAAGAAGAGTCCTACTCTTGCCCCAGCTTACTACCTAGAAATATTTCCAGGCCATGGTGCAAAGAGGAGAAACACAGGCAGAGCCCCCTGTGTTAAGCAGATGAATCTGAAAGTCCGGAGAGAACAAATCAGATAAAGTCCATGGGCGAAAATACTGTATCTGAGAAGAGACAGCAACACAGAGAACCCTGTATATCTGCAGGGCCCTTCCTTGATTATCCAGTAGAGTACATTTTAGTGCATGCATGAGGAAACTACATGAGTCCAGGGAAGGAATCCCCCAAAAGCATTAGAGGTGACTGTGTCTAGGGACTCACACAAGGTTGGGAGTAGTGTCTCTTCCCACCAGCAAGACTGGAAAATCACAGGATTCACAGGGCATCGGGTAGACGACCCAAAAGAGCCTTACCCCATAATGGAGAAGAGCCCAGAGAGGGAGTGGTTCTGGACTGAGCGTTGTATACTCAGTTAAAATTCCCTTAAAAATGAAGGCAAAACTTTTTTGCAATGAATTTGCCCCCAGGACACACAGGTGTCATGAAAAACACCCCTAAAAGCCAAAATGGAAGATGAAAAGACCCTAAAGCAACTGCTTGTGATCCAGTCATCACTGGACATGAAGATTCGGGCAGGTCCACCACTGCTGACCATCTGATCTACAAATGTGGTGGAATCAACAAAAGACCACTGAAACATTTTGGAAGGAAGCTGTTGAGATGGGAAAGGGCTCCTACAAATATGCCTGGGTCTTGGATAAACTGAAAGCAGAGTGTGATCATGGTATCACCACTGATACCTCCCTGTAAAAATTGGAGACAGGCATGTGCTATGCATCACTGATGCTCCAGGACACAGAGACTTTATCAAAAACATAGTTACAGGCACATCTCAGGCTGACCTTGCTGTCCTTATTGTTACTGCTGGTGCTGGTGAATTTGAAGCTGCTATCTCCAAGAATGGGCAGACTCATGAGCCTGCCCTTCTGGTTTACATAGTGGGTGTAAAACGACTAATTGTTAATAGATTCCACTGTGCCACCCTACAGGCAGAAAAGATACGAGGAAATCGTTAAGGAAGTCAGCACTTCCTTGGTTCAAGGAATTGAAAGTCACTGAAGATGGTACATCCTACTGCCAATTCGTCCAACTGATCAGCCTCTCCAGGGCGTCTACAAAATTGGTTGTATTGATACTGTTTCTGTGGACTCAGTGGAGACTGGTGTTCTCAAACCAAGCATGGTGGTTGGTCACCTTTGCTCTAGTCAATGTTACAAATGAAGAAAAGTCTGTTGAAATACACCATAAAGCTGGGAACAGTGTAGGTCTTAGTGTCAAGAATGTGTCTGTCAAAGATGTTCATCATAGCAACATTGCTGGTGACAGAAAATGACCCACCGGTGAAAGCAGCTGGCTTCTCTGCTCAGGTGATTATCCTGAACCATACAGGCCAAATCAGTGCTGGCTATCCCTCTGTACTGGATTGTCACAGAGCTCACATTGCTTGCAAGTTAGCTAAGTTGGAAGAAAAGATTGATCACCATTCTAGTAAGAATCTGGAAGATGGCCCTAAATTCTTGAAGTCTGGCGACACTGCTATCGTTAGTGTGGCTCCTGTTAAGCCCGTATGTGTGGAGAGCTTCTCAATCTTCCTCTGGGTCATTTTGTTATTATGATATGAGACAGTTGCTGTGGGTATCAGCAGAGCAGTGGACAAGATGACCTTGCTGGAGCTGGCAAGGTCATCAAGCCTGCCCAGAAAGCTTGGAAGGCTAAATGAATATTATCTCTAATGTCTGCCATCCCAGTCTTAATCAGTGGTGGAAGAATGGTCTCAGGATTGTTTGTTTCAACCTCAAACTATAAGAACTGTAGAAAATGCAGGAGACACACTTATGAAAATTGGAACTGGCAACCAATTCCCAATCAAAACCTCAAGTGCCCATGCCATAAGATATAAGATAGACAAGTGGGACCTCATCAAACTGAAAACCTTCTGCAAAGTCAAAGAAACCATCAAGAGAGTGGGAAGACAGCCCACAGACTGGGAAAAAATATTTGCCAACTGTATATCTGACACAGGCATAACATCTAAGATCTACAAGGAACTCAAACATGCCAAAAAGAAAAAAACAAGGAGATCTATTAAAAAGTGGGCAAAAGATATGAATAGCCACTTCCCAAAAGAAGACCTACGAGCAGCCAACAGATACGTGACAAAATGCTCAGTCTCACTGGTCATCAAAGAAATGCAAATTAAAACTACACTGATATACCACCTACCTCCTTAGGATGGCCATCATCAATAACTCTAAAACAACAGATGGTAGAGGGATGTGGGGAAAAGGGAACACTTCTACACTGTTGATGGGAGTGTAAACTAGTACAAACTCTGTTGAAAACAGTTTGGCGATTCCTAAAAGATCTAAAAATCGATCTCTCATACAACCCATCGATCCCCCTTCTAGGAATATAAGTCATCCTACAAAAAAGATACCTGAGCGTGCATGTTTATTGCAGCACTATTCACAATAGCAAAAACATGGAACCAACCATGCTGCCCATCAAAAGTAGACTGGATTAAAAAAAAGTGGTACATATGCAATGGAATATTATGCAGCCATAAAGAAGGACAAAATTATGAACTCTACAGCAACTTGGATGGATTTCAGGTCTAATACTCAGTGATCTATCACAGAAACAAAGAACTGAGTACCACATGTTGTCACTCATAAGCAGACCCTGAATAATGATCATACTACTATAAGAAAGGGATTGGCAGTAGTGGGAAACTGTCAGGGGAGGAAGCGGGGGAGGGGAGTACTCGTCATCAGTAAGGGTACCTGATCTCAAACTAGGTGACGCAGGGACCAAAGTGAGGCCCAAACCTTACTTGTACAATGACCATTGGTATACTTAATCCTGAATTGTACCCCACATCTTTAAAATAAAAATTAAAAAAACAAACTGTTTCAAATTAGTCATTTAAGTTTAATGGTAAAAGACTGGTTAATAATAACAATGCATCATAAAACCTTCAGAAGGAAAGAAGAATGTTTTGTGAACCATTTGGGTTTTTGTTTGTTTATTTGTTTTTGGTGTCGCAGTTTCAAGTTGTTAGTTCTTAAAATCAGTATTTTTTAATGGCCACAACTTGACCCAAAAAATCTCACAGAATGTTCAGACCCAGTAAAACAGTTTAATGAGAAAAAAATTTTAAAAATGAAGGCAAAATAAATACTTTTTCAGACAGGCAAAATAATTTATTGCTAGAAGACATATTCCACAAGAAATATTAACCCTTTGCACTCAGATACATCTTGCAGACTCAACTGTGCTTTTTTTTTAATGAAACAGTGAAAAATGAATTACTTTGTATTAAATAGTATTGCATTGGAACCAATTGTTATATTGTAATTATATTTGGCTTATAATGGAATTTTGAACATTGAAGAATTTATGACAAAAAAATCAAAATTTTCCTTTGGGAGGCTGAGGTGAGTGGATTGCCTGAACCCGCGTGTTCGAGACCCACCTGGGCAGCGAGACCTCATCTCTAAAATAAATCAAAAAATCAGCCGGGCGTGGTAGTGCACGCCTGTAATTCCGGCTACTCGGAAGGCTGAGGCGGAAGGATCGCTGGAGCCCAGGAGGCGAGGCTGCGGTGGCCGAAAGCGGCCACTGCACTCCAGTCTGGGGGCCAAGTGAGACTCCAACTCAAAAAAAAAAAAAAAAAAAAATCAAAATTTTATATCTTATATTTTTCGAACATGTGGTAATGTGTGAAACAGTTACAGGCATGCATTGCAGGTTCATTGATACATGTTGTGCAATAGTAATTTGACATCTTCCACCCGGTGTTTTTCTATTCAAGCAGGCTATGCAGTCCCATTTTCTTCCTCCCACATTAATATTATGTAATTTATTGTCCAGTCTGTTTTTTGAAGGCGATGTGAAAGGACACATTTATGATTCCTGAAAACCACTTCTCAACCGATCAATCAGCAGTTCGACAAATTTGAAGTGGGACATAGGTTTTTTAAGTTGTTTTTGAATGGAAAACTTCAAGGAAAAATATATTTTTGAAAAATTTGAGCTTGTATAAGTTTGTCCTGTATAATCACCAGCAGTTTCTTTATGTCCCCTTAGAGGGAACATCTGAGTGCAAAGGGTGAAAGCAAATCCTTCGGACAGGAAATATGGATCTAAGGAATGAAGAACATAGAGTAATAATTGCATAGAGAAATAATTGCAAAGAGAAATAAGTTTGATTTTTTTCTTAAGTAAATACAAAAGAAAACTGCTACAGATAACATCTAGTTTGGGGTTTATAACATTTGTAAGAGCAAAGTATATGACAACAATAGCACTAAAGTCAGCAGAAGAGAAATGAAACTTCATTATTATAAGATTCTTAGACTATGCATGAACTGGTATAAAGTCATTTGAAGGTAGACTGTGATAAGTAAAGATCTGTATTACAAACCCCAGTGCAACCACTAAAATAACAAAACAAGGCATTATGGCAAGTAAACAAAAGAGATAAAGTGGAATCACAAAAACATTCAGTTAATCCAAAAGAAGGCAGGGGAAAGGAACAACAAATGGGGCAAATTGGAAACAAATATAAAATGTCTATAGATTTAAACCTAACTATATCAGTAATCACATAATATTCAAATGGTCTAAATACCCAGTGAAAAGACAGAGATGATCAGACTTGACTATTTAAAAAGCAAAGTTCAACTAGACGCTGCCTATTTTTAAAAACATACTTTAAATAAAAAGATACAAAATACAATTGTATTTTTATACCCTAGCAATGAACAATTGAAAATTGAAATGAAAGGATATTTCTCTTCCTTTTTTATTACCTGCATGACAGCTTTTGACACAGATAACACTTCTTACTGAAACACTTTTTATTCTTATTAGTTAGAGATCAGTAGAGAATACAGAAACCATTTTAGTACCTTTTTTTTTTTTTTGAATTAGATTCCCTCTGTTGCCCAGGCTGGAGTGCAGTGGCATGCTCACTGCCACCACAGCCTTGATCTGCTGGGCTCAGGTGATCATTCTGCCTCAGCCTTCCAAGTAGCTGGAACCACAGCACACACCACCACCCTCAGCAAAGTTTTTTAAAATTTATTGTAGAGACGATGTCTTACCAAGTTGCCCAGGCTAGTCTTGAACCTCTGGGCGCAGACAATCCTCTTGCCCCAGGCTCCCAAAGTGCTGAGATTACAGGAATGAGACACCATGCCTGGCAATTCTAGTATTTTAAACAGAGATATAATGCAGGAATTAGGTGCAAAATGATTGTACTGATAGAGTGCATTCCAAGCTTTCAGTTCAGGAAGTTGCTGCCCCAGATCTCAAAGACCTTTAGGAAATCCCTACTGAAGTCACAGCTATCTGATAGCCCCGAAGTGTCCTGACAATGGAAAGTTGTGTCCAGTCACCAGAAAAACACACATTCTCTAGAATTCATACCTTAACCACCACCATTGTGGGAAACAGCCTCTACCTCTACCTTCCAAATCTCCATGCAAGTTTTCTGAGTCTCTCACTGGAGGAACCTAAATCGTATCCAGAACCCGTGTAGAAAGGGAGCCTGGAGAAGGTGATCCCTAGCTTCCATCCCCTGAGTTACAGATTTGAGCACAGGAGGGAGTGAGAACAGATGCTGATGACCAGCTAATATTCAGCTGTAGTGGGCTGAATTGTGTCCCTATCCCCCAAAGGTAAATTCAAGTTCTAACCTCCAGTGCCTGTCAATGTGACTTTATATGGAGTAAAGTTAATTGAAGAGGTAATCAAGATAAGGTCATACTGGATTAGGATGGGTGCAGAATCCAACGGTGTGTCTGTATGAGAGAAAAGACTGGAAATTTGGATAACCATCAGGCAGAAGACGATGTGACAACAAAGGCAGTGATTGGCATGATGTAGCAGAAATAGGAAGAGGCAAGGATCCTTCCCTAGAGCCTGTGGAGGGATAGTGACCCTGCTGACACCTTGATTTCAGACGTCTAGCCTCCAGGACTATGTCTGTTATTTTAAGTCACCAAACATGTGCAAATTTGTTATGGTAGCCCTAGGAAATTAACATGTCAGCACAGCTTCCACATCATCAGACTTGCCTCATTTGCTTCCTACTTGCTACCTTGTGGTCTCCTTTGCAGGGCCTTCCTTGTCCATGAACTATTATAGGGCTCTGTGACTTAGTTCTGGATTGTCTGCTCTTCTCACAGTACACTGTCACTCTTGGTAAGTTCATCCATTGTCATGCTTTAAAATATTATCAATATTTCATCTCTCTCACTTCATGTTCATTTCCATACTTAGCTTCTCCCTTGAAGATATAATGTGTACATATCATATACATAATAGACCTAACTACTTATCTTCACTTGGAGATTTAAGAGATGTATCAAATTTGTTTTATCTCCCCCTCCAATTATCCCCCTCTCAATAAGTGATACCAATATCCATCCAGATGTGCCATTAAAAAAATCTATCATCATTGATCTCTCCCTTTCCATCTGATAGCAAGTCCAGTCAAGTTCTCCAAACATACCTCAAGTTCTCCCATATCCCTATAGCTCCAATTCCAACACCCTGATCACCATCATCTCTCTGTTGAACTCCTAATGGGTTCTCTTGTTTCTTCTCATGCACCACACTATCCATTCACATACAATCAGGTTAATTTTTCGAAAAATGTAAATCAGACCATATCATTTCTTTTCATAAAACCCTTCATTGGCTTTACTTTCCACAGAGAATAAAATTAAAACCCATCTTCCTGGCATCCAAGTCTCTGTGCATGAGCTGCCCTCTGTCTACTTCTCTAGTCTTCCCAGAACTTCGAGGGATTCCTTGAACTTCCTGTGCTCCAGCCACACTGTCTTTTTTTCCTGGAACACGCTACTTCTGGCAGGCCTTTGCATGACATGCTTTCTCTGCCTGCAATGTTCTTTCCTCAACTCTTAATAACTAGCTCTTTCTCACCCTTGAAGTCTCAGTTCAAATATCACCTCAGGTGATACATTTATTCAGTAGACCTTTGTTGACTATTCTAAGCAACTCTTACTAGTTGCTCCCTATTACACCCTATTTCTTCCTTTTTTGGCACTTAACATCTAGAATTATGTGTGTACTTTTTGGCAAGGATATAACTTCTATGAGAACTAGGACTTTTTGTGTGTGTGTTAATACTGAATCACCAGTACTTTGTGTGTAGCATATAGTAGATTATTAACAAAAAATATATATTTTTTAGTTGGAGTCTCACTCTGTCACCCAGGCTGGTATGCAGTGGCATGATCATGATACTCATGGCTCATGGTAGCCTCAACCTCCTGGGCTCAGACGATCCTTCCACCTCAACAACCCAGTAGCTGGGACTACAGGCACATGCCACTATGCCTGGCTAATTTTTTTATTTTTTGTAGAGACGATGTTTTGCTATGTTGCCCAAGATGGTCTTGAACTCCTGGGCTCAAGCAATCCATCCACCTTGGCCTCCCAAAGTTCTGAGATTATAGGTGTGAGCCTCTGTGCCCAGACTTTAAAAAAAATTCTTAATGCTGAATGAATCCAGTAAGTCCTTAGGCCATGCAACATTCTAGATATTTCTAGGGACTCAAGTAAACTTTGAGGCTAATCTAAAATCTTTTGTCATATATAAAAAAAAGAAATCTCCACAGATAAGTCATAATAACCCAGCAATCCCTAGAGTGAGAGAATGTTTATAGGTTTGAGAGAACCGTAATAGAGTATACCATAAACTTAGGTTAAAAGTATGCTATAACCCAATAAATATGTAATCGGCTTGTGGACAGTAGCACAGCCATTTTAGTTTTCTGCTTTAAAACATAACCTGTAGCTGTTTAAAGTTTCAGTTATGGGAAAAACTGCAAAGCTCCAGTTCAAGCTTCAACCCCTTCCCTTGACCCACTTTCCCCTTAGCAACAACCAATCAGGTGCCAGGGGAAAATCACCTAAAGTTTCCAGATGTCTCTGCAACTTCCCCAGCTAGTGGGCCCAGGTCAGCCTGAGTCAAGCTAGCCGATCCTCCACGATTGAGCTGACCACCAGAGGTTACTTCCCAATTAAATGGTAGCAAGACTGGAGAGCACCCCCAAACTCCTCCTCCCTTTGTGTAAAAGCATAAAGGGCATCTGCTTAAGGAAGTCAGGGCCTCTGGGTGGACTCCGCTGCGTCGGTTGTCGACAGAGTCCCAGGCTCCAGCTTGCAAATAAAGACCCCCTTGAACTTTCATCGGAATTGGCTCTTGGTGGTCTCTCGGATTGAACTTTCGGCCACCACAGGTTGAGTACATCTTAGGAACATATGCAACACCCTCAATTTACAGATGAGGAAACTGAAACCCAGAGCTATTGGGAGACATACCCATAATATTCCCCCTTTGGAGGACCTCTTTTTGTACAAAAAATGCCACTTTGTAGCAGACTTTCTCCCTTCACTCACTCTCTTTCTCCCTTCATAAACTGGCTGAAGTTTTAGTAATGTAGTAAACAAGGTGATACAAATTGGTTACGTTGCAGGGGTTTGAATTCAGAAAAATAATGCTGTTTTAATACATAACAGTGTGAGTATTATTTTAGATTAGCTTTCACTAAGAGCCACTGCTATATCTAGTTAGCCTGAAAAGACAAGTCCCTATGACCTTCTTCTAGGCAGCTTGAATGAACAAGGCCACATACCTTGGTATGTACTAAACATGCTATTCTCAGTGATAAAACTGTCCCTTCCTGACTTCCTTAGATGCTTCTCCTCTACTCTCAGGTTGATGGAATGATATGTGTCTCCTCTAGCTCTTCCCACCGTCAGAATGTACTACACCTGCCTGCAGTAGGGAAAGCTTTTTCTTTCCTTTATTCTACCTTTGGCTAGAGATCCTCGTCTTTGCTCCCCACTGAAAAGGCAGAAGGCAACATTAGTACTTACAGATAGGTGTATATTCTCTACAAGGTGGCTCATTAGAAGAGTGAAAAGGAAACTTCTCTTGCCTATGGAAGCAGAATATTATTTTTAAGCAGAGTAAAAGAGTAACTTACAGAATGTCACCCAGGTACTAAATAATGGAGCCAAGTACTATAGCTTGTGAATACAGTTCATTTCTGTTGGATCTGTTTCCTAAACAAGTTTCCAGATCATCTGCATTAGACTTATCTGGTGGTATTCATTAAAAACACAGAAGTTTGGTTTCCACCCCAGCCGTGATGAGTCAACATGTCTAGAGGTGTGCCTGGGTATCTAAAATTTTAATAAACTACCCCAGGAGATGTTTATGAATGTTAAAATGTGATCATCAGTACACTACCAGTGATTTTTTCTGATATACAGTCACTCCTATTGGCAGCTTTAAAAAATATTTTTCAAGTATTAAGTCTATATAACTTCATTTTACCTGCAAAATTAACTTTGTGACTTGAACAGGGCTACCCCAACCTCAACCTCCAGGGATCAGGCGATCCCTCTGCCTTAGCCTCACTAGTAGCTGGGACTACAGGCATGCACCACTACACCTGGCTATTTTTATTTATTTGTTTTGTAGAGCTGAGGTCACACCATGTTGCCCATCCTGGTCTCAAACTCCTGGGCTTAGACAATCCTTTCATCTCGGCCTCCCAAAGTGCTGGGATTATAGGCATGAGACTCCACTCCCAGCCATTTTTTTTTTTTTTTAAACCTACACAATAAAAGATTTCTTACATAATCTCTAAAATTCTTTTAAGGTATAAAGATATATCTTCATAGAACTCTTGAAACTATAAAATCCACATTTAGTATTCAAACAGTGAATATTTAAGATATCATACTGATACCAAATAAATGAAAATTACCAAGTAATGGAAAACCACTTCAAAGTTTAAGAATAAGTTATTCACAAAAATTGCCAACAGTCTGCAAGTGCATCAACTTTAGAGAGCCTTCCTTTGGATGAAGAGAACAAGCCTCACCATATCATTCATTATAACATCTCTAAGTAAACAACTATATATGTATTATGGAAGACTATTTTAAAGGCATTTCATCTGAGATAGAACTGCTTTCAAATGGAGTATTGTGAATAAAATGAAGTCATTGTGAAGAGCCATATTCCTAAGTACAAAGGGAAAAAAAATTTAACACTATACAAAGATAATATTTCAAAAATACTTTCCCACAAATACCTTCTTATAATAACTGCCAATTTTTTTGCTTTTAGCAACTGACCTATTGCACCTTGTGAAAAAATGTCAACTCTAGCCTGTCTTTTCAGAAGGAATGTTACCTAAAATGGAACATTCTATTAGTGTCTCCAAGATTTATCTGTAAGAACATCAGGTGCTGAATTAGTAGTAGACAAAGCAACTCAAAGCAGAAAAGTGTGGTTGATCTAGAGCAAAATGAAATATAAGTGTAGGGGTAATCACACTAATTTTCAAACAATATCAATATCCTACTGCAAGGAGACCAAAACTAGGTGATTTAAATGTTCTACAGATCTGTCAGTTTGTTTAACAAGATATATATATTAGGCCAAAAGACTGAAAAAGTTCTTCCCTCACTTATAAGTAACAGTTGGAATTCAAAAGCAATCTGAACTAATAAACATTAACAATAGCCAACATACAATAAAAAATTACTAGTCATGCTTAGCTCCAAAATGTAACCCGTAGTTAAAAGGGAAGTCAGGCAATAGAAACAGAAGTGACCAAGATGATGGAACCAGCAATAAGGATGTTAAAACAGTTTTGATAACTGTATGTATTCAACAAAAACATGAACATGAGAGAAATTTAAAATACTTTAAGAAAAATAGAATTTTTAGCCAGGCACAGCGGCTCACAGCTGTAATCTCAATATTTTGGGTGGCTGAGACAGGAGGATTACCTGAGGCCAGGATTTCAAGACCAGCCTGGACAGCATAGCAAGACCCGACCTCTACAAAAAAAAAAATTACATTCCTCTTGCCTTCCTTCCTTTCTCCTCCAGTTCCCTACTATCTTCCTCTCTCTCTCTCTGTGTGTGTGCATGTCTCTCTTGCTACAAATTTTTTTTAAGTTAGCTGGACATAATGGTACATACCTGTAGTTCCAGCTACTCAGAAGGCTGAAGCAACAGGCTCTCATGAGCCCAGGATGTCAAGACTGCAGTGAGCTAGTCTTATGCTACTGCACTCCAGCTTGGGCAACAGAGCAAGACCCTGCCTATAAATAAATAAATTAATAAACAAACAAATAAATAAATAAATTCTAGAGATACAAAGGATAATATATGATTTTTTAAAAACTTGAATGAGATTAATGCAGATTACACACTGTTGCAGAACAGGTTAATAAAATTGTAGCCATAGAAATAGAAACTATACAAAGTGAGAGAAAAAAGGCTGAGCAAAATTAACAGAGCCTTGGAAATTTGTGGGATAATATTAAGCAGTCTAATATACATGTAATTTGAGTCCCAGAAAGATGAGAGGTTGAGCACAGCAAAAAATTGTGAAGTAATATTGGCTGAGAATCTTTAAAATTTGACAAAAATTATAAACTAACAGCTCTAATAATTTCAACAAATCCTAAGAAAGCACATAACAAAGAAAAAAAGAAGAGAAAAAAATCACACCAAGACACATAATGATCAAATTGTTGAAAACCAGTGATACATAAAAATAGCTTAATAGCACCTGGAAGAAAAAAAATCACCTAATAATTAAATAAGGAATTTCTATATCCTTCTTGCCAGAAACATACCAGTCAGAAGACATGTTTAAAGTTCTAAAAGGAAATAAAAACAAACAAAAACAATCAATGTAGGATTGTTTCACCAGTGAAAATATTCTTCAAAAAAACTATTGAAATTCCTGGATGTGGTGGTTCACACCTGTAATGCCAGCACTTTGAGAGGTGGAGGCAAGAGAATTGCCTGAGTCCAAGGGTTCGAGATCAGCCTTGGCAACTTGGTGAGACCTCATCTCTACAATAAATCAAAAAATTAGCTGAGTGTAGTCGTGTATGTCCGTGGGTCCAGCTACTCGGAAGGCTGAGGCGGAAGGATCATCTGAGCCCAGCAGTTCAAGGCTGCAGTGGCCGTGAGCGTGCCACTGCACTCCAGCCTGGGCAACAGAGTGAGACTCCTACTCAAGAAAAAAAATAGTATTGAAATTAACACATTTTCAGATGAACAAGAGCTCAAGGCCAGTTGCAGTGGCTCATGCCTGTAATCCCAGCTCTTCGGGAGGCTGAGGCAGGAGGATCTCTTGAGCCCAAGAGACTGAGACCAGTGTGGACAACATAGCAAGAACTTATCTCTTAAAAAAATTAAATTAAAAAAAAAATCAGCCAGGCGTAGTGGCACATGCCTGTAGCCCCAGCTACTCAGGGGGCTAAGGAGGTGGGTCCCTTCAGTCCAGAAGTTCAAGGTTGTGATGTGCCATGATCATGCCACTACACTCCAGTCTGGGTGACAGAATGAAACCCCAACTCAAACAATAAAAAAAAAAATAAAAGAGCTCAAGTAATTTATTGTCAGCAGATGTGCATTATAAGAAATTTTAAAGGAAATCCTCTATGCAGAAAAAAAATAATACCAGATGGAAACGTGGAACTACACAAAGGAATGAAGAGCACCAGAAATAGAAATGTTGGGTATATATATATATACATATATATATATATATATATATACATATATATATAGTGTGTGTGTGTGTGTGTGTGTGTGTGTGTGTGTGTGTGTGTGTGTAAGTGTGCGTTGGAGTCTCACTCCATCACCTAGGCTGGAGTGCAGTCGCATGCTCACGGCCACCCCAGTGTCGACCTACTGGGCTCTGGCGATCCTTCCGCCTCAGCCTTCCAAGCAGCTGGAACTACAGGCGCGCGATACCACGCCTGGCTAATTTTTGACTTATTGTAGAGATGAGGTCTCTACAAGTTGCCCAGGCGGGTCTCGAACCCGCGGGCTCAGGCAATCCACTCACCTCAGCCTCCCAAAGTGTGGGATTACAGGCTGAGCCACCAAGCCTGGCTAGTAAATATATGTCTAAAAAAATTTCCTCATAGTCTAATTTATGTAAAATGTAAGTACATAAAAATATATTGTAGAGTTTATTGTATGTATAATGAAAGACAACATAAGCTTGCACAAAGGACAGGAGAGAGAAATGGAAGTATACTCTTCCATGATTCTTACATCACATGCAAAGTGGCATATCATTATTTGAAGGTAAACTATGATGAATTCAGGATCCTAATTGTGAACCTAGAGTGAGTTTCTCAATCTCAACACCGACTTGTGGTCGAAGAATTCCTTCTTGTAGGGGGCTATCCTGTGCATCATAGGAGGTTTAGCAGCATCCCTGGTCTCTTCTACTGGATGAAAATAGCCCCACAGGCTTCCCTGACCCCCAGCTGTGACAACCAGAAATTTATCGACATTGCCAAATGTCCTCTAGGGAGCAAAACCACCTCTTTCCACACTGCTAGAATAATCTCTTGGGACCTCCCCAATTTGGGCAGGCCTCAGCCTTCCAAGTAGCTGGAACTACAGGCGCGCGCTACTACGCCTGGCTAATTACTAGAGCCTAAAGTAATTTGAGTTTAAAGCACCACCTAGAGTTGAAAAGGAACAGCAACCTAGCAGCAAAGAATCACTAAGTAAATATATCCAATAAAAAAACAAAACAAGCTGGACAGAGAAAACTGAAATAAATAGCAGTTTTTTTTGTTTGTTTGTTTTTTTGAGTTGGAGTCTCACTGTGTCGCCCAGACTGGAGTGCAGTGGCCGCTCCCGGCCACCGCAGCCTTTACCTGCTGGGCTCCGGCGACCCTTCTGCCTCAGCCTTCTAAGCAGCTGGAACTACAGGCACGTGCTACCACACCCAGCTAATTTTTGATTTATTGTAGAGATGAGGTCTCTCCAAGTTGCCCAGGAGGGTCTCGAACCTGCGGGCTCAGGCAATCCATTCACCTCAGCCTCCCAAAGGCACGGGATTACAGGCTGAGCCACCGAGCCCAGCTAAATAGCAGTTTTAAGGAAACTCAGTAACCTCCAAGAAAACAATGCAGAAATTTATCAGATAAATTTTACAAAAGAATCGAAATAATTTTTTAAAACCCCAGAGATCTTAGAACTGAGAAATACATTTAATAAACTGAAGAACTCATTAGAGTTTCTCAGCAGCAGAATGGACCAAGCAGAGGAAAACATCAGTGAACCTGAAGATCATTTATTTGAAAATACAGAGGAGAAAAAAAGAATGAAAAGGAACAAAGACTGCCTACAATATATAGAAAATTATCTCAAAAGACCAAATCTAAGAATTATTGATGTTCAATAGAGAGTTGAGTGAGAGCAAGTGGCAGAAAGCTCATTCAAAGAGGATAATGGCTGGGCGTGGTGGCTCAAGCCTGTAATCCCAGCACTTTGGGAGGCTAAGGTGAGCAGCTCTCCTGAGCCCATGGGTTTGAGACCAGCCCCGGCAACTTGGTGATATCTCCTCTCCACAATAAAATCAAACATTAGCCAGGTGCAGTAGCATGTGCCCGTAGTTCCGGCTACTTGGAAGGCTGAGGTGGAGGGATCGCTGGAGCCCAGCAGATTGACATTGGGGTGGCCATGAGTGTGCCACCGCACTCCAGCCTGGGCAATGGAGTGAGACTCCAACTAAAAAAAAGAGAGAATAACAAAAAACTGCTCAAAACATGACAAAAATATAAATATCCAGTTGCAGGAAAGTCTGAACAATCAAATAGATTCAACCCAAATAAGATTCAACCCACAAAGCATATAATAAACTCTCAAAGGTCAAGGACAAAGAGGAGATCCTAAAAGCAGCAAGAAAAAAGAAGCAAATGTATATAAAGGCATTTCAATTTATCTGGCAACAGACTTCTCAATGGAAACCACTCAGGCCAGAAGGGTGTAGCATGGTATTTTCAAAGTACTCAAAGAAAAAAAAATAACTGCCATCCAAAAATACTGTACCCAACAAGATTATCCTTCAAATAAGAAGGAAAGATAATGTCTTTTTCAGACAAACAGAAGCTGAGAGAATTCACCACCACGAGGCCTGTCTTACAAAAAATGCTAAAGGAAGTTCTACATCTGTAAAAAAATAAACCCCACTAATGTGCAAAAAGAAAAACTTTAAAAGATTATAAAACCCACCAGTAAAATAAAGTACAGAATACTCTATTATAGTAACTGTGGTATACAATCCACTCACAACTCTAGTATAAAGTTCCAAATACAAGTATATCAAAAACAGTAATAGTCACAGCAAGCGATTAAGAGGTAATATAAAAATATGTAGACCTGGGCATGATGGTGTGCATCTGCAGTCCCAGCTACTCAGGAGGCTGAGGCAAGAGGATTGCTTGAGCCTAGGATTCTAGACCAGCCTGGGCAACACAGCAAGAGCCTGTCTCAAAGCAACATATGTAAATAGAGAAAACTGAAACGTCAAAATGTGGTGGGGATGTAGTTAAGGTGTAAAATATGTGTATCTGTCTTTGTTTCTGTTATTTTATTTTATTTTTTATTTTTTTGAGTTGGAATCTCACTCTGTCATCCAGACTGGAGTGCAGTGGCCGCTTCTGGCCACCGCAGCCTCGACTGCTGGGCTCCGGTGATCCTTCTGCCTCAGCCTTCCAAGTAGCTGGAACTACACGCGCGCCCCACCACGCCCAGCTAATTTTTTATTTTACTGTAGAGATGAGGTCTCGCCAAGTTGCCCAGGCGGGTCTCGAACCCGCGGGCTCAGGCAATCCACTCACCTCAGCCTCCCAAGGCGCGGGATTACAGGCTGAGCCACTGAGCCCGGCTTGTTATTTTATTTTTGATCTAAGATTAGTTGTCATATCTTTAAAATAACTTTTTATATCTATAAATTACTTTTTGTAAGCCTCACTACAATATAACCATAGTGCAAAAACCTAAAATAGATGTGCTAAAGCTAAAAAGCAGCAAATTAAAACATACTACCAGAAAAGATAACCACAAAGGGAGACAGTAAGAAAGGAAAAGAAGAAGCCGAGCATGGTGGCTCATGCACCTGTAATGCCAGCACTTTGGGAGGCAAGAGGATGTCTGTGTCCAGGAGTTCGAGGCCAGTCTGGGCAACTTGGTGAGACCTTGTCTCTACAATAAATCAAAAATAAGAAAGAAAGAAGGAAGGAAAGAAAGGAAGAAAGAGGCCGGGCTTGGTGGCTCAGCCTGTAATCCCAGCATTATGAGAGGCCAAGGTGAGTGGATTGCCTGAGCCTGCAGGTTCGGGACCCACCCGGGCCACTTGGCGAGACCTCATCTCTACAATAAATCAAGTGTGGTAGTGTGCGCCTGTAGTTCCAGCTACTTGGAAGGCTGAGGCGGAAGGATCGCCGTCCGGCAGGTCGATGCTGGGGTGGCCATGAGTGTGCCACTGCATCCTGCCTGGATGACAGAGTGAGACTCCAACTCAAAAAAAGAAGAAGAAAAAAAGAAAGAAACCAATAATGAATGATGAGATCAAACTTGTAATGAAAATTCTCCCATCAAAAAAAGCCCAAATCCTAATGAATTCACTGCTGAATACTACCAAAAACATTTTATACTACTAAAAACATTTAAAGAAAAACTCGGGCTGGGCACAATAGCTCACACCTGAAATCCTAGCACTCTGGGTGGCCAAGGGGGAGACATACTTGAGGTCAAGAGTTCAAGATCAGCCTGGGAAATGTAGAGAAACTCTATCTCTACAAAACATTTTAAAAATTAGCTGGCTGTGGCAGTGTGTGCCCGTAGTTCTAGTTACTCAGGAGGCTAAGAAGGGAGGATTGCTTGAGCCCAGGAGTTCAAGGTTATAGTGATTGTGCCACTGCACTCTAGTCTGGGTGACAGGGTGAGACCTTGTCTCTAAAAAGAAAAAGAAAAACGAATGTCAATCTTACTCAAGCTCTTCAAACAAATTGAAGAGGAGGGAACACTTACAAACTTATTCTAGAAGGTCAACACTTCCCTGATACAAAAACCAGACAAGGATACAACAAAAAATGAAAACTACAGGCAACATCATTAATGAACACAGATACAACAAAATACTAGCAAACTAAATTCAATAATACATTAAAAAGATCATTCATCACAATCAAGTGGGATTCATTTCAGGGATACAAGGATAGTTCGACATACAAAAAAAATCAATAAATGTGATACATCACATTAACCAAATCAAGAATAATTATCATAGGATTATTTCAGTAGATGCCAAATAGCATTTGATATAATTTAACAATGCTTTATGATAAAATCCTGCATCAAAATGGATATAGAAGGAACATACCTCAAAGTAATAAAGGTCATATAAGACAAACCCACAGCTAACATTATAATGAATGGCAAAAAATTGAAGGTATTTCCTCTAAGAACTGGAACAAGACAAAGATGCCCACTTTCACCGATTTTATTCAGCACAGCACTAGAAGTCCTGGCTAGAGCAATTAGGCAAAAGCAAGAAAGAAAGTGCATCCAAATTGGGAAGGAAGAAGTCAGGTTAGTCTTGCTCACAGATGACATGATCTTATATGTAGAAAAACCAAAAGACTGCAGTAAAACAACAACAAAAACTGTTAGAAATGATACACAAATTCAGTAAAGTTGTAGGATACAAAATCCATACACAAAACTCAGTAGCATTTGTCTGAGGGGAGACCCCCCAAAACTGGAATTGTCTTTTGGAGTGTGGGCCCTTTGTAGTACACTCAGAAATTGTTCCTCCAGGTCAAACGGCCCCCAAAGTTTTTATCTGGAAGTTTTGAGAAGATTTTTGCCACAATCTGCAGAAGAAACATCCCTGGTTGTGGCAAACAGGTGACTAGTTATTTCTTCCACCATGACAATTCACCTGCACACACTGCACTGAGTGTTCAGAAGTTTTTGACCAAAAAACAACATGACTCCTGTGCCCCATTCTCCCTATTCAGCCAATCCCTCCCCGAGTGACTTTTTTTGTTTCCCTGGATGAAAAAAATCCTCAGAGGAGAATATTTTGCTGCTATGGAAGAGGTGAAACAAAAAATGGCAGAAGCACTAAAAGCACCAAAATTGACAAGTTCAAAAGCTATTTTGATCAGTGGAAAAAGCATCTTGATAGGTATACTGATTGCCTCAAACGGTGCTTCGAAGGTGACCGAAGTTCAAATATGTAAGAATAAACACACAATTTTAAATAATGCTGTTTTGTGGGGGTCCTCCCCTGTATATGCCAACAGTGAACAATCTGAAAAAGAAATAAAGAAAGCAATCCCATTTACAATAGCTACAAAAGATATAAAATACTCAGGACTCAACCTAACCACAAAAAATGAAACCTCTATACAAGCAAAACTATAAAGCTCTGATCAAAGAGACTGAAGAGGACACAAAAATGGAAGAAGAGTTCATACTGATGGATTAGGAGACAGCATATTGCTAAAATGACAATGCTACCCAAAGCAGCTTACAGATTCAATGCATTTCCTATCAGAATACCAGTGACACTCTTCACAGAAATAAAAAAAAATCCTAAAATGTATACGGTACCACAAACCCTGAATAGCCAAAGCGATTCTGAACACAAAGAACAAAGCCGGAGGCATCACACAAACCCTACTTGAAAACTTATTACAAAGCAATAGTAACCAAAATAGCTTGGTACTGGCATAAAAACAGACACATCGAGGAATGGAACAGAATAGGGAACCCAGATATAAATCCACACATTGACAGTCAACTAATCTTCAGAAAAGGCACCAAGAACATAAAGTGAGGAAAGCACAGTCTTTTCAATAAATGGTCTGGATAACCATATGTGGGAGAATGAAACTAGACCTTCTCTTTCGACATACACAAAAGTTAAGTCAAAATCGAACGAAGACATATCTAATATCAGAAACCCTAAAACGACTAGAAGAAAACACTGGGGAAACATTGGGGATGTTGGTCTGGGCAAAGATTTTTTTGTGTGTAAGACCTCAAAAGCATAGGCAACCAAAAGCAAAAACAACAAATGGGATTACATCAAGCTAAAAAAAACCTCCTGTACAGCAAAGGAAGCTCATGGCTCTTGAAGTCTGCGATAAAAAATGGCCTCCGATAAAACTACTTTGCAAAAGATGGGAAGGAAACAGAATGGAAAGAGTAAAAAGGCTGAAGAGGCAGAGCCTGAAAAATTTGTGGTGGAAAAAGTAGTGGATCGACGTGTAGTGAATGGGAAAGTGGAATATTTCCTGAAGTGGAAGGGATTTACAGATGCCGACAATATTTGGGAGCCTGAAGAAAATTAGATTGTCCAGAGTTAATTGAAGCATTTTTTTTTTTTTTTTTTTGAGTTGGATTCTCACTCTGTCGCCCAGGCTGGAGTGCAGTGGTACACTCACTACCACCGCAACCTCAACCTGCTGGGCTCCAGCGATCCTTCTGCCTCGGCCTTCCAAGTAGCTGGAACTACAGGCACGCACTACATGCCCAGCTAATTACATTTCTTAATTCTCAAAAGATGGTACAAAAAGAAAGTCTTTATCTGACAGTGAATCTGATGACAGCAAATCAAAGAAGAAAAGAGATGCTGCTGATAAACCAAGGGGCTTTGCCAGAGGTCTTGATCCTGAAAGAAAAGTCGGTGCCACAGACAGCAGTGGAGAACTGATGCTTCTCATGAGACTAAGAGATTCAGACGAGGCAGACTTGGTGCTGGCAAAAGAGGCAAAAAAGGAATGTCCTCAGATTGTAATCGCTTTTTTTTCCTTCTGGCATTCTTGTCCAGAAGATGAAGCTCAATAATTGTTTGCATTACTATGTATATATAAGTAAAATCTGGGTCTTGGTTTTCAATGTACTAGTTTGACGAAATAACTACATATTCTAATGAAAATCAAGTTTGATAAATTTGTTTTGAAAGTAGTGCTGGAAGCTGGGCTCGGTGGCTCAGCCTGTAATCCCGCGCCTTTGGGAGACTGAGGTGAGTGGATTGCCTGAGCCCGCGGGTTCGAGACCCGCCTGGGCAACTTGGCAAGACCTCATCTCTACAATAAATCAAAAAAAAAATTAGCCGGGCGTGGTAGTGCGCGCCTGTAGTTCCAGCTACTTGCAAGGCTGAGGCGGAAGGATCACCGGAGCCCAGCGGGTCGAGGCTGCGGTGGCCGGAAGCGGCCGCTGCACTCCAGTCTGGGCTACAGAGTGAGACTCCAACTCAAAAAAAAAAAAAAAAGAAAGGAGTACTGGGAGAGTTATTGGGGGGCGGGTATCAGTAGCAATGGTTACTTTGAACAAACAAATCACAGCTTTCTGTAGTTGCTTCCTTTATCGGAAAATAACATTTGATACTATGGTATATTATTTTCTCTGCATTAGAGAACAGCTTTTCTAAATGTTGGGGAAATTTTCCATAGTCATTATTCAATCAGAACTTGTGTTCTCATATGCCCAAGACCATTCTGGATTTTGTGTTTTCTTTGTGCATTTACATAAAATGCCTATGCAGATGGTTTCCTCTTTTGTTGTTATTTTTAAACATTAACCAAAGCAAAAATCTCAGGTAAGTTCATGTTTCTGAAATGACATCATTCTGAGCAACCTAAGAAATAAATCACTTAAAGTTAAACTAAAAAATTTTTTTGAAGCCAAACATTTCAAATTAAATAGATGATTCTGGGATTAATTGAACAGTTTAAATTGGATGATTTTAAAACAGCCAAATTAGAATTTGCATGTATAAGTGCAGTGGTTTGTTTGCAAAATGACTAAAAGTTATCACTATGACAGTTTCATCATTCAGATAAGGAAACTAGACAAATCCTGATGTGTTTTAATTAGCTAAACAAGACTTAGTTAAAGGGACATTTAACGATTCCTCTAGTGAGCTATTCCTTTACAAAAAGTTGAAATCCATGTGCTATGTTGACTGAAAGGTCATGATTCATGGAATGTCTTGGCTCACAGAACCCTAATCAGACAGCTAGAAATGTTGGTAGTTTAGGACCTGCTGTCATAAATGGGTGAACAAACTTGTAATCTATACTATTGAGTTGCATGTTTTTTCTTTACCCCAAATCATTCCTTACATGTAGACTCAAGTCTTTTCAATATTTGCTTTACTGTTATGGCAGACACCAGGAAAAAACAACTTTGTAGTAATCAGAATGCTATCCAACTGTATATCGTTTATTGTAAATGCTGGTGAACTGTGGTCAATAAATATTTTATATTTTAAAAACTACAAAACAACACCCTTCATGGATAGAGATTGAACATCATATTTTGTGGTTGGGCAAATAAAAAAATCCATCAATATACAAAACAGATAATCAACCTTGACCAAGTGGACCTTATTCTAGGAATGAACAGTTAGTTTCTCAACTGAAAATTAACCAATGGAATTTACTGTATTAACCAATGGAATTAACCAGTGGAATTAACCTGCCTGGCTCGGTTCTTTATTGCTAGGTAACAATTAGCTACAAATGTAGCAGCTTGAAACAACATTCATTTATTAGCTTGAAGTTCTTTGTTTGGAAGTCTATTGTGGTGTAATTGGGCTATCTGCTTAGATCATCACAAAGCTAAAATCAAAGTGTTGGCCAGAGACTTTAGAAGCTCTGGGGGAAAAATCTACTTCCAAACTCACTCTTTTTGGCAGAATTCTATTTTTGTGCTTGTAGAACTAAGACCTTTGTTTTCTTGCTGGCCATCAGCTAGGGACTGCTCTCAGGGACTAAAAACTCCCTACACTTCTCTCAGTAAACTAGGATAGCAGACAATGTCCTTCAACTTGATAAAGTGCATCAACATGAAAACTACTGCTAATATACTTAACGGTGAAAGACTAAATGAGATCCCAGTGATAAACCCTCACACACGAATATGGTCAAATGGATTTCAACAAGGGTGTCAATACAATTCAGTGGGGGAAAAGACACTCTTTTTAACAAGTGGTGCTTGGAAAAAACTGGATATCTACATGCAAAAGAATGAAGTTAGACCCTTATTTAAACCCTATATACAAAAATTAACTCAAAATGGATCATTGACCTAAATGTAACATAGAGCTAAAGCTTCATGACATTGGATTTGTTAATGATTTCTTGGATATGACATCAAAGGTACAGCTATCAAAAGAAAAAATTTGACTTCATGAAAATTTTAAAACTCTGTGCATCAAAAGATATGATCAACAGAATAAAAAGGGAGTCCACAAAATGAGAGGAAATATTTGCTAATCCAAATATCTGATAAAGAGTTAATACCCAGAATATATAGAGAACTCCTAGAACTTAACAATAAAAACAAAATCGTCAAAGACTTGAATAGACATTTCCTTAACAGTGCCTTTAAAAATTAAAGATAGAATTAATTATATGATCTGGCAAAGTAACTTCTGGGTACATAATCTAGGGAATTAAAGGGTCTTTTTTTTTTTTTTTTGAGTTGGAGTCTCACTCCATCGCCCAGCTGGGAGTGCAGTGGCATGCTCACGTCCACCACAGCCTCGACCCGCTGGGCTCCGGCGATCCTTCCACCTCAGCCTTCCAAGTAGCCGGAACTACAGGCGCACGCTACCATGCCCAGCTAATGTTTTGATTTATTGTAGAGACACGTCTTGCTAAGTTGTCCAGGCTGGTCTCGAACCCCTGGGCTCAGGCGATCCTCTCACCTCGGCCTCCCAAGTGCCGGGATTACTGGCTTGAGCCACCGTGCCGGCTGAAGGGTCTGAAGGAGATAGCTGTACAACCATGTTCATAGTAGCAGTATTCACAACAGCGGAAATGTAGACGCAGTCCAAGTACCCATCAGCGGACACATGTTGTTAAACATTCTCCAGACTCCCTGGCCAACAGACAAAATGGGCCCATGGATGACCGAGGGAGCAGTCATGTATTCGTGTTCTCAGAAAGCTGTAAAAGTGTCACAGAACCACCCTTTCTACAATCAGGCTAAACCATTTCAAGAGAAACTGCTGGAAAACCTGCCTCCAATGAAGTTTGAAAGTCATCTGACAAATTTTTGGTTTGGATTTGGAACTTCACCAATCAGTGCTCACCTGCCCTGACCAATCAGGGCTCAGCCGTATTGATCAATCAGAATCAGAACGAATCAAGTTCGATTTTTTTTTTTTTTTGAGTTGAGATATCACTTTGTAACCAGGACTGGAGTGCAGTGACTGGATCACAGCTCACTGCAGCCTCAAACTCCTGCTCTCAAGCTGTCCTCCATGTAAGCCTTCCAAGCAGCTAGGACTACAGGTGTAGGCCACCACACCCAGCTAATTTTTTTATTTTATTTTTTGTGGCGAGGTCTTGCTATATTGCCCAGACTGGTCTCAAACTCCTGAGCTCAAGCCATCTTCCTGCCTTGGCCTCCTAAGTAATGGGATTACAGGTGTGAGCCACCTCTCCAGGTCAAGTTTGAATTCTTCATTTGTTTAACCTGATTGGGAACCTGGGTGGGAATTTTTGCTGCAAAGTCTGAACCCTCTCTTTGTTCCCTGGAACTATCTTTATTTTACACTGAAAGCTACATCTCCTGTTTTGCAAAGTGTTCACTGTAATAACATATCTTTCCTCTAAATTTCCTTTCAGAGACCTTTGTTCTCAATGGATAACAAAATGTGATATATACACACAATGGAAAATTATTCAATTTTTTTTTAAAAATGAGAAAGCAGGATTTATTGAAAGAACAGAAAAGCTCCCACAGTGGGAGAGGACCCGAAGGGGTTGCCCTATTGAATCTTAAAAAAGGAAGAAAATTCTGACATGATGAAACTTGGGGACATTATGCTAAGTGAGATAAGCTAATCACAAAATGACACATACTGTATGATACCATTTAAATGAGGTACTTAGAATAGTCAGAATCATAGACAGATGTTAAATGTTGGTTTCCAGAGGCTGGAGCAGTAGGGAACAAGGGACTTATTAATGGGAATAGGGTTTCAGTTTTCTAAGATAAAAGTTCTGGAGCGAGATAGTGGTGATGGTTATACAACAATATGAATGAGCCTACTGCCACTAAACTGTACACTTAAAAATGATTAAGACAGGCTGGGCACGGTGGCTTAAGCCTGTAATCCCAGCACTTTGGGAGGCTGAGGTGAGAGGATTGCCTGAGTTCAGGGGTTCGAGACCAGACTGGGCAACTTAGTGAGACTTCGTCTCTACAATACATACATACATACATACATAATAAGCTGGGCATGGTAGTGTGTACATGTAGTTCCAGTTACTTGGAAGGCTGAGGCAAAAGGATCGCCTGAGCCCAGTAGGTGGAGGTTGCAATGGCTGTGTGTGTGCCACTGCTCTCCAGCCTGGGCAACAGAGTGAGACTCTGACTAAAAAAAAAAAAAGGTTAAGACTAAATTTCATGTTGTGTTTTTTACCACAACTTTTTCTTTCTTTCTTTTTTTTTGAAAGCAGGATTTATTAAGAAGACAGAAAAGTGCCCATGGTGGGAGGGGACCCGAGGCAATTGCTCCATAGTTTTTTTTTAAATGGGAAAAAAGAATATCACAAAGACAAATCCAAATGTCTAATACAAATATAAAATTACATCTAGCCTTACTTAAATTCACACCACAATGAGAAACCTTTATACCTCTACCAAAATGGCAAAAATTTAAAAGTCTATTAATAACAAGGATTGATGCTAGGCACCATAGCTCATACCTGTAATCCCAGCACTTAGGGAGGCAGAGGTGAATGGATTGCCTGAGCCCAGGGGTTCAAGACCAGCCCGGGCAACTTGGTGAGACCTTGTCTCTACAGTTAAAAATAAATAAATAAATTACCCGGGCATGGTGATGCTTGCCTGTGGTTCCAACTACTTAGAAAGCGGAGGCAGAAGGATTGCCTGAGCCCAGCAGGTTGAGGCTGTGGTGTCCATGAGCATACCACTGCATTCTGGCTGGGTGAAAGAGTGACATACCAACTTAAAAAAAAAAAAAAACCAAAATAAAAAACAAGGGTTGGTGAAATTTGGGGTCACAACCATTTTGAAACATATTTTGGCATTACTTTGCAAAATTGAAAATGCATGAACCCCCACAAACCAGCAATTCCACCCATAAGTATATATACCCTGGAAAATCTTATGTATAAGGCTATTCATAGCAGTACTGTTTGTAAGAGGAAAAAACTGGGGGTGGGGGAATCCATCTAAAATAGATTAACAATCTTCACCTATAAAGAACAATAAGGCTGGATCTCACAAACAATACTAAGTGAAAGAAGAAAGAAAATAATATAAATAGTATTTTAGACATGAAATTTGAAAATAGGCAAATTAATTCAATATTGATATCCTATAGGTGATAACATACAAAATCAAATAAATGGTTATCATGAAAGTCATTTCAATGTTTATCTCTAGGGAATGGGAGAGGATTATAATAGGAAAAGACATAGCAGGGATGTGTTCTGGAGTGCTGATAATGTTCTGGTTCTTGAACTTCAATATAATTACATCTATGTCTAAATACATATCTAAATTACACGAGATATATGCATATTTACAATGTACTTTCTCTATGTAATATATATTATATGTCACAAAATTAATAAAGAAAAAGGGCTGTTTGCAAGTCTTTCTCATTTTAATACTTTCCACAAGGCAGTTCCATGTAGTGTTAGAAAATGAAAGGAATCCTGGATCCAAGCTGGCTGACCACATGCAGGAGAATGAAACCATATCTATCACCATACACAAAAAAATCAACTCTAAATGGATCAAAGACCTCAACATAAAACATCAAACTATAAGAATCCTAGGAAACAGAGGAGACACCCTTACAGAAATTGGAATAGGCAATCAATTTCTGCTCAAAACCTGAAAAGCCCATGCCATAAGATGTAATATAGACAAGTGGAACCTCATCAAACTAAAAACTTTTGCAGAGCAAAAGAAACCATTAAGAGAGTAGGGAGACGGCCCACAGACTGGGAAAAAATATTTGCCACCTGTATATCTGACAAAGGCCTAGCATCCAGGATTTACAAGGAACTCAAATGTGCCAAAGGGAAAAAAGCAAACAGCACTATTAAAAAGTGGGCAAAATATATGAATACACACTTCTCAAAAGAAGACATATGAGCAGCCAACAGATACATGAAAACATGCTCAGTCTCACTAATCATCAAAGAAATGCAAATCAAAACCACACTGAGATACCACCTTACTCCAGTCAGGATGGCCATTATTATTAACTCAAAAACAACAGATACTGGAGAGGATGTGAAGAAAAGGGAATGCTTCCACACTGTTAGTGGGAAACAATCTCTGTGGAAAGCAGTGTGGCGATTTTAAAAAGTTCTAAAAATTGACCTTCCATATGACCCAGCAATCCTGTTTCTCGGAATATACTCAGAGGAACTCAAATCATTCTACAAAAAAGATACCTCTGTACACATGTTTATTGCAGCACTATTCACAATAGCAAAAAACATGGAACAAACCATGCTGCCCATTGAAAATTGATTAGATTTTTAAAATGTGGTACATATACATGATGGAATATTATGCAGCCATAAAGAAGTATAAAATTATGGACTTCACAGCGACTTGGATAGATTTAGAGTCCATCATACTCAGTGATCTATCACAGAAACAAAGAACCGAGTATCACATGTTCTCACTCATAAGTGGACCTTGAACATTTATCATAACACTACGTGAAAGGAATTGGCAGTAGCAGGTCACTGCCAGGGGAGGGAGGGCACATAACATTAATAAGGGAACCTGATCCCAAACCAGGCAAGGTGAGGACCAATGGGAGGCTCAAACTTCACCTGTACAATGACCACTCATGTACCTTACCCTGAATTGTACCCCACATCTTTAAAATTAAAAAAAAAATTTTAAAAGGGAACCCTAGATCCTAGCCCCTTAAACAAAATAAATAATTTAAATCCTTCTAGGAAGAAACAATTAGGTGTCCCTTCCCTCTCCCGTACCTTTTATTTCAATTTTTTAAGAGACAGGGTCTCACTCTGTTGCCCAGGCGGTGCCATCATAGCTCACTGCAGCCTGGACTCATATGATCCTCTCATCTTGGCCTCCTGAATAACTAGGATTGCAGGTGACTGCCACTACACCTGGCCAATTTTTTATTTTTATTTTTTTAATTTTTTAAATTTTTTGAGTTAGAGTCTCACTCTGTCGCCCAGGCTGGAGTGCAGCGGCCGCTCCCGGCCACCGCAGCCTCGACCTGCCGGGCTCCGGCGATCCTTCCGCCTCAGCCTACCAAGTAGCCAGAATTACAGGCATGCGCTACCACGCCCGGCTGATTTTTTGATTTATTGTAGAGATGAGGTCTCGCTGCCCAGGTGGGTCTCGAACCCGCGGGCTCAGGCAATCTACTCACCTCAGCCTCCCAAAGGCGCGGGATTACAGGCTGAGCCACCGAGCCCGGCTCAATTTTTTATTTTTATGTTTTTGTAAAGACAGTGCTGTTAACTAGGCTGATCTTGAACTCCTGGCCTCAAGCAATCCTCCTGCCTTAACCTCTCCAAGTTCTGGGATTACAGATGTGAGCCACAGCACCTCCTCACCCCTACCACACAATGAGGACTTATGGATGTGTCTGGGACGCTGAAAGACTCTCAGTGTCCATTTTACAATTTTGTGATTTAAAAAATATTATCACATTAGCCTTCTGATGATAAATAACTGAAGCAAAAGAGGGGATTTTAAAAAATGTAATGCAAATTTAAAAGTGTACTTTAAAAATGATAAATGTCTAAAAGTGGGAATACTATATGTTCAGTAGTAATCTGTGATTTAAGATCACAGTGATGTGTTGGTCATGGCTCTTGCTTCTGAGGGTTGATTGCGTGCTTTGTTTCCCAACTCCGTACTCAGTAATGTCATATCACATTGATAGCTTAAAATTGGCCATGATAGAATACTTACACCACGTAAAATGAAAAATGATAAACGCTACAAATAATTACCCCCAGTATCATCTGAGCAGTTTGTTAAACATTTACTGGCACACCACTGCTTAAGGACTAGGAGTTCTGAATATAAGTTTAAACTTTTTTTCATTAGTTTTCATGTACTGAGAGAAGTTTAACCTGTTCGGCAAATAACTCTGCCAAGACAGTGAGGTACTTCTTAGGACTTAAACAAAAAAAATCAGCTCAAATGAGAGTTTCATTGATACAAATCTCAGAAAATGATAAACTGAAGAGTAGAAAAAAATGGAAAAATAAAAAAAACTTGGCATGCCTTAGACCAAGTCTCTTCCATTTTGTGATAGTGTTGCTAATAGGAAAAAGAAAAATTATTGAAGTAGTCTCCCCTTTTTAGGCACTTTGCTAGCAGTTGAATTGTATTTCCAACAGCTCCATTCAGGAGAAAATAAAACTTTCTTCTCTTCTTTGGTGGTAAAAACATGGAGGCAGGTCGAGCTTGGGGACTCAGCCTGTAATCCCAGCACTTTGGGAGGCCGAGATGAGTGGATTGACTGAGTCCGAGGGTTCAAGACCAGCCCGGGCAACTTGGCAAGACCTCGTCTCTACAATAAATAAAAAGTTAGCCGGGCGTGGTAGCGTGAGCCTGTAGTTCCAGCTACTTGGAAGGTTGAGATGGAAGGATCACCGGAGCCCAGTAGGTTGGCGCTGGGGTGGCCGTGAGTGGGCCACTGCACACCAGCCTGGGTGACAGAGTGAGACTCCAACTCAAAAAACGAAAACAAACAAACAAACCCCAAAAAACATGGAGGCAGTTTACCTATCTGGAATATCATAAAATTTGGGACTAATGTGTTTCGGTATTTGATGTAAAGTCTTTTCTCTTTTTCCTGGCTCCCTGAAGCTATGTAATAAAGACCTCTACAATTTTATTGCTCCTTATTAATCAGGAATACAGAAGTATTATTTATCCACTCTTTCCACTGGAAGGAAAAGTTCTATAATTGTTCTTCTGAAACGAGACATAGATAATTGTGAGATGTAGCAGTCCTTGGTGAGTGAATGTCTACTAAGAAGGCATACTTGATGAAAATTCAGAAAATCCGGACTGTGTTCTGGCTGTGTTGACCATTTACTTGATGATAGTCAGCTAGTTGTTCTTTGCATCAGTCTCTCCACTTTCAGACTTAGGTTTAGAATATGGATTATATGATTCAGAAAGATTTGCATTTATCCTTTGGAGCCCTTTGGGATAAAGACAATGTTGAAGCGTAAAGTGGTAAAATAGATTTAATGGTCCAACTCCAAATAAGACAAAAATAACTTTTCCATTTCAGTGAAGCCTATGTTTTCTTCCTTTTTACTTTGGTGTGATGTGATCTATTTCTTTTTTTTATGTGTAACTAGTAGAGTGAACCTAATGAATTTAGCTTCTTCTTTGAGAAAGAGCTCCTTCTCTTAAAAGCATGCTTCCCCTCCTCTCTCTTTCTTTCTCCCTTATATTGTACTGGCTTGCCTAGAAGTGAATTTAAAGGTACAGCATTAAAAAAATGACTAGGTGCTGTGTATGATATTTTACAGAGTTTAAACTAAACAAATAGGTCTAGAACCAATCTACCTATCCTGCAGTTTTCAATTAATTATCAAATTAGAATAATATTCTAATTACATTGTTCCCTTACATGCATTTTTTTTTTTGAGTTGGAGTCTCACTCCATCACCCAGGCTGGGATACAGTGGCAAGCTCACAGCCATCCCGGCATTGACCCACTGGGCTCAGGCGATCCTTCCGTCTCAGCGTTCCAAGTAGCCGAAACTATAGGCGTGCGTGGCTACGCCCAGTTAATTTTTTGATTTATTGTAGAGATGAGGTCTCACTAAGTTGCCCAGGCTGTTCTTGAACCCGTGGTCTCAGGCAGTCCCCTCACCATGCCTGGCCTACATACATTTTTATACTGATTTTTTTTTTTTTAATTCACAGTTCCATAGGGCACAACTTAGCTTCCTTGGGGGATGAAAAAAAAAATTGTGCTGAAAAGTCCTAGCTTTTCCTCCACCGAATTTTTAAGTGAGAAATATGTTGGAGGTTAGCAGTCCTAGTCAATCCAAGAAAGCTTTTGTAACATCTTTAAAACCAGATTTTCACTTGTGTTTTACATGAACACTCACAAGTTAATTTAGTCAATTGCAGAGAACCTATAGTTATTAAAGATTCTTCCTTTGGGATGTACTAAATCTACCTCTCTTTAATTTCCACTCAGTGGTCTTAATTCTGTGTTCAGGAACCACAATGTATTTGAAAACAATTATGCTCATACTGAGCCTTTTTGATTGTCCAAGTTAACTTTCCCAGCTTTTTTCAAGGCTGTGTAGTAGAATGATTAAGAATACAGATTTTATAATCAGAACAGACCTGGACTTACAGTCTAAGTACACCATTTATTAGACCTATGATATGACAAAAGACATATATAACTGCTGTAAGCCTCAGTGTTTTCCTCTGTAAATTAGGCATAACAAAACCCTCGTCGGACCCTTGTGAGGAGATAAAATCAGATAACAGATGTAAAGCATTTAGCATAAGACCCAGCAAACACTGAAAAAATAGCAACTTATATTTAGATGTTTTGCATGTGATTTATAGATCTTTTCCTCTGGGTACATTCTGATTTGTCATTATCCCTCTTTTTTTTTTTTTTTTTTGAGTTGGAGTGTCACTCTGTCGCCCAGACTGGAGTGCAGTGGCCGCTCCCGGCCACCGCAGCCTCACCTGCTGGACTCCGACGATCCTCCCGCCTCAGCCTTCCAAGTAGCTGGAATTACAGGCGCACGTTACCATGCCCGGCTAATTTTTGATTTATTGTAGAGATGCGGTCTCGCCAAGTTCCCAGGTGGGTCTCGAACCCATGGGCTCAGGCAATCCACTCACCTCAGCCTCCCACAGGCGCGGACTACAGGCTGAGCCACCGAGCCCGGCATCATTATCCCTCTTAATAAGTGACTCCCAGAGCTTCATTTAGTCATTTTAATGTGGTCTGAATATTGCACAAAAAACTCTCCTGTTATAGACAGCATGCTTAATATTATTTTTTTGGCAGCCAGACCTCTTAAGTTTCTAGTTAGCTAAAACTGACAGATCTTTTTTTTCACTTTAACTATTATTAAGTCAGGTCTTTAGAATGTATAATGGGGGCCTCCCCCAAAACCCAGAATTTATTTATAAAAAAGTCATGTATTTATTCTTACATGTTTAAACTTCAGTCAAAGTACGCTCCATTTGATGGAACAAACCTACCAAAATGCTTTTTTCACTGCTCAAAACAGTTTTTGAACTCATCAATTTTGATAACTTTTCGTGCTTCTGCCATTTTTTGTTTCACCTCTTCCGCATCTGCAAAACATTTCTCTTTGAGGACTTTTTCCATCCAGGGAAACTAAAAGAAAAAGTTGCTTCGGGTGAGATCAGGTGAATAGGAAGGGTGGGGCACAGGGGTCATACCGTTTTTTGTTCAAAATTCATCTCAGTGTGGGCAGGTTGTTCAAGTAAATCACCCATTATAGAACGGGCAAATGCACTGAAAGAATCTTCAAAAAAATTCACTGGTGCTGAACATAGCCATTCAAAACAACACTAGCTGATACACTGATGCCGATGGGCTCCTAGAACACTTACCTAGTGAGGGAAACCTGTACTGCAAGGGGCTCACCCTCCAAAAAAGAATTCGGGTTTTTTTGGTGGGGGGAGGTTCCGCCCTTGTATTTGTTTTGTTAGTTTTGCATACCTAAGTGAAAGGTTTTATAGATACTTCTAGACAATATTCCTTGACTCTGTCATCCACTACATTAGCTAGTCTTCTAAGTATTATCTTTTGTACTTTTTTCTTGTTTTGAACTGTAGTCTCAACTGTCAACCAGGATGGAGTGCAGTGGCACAATCACAGCTCCCTGCGGCCTCAGACTCCTGCTTCAGCCTCCCAAGTAGCTGGGACTATCGGAATATGTCACCATGTCTGGCTAATTTTAAAATTTTTGTAGAGACAAGGTCTCCCTATGTTGCCCAGGCTGGTTTCCAACTCCTGGACTCAAGCAATTCTACCACCTCGGCCTCCCGAAGTGTTGGGATTAAAGACATGAGCCACCACGCCTGATCTCTTTTGTACTTTAAAATTTTTTTCTATGGATACATAATAGCTGTACATATCACTGTAAATTTCATCAAGATGACTCATGTCTTCCATGTTGACAAGTCCTGTGTCATGCTTCTGGGGATTCCCTTTCAACCTTTTTTTTTTTTTTCAAGTCAAAGTCTCGCTCTGTCTCCCAGGCTGGAGTGCAGTGGCATGCTCATGGACACTGCAGCCTCGACCTGCTAGGTTCAAGCATCCTTCCGCCTGCGTCTTCCAAGTAGCTGGAACTATAGGCACACACCACCAAGACTGGCTAATTTTTTGATTTATTGTGGAGAGGAGGTCTTGCCAATTTGCCCAGGCTGGTCTTGCACCCCTGGGCTCAGACAGTCCTCTCGCCTCCGCCTCCCAAAATGTTGGGATTACAGGTGTGAGCCATTGTACCCAGCCTTTTTTTTTTCTTTTAAATCAGCATTATTTGGTACAAATATTCAACCAATTTTGAATCTGCCTAACTTTTCTACTTTTCAATGAACAATTTTCCACTTTATTTACAAATATATTGTATGAGGCTTTTATTAAACATCTTGTTGAAATAATTATATGAAAAATTTTAAATAAAGTTACTCCGGTACAATATTCTCACCAAACTCATTTGTTTTCTAGTGCTCAGTACTTCACTTTGTTGAGTTTTTTTTTTATTTTGAGTCAGAGTCTCATTCTGTCACCCAGGCTGTAGTGCAGTGGCACACTCATGACCACCCCAGCGTTGATCTGCCGGGCTCAGGCGATTCCTCCTCCTTAGCCTTCCAAGTAGCTGGAACTATAGGCACGCACTACCACGCCCAGATAATTTTTGATATATTGTAGAGATGAGGTCTCACAAAGTTGCCCAGGTTGGTCTCGAACCCCTTGACTCAGGCAACCCTCTCACCAGGCCCACTTTGAGCCATCGCGTCTGGCCCACTTTGTTAAGTTTTTATGATTTTTTGAAAGTGAAACAATCACAAACTTACAAAAAACGTACACATGTAATACAACATGTTTTCTTTTTCCCTGGATCATTTGAGAATAAGTTGCCAACCTGACATTCCAGAATGCTTTATGTGTATTTCATACAAACAAGGACATTCATTATCTTACGTAACAACAATACGACAGTAAAAATCAGGAAATAAACCTCACTGCCATCTTAGTCCCTATTTCAGTTTCTCAAATTGGTGCAGTAAAGCCCTTTACAGCAAAAGCATTCAGTTCAGAATCACATATTGCAGTAGGTTGTCATGTCTCCTTTGTCGTCAGTCTGTAACAGTTTCTCAGCTTTCCTTGACATTCATAACTTGACACTTTTAGAGAATACAGGCCAGTTATTTAGTAAAATGTCTTCAGCTTGGGTTTCTCTAATGTTTCCTCATGATTAGATTGAAATTATGCATTTTAGGCTGGAAAATTACAATAGTGCTGCATTCCTCTCATTGCATCCTAATAGGTGATGTATGATACAGATATATCCCATTCCTGATGATGTTCACTTTGATGGCTTGATTAAGGTGGTGTCTACCAGGCTTTCCAAGATACTCTTTTTCTCTCTGTAATTAATAACTTTTTTGGTGGGGTGGTGCTTTAAAATTAAGCAAATATATTATTCTTTACCAAATTTTTAGTTTAATCATTTATATTATTGTGGGCTCGTGGCTTCCTATCCACGGGTTGTAATCTATGATTTTGTTCAAGTTGTTCAGTTTCAGTACTGGGAGTTTCTTTAAGCTGTCTTTGGTGTCCTTTTGACATGTGCTATTACTCTTTTATCACTTTTTTGCTTTCTGGCACAAAAAAGATACACTTTACCTGCTGCAGTCCTTGTAGAATCAGGTGTTCTCCAAGGACCCCTTGGTTCTTTTAAGAGAAAGTTATTGAAAGGCCAAGAGCTGTTTGCTAGGTATGTTTACTGCTACTGTGATACTGTTGCTTCTGGGTCTTTCAGTGGACAGGACTAAGAATACACACACACACACACACACACACACACACACACACATACACACACACACTCATATATCACACATTTCCATCTATAGTTAAATGTGTATCTGTACTGAAAACCATGAGTTCAAGTCATTCCAATCCAATATTAAGTTCATTCTAGTTTTCTCCCTTTCCATATTAGTAATTCCTTTCTCAGACAGTGAGAAACCTGGCTCCCATTTATCCCTAATTATACTTACTGTTGAATTTTGTTATTCACAGTACTTATACTCTATGAAGTTTCTGTGAACACTGAATTAGCAAATACTAAACTATTGCTCAAAGAGGAAATACACGGTTTGGTTCCTACAAGTATCTGTCATAACATTTTTAGCAACTGTTCAATACATAGCCTTATTTTATGTGTGTTCTTGTTTAAGGACATCTTATTTACTATACATTGACCCATTAACATTGAACTCACGGCTTACAGCACTATAGCTCACTTCTGAGCAAAGTTTATCTAACATGATTTTCCCCACAAGGTACATCATAGTCTTCTCGTGCTTGTCCTTGTCTAGAATACTAGACAGCATTTCAGCTCTATGCTTAGAGATCATTTTAAGTGAAATCACCACAAAAGCAAAAAATGTTTTTAAAAATGGCAGTAAATAGACTACAGAGGCCAGGTTTGGTCTGTAATCCCAGTACTTTGGGAGCCTGAGGCACATGGATTGCCTGAGCCCACAGGTTCCAGATAAGCCCAGGCAACTTGGTGAGACCTTGTCTCTAAAATAAATTTTAAAAGTTTAGCCAGGCACGGTAGCACATACCTGTAGTTTCAGCTACTTGAAAGGCTGAGGCGGAAGGATCGCTGGGCCTAGCAGGTCAACGCTGGGGTGGCCGTAAGCATGCTACTGCACTCCAGCCTGGGCAATGGAGTGAGACTCCAACTCAAAAAACAAACAAAAAAAATAGACTACAGAAAAGACACTTGTTTACAGTATTAGAGCTGAAATAAGAAAGCAGAACAGCACCTTTTTTGACCTCAGTTGAGGCCTGCCACCATGCCTCTCTACTTTCTTCTCCACTCTTGTGCCCACCTGCCTATTGACTTTAGTACTAAATTATTCAAGAAGAGAAAGAGGAGGGGGCCTACTTCATTTTAAAGATTTAAAAAGTATCTGTCTAGGCCAGGTTCGGTGGCTCACACCTAAAATCCCAGCACTTTGTGAGGCCAGGGTGGGAGGATCTTGAGGCTAGGACATTGTAACTAGGGCTAAATTTTGCCTTCTTCTGGATAATGAAGAGTCATGCACCTACACTGAACGTGAAAGGGAAATATGCAACTTCTATAGACAGAAACCAGGCAAATTTTTAGAACTCTGGTTGGTTTGCTTGAGAGATGCTGGTTAACAATGGCAACAGCTAGGTTATTTTACAGCTTAGCCCTTCCTTCAGTCTATCATGTTAATCTTAGATCCATCTGGAGATGACAGCAGAAAGCCTTACAGTTTTGCAGTACACACAGACTGCTATAAGGAGCTTTGGCCCTCTCAGAGAGATTTTCTTGAGACAGACTAACCCCTGTGGGAAAAAATACATGAGGCATTTAGATTAGTATTATAGCTCTTACTGCCCCAGATGGGGTTTACAATGCTGAAGAATGAGAAACAGACTCAAAGAAATCTAGATAACTTCTTGCAATCAGCCCTGCCATCATGGAAAACCTCCTGGCACTTAAGGTTGAATTGAAGACATTTTTATTTTGATAATGGGGCAGCAGATATCCCAGAGTAAGGTAGACTCCTCAAAAAGGTCACCGTTTTGTGAGCCAAGCCCGGTCAGGTGAAGGGCACAAAACCCAAACACAGTTGGAAAAGGTGACTGTGGCTGCCACAGTTCTCAAAGCTGAAAAACTGGGCAAATTATGGCTTCCCAATCTTATACAGACTTTGGGTGGACTTTGAATATTGGAAGTCTGATTAAGCTACAGTCAGCCACTGCACAGCTCAAAACAAAGTAAGTGCACCTCGTTTACTGCACGTAGCCACTCTCTCCTGTGCCCCTTGATTCCTGCCTCCCCCGCGACCTCAACCTGCTTTAAGGAATAGGGGATTAGGGTTTCCTGAGGCCAAGGGGCATTAAAGGCCCATGGACCTGCAAGTGTCTGTCATAACATTTTTAGCCACGGTTCAATACACAGCCTTATTTTCTGTGTGTTCTTGTTTAAGGACATCTTATGTACGACACATTGACTCATTAACCTTGAACTCATGGTCAACAGCACTAGAGCATACTCCTGAGCAAAACTCACTGGGAAACTTCAGGGAGGGAAGGAACTCCAATTTGTATGAACCTGCTGTATACAGCACCAAAGTCACTATTCTACCCAGGGGCACTAGAACCTGGATTCCGCTAATGGGGTTTGGGCAGAGTTCACTTGGCGAAATCGGGTTAGAACATGAGCTTGTGGGTGGGGTCTCTGGGCCAATCAGTATACTGTTGTTTTTACATCTGAATGTACAGTAGGAATTAATGGGTTGAATACCTGCGTCTCCTCATCCTGTAAGTGCCTAGGAGAGTCTCCTGATAGGGAAAAGCGGCATATAGAAAAGTGCTAGTGCCTTTGAGGTTCCACAGTCTTAAGGATCCCTCTGAGCTACAAGTTTACAAGACTGATGATTTTGCTGACTGAAGTCTCTGACAAGGGGAGGCAGCCTCTCTCTGGATGTGCCCCTCGGGTTTGAGACACAGTCGCCTTGATGTGGCTACCACATAAATCCATTTTGAAAAGCAGCTGTTAGCTTGCTAGTGGACTTTTGTGAAACAGAATGCCTCACTGATAAAGGCCTTCTGACTTTCAGTCTGATATTCCCATTTTGGAGTACATCAACTTGGACAGAATGAATAACAAGGTGGGAAGGGCTCAATAAGCCTTAATGGAAATGATATACTGAAGAATGTCACTGTTCTGGCCCCACAGGAATCGTGGCTTTCTAAAAGTGGTAGCTCTCTTTCTGGAAGAAACCTTATCGTCCCCCTTCCCTTCCTTCTGACTTTTCTGCTTAAAGCAAAGCCACTGGCCCAACGGAGCCCTCAAGTCACAGTTTCTATTAAATGCCTGGGCCTGCTGCACTGATGGTTTGGCTAAGTTAAACCTGATGGGAGTTCTCTGAGCTATGGTGGTTGTTTGACCTCAGTATTAATGACACAGAACCAAAAATGGACGTGGTTACTGCACTCATTAGGCAGAATTCAAGGCCAATCTCTTATCTCTGACCAAAGTACTCTTGATGAACCTTGTTATATTTGTGCTGAATCTTGGGCTGTTGCCACTGGCCTAGCTCTTTAGTCTGCACTTGGAAACTACAGACTGGCAGATCAATAACACTCCTCTCTTGAGCCATGAACTGTGGAAACAAACCACAGCTGCTGACCCAACTGCATGGGTCTCTTAGATAGATGTTGATGGTAAGAGCCCCTTCTCTGATGAGGCTGGAGGAACAAGCTGCTGATCAAGCTTGCATTGCCCTGATTGACATCACTCCTGCCTGTTGCATCACGGAACTAGACACGCTGCCCACCTATCATCACAGACAGGGCAAAGTAATATATCTGATTGACACAAAGGCACCACTGAATGCCAAATGTGTGACTCTTGACAAAAGTCGACACAAATTCTTCTTGCAGTGGATGAGACTGCACTATTGTCATATTGATTACACTGAACTTTTGATCTTCTCTCAGGGATATTGGTGGTGCCTAACTGCTATTGATATGGTTTCCTTTTATGGGGATACCGGTCCACTCCATTGTGACCCTTGAAATGAATCTTTGTCATGCTTTTGACTTCCCGGACCACTTGCAGTCTGTAATGCTGTCCCTTTTACTGCAAAAGCTACCCAATAGGCTAATGATCAGGGTAACTTAATGGACCTTCCATGTTCCCTACTATCCACAGGCATCTGGCATTGTGAGCATTGAAACAGTCACCTCAAAAACTCACTAAAAAAGATCTCTATCTCCTTCACCTTTTCCTAGTCCACACACTTTGGCACTAGATATTTTAATCACTGAATGTGGCTGTCACCAAAAAGGGATCAAAAAGGGGTGAGAATGTGGGGGGTTATAAACCTACTTTGAAAATTGAGGATTCCACTTTGGGAATTCCTGAGCATGATGCTTCTCTTTCCTCTAATGGCAATTGCAGGCTGGCCTGGTTGCTTCACCCTCTGGGTGGCAACTCAGCCAAAAGGGGGCCTAATAATTCTGGTTCAGCTACTTGGCTCTTGTTGGTTAACATGGTCCCAGACCATAAGCATAATGACCACCTGGTTGTTCCCCGGGCACCCCTATAGTGGCCCATGCAGACCAAAGTGGGGAACGTATTGTGTCTCTATAAATTTTAGAAAAAGCCCTTGATTTTTTATACCTTACCTTTCTGGACAAAAGGTCTGGGTGCAAATAGGAGATGACTGGGAAAAGGTGAAGTTATAGCTACTGATTGTTGGGACACACTTTTTGTGTGTGATGGTGGAGGGAGACTAAACAACTCAGGCACTAGGGGAGGGAGCATCTTAGACCTTGAGAGGTACCAGGGAGGGAGAAACACTAATGATGTATCTTTCAGAGCTATCCTGGGACTTCTCCTCACGAAGGAATGACTCTGGTGAGGCTCTCCTGAACAAGGAAACACTTCTAGTATAACTGACTGCTGGGTCTGCCCTATCCCACCAGTCAGCTCTGACCATGATTGACTGCCATTCCCCTTAACTTTAAAATACCTTTTCAAACAGCAGTTGATGGTCCAGCTCCTGCACCTCCCAAGCAAAACATCTGTTAACATCTCTGGATAGCTTTCACACTCCCATTCCAATAATTTTTGCTAGTCATTCTGTAGGGTAGATGAATGCCACCTGGCTGGTGACATGGACAAATAGAATGGCTTGGACGGACTGCCCCAGGCAGTCCCTCAATAAATAAAAACTGGACTCAATTATTCAAACTGTACTTGGAACCCTAAGGCCTACCAACCATCTGGCTGGCTACAATGAAGGTACTGTCTACCTGTGCCTTCCAACTGATGTAGATCATATGTAGGGGGCTCCAATTTATAAACAATATTTTCTTTCCAAATGTACCATGTGCACCTCCAGGACTGAATTTACTATGTGGAAATCAAGCAGTAATTTAGGGTGACTTACACCTTAGCAGTGATCAAAAGAGAGCTTCAATTTTTTAGTGTTTAAAGAAACACCATCAGTAGATGGTCCTTAGATAACTGGGAGAACTCTCCCAAGAGGCTACCCTAGATTACTTGGAGGAGTTTCTCAGAGGAATAACCAACTTTCTACTTGTGTTCATCTATACCAGTTATGCCTACAATGTGAATCAGTCAATTAGAAGTGAAACAAGATTTGCCCTAACTTTAGTTGAAATGATCAATGACATTACATCGACTCTGCAAGACATTCAAATCAGCCTCAATTCACTACTCAAGGCTGTTGGTTGATATAATTGCCCTAGATTTTTTCCTTGCAGGCAATAGCAAAACATGAAAAAATGCTAATACATTTTGCTGTACCTGGATTAATCCCTTGGGCCAAGTGGAAAAATCAATCCAGAAACTATATGTAGGAGGCAAAGAAGACTCTGATGGTTCAGCTGATTTGGTCTGGAACTCTGAAAACACATGGCTATTAATACTGCAGGTTGGCTTATCTTGCTACCTGGAGTCTTGTTGACAGGAGTTTTTTTAATGCTGTATGAAACAAACTGCACAGATTTGGTCCCAGCCTCTGATGGTCAGATTAATCAGAGTGACCAACAAAGTGGCATACTCATGGGAAAATTTTCCAGAAGAGAGTACAGAAACAAGGGACGGATATTACTGGAAGACAATTCTTAATGGGTCTCTCATGATTCTGCACATCTTGTGAACAGAGACACTGATTGCCTGTAGTGGGTAGAACAATGACTTTCCAAAGATGTCCTCATTTTAAACCACAGAATCTTTGATTATGTTACCTTGCATGCCAAAGTGACTCTGCAGGATGTGATTAAGGATACCGAGATGGGGAAAACATCCTGGATTATTTGGGTGAGCCCAACATCATCATCACAAAAGTCCTTATGAAGGAAAGAGGGAGGCAGTGAGTCAGAGGACATGTGACAATGGACACAGAGGGTGAGTGATGTGGCCATAAGCCAAGGAATGTGGGCAGCCTCCACTTTTTCCTCAGCTGGAAAAAGCAAGAGTTCTTCCCCAGATCTTCCAAGGAACATAGCCTTTGATTTTAGCACTTTCAGACTCATTTTGGACTTCTGACATCCAGAACTATAAGATAATAAATGTGTGTTGCTTTAAGCCACTAAATTTATGGTGATTTGTTATAACAGCAATAGCAAACTCATACACTGCCTTTGTTCTGGACTATTTTTTCAAGGATATTTGTGTAGTGAACAGCTTTAGAAGATACAGTATCTACCTAAAGAGCAAAGGGAAGGCATGCTTACTGCCAATTATAAAAATCTGGGTTCCCCACATTTGGAATTCCTCTCCTATAATGCAACCCAGTGTATGTATATGTGTCATCTAGCCCTTTTTGCATCACCTTGTGAACATTAGGGCTTTGGTAACTAGCGCAAGAAAATGCTAATACACTGGTCAATAATGATGAACTTGAATGATGGGGTGACTTTTTTTTTAAACATCTCTCAGCTTCCCATGTAAAATTCCTCAACAGATTGTTTCTTGAGTGTTACAAAACTCCCCAATGTCTAGGAAGCCTAGTTTTTTCCCCCAGAAGCATAATATTTATTTATTTAGCATTGGGGTCTCACTCTGTTACCCAGGTTGGAGTGCAGTGGCACGACCATGGCTCACTGCAGCTCAACCTCCTGGACTCAAGTGATCCTTTCATCTCTCTCCAGAGTAGCTGGGGCTACTGGTGCATGCGACCACACCAGGCTAATTTTTAAAAATTTTGTAGAGACAAATTCACTATGTTGCTTAGGCTCCCAGAAACATTATTATCCTCTGCAATGTCTAGATGATTTGTTTCATACAATAAGTTTTGAAAATTTGTAACTAATTTCTCTCTGTCCCCAGAGAGCACCTAAAACTCCCCCCATGACTCATGTGCTTAGTTTATTCAACATGATGGCAGACTCTTCACATAAGTTAATCTCCTAATGTCAAAAAACACATTCCAAATACATCTGCTTTGAATAAATTTGTCCACTGAAATCATCAGGCTTGGAGTTTTACACAAAATAAGACCAAACCTGAGTCTACTTATAAAAATATCTATATTTGTGACCTTGTTTCCAGGAGAACCAGTCTTACCACTTCTGAAAGATATTCAGTGCCTGCCTTAGGCACTGTGTCTCAGGTTATCAGCAGTACCCTATTTGCAAAAGAGGTCAAAGGAGAGTAGTCTTCAAATATTTTCAGGCATTTTCATAAGACTTGTGTAAATTCCAGACTCTTGATAAGAGATGAGTAGATGAAACACAGCAACTGAGATTAAATGCAAGTTTATAATGGAATCCCAGCAATACTTAGCATATATGGGGAAAATCCACAGTGAAGTTTATCTTGAGTATTCTAGTAGACACAGAATTAAAGAGACTGTGTAGTGAACTATCATTCTTTGACACTTGGTAACAGTTGCTACCCCTCCTTGTGAGAGAGGAAGTAAGAGGAAGATGCAGGTGGTGGGGGAGAATTCCACCTGCTCTCTGTACAGCAGTAGTTCTCAACCAGTCGGGAGACACTTTTTTTTTCCCTTTTCTTTTTTATTGTAAAGATGTGGGGTACAATTCAGGGTTAAGTATAAAATGTTCATTAGGCAGGTACCCTGGTTGATGAGGTCTGCTCCCCACCACACCTGCAGAATCCTACTACTGCCAATCCTTTTCTTATGGTATTATAATTGTTCAAGGTCCACTTATAAGTAAGAACATGTGATATTCAGTTCTTTGTTTCTGTGTCAGATCACTCAGTATTATAGACTCTAAGTCCATCCCAATTGCTACAAAGTTCATAATTTTGTTCTCTTTCATGGCTGCATAATATGCCATCATGTATATGGACCACATTTAAAAAAATAATCCAGTCCTCTTTCGATGGGCAGCACAGTTGGTTCCATATTTTTGCTATTGTGAACAATGCTGCAATAAACGTATGTGTGCAGCTATCTTTTTCAGAGTGATTTGAGCTCCTCTGGGTATATTCCCAATAGAGGGACTGCGGGGTCACATGGAAGGTCAATTTTAAGACCTTTTTTACGCTCCCACCAACAGTGCAGAAGTTTTCCCTTTTCCCCGTATCCTCTCTAGCATCTGTTATTTTTTGAGTTATTGATGATGGCTATCCTTACTGGAGTTAGGTGGTATCTCAGTATGGTTTTAATTTACATTTCTTTGATGACTAGTGAGGCTGAACATTTTTTTCATGTATCTGATGGCTGCTCATATGTCTTCCTCTGAGAAGTGCCTGGAAACACTTTTGTCATGACAGGAATACGATGGGATTGCTAGGCATTTAGTGAGTAGAAGCAGAGATTCTGCTAAACAACTTAGAATGCACAGAAAAGCCCCCCACAACAAAATTATCTGGCCACAAATGCCCGTAGTTTCAAGGTTGAGAAACCCTGCTATTACATAAAGGATAAAAAATAGCAAGACTGGTAATAGAATAGTTCTGTATCTTGACTCTGGTGTTGGTCACACAAATTTATGCATGCAATAAAACTGCATATAACTATACATATGCACACATGTGCACATGAGCACAGGTTAAAAATAAGACAGAAACATAATAAGGTCAACATGTCAATTTCCTTGTTTTGATATTATGCAACAAAAATTTAAGACGTCATCACTGGGGGAAGCTGGGTGAAGGGTTCATAGGACTCTACTATTCCTGTGAGTCTATAACTGTTTCAAAATAAAAAGTGAAAAAAACAAATAGTGAAACTGAACCTAAATAAAAACCCCAGCTGTGCTCTTCAAAGAGGCTACTACGTCCCCTTACCTGTTGCTGGTTCTCTTTTTGCTTCTATGATATTTATTTCTATATTTATGATATTATTGCTTCTATGATATTTAGTACAGCACCAAGAAATTGTTGGATCCTACTTAGCAACCTTTACTCAGAGTATGTGGTGGCTGTAAATGAATCTGCACATTCTACCCAGTGACCTAAAGTTTCAGTTGGCAAGTTAATAAATGCCCCTCCTCACCACTACTTCTTCCCCAGCCCTCAGGCTCAGAACCAGCTAGAACATTTTACTCTATTCCCTTTGATTGTGAAGCAGCCCTAGAGATATTTATGAACTGCTCCTAGGCTGTGGACCCACTTTGAGACCAGAGTATCCCAATTTCCCACTACTGTATCTTTCTCAAGACATTGTTCCTCTCAACGTTAACAAAATTGTATCTATTCTTTAAAGCCTGGCTTAAATCATTTCCTTCAAAAATCTTCTCTAGCTGGGCTCGGTGGCTCAGCCTGTAATCCCGTGCCTTTGGGAGGCTGAGGTGAGTGGACTGCCTGAGCCCGCCGGTTCGAGGCCCGCCTGGGCAGGCGAGACCTCATCTCTACAATATAATAATTAGCCGGGCGTAGTAGTGCGCGCCTGTAATTCCGGCTACTCAGAAGGCTGAGGCGGAAGGATCGACGGAGCCCAGCAGGTTGAGGCTGTGGTGATCGGGAGCGGCCACTGCACTCCAGTCTGGGCGACAGAGTGAGACTCCAACTCAAAAAAAAAAAAATCTTCTCTGACTCTCCCACCTTTCCTTACCTCAAATAGGGAGTGAATGTTTCCTTCCTCTAAACATCTATTGTAAAGCAAGTAAGTTCTAAGGTATGTATCCATCCTTCCTCCCTCCCTTCTTTTTCTGCCTATGTTACTATAGTATAAATTCTGGGAGAGATAAAGGAGTATAACATATGATCTACTGCCCTAAATTAGTTTCCTCTCTAGTGGAAAACATGACATTAAACGCTCTCATGCCAAGAAATTAGGCTGGGCCCTGTGTCATATAAATGAGAATTAAGAGTTGATCCCTGTTTTCAAGGACCTTGCTAATAAAGGAAATATGCACATGCTAAGCGTGATACAAGACAGAACATGATAAATGACATAAAAAGGTAATAACGCTATATAGGAATATAGATGATTTAGAGAGTATCTCTGATTCCGAAGGTTACTAGGGAAAAATTGTTGGGGAATGTCACGTCTCAGTTGAGTCTTGGAGGATAAGTAAAATGATGGGGCCAAAGTGCAAGGAAGCACTTTCGCTTGGAGTGAACGAGGCAGCCAAGTGCAGGCCACGCCTGGTGGACTGGCTTAGCTGCGGGCCAAGCGTGAGGAGGAAGGTCTTCGGGCCACAGAGGGCCCCGCTCATCATGCCACGGAGTCCAGAAATTATTCGAACACTTTGATGACAGTGATTAAAAACGTTCAAGCAGGGAAGGATCATGATCAAAGTTTAGAAGGATAACATGGCACCACTTGAAAACAGAGTAGAGGATGGAAACTTTAGACTGAGATGGAAGAACCTACAGAAGGTTACAGTACTGCTATAATCTAGGCCAGAGTTAATGAGGTTGTGAACCAGCCAGGTAGCAGGAGAAACAGTTTATGATAATAGAAGTTACGCCATTAGTAATGAATGGTCAGGTGAACTGTGCAGATAATTATGACAGAAGGCCAGAGAAACAAAATTATTCTGCAGGCCTGGGTACTCAAGGAAGGTTTTAGAGAGGAAGTAGCAATAATGGATACAAGATTGGGGGACTAATGACTAGAAGGAATGAGGATAGGTGAGAAAAGTATAAAATACAAGTGCTTCCAGAGACAGTGTTAGATGTGTTTGACTGGAATGGAGTGTATCTGTAGAGAGTAACAGAAAGGAAGCTTGAAAGACAGGCTAGGAGTTAATTGTGGGAGGCCTTGAATTCATAGTTACGCAGCTTTGGCTTTATTCTCCAGTCAGTGGAGAGCTTCCAATGGATTTTGAGTAGGATAGTGGCATGATGAAGGCATGTTCTTTGTAGCACTGATATGACATACATATTATCTTATTTAAAGGCATGTGAGCTCCTGGACACGGGATTAGAGAATTAAAGTTTGCCACAAGGTACTCAACAAATTCTTATTGATGAAATAATTTTGTCAAAGCTGTTATTCACATTATTCTATCATGTGAATAACAGCCTCTTACCAATAAGCTTAAACTTTGAATAATGGATTTTCTCAAAATAGGACTTCAGTTGGAACTGGCTCAGTTTATGAGGGCTGATTAGTAAAATTTGAGGAGTTTTGTGAGCCAGTTGATCTTAAGCTGGTAGCTCAAATTGGCCATTTGCAAGTATTTACATCAAGGAAATTGGCAAATGTTATATAAATCAAGTTTTTTTTTTCTGGAGTTGGTTATTAATCATCTACCAACACATCACTGACAATATCCCTCTCATTCCTCACCCCCACCATCCAACTAACACTCTAAGTTTTTCTTTTCTTTTTGAGTTGGAGTTTCACTCCATCACCCAGGCTTGAGTGCAGTGGCACACTCATGGCCACCCCAGCCTCGACCTGCTGGGCTCAGGCGATCCTTCTGCCTCAGCTTTCCAAGTAGCTGGAACTACAAGCATGTGCTACCACGCCTAGCTAACTTTTTGATTTATTGTAGAGACGAGGTCTCACCAAGTTGCCCAGGCTGGTCTCAAACCCCTGGGCTCAGGCAATCCTCTCACCTTGGCCTCCCAAAGTGCTGGGATTAAAGACTTGAGCCACCACGTCTGGCCCACTCTAAGTTTTTTAATAGTAGAAACTGAATCATACTTGTCTTTGTATCTTCAATACAGTATTTGGACATTGTGATGAAGTGTGCTCTTATAATTTTTTTCAGACTATTTAATGAACAAAAACCATTCAGAAGAAAATGCCTCAGGACTTCTAGGCCAGAGGCTGGCAAACTATCTTCTGTGGGCCAAATCAAATCTTATGCCTAGATTTTTTTGTTTAGTTGAGTTTTCAGTAAATACAGCCATGCTTATTCATGTATTGTCTGTGATTGCTTTGCGATACAAGATATGAGAGCAGAGTATTTTAGACACCCTCTGCCCACAAAGCTTAAAATATTTACTATATAGCTTTTTCTCAGTAAGTTTGCTGATTCCTGATTTAGACCATGGTCTCCTCCACCTCTAATGGTCTCTTATAGGTCAGGATTATATCTAAAAAGTATCATAACAATGAATAACTAACTATACTGTATCTTCTTACAGTTAAATAGTATTACTTCATGAACTGTGTCATATACATAATACATTTTTAGAAACTAATGTAGATAGATAATTACAAAGCAATTCCATAAATGCAGGGTTGGATACAACACACACACAGGATATTTACTTGAGCACCAAAAGAAACTAGATAATGGTAGGGAATTTACAGGCATACTACCTTAAATGTACACGATGTCATCTAAATAGTAGGGAGTGAAGGCTCCCTGGGGAATGTGATATAGGATGAGTAGATGTTAGGCAGCTGAAGGCAAGGGGAAAGTAACTCAAAATAGAGAAAGGTAGCCTAGGGAAAGTAGGCAGGTAAGATACAGCTTGACAGGAAAAACCAAGCAATAGGGAGCTAATTGAGAAAACATTTAACCTAAAAATATGGAAGAAATTCCAAATAATTGGTTGTCCAATGGTGGCACTTTCTACCTTGAGAAGTAGTGATTACCTCACACTTAGACATAACCAAGCAGTCATCCTTAAGTGGGAGACTTTGTGTTAGTTCATGTTATTTAACAATGCTGCCAGAAATTTAGGGGACATCAAACGATTTCTATATTGAAATTTATACCTTTAGATCTTCTCCTGGACCCATATTCCAAAGGGCTCTGCTAACAAATGGTGCGTATGCAACAATATTTATTCTCAGAACAGAGTTAGATGGCTTGAGAGGAGAAATACATAATGTGTCTGCAAATTTGGGTCACAGCAGGCTGTCAGGGTTTACTTTTATGCAATACTGATTAATATGATGCACTGGTTTGTACATTCCTTGCAAGTTTTCTTTAAAAGCAAAGCGCACGATGACATCATTCCAGATGTAGACTTATCAGAAATAAAATTAACTTGTTTCTTAGCTGTAGCCATGCTACACTGAAAATTATCTTTAAACAATTGCCCTTGGATTCCTAAAAGATCTAAAAATCGACCTTCCATACGACCCTGCAATCCCCCTACTGGGAACATACCTGGGGGAACTCAAATCACTCTATGAAAAAGATATCTGCACACGCATGTTTATTGCACCATTATTCACAATAGCAAAAACATGGAACTAACCGTGCTGCCCATCAAAAGAGGACTGGATTAAAAAAAAAAAAAGTGGTACAAATACACGATGGAATATTACGCAACCATAAAGGAGGACAAAATCATGAACTCTGCAGCAACTTGGATGGACTTAGAGTCTATAATACTGAGTGATCTATCACAGAAACAAAGAACTGAGTATCACATGTTCTCACTCATAAGTGGACCTTGAACAATTATAATACTATAGAAATGGATTGTCAGTAGTGGGAAATTGCGGGGGGGGGAAGAGGACAGATTGGCAGAAGTGGGTATGCGGGGGGGCACACCTCATCAACAGGGGTACCTGCATAAGGAACATTTGTATACTTAACCCTGAATTGTACCCCACAACTTAAGTTTTAAAAAAAGCCCTTCATGCCACCTAAAGTCTGAAACAGCACGTTAGGAGACACAGTTCAGAGAATCTGGGGCGCTCGCGCAGGGCTGTCCCCAAGCAGCGGAGGCCACCGTCAGCACAGGTTGCCTGATCGCCCGACCAAACCCTGCGGGCCCGAGGGCGGTAACCTCCGGCCGCGCAGTAAGGCCTCCGCGGGATTGCGCAGGGCAGCGGAGGCGTTTATTCCACTTTCCCTTCGTGATGACGAGGACCTTTCCTCCATTAACTTATCTTCCAGCTGCCGCGCTCGGGGCGGTAAGAGCGAGTTTAGCCCGCCAAGAGCTCAAATACTAACCGTACTGAAATAACAAAACACCTCGCTGCTATTTTTCCTCCAGACCCTCCTCCCCGGGCCGTACGCCGAATAGGCTGAGGCCACGCTAGACCACCGCGGCGACCCGGAAAGGTGAGCTCGGCCCAGCCGGGAGCGAAGGGGGTAGGCGGGGAGGCTACCTGGACCGCGAGCGCGCATGCGCTTTCCCGGCCGCAGTGCCAGTGGTCGAGTCCCTTTCTAGTAATTTCGCTAACCGTGACGTCATCCCGCTGCGCCGTTACGGTGCTGTTCGGAAACCGTGAATTGTTTTTTGGTGAAAAGGGTTGGGGGGGGGGAATAAAAGGAACGGACCTATCCCGCCCCACGTTGCTTTTAGTCCTTCACGCCGGACGCGCCCACGCTCTGGGCAGTGGCGCGGGAGCGGAAGACGGACGCAGCCGGAGCCCACGGCGGCGCCGGCCGGGCATGACTCGGCGACGCCGCCGGCCGCGTTACCCGGCGTGCCCCGCGCGGCGCCGGCCGAGGGACGTGGGGGGAGGGGCAGGGAAGAGGAAGCGGCGGCGGCGGCGGCTGCGGATGTCGCTGCGAACGAGCGGCGCCTGAGCACACGGCGGCTGCCGAGCGGCCGACCCGGGCCTGCGCCGGAGCCCACGCCGAGCCCCGCGGCCCCGCACCCGCTGGGGCAGCCCTGCGCCCGCGGCCCCCGAGGCGGCGCGCCCCGCCTTCTCCGCGGCCCAGGCCGGCCGGCTCTGGCGTCGGCTGGCTCCTCCTCGCTCGCCCGCTCCCTCCTGCTCGCCTGAGTCACCGCCGCCGCCGCCATGGCCGAGAGTGGTGAAAGCGGCGGCCCCGCGGGCTCCCAAGACAGCGCCGCCGCGGCCGAAGGCGCCGGCGCCCCCGCGGCCGCTGCCTCCGCGGAGCCCAAGATCATGAAAGTCACCGTGAAGACCCCGAAGGAGAAGGAGGAGTTCGCTGTGCCCGAGAATAGCTCTGTCCAGCAGGTGAGGCGGCCCGGGGCCCGGGGCCCGGTGGGGGCGGCGGCCGGACCTCCGCCCGCCGCCGGGGACGTGGCGGAGGGGCTCCGGAGAGGGTCGCGCCCGGGGGTGCCCTCGGCGGTTCTCCCGAGGCTCGTCCCGCGTCCGATCACGCCCGAGTCCGTGGGGCGGCCCCTCGGGACGCCGCGGAGGTTAGTGGCGCGGCCGCGCGGCCTGTCGGCGGGACGCTCCGACGCCGCCTGCCTCCAGCCTGCCTCCTCCGGCGTCCGGGACCCCCAGCCGCCTCCCCCAGCTCCCCGCCCTCGGTCGCCTCCCCCCCAGCTCCTCACAAAGGAAGGGCACCCACCGCCTGGCTCCGGGTGGCGTGGAGGCTGGGCGGGGGCGAGGGCTCGCTCCGGCTCAGCTGCGGTTTTGTTTCGTGAATTTCCGAGAAGGGGGGGCGCATTGTTTCCGCGGCCTGCGGGTGAAGGTGGGTTTCGGAGCGAGGAGCACGTGTACCTTTCGTTCTGCGTTGTGGTTGCTGAGATCTTTCCCACCTCCCGACCTTTTTTTTTTTTTTTCTTTAAATTAACTGTGATGTAGAAACTGCTTTCGGCCACATCTTTAGTACTGGGCTTGGGTGAAAAGTGAATGACTTTCATTCATTGGTGACTTACTGTTTCCTTTTAATGTGTTGATCAGCTCTTAGATGGCAATCATTGGGTAGGTTTTCGTTGGATTGTTTTTAGAGGGACGGTGGCGACGTTGGTGTTAGCGGTTGCGGCCGAATAAAATGAAACAAAATTGGAGTTAATGGAGAATATTGCCAAGTGACTTACGCCTTAAAGTCTGTGCAGGAATCCACATGTTGGAGTTAATTAAGAATGGTGGTGGAATTATGCAAGTTGTTTTAGTTTGTTTTTGAATACATCCTATTTTCCATGATGATTAAATTGATCCGTCTGGCGGTCTCGAAAAATACAAGTTTATGAACGGAAACAACTCGTGAAATGTATCTAAACGTTTCCCCAAGGACAGCAAGTGATTGGGGTATTGGTTTAACTAGTTCCAAAGGTGGTGTGTTTTGGGAAGCAACGGGGTGTGTAACACCAGATGAAAAGAATTTTTACCACCGAGTTACCACTTTTGTCTCTCAGTGCTCTTGTAAAAATTTTCCTCAACGTTTTATATTTTCCAACGACAGAAAAGTTGAAGAATTGAACAGTGAACACCCATATGTCCATCATCGACAATTAGCATTTTTCTGTATTTATTCTTAAGCACATTTTATTTTTTGGAAGCATTTCAAAGTAAGTTGCAGGTATCATTACATGATACCAGTGTTACTTCAGCAGTGTGCATGTTATTAATCTGGATTCAACTTTTTAACATTTTTTTAAAGATAAATTTTGACATGAAGTGAAATGCACGTGGTTACCATTCCATTAGTTTTCACAAATGCTTACACTTGTATCCCAAGTTCTTATCAAGATATAGAACATTAGAATTGACCAGAAAGTTAAGAAACTTTTCCTAGTCAAGTCAATCACTCTTCCTTCCATCAGCCACTACTTTGCTTTTTTAAACCCATTAGTTTTTACCTGTTTTATTTTTATTTTTTATTTATCTTTTTATTATTTTGTATTCATAAGTTAATTTTTTTCCTTTCACTCAAAAGACTACAGTCATGAATTAATGGTGGGGAACATATTCTGAGAAATGCATTATCATTGTGCAAACATCACAGCTCACATACACAAGTTCAAATGCTATAGCCTACTCTACATCTAGGCTCTATGTATATAGTGTAGCCTATTACTCCTAGACTACACAAACCTGTGCAGCATGTGACTGTACTGAATACTGTAGGTACTTGTAACACAATGAGTTTTGCCTGTTCTAGAAGGTTTTATAAGTGGGATTCTGTAGTACTGAATGTACTCTTCTGGGTAAGGCTGTTTTCTACGCAGCATGATGTTTTTGAGATTCCTCTTTGTTGTTTACATCATTAGTTTTTTGTTGTTGTGTAGTTTTTCACTGTGTGATTATATCATTTATTCACCGTTCAGGTCACCTGGGCTGTTTTCTGTTACTATGAATAGTCTTGTATAAGTCTTTTTGTGGACATGTTCTTTGATCTTTCCTGGTTTCATGGTGATAATTAGCTGTGGAGTGACTAGGTCATAGGGCGGCTGTATGTCTTAGTTTTATAAGAAAGTTCATTTTTAAAAAATGCTTATACCACTGCAGAACCCACCAGTGATGTTTGGGAGTTCCTGTGGCTCCACATCCCTGACAATTTGATGTTGTCCATCTTTTAAAAGTTTTAGCTTTTGTAGTGAATATATAGCATATTAAGTTGTAAAGTTCTAGGTCTCAAGGATTCCTAGTTCAGGCTCCACCATCCTTGCCGCTTTCAGCATTTCATTGGAAAAGATTAGAAGTAGTCAATATTTTATAAATAGCAAAAAGGTCATTTAGGTCAGTATATGATGTGACAGCTGTGAGGATGTTTTTTGCTTTTTGTGGTAGTGAAACTAAAATTCTGACTTCTGTGAAAAATTTTATTTTGCCATGCTGTAGCCAAAGTGAATGTTTAATAGGTAAAATTAAAGCCTTTCTGAAGTAACTGTTCAGGCAGTTAACTTTTAGATTTTTGATCATTACATTCTGTTGAAGCAGAAAACGTAATAAAAGTTGAAGCTTACCACTGTACTAAAGAACTTGAAGAGAAGTTGGGCTTTGTTAAGGAAAGCACATTCTGGAGAATGTGCAATAATAAGAAAAGCAGTTTTTCAGATGGCTGGCCTCTTTGTAAAATTCTACTTGAAACACAAAAGATCTGCCATTTTGTATTTTAAATGTTTAAAAAGGATTTGATTTAAACTATTTGCTGCAAATTAAAATTTGTTAGTAAAAATACTTAATGACATTAAGAGTTCACTGAACATGTTCAGTTAGAAATTGTGAAATATTTCATCCTGAAAATTTTTATCTGATCTTGGAGGGTCAGGGGATAAACAGAACACCTCCAGAGGATACTACTGAAGGCTTATGCTCTCAAATTCTATTTTCCTTAAGTTAAAATATCTTACAATAAGTATTTCTATATCATGTAGATTCATTAATAATATTATACTAAAATGATATTTATATGAACATGTCCTAATAATTGATTGGATGAAAGTATATTACATTTTGAATTTTGGAGTTGTTCAGATTTCATATTGGGATTGCTCCACCTTTATGTAAGTAAACAGAACAACATAAATGTGCAGTGGCACAAAGTCCTCGTATAGCTAGCTATTGGAAACAGCTTTGAGGATTTCCAAGTGTGAACAAGCCAGATAACATCTAGAAGAATGGAGAGTTTTGTGGGTGAGAGACATTAAAATTAGTACAGAGAATGGAGGGGAGTTTCCATACAACTTATTTTCTCATTTTTTTTTAGGTGCTTTATGTGTATTATTTCATTAAATTATAGCAAAAAAATTCAGGAGGAAGGTACTACCATGCTTATTTTATAAACTCAGAGATCAAGTAATTAACAGTACTGGTAGTACATTAAAAGCTGAGTTCATCTGTCATCAATAGTTGTACTCTTGTGATTCAGTTGACACAAGTAAAGACTATAGCAAAAATAGAAAAAGCCAATAATAAGACAGTGGTTGAGTCACCGCAGTCCATACAACTTCTAATTGGCTTGTTTGGGGATCTTGTAGCTTCTAGATTGTAGGGTAAAGTTTTGAAATACATTAACTTGAAGTGTTCAGGCAGTGTATACTCTGGTTTTAGAAAAAGTTGTGGAAACGGGAAAATATTAATATATTTAAGCATAATTTAAATGTTGTATTGACTTAGCCTATTTTTGCTAAGGGAAGTTGCAGTGCCTTAAGGTCATAATCACAAACATTATTAACATTTTACTTTATAATGTGGCTCTAGGACTGCATTTTTCACTTTGATACCACCAGCCATATATGGCTATTGAGTACTTAAAATGTAGTTGGATTGAATTGAGATGTGTTGTAAATGTAAAATATACACCAAATTTCGAAAATTTGGTATGAAGACAATAAGTATCTTAATAATTTTCATATGTATTACATGCTGAGATGATAATTTGCGTTTAGTGGGTTAAATAAAATGTTAGTAAAAGTAATTTGACTTTTTTTCTTTTTACTTTTTTAATATGGCTGCTTAAAAGTTTAAAATTACTTGTAGGGCTTGTATTATAGTTCTGCTGGACAGCATCTTATCCAGAAGGTTGGGTTGCATCAGTATTGTAAGATATATCGGAGGAAAAATTGTTCCTGAAATCAATATTAGAGTCTGTAATTGATGTAATATATTCACAGATTTGTCCATCTATCATTACAATTTTAGAACATTTTTATCATCCTCAAAAGAAACCCTATTCCCTTAACAGTAGCGTTGCCCTTCATTTCTCCCCATCCCTACCAGCCCTAGGCAACTACTTACTGATCTGTTTTTTGTCTCTAGATTAATCTGTCCTAGACATTTGTTACAAATGGAGTGTGTGGTCTTTTGTGACTGACTTCTTCACTTAGCATGTTTTTTTCAAGGTTTTTCCCTGTTGTAGCATGTCAGTACTTTTTATTGCCGAATAACATCCTATTGTATGGATAGGTATCACATTTTATTTCTCTGCCACTTGATGGCTATTAAGACTATGCGTCTAAGAACATTTATGTATAAATTTTTGTGGGGGCATTTGTTTTCTTTTTCCTTGGGTGTATATCTAGGAGTGGACTTGCTGGGTCATATGGTAGCTCTGTGTTTTAACTTTTTGATGAACTTCCAAATTATTTTTCAAAGTGACTACCATTGTACAGCACCAGCAATGCATTAGGATTCTAATGACCACATTCTCAGTAACTCTTGTTACTGTCTTTTTTATTAACTTTTTTTGAGTTGGAATCTCACTCTGTTGTCCAGGCTAGAGTGCAGTGGCTCACTACAGCCTCAGACTCCTTCCTTCTCTGCCTCCTGAGTAGCTGGTACTACAGGCATGTGCCAACACGCCTGATCATTGTTTTGATTTTTTTTTTGTAGTGACTAGGTCTTGCTGATCTCGAACTCCTGTGTTTTAGCAGTCCTCCTGCTTTGGCCTCCCAAAGTGCTGGGATTATGGGTATGACCACAGCTGATATATTGTGTGTGTGTGTGTGTGTGTGTGTGTGTGTGTGTGTGTGTGTGTGTGTGTTTTGTGTGTGTGTGTGTTTCCAGTGTGAGGGGGGTACAGAAAACCTAAACAGATTTACTTTTTGTTATTTGAGCAGTAGTTTTCAATGTGGTCTGGAGACCTTTTAAGGGGACCATGAGGTCAAACTATTTTCATGATAATTCTGAGATATGTTTTTCTGTCTAATTCTCTAAAAAATGAGCAATACACTTTGCCAGTGGCTTTAAGATGTGGTCTATCACAAAAGATATGAAGACCCAGCTGCTGTCTGTTATGAGATGAAAGTGATTTCCACAAATTTAAAACAGTGCTACTCTTATTACTGGGAAGATGTTATTTTTCATAAGAATGTATAGTTTCAAAAGAATGTATTAAGATTTAATGAATTTATTATTTTTAAATGAATTAATATTAGAGATTATTCTACTTTAATTTCTAATATAATAAACATCATTAGATATAATCTACATAAACATAAGTCTTTGGAGCTTTGAATTTATAAAATTGTATCCTGAGAGGATAACTTTCTGTTGGAGTTTTTATTTATAAGTTGGTACTTAAAAGAGCAAGTTGTCAGTGCTTCTTGACTGGGAACTGTAGTAGTCAGTCTCCTCACTTTTCTGTAACTTCTCTGCCATTCATTCCCAGAGTATTCTCTGCAGAACGTTAGTCAGATCATGTCACCCTTTGCATAAAACTAGTGGCTCCTCATTGGTCTTGGCATATGTGACAGGGTGATGTTGCCCTGTGTGGTGTGGTTCCTGCCTCCTCCTTTCTTTGTTGATGCCTTCTTTTCTCCTCATTCACTTGGCTTGCTGCCTTAACTTTCTAGTTCCTTGGCCTGTTATTAACCTTTTTTCCCTCTGTTTCAGCACTTTGTACAAAGTTTTCTTGTTACCTGGAAAACTTCCCACTCTTTGCCCATTTCCACTCATTCTTTAAATCTCAGTGCAAAGGTCAGTCTCTCAAGGATGTATCTTTTTAGACTAGATTGGGTTCACCTGTTGCATTTTCTCACAGCACCCTGTTTTTTAAAATCATAATTCATCGCAATTCAAGATTATGTATTTATGTGGTTAATTAATGCTTCTCTTTTAGAGAGGGACGGTGATTGTTCACCATTGTGTTGTTACCAGAGCCTAGGTTTCAGTAAATTGGTTACAATGAATCTATTCCATGACATACAATAATGTGTACAGTAGTCAATACTAACTACTAGTTGTTGAACCTTTGTTGACTAGTGTAGTGTACATAAGCTCATAGCTTAAACTACTCTCCCTTGGGTCACCACTCAAAGCACAACTCTTAACTGTCTCATGATGGTCACTCTTGCTTTTCTCTGTCTTCTAGAATAGCCTTTTTTACTTAGCTAGAGATCCTTATCTGAACCACAGAACACAAAAAGATCTAAACAGCCATTTTTCTCAAGGATGGTTCACAGCAAATATAGTTTTAGATGTATAGAAGTTAATTTTTTATATAATGAATGGTATGCTGGTAAAATACTTGTTTATCAACCAGTACTTCAGGAAAAACAGCACTGATTTGTAGTGTTTGCTGGATTTCAGTGATGTAAATGTTCTCACCATAGCGTATTTCAAGTTATCAATATTAAACTGACTCACAAAATTCCTGTAAATTTAGGAGTCGTTGCTTACAGTGAATGTTTCCTAACAATTGTAATTCAAATCCTGTGCGCCCATTCACTTGTGTATTATCTATAGCTCCTTTTAGTACAGACCATATGGCTGGCAGAGCCAAAAATATTTACTATCTAGCTCTGTACAGGAAGTTTGCTGACTCTGACGTTAGGGCTTCCTGTTCTAGATCTTGTCACACTGTCAGAACACTTCTCATTGAAATTTTTACCATGACTAATATAACAGTGCTGTCCAGTAGAAATAAAATGTGAACCACATGTAATTTTTCCTGGAATCCACTTAAAATAATAAAGAACAAGTGAATTTTTTTATTGTGATAAAGCTCACATAACATGAAATATACTTTTTTCTTTCGAGTTGGAGTCTCACTCCATCACTCAAACTGGAGTGCAGTGGCACGCTCATGTCCACCCCAGTGTCGACCTGCTGGGCTCTGGCGATCCTTCCACCTTAGCCTTCCAAGTAGCCACAACTGGCTAATTTTTTGATTTAATGTAGAGACAAGGTCTCACCATGTTGCCCGGCCTGGCCTTGAACCTGTGGGCTCAGGCAATCTTCTCACCTCAGTCTCTCAAAGTGCTGGGATTATAGGCTTGAGCCACCGCACCTGGCCAAAATATAATACCTTAACCATTTTTGAGTATACAGTTCAGTGGCATTAAGTACATTCACACTGTTGTGCAACCATCACCACCATTCCTCTCCAGAAGTCTTCATCTTGCAAAACTGAAACTCTGTACCAGTTATTTATTTAAACAATGGTATTATTTAAACACTAAGTTCCCATTTAACCCCATCTCCCTACCCCTGGCAATCACCATTCTACTTTGTTTCTGAATTTGACTATTCTAGGGATTTCATATAAGTGGAGCCATGCAATGTTTGGCCTTTTGTGATTGGCTTCTTTCTCTTAGTATGAGATCTTTAAGGCTCATCCATATTGTAGCATGTGTCAGAATTTACTTTTTAAGATTGAATAATAGTCCATGGTATGTGTATTCCATATTTTATTTATCCATTCATCTGTCAGTGATCACTTGGGTTGCATCTACCTTTTGGGGCTGTTGTAATTGGGTTTTTTTGTTTTTGTTTTTTAGTCAAAGTCTCATTCTGTGGCCCGAGCTGGAGTGTAGTGGCACGCTCATGGCTACCGCAGCCTTGACCTCCTGGGCTCTGGTGATCCTTCCGCCTCAGCCTTCTGAGTAGTTGGAACTACAGGCGAGTGCCACCATGCTTGGCTATTTATTTCTTTTTGTTTTATTGTAGAGACGAGGTCTTGCCAAGTTGCCCGGGCTGGTCTTGAACCTGTGGGCTCAGGCATTCCTTTTGCCTTGGCCTCCCAAAGTGCTGGGATTACAGGCGTGAACTACCATGCCCAGCAGCTGTTGTAATTTTAATATGCTTCATTTAGCCCAGTATGTCCAAAATATTTCACAATGTAATTGATATAAAAGATTATGATGTATTTTACACTTAAAGTACACCTTGGTTTGTACTAACCACATTTCAAGTGCTCAGTAGCCATATGTGGCTAGTGACTGCAGAATTAGCACAGCTAGCAGAGCTTTCAGGATCTGCTCCTTACCTACTCTCCTTTCCCTACCTCTTCCCCTTTTTTTAAACCGCATTTATTGTCTGCCCCCCCATATCATTAACTCTTTCTTCTCTGGACCTTTGCAAATGCTGTTGATGACAGTGACATAATAGCTAATATCTTTGTTAGCCTTATCAAGGAATAATGCACTATCCTTTTTAAAAATTTCACAACTTAATTCAGAAAGCACTATTGTCATTTTCTTTTTCTTTTCTTTTTTTATTTTTTGAGTTGGAGTCTCACTCTGTCGCCCAGACTGGAGTGCAGTGGCTGCTGCCGGCCACCGCAGCCTCGAGTTGCTGGGCACTGGCGATTTTTCCGCCTCAGCCTTCCAAGGAGCCGGAACTACAGGTGCGTGCTACCACGCCTGGCTAATTTTTGATTTATTGTAGAGATGAGGTCTCCCCAAGTTGCCCAGGCGGGTCTCGAACCCGCGGGCTCAGGCATTTCACTCACCTCAGCCTCCCAAAGCGTGGGATTACAGGCTGAGCCACCAAGCCTGGCGATTATTTTTAGTTTAATTAAATGTTTAGTGGCGTTATTTCAGTTGCTTTTCCATAGCAGCAGCTTCAAGTGGGATGATGGTCATGCTGATTAACTTGCTTTTAATCATTCCACATTGTACACATATATCCAATTCTCATATTGTATTTCATAAAGATATGCAATCGTGTGTTGATTTAAAATAACATTAACTTAAAAAGTGAAGCTAAACAATAAAGATCTCATTAAATTGAGATTGTGAGCTTTTTTAGAGAATGAAGTTGGTATCTATAAATCTGCTGTTTGATTCAGAAACTATTAGATTAGCATACTTAACAGGTTTCGTTCATTTATAGGTGTGAAAAAACATACTTCGCAAAATATTACCAGAAGATCTGAACTCTGGTTTTTCTAGGTAAAATTGATGCAATTAAGAGTGAGTTTGATGTCCGGTAGATATGACAACAAAAGACTGCCTGATTTACTGGTTAAGCAGCTACTATACGATGTCTAGACTTGGATATAATGGTTTTTGTTTAAAAAATTTTTAATTAAAGCTCTCTTCAGTTTTCTTAAAGGATATAGTTTTTATGTTTATTTACACACAGAATGCAAGGGAAAAATGCATTATACATGTTTTTCCTTTAAAATTAGAGAATTGGCTGGGCTCAGTGGCTCAGTCTGTAATGCCAGCACTTTGGAAGGTCAAGGTGAGTGGATTGCCTGAGCCTGCAGGTTTGAGACCAGCCCAGGCAACTTGGCGAGACCTTGTCTCTACAATAAATAAAAAATTAGCTGGCGTGATAGCACACCTGTAGTTCCAGCTAATTAGAAGGCTGAGGTGGAAGGATTGCTGGAGCCCAGCAGGTTGATGCTGGGGTGGCCGTGAGTGTGCCACTGCACTCCAGCCTGGGCAACAGAGTGAGAAACCCACTCAAAAAGCAAAAAAATAAAATTAAAAAATTGTAGTGATAGAGAAAAAGTATGAAACAAAAAGAATCCCACTAAAAAAATTTGTTGTTTTTTTTGGTAATTCTGTCCAGAAAGATGTTTATCTGTATATCCATGTATAATTTTCTGTTTATTCCTGTTAAATGAGGTCACTACTCACGCTTTTCTTTATCTTGCTCTCTTTCAACTTGTATTACCTTGGCAGTCTTTCCATGTAGAACAGACTCATTTGACTTTTATTGTTTTGGTTTATTTTAAGAAAGGAAAAATGTGTTGCCTTGTTAGTTACTAGCTTTATATTGAAATATAATCTGCATTTTGGATAGAGCATGAACCTTAGAATTGGAGAAATCTGATTCGGGGTTAGAAACTTTACTCACCTGAGTGTTCCTGGTTGCATTTTTAACATGTAATGCGATACCGGCTTCATTAAATTGTTTGGAAGATTTCGTGACATCATGCGCATGAAATACCTGGCTCAGAGTTTATATAATTTACTTGAATTTGTTGCTTTACCTCTGGAAGCTTTTGTTTTCCAGTGAACTGAGTTTTAAGGTTTTGTAATAGAAGGAAGTGTATTCTAGTATTTGAGTAGTAAAGCATTTATTTTGTTGTTCTTTATCAGATTTAGATAATAGAGATTCTATTTTACAATTGCATTGTGTAGATAATGCACTGTATTGTTTTTGGCTGTGTTCAATTTTATGAGAAGGTACCTCTTTCACATATAGATGTTTGTTTTTTAATTTCAGTACCTTTGGGGGTACAAATAGTTTTTGGTCTAGACTTTAAGAGCACCCCCCCATTGCTGTTGATATTTGGTATAGCTGTTTCTCATACTTGACATCTTTGAATAAGGTTTATGTGGTGTTTTTTATTAAGATCTCTAACTTTAAGCTTAAAGTTAAACACCAAATGCTTGGAAAGTGATAACTGGCACAACTGTTGTATGTGGATAATTTATTAAGCACAGGTATTTTTTCAAATGATACTAGCAATATTGAGGAAGGAACTGATTTAAAAAATAGACTCTTGAAGGATCTGTGGCTTAAAATACTGAAATAGTAGAGGTTTAAATACAGTCTGCTATTCAGACAACTATTTAGAGAATTCTTGCTAAATGCTGTTAATACGTGATTTTGAGGGAAATGAAATCAATATGTATGTTTTGTCTTCAGAGTTTAACTACATTTTACTTTTTTGATAGGTTGAAAGATTTTTCTATTTTTTTCCTTACAAGTAAATATGTAAGGGGAGAAGTAGAGACTGCTTAAAAGCTAGTTTGGATTTTGGGATATTTGTAAAGGATGACAGCATTTCCTTTAACTTAAAAGTGTTTATAATTTTTGAAGTTTACAGTTCAGAGCTTATTCTTATATAATTAGGCTAGCAATATTTGAGTTTCTTTGTGAATATACTGTGCTCAGCAGTTTCCATGTATCTCTTAATTTTCCTTTTAGCCCTGCAGAATAAATTCCCTGTTTATTTTACTTGTGAGGAAACCAAGGCTCAGAAACAGGTAGTATCCCCCAGGTCACACAACTAGTAAGTGGCAAAACCAAGACTGGAATTCAGGTCGGCATGTCTCAAAACATTCTTTCTTCTTAGGGTAGCACTTTGATTGTCCCCTTGTGTATCATTTTCTTCCCCAAAACAATCAACACCAGGGAGTAAGTAAAGTGGGCCCTGAGCAGCTGAGATTGGTCTCATAAAAGTTGATATATTAAACCTTTATGCATTTTTATTTCTGAACAACATTTCAATATTCTATTTTATATGGTTTTTTAACCTTGATTATTGTTTGTCTCTTCTCCAGATTAAAAATAGCAAATCTGGGAGAAGAGAATATGTGCTGTCAAGACAAGAACTGACAGTCTGGTAAAAAACCAGTTGCAGATGCAGGATCCCTCAAGAGTCTGAAACAGTATATTACTATAAGAGCAGTTGATGTTCACACCAGTAACTAAGCAGTATCAAATAGTTAAATTATATTTAATAGAATGGAAAATAATTTTGTGACTCACACAGTGGCAACTTTCAACTAGCAGGAGAATCCACCAATGTGAAACACCTGACTTTTTTGGGTGATGCTGAAAAAATGAGGGGTTACTGAATGTTGTTTTGTACATGCTGGGTTGATTTTGAAATTATTCAGTTAGATTACTTATTCAAGGTACATTAGAATTTTGATTCTTGTGGTTGTTGAGAAACAGTCTAGTAATTTTTAGTTTTCAGTTCTTCTGGCCTGTTTGTTATTATTGTAGGTTATCAGTGCAAGACCCCTGAGTAGAATGCACATTAGTAGGAAGTAGGGATCTTTGGAGGTCCATTCAATAATGCATCTTTCATTTCAGTTGATGGTGACCACATGGGTTTAAGGACAAACATTAGTAAATCTAGGTAATCTGTTGAACAGAAATTTCAAAAAGGCTTCCATTATGTTTCTGGTAATTCTCTGGATAGATGAAAATATTTTACATAATTTGCTGTAGTAAGTTTTATGTTTTTGTAGAGGGAGAGTGTCAGTGAACTGCCTAAAGCAGGTTTCTAAAATTGCTAATTTTTTCCATGTCAATAGTGCTTAGCATCCTACTCTTCTGATTTTTATTGTTGTACAATAAAAGTATATTAGATAAACATGAAAGTTAACTTAAAATGTTAGAGATACAATTTCTAGAAATTTTGAAGCCAATATAAACAAAGCGTTTTCCTTTATCCTTTTTTAGGAAGAGAATAGAAGTTTAAAGATATTTGAAGTACGTGCAAAATTTTTGGCCCTTCTGTAAATGTCATTTTGATAAGAACATAACATTATTTAACTTGATCATATTTGGATTAAAATTTTCTAAAATACAATATATTTGGAAAAGTGTTAGCATATTTGTTTGGTGTGATACAATTAAAATGAAGATGTATTCACTTTTGTTTCAAATGGAGTGGCAGACAGCTGAACTAAAAAAGTTGCTCTCTTGATTTTTACTAGTTCCACCTTTTGGATAATTTGCTCAGAGCAAATTAATATTACAATAGTCTATTTGGGAGTGGTTCTAATGTCTGTTTGAATTGATATTGCTCATTGGAAATTTAGATTTTATTTTTATAAGAACTAAATTATAATTGGTAGATTACAGTTTCTTTTTTGTACAGTACTAGAACTACAGCTGTACGCTATCACCATTTTTGACATATTTTCCAACTTTGAGCATGACATTCCATAAGCTCCACTTCAAGCCTAAGATGCCCTTCTTCAGAGCCTACATTCTCATGGGGTTGGAGGATCCTAGTATCGGTGATGTTAATTGTCAACAGCTCTATAATTCTGTGAGTGAAGATAATTTCTTACAAGTCTTTAGGACTTTGGTTTGGTTCTTAGGGTTTTGTGGTAAAGATTGAATGTGAAAATGTATGTGTGATGCCAGGCACAACATAACTGTGTAATAAAATAATGATATATTATTGTGCTATAGCATCCTACTGTTCTGCATCTAGGACACCATAGAGAAGTCCTTTGTCCAGAAAGCCCTGATTAGTTATCCTTCAGATACTGACATTGACAACCCATGATTAATGGGACTCCGACCCTTAACTGTTACTAAGGGTTCAACTGAACTATTCATTGCTGTTCTGTAAGCTTTTGAGGCTGCATCTGTTTTGGCTATCAAGTCTCTACTATATGTGATGTTCATGGATGATCATCTTTGGGTGATTATCCCTGTTGTTATTTTCATCATGTCTTATATCCAGTCTGACCTGCTGCTTAAAACTAGATCCTTTTCTTTTCATTTCCTTTCTGATGGACCTGCTCAAGAAGGAGCATCTTTTAGCTTTCTGGCAAGTGAGTCACTTGAAATTGGAATGTTCAGGAAAGTTGACTACCTGTGTTTTGATTTCCTACTGTTTCTTAAGGGCATTCATAGTCCACTTTTAAAACTATTTTAATTAAAGTATAGCACAGAGGAATACATACATCAAAAATGTACAGCTCCATGTTTTAGCAAAGGTCAAGAAAGTAGAATGTTATCAGCTCCCAAGAAATTATCTGGTGATCCTTACAAACCTCCTCCTAAAGATAACTGCTATGTTCACTTTTAACACCAAGGATTTTGCTCCTTACACTTTTTCTTAACTTTATATAAATGAAATCACACAGTTTGTCTTCATTTATAATTGGCTTCTGTTGTATGTTGAGGTATCTATGATGTGGTTGTGATTAGTTTGTTAGTATGTGTAGTATTTGGTTAAATGAGTATACCACAATTTACAGTTAAGGGACATTTGGGTTGTTTTCAACTTTTGGCTAATGCAAGCAATACTGGTTTGAACTTCATTGAATGTGTTTTTTGGTGTACCCATGGACATGTAATTTGTTAGATAAACAGTGGAATTGTTGGGTCATAGGTAAGCTTGTACTGCAAAATGTTTTCCTAAAATATGCTAATTTATACTGTACCTGCAGTGTATGCAGGTTCTAGTTGCTCTATGACCTCTACAACAGTCTAACAGGCTTATTTTGAACCATTCAGTGCATTTGTCACTGGTCTTAATTTCTTTCTTTCTTTTTTTTTTGGAGTTGGAGTCTCACTCCTTCGCTCAAGCTGGAGTGCAGTGGCACGCACGTTCACCTCAGTGGACCTGCTGGGCTCCGGTGATCCTTCCACCTCAGCCTTCTGAGTAGCTGGAACTACAGACGCGTGCTACCACACCCGGCTATTTTTTTTTTTTAAATTTTATTATAGAGATGAGGTCTCGCCAAGTTGCCTGGGGCTGGTCTCGAACCCACAGTCTCAGGCAGTCCACTCACCTTGGTCTCCCAAAGTGCTGGGATTACAGACTGAGCCACCGAACCCAGCCTGGTCTTAATTTCAAGTTACCTAATTTTTAATGAGGGTGAGCACGTTTTCCTGTGTTGTTGACCACTTAAATTTCATTTTTGTGAAGTTCCTGTTTCAGCCTCTTGGCCATTTTTCAGTTGGATTGTGTTTCTTGGCGATCTGTAGATCTTTATGAAGTCTGAATTTGAGCTACTAGTTGTGTTGCAGATTTTCTGTCTCTTATCTTTTTTTTGAGTCATAGTCTCATTCTGTTGTCCAGGTTGAAGTGCAGTGGCATAGTCATGGCTCTCTAGGCCTTGACCTCCTGGGCTGAGCCTATCCCTCTACCTCATCCTCCTGAGTAGCTGGGACTAGAGGCATGTGCCATCATGCCCGACTCATTTTTTATTTTTGTAGAGATGAAGTCTCACTATGTTGCCCAGGCTGGTCTCAAACTCCTGGGCTCAAGCAGTTCTGCCTGGGCCTCCCAAAGTGCTGAGATTACAGGCATGAGCTATGACTAATCTTTTTACTCTGTTAATAATAGTTCAATATATTGTGCCCTTTTTTATTTTTAATGGTTAGATCTTTTTGTGTCTCACTTAAAAAATCTTTTGAAACTGAACAACACTATTGATTGCTGGTTATATTTTTGGTATTTTAGAACTTACTATGATCACAGTAAATATTCAGTAAGATTTTAATTTTTTGAAATATATTGACTTTATGACCCAGCATATAGTCTAATTTAGTAAGTACATTTAAAAGGAATGCTTATTATGTAGTTGTTGGGTACGGTGTTCTATGTATGCCAGTTAGGTTCCTTGTTAATTGTTGTTCATATCTTTTATATCCTTACTAGTTTTTTTGACCATTTTATTCTGTCAGCTTCTGAGATAAATGTGTTAAAATCTACTGTGTAGAATTCTCTGTTTTCTCTGTAGTCATCTAATTTTTGCTTTATTTATTTTGAAGCTATATTTTGATGTGTTTATCACACTTAAGTTTTAAATCTTCTTGTAAACTGAATACGTTATAGTATTGAAATGTCCTAGTCATTTTTGTTTTAAAGTCTGCTTTGTTTATTAGATAGCCTCACTAGTTTCTTTGGTTAGTTTTAGCCCATTCTGTTTTCATTCAACCTTTCTTTTCTGTGTTTTGATGTGTCTTTTTAAGGTAGCATGAAATTGAGTTTTTAAGTCCAATCTGGAAGTCTTTGTCTTTTAACACGTAGTCTGTTACGTAATCAGTGGTACATTTGGTTTACATTTACCATTGTGCTATTTGATTTTTATTTTTTCTATTCTGTGCTTTTTCTCTTCTTTCCTTCTTTTGGATTGAGGATTTTATATTATTCCAGTTGACTCTTTTAATGGACTGGGAGATAAGATTGTTTTTACTATTTTAATACAGTAGTAATCCTAGAGCTATGACTGCATACATCTTAACTTATAAAATATCTGACTTAATAAGTACTTGTAGTTCTTTCTAGATAATGAAGGGACCTTAGAACAACTGAACTCCATTTATCCTTCTCTGGATCTTCCTTCCTTCCTTCCTTTCATTCCTTCCTTCCTTCCCTCCCTTCTTCCCTTCTTCCCTGCGCTGCCTGCCATCCATCCATCCATCCATCCATCCATCCATCCATCCACATAAGACATTATTAGTGCTGTATAAAATCAGTTTTCATTTGGATTTACCCACATATATATTCTTTTTATTGTTTTTTAAAATCTTTTTATCTAGGATCATTTTCTTGTGCCTGAAGGAACACACGAACATTTCCTGTAATGTGTACCTGCTGGGTAGCAAATTTTGTTTCTTTGTGTCTGTAACAGGTTTTCTCCATTTGTGTGTATTTCAGTTTCATTTTAGAGTGATACTTTTGCTGGATGTGAAATTCTATCTAGGTTGCCAGTTATTTTCTTCCCTTTAAATTTTTTCTTTTATTAAGGATAATTTTACACATACAGAAAGTTGAGATAATAGTAAAACCCCTGTGTGTCTTTCATTCAGCTTTGCTGATCTTAGAGCCAGTCATTACTTTCCCTGAAGACCTCTTGTTCTCCATTATGTTGAACCATCCCTCTTGTATTGTAACATTTCATCCTTTAATATTTCAGCATAAATCTCTAAATGATGACTTTTTAAAATATCCTGCCTTATCAATAATTTCTTCATTTTATCAGTTATTTACTCAGTGCTTATAATTTTCTCTTTGTCTCAAAAATAGCTTGTTAAAGCTTGAATTAAAAAAAAATTTTAAGTTCACAGCAAAATTGAGAGGAAAGTACAGAGTTCCCTGCCTCTACACCTGCCCCCTCCCCCTAGCTTCCTCCATTGTGAACACCCTGGTATTGCTGTTAAAATTGACAAATCATTATTGAGCAAAGACTATAGTTTAGATAGGATTCAGTCTTGGTGTTTGAACATTCTGTGGATTTTGATAAACGTATACAGTAATGACATGTGCTCTGCTTATTCATCTCTCTGTCCTCCCACCCCCTAGCAACCATTGATCCCTTTACTGTTTCTATAATTTTGCCTTTTATGGAATGTTATATAGTTAGAATCATGCAATATGTAGTCTTTTCAAATTGGCTTCTTTTACTTAGTAATACGTATTTAAGTTTTATCCATGTCCTTTATGGCTTGATAGCTTTTTTTTTTAGTGCTGAATAATATTCCATTGTCTGAATATATTCCAATTTATTTATTCATTTACATACTGCAGGATGTCTTGGTTGCTTCCAAGTTTTGGCAGTTACGAATGAAGTTGCTATAAATATCCATGTGCAGGTTTTTATGTGGATGTACTTTTCAGCTCATTTGGGTAAATACTAAGGAGTGATTACTGGGTCTTATGGTAAGAGTATGTTTAGTTCTGTAAGAAACTGTCAAACTTTCTTCCAATGTGGCTGTATCATTCTGCATTCCCATCAGCAGTTAATGAGAATTGTTCCACATCTTTGCCAGCATTTAGTGATAGTGTTCTGGATTTTGGCTATTCTAATAGGTTGAGTGGTATCTTATTGTTTTAATTTGTTTCTCTGATGACATACAATGGGAAGCATCTTTTTATGAACTTATTTGTTGTCTGTATATCTCTTACAGGTGTCTTTTTCCTTTTTTTTTTTTTTAAGTTGGGGGATGTCTCACTTTGTCATTCAGGTTTGAGTGTAGTGGCATGATCATGGTTCACCACACCCTCAACCGCCTGGGCTCAGGTAGTCCTTCTGCTTCAACCTCTTAGGGAGCTACGACACACCTGGCTTATTACTTTTTGTAGAGGCAAGGTCTTGGTATGTTACCTAGACTGGTCTTGAACTCCTAGACTCATGCAGTTCTCCTTCCTTGGTCTCCCAAATGCTGGAATTATAAGGCATGAGCAACTGTGCCTGGCCACCTTTCTTGTTCATAATTATAAGCCTTTAATGATATGTATTTCCCTAAGCATGGATTTAGCTGCATCTCATAAACTTTGACATATTGTATCTTCATTTTTGCTCACTTGGAAATAATTTTTAGTTTCTCCTCAAGACTTTTTTTTGACTCATGAATTATTTAGAAGTATTTTGTTTAATTTGGGGACTTAATAGATATTTTTGTGTTACTGATTTCTAATGTAATGCCATTATTGTCAGATAATATGCTTGAATGATTGAATGATTCAATTATTTTAAATTTCCGAGATTTGTTTATGACCCAGAATGTTGTCTGTCTTTGTGAGTGTTCTATGTGTAATTGAGAAGAATGTTTCATTTTCACCTACAGGCTCTCCTCTGCTTTTTCCTCCTAGCAATTTATTTGTTGAGCAATTCTCCCCTTTTTGTTTTGTTTATTTTGGTGACTGTATTCTTTTGATGTCACTTAATATGTTCCTTTATTTAATGTTTGGGGAGAAATTGTTATCAGACTCAGGTTGGTCTGGATTGGGGCCTGAGAATGTGTATTTCTAACTGGTTACCTAATAATGCTGATGTTGTTTATTTGGGGAGCTCTCTGTTTTCCCTCAACCATGGCACTATAGATATTTTGAGTTGGGTAATTCTTTGTTGTTGAGGCATTGTAGGATTTTTAGCAGCATCCCTGGTCTCTTCCCACCAGATCCAGTGGTACTCAATTCTATTGTGACAATCAGAAGTGTCTCTAAGACATTGCCAGATCTCCCCCACCCCAGGAACAGATAAAGAAATTCCTGTCACCCTTGTTGAGAACTACTCCTCCAGGGTCATTGTAGGGTGACTAACTGGGAACACAGTTATCTCCATATCGTTCAGTTACTTTAAGCTAGTCAGTTTATTCGTGGAGATACCACATATTATAGTTTTCCAGCCTGGGTGGTGAAGACCCAGCTGCCAGCATCCTGTTTGATAGGAGAAAGATGTCGAGGGCTCAGGGTGGGGTGAAGGGGCTTAGTATCTAGTATGTCTGTGTTTACTTAATCTTCTTTAGTATTGTACTCCTGCTTTCCTTTGATCCTGAGACCTTCTGTTCCTATTCCAGAGAGAGGGAGAAATATCTTCCAGTCTTTTGTAGGGTTTGGGGAGGGGCAATTGCCTGCTTAGTGTGTGGTGAAGATATGTCTGCTTCTTAGACTTTTAGATATTTCTACTTATTTTAGTCCTTAAACACCTCTCACCCTTGCCTCTGGTGGTATTGAGTCTTATTGAGAAGTGTTGAGTCTTCTGGGAATTCTGCAGAGCGATTAATTAATTAATTAATTAATTTAGTTAGTTGGTTGGTTGGAGTCTCACTCTGTCAGAGTGATTTATTTATTTATTTAGTTAGTTAGTTAGTTGGAGTGGAGTGCAGTGGCCGCTCCCGGCCCCCACAGCCTTGACCTGCTGGGGCTCCAGCGATCCTTCCGCCTCAGCCTTGCAAGTAGCTGGAATTACAGGTGTGCGCTACCACGCTCTGCTAATTTTTTGATTTATTGTGGAGATGAGGTCTCACCAAGTTGCCCAGGCGGGTCTCGAACCTGCGGGCTCAAGCAATTCACTCACCTCAGCCTCCCAAGGCGCGGGATTACAGCCTGAGCCACCGAGCCCGGCTATGCAGAGTGATTTAATTCGCTTAAAAGTTCTCTGCATTGCTAGCTTAGGATTCATTTCTCTTGAAACATGTGACCATTTAATTTCAGATTTCAAAATTTTATTCCAGTTGATACCTTTCCATCTGTCCTATCATCTAAATTTCTGCTGTAAATTATTTTTGTAACTCATCTATCTGATCAGAGTATCCAGAATTTATAAAGGATTTTTATCTAGAATATGTAAATAATTTTTACTGCTTAGTAATAAAAAGACAAATAACCTAGTTGAAAAGTGGGCCAAGGATCTGAATAAACATTTCCTCAAAGAAGACGTACAAATGGCCATTACTCCCATGAAAAGATGCTCAACATCATTAGCTATAAGAGCAATGCAAATCAGAATCACTTGAACCCACCTAGGATGGCTGTAGTAAAAGACAGATAATAACAAATGTTGGTGAGGATGTGGAGGAATTGGAACAGTTATACATGACTGGTAGGACTGTGAAATGGTGTAGTCACTTAGGTTAACACTCTGGTGGCTCCTTAAATAGTTAATTAAGCACAAGGTTATCCTATGACCTGGTAATTTACTCTTAGGTATATACTCAACAGAAATGAAAACATACGAAAATGTATGTCCACACAAAAACTTGTATATGAATGTTTATAATGGCACTGTTTATCATAGCCATAAGGTGGAAACAATCCAAACGTCCAACAGCTAGTGAGTAGATAAAATATGTGGTATATCCATACAATGGAATACTGTTTGGCCATAGAAAGGAATGAAGTGTTGGCACATGCTATGGCATGGATGAACCTTGAAAACTTGTCAAGAGTGGGGAGCTGGTCACAAAGACCATATATTATGATTGCATTTATGTAAAATATCCAGAATAGGCAGATTATATAGAGACAGAAAGTCGATTCCTGATTTCTTATGGCTAGAAGTGATAGGGCATAGGTAGGTAATATTCTGAAATCTGAATATCTTAAATTTCATATATTCAGAAATTCTGAAATTTACTGTGGTGCTTGTTGCTCATATCTGTGAATATAGCAAAAAACCATTGAATTCTATACTTCACATGGGTGAATTATATATGGTATGAGTTAAGTCTCAAAGCTTTTTGAAAAAATCCTGTTTTATGGAGAATTGAAAGGATCTGGCATCTTACCTTTAAATCCTAAAATATGATAAAATGCTTTATAATGGCTAGATAAGCAAATCATGTATTTCAAAATAACAAGGAATATCAAAGATTTTGAGAATTTCTGAGTTTAAGGTTAAGGAACACAAGTCTAGATTATGGTTATTGTGGATAGATTTGTCTTTACAGTCAGATTTAGGTTTGAATTCTAGCCCAGCAGTTTATTAGCTTTGTTGCTATGGGTGATGGGGGACCTCTTTAACATCTATTTCTGTGTCTAAAATAGGATTAACAACATTCTTCCTCACAAAATTGTTTAGGACTAAGAGAACTGGCATAGTAGTAGCTACCATTTATCGACTACTACCCACGTGTCTGGTGTTTGCATTTCACATACATTCTCATTCAGTCCTCACAAAATGATGTGCTCTGCTGTTCATTATACTGTTATTTCTGATAGCTACCAGAGAGAAGAATAAGATATCTGGTAATAGGAAGATAGTTATAAATTATCCATCTCTATATAGAATAGCATGCAAATGATATTTCAGAAAGATTTTTTTTTTAGTTAGTTGGAAATTGCTTATCTTAGATATGAGGATTATATATCATATGATTTCGTATAGAGGAAAGAAAGCTCAGGTGGAAAAACTTAAATATTTACTGCAGTATAATTTTGTGTTATCTTTATGCTTTTTTTTGCATTTAAAAAAATCTTACCAATGTGTAAGTGAGTTGGCAAAAGTAAAATAGAGGTTTACGAAACAAGTTTACGTTGACTCCTGTAACTTGATTATGGAAAACTTCATTCATATACAAATGTAGAGTGTTATAGCTTTTATGCAACTATCTCATGTTCAACAATGATATATGACCTGTCTTGTTTTATATATTTATGTCTTCCTTTTCCTGCTACTGCAAGATTTTTTTAAATGCCAGACATATAATTTAATGTATCTTTCCATTTACTGTGGCAACCAAAACATAAATTTACAGAACACCCTTTTGGCAGTAGTGCCATCATCTGTTGAGATCTGCTGCTGTTGGATGGTGGGAGTAGAGTGATTAGAAGATGTGATTCTTTTCCAAACTTGGACTGTGATCCCCCAAGACTGAGGCGGAAGGATTCCCTGAGTACAGGAGGGAGAGGCTGCAGTGAGCCATGATTGTGCCACTGTATTCCAGCGTGGGCAATATAATGAGACCCTTACTTAAAAAAAAGGTGGGGTGCAACCCCCTCGAGTCCCCTCCTACTGTGGGCACGCTTTTCTGTCTTCTCAATAAATCCTGCTTTCTTAAAAAAACAAAAAAGAAAGCAAAAGAAAAGAAGAAGGGTCAGTATAATACAGGTTGAGTATCCCTTATCTGAACTGCGTGGGACCAGAATTGTCTCTGATTATTTATTTATTTACTTATTTTTAAATTTTAGAATATTTGCCTCGTATACTTACTGACTCAGCATTCCTGATCTGACGTATGAAATGCTCCAATGAGCATTTCCTTTGAGTGTCATGGATATACAAAAAACTTTGGATTTGGTGGATTAAGGGAATACTCAGCCTGTAGGCCAAGAATATAAGGTTAACTGTATGTACTATAGTCAACTAAAATATAGTGTATAGTATATATATTATATATAGTATATATATATAAAATATATCATATTCAACAGGGCTGAAGGTAAAAGTCTGAAGAATAAATTATTATACACTTGGTAAGAGCTAATTGTGACTTGAACTGAATTAGTCTCATTGACATAAAAGGAATGAGGGTATTGAAAATAAATGAATTATTAGGTCTTAGCAGAGGATTGAATATAGATAGATAGATATGTACATCTATAATATAAGACCTTGAAGGTGGTAGAAATGAAGTGGTAGTCATTTCTCACTAAGACCAAGATAATGGCACACAAAAAGATGCATCTTTATATTGTTATTTGAACTGTAGTATCTTGTAGGTGCCTCTCTACCTCAAACACTTGTAATACATATTTCTTTTGTTATTTAGTTCAAGGAAGAAATCTCTAAACGTTTCAAATCACATACTGACCAACTTGTGTTGATATTTGCTGGAAAAATTTTGAAAGATCAGGAAACTTTGAGTCAGCATGGAATTCATGATGGACTTACTGTTCACCTCGTCATCAAAACACAAAACAGGTATGGTTTTAGATGACATATAGCTTTCAACTGTGAATGTTTACATTCCTCTTAAAAATAACCAGTGTTGGCTTTAAACGACTATCTTCAGTATTTATTTTTTATTTATTTATTTATTTATTTTTTTGAGTTTGAGTCTCACTCTGTCGCCCAGACTGGAGTGCAGTGGCATGCTCCTGGCCACCGCAGCCTCGACCTGCTGGGCTCTGGCGATCCTTCCGTCTCAGCCTTCCAAGTAGCCGGAATTACAGGCATGCGCTACCACGCCCGGCTGATTTTTTTTATTTATTGTAGAGATGAGGTCTTGCTGCCTAGGCGGGTCTCGAACCCTCAGGCTCAGGCAATCCACTCACCTCAGCCTCCCAAAGGCGCGGGATTATAGGCTGAGCCACTGAGCCCGGCTTGTCTTCAGTATTTAAATGGGTTAAAATTTCTTTCTTTCTTCGTAGCTGTTGAATAACAGAATGTTTTTAAAAATGTGATTCCATGATAATGCTGCACATTTGTCAGATAACCATTCCATTCACTATTTTAGAAAGTTCATTAGTATTTAGTCATTATATCTAAATTATGTTAATTAGAACTAGTAGATTGACATGTTTTTAGCTATTCTCTTAGTTTCAGGGAAATTTTGAGACAAAGATCATGGGTGACTCATCTCCTTAGCAAACAACAACTTGATTAGCCATATGTCATTAAGTCTGAGGAGCCATCTTTTTTTTTTTTTTTAAGAGATAGTGTCTCAGTTTTGCTCAGACTGGCTTCAAATTCCTGGGCTCAAGCAGTCCTCCTGCTTCAGCCTCCCAAGTAGCTGGTACTACAGTCATGTGCCACAGCACCTGGCTGGCACCATCAACTTAAGAGAAATCTTTGTGTATCACTAACAAAGAAGATTGTTAATTGAGCTGATGTTTTCTCATCACTTAAAATTTTTATTTTATACTTAGTGAAAGAACTCCTTTAGACTTAATGAAATTTTATCATATTACTCTTACATACGTACAAAGAAAATATAAATGAAATAAATCAGCTAAATCCTTCCTAAGACTGCTTCAGATTGAGTCTAATTTTTTTGAATTCACTTTTGACTTAATCATCAGTGTCCATATTTTTCCATATAATAGCCAACTCTCTTCTGTTGATGTAGCAACAGTATTTTCTTAAAAGACTAGTAATTTTCTCCAAGATTTTCTTGTAAGCCATTGATACTCATTCTGTAATGCTGAATTTATGCTGGTGTTACCCATCAGCAATACTTGCTTTACTGTAAGATTTATTCCTCCTGTTTCTGTTGCTTTGCTATTCTGAATACACAATCATGTCTTTTAGTGCTAATTAATGGTGTAATTTTTCTGAATTACTACTTTGTGTGGTAATTACACTTTGCATGTAAGGTACAGCAGTATCCTCTGTCCATAAGAAGTCCTGTGGATCACATGTGCAGGCATTAAAGTTGATGCTTGGTTGTCAACAGTTGTGATACAGATTCTGTTTCAGAAACATTAAAATGAAAAAAATATGCACCTTAGAATCAGTGAGTGAAGCCATCTGTGAGATTCAGAACTCTTAACTGGTATAAAATTGAAGTGTTTTCTCATAAAGTCTCTTCATTTCTCTACTTTTACAGATAATATTAAGTAATAAGCTCTTATTTGTATTGATTTGTCAGCCTTTTTTTTCTCGTAAGGTCTCTTGCTCTTTATTTTTTAAGAATTTCAAGGGTCTGAGTAAAACCTGGCACCCCTATCCCTCAAGACCTAGAAGAGGGTAGATAAAAAGTTGGTTGTAGCAGGGCTCGGCGGCTCAGCCTGTAATCCTGCGCTTTGGGAGGCTGAGGTGAGTGGATTGCCTGAGCCCGCGGGTTTGAGACCCGCCTGGGTAACTTGGCGAGACCTCATCTCTACAATAAATAAATAAATAAGTAAACAAATAAACAAACAGCCGGGCATGGTAGCGCATGCCTGTAGTTCCGGCTACTTGGAAGGCTGAGGCGGAAGGATTGTCGGAGCCCAGCAGGTGGAGTTTGTAGTGGCCTGGGTAACTTGGCGAGACCTCATCTCTACAATAAATAAATAAATAAATAAATAAGCAAACAAATAAATAAACAGCCAGGCATGGTAGCGCATGCCTGTAGTTCCGGCAACTTGGAAGGCTGAGGCGGAAGGATTGCTGGAGCCCAGCAGGTGGAGTTTGCAGTGACTTCCCGGCCACTGCACTCCAGTCTGGGCGATAGAGTGAGACTCCAACTCAAAAAAAAAAAAAGTTGGTTGTATAGTCAAGCTTTGTGTGTGTGGCTGGTCATTAATTCTCTTCTTGAGGTGACACATTTCCCTCTTGCATAATCAATATGATTGAAAGTAATGAAATATTTATGTACTAGACACTATACTCAAAGAGAAGGGATTTACAGCATATTTTAGATTTTGTAAGGTTTTACTATATTTCTTTGTATTTTTTGTTCCAAATTCTTAGTTATGGCAGGATATTTACATAATGCTATTTAGAGTTGGTCTGAGAGCTTACCCTTTATTTCTAGGTGTTGGAATTTCAGAGGTTCTTTTAAAAATAATTAGCTCCACTGCTTACACTGTGATTTAATTATTTTGCCTAGGCTTCAGGATTATTCAGCTCAGCAAACAAATACCACTGGAAGCAATGTTACCACATCATCAGCTCCTAATAGTAACTCCACATCTGGTTCTGCTACCAGCAATCCTTTTGGTTTAGGTAAGTGTCTGTAGTCATTTTTATATGGCAGAAAATAAACTCCTCTCCTGATTTAGGTAAAATGACAGAATGAAACATTATATCACTTGAACAACACAAATTTTAAAAAAAGAACTTTTGTGGTTTACTTTTATGATTGTAGGTGTTAAGGAAGAAGATGGGGGATATGGTGTGCTGGATAAGTTTATATTTACATTTAATAAGTGATCAATAGTTAATGCATTTCGTTTTAATAATGAAACAGATACAGTGTATGTGTACCTGATCTGACTACCATTGAATCTGAGGAAGATTAGCTCATTGTTGATTATAACCCAGTCCCCTGAATAATAATTTTCTCATTTGTAAAACAAAGGGAGCAGGCTGCATTACTTATTTTCTGACTGTCCTGAACACATAAGGAAGGGCTGGTGCCTGGGAGCTCACCCAGTGGTTAAGGATCTCCTGCATCAGCCAAACACTGCCTTTTCTTTTATTAGCTTCATACGTTGAGGTTCTGTGGAAGATTTCGTTGAGGAAAAAAGTATTCTGAAGCCAACAAAAGTTGAACTCTATAGATAAATGGCTTAATGCTTTTTTCGATTTTTAAGTTGTATGACTAGTATAGTACCTTGAAATGGCATTATTTTTGATATGCACAGTTTTTACATATCAAGGATCATAACTTTTATCCCTTCCTTAAGAGTTTTTCAGTAATTCAGTTGTGCTATGCCAAATATATGTTAGAAGCATTTAAGGCATGACATGAATTAATATTCACATTGCTTTTTAACATTTTTATTTACAGTGTTTGTTGCTTTTATTTTCTAAAAAGATCTTATACTAAGTATGTTTTGTGGTTGAGGTAAGTGAGTTTTAGTTGTCTAGATTATTCACATGAACAATCTACAGAGATTAGGATGAAATTGTTTAGTGCTTAAGCCCATGAAAGGTATTGTTTAGGTATATCGGCTTTCAGTTAATTTGTCTTAGGCCAGACAGCTCCCTGATCCCATTTCTAATCTCATTCCCACCCCTTCCTATATCAGCAGCTTTTCTCTATCAGTTGTTCCCTTTACCCCATATATTCAGCGTTCCTTTTGTCTGGCTGCTCTTGTTAAGGTCTGTTCCATTTGTAAAAAGCCACGGAATCCCACTATCCTTTCTTTTGCTTTTTCTCTCAGCCATCTTTGAAAAGGACATTTTCTGTTTTATGTCTATATTTTCCTTTCACTAAGTTTGCTGTATTCTAGTTTTAACTCTGTCACTTCACTGAAAATTCCCTGAATAAAGTTGCCATTGACCTTTTAGCTTGCCAAATTTAGTGAACAATTTTTAGATTTTAATTAAGTTTCTCTTACAGATCTCCTTGCAGAGAGATCTCCTTTAACTACTATGCTACTGTTTTTTTTTCCTGATTAATTTTCCAATCAATTTTTTTCTGTCTCATTTGTGGGTTTCTTTTTTCCTTTCTAATGTTGGTATTATTCTCCAGAGTTCTGCTTTGACTTTCTTTTTCTCTTATTCTTTCTGAGTGACATTATCTATTATTATAGCCTAATGACTCTTAATCTGTACCTTACCCATCTCTACTCCTGAACTTCATGACTTGTATTCAACTCTCGATACTGATTTTTTAAAAAAAGTAATATAGCCCGTGTCTCCTGAAAACAGAGAAAAACGGAAACCAAATGCAGAGACCAACCATCTTGCTTCTAAAATTGCTACCTTTCCGCCTTGGAATCTCTTGGTTCATAACCTCTTCTCCATCTCTCTTCATGTAATTATTCTCCTTTGCTTCTCTCTTAATACAGGCCTTCAACTTTTTCACTTGCTCTGGTTGTTTCTGCAGCTGTTAGAATAAGAACATCTTGTGTGACTATTCAGCTTAAAATCTTAAGTTTTTTGAAAGATTTTCAAGACTTAGCCCTTACCTACCTTTCCATCCTCACTTCTTAACTCGTCAGTCAACAGTTACATTAGTCATGATAGGCTGTCCTGTGATAATAGATGCCTCAAACTCAGTGGTTTATTACAAGAAAACTTAATTTCTTGCTACAAAGCTTTTCTGGCTGCTACCTGATTTTCACTGGTCTGTGAGGGCCCTGTCCATATAGTCCCTTAGAAACTCAAGCTAATGAAATACTGTCATTTTGTAGCTATGCTACTTGAAACATGGCAGAAGACATAGCCAAAGGATCTTAAGCTGGACCTGCTATACTTTGGCCAGAAATCATACTCATCCTTTGGCTATAATTTGTCGTATGGGCCTGTCCAAGAGCAAAAGAAATACAAGACTGTACATGAAATGTTTGGTGAACACTGCTGTCTGCCATACTAGTCATACTTAAGTTTTTGTGGTTTCAAGAATGTCTGAATACGTTTATGTCTGTGTTTTTTGTATATGGTGTGTGTTTGTGCCTGTATTAAATCCACCCCCTACCCCCATTCCACTTCTCCTTGCCAACTGACTCATTCTCCAGACTCATTGAGTATCATCTCTTCTTCAAAAAGTAGACATTCCACTAAGGTGTACTGTATTACCGTAATATCTTGCAAATACCTCTATTGCAGTACATCTGTGTAGGCATTTTTTTTTTTTTTTTGTCTTTCCCACTAGATTGAGTTTTGAGGGTGTCTTTCTTGTTGCTCTATTCCCAATATGTAGCATAGTCCCTGGCATACATAGAAAGTGCTCAGTAAGGGAACTGAATGCATTTGGTTGGTTATATAATTTTACAAAGTAAACATTTTGTGATGAGCACTTTCTCCATGATTTAATTTCTCCAAAGAGACATCTATTTCCAGAGTATTCCCTGACTTTCTCTTTGTTTGATTGCCAGTATCTCAGCTTTCTTCTACCCAGAGTTTATAGGTGAATTCTACTTGCTAAACTTAAACTCATCTTGTGGAAAATTATTAAAAATATAGTCTTGTGTGTATTTATTATTTCTTTCCTCCTCTAGCTGGCATATTCTGGGGTATTTTGTCTGACACCAACCAATTCTCCAACACAAACTGGGTGTCCATTAATTCAGTTCTGATGCTACCTACCTGGAGTTAGTGTCTGACCTCACAAGTTAAAGGACTCAGTCCCACAAAATTATCCATACTTCAGACACCAGTCCAAGTTCTGGGTCACCTGTATTTCTAACTGACAAGCCATAAATTGGGGGTTCCCACTACCCCCTCCTCAGGTTCAATAATTTTCTAGAATGAGTCACAGAACTCAAGGAAACACTACTTATGTTTACCTATTTATTATAAAGGATATGATTCAGAAGTAGACAAATGCTTCAAAGAGAATTAAAGCAAGGGTATGTGGGGGGTGGAGGTTGGGTGCAAAGCTTCCAGGTCCTCTCAGCCCACCTGCCTAACACCAGGTGTGCTTATGGTCCTAAAGCTCTCTGAGTCTTACTGTTCAGGAATTTTGTGTAATAGAGCTCTCTCTCCAGCACTCTCCTCTCCCCTTTCTGGTGGGTGGGGCTAAAAGTTCCAGCACTTTAATCACTTTGTCTTTGGTAACTGCATCTTCCTGAGTTAATTCAGAGGCCTCACTCTGAGTCACTTCAGTAGCATACTGACCAAAAAGGGCTTGTTATGAATTATAAAGACACGCCTGTTACTTAGGAAATTCTGAAGTTTTTAGGAACTCTGTCAGGAATCAAGAAGACCAAATACGTTCTTGTGTGAAAGTACACACACATACATTTTATTGATTTTATTGCTTAACATTTTAAATATGGAAGTGTGAATTTTTGGCTAATTTCAGTGATAGGAATTAAACATGTATCAGCAATAGGTATTTTGTTTTAAAGTGGTTTCTTGTAATGGATTATTGAGTCAGTTAATACTTTTGCATCTTCAATTTTAGCATAGTCATGTTAATGATAACATTTCTGACTTTGACTTGTATGGTTTTTTCCTCCTTTTGTCCTCTTAGGTGGCCTTGGAGGACTTGCAGGTCTGAGTAGCTTGGGTTTGAATACTACCAACTTCTCTGAACTACAGAGCCAGATGCAGCGACAACTTTTGTCCAATCCTGAAATGATGGTCCAGATCATGGAAAACCCCTTTGTACAGAGCATGCTCTCAAATCCTGACTTGATGAGACAGTTAATTATGGCCAATCCACAAATGCAGCAGTTGATACAGAGAAATCCAGAAATTAGCCATATGCTGAATAATCCAGATATAATGAGACAAGTATGTGGAAAATTCTGTTCATTAAGCTATAAAATTATATATTTCTTATTTCATTTTCTGTGGTTAAATATATTATTCTAGCTCTACAGTTAAGTTAAAGAGAGAAATCCAAATCTTTGTTAAAGAAAACTCAGCAAAGTACTAATTTGCACTATTTACGCTCTGAATTTTCTGCTACATTTGAAAGATCTTTGTAAATAGTTTATTTTGAAGGTTTAAGAACCAAAACTTCAATTTTGGAGATGGACAATTCACTCATAACAAGTGCTTCTTTCTTGTTACTTGAATGTTACTTTTTTTTTTTTGAGAAGAAATACCCCAGGAATTATTTAAAATAATTTTATGACTTAAATATTGACAAAATTTTAACAACTTTAGTTTAAAGTTCTAATTGGTTTTTATTAGTGATTCTAGAATTCGACAACACCTTGTTTTATAAAATAGAATGAGTGTTCCCGTGAGCCAAGCAAAGGAGATTGGCATTATAGGCAGAAAAAAACAAAAACAGGAACATAAAGTGGATTAGTCACTTTAAAGTTACTTTCCTAATTGGGTTAAAACAGAGGGAACTCTCATTGCAATGTCTCTGGTTGAAGTTTCCTGAGTTTTTTTGGGAAAACTGGTCCATTTCGAAGTATAGTTTGATTACATGGCACCTAGCACAAGTGACCCATACTGGTTTGGTTTTTGTCTGCTGGGGCTTGGGACAGGAAGCTGGTCCAAAAACAATGACCTTTCATCAACTTTAATTAACAGCAGTTAATAGCTAAAGTAATTCATGTGTATTTCAGTGCCCTGTCTTTTATGGAATCTTTTTTCTTAGACGTTGGAACTTGCCAGGAATCCAGCAATGATGCAGGAAATGATGAGAAACCAGGACCGAGCCTTGAGCAACCTAGAAAGCATCCCAGGGGGCTATAATGCTTTAAGACGCATGTACACGGACATTCAGGAGCCAATGCTAAGTGCTGCACAAGAGCAGGTGATCCACTGGCTCCAAGGCTCAGGCTGAGGAGTAGTTTCTGTATTATATGGGGAGTGTGGTTTTCACTTTTTTTTTTTTTTTTGAGTTGGAGTCTCACTCTGTCACCCAGACTGGAGTGCAGTGGCTGCTCCCAGCCACCGCAGCCTCAACCTGCTGGGGTCTGGCGATCCTTCCCCCTCAGCCTTCCAAGTAGCTGGAACTACAGGTGCGCGCTATCATGCCCGGCTCATTTTGATTTATTGTAGAGATGAGGTCTCACCAAGTTGCCCAGGCGAGTCTCGAACCCGAGGGCTCAGGCAGTCCACTTACCTCAGCCTCCCAAAGGCGTGGGATTACAGGCTGAGCCACCGAACCCAGCTGGTTTTCACTTTTTAAAAAGTTCTATATCTGTTATTTAAAACAAAAGTGTATTCTTCATGATTTTTCTGTCTTTTATTACAGTTTGGTGGTAATCCATTTGCTTCCTTAGTGAGCAATACATCCTCAGGTGAAGGTAGTCAACCTTCCCGTACAGAAAATAGAGATCCGTTACCCAATCCATGGGCTCCACAGACTTCCCAGAGTTCATCAGCTTCCAGTGGCACCGCCAGCACTGTGGGTGGCACTGCTGGTAGTACTTCCAGTAGCACTGCTGGACAGAGTACTACTGCGCCAAATTTGGTGCCTGGAGTAGGAGGTATGTTGATAACAACTCATACTTTTTTCTTTGTTGCCCTTGTGTATGAATGATGAAAACATTGCTTATACTCTTATTCTTTATGCTTTTGTTTGTGTGGTGAGCACTTTTTTATAAACTGTCTTTTCACGTTGGAATTTTTTTTAAAGGAAGCTCTGTGTGATGATTAGTGTTAACCACTTGGGTGTGTTATAGCAGAAAGGGTTCCTGAAGATTTCCACAGGCAGTTTTGTATTTTCACATCCTCATAAGCTGGTGCTGGGAGAAGTGGGTGATGGTCTCATTTCAACACTAAGGAAACTGAAGTGCAGAGGGAACACATATTTACCTGTGTAGTTATTACTAGAGCACACATGGTTTTAGTCTGGTTTGGTGTTCTAGCTCAGTGGATTCTCAAACACCAATCTTGAAATCAGGGCTAAACTAGCTGCATCAGAACACCTGTCAGGTCTGTGAAAAATCAGACTCCCATATTTTAACCTCAGATCTCGAGTAACAGAATTTTTTACAATAGTGTTGAAGTCTGTATTTATATAAAGCTGCAGATTCTGATGTGTAGACAGTTTGGGAATTTACTTTTGCCCACTTTTTTATAGACTAGACTCAATAAACGAATGTCCTTTCAACTGTTCAGATACTATATGCTGATGATTTGTCCATGAATCAGGTTCAAGATCATTAACTACAGTGATGGTTTTAGTCCTACCTAATACTTAGCATATAAATAGGAAGAAATGGAGGCATAGGAGCACTTTCCTACGATGAGACAGATTGCACGTGTTTGTTTTTTGAGTCAGTCTCAATCTGTTGCCCAGGCTGGAGGGCAATGGCACACACTCAACAGCCATCCCAGAGTCAACTTGCTGGACTCAGGTGAGCCTTCCACCTCAGCCTTCCAAGTAGCTGGAACTACAGTCACGTACTACCACATGACTGTAGTTCCGTTGATAGGTTGTAGAGATGAGGTCTTACCAAGTTGCCCAGGCAACTTCGAACCCCTGGAGTCAGGCACTCTTCTCTCCTCGGCCTTCCAAAGTGCTGGGATTACAGGTTTGAGCCACCGCACCCAGCCAGATTGGACATGTTTTAAAACAGATGGCTGTGTTTTAGCAGAGGAAGTGGCAAGATAAGATGCTAGTTGAGGAATTTTAAAAAATTCATTGCTGAGAGATGAATCAGAATGGGGAGAGTAATTAATGATCACAGTTGGTGTATATTCTTTTATGCTTTTATAGAATATGGTGGGCATCATGAAGTTTTTGGATATAATATAGATTTTAGAAAAGCTGAAGGGATATCATTTTTAAATCTAGAAAAAGTATCCTGTTCTGTATTCTGCTAAATCCTTAACTTGGTTCTGAACAATATATTGGAGAGAGATGCATTGTTTTCACTTTCAAGCAGGCAGAGCAAAGTTTTAATCAGATTTCTTGAATGGTAGGTAGGCTGTTGGGTTTTTCCCTGTAGCACAGTTGTCTATAGTAACAGCTTTTGTCTAACAAACAAAAAATCAGTTTTGCAGCTTTTTACTCAGATGTTTAATTTAATGACTTCGTACTTTAACATTTCATATTAATGTTTCCATTAAGGGAAAAACAGGAAACAGCAACAAAAAAAACTTAATCTGTCATATCAAATTGTCAGCATACTTGTACACTATTAAGATCCTTATTCAGAGCCGGGCTCGGTGGCTCAACCTATAATCTCAGCGCTTTGGGAGGCTGAGATGAGTGGATTGCCTGAGTCCGCGGGTTCGAGACCCACCTGGGCAACTTGGTGAGACCTCATCTCTACAATAAAAAAAAAAAAAAAAATAGCCAGGCATGGTAGCAAATGCCTGTAGTTCCAGCTACTTGGAAGGCTGAGGCGGAAGGATCACCGGAGTCCAGCAGATCGAGGCTGCAGTGGCCGCTCCCGGCCACTGCACTCCACTCTGGGTAACAGAGTGAGACTCCAACTCAAAAAAGAAAAAAAAAAGATCCTTATTCAACTCTTTGATATTTGATACATATATACACATGTACACACAATTTATGTAAAGAAAGGGTCTGGTGATACTGTAGGTATTGCTGGCCAAAAGGCAAAATTGAGAATATTACATTGAGAGAAAACAAATTTCCACAAATTTTTTAATTGACAAAATAAAAAATTTAGTGATAATTGAGCATAAATTTTCCTCATACATATTTACTGATGAGAGAAATGAACTTCTTTTAGGGGGATAACATTTTGTTTAGTTGGGGTTCAGTCACATGACAGGTTAAAATGTTTTCTGTTTATCAGAGTTGATAGCAGATGTTCATCTGTTAATACTGATATATAATGAGACTTATTTAATTTAAAATATGTACTCATTCCAAAAATTATATTATTTTAATAGCATATTCATCAATTTAGAAGGCATGTTTATAGAATTATATTAGATTCTTCTGCTTTTAGCATGCCATTACATTGCAGATTACGCACTTCCAACTGAACGTTAGATAGCCCCTCAATTACACAGTTAAATGAATTTTGAAATGTGTTTCCTTTGCACTTACATTGAGGTCTGAAAATGTTGCTGGTAGTGAGTTCACAAATAAATCTGCAGACTTGTAGCAATGGAGATCTTTCTTTTTGTGATTTTCGACAGCACAAGAAGTACATAAAGCAGCTTGAAATTGCTTGTGATTCACATCGTTTAGTTGTTGAAATGACTTTACTACAGTATGAGTTTCACATGTAAATGATGTTTTGCATTGTAATTTTCGGTTGGGTTTATTGAGAAACAACCAAGTTTCTAACAGAAACTAATTTTCAAAAATGATTTAATGTTTGATATGTTGGTTGAGGGTGGTGGTTCTCATTTACAAAAATTTGATCTCAGGCATGAGGTAATAAAATAATGCAGTGAAACGTTACCTCTACTAAGTCATTAACCTGTGTGGTTGGGCATGTCAGTATATTGAGCTGTTTTATAAAAATTGATGGAATTGACTAAGTACCTTCACAAGGGTAAATGATGTTCACCATTTATACTCCTGGTTCAGTCACATGATAAGTTAAAATATTTTCCGCAGAGTACCAGCTGATGAGTAAGACAGTAAGAAAGACATAGTCTCGAAATGTCTTATATTTTTACATGCCTTGAGAATTTGTTTAATGAAATCCTTTTAATTCTCTGCACATGCTTTTACCACCATCACATGTAGCACACCTTAGCAGATCATACTTCAAGTTGTACCAAGTTAGTATTTCTCAATTTCTTTGATAATAGTCTTACCTTAGTTCTTCAATTTATACTGTTTATACCAGCTACTTTTTCAGTCACTCCAAAACTTGGCATTGAAACTTCAAACAAGAACTCAGCAGTATCAGTTCAGCTCATCAAGAACTAAGGAATACCACTCACAATTATTTGCATTGTTTTTTAATTTAATATTGATGTCACAACCAATGTTCTTAGCCCTTTGAGAAAAACTATTCTCCCTGAAAGGCCAGTAGGCTTCAGTTTATTTTCTCTGGACACATTTATTTGGCTGTTGCAATCAAAATTGAATTAACTGTGTTAGTTAATCACAATAGTATACAGCTTTCCTTGGTTTATTGGCTACAACTAAACCACTTGGAAACTTAACTTTGGTTGCAGTCTCATGTTCGGTTTTTACTTTTGTGAGGAAATTAGACTGTGATGCTATTTCATTTAAAATTTTGTAATTATTCTGACCATTGTATTCCTGTGAGTGAGGAAGGATTGTGATGAGTGCTTAGTCTGGTAGTATTTTTGTTATGTTGTGTTCTTTTAGTGTTATTGCATAATAAACAATGTTTTGCCATCTCATTTAATAAAAATAGTTTATACTCATTGTGCCTTAAAAGCATGGTATTTGTAATCCACATCTTCCTTTTTTTTTCTTGTCCTTACATGGTGTACTGATAATTTTTTAAAATGCTACACTGATTTTTGTGTTGTATGAGTTAAAACTGATGCACTGTGATTTGTAGTACACTGAGCAGCAATACAATGCAATGATAGCACCATAGACATCTCTGTTGAAGTACTCAGCTTTACTTTTGTAAAAGCACAAAAACACCCATAGACAATAAACGAATGAGAATGACTTTTCCGATAAAATGTTATGTGTGAACACTGAAATTTGAATTTCAGATAGCTTTCACATTTCACAAAATGTTTATTTTCATTTGATCATTTAAAGACTTAATCATTTAAAACTTAGCTCTATATAAAAACCTGTTTTGGGTCACATTTGATCTGCAGGCTGCAGTTTGCCAACCTGTTTTCAAATGCAGACATACCTCATTTTATGGCACTTCACTTTATTGTCCTTTGTAGATAGTGTGATTTTCACAAAATTGAATGTTTGTGGCAACCCTACATTGAGCAAGTCTGTTGGTGTTAGTTTCCAAACAGCATGTGCTTACTTTGTCTCTGTCACATTTTGGTAATTCTCACGGTATTTCAAAAGTTTTTATTATTATATGTCTGTTATGGTGATCTGTGATCAGTGATTTGGTTTTTTAAGAGATGGGGTCCTGCTCTGTCACTGTGACTGGAGGGCAGAGGCACAATCATCATGGCTCATTGCAACCTTGAATTCCCGGGCTTAAGGGAGCCTCCTGCTTCAGACTCCTGAGTAGCTGGGACTACAAGTACAAGCACCTGTGCCCGCTAATTTTTTTTATTTTTTATAGAGATGTGGGGGGGTGGTGTCACTATGTTACCCAGGCTGGTCTTGAACTCCTGACCTCAAGCAATTCTCCCTCGGCTTCTCAAAGTGCTAGGATTACAGGCATGGACACCATGCCCAGCTGGATCAGTGATCTTTGATGTTGTAATTGTTTTGGACACCATGGACCGCATTCATATAAGATGACAAACTTAATTGATAAATGTGTGTGTTCTGACTGTTCCACTGACTGACTGTTCTCCCTTTCTTTCCCTTTCCTTGGACCTCCATGAGACAAAACAACATTGAAATCAGGCCAGTTAACAAGCCTGCAGTGACCTCTAAGTGTTCAAGTGAAAGAAAGTCACATATTTCTTACTTTAAATCAGAAACTCAAAGTCACTAAGCTTAATGAAGAAGGAAAGTTGAAAGTTGTGATAGGCCCAAATGCTAGGCTTCTTTCGTGAAGCAGTCTAGTTGTGAATGCAAAGGAAAGTTCTAGAAGGAAATTGAGAATGCTACTCTAGTGAACATGCAAATGATAAGAAAGCAAAACAGACTTATTCCTGCTACACAGAAAGTTTTAGTGGTCTGGGTGGATCAAATCAGCCACTTCTTTCCCTACAAGGTCAAATCCAGAGCAAGGTCCCAACTCTCTCTGATTCTGTGATGAGTGAAGTGGGGTGAGGAAGTGGCAGAAGAGAAGTTGGAAGCGAGCAGAGGGTTCATGAGATTTAAGGAAAGAGCCTGTCGCCATAACATCGAAGTGCAAGGCGAGACAGCAAGTGCTGATGGAGAAGCAGCAGCAAGGTGTCCAGATGATCTAGCTGAAATCATTGATGGTGGCTACACTAAACAACAGATTTTCAGTGCAGATGAAACAACCTTCTAATGGAAGCAGATGCCATCTAGGACTTTCACAGCTAGAGAGGAAAAGTCAGTGCCTTGCTTCAAAGGTCAGACTGATTTCCTTATTAAGGGCCAATGTGACTTTAAACTGAAGCCCGTTCTTGCTCATTTTCCATTAGAATTCTGAAAATTCTAGGGCGCTTAAGAATTATGCTAAATCTGTTTTACCTGTGTTGTATAAATGGAACAACAAAGCCTTTATGACAATGCATCTGTTTCAAAATGGTTTACTGGATATTTTTTCTTTTTTTTTTCTTTTTTGAGTTGGAGTCTCACTCTGTCATCCAGGCTTCAGTGCAGTACCCCACTCACGGCCACCCCAGCATCGACCTCTTGGGCTCTGGCGATCCTTCCGCCGCAACCTTTCAAGTAGCTGAAACCACAGGCCTGTGGTACCAAGCCTGGCTAATTTTTTATTTATTGCAGAGATGAAGTCTGGCCAAGTTGCCCAGGCTGGTCTCGAACCTGTGGGCTCAGGCAGTCTACTCGCCTCAGCCTCCCAAAGTGCTGGGATTATAGTCTGAGCCACTGATCCAGCCGGTTTACTGAATATTTTAAGCTCACTGCTGCTCAGGGGGAAAAAAAATTCCCGCTTAAAATATTATTGCTCATTGACAGTGCCCCTGGGCACCCAAGAGCTTTGATGGAGATGCACAAGGACATCATGCCTGCAAATACAACATCCATTCTATAGCCCAAGGATCAAGGAGTAATTACAACTTCTAAGTCTTATTTAAGAAATACATTTTGTAAGGCTTAGATAGTAATTCCTCTGATGGAGCTGGGCTAAAGTAAATTAAAAGGCTTCTAGAAAGCATCACCAAATGGCATAATTATTTTAGATGCCGTTAGTACACTACTGATTTCATGGAGGGATTGTTGAAGTATCAACACAAACAAGACTTTGGAAGAAGTTATCTCCAACGCTCATGGATGACTTTGAGGGATTCAAGACTTCAGTGAAGGAGGGAACTGCAGAAGTGGTGGAACTAGCAAGAGAACTACAATTAGAAGTAGAGTCTGGGCTGGGCATGGTGGCTCAAGTCTATAATTCCAGCACTTTGGGAGGCTGAGGCGAGTGGATTGCTTGAGCCCGCAGGTTTGAGACCAGCCTGGGCAACTTGGCGAGACCTCGTCTCTACAATAAATAAAAAATTAGCCAGATGTGTTAGCACGTGCCTGCAGTTCTGGCTACTTGGAAGGCTCAGGCTGAAGGATCACCTGAGCCCAGCAGGTCGATGCTGGGGTGGCTGTGAGTGTGCCACTGCACTCCAACCTGGATGACAGAGTGAGACTGACTCAAAAAAAAAAAAAAAAAAAAGAAGAAAAGGAGTCTGAATATTGAATTGCTGCAACATAATGCAAAAACATGAATGGATGGAGTTGCTTCTTATGGATGAGCAAAGGGGTTTCTTGAGATGGACTCTGCTCCAGGTGAAGATGTTGTGAACATTGTTAAAATGACAACAAGATTTAGACTGTTAGATCAGCTTCATAAAGCAGTGGCAAGGCTTTATGTGCCTTGCTTTATGTGCCACAGAGAGCACTTTCACGACTCTCTTTCGGAAGACTCAGTTGATGTGGCAAACTTTTCACTGTCGTCTTATTTTAAGAAATTGCCACAGCAACCCCAGTCTTTAGCATCCACCAGCAAAAAGATTATGACTTGCTGAAGACTTAGAGTATCATAGCAATTTTTAGCAAAAAAGTACTTTTAAATTAAGGTATGGACAGAGGTTTAAAGACATAATGCTATGTCACACTTAATAGACAGTATTGTGTAAATAACTTTTGTATATATTTGGGAACCAAAAAAATGACTGTGATTTGCTTTATTGTGATACTCACCTCATTGCGTTGGTCTGAAACCAAACCCACAGTGTCTTCAAGATAGGGCTGTATTCTTGGACTCTAGGATGCGGAAAAAAACTAAGTCAAAACTGACAACATGAAAACATAGGAAAAACAAAAATTACTGTAATAGCAGAAGGGAAATGAAAATTCTAAGCTTGAGAATGTATATGAGTATGAATGTATCAAGTTACCAATTGAAGACCTGGGTATAAATTAAGCAAATTACTTAAAGTACACAGTTAAGTCATCACATTGAATGCACATAAATTCAGCTATAACCTTTGGCCAAAAAGTCAAGAAAAACAATAGAATAGTCATAACACTTTGCATGTTAAATAATTTAATAACAGTCATCCTATAAAGTAGATACTATGTTTTCCATTTTACAGATGGGAAAACTGAAGTATGCAAAAGCTAAATAACTTGTCCAAGGTTAGTTAGGTCAGATTTGAACTCAGTCTGATTTCAGAGACTGTGCTTAAATCACTTTGCTGTACGGTCTGTCAAATGTTAAATGTGTTTATCATTTTACTTAGTGCCAGCATTCAGTGAAAATGGGTTGGAGGCCTTGATCTTTTGTTCCCTGGGCATGAAGCTTTCCTTCTTTCATAAGCATGAGCAATATTGAGTGCTGAATATGATTATAATTAAGCAATCTTTTGCAATCCTGGAGGAAAAGTTGGCTCAAACTTCTTCGCTTTATGGGATTTTTCAGCAACAATTTGGACCATATCTAATTTTTGCCTTAACTTCAGAACCTAGCACTTCCATTAGACATGATCTTACTATAAATGCAATCAGAACGTTTGAACTCATAAGTACTATTTTACTGCTATATGTTGGGCATGCACTTTTGGAGATCTTAGTTTTAAGTATAGTTCAATTAATATATAATGTGTATACTCATCTACACATGCTAAAATTAAAGTATGTATTGTAAAGCTTTAACGTTTATGTATTTTTTTCCTCAATGTGTCTTTTTTAAAAAAACTTTCAGCTAGTATGTTCAACACACCAGGAATGCAGAGCTTGTTGCAGCAAATAACTGAAAATCCACAACTTATGCAAAACATGTTGTCTGCCCCCTACATGAGAAGCATGATGCAGTCACTAAGCCAGAACCCAGACCTTGCCGCACAGGTGAGTTTGTTGTTGTATTAAAAGGACTGCGCAGTATGAATTGAAATAATGTAATTCAGTAGCTGTGATTTTTGGCACATTTGTGTTGTATGTGCTATTTTAACAAGCCAGAAATGTAGGTAAATTGTCTCCAATTTTTTGGACAGTCTGTTTCTTTGCAGTAGATTAATACTTCTTATATAATTAAAATAACTTTATCTCTACCATTCACTGGCGAGAGGCGAGAAAGAAGTGCAAGGCTAACTTTGTGTCTACATATGTTTAGGTAGGAGATGAGTACAAAAGTTTGGAATTGCTCTCTTAAAGATATACTCTTTGATATACTCTTTAGTGAAATGTAAGTCTTGAAACAGTTAAGAACAATGTTAATACATTTGAAATACTTAGATTTAGTAGGTAACTCAGATTGTAATAGTCTTGCTAAAAATGGCAGTTGTAAAACAACCTGGAATAATTTGTTAAAGGCAGAGGGGAATTTGTGGGAACAAATGTTCTCATTCTTTCAATTATAGATTCACCCCCAAAGATGGTATACTGGTCCTTTATTAATTTATTTATTTTCTGATTTGTTTCTGAGGAGACCATAACTAAGAAAATTAACTGATCTCAACACTGGATGAATATTCAGGATCACTTGGGAAGGTTTAAAAACAGCACTGATTGATCTATCACAGAAACAAAAAACCAAATACCACATGGTCTCACTCATAAGTGGACCCTGAACATTAATCATAATACTATAAGAAAGGGATTAGCAATAGCAGGACACTGCGGGGTAGAGAGGCAGGCACATAACATCGATCAGGGTACCTGATCTCAAACCAGGCAAAGTGGTTTACCTACCTGTGGATGACCAGTTGTATACCTAATCCTGAATTGTACCCCATATCTTGAAAATAAAATTAAATTAGTAAATTAAAAAAAAAAAACCAACACTGATGCTTGGGTCCCGTTCTTAGAGATTTTTTGTGTAATTGCCTTGGATCTTCCCCCTCCCCACTCATGTTCCCTAGGCAATGCACTGCCTAGAGTCATGATTTGGCTTGAAAAATCATGGATAATGTGAAATATGCCTTGATCATCTGAAATTTATATTTGCTGTTTATTAAAAATGACTTTTGAGGCCAAGCGCGGTGACTCATGCCTGTTATCCCAGCACTTTGGGAGGCCAAAGCAGGAGGATTGCTTAAGCTCAGGAATTTGAGACCAGCCTTGATAACATAGCGAGACCATGTCTCTATATAAAAAAAAAAAATCAAAGAATTAGCCAGGCATGGTAGCACATACCTGTAGTTGCAGCTACTTAGTGAGCCATGATTGTACTACTAGACTCCTGCCTGGGTGAGAGAAAGTGAGACCTTGACTCAGAAGACAAACAAAAAAAGGCTTCTGTAGTGTCAGGAATTTAAACTATTTTTATTTGTAGTCAATCCCATTTTGTACCTTTTAAGAACTTTAAAATTAATCACTTCATATGTCAAATGAAATGGTTTTTATTTTCTAAACTATGGAACTTTGTTGATTCAAGTATATGACAGATGTCTTTGATGTATAATTCTCAATAGACACTTATGCCCTCACAAAATTTGTGGCATTGGAAATAACAAAGTTTTTGGAGAATATTTGTATTTAAGATTTTGCATTTTTAAAGTACATTTTTTTTTTTTTTTTTTGAGTTGGAGTCTCACTCTGTTGCCCAGACTGGAGTGCAGTGGCTGCTCCCGGCCACCGCAGCCTTGACCTGCTGGGCTCCGGCGATCCTTCCGCCTTAGCCTTCCAAGTAGCTGGAACTACAGGCGCGCGCTTACCACACCCGGCTAATTTTTTGATTTATTGTGGGGATGAGGTCTCACCAAGTTGCCCAGGCGGATCTCGAACCCACGGGCTCAGGCAATTCACTCACCTCAGCCTCCCAAGGCACGGGATTACAGGCTGAGCCACTGAGCCCGACTTAAAGTACATTTTATGGAATAGTGTTTATTCATATGAAAATTACTAAATATAGTGTTAAATGCTCAACTTATTATAGTCAGAATTGTTTTAAGTGTATATTTGCCTAATTAATAATATTAAATGTGCATCTTGCTTCAAAAATTTGACTTTAACAAGCACATTCCTAGCCATTTATAATAGTGATTTTATGTTTATAATGTGACTTGAGCACTTTCACATACTGTTTTTACTCCAAACATTTTTGTTGACAAAGAATGGTAGATATGGATGTCTTTTATTATAGACAGTTTAGAAACTTCTACAGTATATTTTCATTACCAAATTAAAGTTTGTGGTTTTTCTATTCTTCTTTTGATGAAAACATTTTTTAAAAAAGCCTTGAGTGTAAAACTGTACACATTGTGATATAAGCAGTCAGGTAAGTTATGAGAAATATCCTAATCAAATTTTCTGAGAAACCTTACTTTTAAGATGATTTAAGAGTAAGTTTAAGATGATGTGCATTTTTAATATTAGTTTAAATGATATAAATTCAGAAAGATAAATGTGATAAATTCATTAATATGTTCATATTGAGGAAATATTTGACTGGAGCCAGTAAAGAAGCAGGTTTGTTGACCTCAAGTGGGTATTACTTTATTTACTGTGAACTTATTGGCCACTTTGAAATAAATATTATTAGTTTATGAAACTGTTGTTTGACTTCGGTTTTGGTTGTGTTAAAATTTACTAAAGGATCCACTTTGCAACAGTAGATGGGCTTAAAAGTGAGAGGGGGTATTTTCTCTACTTTGAGTTATCGTACAGTTGCTCTTAAATATAGTTAACTCCTTTGAGGGGAAGGATCATTTTCTCCCCAAACTTTGGACTGGTAAACAGGCTATCACTACATTATTGTTAGTTGACTTTTCACTCTTGGGGGAGATACAAAATTTGTCTTTTTCGAAGCTATGATAATGTCTTAGTTTCTGGTTATGCTGATTGTGTATTGTAATCTTATTTTCAGGTATTTGTCGTCATTAATATTGGCCCTGACTTTTATAAATTCTTAACAGCTATTCAAAGGTTAGGAGATAACGCTACTTTTCTCATCTCTGGTTGTTGTGAGGTGAAATCCAGATGCTAATCTTGGTGTTCTCAAATAGATTTACATCTTTTGGGTCTTAAAGCATTTAACACTTTCCCCAGAGGACTGTTGGTGCTAGGCCTGGCTGATTTTCACCTAGCAGCTCCATTTCTCTGGCAAGTTGGTTGCTGTTTTGTGTTGTTATTTTTTTTGGACCTAATATTAGCTGTTTTGTAGTAGGCAGGTAGATATGGTGGTTCAAGATCTGGATTTTCTCTGTGCCTGCTACTTGTGTGTCCAGGTTTCTAAGCAAGCCATGTATTGATGTTTATGTTTATTCTGTCAGCGTAGCAGAAAATGTATCTTTGTGAATGTCAGTTACTCCCATTTTTCTTTCAAGGTCAAATACTCACTTTTCTCAAGGAAAAGTCTAAGAAAATGATTGCTTTTTTATTTTTTTAGGCTATTGCATGTCATTATCATAATCACCATTCTCATTGAGAGAGAAGATGCCTCATTTTTGTTTCTTTTTTTCTGGCAATTCCTCTTGTGGACAGTATCTTCCCTTTTTAAATTTATGTTCTGCCTTCCTCCCTTTAAAGTGCCAGCTTAGGCACTTGGAGGAAGATAGAATATTAAACAAGGTACATTACTTGTTTCAGATATTTCCAGTTAAAATTGTTTGAACACTTGCCCCATAGATGATGCTGAATAATCCCCTATTTGCTGGAAATCCTCAGCTTCAAGAACAAATGAGACAACAGCTCCCAACTTTCCTCCAACAAGTGAGTAAGAAAAGATGCTAGCTATCTTGGGTAATGATTTGCTTGAAAAAGTTTGATGATAAAATTTTCCTTACTCTTCTCTGGCTGATAGCAAAACATAGAATAGAGACTGATAATGCTGTCAATTCATAGAGAATTCAGCTTGATCTTAACTGAGCCCCATTTCACTGCTGACCTTCTGCTTATGTTTCTTAAACATAAATTCTGAGGAAAGAACCATTTTGTTTTTGCTTTTGAGGACTTAGGATTTTGAATGCTTTGTTAATACCATAAATCATTTCCTTTCACTGTACTAACTTTGAAGTGCTTTCTTGTGTCATGTTACGCTTTATGGTTAACTAATCTCGAGTAATAGGAAAGAGCTACCCTACTCTGTTTTTACAAGTTTGGCTCTTGGTAATGTCTTAATTTCTTCCAAATTAATAGAATGCTTTTTTTTAAGGGGTAGATCTCATTTCCTCAAACTCGAAATTAGTAAAATTAAAAGGTCAGTGTTGTCATATAAGGAAGGTTATATTATAAAAAAGCCCTTGAGATTGCCATGGTATTTTATTATTTAAAAAGATAAAAGTTAGTCTTGGTGTTTTTGAAACTGGTAGTTTTAGGGCTTTATATATTATGCAAATGATTCTCAGGCTGTAAACAATTTTTCAAGGCTAGTTAGTTTTCTTGATCTATTGAAATGATGTTAGCCTATCTTTTTTGGTCAGTCAGGTGGTGTATATTTGGAAGTAGTGAAGCTAAACTCAGGACACATGTATTAACTTCCAATTTGGAACTACTGTTTTAGAGTGTACCTTATTGGTAAATTGTTACATCAGCAATAGATAACACTTGGTCAGGAGGAATATGTGGCTTTCACTATATTACCATGTTGTATATATAAATTGTGCACTTCGAGGTTGTCTCTTAGAAATAATACTTCTTTTGGAGAAGGGGAATAGATGTGGCTTCCAGAGTAACTCCTGCTTGTCTTCCATTAAGAAAATGGCTTTCATGGTGGACTTGGGGAGGAGGTCAAGTAATGATTTGCACACTAGGTTGGCTGTCAATGAGAAAGTACTTGTCTTTATTTTGGGGAAGAGATTACGGATTGCCATTGCCCAGGAATAAGGTTTTAGACTTTCTCCAGAAATGAAATAGAAAGCTACCTTCACTAATTTTTTAATTCCCTTGTTTTCTTTCTTCCTTAGATGCAGAATCCTGATACACTATCAGCAATGTCAAACCCTAGAGCAATGCAGGCCTTGTTACAGATTCAGCAGGGTTTACAGACATTAGCAACGGAAGCCCCCGGCCTCATCCCAGGGTAGGCTTATTTGTGGAAGATTGTGGAGGTGCATAATGGTTACTTTCTCTGAGAATTTCAGATTTGATGTTATTTTGCCTTTTTTTTAAGAGACAAGGTCTTGCTATGTTGCCCAGGCTGGCCTCTAGCTCCTGGGCTCAGACAGTCCTCCTGACTCAGCTTCCGCTAGTAGATGGAACTGCAGATTTGTACCACAGTGCCCAGCTGGGATTGTTTATAATCCATAGTTTTCAAGTTAAGAATGATTATTTGAAGAAGATAAATTAGCTAATATGTTAAAGTGTAACTGATTTACCACCTGGACTGGGCTGGCCTCTAGTTTTTCAGGAGCTTAGGTTTATTACCTATTTGTGCTTTAGGTTTACTCCTGGCCTGGGAACATTAGGAAGCACTGGAGGCTCTTCAGGAACCAATGGGTCTACTGCTGCACCTAGTGAGAACACAAGCCCCACAGCGGGAACCACTGAACCTGGACACCAGCAGTTTATTCAGCAAATGCTGCAGGCCCTGGCTGGAGTAAATCCTCAGGTAACAGTTCTTTTCTTTCATGTCTATATTCTTTAATGTTGGAAATTTACAAATTTCCAAAAAGAAGGGGGGAAAATGACAATTTTTAGCGTTTGGATTAATGAAAAATGTAGTCTTGAGGTTGTTGACGGAGAGGAGGGAGTTCCACACATGGTCAGACCGTTGCTTAGCAAGGAAGTGGCCCGCAGCTGCTAGAGGTTGGGTGCTTTTAAACATTCCCCTTGATGGGGGCAGGTCTTTGAGGTGGTTGGGGGTGGTCTGCTCCATGTCATCACAGAGGGGACAGGTACTGATGTCAGGTGATAGATGGCGGGCAGATGGGTGGGCCAGTCACATAACTGCTGCCATGGTGATGGAGTCTGCCTGTCATGAAGGTCATGAAGGGCTGATTGGGGTAACTTATGGGTGGAGGCACGTGCTTGAAATAGGAAAGCTAATCAGTATAAAACAAGCTGGGGAGGGGGTGTAGTTGCCTCTGAGAAACCGGTTCTGTCCTTGGCTAGTGATTCGAGGGTAAGTTAAGTGAACTGCTGGAAAAATATGACAGATCTAGGCAATGTCCAGATGACTGCTCTTTGGCTGTATTAACTCCATGCTATGTCCTTTCACTTACTCAGTTGGTCAGTAGTCACACAGAAATAAATAATCTAATTCTAAATTATTTGTACATATACTGTTATGTTTTTCTGCATATTTATGAGCCTCTAGAATAATGGTTGTAGTTTATTAAGCGCTTTTTTTCCCAAGGCAGAGTTATGTGATCCATTTGACATAATTGTTAGGATATAAACTAGAGAGAGAGAGAGAGAGAGAGAGAGAGAGAGAGAGAGAGAGAGAGGTGTGTGTGTGTGTGTGTGTGTGTGTGTGTGTCTGTGTGTGTGTGTTTTATTTTTTTCCTTCTGAGTTGAGGTCTTACTCTGTCACCCAGGCTGGAGTGCAGTGGAACGATCACAGTTCACTGCAGCCTTGACCTCCTGGGCTTGGGTGATTCTTCCACCTCAGCCTGCTGAGTAGTTGGGACTACAGGCATGCACCACCACACTCAACTAATTTCTTTTTTTTTTTTTTCTTTTTTGAGTCGGAGTCTCACTCTGTCGCCCAGACTGGAGTGCAGTGGCTGCTCGCACCGCAGCTCAACCTGCTGGGCTCTGGCGATCCTTCCGCCTCAGCTTTCCCAAGTAGCCGGAATTACAGGCATGCGTACCACGCCAGCTGATTTTTTGATTTATTGTAGAGATGAGGTCTCGCTGCCCAGGCGGGTCTCGAACCCGCGGCTCGGGCAATCACTCACCTCAGCCTCCCAAAGGCGCGGGATTACAGGCTGAGCCACCGAGCCCGGCAGTCAACTAATTTCTTATATTGTGGAGATGAGGTTTGCCCAGACTGATCTTGAACTCCTGAGCTCAAACAATCTTCCACCTCAGTCTCCCAACGTACTGAGATTATAGGTGTGAACTGCTGTGTCTTGTCTAAACTAGACTCTTGAAAATAAAAAAGTGAAGTGTTAATAAACTTTTAAATTTGTTGTATATGTTTCAAGAGAGGAGAGTGCTTCTAATGCTCAGTAAGCCAGCATATGTTATAAAAAAGGCAATTAAATTAAAAAAAAAAGTCATTTAGGTGTGACATGGACTGGTTTCCCTTGGAGTTGGATTAAATTTTTTTTCTTTTTAACAGCTACAGAATCCAGAAGTCAGATTTCAGCAACAACTGGAACAACTCAGTGCAATGGGATTTTTGAACCGTGAAGCAAACTTGCAAGCACTAATAGCAACAGGAGGTGATATCAATGCAGCTATTGAAAGGTTACTGGGCTCCCAGCCATCATAGCAGCATTTCTGTATCTTGAAAAAAAATGTAATTTATTTTTGATAACGGCTCTCAAAACTTTAAAATACCCACTTTAGTTTCATTTCGACTCTTGAAATTCTGTGCTGATATAAACAAACCCAATATGATGCATTTTAAGGTGGAGTGCAGTAAGATTTGTGGGTTTTTCTGTGTTTTTCTTTCCTGGAACAGTGGGAATCAATGCTTTTTCATTTAAGGCTACTGCATGCATCACTTCTGCATTTATTGTAATTTTTTAAAAACATCACCTTTTGTAGTTGGGTGAACAGATTTTTGTCCTGCATCTGTCCAATTTATTTGCTTTTTAAACATTAGCCTGTGGTAGTAATTTATGTAGAATAAAAGCATTAAAAAGAAGGATATCATTTGCGCCCTATAATTTGTGGTACAATATTGCTTATTGTGACGTTGGCATGTATTTTTGCAAACAAAATGCTGTAAGATTTATACTACTGACAATTTTTGTTTTATTTGTATACAGTATAGAGTATGCACATTTGGGACTGCGTTTCTAGAAATACTCTGCAATAGATCATCTGAGCAAAATACCTGTAACCAAAAAAGTGAAGTTGGGAAATACTCTTAAAACTGAGTGTTTTCTAATTGTATAGAATCTTACAGCATCTTTGAGGAACATCTCCCAGCAAAAGTGCCGGATAGGTTTGTTGAAAATAGAGTAGAAAAGCTGATTCTGGTTATCTCTTTAAGGACATTTAATTGTACAGACACCATAATGTAACATTGTCTCAACATTCGCAGATTGACTGTAAATTACCTTAATTTTTGTGCAGACTGAAGGAACACTGTAGTATACCCAAAAGTGCATTTGCCTAGGACTTTTCAGCTTCTCCCATAGGTAGTTTAACAGGCATTACAATTTGTAATTGAAATGTTGCTTTCACTGAAAGTGTCTTGATGTCTCAGTTATTTTTAATCGTCATATAAAAAATAGAACTATCTTTTGGGTTTATTCGTTTTCTCATGCACAGGCAATACACGAATTTAAGATGATTTGTGAGCCACTTGTTTCTGAAGTGTTTTGGTAGTTCTCTTAAGAAATAGTTAAATACTGTGCTTTTCAGAGCTTCAGAGAAGGGCTTGGAAGTGGGAGGGTCAGCAGAATCTATCCTGGATTTGGCCAGCATAAATAATACTGGCAACCAAGATTCTGTTAGGATTTCTGTGCATATAGTGTAGTAAAGAAGTATAATTCAGGGGTGAAAAACAAAGAGCCGTTTTAACAATGTTGAGTACATTTGGCTGTTCTATAGCCTTTTTCTTCCCTTCCCAGAGAAGTTCTGTTTGCCTAATTCTCAAACTCTTGGGGTGGTACATTCCTTTAGGACCAATTAAAACATAATTTAGGGTCAGTGATATATTTGGCTGGCTCTGGTTCAGTATTCTCTTAGGTCATTATATTCTCTCATGTACAGTTACAGGAAATTAAAATATTCAAGTAATCTAAAATGAGTTCAGACCAGTAAAATCAAGGGAAATACAAGTTGAATTCCATTACTTCTGTAAGTTGCTTGCTTTTAAAAAAGGTCAAGAGACCAGATTGCCCACCCGTCCATGCGCTGTTCTGACACCTTTCCCAGGAGGAAAGCATGTACAAAGGTTAGGGTGGAGGCATGACTAGAGGAGACTGTTAAGGACGACGTTTGTGTGTCTTTGCTCTTTCTGCCTTATGCCTCAGTCTGGCTTAAACTTTTGTACTGGTGAATGGTGAAATACAGTGTGGGATAGTGTCATAACCAATTTGATGGTTTATTAATCACAAAATAACAATAAATCTCTAGCTTTTACACTTGGTTTGTCTTGCCTCTTTTGTAGAAGGAAAAAGATGTCTTCAATTTACTTTCTCTAGCCTTGTCTCTTAAGGGCAGTTGAAGTTGATTCATCCCAGATTTTATCACACTTTGTTATTCTTTATTAGTTTTTCAGGCTTCTCTAATTAAAATGTTATGTACGCTGTATTGTCATATATGAAAAAGATAGTTCACTGGGAAGGTAGGGACCCTGAGTTCTACTTGCATTTTTGATATTTGACTGATTATTGGACATTAAGTGAGGCATCATGATTTTTTTTTATTATGCATGTAGTGGTGAGGATTATCGGGTACACTGGACTGAGTGATCTCTTAAGTACTTTTAAACTGTGCAGTGGTTATGTTTTTGTTATTGTTGTTTGTTTCCAGTATTTTTATCTTAGATGTGAATGCTTATTAAGGGGTTAAAAATATTTAAAATTCTTCCATATACTAAAAAGATGCTTAAAATGCTATAGGTTTACATTGTTTTAATTGAGTTATTTAGTACAAATTAAAGAAATAGTGGTGTGAAAATAACATTTCAGGATATAATTTCCCAAGCAGAATATTTGTGATATCCTAAACAAAGTGTAGCAAATACTGAACAGTCAGATAAATGTATAGAATCTTGTGATTTCTTTTGTTTGGAAACACATTATTTTGTTAATATAATAGGCAGATCACAAACTACAACAGAATGGATAACAATATGTTAGTGACAGAAGTGAACCTAAGCCATATATGCACACACATATATCCACATATGTATAACCAAAAAAAGTGTGGTTAAGGCAGGGAGATATTGCAAATTGTACTTCCTCTCTTAGAATTAACATTAAAGCCAACAAGAAGTCCTACATTAAAGAACTGTATTTAAGGTTTTATTCAGCTTTTTCCAATCTTATTAGACCATCTCTTTTACTTGACTATTTTTCATTAGTGCTATATTCAATAAAAACAGCACACTTAATGAAAAGCTATATTGAGTAAATCTCTTCTCTGGTGTGGTATTTCTTTGTCTTCTTTGGCTTAAATAAAGCTTACCATTCTTTCTGGGCTCATTTCTGACGTTTTCTAATCTAGTAATTGATTAACTCTGAATTACTTAGCCTTTAAAAATTTTCTTTTTTTTAAGAGACAGGGTTTTGCTCTCTTGCCCAGGCTGGGGTGCAGTGTTACAGTCACAGCTCACTGCAGCCCCCATCTTCTGGGTTCAAGTGATCCACAGGCATGCCACCACACCGGGCTGATTTATTCTTTCTTTTCTTTTCTGTTTTCTCTGTAGAGATGATATCTTGCTACATTGTCCAGGCTAGTCTCAAACTCCTAGTTAAAACGATCCTCCTGCCTCATCCTCCCAAAGTGCTGGGATTACAGGCATGAGTAACCATACCTGGGCCAGAACTTCTCAGGCTTTACTGTCAATTGTTGTGTTCTGTTCCTCCCATTCTCCTTATGGCATTTTGTTCTTTTTTTTTTTTTTCTTTTCTTTCATTTTTCTGCTCTAAAATTGTTCTGGTAGTTACCTGAGTAACCTCAAGTATTCCCTTTCAACTTTTCTGTATTTTTTCACATAGGCAACCATAGCCTCACAAAGGGTAGAATATCTGTTGAGTGCCAGGTTATTTTCCTAATTCCTTGGGACAAGCATGATTCACCACAGCCCCAACCCCCTGGGCTCAGGCGATCTTTTTTTTTTTTTGAGTTGGAGTCTCACTCTGTCACCCAGTCTGGAGTGCAGTGGCCGCTCCCAGCCACCGCAGCCTCGACCTGCTGGGCTCCGGCAATCCTTCCGCCTCAGCCTTCCAAGTAGCTGGAATTACAGGCATGTGTTACCACGCCCGGCTGATTTTTTTTTGATTTATTGTAGCGATGAGGTCTCGCTGGCCAGGCGGGTCTCGAACCCGTGGGCTCAGGCAATCCACTCACCTCAGCCTCCCAAAGGCGCAGGATTACAGGCTGATCCACTGAGCCCGGCTTCAGGCGATCTTTTTACCTCAGCTTCCCTAGTAGCTGGGACTACAGGCATGTGCCAGCATGCCCTGCTAGCTTTTTATATTTTGGTAGAGACAAGGTCTCACTGTGTTGCCCAGGCTGGTATTGAACTCCTGGACTCAAGTGATCCTCTCGCTCACTCTCCCAAAATGCTGTGATTACAGGTGTGAGCCACCATGCCTGGCCACAAGCATGCTTTTAAAAGCAGTAGTGAACAAGAAGTTGTCGGATAAAAAGTTTTGACAGAACTTCTCATTGGCTTACAGAAATCACATTGATTGGTGATTGAGTATACATTGTTAAGTATGAGAATATGCGCTACGGTATCTAGCTTATGGCATTTTGTGGTTACTTGGCAAGCAGCTTTAAGAGCTTTAGCTCAATGGGGTGTGAGACGTGACTGCTGCCACATTTTAAATGCCTCCCTGGACCTGATAATTTAAGGGGCTTGCATTCCTCAAATAAGTTTATTTTTTTTCTCATTGTAGACTACAAGGAGTCCAGTGTGGGTGGGCAAGATGATCCAGAGGGAAACTGGTATAGGGAGTAAGACTGGAGAGATCATGGGTGGGATGGGATGGTTCACGTGTTTGACTTGGAGGACTTGTTCATACGTGGACTTTTATTTCCCACCCCCAGAGTTTGTGATTAATAGTTCTGAGGTTGAGAGAGAATTATCATTTCTAACAAGCTTTTAGATGAGAATCACTGCACTAGAGGAACCAGGGAGACTTGGAAGGTAACAGTCTAGGTGAGAGATTCTAGAGGGTTGGACTGGGTGGGCAGGTTGCAGTGGAGCTGGCAAGAAGTCAGATTGTGGGGTTATGTTCTGAAGTTAGAACCAGTAGGATTTACTAATAGTAGAGGTATGTGCTTCAGAGCAAGAAAGGCATGTCAAGCAGGACAGCCAACAGAGAAACGTGGGAAGGGGTTGAAACCAGAGGTTTGACTTTGATGAGTTCAGCTGGATGTACGTACTTGATTGAACATCTCAGTGGAGACGTTAAGGAGGCAAGTGGAGGAGCTGCCAAGGATAGAGTGGACAGGTAGGTCATAAGTTGAGAACCAAGAGAGGTCCTGAAAGTGAATGAGGAAACTTATTCACAAGGAGAACGCTTAAATGCGTTACTCATTATGGACTGAATATTAACCCCGTATATTTAGTAGAGGACCCTCACGGCTATGACTAAGGGTTTGGAGTGATGGGGTAAAGTTGTGGTTGGTTAGAGTACACTGAGATATCAGCCGGCGCAGTTTGGAAGTAAAGAGACTCAGAAATGGGGTGGGCGGTAGCTGTGGGGAGAGGGAGTGGTGGTGGGGGTGGAGAAGGTTGTCTCTTTTAAGATGGGAAATGCTGTAGCATGTTTGTGTTTTAACTGGAATGATCGTTGAGGGGGGAGAGGGGCTGCAACTTGACCAGGTAGTTGTCTTCTACCAAAAAGTACAGAAAGAAAGGTGGTATTAGCTCGCTTTTGAATTTCAGAGTAGATTTTTGTTTTGTTTTAAATAAAATTCACACCTTTGTTACATGGGCTAAAATGTGAAGGAGAGGATTTCTTTGTCTTTCCAGCCATCATTTCACTCAGCAGGGCCTGCCTTTTTTTGTCAGTAGAAGTGGCACCTGTCCAGCTCATCTGAACTACCGTCCTTTGTGGCCAACCCTTTTTGAAGGAGAGGGAAAGTCGTCCCCCCCACGACCCCACCTTCCCTGCCCCCCAGCATTTTTGCTTGGGTGAGAGTGCATCAAACAAGATTGAAATTTCCTCTAAGCTGGGACAGTGATGAGGCACACCCTTAGTTTGTAATCCTACCTGTACGTATTTCTGACTACCTAATCCCACTGTCTTGCTTTATACTGCTTAGAACAGGGCTAGGCACATCTGGACACTCTCAGTACAGTTTCCCCCAAGTGTGAGGCCTAATTCTTTAATGGGGTATAAGTAATCACTTGTGCATTCAAGCTAGATTTGTTTTTTTTTTTTTTTTTTTTTTTGAGTTGAGTCTCACTCTGTTGCCCAGACTGGAGGACAGTGGCCGCTCCTGGCCACGCAGCCTCGACCTGCTGGGCTCCGGCGATCCTTCTGCCTCAGCCTTCCAAGTAGTAACTGGAACTACAGGCATGCGCTACCGTGCCCGGCTCATTTTTGATTTATTGTAGAGATGAGGTCTCGCCAAGTTGCCCAGGAGGGTCTCGAACCCGTGGGCTCAGGCAATCCACTCACCTCAGCCTCCCAAAGGCACGGGATTACAGGCTGTGCCACTGAGCCCGGCCAAGCTAGATTTTTTAAAAAAGTTACTCAGGGCCGGGCACAGTGGCTCAAGCCTGTAATCCCAGCACTTTGGGAGGCCGAGGTGAGGGGATTGCCTGAACCCATGGATTCGAGAACAGCCTGGGTAACTTGGGGAGACCTTATCTCTACAATAAACCAAAAAATTAGCCGGGCATGGTAGCGTGCTCCTGGAGTTGAGCTACTAGGAAGGCTGAGGCGGAAGGATCGCTGGAGTCCAGCAGATCGACGCTGTGGTGGCCGTAAACATGCTATTGCTCTCCAGCCTGGGCGACAGAGTGAGACTCCAACTCAAAAAAAAAAAGTTACTCAGAAACATTTTTCACTTCTCATAGAGGGGAGGAAATTTGTTCTGTTGTTATTAATTTCACTGTGTTGTAGTTATCACAGCTTGGAGGATTAGAACATACTTACCTTGTTCACAAGTGAACAATTTTGGCAGGGCTTGGTGTTTACAGCTACAGCAACTTGACTGGGCCTGGAGAACTCACTTTCAAGACAGCTTGTTCAGGTGGTGATTGAATCTGGGAAAGCTTTCAGGGTCTCTGTTCCTGTTCACGTGAGCATTTCCACAGCACTGCTTGTGCTTCCTTACAATCTGGTGGATGGCTTTCCAGAGCAAGTATTTCAAGGAAGATGAGAGCTGCCATTTTTTTTTTTTTTTTTGAGTTGGAGTCTCACTCTGTTGCCCAGACTGGAGGACAGTGGCCGCTCCCGGCCACCGCAGCCTCGACCTGCCGGGCTCCGGCGATCCTTCCACCTCAGCCTTCCAAGTAGCTGGAACTACAGGTGCGCGCTACCATACCTGGCTAATTTTTTGATTTATTGTAGGGATAGAGGGCTCGCCAAGTTGCCCAGGCGGGTCTCAAACCCGCAGGCTCAGGCAATCCACTCACCTTGGCCTCCCAAAGCACGGGATTACAGGCTGAGCCACTGAGCCCGGTTTAGCTGCCCGTTTAACTCTTGTGCCCCACACTGACTCATTGCCACTTCTCTCATATTCTGTTGGTCAAGCAGTCTTAGCTCCATTTAAGAGGACTCATAGTCCCCACTGCTTGACAGGGGGAATGTCACATATTTGTGACCATCTTCATCTACCACACACTGTCATCCCCAAAGGAAAATGTTGGAGGAGCACATTTCTGCACTGTTATGCCTTTTTATTTTTTTCGAGTTGGAGTCTCACTCTGTCGCCCAGACTGGAGTGCAGTGGCCGCTTCCGGTCACCGCAGCCTCGACCTGCCGGGCTCCGGCGATCCTTCCACCTCAGCCTTCCAAGTAGCCGGAATTACAGGCGTGCACTACCACGCCCGGCTGATTTTTTGATTTATTGTAGAGATGAGGTCTTGCTGCCCAGGCAGGTCACGAACCCGCGGGCTCAGGCAACCCATTCACCTCAGCCTCCCAAAGGTGCGGGATTACAGGCTGAGCCACCGAGCCCGGCTTTTCTTTTTATTTAAAAAAAATTTTTATTATAAAGATGTGGGGTACATTTCAGGGTTAGGTATATAAACATTGATCGTGCAGGTACCCTTGTTGATGAGGTATGCCCCTCCCTTCCCTAGCAGTTTCCCTCAACTACCTATCTCACCCCCACACCTCCCCTGACAGTTTCCCACTGAAAACTGGCTGACCACATGTTCATGCCTTTCTAAGGGAAGTGGTGCCACAGCTGCTTTCTGAATATTGTGGAAGGAGCTGAGTTTCTTTGGGAAGCAGTCTGTCCAAAGGGAAGCGTGCATTCTAGTATTTCCTGCCATGTGATAATAAAGTTAGTGAGATAGGCTTGATCTGTGGGAAAGATCTCCGGTTTTCTTTTTCTTTTTAAACATTGTGGTAAAATACACATAACAAAATTTACCACTGTAACCATTTTCAAGGTACCATTCCATAGCATTAGGTATATGCACTCCAGCCTGGGGATTGCCTGAGCCCACATGTTCGAGAACAGCTGTCTTGAAAGTGAGTTCTCCAGGCCCAGTATATTGTGTAGCCATCACCATCATCCAGAACTTTTTTTTTTTTTTATCATCTTGGAAGGAAACCCTATAGCTGTTAAGCACTCACTCCCTATTTCCTCCTCACCCCAGCCCCTGGCAGCCATTAAATCTGTTTTCCTTCTGTCTCTCTTCTGACATTTCATGTAACTTTGGGTGTATATCTGGGAGTGGAATTGCTGGGTCATAATAATTCTATTTTTTAACATTTTGAGGAACTGCCAGACTTTTCTGTAGTGGCTACACCATTTCATTCCCACCAGCAGTAGGTAGGGTCTCAGTTTATCTATATACTTGCTAACAGTTACCTCCCCCCACCTTTTAAATTAAGGCCAGTGTGAAGTGGTATCTCATTGTGGTTTTGATTTGCATTCCCCTAATGACTTTATGATGATAAGTATCTTTTCATGTGTTTAGTGGCCATTTGTATACCTTTGGAGAAATGTCTATTCAAGTCCTTTACCCACCATTGTGTTTTTTGTTGAGTTTTTGGATTTATTCGTATGTTCTGCGTACTAAACCCTTATCAGATGTATGATTTGTAAAACTTTTTGTGGATTGCTTTTTCACTTTCTTGTTAATGCCTTTGCACAAAGGTTTTTTATTGAAGTCCTTTTCTATCTTTCTTTTGCCTGTGCTTTTGGTGTTGCAACTAAGAATTCCTTGCTAAATCATAAAGATTTTTCCCTATGTTTTCTTCTAAATTTCATGGTTTCAGTTCTTACATTTTTAAAGATAACTATTCCATTTGAGTTATTTTTGTTTATGGTAGGAGTCTCAATTTATAATAGTTTCTGTGGTTCTGGGTTTGTAAAGGGAGACCTGAATGTTTTACTCATTCCTATCCCTACCCTTCAGGAAAACAAAGCCGGAACAGAAAGACCTAGGACAGGTAATGCCTCAAATTGAACATGATAACCAGGTTATGTTAAAATATTGCAGGTTGTATACCACATCTTGGCCAGCCTGAGATCTTTGGTTTTCCCAAAACAGTCTTGACGTTCTCTGTTTCCTCTTTTCATGCCTTTCTCCTCCCCGCCCAACGTGACTTGTTTTTTTTTTTTTGAGTCAGAGTCTTACTCTGTTTCCCAGGGTGGAGTGCAGTGGCACGCTCAGGGCCACTGCAGCCTCAACCTGTTGTGCTCAGGCAATCCTTCCACCTCAGCCTTCCAAGTAGCTGGAACTACATGCATGTGCTACCACACCTGGCTAATTTTTTTATTTTATTGTAGAGACGAGGTCTCGACAAATTGCCCAGGCTGGTCTCAAACCCCCGAGCTCAGGCAGTCCTCTTGCCTCAGCCTCCCAAAGAGCTGGGAGCTTGAACCACCGTGCTTGGTCCAACGTGACTTCTGTCTTCTAATCTTGATGAAGTTGTGATTTGCGTCAAACCACAGACACTAAGCCTACTTCATACTTACGTGCTGTGGATCCTGATCCCAGTCTTACTTAATGTGGCACTGCTGGAAGTCCCAGCATACCATAACAAGCAGGCAGTGGTTGCAAACTAGCCTAACAAAGGCATATGGGGGAATCCCATATGGAAAGAGTGTCTGCTTGATGTTAAGGATTTCTATTCAGATGAGAAAGACCTGAAACATTGATTAGATGGTGAGGCAAGTGATAGTTTTGTCGACATTCTCATGAAATTGAAGAATTACTTGAGGGCTACGGAAAATGTTTGCAAAGAGGTGGTAATTCTCAACCCTTGCTTCACATTAGAATCAACTAAAGTGATTACAAAATAAGGCCACCCCAGACTAAGTGGAATTGTTAGATCTGGATGAGACTCAGGCATACGCTTTAAAAACTCCCGAAGTGATTTTAATATGCTGCCAGAGTTAGAAACCAAGGGTTTACAGGAAATGGGAATTTATGAATAATTTAATGCAGTGCTTCTCAACTTCAGTTGTGCATACCAATCACCTGGGATCTTGTTAAAATGCATATTCTTACCAAAAAACTAACTCAAAAATGGAGCCAAGACATAATGGAGGAGCGTAAGCTATATAAAACTCTTAGAAGAAAACATAGGTGTTAATCTTTGTGACTTTGAATCAGGCAGTGGTTTCTTAGATAGGACACCAAAAGCACAAACAACCAATGAGAAGTAGATAAGGTGGACTTTATTGAACTTAAAAATGTTTGTGTTTTAAAGGAAATGATGAAGAAAATGCAAAGACAACCCGAACCACAGAATGGGAGAAAGATGTCTGTGAGTCATAGCTGATAAAGAACTTTTACAACACAATAATAAAGACAACTTTTAAAAATGGACAAAGGATTTGGACAGACATTTCTCCAAAGAAGAGAAACAAATCACCGATAAGAACGTGAAAAGATGATCTCAATCACTAGGGAAATGCAAATCAGAATCCTAAAGAAATAACACTGCACACATACTAGGATGGCAGTAGTCATGAAGACAGACCAGTAACAAGTGATGGTGAGAAGTGGAGATATTGGAACCCTCTTTCATTGCTGGTGGGAATGTAAAATGGTGCAGCTACTTGGAAAACAGTTCAGTAGTTTCTCAAAAGATTTAGGTTACCATTTGACCCAGGAATTTCACTGTTTAGTTTACATGTATAGTATGTATATATCCAAATAAAATGATAATAAAGTGTCCCCACAAAGTGTTCATAGCAGCATTATTCTTAATAGCAAAAAAGTGGGGGGAATAATACCAATGAAGTGATGAGAGGAATTCTTTTTTTTTGAGTTGTAGTCTCACTCCGTCGCCCAGACTGGAGTGGGAGTGCAGTGGCTGCTCCTGGCCACCGCAGCCTCAACCTGCTGGGTCCGGCGATCCCTCCGCCTCAGCCTTCCAAGTAGCTGGAACTACTGGAGCGCGCTACCACGCCTGGCTAATTTTTGATTGATTGTAGAGATGAGGTCTCGCCAAGTTGCCCAGGTGGGTCTCGAACCTGTGGGCTCAGGCAATCCACTCACCTCAGCCTCCCAAAGCGCGGGATTACAGGCTGAGCCACCGAGCCCGGCTGAAAGGAATTCTTAAAATGTGGTATATCCATGCAATAGGATATTATTCAGCAACAAAAAGGAATGAAGTATTGATACATGCTAAAATGGGGACATTTTTACTTAGACCCTTTGGACAAACATGTTGGCTGGAGTTGGGTGAGATGGGACAACTTCTCAAGATCTTCAGTTCCACATGGCTTTCTTACAAGGGCCATAGTTACAGAAGGGGAAGTGGTATATGTCCTGAGACATTAACCCACTACTTCGTGTCACTTAGCCTTGTGACCTTGGGATATAACCAGCTACTCCAACCTGGCCCTTACTTAGTTGGAAAACCTGCCAAATACTCATTTCTTGAGAAAGGGGCATTCAGCCTCCCATTTGCGCTCTTTACTTGTCACTGTAAAGATAAATGATGTGTCCCCAACTTTCAAATTGAGGCCTAAAAGACTTTAGTGACAGAAAAAGAAAATTGGTCCTGTCATCCAGGAGCTAGTTTGGTATTACAGGTGGTGACTCTCACCTATAATCCCAGCATTATGAGAGGCTGAGGCAGAAGGATTGCTTGAGCCCAGGAGTTGGAGACCAACCTGGCAACCTAACAAGACCCTCTTTCTACAAAAAGTAAGGAGCCAAACATCACCCTGTCCTGACAATGGTGCTTCTTCACCAGTTATAGCTTTCACCTCGCTTCTCATCTTGTTTAAGATACCGAGTCCCCTAGCACATGTGGCATCCAGCTAGAGTCCTGCTTCCTTGAGCCCTTCCTCGGACGACCTCCCGTGCATCCAGATCCTCTCACATTCTGGCTTCTTGCTGAGAGTCTTCCACGATTCTCGACTGGGTGTGTTCTCCCTTATCCAACGAGGAATGGTGTGTTCCTGCATTATCTGGAGCCGCGTAGTGGCTGCCCTGTTTAGATACGGCTTGTGGTTTTCATGTTGTCTCCGTCTTCACAGTCTGCCACGTCCCGCCAGTGTTGGGGTTGCCACACCCTCTGGGCACTGAGGTTTTCAGTCTTGCCATGGACTGTGACAGTTTGGGAACATTTCCCCAGTGCCATCTGATGGAGCCATTAATTAGGGCATGTGTTGAAGACAGCCAACATCAGGGTTGTCTGGGTCCTCCCAAGCCTCTCCCTCAAAGAGGAGTTCAGCTTCCACAGCATCCAAGGAGCTTGCTGGGGAGGAGATGCCACTGGAGGGATGGAAGAGCACCAGGAAAGCACGCCAACCCACGTGGCACACCTGGATCCCGGGACACCGGGTCGAAACGACTCCCCACGCTGATGCTCAGCATGGTTTAAGAAGGCCGCACGTCTAATCAAAGCCTGCTTCCTTGCTAATTTGCTATTCAGTGAAGGTAGACTTGCATGTTACGGTTCCCCAAAATTTAAAATCCCTGGTCGAGGGTACCTTTGGTTAATGTGAGTCTGTTTTAATTTCCTGCCTGTTGTACTTCTGTGCACTGGAAACAAGTTTACTAACCAGCGCAGAGGCACATGTGAGCACTTGACCTCTGAGGCATTTCGTGACATCCCCTAGGGGGGTGTCTTGCCTGTGGCCACCACCATGCCCGGCTACGGAAAATGTTTAATCTGGAATTCCTCCCGTGGTGGGAGTGGAGACGAGGGGTGGTGGTGGTGGTGGGAGGGCCTGCAGAGGGGGTGGTGAGTGGTATTTGCGGCATGGGGAGCAACATTCCAGGCCCCTGAGCCTAGGACACGCTGAGAATTGGCTGCTGGAGGTCTGTTTGTGCTTGCTGTGTCCCCCTGCCCCAGCCACCATAGAGTAGAACTGGCTCACGCCTCGGCCTCCCCGAGGTCGCTTTGGGAAGGCCAGAGCCGTGCTTCTCAAGCCGCCAGCCTCAGCGCCTCCTTTTTTAACAACTATTTTCTAATGTCCTCTTTGACATCTCGACATGAAATTAATTACTAGTAAAACTTACCTAAGCAAGTAACAAATGCGATGCCTTAACTACTGTAATAGACATAAAAGGAAAGTGGCTTTATTCATCAACTGTGTTTCAACGTGTAGTGCTTGAGCACATCTACACTAGGTGAGCATCTGAGAGTAATTAATTATCAGATCCACTGATTGTGCTCATCGGTGGCTCACCCAAAGCATGACAGAGGCAGGTGCATGTATGTCGGTATGTTGCACTGGTGACAAATACATCATGATGTTCTGAAATGGTGAAAGACTCTTGGTAAGGTTAAAAATAAAATGGGGCTGGGCACGGTGGCCAGCACTTTGGGAGGCCAGGACAAGTGGATTGCCTGAGCCCGCGGGTTTGAGACCAGCCCGGGCAACTGGGTGAGACTTGTCTCTAAAATAAATAAAAAGTTAGCTAGGCATGGTAGTGTAGTAGTTCTGGCTACTTGGAAGGCTGAAGCGGAAGGATCACCGGAGCCCAGCAAGTTGATGCTGGTCGTGAGTATGCCATGGCACCCCAGCCTGGGTGACAGAGTGAGACTCCAACTCAAAAAAAAAAAAAAGAGTACAATTTTCCCTTTGTCTACAAGGTTATTGCATTCTTGGAAATTTCAAAGTGTATTAAAACTGCAAAAAATATTTTTGTATCAAATAGATTCTGCACTTCCCTGATTATAGACAGGTTTTCCACAAATGCCTAGCAGGAGGATATTTGAAAATCCGTTTGAGGGAATTTTTTTTAGTGATGGGGTCTCGCTGTGTTGCCCAGGCCGGTCTTGAACTTCTTGGCTCAAGCAATCTTCCCGCATAGCTAGGATTATAGGCACGTGCCACCTCGCCCAGCTCAGTTCTTTTTTGTGAAGAACTGCCAACATGTTGCATGAAGTCTAGCATCCTTGGCTACCGCCCACTCCATGCCATTACAGCCACCTCCCCCGCATTCGTCACCATCACTGGGACCACTAAAACCATCCCTACAAACTTCTCCAACATCCCTTGGAGGAGGTGCCTTCCTCATGGAGGGCCACTGGCTTTGTTGGTTTTTTTTTTCCCTGACCTCTGGAGGGCTGGGAGCCGCCATACTGTCAAAGTGCTAAGTTTTCCAATGTCCCTAGGCTGTAATAGGAGCTTGGAGCCGTCTGTCTCCCTGTTCAGACCCCCACTCTGAGAACAGGCTTCGCCTCGTTTCTCTTTCCCCAGCTTCCAGCAGTGCCCAGGCCAAGGGCGGTGGCCCCTGGATGAGCCAGTTACCACACCAGGGTTTGCCTCCAGCTCACCATTCCTGCCACCAAGGGGCAAAACCCTATCTCTGCTGTCTTCTAAGGCAGTCATAAAATAAAAATCACAGTCAAAAGTGTCCTCAAAGCTAGAATGACCATAGAACACAGGCCCCCTTCGGTAGAGCCCACACAGCCTATGCCTCCAACATTGGAACAGATCGAAGCTTTGGAGATTGAAGGTGAAGTAGCTGACCTGCACTTAGGCCGTGTTGTGAGGCAAATATTGATGTTTAAACACAGAAATCATTCAGGCCTGGCATGGGGGGCATGCTTGTATTCACAGCACTTTGGGAGGCTGAAGTGAGAGGATCGCTTGAAGCCAGGAGTTTGAGACCAGCCTGAACAACTGATGAGACCCTATTTCTATAATTAAGTAAAAAATATATATATAAATACAGGACTCAGCCAGGCTTAGTAGCTCAGCCTGTAATCCTGCGCCTTGGGAGGCTGAGGTGAGTGAATTGCCTGAGCCTGTGAATTCAAGAACCGCCTGGGCAACTTGGCGAGACCTCATCTCTACAAGAAATAAAAAAAAATTAGCCGGGTGTGGGAGCGCACGCCTATAGTTCTGGCTACTTGGAAGGCTGAGGTGGAAGGATCACCAAAGCCCAGCAGGTCGAGGCTGCGGTGGCCAGGAGCGGCCATTGCACTCCAGTCTGGGCGACAGAGTAAGACTCCAACTCAAAAAAAAACCCCAAAAAACACAGGACTCATTTTTAGGAGTAAGAGGTGTGTGAGAATAGATTCAGGCCTGCTGCCTCCTGCACTGAGAGTTTCTCACAGCTGAGGGTGGGGAGGCGTCTGTGCTGGGGTTGTGCCCTTCCTTCCACACCCATGGTGCATTTGCTGTATTGATTGATGTATTGTTTTATTGCGATAAATGCCAGTACCAAAAAATGCCAGATAAATTTACATATCATGGAATTCACCATTTAAACATACGCTTTTGAGGATTTCGGTATGTTTCACTACGCTGTGCAAACACCACTGCTGTGTAATTGCAGGACATTTCCATTCATCCCCGAAAGAAACTGTGCACCTATTAGCAGCCCGTCCCAGTTCCCACCTTCCCCTATTCCCTGGCAACCCACAAATCTACTTCCTGTCTCTATAGAGTCACTTATTCTGGACTTTTCATATACATGGAGTCATACGCCTTGAGTGTCTGGCGTCTTTCACTTTTGCCACTTCCGCTGGCATAAGGTTTTCAAGGTTCATCACGGTGTAGCATGTGTGAGCACTTTACCTTTCCTGTTTTCTTTTTTTAATCAGCTTATCGTGTTTCCCAGGCTGGAGTGCAGTGACACTGACACGGTTCACCGAAACCTTGACCTGCTGGGTCCAGGCGATCCTAACGCCTCAGCTTCCTGAGTAGCTGGTACTACAGGCACATACCATCATGCATGGCTAGTTTTTAAATTTTTTTGTGGAGACCAGGTTGGTCTTGAACTCCCAGGCTAAGCAAGCCTGTCTCAGCCTCCCAAAGCGCTGGGATTATAGGCATGAGCCACTGCGCCTGGCTACCTGAGGAATCTAAAAGCACGGATGCCTTCCGCCTCCTCCACGCCCACCGACGCAGCACCTGTGTGTATGACAAGGTCTTGGCTCTGAAAGCTCCACAGCCGACTCTGATGAGCAGCCAGGGGTGGGAACCCCAGGGTAAGGTCTGGCAAGCAAGGCCCCATTGGATACCCAGTTTGTGCTGAGTCCCATCTAAATGGCAGTGGCAGGGAAACTTTTTTTTTTTTTTTTTTTGGGTCGGAGTCTCACTCGGTCGCCCAGACTGGAGTGCAGTGGCCGCTCCCGGCCACCGCAGCCTCGACCTGCTGGGCTCCGGCGATCCTTCCGCCTCAGCCTTCCAAGTAGCCGGAATTACAGGCATGCGCTACCACGCCCGGCTGATTTTTGATTTATTGTAGAGATGAGGTCTCGCTGCCCAGGCGGGTCTCGAACCCGCGGGCTCAGGCAGTCCACCCACCTCAGCCTCCCAAAGGCGCGGGATTACAGGCTGAGCCACCGAGCCCGGCTAACAGGGAAACTGTTGACGATGGAGGAAACGGCTGGATTGCTGACCAAGGAAAGACTGGACAGCTCAGAGAGGCCACAGGTGATGTGCAACTCTGAAGTGAGGCTTTCGGCCGGTGACAGGTTGGGGAGCACCTGACCCCCACCACACAGAGTGGCTGATTTTCTTGGCTGCGGTCACAGGCAGAAGGGACCAAAGAAGGGGGTGGGCGAATTCCCCTCCTGGCCAAGGACACTGCATGCATGTGGGCATAGCAGACCATCACAGGGGAAGCTGGATTTCCTAAAAGGGTCTGCCTGAAGAAAAGGAGTCTGTTTAATGCCGTTTTAATCAAGCCTGGGCCTCTCAAGAGTTCCTCTTGGTTTCGCGGGGCGGGGGGGGGAAACAGAGTCAATGAGGCCTTCAGGTGAAGTTAACACACAGAGAGCCAAGGGAAAGGGATGGAGAGTTGTTTCTCTTAATGATAAAACCTACCAGCTGATGTATATAAACAAAATGCAAGCTTGCTTTACAATGGACTACTATTCAGCCATTAAAAGGAGTAAAGTGCTGGCCAGGTACTGTTGCTCATGCCTATAATCCCGGCACTTTGGGAGGCCAAGACGGGGATTGCTTGAGACTAAGAGTTCGAGACTAGCCTGGCCTCTGCAAAAAATAAAGAATGTTAGCTGGGCATGGTGGTGACCACCTGTAGTCCCAATTACTCGGGAGGCTGAAGGATTGCCTGAGCCCAGGAGGAGGTCGAGGCTGCAGTGAGCCATGATCATGCCACTGTGCGCTCCAGTCTGGGTGACAGAATGAGATCCTGACTCAAAGAATAAATAAATAAATTCTTCAGGTGATGCTATCATGCAGTCAAGGTTGAGGACCGCCGCCTGCCTCTGTTTTTCCCTTCCTGTCACCATGATAGAGGGGAGGCTTAAGGCCCAGATTGCTGGTTTGACTGTGGAGCAGCTGTGAGGTCTGTTCAAGTCTTTTGCCAAGAAATGTGCTTTGGCTTCCGTCATGGGAAGGTTGCTGGGGCAGGGGCACGACCCTGGCATGTGTGCCTTTCAGCAGGTCGAAATCCCCATTTTCTCTTTTTTTGAGTTGGAGTCTCACTGTGTCGCCCAGACTGGAGTGCAGTGGCCATTCCCGGCCACCGCAGCCTCGACCTGCTGGGCTCCGGCGATCCTTCCAAGTAGCCGGAACTACAGGCGTGCACTACCATGCCCGGCTGATTTTTGATTTATTGTAGAGATGAGGTCTTGCCAAGTTGCCCAGGCGGGTCTCGAACCCGTGGGCTCAGGCAATCCACTCACCTCAGCCTCCCAAGGCGGGGGATTACAGGTTGAGCCACCGGGCCCGGCTGAAATCCCCATTTTCGAGGTCCTTGGCGCATCCTTCCTCTCTCGGAAGGACTCTAGTTGGTGCCAGAGAATACAAGATGCCTTTCTCTCACCCTGTGTTTCTGCCCTCAGGCCTTCCGGAGTGCCCACCACAGGCTGATGGATTCCTTCCTCCATCAGGGGGCTCTCATCCAGTCAGTGCGCTAACTGGGCAACTTCAAGGGCCTGCACCCTGAATACGAGGGTTGATCTAGACCAAAGCCCGGCAGGAGCTAATCCAAATGGCTTGGCAGAGAGCACAGCCACAGCTCCACAGGTTCTTAGGCAAAGGCCATCCACCCAGAAAACCTCTTGCACTCCACTGGCACCTTTTCTTCCTTCCCTCCTTCCTTCCTTTTTCTTTTTGGACAAGATTTCACTCTGTCGCCTAGGCTGAAGTGTAGCAGCATGATCATGGCTCACTGCAGATTCGAACTCCAGGGCTCAAGCGATCCTTCTGCCTCAGCCTGCGGAGTAGCTGGGACTATCGGCATGGACCACCATAACTGGCTAGTTAAGAAAAAAATTGAGAGACTGAAGTCTCACTATGTTGCCCAAGCTGGTCTCAAACTCGTAACCTCAAGTGGAACTCACACCTCAGGCTCTTGGGTTGCTGGGATTACAGGTACAAGCCACTGTAGCTCTTGAGTCAAAAATGGCATGTCCTTGTAAAAGGAAACAGGTACTTGGTTCTAAACCTGTAGCCCTGGTTGGGGTAAAGGCATAAAGTGCCTTCCTGGAGCCCTATGTGGGGTAGGGCTCAAACCAGGCCCGTGCCAACCTGTACAGCTAGAGCCCCGAGGAGCTGCCTGCCGGGAATGCACCAGCACTTCCAACCTCCTGAGTTGCTGCCCATTGGAAGGTTTTGCTTCTCATGGCCCTGGAAGCTCTAGTGCTTTCTCTGCCTGCCTAGTGTCCATCGAGGATGACTTTCACACAGGAAGGCGAGCGGGTGGAGAGCAGCCTGGGCTCACGAGAGTTTTCTGGACCCCTGGTTGCCTCTCTGTACAGTGAGGGCTAGATGGGGTCAGTGAGTCCCACACATGAATCGTGTACTTTTTATTTGTCAATATGGAGAAATGATCCTCTTTAAAAAAAAAGAAAAAAATATATATGTATTTTTAAACTGTGAATCACTACTTTAAAGGGAAAATGAACACTTGCCTTAAATAGAAGGAAAGTAAAAACAGAAAGTGAGGAAAACATGAAGCCATTAAATCGTGGGGAGACTGGACTCACGGCTGCACTCTTTCTCTCCGTGTTTTGTTGTTGTTGTTGTTGGAGCCAGGAGTCTCACTCTGTCACCCTGGCTGGAGTGTAGTGGCGTGATCACAGCTACGGCGGCCTCAACCTCCTGGGCTCAGGCGATCCTTCTGCCTTAACCTGCTGAGTAGCTGGGCCTACAGGCCTGTACCACTATGTCCAGCTAGGTTTTTGGTTTTTCTGTAGACGTGAGGTCTCGCTATGTTGCCTAGGTTGGTCTCAAACCCCAGAACTCAAGCAATCCTTCTGCTTCAGTCTCCCACAGTGCTGGGATTACAGGCATGAGTCACCGTGCCCGGTTGTTCTCTTGTTGAAAAGGAAGCTCGGCCAGTGCTGGGAAAGAGGTAAAGACGTGTGCACAAAACAGACATTCCCCAGGCCACAGATGGGCAGAGTGACAGAGAAATGTAAGAGGACCTTTTCTGATCACATGTGTCAAATTATTTAAAGCGGAACCTGAAATCACTGAACCCTGAAGTCCCATGCCTTGGCTATTCCCAGCAGCACCGCCATGTGCTTTGGGCTGCCTGCTGAGTTCTGTCTCCAGCTCGGATACTCTGCAAATTCACAGACGCTGTGGGCCAGACCTTCAAAAATGGCCCATTTTGACAACTTCCCATACTTGAACAACATAATTTTTTCTCTAACATAGTTTTTTTTTTCTTTTTTTGAGTCAGAGTCTCATTCTGTGGCCAACTGGAATGTACTACCACACTCACGGCTACTGTAACCTCGACCTGCTGGGCTCAGGCGATCCTTCCATCTCAGCCTTCCAAGTAACCGGAACCACAGGCATGTGCCACCATGCCTAACTAGTTTTTTGATTTATTGTAGGGACAAGGTCTTAACAAGTTTCCCAGGCTAGTCTTGAATACCGGGCTCTCACCTCAGCCTCCCGAAGTGCTGGGATTATAGGCATGAGCCGCCATGCCTAGCTTAAAATAATCGTTTTCCATCTTTAGTCTGTCCAAGTGATCCTTTTTATTATCATATCCAATTTTGTGGAGCTGAGTGCAGTGGCTCCTGCCTGTAACCCCAGCAACTTGGGAGACTGAGGCAGGAGAATCGCTTGAGGCCGGGAGTTTGAGGCCAGCCTGGGCAACACAGTGAGATCTTGTCTCTCAAAAAATTTTTAAAAATTAGCCAGATGTGGTGGCATGTGCCTGTGGTCCAAGCTACGCAGGAGGCTGAGATGGGAGGATCCCTTGAGCCTAGGAGTTTGAGGCTGTAGTGAGCTCTAATGGCACCACTGTACTGCAGCATGGGTGACAGATTGAGACCCTGTCTCTAAAAACAGATTCTGCTGACCAACTTCTACCCTTTATGTAGCAGTTATTTTCTGTGTTTAAATTACACATGTAATTAACATAACAGACAACTCAGTAGAAAGGTGTTGACCAACAGAGACAGTGTTACAACTTTGAGTTGATGTAATTTTAGCCAAAAGGCAAAAAACTTGGTATTGCTGCTGGCAGATAGACTGCGTCGAGGAACTGGACAAAATTGGCTTCTTCTCCCATCAGCACTTTTTGGGACCTTAGCTTAAGGGCCACTGCTCTGAACCACAGCTCAGGGACAGAGAGAGAATTAGGTGTGTAGTATGAAAAGACTTGCACCTGTTTCTGCTCCCAAGAGATGTCACGGATAGCCAGGTTACATTTATTAGCACAAACATAGGTGCAAGAATGTTCTAAACGGGGTAATGATTTCCAGCATCAATCACAGAATTTCCTCTGATCATCTCATTGGGCACAGATGAATTTACACTTCAATTTAAGCCTGACTTTTAAAATTCCTTCTCTGTTCTCCCCATGAACCAGCACGATTCCTAAAAATATGCCCACATGAGTTTATCTCGACACATTGTGGTTTGTTTACCTTAATAAAATTTTGCCCATTAGATATTAAATTTAAAATTTGGCTTTGGGATGGAATTGAGATTTACGCCACATTCTGCCTGGACCACTGATCCAGAATAATTCTTATTTCCTTTTTAGCGCTTCCATGATGGTAGCAATGATCTCTGAAAGATCTTTGTCCACACTTATTTGGATAAAGTGTTCTGGAGCTGCTGGGGGCTCCAGAGTCTCAAACTGGGACTGCAGTAACTCAGGGGGCATAAAATGTCCTTTTCGTTTGAGTAAGCGTCCAGAGATGACCTCAATCGAGCCACTCAGATGGACCACCAGGAGCCTTATCCCTGCCAGCTCCTCCTTTGCCGACTCCTCACTTTTCAGAGCTGCACCCTCTTTTCTTCGCAGTAAGATGTCTCTGTACATTTTCTTCAGGGCTGAACAAGCTAGAACCACACGCTGTCCTGAGGCTACATCTCTGTTAAAAAAGAAAAAAGGATGGGGGGGGTCAGTTTTAGATAGAGGACTCCAGGCCTTCATCTCTGCCAGTAGAAGGCATTAGAAAATGGCAGTTGAGCATCAGGCAGGCCTAGCGTGGAGCTCACGGTCTCCCACTCGTCGAGGGAACACTCTTGGGCGAAGATATTTGCGTCCCTGGGTGTCAGTTCACCATCTGTTAAGTGGGGTCACTCAGGGTACCCAGAGAGCAGGCAAAGGTTGGTAGACAGAAGTGTTGGTTTTGCTCTTAATGGATGCAAGATGTGGCTCAGCCTCAGCGTGTGGATGTAGGGGGCTGCCGGTGCACCCCTGCCCCACGCAGACAGCTTGGCTCAGGTCCCGTGCAGGACGTTCGGTGATCTGCATCCTGCAGCTGGCGTCTCCCATCTCTACAGTGTCTGGGGGAGTCAGTCTCCCAGGCAGAGAAAGCAGAAGAGGAAGGAGCATCAGCCCTGAGTGGGCAGGGTGTGGAGGGCAGGAGAGGGTCCCAGGGAGGCACTAGGGGAAAAACCGGAGCCAGAAACACAGGCAGCAGGACACAGCGCCCACACAGGGAAAGCCGTGTGGCCAGAGACCACACAGGAGAGAGAGTCAGCCAGTTGTGATTTTCTGTTTCCATCTTATAAGTTTATTCAGGTGAAAAGCTGGAAATGGCCATTCAGGAGACAAGGACTCCAGAGAAATAGGCCAGTGCTTCAAAAGGTCAAAGTTAGATTCTTGCTTATATAGGGTTGAGTTTTTAGGAGTGTACTCCCCCCGACCCCCGGACTTTCTGATGTTTCTTTTTTTTTTTTTTTTAACTCATGGGGTTATGCCAAGGCCCAGGGGTCTCTTACCTTAGCAAAATGTCATGCAAGTTGCAGAGCCATGGAATCCTGTCCTGAAATTAAAGCAGGCACCACGTGACCTTTCCAGGTGTTAGGAGTTTGTACAGAAACATACCATGTTCACGAATGTTAGGGTCGGGAGAGATCTCCGTGGTTTTGAGCAGGCCACACACAAGGCTGAGGGGCCAGTCCCTGGGCAGTTAGCCACAGAAATATTTTCTTGGTTCAGGTGTCAGCGGCTCTTTTCATACAAATAAAAATTGCTCTAAAGTACAAGCATGTATCTCTCCACGGTCTGTATGTTTCCCTGGTTCTGACGTTTACACGTCTTTGATTGCATTGCATGTGTTCTTAGGTGCCTCTGGGCTTCAATGCAGAGGGGTAGTCACAGAAACGCCATATCAGCTGTCCCTTGGTTGTATTCTTCAAGCCCTACAAAAGCACAAGTTCTCTCAAGTAAAAGCATTGTAAGAAATGTGTATTTTTTGCCAAAGAGAAGACAGAGGACGTTTACACAGCACACCCTACGGTTCACAAAGAAATCCTGAGACAAGTTCTCCTTCCTTGGGGAAAAATCCTGGTGATTGGCCATAATGCATTGAAAAAAACAAAAACAAAAAGCTTTTTATTATAGAAAATTTTAAACATATTCAAAAGCAAAATAGTATAAAACATACCTCTGTGCACCACTCACCCAGTTTAAGCAATTGTCAACTCACAATTAGTCTTGCTATATATATGCCCCCAACCATGCCTCACTCTGTGGCCCAGCCCTAAATTATTTTCATGCTTACTCCAGAACTGTGAGGTGTTTTTCAACGTCTTTGCTTGTAGGCATTTGATTACTGACATTTTATTTAAAATGTCTGATTTTATATGCTGAAATTAGACTGGCCTACATTTTAAAATTACAGTCCGTATTAACTGTTGGTATTAAGAGTGTACTAGCTTCATCTGGAAGGGGCTCATGCCTGTAGTCTCAGCACTTTGGGAGGCTGAGGGGGAGGACTGCTTGAGCCCAGAAGTTTAAGACCAGCCTTGGCAACATAGCGAGACCTCGTCTCTACAAAAAATTAAAAATGAGTTCGCCAGGCGTGGTGGTGCATGCCTGTAGTCCCAGCTACTTGGGAAGCTGAGGCAGAAGGGTCACCTGAGCCCAAGAGGTCTAGGCAGCGGTGAGTCCTGATTATGCCACTGCATTCCAGTCTGGGCAACAACAAAAATTGATTTTACCAACTCCATGAAATGAGGAGGATAGCTTTCCCTCTTTTTCTGTTCTTTAAAACAGCTTGCATACAATATATTATGTTCAATGAAACTCATCTGAAAAACCCTCTGGGCCTGGGGCCCTTTTTGAAGAAATATCTTTGGTCACAGATTCAGTTTCTTTAATGAGCCTTGTGTTGTATTCAGGATTTTATTCTTGAGACACTTTGGGTAATTGAAACATTGAAGCTGGCAGGAAGAGGCCACACTGACACACCTAAGCCACCCTCCCTGCTCACACTTCCCCTCCCTTACTCCCAACTTTTATTTGGCTGAGGAATCAGGAACCTGGCAGAAGCCAGGCATCCGGTACACAAGCAGGAGCAGACTCAACCCATCTCAGCCCAGCTTTCAGGCCTCCAGGGCCTTCAACACAGCTCCTAGCTGTAGGTCACACTCTCTGTACAAGGTAGTCACTTTGTATCACCTGTATCATTACTTCAAAGGAAGTAACATAAACAATGCACGCCCTTACTCTAAGTCACACAGATGAGTCTCAAAACAAATGCAGCACCAGCAAGGTCACATTTTCATTTTTAGGGGGAAAAGCAGATGGGGTCCCTGAACCATTCTTTTCCTTTAACCGTTTGAATAATTATTTTCAGTTGGATCTTTACTGTTGAGAAATGTCTCCTAGTATATTGGGCGATCTACTTTGCCACTTTGATTTTGGCACCTGAGATTTTCTCGTTTTGCTTTTGATCTTGGTTAAGCGCTTGACCATTTGATATCTTCCCTTGATGTTCTCCATAAGGAGCCTTTAATCCTCATTCAAAGATGGCCTTCATATAAAGACTGTAAGTAGAATATACTTTCTCTCTGGTAGGTAGCCAAAAACTGTCTTTGATACTTTTTTTTTTTTTTTTTTTTGAGTTGGAGTCTCACTCTGTCGGAATTACAGGCATGTGCTACCACGCCCGGCTGATTTTTTGATTTATTGTAGAGATGAGGTCTTGCCAAGTTGCCCAGGCGGGTCTCGAACCCGCGGGCTCAGACAATCCACTCACCTTAGCCTCCCAAAGGTGCAGGATTACAGGCTGAGCCACCGAGCCCGGCTTGTCTTTGATACTTTTCAGTTTTATTCTGTGTCCTGCTTAGGACTTGTTTTTCATATTCACTCTGGGTGCTTATACCCTAGAAGATGATTAATTTTTCTCTCTTTGATTATTGCCTTTCCCATATTTATTCTATATTTGCCCTGGATTCATTTTAGCTATACGGAAAGCTTGTCATTTCATTATACACATCTCTCAATTTTTCTTAAATATTTTCTAACATTTTACCTCTCTTCATTCTGAGAAATATCCTCCAATCTTCCTTCCTTCTAGTTCTCTCTTCAGCTGTGTCTACTACTTTATTGTTTAATCCATTCATCAATCATGCTGCATTTCTAATATTTTTATTTCATTCTTTTTAAAATTTTCATTTTTTTGTGTTCTACTTGATTCTGTTGAGTTCTTGAGGTGCGAATTCTTCCATTTGTGTTTTTGCTTATCTTCTTCTCTAGCAATTCATTTTTATTGCATGGTTTATAATTTCTGATTTAGTTTCATCTTTGGCAAAAGACTTGTCTTCCTTTGTGGGAGTCTTGAGCTTGGAAACCTCTCCCTAGGTAGTTTCACCAATTCCAGACCAGTTTTATATCAGTTTTTCAGCTTGGTGCTTCTCCATAATATAATGTGAGTTTGGGTGGTGTAGGGTCTCAGGCTTCTCCAGGATGTCTTTCCCCCTCCTCCTATGGCCCAGGAGAAACAGCCAGATTTTTTTCTGGAGTCCAGTGGGTGGTAGTATTCTTAATCCTCGTTCAAAGGCAGTCCTCATAATAAAGATGGTGTGTAAGGTGCTCAGGACCAACTCTATACTTCATACAGCCTTGCAGCCTCATCTCCCTCTCTACAGGGCCATCAAAGCCTCAGCCCCTTGCCCTCCTGGTCTTTATGCAGTTCCAAAACCTGGGGGAAGGGCTTCTGTAAGCTTAGTTCAATCTTACCACTTTGATGTTAGTACCTGAGCCTTTCTCATTTTGCTTTTGACCCTGGTTAAGCCCTTGGTCATTTTTATTTTTCCTTGATCTTTTCCATAAGGAGCCTTTCAAACTCTCCAGCTCTGGCTGACCCCCTTTAGCTCCTGGGTGTCTCCCCTGACCACAGGCTTATTCAGAGTAATTTAATCTTCAGTAAGGTGAGAAAGGTCATTCTACCAAGACCATCACTTTGTGCTCAGCAAGCCAAAAACCCCTTGGTTACTAGGACCCACCCTCCTTAGAAAGCAGCGGATTATGGATCTTTTTTCTTCATATAAAACAAACAAAAATTTTTTTGAGTTGAGTCTCACTTGTCTCCCAGGTTGGAGTGCAGTGGCATGATCATGACTGAACACAGCCTTGACTTCCTAGGCTCAAGTGATTCTTTGCCTCAGCCTCCCAAGTAGCTGGGACTACAGGCACATGCTGCCATGCCTGGCTATTTTTAACAAAAATTTGTGGTGATGAGGTCTCACTATGTTGCCCAGGCTGGTTTCAAACTCCTAAGCTTAAGCGATCTTCCTGCTTTGGCCTCCCAAAGTGCTGGGATTACAGGCATAAGCCACTGCACCAGCCCCCCCCCACCAAAAAAAAGAATTTTTAAAAAAAGCATTGTGTGCTACTGTTGGGTTGAAGGTCTTGGAAGTTTTACTTAGAGAACTCTACTTTATCTCCATGCACACACTATTCAACCAGAGATCACTTAGGAGTTCAAATGTAATAGCTACAAAATTCACACAAGGTAGAGATCAAATGCCAAATGCTACACAATTCACAAAAATAATATCCTAAATTACAATAGCTACATAATTCATACAATTTATTACTCAAATTACAGCAGTTACTGTCAGGTATATACAGTATAGCTTAAGTGTATTTAACAAGTGAAACATCTGTTTACATCAGCACTTGTCTGGGTGCATTGAGTGAAACGAGTGTGTGTATGTGTGTGTGTATGCATGTGTGCACGCGTGTGTTTGTAAATGCAGTAACAAGATAATGAGGCTTACCAGCTCCATATTTGCAGACTACAAATAACTCTGTTAATACAGTTAGAATATATGGGGAGCCTTTTTTTTTTTTTTGGTGTCAGAGTCTTACTTTGTCACCCAGGCTGGAGTACAGTGGGACAATCATGGCTTACCACAGCCTTGAATCCTGGGCTCAGGTGATCCTTCCACCTTAGCCTCCCAGGTAGCCGGGATTACAGGTGTGTGCCACCACACCCAGCTAATTAAAAAAAATTTATTTTGTAGCCCTGGCTGGTCTCAAACTCAAACAATCCTCCCACCTTGGCCTTCCAAAGTGCTGGGATTACAGGCATGAGCCACCATGCTCAGCCTATGGGGAGCCTTTATGTGCTCTTGGAGAAAAGTGTATGTTTAACGTTTATTATTTGGATGTTTTAGGCCATCCTACTCAAAAACTAGTTGTTCTGAACAATCTGCGAGAAGAAAAATAGCTAGATGGGTTACATTTCTGCAACTTGAAACTGCCATTGCAATATAGTGCTTTCTGTGCTTCTGCCAGGGAACGGGAAGCAGGCTGTCAAGGATTATTGGTTGCAGGGGTAATTAGTGGGACTGTCTGAGCTTTGCAGTATTTTTTTTTTTAATGGAAAATTGCCCCAGGGGAAAAGCTGCCAATTCAAGCCCAAATTTGGGTTTCCACCTTCCTTTATCCATTTATAAGTGCTTATTGTGTGCTCAGGAAGACCCAGACACTGTTCCAGGTGCTTTTGGCCCTATGCCCTAGATGGGATCACACTGAGTCTGAGTAACTTCTAAGGGTCCATTTGAACTCATCTTTCAAAATTCCTTTCTTTCTTGCATTCCCCTTGTAATTAGTCAAGCTTTTCTACCACATTCAGGGACTAATGGTTATGGAAAAGGTAATACTGCTATTTATAAGGTAACTTTTTTTTGAGTGAGAGTTTCACTGTGTCAGGCTGGAGCACAGTGGCATGCTCACGGCCATCCCAGTGTCAGCCTGCTGGACTCAGGCAATCCTTCCGCCTCAGCCTTCCAAATAGGTGCTACCACACCTGGCTAATTTTTTGATTTATTGTAGAGATGAGGGCTCACCAAGTTGCCCAGATTGGTCTTGAACCCCCAGGCTCAGGCAAGCCTCTCACCTCGGTCTCCCAAAGTGCTGGGATTACAGGCTTGAGCCCCTGTGCTGGGCCTCTATTTTTTTTTTAAAGCCTCTTGGACATATTTTCTAAAACAGCTCCTCAGACAGCAGGTTGTAACAGAATAGGGTGATTGGCCTTGAAGCCTCACACATCAACAGAGGTTCCACTTCCTACCCTGGGATTTGGTCCTATAAAGATGTGGCATCTATAGGCCACAGGAAGGGAAACGCTAGCCACTTGTGAAGGGATAAGAAGACTCCCATGGCTGAGTGCAGTCTTACACCTGTAATCTCAACATTTTGGAAGGCAGAGGCGAGAGGACTGCTTGAACTCAAGAGTTTGAGACCAGCCGGGGCAACACAGTGAGACCTTGTCTCTACAAAAAGTTAAAAAATCAGCCAGGTGTGGTGATGCATACCTGGTGATGCATACCTGTAGTTCCAGCCACTCGGGATGCTGGGGTGGAGGGGTTGCCTGAGTCCAAGAGGTCGAGGCTGCTGTGAGGCCTGGTCATGCCACTGCATTCCAGCCTGAGCAACAGAATGAGACCCTGACTTTTAAAAAAAAGAAAAAAAGAAAGACTCCTAGGCTAGCAAGACATCACTGTGATCAACTAAATGTTTTCATGCACATAAAGCTGGCTGGGCAGGAAGGCTAAGCAGAGCACTGCAGACTGAAGTGGTGAAGAGCCATGCAGAGGATATGGAGCGTTGGCCACTGGCCTTTGACCATCATAGTCTCATCAGCAAACCTCTTCCTACTGAAAGGATGGATGGTCTCACACCATTACAAACGTTGGTCCTGGCTGGGCGCGGTGGCTCAGCCTGTAATCCCAGCACTTTGGGAGGCTGAGGCAAGAGGACTGCCTGAGCCCAGGGGCTCGAGATCAGCCTGGGCAACTTGGTGAGACCTCGTGTCTACAATAGGACACAAAAACTAGCCAGGTGTGGTAGCGTGCATCTGTAAGTTCCAGGTACTTGGAAGGCTGAGGCAGAAGGATTACCTAAGCCCAGCAGGTCGAGGCTGCAGTGGCTGTGAGCATGCCACTGCACTCCAGCCTGGGCAACAAGAGTGAGACTCCAACTCAAAAAACAAACAAAAACAAAATGAAACACAAAAACACGTTGGTCCTATCTCTCCCATGTTCAGTAAGAAACCTTCTGATTGTAAGATGGTATATTGGTTTCTGAAAATGTTTGTATCAGATTAATGTGAGTGTTACGGGCCACGTGACTGTTCTATTTCTCTAGGTAATCAATCAACTGGTATTTTGGTTTGTGCAGGATTAGTAGGGGTCTCCCATGAGAGATGACCATGTTCAATGTGTTGACAACATCAAAGGGGCTGAACCTACGAGTCACAGAGATCCAGCCCTGGGGACCCAGCTGGGTAGTTTGCATGCCTTTTCCACACCCCACCCCTTGTCACCGTGCACATCTCTCGGTGAGACTTTATTTAAAATACTGACCCTAGGGCGGCTGGCCATCCAGCAGGAAGAATGCTCTAGAAAAGGAGGTGGCTGGAAGGTTCAAAGGCTGAATGCTGACTTGCATGTTCACATACCTACTTAAGAGTTCAAGGGACAACTCCAACCATAAATTAGGAATCAGAGATGACCACACAACAAAAAATGAATTATTTTTCAGCATGAGTAAATGTTCACAAGGGGGTTTGCATGAACCAAGAAGGAAGGACACTTTGTTAAATACCAGTCCTTCCTTCTTCCCATTGGCAAAAGGGCAAACCTGTGTTTTGTTATTTTGCTCAGATTATACATTTCTTTCTTCCCATCTGCACAAATGTTTCTACTTGTTTGTGCTGTGGAAATGGAAATCAATCTCTGTATTATTATTTTTTTGAGTTGGAGTCTCACGCTGTTGCCCAGGCTGGAGTGCAGGGGCATGTTCACGGCCGCCACAGCCTCGACTTGCTGGGCTCCAGCGATCTTTCCACTTTAGCTTTCCAGTTAGCTGGAACTACAGGCACATGCTACCATGCCCAGATAATTTTTTGGTTTATCGTAGAGATGAGGTCTCACCAAGTTGCCCAGGCTGGTCTCGAACCCCTGGGCTCAGGCAATCCTCTCATCTCGGACTCCCAAGTGCTGGGATTACAGGCTTGAGCCACCGTGGCTGACCAATCTCTATTATCTTATGACTGTATTTTATATTAGGAAACAAATATATCAATCTATTAAGCTGAGTGTTGATGACATCATTCATTATACTTTCTACATGCCTGAAATATTTCATAAAAATAAAATCAACAGAGTAAAAACAACAGAAAACATGTTTGGGTGATATCTATATTGTGTCCAGAGAAATACAGCTTCACTTTGAATCTACACTTTCGAATTGCCTTAATACAGGCTTAATGCTTTAGTTAATAATAAAGCATGTTGCTTCATTTAGTCATATTAAAATTTCTCAGAAGCTCAATTATAACACATAGAAATATAAAATTATTTAACCAAAAATAGATGGTTTCCGACATTTGCCCTATTAGAACTTATGGCAGACCAGACACATGCTCGTGCACCAGGACAGACTGTGTCCCTCAGTCACAAAAACGAGAGGAGAATGAAGACAAAAGAGAAGCTGCTTTGAACTTTACTCCTGAAAATTCCAGATAGTGAGTCATAATTAAACGACTGGACCCTTTCCTGGGAGAATGCCATGAGGCCACAAGGAGCTCCAGTGTGGAAATCTGAATTCTCAAACCTGGGCTGTTTCAAGCCAGGACACTGTGTCACTGCTGTTGTGACCGCCCTTTAATTCAGTGCCTCGAATACCCTTAAGGTGTAGGTCCTTACCATGGATGTTGGAGGTGCTTGTTGGGCGCTGCCTTCCTTGTTTCTGCTCTCACCCTCACCCTTGCTCTGACCTTTTTCTCTCCATTTAACCAGCCTTCATTTACTTCTTAGCCGGTCTCAGTGGCTCAGTCTGTAATCCCGTGCTTTGGGAGGCTGAGGTGAGTGAATTGCCTGAGCCTGCGGATTCGCAACCCGCCTGGGCAACTTGGCGAGACCTCATCTCTACAATAAATCAAAAAATTAGCCGGGCGTGATAGCGTGTGCCTGTAGTTCCAGCTACTTGGAAGGCTGAGGAGGAAGGATCGCTGGGGCCCAGCAGGTCGAGGCTGTGGTGGCTGGGAGCGTGCCACTGCATGCCAGTCTGGGCGACAGAGTGAGACTCCAACTCAAAAAAAAAAAAAAATTTACTTCTTGTTGATCATATGTTTAATGGACTGTCAGGACTTTTAACATAGTGGGAAAAGTATGACTCTTGAGGTTAGAAAGACTCCCTCACTGTGTGGCTTTGCTCAAGTTACTTAACTTCTCTGTGCCTCACTTTGGTCATCTGTAGAATGGGGATCATATATCATTTATTGAGCTGGTTTGGGATTTAAATCAGAAAAGGAATAAACTCCTTACTTCTTGGCTGACTTGAAACAGAGTGTTTATTTCCAACTCTGAATTTTTAAAAGAGTCTTAATTCACAAATCTGGGAGGCACTGGGCTTTCATTCCACAAACACTGAATGCTACTCTGTGCATAGCACCGTGCTGGGCATTGGGGACAGATGTCTGAATGGTGTGGTTCCTGTCCTCCAGGCAGGTGAGTAAATACTCAACTAGGGCCAGGCTGTGTGGCTCGGCCTGTAATCCCAGCACTTTGGAAGGCCGAGGTGAGTGGACTGCCTGAGCCTGCAGGTTCAAGGCCAGCCCCGGCAACTTGGCGAGACCCCATTTCTACAATAAATCAAAAATTAGCCGGGCGTGGTAGTGCACACCTGTAGCTGATAGGGAGGTCAGGGGATACTGTCAGGACCAGACGGTCAAGACGCTGACTGAGGCTGAGCATGGTGGCTCATGCTTGTAATCCCAGCACTTTGGGAGGCTGAGGTGGGAGGACTGCTTGAGCCCAGGAATTCAAGACCGGCCTGGTTAACATAGAGAGACCTCATCTCGACATCTACAAAAATATAAAAAAGTTAGCTGGGCATGGCGGTGTACCTGTAGTCCCAGCTACTTGGGAGGCTGAGGTGGAAGGATCGCCTTAGCCGAGGAAGTTGAGCCTGTGGTGAGCCATAAGTGTGCTACTGCACTCCAGCCTTGGCAACAGAGTGAGACTCCAACTAAAAAAAAAAAAAAAGAAAAAAGAAAAAACAAAAGATCTCGAGTGGCCTGCTAAGGAGTGTGTGTGGACCTTACGGGAAGGGTCCTAGGACGGACCTAGACACATGAGCTCCAGATTTCAAGGTCCATAATGTTTGTGAAGAGAAGGAGTGACTGAGATCTCTTCACAGATGAAGAAATCGGGACAAGAAGGAGGTGCTATTAGAGAAGATTCACCAAGCTCTGTGTCCTCCAAGCAGCTACTGCGGACAGCATACAGCATCATAAGTCAAACACACAAAAAGTTGAAGGGTAAAGAGAGGAGAAAACAACCCAAGTTAGCACCTCTGCCTGTCAGCTCTAATGTTTAAGGTTATCTCACTGTAGATGGCCCCTATGTGCGAGGCGTGGGGGACAGACAGTGTACCCCTCACCCCAGGCTAGTGTCTGCAGGCAAGCACAATGAAGATCCTACCAGGAGTTAAATCAGAACATCATGAGGGCCAGGGAAAGCTTCCCTGGCCTGTGGTCTCAGTGATCTGACAGAAACTCCCAGAGAGATTGTTTTGTGCAAAGGGATGGTGGGTGAAGGGAGAAGGGAGGAAGTCCCCCACTCTTCGCTCCATCCACGGGCGGCTGTCCTCAGCTCCATCATGCCAGGGGCCATGGGGCTGGGGGCAGGGGCTGGTTACCAGGGCGACCAGGAGTGTGCTGGTGCCAGCCCAGCTGTGACCCACATCTTCGCTCTCAGACTTGCTGGGCTCTCGTCAAGAATGCAAACCATCTGCCGTCCTCACACCTTCTCTCCCTGTTTTGGTTCGCTCTGAGGTCTGGCTAGCTTGTACGGTTTTCCCAGAAAATATTTAGTAAGGAGCTTGTGTTTCTTCCGGGAACCTTTTCTTCTGCACAGACATTTCTTTTCCGAATCCCCCCCGTCTCCAATCCATAGAGCTCACGTAACAAGCATCACTTGTAAACAAGGAGAAGAATGTGGAGATGCCATTTTAAAATCCATCCGTTTGGGCTGCTTCAGTCTGTTCGTTAGCCTACTTCTTATTTGCAGCCACAAAGGGAAACATGAAGGAACGCCAGCACCGTCACATTTTACACACGCCATAGAAATGATTTATGTTCTGTGCACGTTTATAGGGTTTACGTTGTATGTGCTTATTGCTGGTAATAATAATTTTAAATAAGTGATACATACTGAATGCTCTGGCACATTTCTGTGCACATTTTTCATACTATCTCACTCAATCCTCTCCAGAACCCAAGGAAATAGATCCTACCATTCCTCCTCCACTGGAGGAAAACGGGGCACAGAGAGACCAGGCCCTCTGGGAAGGTCACCCAGGCCTGGTGGTGGGGACTGGTTACCTACATATGTTGTGGGTATCAACAGTATCAAATTATGTTTACATTATATGTATGTACATCTCTTATAGTTCCCTTGCGCTATCTTTTAAAATCCAACGTGGCAGCTGGGCTTGGTGACTCAGCCTGTAATCCCGTGCCTTTGGGAGGCGGAGGTGAGTGGATTGCCTGAGCCCGTGGGTTCGAGACGCGCCTGGGCAGCGAGACCTCATCTCTACAATAAGTCAAAAAATTAGCTGGGCGTGGTAGCGCGTGCCTGTAGTTCCAGCTACTTGGAAGGCTGAGGCAGAAGGATTGCCGGAGCCCAGCAGGTGGAGGCTGCGGTGGCCGGGAGCGGCCACTGCACTCCAGTCTGGGCGACAGAGTGAGACTCCAACTCAAAAAAAAAAAAAAAAATCCAACATGGCAAATCTAACTGTGATGATTCAAGGCTGAAACCACTGCAAACTCAAGCTGCAACCCCTCTCCCCAGAACAAAGAGAAGTGCACCCTCAGAGTGCTTTAGAATAGTCCTAAGTATGGTTTAGTGACTCAAGTCCTTCAAGGTTGACAAAGGGCAGATTGCGAGGTAGGGAAGGCACCTAGGGGTGTGCCCAGCCGAAGCCACCGAAAAGGAAAACAGCAGTGCTGGTCTCTGGCCAGCTCCGTTTGTTCTCGCCCTTTGGACACACCTAGCGTGTGGCTGCCCTGTGGCCCGAGCAACCGACCAGCCCACACAGCCTCTCCTGAGTCGCAGCTGACTCTGCTCGCGAATCCAGTTTGTGACTCTGGTTTGGGAGAGACACTCTAGGAAACAGCCTCAAGGGCCAGCACACAGGATACTGCTGCTTATTCACTTGCTCATTCACTCAGAAACATGCCACAGATATTTTCTGACATTTACTGTGTCAGAAAAGAGAAACAGCCATGGTCTCCGCCCTTTTGGGGGTAAAGTCTGGTTACAGAGACGACCATTAATCAAATTCTCACACCATCCACTGTCGAGTTGCAGCAGGGGCAAGGGCAATGGTTAAATGGTGCCAGTTCACCATGGGGGTTTTACTTCAGTCAGTCAGGGAGGGCTTCCCTGAGGAAGTGGCATAGGAGCCGAGATTAAAGGATGAGCAGACTAACTGGGCAGGGAGAGGAAAACAAAGGCCCAGTGGGGAGGAGAGTTGCAGCAGGAGGGACTGAAAGGGACCAGGATGCTGTCATGGAGAAAGGGAGGGGTGACGGCCCCTGAAGAGGCTGGAGTTGAGCTTGGAGGCCAGGCCATACACTTTTAGCAGTTTGGGTGCTTGGCTTTGACCCTGAGATCAGTGGGTTGCCTTTATAGGGCCTTAGGGAGGTACCGGCCAAGCCTGAGTTTCAGAGATTACTCTGGCTTTGGGGTGGATGCCAGGGTACAGTGGCGGAGGCTGGAGGACCCGGGAAGAGAAGATGATGAAGTTCCTGGCTTTGGGGCGCAGGGGGGCCTCTGCCCTCTCAGGGATGACCTTCTGCAGATGGAAATCCCACAACCAGGTGTTTCAGCAGAGCCAGAGCCGAGCTACATGGATGACCCCCTGTGCGCCTGGCTCTTCGAAGCACGGTGCATGGGTGACCCCATGACTCAAGATTCTACCGCCCCAAGCACCGCAGATCTGTCACCCTATGTCACCCACAGGGAATGTGTGTGTCGGGCACCGACGGTGAAGGTTACCTGGTCATTCAGTGGTATCCCGCGTCCCATCTTTGCTCGATTTTCTTCCGGGTGATAGTCATCGGCATCATAGAATTTCCACCCCAGCTTGAAAACGAAAGCAAAAGGGTGCAGATGACAGGCTGCCGGGCCCGTGGTAGGTGGCTGTGGAAACGATCGGCCCCAAGGACAAAACCCTCAGGAGGAGAGGGCCTTGTCATGCCACCCCACGGTCCCCTGGGGTGGGACTGCTCATCCACGAGGAAAAGGAAATTGCTCCAGTGGGATTCAAGGCTGTGTGTGTGGGTGTCTGTAGAAACCACAGCGGCCAGAGGTAGTGATGGGGCAAGGATACAACGGGACATGCACTCGGGAGACACTGGTTACCTCAGATGCCAGCAGGGCGCCCACGGTCGACCTGTGGAGAGGACACAGATGTTCCCATTACTGGCCCTGCCCAACCCAAGGACGCCTGGGAAGTAGACGGCGGCCACCGCCGGCGTTAAAAACAATCACTGTGTGATGCTACGGCAGCAATGCTCTTGACCCCTGAGTCTAGAAACTCGTCTTAGCTGATCTCCAGGGACGGCGGCGAAGAAATAATTAGCCAGTCACCGTTATTTCTTTTTTCAAGGCAATATATAAGATCTCATGAATCAGCAGAAGTTTTTTCTAATCATTTCACTAATCATTTTTGGTCCCTATTGTGTAAGTTTTTTTTTTTTAAAGAAAATACTGAATCAATAAAGTCATAAGATTCTGTTGAGGATATCGAGGGGGGGTAGTTAATGGAGTCTTTAATCTCTGGTAGCTCAAAGGGCTCCTAAAAGCATAAGCACATAGCTTGGGGTTTAACAGAGATACACTCTTTTTTTTTTTTTTTTTGAGTTGGAGTCTCACTCTGTCACCCAGACTGGAGTGCAGTGGCATGCTCCCGGCCACCGCAGCCTCGACCTGCTGGACTCCGGCGATCCTTCCGCCTCAGCCTTCCAAGTAGCTGGAACTACAGGCGCGCGCTACCACGCCCGGCTGATTTTTTGATTTATTGTAGAGGTGAGGTCTCACCAAGTTGCCCAGGCGAGTCTCGAACCCGCGGGCTCAGGCAATCCACTCACTTCAGCCTCCCAAAGGCACGGGATTACAGGCTGAGCCACCGAGCCTGGCTTAGAGACACACTCTTAAAATAAAAGATGTGCATTCTGTGCAATGCATCTGGCAACAATCTGTTCAGACCCTAATGGGCAGCAGGTATCCGTGAGACAGGCTTGGGTCTCATTGTGGAGATGGGGCCACTGTTGCCTTTGGTCACTAAATGACAGTGTGCTCCTGGGCCAATCACTTGTGCCTCTAAACCTATTTACTGCAAAACAAGGGACCTGAGAGACATGATTTATCCCTTCACCTACCTTTCATTCGGCCAGTTTTTATTGCGCTTGTTCTAATCCTCAGGATGTAATGGTGAGCCCACTGAGACATGGTCTCCGCCATCTTGAGGTGCACAGTCTAGCGCCATGGGGTGGAGTGGAGGCCGCAGTTAGTTATATATGAAATGCTTTCTTGCTCTCAAGTTCTAAAGTGTTGCCCAAATGCCAGTTACAATTTAAGGATCACCTTTATAATTTTTCCTCTATTCTCATGCCATTTTAGCATGCCTCTTAAGTTTTGCATACCTTCTCTACACTTACTTACTTGATCTTTTATTTAATTTTCTTCACTTTTGAAAATTATTTACTTGATATTTTTATTTAATTTGCTTCACTTTTTAAAATGACGGGTGTTGCCGGGCTCGGTGGCTCAGTCTGCAATCCCACGCTTTGGGAGGCTGAGGTGAGTGGATTGCCTGAGCCCGCGGGTTCGAGACCCGCCCGGGCAACTTGGTGAGACCTCATCTCTACAATAAATCAAAAATTAGCTGGTGTAGGAGCGTGCACCTATAGTTCCAGCTACTTGGAAGGCTGAGGCGGAAGGATCACCGGAGCCCAGCAGGTCGAGGCTGCTGCACTCCAGTCTGGGCGACAGAGTGAGACTCCAACTCAAAAATAAGTGAAATGAAATAAAATAAAATAAAATAAAATGACAGCTGTTAAGGAAGGAAACTCTCCATCCTTCCTTTGTCCAAGAAGTTATTACCTCTTGCTTTAAATAGAAGGAAACCAAAAAGATGCCTGCAATGAAAATAAATTGCAGCTGGATACTGCTACCTAAAAAGGGTCCTGTCTCTCTTTTGTTAAAAACACACTTGTACCAAACTGAGACCTGCTCCTTGATGAAACCAAAGGATCGAAAGGGCATGGGGGCCTTTCCCATGATGTTTATGCTACTGAAGGCTGCATAGGGAGATGTGTGTTGCGGTCTGCCCATGAATAAACCATCCCAGCCAGACTCCGTGGCCAGTGAAGCCGGGGCTGTATATGACAGAAATCGCACTTGCTACCAAGCTTGGCTGGCCGTGCCGGCACTCATAACCTCAAAGTAGAGCCAAGCAGATTTGGGTGTCCGCTGGCAGGAAGGAGATGGGGAAGGAAAAGCCACCGTCTGCTGCTCTATCCAAACCTCCTAAACCAGAGAATGCCTGGACTCTTGAATATGCACCAGGGACCACGGCAGAAATCAGGCACAGGGCTTGGCTCATAGGACACCGGTCAGACGCAAGCATGAGAAATCAAGATTTGGGGCCCAAGCGTCTCCCAGGGGGTTGGTCTAAGTCAGGAGCAAGGGACTTAAAAAGAAGTCGACCAGCGGGGGCGGGGGGAGAGGAGATGGGGGAGGGGAGGGGGGGTAGAATAAATGAGATAGTCTAAGGGCCTGAGCTTGTTCCATCAGCAGAGAGGAGGAGATGCCGAGGGTGGTTCACCAAGACTGTTAAAATACAAAGAAGCAAACACTGCCACCCACTCAAATAGCTGCCATCTTCCATTCATTCATTCATTAAGTCAACAAGTACTGATTGTTGGCAACTACGTGCCAGGCACTGTTCAAGGCACATGTGCCCGTAAACCAAAGAGAAAATGATCCTTCACCTTCAGATGGGGGAGGGGGAGACAGTGAACCCAGTAAACAAGTCAACTCAGTGCTTGAGGTTACTTTTTAACAGTGTGGGGTCTTTCTGTTTGGAAACTATTGTTTTCTGAGGCCGTGAGGAACATTTCTCCAAATGTTATGGAGCGTCATTTAAAGATCTGGCATGGGTACCAGCAAGGGTTCACAAAAGCCAACAAAAAACACAATGTTGCTACAGCTAACGAACAATATAATCAAGTCTCAGCCTTTTTATTACCCAGCTAGTCAGCACCATCTGACACATCTCCCTGACCTTTAGTCATTGGAGGGCCCAGGGCTCAGTTCTTGGCCAATTTATCTACACTCACTCTTTGGTGATCTCAACATCTTAGGTCTTCGAACACAGCTACACACCAATGATTCCCCCATTTACACGGAAACGGTCTCTCCCTTGAACTTCTCCTTCGAACCAGGATATCCAACCACCACCCCCTTGACAAATCCACTTGATGACGGATGGGCATGTCCAACCCACCCTACTCCACAGGGGGCTTCTGAGATATTTCTCCCCACATCTGCTCTCTCGACTGCTTCCCCATTCCAGTATGAACTCCCTTCCTCCAGTTACCCAGGCCTGAGATCTCGAGCCATCCTTGACTCCTCTGTCCCTCCCATACCCCACATCCAGTCCACAAACATATCTTAACTCTGCCTTCAAAATCTTGCCAGCATATGACCGCTGCTTTTCACTAGCATTGTTTCTCCGACCTCATCTCCTGTCATTCTTCCCTTCACTCCAACCGGTGGCTTTCTTGCTGGTTCTTGAAGAAGCCAAGCCTTAGGGCCCTTGCACCTCCCCTTTCCTCTGCCATGTCCTTTCCCCAGCTGTTCATTCACAAGACTTAGTCCCTCAATTCTTGTGGGTCTTTGCTCAGATGCCACTTCCTCCCAGAAGCCTTCCCTGACCATCCGGGCGCTCTTTGTTCCACTTACCTTCCTTTATTTTGCCCTCTAGCATCTATCACCAATGGACACACTGTATATATATTTATTCATTTGTTCTTTGTCTCCCATATTGGGATGTAAATCCTTTGAGGACAGGGGTTTTATCTGTCCTGCTCACTACATGACAATGATGAAGAGTAAGGATTGAGCTCAATAAATAGTAACTGAATGTATGACTATCATATCATAAACTGTTAATCACATGGTTTAGACCCCCTCTTCTGATCCAAGGCTTAGGGCGGTAAATGAATCACCCAGGCTTACACAGCCCAGCAGCAGCAGAACCAAGACCGAGGACTCTTAATTCTTGCTACATCTCACCATGGCAGGTTTTTTTCCTTTTAAAAATATATGTATATACATTTCCCCCCAATTTCTTCAAATCACACAACAGCTAGGGATTTTAAACTCCATGTTTTATTTCAATTTCAGTTCAAGATCTCTCCTCTCTGAGGTTAAACCCCCACGATAGTTTAGGAAGCTAAACCTACCTACCTGGAGTAAGAGTCTTGAATAAACAAAGGGGACCCTCAAGCACCTGGAATTTATTTATAAAAATTGTGTATTTATTCTTACATGCTTAAACTTTAGGTCACCTTCAAAGTACTCTCTGTTTGATGCAATACACCTATTGAGATGCTTTTTCCACTGCTCAAAACAGTTCTCAAGCTCATTGATTTTGATGCCTTTTAGTGCTGCTGCCATTTTTGGGCCTCACCTCTTCCACATCAGCAAAATGTTTCCCTTTCAGGATATTTTTCATCCCAGGAAACAAAATACAAGTTGCTCAGGGTGAGATTGGGTGAATAGAGAGGGTGGGGCACGATGGGCAAGACAAAAAAAAAAAAAAAAAAAATTACTGAACATTCAGCTGATAGGGGCAAGTTGTTCGTGCAAACCACCCATCAGGAAATGGGCACACAAAATGAAAGAATCTCCCCTCCAAAAGAATTCACTGAAGTCAAACACAGCCTCTCACAACAACGCTACCTGGTACACTGATGCTGGTGGGTTCCTAGAACACCTGCCTAGCAGGGAAGCCTGCACCACAAGGAACTCACCCTCTCAGACAATTCATGTTTTTTGGGGATCCCCCTCGTACACCTGACTACATGATAGTAGTTTCTGATTCAGAAAATTCTAGAAGGATACCATAGGTCTTGGAAGTTGATGATGTTTAGTTGAAGTATTGTCTCTGGCTACCTGCTGCTTGAAAGGACCGACCTTTCAGAGTGGGAAGCCATTTTTCCTCTTGTTCTTAAACCCTGACACAATGATGAGAAAGTAGAAGCTATGCTTTCGGAGAAATGCACCCTTTAGGTATAATTAACTTTACCGACTTTGTCTTTTCAGAAACAGACTTCCAGGTATCGGAGGTATCTCATAGTGGCAATCAAGCTTGCCTAGAGTAAAGGGAATTTACAAGGCCTAAGACATCATGCATTGGGCAAGGACTATAAAAGTCATGAAACTTGTAATTACAAAAGTTATAACCGCTAGAGGGAGAGCAGGTGGGATTCGATCTTCTGGTAAATTGAGCACTATCTACAGGGAAGCCAAGGAGCCCCCGAAGCTACCCACTGGAAATGCCGAGGAGACAAGGGGAGGTGCACCCTCCATGAGGTCTAAGGAATGTCATTTGGGAAGGTGCAGGAGAAGTAGAACCCTTGTCGCGCCCTTCTCTAGAGGCTATGATGATGTGGGCGAACAGTAATGGGTCTCTGTGTCACAGAATCTCCAAGACATCCACAGGTGGTCAAGGAAGTCACAGCAGTCACATGCAACTCTCCAAGGAAAAGGATTTAAGCCAGGACTCTGGGGGGCTAGGAGGCCACACTCACCTAGAGTGTAGGCCCACTCCCTGTCTGTAGGGGGCGAACTTTTCTTAACTAAATCAATTTCTTCTCTCACCTCTATGTGTCACAATTCTTTGCACTTTACTCCGATCTCTGCGTTCCCAGCGCGACACCTCCACCTTGTCAGCCCCGGCGGTGCTGCGTCCCTCTCTACTGCGCCTCCCTGTGCCTCTACACCCTCACCCTGTCCGCCCGTTCCCTAACGCGGCTGAATGCTGCAGTGGCTTTTGTTTTTTGTTTTTTTTTTTTGAGTTGGAGTCTCACTGTCACTCAGACGGGAGTGCAGTGGGCGCTCCCGGCCACCGCAGCCTCGACCCGCTGGGCTCCGGCGATCCTTCCGCCTCAGCCTTCCGAGTGGCTGGAACTACAGGCGCGCGCTACCACGCCCGGCTGATTTTTTGATTGATTGTAGAGATGAGGTCTCCCCAAGTTGCCCAAGCGGGTCTCGAACCCTCAGGGTCAGGCAATCCACTCACCTCGGCCTCCCAAAGTGCTGGGATTACAGGCTGAGCCACCGAGCCCGGCCTGCAGCGGCTGTCTTTTCTGATTTTTGTCGCATCGGGAAGCCAACTCCCCGATCCCCAAATTGGCCAGACTGGGTAGCAGAACCTACGTGGCTGCCAGAACTCTCTCCTTCCTTTCCAAACTCTCAGGAGCCACCCTCCACGCTAACACTGCCTCCTTCCAGCTTAGGTTGACAAACACTGACCAAAGAAAGGGGGAAACCATAGACCTGAGGGTTAAACTGGCTTTCCAAAACCTAGCCGGAGAAACCCAGGCCCCACGGAGGGGGCCGCCGCCCGCCGGCCCACCCAGCCCGACGAGAGGCCGCGCCCGCCCGCCCTGTCCTGACGGGGTGCCCGGAAAGGCCACCGCAGGTGTGCAGGCAACCTCTCCCCCTCCCGGCGCCCTGGCCAGGCCTCGCCACACGGGCGGTCCCAGCCTCGGGTCGCTGACACACGAGGAGCCGGGGTCGCCCGGGGCGGGCAGGCGCCCCGGGCGAGCGGGCGGCAGGCTGGGGGCGGGGCCGGGAGCAGGGGCTCCAGGCCGCGGCCTCCTCCTCCGCGCACGGGAGGGTGGTGGCGCCCCAGGGCGCTCCCGTCCCCCGGCCTCGCCGCCGCCGCCCCGCGCCCCCCGCGCCCCGGACCTACTTCCCCGAGCCGCTCACGCCCATCACCAGCAGCGCGTCGGGCGCCGCCATGGCCCGCCGGCTCCTCCCCGTCGCCTTCCGGCTCGGCGAGCCCGCCTCCCGGCGCCCGAGGGCGGAGCCACCCCCGCCCGGCCCAGTGGGCGGTGCCCCCCGCGCCCTCCCGCCTCCCCGCGGCTCCCTTCCTCGCGCCACGCCCCCTCTTCCCGCCGCCCGGCGCGCTCCCCGCCCCTCCCGCCCGGTCCTGCAGTCCCCCTGCGTCCCCACTTCCCGCCTCCCCTCTAAGCCCCCTCCCTCCTCCTCTCCTGCTGCCCTCTCCACGCCGCTCCACCCCCCATCCTGCACCCCCCGCGCCTTCTCTCCCCCTCCGAGCCTCCTCCCTGCTTCTCCCCGGGGAACCCCCCCCGGCTGCCCATCATGCGTCCCCGCCCTCTCCTCGCCCCCTCCCCTCCCCACCCCGCGACCCCCCACCCCTTTCCCCTCTCCTCCGAGACCCCCCCAGCCCCCGGGCGCCCCCCCCGCGTCCGCCCCCCCGCGTCCACCCCCTTCCCACGCGTCCACCTCCCACGCGTCCACCCCCTCCCACGCGTCCACCCCCTCCCACGCGTCCACCCCCCTTTCCACGTCCAGCCCCCCACGCGTCCACCCCCTCCCACGCGTCCTACCCCCCCACGCGCCACCCCCTCCCACGCGTCCACCCCCCTTCCCACGCGTCCACCCCCCCCACGCGTCCACCCCCTCCCACGCGTCCACACCCCTTCCCACGCGCCCACCCCCTCCCCACGCGGCCACCCCGCCCCACGCGTTCCGGGCCTGGCGCCGCGTTTCCCCCCGCAGGGCGGGGGCGCTCGGAGCCCCTCCCCCAGCCGCCCTCCTCCCCCGCCCCGCTCGGCGGCAGGAGTCTCGCCCTCGCCCTCGTGTGCCGGATCCTCTTCCACCCTTGGAAACGGCATTCATTCATTCATTTATAAAAATGTGCCCATCAAAAAGAGTAGAAAATAAACTCACACTTTCCCGCACCAGGCAAGAAGCAGCAAGTCTTCCCAAACGATCCCCTCTCGTCTCCTCCCGTGTAGGCCGATGGTTGGGGATGGATGTTTTGGGAAACCGGGATATTTTGTAACCCGGCCTTTCTCACAATGAAATGTGGTGGACATCGTTGGGTGTCAGATGTAGGGCTGACCGCAGTAGCATATGTAATAACTGCATGACTCTGCTATTTAATCCAGCTCTTGTTAGGGAAGTTAAAAAGGAGAAGCACCCCTTTAAAGTGACCGGTTGCTTTAAAACAATGTGTTAATTATGTGTCATTTAAAACATTTTATTAAAAGCACTTCTAATGACGGTTTGCATCGCTTCCTTTGATCTTTTGTTAATCAAGTTTGTATTACTCTATGTCCTGGAAAGCAATAAAAGTGACATAAAGCAACCACCTAATGAATATTTCAATTACCCTGCACTGACTTTGTTTTCCATACTTAGCCTGAGTGGATTAGATTTCAGCCTGCATTAGGACGAGGTATTGGGAGAGACAGGTCTTACCATTCGGTTATAGTCAATAGATATTTCTTGAACATCTACCAGCTGCAGGTGGGTATATAATATTCACTTAAAAGATGAATATTATGCTTCAGGCCCTCCCAGGCAGGTGAGAGGTGCAGATGTGTAAGCAAATGCTTAACGTGTGCTCTGTGTTACCAACACAGAACCTCCCCCCACCACAAAAAAAGCAAAAAGCTTATATTTTTTCTGTGTGCAAATCAGAATAATTAGCAAAAAGTCCCGCCCCCGCCCAGATTTCCCTCCCAAGATATGTCCAAGGATCTCAAAGTTGCTTTTATTCATTAGGGTTGTGGCAGAAAACAGCACACTCACGTTGTATTATTTGAACAGGATTTACAAAGAGACTATTTACAGATTTGGATAGCATCAGAAAGAGCAACAACGGGCCGAGTCCTAGTCTGAGGGGAGGTGTTTTCTCCCTTATGTTTGAAGTGGTGATGGCGAAAGGGGATAGAAGGAGAGAGGAAGAGGGAGAGAAAAGGAGAGGGAGAGAAAGAAGAGGGGAGAGGGAGGAGGAGGGGGCGGGGAAGGGGTGAGGGAGAATGAACCATATGGAGAAAGGGTTCTAACAGGACTGTGGTGGCCTTAGGAAGAGAAACAAATATCCCCACAGACCCACCAGAACGAGAATCAGGAGAGTAAATAACCTCCCTCCCCCTCCCTTGTTCTTGCCCTGTCATCTGCTAGTAGCCAGACCCCACTGGCAGAGAGCTGTGGAGGCAACTGAAGTGGTACAGGCATGCCAGTCTCTTGGGCACAGAGCGGGGGGGGGGGGGGGGGGGGGGGGAGAAGAGTAGAAATTGCATCTGGAGGGACAAAAGGAAGTTTGCTCACCAGAGCTAGTGAAATCTTCCTGCGCCTCTTTCAGGATTGCAGAATCTCTCTCTCTCTCTCTCTCTCTCTCTCTCTCTCTCTCTCTCTGCATTTTCCACGCTTTTTTTTTTTTTTTTTTTAATTTTTAAAAAAATTTTTTGAGTTGGAGTCTCACTCTGTCACCCTGACTGGAGTGCAGTGGCCGCTCCCGGCCACCGCAGCCTCCACCTGCTGGGCTCCGGCCATCCTTCCACCTCAGCCTTCCCAGTAGCTGGAACTACAGGCACGCGCTACCACACCTGGCTAATTTTTGATTTATTGTAGAGATGAGGTCTTGCCAAGTTGCCCAGGTGGATCTCGAACCCGCGGGCTCAGGCAATCCACTCACCTCAGCCTCTCAAAGGCGCGGGATTACAGGCTGAGCCACTGAGCCCGGCTTCCCTTTCTTATAGTATTATAATTGTTCAAAGTCCACTTATGAGTGAAAACATATGGTACTCTATTATTTTTTCTGTGATAGATCACTGAGAATGATCAACTCTAAATCCATCCAAGTTGCTGCAAAGTTCATATATTTGTCCTTCTTTATGGCTGCATAATATTCCATTACGTATATGTACCACATTTTGTTTAACCCAGTCCAGCTTCGATGGGCAACATGATTGGTTCCATGTTTTTGCTATTGTGAATAGAAATGCAACAAACATACATGTGCAGTTACCTTTTTTGTAGAATAATTTGAGTTCCTCCAGGTATATTCCCAATAGGGGAATTGCTGGGTCATAATGAAGATCAATCTCTAGTTCTTTCAGAAATCGCCACACTGTCTTCCAAAGAGGTTGCACTAGTTTGCATTCCCACCAGCAGTGTAGAAGCGTTCCTTTCTCTCCACATCCTTGCCAGCATCTGTTGTTGTTTGTTTAATTAATGATGGCCTTTTTTTTTTTTTTTGAGTTGGAGTCTCACTCTGTCACCCAGGCTGGAGTGCAGTGGCACACTCATGGCCTCGACCTGTTGGGCTCAGGTCATCCTTCCACCTCAGCCTTCCAAATAGCTGGAACTACAGGTATGCACTACCACACCTGACTTTTTAAAAAATTTTATTGTACAGGTGAGGTCTTGCCAAGTTGCCTAGGCTGGTCTTGAACCCATGGACTCAGGCAGTCCACTCGCCTTGACCTCCCAAAGTGTTGGAATTCTGAGGCACCAAGCCCGGCCTTGATAGCCATTCTTACCGGAGTTAGGTGGTATGTCAGTGTGGTTTGGATTTGCATTTCTCTGATTGTGAGTGAGGCTGAACACTTTTTCATGTGTCTGTTGGCTGCCCATATATCTTCTTTTGAGAACTGTCTATTCATGTCTTTTGCCCATTTTTTAATGGGGCTGTTTGTTTTTTTCCTTTTGGCACATTGAGTTCCTTGTAGATCCTAGATTTTAGGCCTTTGTTAGATATACAGTTGGCAAATATTTTTTCCCATTCTCTGGGCTGTCTCCCTGCTCTCTTGATGGTTTCTTTTGCTTTGCAGAAGCTCGTTAGTTTGATGAGGTCCCACTTGTCTATCTTATTTCTTAAGGTATGGGCATTTAGGGTTCTGAAGAGGAATTGGTTGCCAGTCTCTTGGGTGTCTCTTGTGTTTCTACGATTCTTATAGTTTGAGATTTTACATTTAGGTCTTTGATCCATTTAGAGTTAATTTTTGTGTATGGTGATAGGTAGGGGTCCTGTTTCAATCTTCTGCATGTGATCAGCCAGTTTTCCCAACACCATTTACTGAATAGGTTCTCCTCTCCTCAGTGGTTGTTGTTGGAGGCTTTGTCAAAGATGAGTTGGTTGAGGAATTGAGGCTTTGCTTCCGGAATCTCTATCCTGATCCATTGGTCTGTGTGCCTGTTTTTGTACCAATACCAGGCTGTTTTGATTACTGTAGCCTTATAGTAAAATTTGAAGACTGGAAGTGTGATACATCCTGCTTTGTTTCTTTTGCTAAGGATTGTTTTGGCTATTTGTGGTCATTTACGTTTCCATATAAATTTCTGTGTGTCATTTCCAGGTCTGAGAATAATGATGTTGGTAACTTAATGGGTATTGCGTTGAATCTGTAGATTGCTTTTGGTAGGATGGACATCTTAACAATGTTGATTCTTCCTAACCTTGAGCATATTTTTCCATTTGTTTGTGTCTTCTTGGATTTTTTTGAGCAGCATTTTGTAGTTCTCATTGTGAAGTTCTTTCACTTCTCTGGTTAAGAAGATGCCGAGTTATGTCATTTTTTTGTGTGTGGCTATCGTACATGGGATTGTGCTTTTTTTTTTGAGTTGGAGTCTCCCTCCGTCACCCAGACTGGAGTGCAGTGGCTGCTCCCAGCCACCGCAGCCTTGACCTGCTGGGCTCCAGCGATCCTTCTGCTCAGCCTTCCAAGTAGCCGGAATTACAGGCGTGTGCTACCACGCCCGGCTGATTTTTGATTTATTGTAGAGATGAGGTCTCGCCAAGTTTCCCAGGTGGGTCTCGAACCCGCGGGCTCAGGCAATCCACTCACCTCAACCTCCCAAGGCGTGGGATTACAGGCTGAACCATCGAGCCCAGAGGGATTGTGCTTTTTATTTGGGTCTCTGCCTGCTTGTTGTTGGTGCATAGGACTGCAACTGTCTTTTACACATTTATTTTGTACCCCGAGACTTTGTCAAAGTCCTTTATCAGTGCAGTCAGGTTTTTGACATATTCTCTTGGATTTTCAAGGTATAGGATCATATCATCAGCAAAGAGGGATAACTTGACTTCCTCTTTTCCTATTTGGATACCCCTGATTTCCTTCTCTTGTCTAATTGCCCGAGCTAGGACTTCCAACACAGTGTTGAACAAGAGCGGTGAGAGTGGGCAGCCTTGTTTTGTTCCAGTTTTCAGGGGAAATGTTTCCAGTTTCTGTCCATTTAGCAATATGTTAGCTGTGAATTTATTGTAAATGGCACTTACTGGTTTGAGGTATGTTTCTTTTATACCTAGGTGTTTTGAGGATTTTTATCAAGTGGGATGTTGGATTTTATCAAAAGCTTTTTCTGCATCTAGTGATATAATCATGTGGTTCTTGTTTTTGCATCTGTTGATGTACTTAATGACATTTATGGTCTTGCAGATGTTGAACCAGCCCTGCATCCTGGGGATGAAGCCTACATGGTCATGGTGGATGATTTTTGAGATGTGGTTTTGGATCCGATTTGCTAGAATCTTGTTGAGGATTTTTGCATCTGTGTTCATAAGGGATATTGGCCTGTAGTTCTCTTTTTTTTGTTGGATATTTACCCTGTTTGGGTATCAGTGTGATGTTAGCTTCTTAAAAAGATATGGGGAGAATTACATCCTTTTCAATTGCCTGGATTTCTTTCAATAGGATTGGTATCAGCTCCTCCTTGTATGTTTTGTAGGATTCTGCAGGAAAGCCATCCAGTCCAGGGCTTTTTTTTAATAGATAGTTTTCATATGACGGAGTCAATTTTCTGGGTTGTCATTGGTCTATTTAGTGTCTCAGTGTCTTCTTGTTTCAACCTGGGAGGTTGTGTGATGTCAGAAAGCCCTCCATTTCATTTAGGTTATCAAGTTTGTTTCCATATAGGTGTACATAGTAATCTCTGATAATCTTTTATATTTCTTTGGGGCCAGTTGTGATGTGATCTTTTGTATTTTTGATTGTGTTTATTTGGGTTTTTTTCTCTCTTTTCATGGTCTTTCTGGCTGGGGGGCCATCAATCTTGTTAATTCTTTCAAAGAACCAGCTTTTTGTTTTATTGATGTTTTCTATGATATTTTTGTTTTCTATGTCCCATATTTGGGTTTGTATTTTGGTGATTGGATTCTTCTGCTCAAGTTGGGGCTTGGTGGTCTTCTCTTTTCAGCTCCCTTAGGTTATTTGTTAGGCTCTCCATTTGTAATCTTTCTGTTTTCTTGATGTGTGCTTGTAGATATATAAATTCCCCTCTTAGAACTGATTTCATGGCATCCCAGAGGTTTTGGTAACATGTTTCTCTATTTTCAGGAATATTTTAATTTCTGCTTTGATTTCAGCGTCAACCCAGTTGTTCAGCATCGTACTGTTTAGTGTCCATGTCTTTGTGGGCTTTGGGGAAATTTTGTTGGTGTTGGCATTTATTTTTATTCCACTGTGGTCTGAGAATGTGCATGGCAAGATTTCAACCTTATGGAATTTGTTTATGCTTGATTTATGGCCAAGGATATGATCAATCTTGGAGTACATTCCATGTGGTGATGAGTAGAATGTATATTCTGTGGTTGGTGGGTGGAATAATCTGTAGGTATCTATTAAGTCCATTTGGTTAAGTATCAAGTCTAAGTTCTGTCCTTGTTGATTTTTTGCCTCGTTGATCTATCTAAGACTGTTAGTGGAGATATTCAACTCCCCTGCTATAATAGTGTTAGAGTCAATATCTTTTTTTTAGTTTACTTGGTAGTTGCTTTATAAATGCTGGTGCTCCTGTGTTGGATGCATATATGTTTAGGATGGATATTTCTTGTTGATGGATTGAACCTTTTTATCATTATGTAGTGTCCTTTTGCATCTTTAAAAAAATTTTTTTTTTTTGAGTTGGAGTCATACTTTGTCACCCAGACTGGAGTGCAGTGGCACGCTCATGGCCATGGCAGCCTCAACCTGCTGGGCTCTGGCGATCCTTCCGCCTCGGCCTTCCAAGGAGCTGGAACTACGGACGCGCTCTAACACGCCCAGCTAGTTTTTGATTTATTGTAGAGACGATAAAGTTGCCTGGGTGGGTCTCGAGCCCACGGGCTCAGGCAATCCTCTCGCCTTGGCCTCCCAAAGTGCTGGGATTGCAGGCTGAGCCACCGATCCCGGCCTAAATTTTTGATAGCTTAAAGGTTGTTTTGTCTGATATTAAGATTGCAACTCTTGCCTTCTTCTGTGATCCATTTGTCTGGAAACTCGTTTTCCATCCCTCTTCCTTGAGTCTTATTTACTCTTTCCATTCATTCCCTTATCCCTGTGGTATTCTGAGACCAGTTATTGCTGACTTCCATTGTTTGGGCACGAAGGTCAGATTTTTCAGGAGTTTTGTCTTTGGTACACTTGTAATTGCCTGTGGTCTGCCTTTGGTTTTTCCTCATTTGTGACATGTCTCTTGTTTTTCTCTTTATTTGTGTTTTTCAGTGTCAGTGGGAGAGGCTTTCCCTTCTGATGTTTGCTCAATCCTCTATTCTTCCCTGGTCTGGGTTCTGGATTTATTCTATTTTGAAATAGAATGGTGGATGGGAAGCTTTGTTGTCTCTTGCAGTTCTTGAAATTCAACTAAAGCATGCGATGGGATGCTAGGATTCAGAAACTACTTGCAAATTACAATGTTCACTTATTGTCATATGTGTTCCCTGAAACCCATTCCCCACCACCACTCTATATAACAATACAAAGCAGAAACCAAGCCGGGCTCGGTGGCTCAGCCTGTAATCCTGCGCTTTGGGAGGCTAAGGTGAGTGAATTGCCTGAGTCCGCGGGTTCGAGACCCGCCTGGGCAGCGAGACCTCATCTCTACAATAAATCAAAAAATCAGCCGGGCGTGGTAGTGCATGCCTGTAATTCTGGCTACTCGGAAGGCTGAGGTGGAAGGATCGCCGGAGCCCAGCAGGTTGAGGCTGCGGTGGCCAGAAGCGGCCACTGCACTCCAATCTGGGTGACAGAGTGAGACTCCAACTCAAAAACAAACAAACAAACAAAAAAAACAAAGCAGAAACCAATGGAAAGAAACAATTGAACACACACAGACACAGACATACACACACATCCCTAAACAAACTGGAATAACAACAAAGTTTAACAAAACAAACAACAACAACAAAAAAACCAAGAAAACTAAACACACATACATATGCCTAGCACAAAGTGAATAGAGAAGGAAAACAGAAAGACCAGAAAAAAAACCAAAAAGGAATTCAGATCAAACCCTCACACATATATTGACACACACCTTAAATTATAAAAACTGAAAATAAAAAATCCAGAGGAACAAAAGAGCAATGACAAACTAATCATAACAACAAAATTGAAAGATGAATGCTCAATCATTCATAGACACACATAAATAGAAAATGCCAACTAAAAGAAGGAACAGAAAAAGAAAAAAAATTTGGAGGGAATGCAGATCAAACCCTGACATGCACATTCATGCACAAAGGAAAAATATTTTAAAAATAGATGAACTAACAAACAGTCAAAAAATTAAAAAAAAAATTAAGAATTATAAAAAACCTGCTCTCTTGTGGCAGGCTCTGTAATTGTCCCTCTAATCAGGTCTCTCCTGCAGAGCCACCTCTTTCACTCTCTCCTCAGTGTCCCAAGGGAAGCGGGGAAGGGGAAGGGACAGTGAAGGTGGGTGGGGCTGCAGGCCTCCCTTCCCACTCTCCTATGGTCAGGGAGATCTCTGGTGGGGAGGCACAAGACTGTCTCTTCTCCAGATATGTACTTGTAGGAGGGGCCCCAGTCAGGTCTATCCTGGATTGGAGGTCTCCTATTGTGAGTGATGTCCAGGCTCCGCCTGGGTTTGTCCCTCTCAGCTGTGGCCCAGTTGTATGGGTCTGACATTCAGAGGATTGCTGGGAAGTAGGGGGTTTGGGTCAGCCCCAGACTCACCACTGATCTCTTTGGAGTCCTTCCTCGTCCTTTTCTGGCCACACCCTTTGTGTCGTGGTTGGATCAGGGTATGGGGTGGGGCATCTGGAGCTCCACACTCGTCAGGTCCCTCTGAAGTTTTTGCTTTTAGGATATTCCCTCTGGGTCACAATCAATCCCTGAGTGATCTGCCCGTCACAGAGATCAGGTTTGTTGCTCCGTGGTGAGCAAGTTGGAGCACTTTCCTGCCCAGCCTTCAAGATGGTGGTGAGGTGCCTTTCTTATCCTCTTCTGCGGGACTTTTCCTTCTGGACTCCCTCTGTAGCCCCTGCCGTCAGTGCCCTGCCAGGCACTGAAGTAGTGAAGCAAAGCCTGGAGCTGGTTGTCTCTCTCTTGCTTCAATGGTGATGGAGAACCTGGGGCGATCGTTTCTCCCCACTGCTTTTCCACAGGAAAACTTCTGTCTGTTTAAAAAAAAAAACAATGGCACTCAGCTTCTGAGACCCGGGAAGAGCCAGGGACGAAGCAGGGAAGATGAAGCCCCAGCTGTTGCACCAGGGGCCTGGCTACCTACTCATGAGCTGCCGCGTAGACAGTCTCTCCCAGCATTTTCTTCCCAGGGAGGGTTTGTTGATTTAAAAAAAAAAAAAAGAAAATGGTGCTCGGCTTCTGCGTCCTGGGAATCACTCGGGTCCAAGCCCAGCGGCTGTGGCACCAGCCGCTGCACCAGGAGAGCCCTGGCTGCTAGCTCCCTAGCCCTCATTCAGTCAGCCACTCCCATGCCCACCTGCTCACCAGCACCTTCACAGAATTTTCCATACACTCACTTGCTCACACCGGGACCCGTCCGACTGGCTCGGCCGCCATCTTCCCCCTCGAGTCCCACCTGCTATGCTTTCTTCTGGAAATCATGGCTATATACTTGCTTTACATTTTCATAACCACAAAGGAAGGCCCAGAGCAAAGTTTGCACAAGAGCAAAATCTGTTATCTCAATAAACTCAGAAAAAGCATTTGACAAATTTTAACATCCCTTTATGGCAAAAATATTCGGCAAACTAGGAATATACAATTCTTAACCTGACCAGAGTATCTGTGAAACCCCCAGCTGATGTCACACTCAATGGTGAAAGACTGTTTCTCTCTACAATCAGGAACAAGGCAAGTGTGTCTGCTTTCACTGCCTATTTTATTTATTTATTTATTTTGAGCTGGAGTTTCACTCTGTCACCTAGGCTGGCTCACTTTAGTCTTGACCTCCTGGGCTCAGTGATCCTTACGCCTCAGTCTCCTGAGCAGCTGGGCCTACAGATGCACCACTATGCCCAGCTAATTTGTTTTAAAAATTATTTTTTGTAGAGACAAAGTCTTGCTCTTTTGCCCAGGCTGGACTTGAACTCCTGGCCTCAAGTGACCCTTCTGCCTTGGTCTCTCAAAGTGCTGGGATTACAGGTGTGAGTCACTGCACTTGAACCCTGCTCTCACCATTTCTAGTCAAAATTTTACTGGAGTTCTAGTCAGGGCAATTTGATAAGAAAAAAACAACAAAAGGCATCCAGATTGGACAGGAATATGCAAAACTATCTCTATTTCCAGATGACATGATCTTGTATACAGAAAACGTAAAGGATCCACAATAAACCTATTAGGGCTAATAAATAAGTTCAGTAAAATGGCAGGCCATAAGCTCAAATTCAAAATCAATTGTATTTCTAAGCAATCTGCAAATAAAATTAAGAAAAATCCACTTAAGATAGCATCAAGTGGGCTTGGTGGCTCAGCCTGTAATTCCAGCGCTTTGGGAGGCTGAGGTGAGTGGATTGCCTGAGCCAGTGGGTTCGAGACCTACCTGGGCAACTTGATAAGACTTCATCTCTACAATAAATCAAAAAAATTAGCTGGGTGTGGTAGCGCACGCCTGTAGTTCCAGCTACTAGGAAGGCTGAGGCAGAAGGATCACCGGAGCCCAGCAAGTCAAGGCTGCAGTGGCCGGGAGCGTGCACTGCACTCCAGTCTGGATGACAGAGTGAGACTCCAACTCAAAAAAAAAAAAAGAAAAAAGATAGCATCAAAAGAATAAAACAATTAGGAAGAAATTAAATAAAAGAAGTACAAAACTTGTACTGCAAAAACTGCGAAACTTTTTTGAAAGAAATTAAAGCCTAAATATATGGAAAGACATCCTGTTTTCATGGTTTGGAAAACTTAATATTTTTCAAATGGCAATACTCCCTAAATTGTTCTACAGATTCAACACAATCCCCATCAGAATCCCAGCTGGCTCTTTTGCAGAAATTGAGATGCTGATCCTGAGGTTCTTATGGAAATTTGTAAGATGTAGACAAATCTTGCAAAAGAGCAAAGTTGAAGGAGTCACATTTGTAAACTTACTACACCTATACACTCATGAAGACACTGTGGAGCTGGCAAAGAATAGACACACAGATGAGTGAAATAGAACTGAGTGGCCAGGAATAAACTCATACACTTACGGGAAATGGATTTTCAACAAGGGTGCCAAGAGAACTGTGTGGAAAGAACAGTCTTTATGACAAATGGTGCTGGAACAACTGGATATACACATGCATAGGAACACAGTTGATGCCTATTTTATGTCATATACAAAAATGGACTCAAAATGGGTCAAAGACCTAAATATAACAGCTAAAACTACAAACTTTGGATGAAAACATAAGCATAAATCTTTGTGAACTTGGAATAGGCATTAGTGTCTTAGCTATGACAGGAAAAAGCACAAGCATGAAATAAAAAAAATAGATAAATTTGATTTTATCAAAATTAAAGACTTTTGTGCTGCAAAGGGGACCATTAAGAAAGTGAAAGACTTGGTGGGGGTGAGGGGAGGGGAATACAACATCAATAATGGTACCAGATCTCAAACCAGGCAAAGTGGGGACCAAAGGGAGGCCCAAACTTTACCTGTATAATGTCCACTAATCCTGAATTGTACCACATATTAAAAAAAAAAAGAAGAAAGTGAAAGGCAACCCACAGAATGGAAGAAAGATTTTACAAACCACATATCTGTCAAGAGACTTGTATCGCCGGGCTCGGTGGCTCAGCCTGTAATCCCGCGCCTTTGGGAGGCTGAGGTGAGTGGATTGCTTGAGCCCGCGGGCTCGAGACCCGCCTGGGCAGCGAGACCTCATCTCTACAATAAATCAAAAAATCAGCCGGGCGTGGTAGCACATGCCTGTAATTCCGGCTACTTGGAAGGCTGAGGCGGAAGGATCGTCGGAGCCCAGCAGGTCGAGGCTGCGGTGGCCGGGAGCGGCCACTGCACTCCAGTCTGGGCGACCGAGTGAGACTCCAACTCAAAAAAAAAAAAAAAAAAAAAGAGACTTGTGTCTAGAATATATAAAGAACTCTTACAGCTCAATGATAAAAAGATAAATAACCTAATTAAAAATGGAGGAAGAATTTGAAAAGACATTTCTCTAAGGAAGGTATACAGATGGAATATAAGCACATAAAAAGTTGCTTGATGTTATGAGCCATCAAGGAAATGCAATAAGATACCACTTCAGATCCACTAGGATGACTATAATAAGTAGATAATAACAAAGATGCCAAGATTCTGGAAATTAGAACCCTCATACATTTCCGGTATGCATCCTTGGAAAACAATTTGACAGTTCTTCAAACGTTAAACATAGAGTTACCATATGACCAAGCGTTCCACGCCTAGGTACATACCCAAGAGAAATGAAAGCGTGTCCATACAAAACGTGTATGTGATTGGTCATAGCAGCATTATTCATAATAGCTTCAAATTGGAAGCAACCCAGATGTTCACCAATTGATGAATGGAGAAATGAAATGTGGTATATGCAATCGGTGTATGTGCATTTTTATTTAGTTATTTAGCAATAAAAAGAAATGAAGTACTGATACATGTCAAAGTGTGAATGAACTATGAAAACAGTATGCTAAGTGAACGAAGACAGTTATACAGCATCACATATTATTCTGTGATCCCACTGATATGATATGTATAGAGTAGGCAAATATATAGAGACAGAAAGTAGATTAGTAATTGTGGGAGGGTGACTGTTGGGGGAAAATGGGGAGGAAAGGCCAATGGATGTTGAATTCCCTTTTGGAATGAGGCGAATGTTCTAAAATTGATTATGATAATGATTGCACAACTCTGAATGTACTAGAAATCATCATGTTGCATATTTTAAGTGAGTAAAATTTAAAGTCTGTGAATTATATGTTAATAAAGTTGTTAAAAATAAAGACAATTAAAAGTCTAGAGGGCAGCAGCAATCAGAAAAGAAATGTAGGAAAAGATACTATTTACAATAGCACTGAAAATGAATTAAAAATAAGTCTAGTAAAAGGTGTGCAAAATTTCTATGAAGAGAATTATAGAAATTATAGAGACATCAAAGACCAAATAAATGGTATGCCATGTTCTCTGGCAAGTAGATTCAATATTGCAAAGATACCTGTTTTTTCAAAATTGATCTAATGATTCAATGCATTTTCAATTAAAATTCTAATAATGGGTTTCATGGAGATTCACAAGCTTAATTCAAAATTTATATAAAAGTGGGGACGGGAACATATAATTCTTTTTTTCCTTTTTATTATAAAGATGTGGGGTACAATTCAGGGTTTGGTATGCAAACGTTGATTATGCAGGTACCCTTGTTGATGAGGTATGTCCCTCCCTCCCCCAGCAGTTTCCCTCAACTACCAATCCCACCTCCTTTCCCCTGACAGTTTCCCACTACTGCCAATAGCTTTCTTATAGTATTATAATTGTTCAAGGTCTGCTTATGAGTGAGAACATATGGTACTCTGTTCTTTGTTTCTATGATAGATTACTGAATGTGATCGACTTTAATCCATCCAAGTTGCTGCAAAGTCCATATGTTTGTCCTTCTTTTTGGCTGCATAATATTCCATTGTATATATGCACCAAATTTTTTTAATCCAGTTCAGTTTTGATGGACAACATGGTTGGTTCCATGTTTTTGCTATTGTGAATAGAGCTGCAACAAACATATGTGTGCAGGTATCTTTTTTGTAGAATAATTTGAGTTCTTCCGGGTATATTCCCAGTATGGGAATTACTGGGTCATATTCTAGTTCTTTCAGAAATCTCCACACTGTCTTCCAAAGAGGTTGCACTAGTTTGCATTCTCACCAGCAGTGAAGAAGCATTCCATTTTCTCCGCATCCTTGCCAGCATCTATTGTTGTTTGTTTTATTAATGATGGCCATTCTTACTGGGATAGATGGTATCATAGTGTGGTTTTGATTTGCATTTCTCTGATGATGAATGAGGCTGAGCACTTTTTCATGTGTCTCTTGGCTGCCCATATATCTTCTTTTGAGAAGTGTCTATTCATGTCTTTTGCCCATTTTTTAATGGGGTTGTTTGTTTTTTTCCTTTTGGGGTGTTTGAAGGAACATATAATTCTTGAGGAAAAAGATGAAATGGGAGGGGTTTCTCTACCTGATATTAAATTTTATTATAAAAGTATAGTAAACCACACAGTGTAGTATTGGCCCAGGAATATAGGGCAATGGAACAGAACAGAAACCCACAGACCTATCCGTATATTGATACTTGGTATTTGAGAGACATAACATTGCAGATTAGTGGGGGAAGGATGAATTATTTAATAAATGATACAGGCAAAAGTGATTATCCATGTGGAAAAATATGAAATTGGATTTTTTTTTAAAGACATGGTCTCACTCTGTTAGCCATGCTGGGCTGAAGTGCAGTGGTGCAATCATGGCTCACCGCAGCATCAAACTCCTGAGATCATGTGATCCTTCCACCTCAGCCTCCCAAGACAGGAGCCATTATGCCTGGCTAACTAAAAAATTTTTTTAAGTAGAGACAGGGTCTTATTATATTGCCCCAGCTGGTCTCAATCTTCTGGCCTCAAGCTCCTAAAGTGCTGGAATTACAGGCATGAGTCATTGTGCTTGGTTGAAATTGGATATCTGTCTATGTCTGTTAGCTTTTTGACACATAATAAACTTCCCCAAAGTAGAGATTTAATACAACAACCATTTATTTAGGTCTTCTTTCTCTGGGTCAACAATTTTGGCTGAGCTCACCTGGGTGATTCTTCTAGTCTTGGTTGGACTGCATACATCTGTGGTCAGCTATTGAATCACTGGGGGCTGGTTGGTTTCAGATGACTTCAGCCAGAATGTCTTGTTTCCAGTCCACATGTTTTTTTCATCCTCCAGCAGGTTAGTCTGGGCTTATTCACATAGTAGAGGAAGGATTTCAAGAGTTCAAGGGTAATTGCATAGGCCTTTTAAGGTCTAGGCTTAAAACTAGCACAGCAACACTTTCAAGAAGTGGGAACGTACTCTGTCTCTTGATGGGAGACACTGAAAAGTCACATTACAAAGGGACAAATTGATAAAGGGACGGAAAAATTGCAGACATCTGTGCAATATGTCATACTACTCATAAGTTATACAAGTCTAGGTAGACTAATGGTTCAACGATGAAAGGAAAAATTAAAATTTTAGAAGACTGTGAAGAATTTTTGAAATAAAATACAAAAGGCCGAATGCATCAAGGAAAAGATGGCTATAAATAGTGTGAAAAGACAAGTCCCAGAGTGGGAGTAGAGTTTTTTTCCTTTTTTTCCACACAGGATTAGTATCAAGACTATTAAGAGGCTTCCTACAAATCAGTAGTAAAAAGATGGAAAACCTAATAGAAAAAAATGAGTGAATACATAAACAAGAATTACAGAGGAGAGGAAACAAAAGTGGTCCATAAACATAGGAGAAAATGTTTAATCTTAATCTTGTTAGTGATCAGGGAAATATAATTCAAAGTATGAGATACTGTGTACATATCCACCAGCATGGAAAAATGGTAAAGTGGAATGATACCAACTGCTGGCGGAGTGTGAAACTTGAGAATGCTTGTCCTCTTCTGGGGGAAATGTAAATTGCTATCACCACCCTGGAAAAACAGTTTGGCATGATAAAGTTGAATATGCACTTACCTTACAATTCTGTAATTCCATTCCTAGGTTTATACTCAGGGAAACATAAGAGGTCTCATTTATAATAGTCTCAAATTGGAAACCACCTTAATATTCATCCGTGGTGAAGTGGTTATAAGTCATGGCATATTCAAACAATGGAATACTGTAGAACAAATAAAATAAATGAATTACAGTTATAAAAGCATATCAAAGCCATGATGCTGATTGAATGAATAAAATCTATATGATCCTCAGTTATAGAAAAAATAAAAGCAAGAAAATTAAACAATATATTTGTAGACTGGGTGCGGTGGCTCAAGCCTGTAATCTCAGCACTTTGGGAGGCCGAGGTGAGGGGATTGCCTGAGTCCACGGGTTCTTGAACAGCCTGGGAAATTTGGTGAAACCTCATATAAACCTACAATAAATAAAAAATTAGCTGGGTGTGGTAGTGCACAACTGTAGTTCCAGCTACTTGGAAGACTGAAGCAGAAGGATCACCTAAGCCCAGCAGGTCAAGGCTGTGGTGGTTGTGAGTGTGCCACTGCACTTCAGCCTGGGTGACGGAGTGAGATTCCAACTAAAAAAAAAAATATATATATATATATTTGTAGTGGAAGGATGGATGTATATATGTACACATGTAATAAAACTATGCAGAGAAGATAATGATTAACCTAAAAATGAAGGGTGTGGAAGAGACACAAAATGTCTTCTAGTGAACTGGTAATATTCTATTTCTTAGTCTAATATTAACCACACAGGTGTTTATCTTATTCTTGCACTTCAAACTGTACATGTACATTTTATATACCTCTATATGTGTGATATACCATGCATACACACAGTCGGGATCTTTCCTGCCTAATTTATAGGTTCTGGCTACAGTGAGGGACCCAGGGAAGTTCCTCCTACTAGAAAAACAGGAATGAATAATATCTGATATGCTGGAAATCTAAATTGATCTCAACCTTCTCCTCCAACTTGATATATTCCCTACTTGGCTGCTAGTGTTTCTGCTGACTTTGCACTTGGTGGTAACTATCTTTGACACCAATGACATTGTACAATCCTCCTTCACTGGTGTTAGTTTGTAAATTCTTGCCACTAAATAAGATTTACATTTCCCTTAAAAAATTAAATCCACTTTAAAACAAAGTAAACAAAAGCATTTTTTTTGCTTATCTTTGACAGAGTATATCTCTATCTCTTCAAACAGTGGCTGGTCGATTCAGGCAACACTTTAAATGACAACATGCATTACCTATTATCTTTTTATTAATGCACTCCAAGTATATATTCTCTTATCCTTCGATCTATACAATAATGATGATAGTTTTTACAAGTACAAATTCCCCAGATAACTAAAATCCAAATTTTCTTGGAGCAGAAGACACAATTACATGGCATTAGTCTAATAAAAATAGCTTCTTCTCTTCTTTATTATCTTGAAGAAAAGTTAGTTGGCTGTTCTTGGGTCAATCCCAAGTATGCCAGACATTTAAAGCTTTTTTTCACATGGTGTACATTTTCTAAATTTTCTTTAAGTAAAAGAAAATGGCTGAGTTGTTCATTATTTGGTTTCTCTCACACACTCTTTCCTTCTCAATTTTTCTCTGTAATAAATTCTTAGTTACCCTGAAGGGTAGGGAGATGTAAACTTCCTTGTTGACTGAGTGTCACAATGTCAATACAGGGAATTTGAGTATACTAAGTCCTCAGTGATATAAGTGGACGGTCTGCAGTTGCACCTTTTATTGAAGATTCAAAAAACGTGTCGGGATATTTCAGCACTCTGGGTCATTATGGATGTCAGTGATCACCACATACGGTACTAGTTACATATTACTGTATCATGAATTACCTCAAAACATAGCAGCTTAAAACAGCAAACAATTACTCTTATAGTTCCTGAGAGCCAGGAATCTGCGTCTAACAACCAAGCTGTCAATAGGGTTGCGGTCTCATCTGGGAGTTTGACTAGGGAGAGGATCTGCTTTCAAGTTCACTCAGGTGGTTGTTGGTGGGCCTAAGTTCCTTGCCTGCTGTTGGATGGAGATTTCAGTTGTTCACTGCATCTGTCTCTCCACAGGCTGTCTGAATGGCTTCACAACATGGTAGCTGGCTTTCGCTAGAGTGAGTTATGAGAAAGAGAAACAGAGACAGAGAAGCAAGATGAAAGCCACAGTCTTTTATAACCTATCTTGGAAGTGACACTATTACTTCTGGAACAATATGGGAAAGGATTACACAAGGGTGTGACTACCAGGAAGTGGGAATTGTTGGGGTCTATTTTGAAGGTTGGCTACCTCAGTCAGAATTTATAATGGAGTAAGTTCTCCTTTTAAAAAAAATTACTAGTTGTGCGCTGGGTGCAGTGGCTCATGCCTGTGATCCCAGCACTTTGGGAAATTGAGGAGGGAGAAATATTTGAGATCAGGAGTTCAAGGCCAGCCTAGGAAACATGGTAAGACTCATTTCTACCAAAAAAAAAAAAAAAAAGACAGAAAAGAAAAAAGAAAAAAACACAAACAACAACAACAAAAATAGAGAGGTGTGGTAGTGCACCTATAGTACCAGCTACTCAGGAGGCTCAGGTGGGAGTCTCTCCTGAGCCCAGGAAATTGAGAATGTAGTGAGCTGTCATCATGCCACTGCACTTCAGCCTGGACAACAGAGTGAGACCCCTAATTCCAAAAAAAAAAAAAAAAATTACTAGTTGTGGTTGAAAAAACTATATCACTGTCAATACCATATGTGGTCACTTATAAGTGGGAGATAAATAATATGTAAAAATGGACATAGAGTTGGAACAATAGGGGATTGAAGACTTGGAAGTGTGGGTGAGGAATGAGGATTACTTAATGGGTACAATGTACACTATTTGGATGATGGTTGCACTAAGAGCCCAGACTTCACCATCACTCATGCAATAATATATCCAAATATCAACACTGCACTTGTACCTCCTAAATTTACACACACACACACAAATAACAAAATTTACCATCTTAACCATTTTTAGGTGGACAGTTCAGTAGTTTAATTCACATTGTTAGGCAACCGATCTCCAGAACTTTTTCATCTAGCAAAATGGGCTAATTTCTTAGTGGATGGCATTATATTACACTGAGTTTGTGCTCTTTTCTGGTTTGGATACTCTTTCAACCCATCTGTGGCACACTGATTTATTAGCCCTAATCCTCACTCCACACTGCACCTACATCTCTTACCCTTGCCATGTGGCTCTGCTGTTCTCTCTACGTAGCTCTCTGATCCTTGACTTTGGGCTTGGCCATCTGACTTACTCTGACTGCTGAGATGTGGTAGAAGTGACAGTGTATCTGTGTTGAGCCCGACCTTAAGAAATGTCACTTCTCCTTTGTCCTCTGATGCTTCTGCCATCACCTTGGGAAGCATTTACCCTCTGTCTCTGTTGCCCCTGCCCCCAGAATTGACACACACAGAGCAGATGTAAGCCTGGCCTGCTGTGTAGAGCCCCAACCAGCTGGACCTTCAACTTAAAGCCCAGCTACCCCACTGAGCTTAGCTTCACCAGGCAACCGCCAATCAGAGGACAATCATGGGCTCTGCTCTGCTATCATAGGGCTTTCCTAGCTATGTGGGAAATAAATGCCATACATTGCATGCTGCTCTTTTGTGGCTGTTTGTTACAAAGCACTAGGCCTTTTCCCACTCTGCCCCTATGGGTTCCCAGTCACACTCACATATATCTCATCATCGATTTCCCCACCCTGGCACTGTCATGGCTGTCTGTGTACTGTTTGAGCTGACTGCAGCAAAGGTCAGAAGTAGTGCATTCACTGAGGATACACAGGGAAAGAATAACAGTCCCTCTGAATTACAGATGTGAAAAGCACCTCACGAGAGTTTCTACTCTACACAGGGCTGCTGGAAAGCAACTGAAGTTGCCGTGATGTTCACCTGCCCTCTGGGTAGTAAAGTCACATTCTGCAAGGACCGCTGCAAAGTCCACTAATCTGGTGCAAAGTCTTTGCTATGGTGATGGTCTGTGCAAAATGGTATTTACCCATGAACCATGGGATGGCTCATGATAGATTGTGGTGGATTCAATATGGATGAATTTACCATGGGTAGCAATCATGCTGGTTTAAGACAATGTACTGATGATTAGCTTATTTCTATTTCTTCTGCCTCTTCTATTTCTTCTGTCTTTCATGGGAGCTGCTCAGAGAACACATTTATTGGTTAAATAAGATTTTTAAAAAATGAAATCAGTTCTGTTGGCCTCAATTTTCGAATCTGTTAAGTCAAGGTAGAGAGACATCAGTGAAGAAGTGATTTCTAAGGCCCCTCTTTGACTTGAGGCTTTATTATACTTGTGGGACAAGTTGGGGTCCTGGGAGACCTGGCCCTGCCCCTAGCTATTATCCTGACCCTGGAAATCCCACCACCTGGGGAGAAGAAGGGACTTATAATGGATCAGATGCAGGTGCAGCACTGACATTCGTCATTTCACTTACTTGTCACTAGGTCATTGTGAGATTGGGATTTGGCAGATGAGAAAACGGGCACAGGGAGGTTAAAGAACTAGTTAATAAATGGTGAAGTAGGGGGTTGAAAAAATGCTCATCTGATTAAATTCAAAGTCCTTTCACTATTAATGGTAACATTGTATGATCCAACATGATTTATACCAAGACTTTCGTTTTAACAGAGTTCTATTAAAAATTTGAGATGAAAAATTCTAAGCCAATTTATTTTTATAGTATATAACTTTTAAAAAAAAGACTAAATGCAATGAAAGGAATGCATATTTATATAAGCGCAAGATTATGACATTAATAAAGATTTAGCATTTAACACAAAGAGTCAAAGTTATGAAAGTAATGCATGTGCTGAGCAACTCAGGAGAAGTGTGCTTCTACCCCGTGCCGTTTCATTATTTACTTGGTGCTGCATTTCCATATGTCATGCAGGTAGGATGGCCATAAACTCTTGCTCATGTTGGTGATTTCCTGGGAGTGGGGTTGGGGAGAGTCTCAGAAATAATATACTTTGGTCTGGGCGCAGTAATCCTGTAATCCCAGCACTTTGGGAAACCGAGGTGGGAGGATCGCTTGAACCCAGGAGTTCAAGACCAGCCTGGGCAACGCAGCAAGACATCTCTACAAAAAAAGAAAAAAATTAGCCGGTGTAGTGGTGTGCACCTGTAGTCTCAGCGATTTGGGAGGCTGAGGCAGAAGGATGGCCTGAATCCAGGAAGTCAAGGCTGTGGTGAACCCTGATCGTGCCACTTCAACTCCAGCCTGAGTGACAGAGTAAGACCTTGACTCAAAAGCAAAGAAACAAACCCATACTTGGCTGTTGGCCAGAATCTGTGGTTCGATTGGGAAATAAGGATTCCAGTTACAGAGATTTGTTTCAGTGAGGGTGAGGGTGGGGGAGGTTGGGGTATTCATTTTGGGTACTAGAAGAGTCTTTTTCCTTTCTTGCGCAGTTGTTCTCATTGTCTCAACCCTGTACTTTTAATTGTATTGTGATAATTTTCTATGATGACTGACATCTAAGAACAGCTAGCTGGTCTGAATTATGTGTGTAACATATATTCTTTCTCTCCATATATACTTTCTATGTAGTCAGGAAATTCAAACCATGGGCGGACTGTTGAATTGTTAGTAAATGGTGAAGTAGGGACTTGAAAAAAATACTTGTCTGACTGGGAAAGTAGAATCCCAGACATTTGTGCTAGTGGAGCCTTGTAAGTCACCTCACCCAAAAACCTTGTTTGTAAATGAGGAAACTTACTATTCAACTGCATGGAGTGATCTGAGCCGGGACTGGAACTCTGTCTCCTGCTGCTTTGTCCAGGTTCTCCTCTGACACACATTTAAGTCATCCAGGAAAGTCAGAAGAGGCCCATTTGGGATGGAGACGGAAGGAAACAGGCTATGTCCTGAGAAAGAAGTCTCTGGATAATTGAGAATGTTGAAAATGTGATATGTTTGTTCTGGTTCGTTCAATCAACAAATATTGATTGAGCACAGACTGTACGCTAGTCATTGGGTTCAAAGCTTGGCAGGTAGAGTGGGGGGGAAAGAACCAAATGTGGTTCTTGCCTTCAAGGAGCTTATAGACTGGTGGACAAGGTAGGTCTTAAGCAAGAAATAGCGTACACCATAAATACTTTGCTTCACATGAAGGAAGAACATGAGGTGTCATCACAGAGGGACCTAGTTTGGATTGGGAGTGGAGTAGGAAAGGCTTCTCTGAAGACTTTTTAGCAGTACGTGAAGGGGAAGAGGAGTTATCTAGACAAGCAGTAGGGACAGAGGGTCAGAGAAAGAGGAGCATGTTCAAAGGCACCAAGGGGTATGTCAGAGTGTTTTTGCTACCTGCGGTTACTCTGAGTTAGTTGGTAGTCGTTCACCGTCAGTGGAGGCGGAGAAGCCCATGGGAAAGGTTTTTTGTTGTTGTTTGCTTATTCATTTATTTTAAATTTTTATTATAAAGATGTGGGGTACATTTCAGGGTTAGGTATATAAACATTGATCATGCAGGTACCCTCCCTCCCCTAGCAGTTTCCCTCAGCTACCAATCCCACCCCCTCCTCCCCTGATGGTTTCCCGCTACTGCCAATCGCTTTCTTATAGCATTATAAGTGTTCAAGTCCGTTTATGAGTGAGAACATATAGAACTCTGTTCTTTGTTTCTGTGTTAATCACTGAGTATGATTGACTCCAAATCCATCCAAGTTGTTGCAAAATCCATATATTTGTCCTTATTTATGGCCGCATAGTAGTCCATTGTGTTGAGATACCACCTAACTCCTGTAAGAATGGCTATCAGTAATAAAACAAACAACAACAGATGCTGGCGAGGATGTGGAGAAAAAGGAACGCTTCTACACTGCTGGTGGGAATGCAAACTAGTGCAACCTCTGTGGAAGACATTGTGGCAGTATCTGAAGAACTAGAAATTGACCTTCCATATGACCCAGCAATTCCTCTATTGGGAATATACCCGGAGGAACTCAAATCATTCTACAGAAAAGATACTGCACATGTATGTTTGCTGCAGCTCTATTCACAATAGCAAAAACATGGAACCAACCGTGTTGCCCATCGAAGCTGGACTGGAAAGGTTTTGTCATGTGACCTCGCCCACCATAGCCAATGGGTCCGAGATAGACATGTGACCCAGGGTTAGTCAATCAGATTTTTTTTTCTGTTGGGAATTTGGGATCTGGAGCTGAGCCTGGGAGAAAGCCAAGGTGAGGTGAGTGAACAACAGTGTTCTAGAACCCAGGGCCTTCTGTGGAGGTGCTTGAGATGTCTTGGTGCTAGCTCCATCTCAAAGCCTGAAGACTCACCTCACCCGTGGATTCTGGGAGATTTCCAAGTATCCTTCCCTATTGATTTAGAGTTGGTGTAGCTACTTGTAATGGAGGCTGGAAACAGCAGTGCCTCCAATAAGGCAGAGGTTAATAACAGATGTTAATAACATCTCTTAAAATGTGTATACATTTTTCTGGCACCCCCTGGTATATACAATATTAAATGCGATACTGCATGTAGAAGTTTAGCTCAGAATTTGACACGTAACAGGTGCTCAATAATTGTTGGGGACTATGGTCATTATTACCAACTTCATCTTATGACAGCCTGACACTTGCCACTCAATGTCAGTGCTGAGTTGTTTTCTTTTCCTTTTGTGTCCCTCCTCTAGTGCCACGCCTCTACGCATATGAAGATGCACATCCCCAGCATGTCTCTTTGGCCCATCCTAGCATATCGATATCCATCCGCGCCATTCCACTAGTCCCAACTGTCTGTTGTCTCTGAAATGTGGCGGTTGTCTTCTTTTGCTTGTCTTGTTTGCACTTCTGGTGCACCCTGTGCCTCCCCACCCCAATGATCCAGAAGTACTTATTCTCTACTAGACTGCCAGCTCTGTGCAGTTCCTGAGCATATCTTTTTTCCTTATAATTGTGCTCCTGTTGTCAGCACAGTGCCTGGTGCAGAGTAGGTCCTTTGTAGATAACTGTCAACTGAACAAATGATACTACATGGTGGCATGACTGCATGACAGATGAGGATTACTCTTCTCCATCTGAGCTTTGATTAGACACTAAGAAGAGAGGATTCTGGGAGCATAAAAAGGTTTGAGAGGGCACAGCCCAGGAGAAGAAGCCATCGTATAGGCAGGGAGAACATTCCTTGGCCTGTGAGTAGGGGAGATCTAGGCTAAGGCAAAACCGAATACAGGGTCTGGCTGTATCTGCTGAACTGCCGGATCATGAGCCCTGACCAAGTCTGTTGTCTGTGAGAGTTGATGTGGGCAAGAAGGAGGAGGCTCTGCCAGGAAAACGAGGCTCTGTGGGGAGGAGGTGGCCTGCCGGACATCTCATGTAATGGATAAAGAGGGTGGTGGGCAGCATGGCATGTATGCCTTGGCTAGGGTCCCAGGACTGGGCCTGAGCCCCCAGACAGAGGCGAGCTGAGCCACCCGAAACTCAGCATGGCAGGGGGACAGTCATCTTATCTCTGCCTGACCCTTGGCCTGGCTCTGGGACAGGGAGGACGGCATGAGGGCAGGCGGCTTCAGATTACATGGGCACTGGCATCAGAAAGGACTGGCAGGAGGAGCCTAGGAGGCGCCAGAGAGTGCCAACCCCTTCTGTTCCTAGAACCACCCCAGTTCATAACAATCATCCCAGACCTTCTCCTCTCTCCTCTAGTCTCAGGTTACCATTCCCCCACGGGCTTCTTCACTCATCACAGATAACATTCTTCAGCCGCCCACTGGTAGAGGCAAAAAAAACCTTGGCTTCCTTCCACCAAACCTACGTGCATCCCATATTCACTGTACTCCTTCTCTGGTCTAGGGCCAAGCCTTCTGCCTCTCTTCTTTCCCTAATGCTTCCTTCTGCTTGCTCCTCCTCACCTGCCCAAATTGCTTTCATTTTTTAAAAGAGACAGGATCTTACTCTGTTGCTCAGGCTGGAATGCAGTGATATGATCCTAGCTTGCTGTAGCCTCGAACTCCTGGGTTCAAGCAATCCTCCAGCCTCATTCTCCTGAGTAACTGGGACTACAGTCATGCACCACCAAGCCCAGCTGATTTAAAAATTTTTTTTGTAGAGATAGGGTCTCACTATGCTGTCCAGACACCTCTTGAACCCTTGGCCAAAAGCAATCATCCTGCCTCATTCTCCCAAAGAGTCATCATGGCCACCACAGCCAGCAAACCGTTCCCATCTGAATGAAACCTTCGCTTGATCCTATATTCACTCTCTTATTCTTCATAGACTGATTTCTTGAGTTAGTGGGCTACACTCAGCATCTCCACTTGCTTATCTTCCGATTTTCCACTCTTGGTCACCTGGTTTCTTCTGTCCCATCACTGTGTGAGAACACTATTGCCAAGGTCACAGTGGTTGACTGAACAGAGGCCCCTAAAGATTATCCCTGGGCCTGTGAAAGTTACTTTGAGAAAAGGGCCTTTGGAGCTGTGGTTGTGTTAAGGATTTTGACAGAGCTGGACAATGATCTGGATTGTTTGGGCAATCCCTAAAGACAATCACAGTTCCTTATAAAAGGGATGTATAGGGCTGTTTAATACAAAAGAGGGCAAGACCTTGAACGAAAGAGTGCAGCAAATGCAGCTGTCAACCCCAGTCTCCTTTCCCATTGAAAATCTCTTACCTCTCTCAGCTCTTGCCTGATTTATCCTTGTGAAGGAAGGCATCATTCATTCTTTTTTCTCTCTCTCCACCTTTTCTCTGAGGATGGTGGGATATGTGAGAAAAAGGTCCCAGTTCCTTCCATTCTTTTCCCTTTTCTTACCTCATTTTGCTTTCAGGGTATGGAAAGATTGTAAGGCAGTGGGAAGTGGGCTCACTCCTGTCAGCAGACACTGGGATCTGCAGATAGCTTCTGAAACACAGCTCCCCCCTCAATTAAATCTCAAAACTGCAAAAAGCACAGCCCCCCACCCCTAGTTCAGCTTCAGAATTGAACAAAACCAGAGGCATTAGGAAGAATAGGAGACTGAGCAAACAGAAGTAAAAGTTATCCCCCCATCACTGAAAAACAGAATTAAAGAAGAGGTAAACAAAAAAAGAGGGTGTGTGTGGGGGGGGACCTACACAAATGAAGAAAGACCAGAGGAAAAATATGAGTCTCACACAGACCCCTGGGAGGACAGCCACTGAGAATACAGACTCTGGAACTCAAACAATGAAGAGCCCCCAGAATGACTGGTCTCAAACTAGAAACCCAGATATCAAGATATTAATAGAGAGAATAAATAGAAATGAGGAGAGACAAGAAGAGAGAATGAAGGAGTTGATAACTGAGATAACAGCAATAAAGAACAGTGAATGAAATAAACAACAGACTGATAAGCAGGAAAGGCAGAATTAACCAAGCAGAAGTAAGAAACTCAGAGCTTGAGGACCAAAATATGGAATTAAACCAAACTGTTGCAAACATAGAAAAGAAGTTTAAAAAGACAGAACAAAACCTCCAAGAGATAAGCAATTATTTCAAAAGGACAAAACTAAGATTAATTGAAATACCTGAGGCAGCTAGAGAGAGAGACCACCCTGGAACAAACATTCCATGAAATTATCCAAGAAAACTTCCCTCGTCTCACCAGTGACATGACCATTCAAACACAAGACATTCAGAGAACCCCTGCAAGACAACAAATGAGAAGACCAACTCCCAGACACATAGTAGTTTGCCTACACAAAGTAGGTATAAAAGAAAAAATCCTAAAGGCAGCAAGAGAGAAAGGTCAGACTACCTGCTGGGGAAGATCAATTAGAATAGCAGCAGACTTATCTATAGAAGCACTTCTGGCTAGGAGAGCTTGGAGCCCAATCTTCAAAATTCTCAAAGATAAACAATTTCAACCAAGAATTATCCACCCAGCTAAACTATGTTTCATCAGTGATGAATAATTAAAGTCCTTCCTAGACATTCAATCCCTAAGAGTTTACACTGTCTCCAGACCAGCTTTATAAGAAACACTTAAGAAAATACTAAAAAAGCAGAAAGGAAAAAAAGAATGACAATGCCCTTCACAAGAATGCAGGAAAAAGACTAAAAGCACATATGAATCAACCCCCAAATCAAAAGAAAGACAGCAAACAAATAAACAAACAGCAGCAACAACAACAAACTCTACAAGAACCTCATGACAGGGATAAACTCTCATATCTTAATAATTAGCCTGAATGTGAATGGACTAAATGCACCACTGAAGAGACATAGAATGGCAAATTGGATAAAATATCATGAGGCTACAGTATATTGTCTCCAAGAGACTCATCTTACCAGAAAGGACACTCCACAGACTCCAAGTAAGTGAATGGGAAACAAAATTTCAAGCAAACAGAACACAAAAGAAAGCAGGAGTTGTGATCTTAATATCAGACAAAATACCCATTAAGTTATCAAAAATTTAAAAAGCTACAGAAGGTCACTGCATAATGATAAAAGGTTCACTTCATCAACAAGAAATATCCATCCTAAACATATATACATCCAACATAGGAGCACCAACTTTCATAAAACAGCTTCTAGGTAAACTAAAAAAAGATATTGACTCTAACACTATCATAGCTGGGGACTTAAACACTTTACTAACAACCCTAGACAGGTCATTAAGACACAAAGTCAACAAGGAGATCTGGAACCTCAAGGTGACTCTTGACCAAATGGACTTAATTGATACCTACAGAACACTCCATCCAACAACCACGGAATATACATTCTACTCATCACCACAAGGAACATACTCTAAGATCAACCACATACTCAGACATAAATCAAGCATAAATAAATTCCATAAGATTGAAATTCTGCCATGCAACTTCTCAGACCACAGTGAAATAAAAATAAATATCAACACCAGCAAGGTTCCCCCCAAACCCACAAAGACATGAACACTAAACATCATGATGCCAAACAACTCCTGGGTCAACATGGAAATCAAAACAGAGATTAAAAAGTACTGGAAACAAATGAAAATGAAGAAACATCTTATCAAAATCTCTGGGATGCCACAAAAGCATAATAATAAGAGGGGAATTCGTATTTCTATAAACACACATGAAGAAAATAGAGTGATCACAAGCTAACAGCCTAACGAATCACCCAAGGAAGCTGAAAAAACATGACTACCAAAACCCTAGCTTCAGCAGAAGAATTCAGATCACCACAATAAAAGCCCAAATTCGGGACACAGAAGACAAAAATATAATACAAAAAAAATCAATGAAACCAAAAACTGTTTTTTTGAAAGGATAAACAAGATGAATGGATCCCTAGCTACACTGACCAAGAAAAAGGGAGAAAAAGCCCAAGTAAACACAATCAGAAATGCAAAAGATGAACGACCCCAAAGAAATACAAGAGATTATCAAAGATTACTATGTACACCTGTATGGAAACAAATTTGAAAACCTAAATGAAATGGAGGACTTTCTTATGTCACAAAACATCTCCACATTGAAACAAGAAGAAATCAAGACCCTAAATGGACCAATAACAACCCAGGATTATGTCGTAAGAAAATTACCTACACAAAAAAGCCCTAGACCAGATAGCTTTCCAGCAGAATTCTACAAAACATTCAAGGAGGAGCTGATACCAATCCTATTGAAAGTATTCCAGCCAATCGAGAAAGATGGAACTCTCCCCAAATCATTTTATGAAGCTAACATCACATTGATACCCAAATTGGGTAAAGATTCAACAAAGAAAGAGAACTACAGGCCAATATCCTTGATGAATATAGGTGCTAAAATTCTCAACAAGATTCTAGCAAACTTGATCCAACAACACATCTCAAAAATCATCCACCATGACCAAGTAGGCTTCATTCCACTTGCAGGGCTGGTTCAACATCTGCAAGACCATAATCGTAATTAAATACATCAACAGATGTAAAGACAAAAACCACATGATTATATCATTAGACATGGAAAAAGCACCCATTCTTGATAAAATCCCTCGAACATCTGGACATAAATGGAACATACCTCAAATTAGTAAGAGTCATCTATGAGAAACCCACAGCCAATTAACTGCTAAACAGGCAGAAATTGGAATCGTTTCCCATGAAAACCGGCACAAGACAAGGATGTCCACTCTTACCCCTCCTGTTCAACATAGTATTGGAAGTCCTAGCTAGAGCAATCAGACAAGAGAAAGAGATCAGGGTATCCAAATAGGAAAAAAGTCAAGTTATCCCTCTTTGAAGACGACTTGATTCTATACCTTGAAAACCCAAGAGAATCTGTTAAAAACCTTTTTGCATTGATAAAGGACTTTGGCAAAGTCTCAAGGTATAAAATAAATGTGCAAAAGACAGTTGCATTTCTTTTTTAATCAATATTTTTTTATTTTGATATTGTGGGGTACAGTTAAGGGTTAGGTATACAAATATGCTTAGTTCAGGCACCCTTGTTGATAAGAGGTGTCTCCCCGTGACAGTCGCATTTCTATACACCAACAATAAACAAACAGAAACCCAAATAAAAAGCACAATCCCATTCACAATAGCCACATATACACACAAAAAGAGAATACCTTGGCATCTCCCTAACCAGAGACGTAAAAGATCTTTACAACAAAAACTACAAAACATTGCTCAAAGAAATCAAAGATGACACAAACAAATGGAAAAATATTCCATGCTCACGGATTGGAAGAGTCAACATTGTTAAGATGTCCATCCTACCCAAGGCGATCTACAGATGTAACTCAATACCTATTACATTACCAGCAGCATTCTTCTCAGACCTGGAAACGACAGTACAAGAATTCCTATGGAAGTATAAGTGACCACGAATAGCCAAAACAATCCTCAGCAAAAACAAAACAAAACAAAACAAACAAAAAACCAAGTGGGAGGCATCACACGCCCAGACTTTAAATTTTATTTTAAAGCTACAATAATCAAAACAGCCTGGTATTGGTAGGAGAACAGGCACATAGACCAATGGAACAGGACAGAGATTCCAGAAGCAAAACCTCAAATTCTTAACCAACTCATCTTGGACAAAGACTCCATCACCAACCACTGGGGAGAGGAGAACCTATTCAGTAAGTGGTGCTGGGAAAACTGGCTGACCACATGCAGAAGATTAAAACAAGACCCCTACCTATCATCATACACAAAAGTCTACTCTAAATGGATCAAAGATCTAAACATAAAATCTCAAACTATAAGAACCTTAGAAAATGCAGGAGACACCCTTATGGAAATTGGAATTGGCAACCTATTCTTGATCAAAACCCCAAGTGCCCATGCCATAAGAGATAAGATTGACAAGTGGGGCCTCATCAAACTGACAAGCTTCGGCAATACCAAAGAAACCATCAAGAGAGCAGGGAGACAGTCCACGAACTGGGAAAAAATATTTGCCAACTATATGTCTGACAAAGACCTAACATCTTGGATCTACAAGGAACACAAACATGGCGAAAAGAAAAAAACGGAAACCCCATTACAAAGTGGGCAAAAGATATGAATAGGCACTTCTCAAAAGAAGACATATGAGCGGCCAACAGATACTTGAAAAAATGCTCAGCCTCACCAGTCATCAAAGAAATGAAAACACCATACTGAGGTGGCCTGAGTCGTGGGCGCGGGACAGCTGGCTGGGCTCGACGCACCAGCTCCCCATCTGGGCTGAGGTGCCCGCTGCATGCCCCTCCTGGAGGAGGAGAAGGAGGCGGCTGAGGTGGGAGGAGGAGTTGTCAGAGAGGAGGAGACAGTCGTGCTGGCGCTGGGCGAGGAAGCAGAGCGGTCCGCCGCCGAAAAAGGCTCCAAAGTTTAAATGAAGCTGGGAAAAATACATAGATGCAGCATTGCAGCCTCTCCAGATGTTTGGGGATAATATTCCGAGAGAAATCAATCCCCTTGGATTAGGTAACTAGTCGTAATGAAGAAAATTAGTCTTAAAACCTGCCGAAAATCTTTTAACGTGAATAAAAGTAAAGAAGACACTGATTTCATGGTAGTACAACTACCATCACTAGCAGTCGCTAGCCGGTGACTTTGGAAAAGATGATTCCTTGTGTGGTAGCTGCTACGGTAAAGAGATGGCCAGCTGTGATATCAACAATGAAGATGAAAAAGTGGGAAAAACAGATCAAAAGGCAAAAGCCTGATGGGCACATTGAAAAGGAGACTTTCTGCAAAACAGAAGCCGAAAGGCAAGGCCAGCACACCTTCTGGTAGCTCTGCTGATGAGGACACCTTCTCCTCTTCCTCAGCACCAATAGTGCTGTGAAGCTTTAAAGATGTGAGAGCTCAGAGGCTAATTAGGTCCACTTCCCTCCTCAGGCATCACTGTAGTCCCACGCCTTGGCCTCTTCGACCTACAAACTCTGAGGAGACGTTTTTCAAGATGGAGGTGAGAGTCAAAGCCTTGGTCCACTCTTCCAGTCCAAGTCCAGCACTGAATGGCGTTCAGAAGGCCTTCCACGACCTTCTGTCTGAGACTGCCTGTCAGGAGCAAGCAAATTCACGGAAGAGCTTGGCATTTCAGAATGGAGACTGGATGAACACGTGCCTGTAGTTATTGGACTTATGCCTCAGGACTACGTTCATTATACCGTGCCTTTAGATGAGGGGACGTATCCTTTGGAAGGACCACGTAGCTATTGTCTGGACAGTTCTCCTCCCGTGGAAGTCTCTGCAGTTCCTTCTCAAGAAAGGAAGGTGCTCCTTCCCTGAAGACGAGAATCAGGCAGACCAGGACCTAGTCGTTGCCCCAGAAATCTTTGTGGATCAGTCCTTGAATGGCCTGTGGCTCCACAGGAGTCATGTTGCGAGTCCTTCCACTCTCACCATTGCTACTTCCAATGCAGAATAATCAAATCCAAAGGAACTTCAGTGGACTTACTGGCACAGATGCCCAGGTGGCTGAAAGCATGCGCTGTCACTTGAATTTTGATCCTAATTCTGCTCCTGGGGTTGCAAGAGTTTGTGACTCGGTGCAGAGTAGTTAGTGGTCTCATGGTTGTGACGAGTCTTACAGAGGAACTGAAAACACTTGCAAAACAAGGATGGTACTGGGGACCCATCACACGCTGGGAGGCAGAAGGGACGCTGGCAAACGTGCCAGATGGTTCTTTTCTTGTTCGGGACAGTTCTGATGACTGGTGTCTTTTAAGCTTGTGCTTTCGCTCCCATGGTAAAACACTTCACACTAGAATTGAGCATTCAAATGGTAGATTTCGCTTTTATGAACAGCCAGATGTGGAAGGACATACGTCCATAGTTGATCTAACTGAGCATTCAATCAGGGACTCTGAAAATGGAGCTTTTTGTTATTCAAGGCCTCGGCTGCCTGGTTCTGCAACTTACCCTGTCAGACTGACCAACTCAGTGCCCGGGATCATGCAGGTGCGTTCTTTGCAGTACCTGTGTCATTTTGTTATACGTCAGTATGCAAGAACAGACTTAATTCAGAAGCTGTCTTTGCCAGACAAAATGAAGGATTATTTACAGGAGAAGCACTACTGAAGGAGTGAGAACCCTGCATCTTGCACTCTGGGAATAAGAAAAAGAGATTGAAATACAGTTTACAAACTCATTACCATCAGAATCGTTTGCTGCCATAACTATTTCAGTTTCATGTATAAAAGAGTCATCAGTTTGTTTAGGGGTAGGAAAGTGTCCACACGGTGTCTCGGGTTGATTTTGGTTTCTTTAAAAAGGGAAGTCTTGAGATTTTAGAAGTGTGAATTATTTTTCATCAATGTGCAAAATAATCACAAGGTGAATTATCAAATTCTCCTTCACGCCCCCCCATCCTTTGTTGCTATTCACTGTGATTTTTATGCATTAAAAGCACAGTTCATGTGTATTCAACCCTAAGTAAAGTTTAATGAAACCTATTGAATGAAAATGACTGTCTTTTTAAATAGCCCATTTTCAAAAGATAGTGTTGAATAAATATACCAGTGTGATAAAACAGAATTTACATATACACTGAAAATGTTTTTTTAATCTCATACATATTTTTAATCTCATAAAAAGTTGTTTTTAGAATTATGACATAATCTAGGGTAATGGAATGCAGATCTTCAGCATATCTTTTACAGCATTCTTTTCTAAATTATTTTGAAGGTTGTGGTGATTTTTTGGTTGTGAAAAGTTGAATTTTTCTGTTGCCTTCATTTCATAGTGTGATTTGTTTATTTTAATAAATGACCTTACATTAAAAATTGTAAAGAAATGTATACCACCAATTTAGAAATTGTTGCCTTTTCTGTCGTTAAACTCGGGTTCAAATTGGCATAACATATAAAGACCTATGGAACTAGAACTATTATTAAAGAAATATTAGATGATCATAGTTTCCTGTGATAGTATTTTTTGTGTTATCTATACTTTCTTTTGGTAAAATGTTTTATTTGTGATTTCTTTAGTTAGTCAACATTTCCTTGAGTAAACTTGATTGTACAACTAATTTTCATAAATGGACTGAATTCACTTGCAACATTAAAGTTGATATGAAGTTTTAAATGGATTTAAATAGAAAGGAAACATTGACTTAAGGTTGGATTTATATATTTCTATTATGCAGTCACTATAGAAATGTGCTGGATATAATCCCCTATGACTTTAGTTAAAAAATTGTGGAAATCTTTGGAGCAATTTTTCTTACAATACAAAAAAAATTGTATCAGATACTCTTCCATTTAAAAATAGACTTTTATTTGTTTATTTCTTAATTTAGCTAAGTCTTAAGTAATTTGGCATCAATTAGTTATTTTATCTCTTTGAGTCAGTTTTAGGGAAGGGGATGTTATGCTCAATCATTTTTAGTTATTTTGATGAAATACAAAGTGCTTATTCAGTTCACAATTTTGCAGTGTATAATAGTATTTTGGGATTACCCTGTCCAGAAAATGTTTCCAGCTACACAGTTTTAAAGGAAAATGTTTCCATCGCAAATAAAACATGTCATGTGAGATGTTTCTTTGCCACTTAAAATTTTTCTATCTTTTATCCACTTTAAACACAAAGGTCTTTGTTCAAACTTAATGGCTTTTTCAATTCAAACATATATCTATTCATACTTTTCTTTCTTTTTTTTCTCCCCTAAAACTGAGATGTTACCAAGAAAAGGTACAATACCACAATATTATGGTGTTATGTATGGTATTTTGACTTAAAGGGGAAAAGGTACTTAATTTTGGTGGACTGTTGATTGTACCTTGTTATAAAGACTCCTCTTTCATTTTCCGATATGTTTTCACCTAGTAAGATGGAATATGGAGTATACTGTAATAATATAAGTGTTCACCATAAGCTATTGGGATTAAGAACTATCAACAGAGCTCTAAGCTTGTTATCAAATTAATGCAAGACATTTAAACTATTTTTTTGCAAAACCATTTATTTTAAACAACTTAAAATATATCTAGGGCAAGTTAAAAGTCCCTGTGCATCTGTATTAGATGGCAGGTATTGTCACAGTCACTGTGTGTTAATAATAAGTGTTGAAATGGCTTCTCCCTGTCTCCAGAAGCATTTACACGTCCTCCTTGTGAGATCATGGTGCACAGGGGTCTTTGGACTACCCTGAACCCATCTTATGTGGACATAGCCTGTTCCCTGCATTTTCTCATGATATCATGTATTTCAGGTCTATCCACTTAGTGTTAAGATCATTCTGATTTTCATCAAATGATTTAAAATTTGTATTATGTGTTTTAGTGGAGTCTTGACACTGTTTTAACTCAGAAATTTTGATATGCTTTTGTGTATTCATACTATATAATACTTTAAAGTAATATGCCCTATTCTAATTCAGTTTGAAATTGTTAGATTCTGATAGTATAATAAAAACAAAATATTTGCCAAAAAAAATTAAATTTACAAACAGAAAGGTATGTAGCAATATTTTCTACATTTATGTAGGAAGATGCCCATTTGGGATAGGGGAGCACAACATAATGTGAAAGATTGGCTTTATGTGATACTAAAATAGTCTGGTTACTAAAGTGGAAAGGAGGAAAAAGAAAGAGATAATTTCATCCCATAGTTTGATTTAGATAAAATTTGGTTACATTTTTTGAATTCTCTTGAAAGGTAACATATATGCTAGGGACACAACCTGTAAGTGATTTTTTTTTTTTTTTGAGTTGGAGTCTCACTCTGTCGCCCAGACTGGAGTGCAGTGGCTGCTCCCGGCCACCGCAGCCTCGACCTACTAGGCTCCGGCGATCCTTCCACCTCAGCCTTCCAAGTAGCTGGAATTACAGGCAGGCGCTACCATAGCCCAGCTGATTTTTTGATTTATTGTAGAGATGAGGTCTCGCTGCCCAGGCGGGTCTCGAACCCGCGGGCTCAGGCAATCCACTCACCTCAGCCTCCCAAAGGCGCGGAACTGTAAGTGATTTTTAAATATGAGCGTCTAGAAATCTGAGAAAAAGAAAACAAGAAAACTGTATCCATCTGCCATAATAAATGAACCAAGATTGTTTTCTATCAAATTCTTCATCACAAAACTTGATGGAGGCCAGAAGCAAATTTCAGGCTTATTAGGACACTGTTATACATTTTCATAAAAAGAAAGTTGTAGAAAGTACTTGAAAAATATCTCACTCTCTTTCTGTCTATTGGAAACTATTCTCTTTCTACTTGGTGCAATAATCTGGAATTTTAGAAGGTCAAAATATATCACAGGAAATGATCATAGAACTAAAAATAGATTTTAAGGAAACCAGCTACACAGGGCAACTATTTTGCTATTCAGGAAAATCATGCACCAAAAGGCGAAATCATTGGCTTATAGGAAATAAAACCTAAAGTATACATTATAACTTCTGAGCCAGTATTACTGAACAGGATAAAAGTTACTAAAATCTTACATAAGTTTGTGCAATGTCCCTGCTAGTGCTACAAATCTAAATATCTTTGTAACAATGCTTTCAGAAATGCCAGTTTTAATTACTATGTCTTTCACATTATATATGAGAGATGCTTTATGAATGATTCAAAAATAATATAGTTTCATTTAAATCTTAATTGCCTTTCATCGAATGTGAAGTCTTAATTTGAAAATGAAATTACACTACTAGCAATAGACAGTTTTGTTGACTACTCTAATAAGGAAAATAACCAGTTCCATAAATAACTTTAAAATTCTAAAGGTATTGGTATGCTAGCAATTACAGATTTTGCTTCTTTTAATATTTTAAAAATCCTGTATAGAAGGTTTTTTTATAAATATACTTCTTAAAATCAATTGTAACATGGCAAAATGCATAGTTGCTATTTCTGAAAAGTGATCCAAACTCTACATCCAGAGGTGATGAAAAATGCTTATAGAATTTTGTAATGAGTATACATGTTGAGTTAAAGAAATTTCATAGTTATTGGAGTGCCATGAAATTAATGCTTGCAATTCAGGTTGCTGTAGTTTACACTTTTTTCTGTATGTTTCAAATCAGGCGTGTACGATTTGTACTGAGAACACCACAGAACGAATTAGCCAAAGTCCATTGATTTTAATACATGTTTTGGTTTGTAAACAAATTATGGTAATTTCTTGCACATTTTTGGAAATTAATTGTATAAGAATTTATGTATCTGCTTCTAGATACAGTGTGTAAATAAATATTTCATTTATTTACGAAAAAGAAAATACAAGAAAAAGAAACAACAACAAACAAACAAAAAAACACCATACTGAGATACCATCTAATTCCAGTCCAGATGGCCATCATCAATAACCCAACAACAGATGCTGGAGAGGATACGGGGAAAAGGGAACAATTCTACACTGTTGGTGGGAGAGTAAACTAGTACAACCTCTGTGGAAAACAGTTTGGCGATTCCTAAAAGGTCTAAAAGTCGACCTTCCATATGACTCCACAATCCCCGTCCTAAAAATATACCCGAGGAACTCAAATCACTCCATTAAAAAGATACATGCATATGTATGTTTATTGCAGCATTATTCATGATAGCAAAAACATGGAACCAACCATGCTGCCCATCAAAAGAGGACTGGATAAAAAAATGTGGTACATATACACAATGGAATATTACGCAGCCATAAAGAAGGACAAAATTATGAACTTCACAGCAACTTGGATGGGCTTAGAGTCTATAATACTGAGTGATCTATCACATAAACAAAGAACTGAGTATCACATGTTCTTACTCATAAGTGGACCTTGAACAATTATCGTAATACTATAAGAAAAGGATTGTCAGTAATGGAAAATTGCCGGGGGTGGGGGGCGGGATTGGCAGTAGTGGGATTCTGCTGGGGAGCGGGGAGCACACCTCATCAACAAAGGTACCTGCATAACAAACATTTGTATACTTAACCCTGAATTGTACCCCACATGTTTAAAATTAAAAATTAAAAAAAAAATCCCAGTCTTACCAGGCTGTTGTGGCTTTCATCTGGTGTCAGAGGCCTCTGGGTATGTTGGGGGTTTTCTTTTTCTTTTTCTTTTCTTTTTTTTTTTTTTTGAGTAGGAGTCTCACTCTGTCGCCCAGACTGGAGTGCAGTGGCCGCTCCCGGCCACCGCAGCCTCGACCTGCTGGGCTCCGGCGATCCTTCTGTCTCAGCTTTTCAAGTAGCTGGAACTACAGGCGCGCGCTGCCATGTCCGGATAATTTTTTGATTTACGGTAGAGATGAGGTCTCACCAAGTTACCCAGGCGGGTCTCGAACCCGCGGGCTCAGGCAATCCACTCATCTTGGCCTCCCAAAGCGCGGGATTACAGGCTGAGCCACCGAGCCCGGCTTGTGGGGGTTTTCTTCTGGGGCTGTGTGATGGGGTGTGTGAGAAACCCTCCTTCTCGTTAGAGTTTGTGTTTTTAGCTCCACTTGCTGGTTGCGATAACTATGGTCACTCATTCCTGAGTTTCCAGCACTTGGGAGCTTAGCTCTCAGGGTCTGTTTCTCCAAAGAAGTTCCTTGGTCCAGTTCATTCTAAGATGAACTTTTTTCTACTGTGAGGTCCAAGTCTGGCCCATGGGCAGCACTGAGATATTCTTGTACTGCTGGGTTCTGGAGAGGCCGCTGTTCACAGGGCTTTTTGGCCTTTGAGCACGGTGAAGCCTCTCACCTTCAGTCTCTCCCACCAGGTGCTAGATCCTGCATCTCTCACCTACCAGGAGACACATGTCAAACTCTCCACATAGCTGTTGTCAAGCCTCTCACACTTGGTTAAGGTGAGACAGAAGCATACTCTCTCTCCTCCATGGAGCAGGAGAGGTTGAGGGAAAAGCCCACCCAGAGATTGGCCCTTGCAATGCTGATTACAGAGAAAGGCTTGTAGATATTTCCATGGACTTGTTCCATAACTAATTGCTTCAGCGAAGAAGGCTTTTTCACCTTTGGGGCCTGAAGAATTTGAATCCATCAGGACCGTTGGTTCTATTAAGTGTAGAAGAATAAAAGCCATAATTATCTGGCTTACTGGTACGCTCCATATGTAGAGAAGGAAAGGAGAAAGCAGGCAAACTGTATCAGTGCTGTTACACTTTGTGTTGTTTTTTTTTTTTGAGGTGGAGTCTCACTCTATCGCCCAGACTGGAGTGCAGTGGCATGCTCCTGGCCACCACAACCTTGACCTGCTGGTCTCCAGCGATCCTTCCGCTTCAGCCTTCCAAGTAGCCGGAACTACAGGCACATGCTGCCACACGCGGCTAATTTTTGATGTATTGTAGAGACGAGGTCTCACCAAGTTGCCAAGGCGGGATCTCGAACCCGCGGGCTCAAGCAATCCACTCACCTTGGCCTCCCAAAGTGCTGGGATTACAGGCTGAGCCACCGCACCCGGCCAGTGCTGTAACACTTTGCGAAACTGTTTGATGTATTTTTTCCTGCTCTGTGAGATGGCTCAAACCCTGTCCTCATTCTAAACTGCTGGTTCCTTGGGGCTTCTGTTTCCATGGTTATTTCTGACACCTGACTCTTCTTTTCCCCATGGACCTCTACTCCCTACTATGTTGTTCACATGAGAAATTCAGCCCTTCTGCAGTTTCCCAGAAACACACTCACCTTGTAAGGTCTTTGTGGAGGTAGCAAACTAAGAAACTTGGCACAGAGGCCCATGCAAACATATAAAACTGAGCATTAAGCATCCTTTTTACTAAGAGTCCCTGGCCTACCCCATGGCTGGGTATTTAATTGATTGTCTCCCTCTATATAATATTTCACATGGGCTGGGCACGGTGACTCACGCCTGTAATCCTAGCACTTTGGGAGGCAGAGGCAAGAGGATTGCCTGAGCCCAGGGGTTTGAGACCAGCCTGAGAAACTTGGGGAGACCTTATCTCTACAATAAATTAAAAAATTAGCCAAGTATGGTGGTGCATGCCTGTAGTTTCAGCTACTTGGAAGGCTGAGGCAGGAGTATCACCTGAACCCAGCAGGTGGAGGCTGCAGTAGGTGTGAGCGTGCCTCTGCATTCCAGCCTGGGCGACAGAGTGAGACTCAGACAAAAAAAAAAAGAAAAGTCCACACGGCTGTCATTTCAAAGGGTGATTTGGCTTAAAATTCAAGTTCCTTTGCCATGTTGAGAGATTTAGTCTTTGGTCACCTTGACCCTAATACATGTCTTCATGCTGTCTTTTCCCTGAAAGCTATTTAAATAGTATTTTCCCAACAAAGAGATTTGTATTTAGCTGTTGTTGTTATCTATTAAGATAGTTACATTTTCAGTACACTCCACCTGGGCTGGGCTTTTGTTTTACCTGCATTTTTCCCCTAGTGCCCAGAACGGTGCCTGAAACACATAGGCAACAGATGAATGTGGAGTGAATTCATTTTCCTCATATAAAGCATTTGCAGTCTCTTGCAGAAGTGCCCCCAGAAGGTTGTTCCCATAAGGTTTGTGAATAGAAGAAAAATACCAGATTTAGTTGTGGCATGTCTTTGGGTCTTATGTGGTGTGCTGCTTTCTGGGTCAGCCTGGTGAGGTCTAGATCCACAGAGAGTTCCATGTCTTCTCTAGGACGCCAAATTTCTGCACTAGGCCTCTTCTACCCTTGACAGGTACTCCCGGGGCTGGGGGATGCATGCATGCATGGAAGAATTGCCCTTGACCAAGCACTGGTCCCTAGACCAGATTCTGGGTGACTTGGCTCTCAGTAGCATCTTCTTGGGCATACATTTTTCCTGCAGGGGGCGCCAAATCCCAACCTTTTTCCTGCTACACTTTTTTACCCTCTGGTTCCTGAACTACCTTCTGGTCTCTGAGCATCTGGTAGTTGCAAGATGTGCCTCTGGGTGGGCACCTGCCTCTGCAACCCCTCCATTTAGAGGTTTGGCTTCCAGGAGAGAGAAAGTCATGGAAAGTCCCTGGAGCTCATTTTCTCTTGGAGACAATATGGCTCACCTCTTCGTCTCCACCTTCATTGGCCAATACCACCCAGACAAACTGCAGTTTCTAAATGACCAGGACTGGATTACTGGCATCTTGTTAGAAATGCACTTCTTCTCCTAAATCACACACCAACATACACAAAGGGAGTGTTTCCTTTTCACGACATTTCAAGGCTTTCCCAGCAGAACTTCACTGTGTGGTTATCCAAGGATTAGTTGCTTCAATCTTGGATACATTCTGCATTAGTTAGTGCCCACTTGAAAGTTAGTAAGCAAGCTTTCCACAGTGGCAATGTCGTAACCGATAAAGCTTGATTATTGCTAACTGAAAACTTTTCCCAATACCCTGTCATGACGACTGGCACTGGTAATTTTTGACAGTCTCCATGGAAACTAAGCAAAAATAAAAGTTACTAGACAAATGATCACAGACTCATGTAACTCTTTATCTCAGGTGTTGAAAACTTTTAAAAATTAAATTTTCCCTTGTTTGTTTCTTTCTCCTTGCCTTCCTTTTTCTGAGTCACTCAGGCTGGAGTGCAGCGGCATGATCACAGCCTTGACCTCTGAGCTCACTCAGGTGATCCTTCTGCCTCAGCTTCCCAAATGGCCAAGACTACAGGTGTGCACCACCACACCTAGCTAATTTTTGATTTTTTTTTGTAGAGACAAGATCTCATTATGTTGCCCAAGCTGGCCTCAAACTCCTGGGCTCAAGCAATCCTCATGCTTCAGTCTTCCAGAGTGTGGGATTGCAGGTATGAGACACCCTGCCCAGCCTAACATTTTCTTTTACTGAGGTATAAATTATATACTGTGGAAAACATACATCTAAAGGGCACAACTCAAAAAAAATCTGAATATGTATATATCCCTGTAATCACTACTCAGATCAAGATATAGTTTATTTCTAGAATGCCGTTGGGTTGCCTTATGCTCCTTCTCTAAGCTGATATCACCCCAAGGATAACCCCTATTCTGAATTATAGCAGATTAGTTTTTGCCTGTTTGGGGAAATATGTAAACAAACTTTTTAGTGACTGGCTTCTTTTAATCAATGTTATGTCTGCCAAAGTGATCCCTGTTGTGTGTTGCAATGGTTTCTTTTTTGTTGCTGTGTAGTATTCCATTGTATGATATATCACAATTTATTTAACCATTTTTCTCCTGATGGACATTTCAGATGTTTCCAGTTTGGGGTTTTAATGAAAATAAGACTGCTGTAAACATTCTTATACATATCTTTGTAGTGAAGTTCAATTTATAAATAATTTATTTTACAGGTAGTGTTTTTTGTCTTGTAATTAACATGGTAAAGGGTCCTGGCTTTACCAATTTCTGACTTTGCAAGTTCGTAAACTTGAATTCTGTCAGCCTATTTAGGTCATTCAGGCCTGGAGAAGTAATTCAGAACCAAACTCACAATAGGAAACACATATGAGAGTTTCTTTTTTTCTTTTTCTTTTTCTTTTTGAGTCGAAGCATCACTCTATCTCCCAGCCTGGAATGTAGTAGCACGATTAATCACAGCTACTGCCACCTAGACCTGCTGGGCTCAGGCGATCCTTCTGCCTCAGCCTTCCAAGTAGCTGAGAGTACAGGCATGTATCACCATACCTGGCTACTTTTTTTTTTTTTCTGTTGGAGTCTCACTCTGTTGCTCAGGCTGAAGTGCAGTGGCACGCTCACGACCACCCCAGCATCGACCAGCTGGGCTCCAACGATCCTTCCACCTCCGCCTTCCAAGTAGCTGGAACTACAGGCGCGGGCTACCACATTTGGCTAATTTTTGATTTATTGTAGAGATGAGGTCTCGCCAAGTTGCCCGGGCTGGTCTCAAACCCAGGGCTCAGGCAATCCACTCGCCTTGGCCTCCCAAAATGCTGGGATTACAGGCATGGGTCACTGTGCCCGGCATCTGAAGGTATTTTGTTGCCTAAAAATATTGATTGCAAGGTTTATTTTAACATGAGACTAATGTATAGGTCCCAGAGATAATTTATGCATTCACGATTTACAATCAAACCCATCCATTTCAGGTTCCCAAAACCTGAGAAAACAAAGGATCAATCACAATGTTGCTTGGTGAACATGGATTTAGAAAGAAAAATAATTCCATGAGGATCCAATGAATATTTACCACAAGCCTTGAAAGAATCGAAGGAATCATCTCTGTTACTCTGTAGAGTTCAGCATTTTCTTTCATTTTTCTGAGTTGGAGTCTCATTCCGTTGCCCAGACTGGAGTGCCATGGCACACTCGTGGCCACCCCAGCAATGACCTGCCGGGTTCTGGCGATCCTTTTTCCTCAGCCTTCCAAGTAGCTGGAACTATAGTTGTACACTACTATGCCCGGCTAATTTATTATTTGTTGTAGAGACGAGGTCTCGCCAAGTTGCCCAAGCTGGTCTCAATTCCGCGGGCTCAGGTAATCCACTCACCTCGGTCTCCCAAAGTGCTGGGATTACAGCTAAGCCACCAAGCCCGGCAAGAGTTCAGTATCTTCTGTACCAGGGATTCCCGAGACTTGTGCATTTGTAGCTGGGTGATGCCTATGTGTGCGTTACTCCATTTTTCTATTGATTCATTTCTTTTTTTCCCACTAAGACATAAAAACCTAGTATATTTGCAATTTCCTCCAGTTTGTCTTTCAGTACTTTATTTATGGTATTTTATTTTTTCCCAGAGGAAGTTTAAAGATTTTATTTTATTTTATTTTTTGAAGGATTTGGCAAAGATTTATTTTTTTCCATTTCCGGTCTTTCAAAGTTAATACAGATTTGCTTGGAACAAAGCCGATTTCAAGAGCACACAAAAGTTGGGCACAAAGGATAGGATTAAATTCAGCAATCTAAGGGGTGAAGCAGAAGAGATAGTAAGGAGGTGCCTCCGACAGAAAACCGAGCGTAAAGCCTGAAAAAGTCCTTCCACTGCAAAGCCAAGAACAGCTGATTGTATGAACCTTACAGTGGAGTCTGCAGCTGTACCTTGGCTTCTATTTATTACTTATTAGGAACCGTTAGCACAATTACACATAGTCTTTAGTAGACAACTTGCATCCATTTCAATTAAATAGTATTTTCTACAAGAGTGTGAATAAGGTCACAATATATTGGACAAACTCCTTAAGGTAGTGATTTTACTATCAATGTTATTCATTCTTTTGAAATATAAAGTGTTTTATCTGAATTAAGGTTACAGTTAATTTTTAAGATACTTCATACATCATGACTAGTATCTTAAAATTTATACTTAGATGTTTATGTCTAACATTCAAAGAAATTGTTGCAGTCTGACATGCTTATTAATTGATCCCACAGGTATAATTACAGGCCAGCATGATTTTAGTGTCTATTCTTTCATTTCACTAAATTAGGAATGCAGCATTTACAGAGCAAGTGAACACAAGTGATGCAGCCACCCAAAGACCCTAACGGCTCTTCAGTTAGCTACGGTGCAAGCTCAGGTAGAATCCACTGTATGAACAAAGTCGGTTTCCAATTCTTCATCAAAAGGTGCTGGTGGAGGTTTTCAGGCACCTTCCATTGTAGATCCCCAGTCCAATGGCCAGCAGATGAGACAGCAGCAGAGATGGAAGAAACACTTTTAGAAATTCTGCTGAGAATATGCCCCCTTCCTTCATAACACTTGTGTTTCTCATGCTGAGAGCAGCCGTGCGCTTGGGGTGTTGGAAGAGGAACTCTTTGGGGAGGAATGTTTTCTGGCCCACTTGACCAATCCCAGACCCAATCTGAGTTTTTCTTCAAGATGCTTTCAACTTCTTTCCTTCTCTCAACGTAATCTTCTTCGGACTGGGAACTGTTTTCCTCTCCAATGCTATGGGTGTCTGTTTCAGAAGCTCTGTTAGTATCCTGGGGTGTCTGTGAGCGAGGTGGGCTGTCACAGTAGAACTCTTAGAGCTATTCTGTCCAGACTCATGCTGGGCATCCAGCAGTATTTTGTCCATGTCACCATGATAAATAGAAACCAAGACTGGGACACTGCTCCCGTTCCCATTATTGCTAAAGTGCAATTCTACTCAGGAGCCTGGCAGTCTCTCCTCCTGCAGCCCGGGCGCCCGGCTCTGTGACATGCACAGGAGGGCGGTCACAGGCAGGCTCTTCAGCGGGCTGTGGGCTGCGCCTGGGCGGCCTAAGATTTTAACTTAGCATAATTTCTGAAACAATTTTTGTCAAATGAAACTAGAAGTCATGGCACTTTTTACAGAACACACTGAAATATGTTGACATTTATTTTGTCATGTCAACTAGAAACAGTTTTTACCAGAGAAAACTTGTTTTGGACACATACATATATTAAAAAAAATACATTCTTAAAAATTCAGTAAATATTATTTTGTTATCAGGTTATTGCTTTAACTATTTACTGGTGATGCTCATTTGCAGACAAGACTGGCAAGTGTCAAAAATCTTAGAAAGTGTTTGCAAGAAAAACATAATCTTGAGAAAATTCTGTCCATCAACTTACTATTATTCTGTGGATTGATGAAATAGGAATTGTCATTGTATGATTTTAGTGCAAACCATGTTGGTCCATTTCATGGAAAAATGAATGTTCCTTGTGAAGGAACACATCCAAGGAACATAGTTTGCAAAGCCCTATATCATACTTCTCAATCATTTTCCCTCTGTAGGTCCTTCATACAGAAGTTTGAAAAAAATGTGTGGACCAAAATCTTTCAATTCATTAAAAAAGCACAAGTTTCAAAATAATAAAGATAAAGCCAAAATTTAAAAAATTGACCATAAAAATGAAAATGGTTTCATATTGGTGGGAGGAGTACTATTGTTTGAAATAATTCACAAGGTGTCGATATACAAACTTGATAAAACACTTAACTTACAGGTTAAGTTCAGCTTGGCGCAGTGACTCTTGCCTGTAATCCCAGCCCTTTGGGTAGCTGAGGCAGGAGGACTGCTTGAGCCCAAGAGTTCAAGACCAGCCTGGGAAAAATAGTGATCAAAAATAATTTAACTGGGCATGGTGGCATGTACTTGTAGTCCCAGTTATTCAAGAAGCTGAGGCAGAAGGATTGTCTGAACCCCGGAAGTTGAGGCTGCAGTGAGCCATGATGGTGCCACTGAACTCCAGCCTGGGTGACAAAGTGAGACATTGATTTAAGAAAAAAAAGCTCCACCTTGGACTTTACTTCTAATCTATAGAATATAAGTTCAAATGAGAAGTCATTAAGAATTGTAGCAAGCACTGAGGAGCTCTGTTAGATGGAGCTGAGGTTTACAGAAATGATGGACAGAGCTCACTGGTGACCATGCTCAGGGCTCCATCAGATGCTCAACCAGCCAGCACGTCACACAGATGTGATGGAGAAGCATTCCTCCTGCAGTGTGGCTTTGTTCAGCCTTGAAAGTCATTCTTCACATTCTGGTTCAAGCATTTGCATATGGTGTAATAATATGCCCAACCACATGAGTTGGTTTTATTCTTGAACAGATGAAGAAAACCAGCAACTATTAATAACTAGCCAACTCTTCAATCAGTGGTTTACACAACGGTCTAGTCATCTTGAGATGTTCTGATATCATTTTTTCAACCCGGAGGAACTCAAATGCGCTACAAAAAAGGTACCTGCACACGCATGTTTATTGTAGCACTATTCACAAGAGCAAAGACTTGGAACCAACCATGCTGCCCATCAAAACTGCACTGGATAAAAAAAATGTGGTACATATACGTGATGGAATATTACACAACCATAAAGAAGGACAAAATTATGAACTTCTCAGCAACTTGGATGGATTTGGAGTCTATCATACTCAGCGATCTATCACAGAAACAAAGAATTGAGTACCACATGTTCTCACTCGTAAGTGGATCCTGGACACATGTCATAGTACCACAAAAAAGGGATTGGCAGTGAGGAGACACTGCCAGGGGAGGGGGGTGGACATAACATCAATAAGGGTGCCTGATCCTAATCCAGGCAAAGTGAGGTCCAATGGGAGGTCCCAAACTTTACTGGTACATAAACTGCTTATGTACGCAGTCCTGACTTGTATCTCACAACTTTAAAATAAAAAAAAATATGGCTGCATAATATTCCATTGTGTATATGTACCACATTTTAAAACTCCAGTCCACCTTCGATGGGCAACATGGTTGGTTTCATGTTTTTGCTATTGTGAAAAGAACTGCAACAAACATGCGTGTGCAGGTATCTTTTTTGTAGAATGATTTGACTTCCTCCGGGTATCGTCCCAATAGGGGGATTGCTGGGTCATATGGAAGGTCAATTTCTAGTTCTTTCAGAAATTGCCACACTGTCTTCCAAAGAGGTTGCACTAGTTTGCATTTCCACCAGTAGTGTAGAAGCGTTCCTTTTTCTCTGCATCCTCGCCAGCAAAATATGTGGACTTCGCAGCAACTTGGATGGATGTGGAGTGATCTATCACAGAAATAAAAAACAGAGTACCATATTTTCTCACACATAAGTGGACCTTGAACAATTATAATACTATAAGAAAGTGTTTGGCAGTGATGGGAAACTGTCGGGGGAGTGGGGTGGGATTGGCAGTTGAGGGAAACTGCCGGGGGACGGGAGGGGCATACCTCAACAAGGGTAGCTGCATAATCAATGTTTGTATACCTAACCCTGAATTGTACACCACATCTTTACAATAAAAAAATAAAAATAAAAATAAAAACCAACCCAAAACAAAAACTTGAGAAATGTTGACCCTGAAGGAATAGATAAGGTAACTCATTTAAGAACCATGAAGTAGGCCTAAATGAAGTAATAAAAACCATCGTGGCTGAGTGTGGTGGCTCAAGCCTGTAATTCCAGCACTTTGGGAGGTTGAGGTGAGAGGATTGCCTGAGCCCATGGGTTGAGAACAGCTTGGGCAACTTGATGAGATCTCGTCTCTACAATAAATAAAACACTTAGCTGGGTATGGTAGCACGCATCTGTAGTTCTGGCTACTTGAAAGGCTGAGGCGGGAGTATCGCCTCAGCCCAGCAGGTTGACGCTGGGGTGACCATGAGTGTGCCACTGCACGCTAGCCTGGGCACCAGAGTGAGACGCCAACTCAAAAAAAACCACAACAAACTTTACTCTGTATTTGATATTACAGAATGATACTTCTTCTAAAAGAAATACTTATTTTTGTGCTTGAGGCAATTCAGAAAGTATAATAAAATGAAAAAATCATTTTTTGATGTCTGTTTAAGATTTGCCACTACACCCTCCATACGAAATGATCTGAAAAATTAAACCAGCAAAAAGTAAAAACAAATTTCTCTACATCATGCATTTTTATAAAAAAGAATTATAGCTTCTCTGTCTCTCTTGGAATTGTATCCAAATTAGTATTAATTTGTATTATTTGTATTAATTAGTATTAATGCATCAAAGTTGTCTTTTCCTTGGAAACATACCACTTCAACTTTTGGAGCTTAGTTTCTTCTAAGTAATGGAAGAATGCTGGGTGAGGCGGCTCATGCCCCTAATCTCAGAACTTTAGGGGAGGCAGGAGAATTGCTTGAGCCCAGCAGTCCGAGACCAGTCTAGGCAACATAATAAGAATTCCTCTCTATATAAAAAAAAAAAATGCTGGGCATGTTGGCATATACCAACAGTCCCAGCTACTTGAGAAGCTGAGGTGGAGGGATCATCTAAACCCAGGAGGTCAAGGCTGTGGTGAGCTGTGATCATGCCACTATGTACTCCAGGCTGGCAAACAGAGGGAAACCCCAACACATAACAGCAACAGCAACAAAAAATAAAGATAAAAGGGGGGATACTGGCTCTGTGTATCTCATGGTGTAGTTGAAATGAAGATGAAAACTTTTGTAAACTACAAAAAAGCCATAGAAGTGCTGGTGGCATATGTTAGTTGATACCAATTTAGAAGATACTTGCTCCATTTTTATCTATTCCTATCCTAGCTACCATAGTAAGTGTTAATATAGTCCATTAATGGTAACATGCTAGTGAGGTAAAAATATTCCAAGATAAGCCGGGCTCGGTGGCTCAGCCTGTAATCCTGCACTTTGGGAGGCTGAGGTGAGTGGATTGCCTGAGCCCGCGGGTTCAAGATCCTCCTAGGCAACTTGGCGGGACCTCATCTCGACAATAAATCAAAAAATCAGCCGGGCGTGGTAGCGCATGCCTGTCATTCCGGCTACTTGGAAGGCTGAGGCGGAAGGATCGCCGGAGCCCAGCAGGTCGAGGCTGCGGTGGCCGGGAGCGGCCACTGCACTCCAGTCTGGGTGACAGAGTGAGACTCCAACTCAAAAAAAAAATACTCCAAGATAAACTAAACAACAAAATCTTTGAAGTGTATATACAGCTTTTAAAAATGTAATGACTATTAAGAATGTGATAGGATGTCTGTGAAAATCAATGAAATTTAATATTTCATTTCACTTTTTTGAAATCTATGTAAAAATGATATGATCACATTTTTATCTGAAACAACCAAAGTATCAAGTGACTGGTTGATAGACTTTTGAAGACCACCTGTATATGCAGACCCTGTTTGTAGAAACACAGTCCTACATCAATGGAATGGAATCCGTTTCCAACGTGGACATACGATGGCGAAGGTCTCTCGACCACCGTGATTGCAGAACTGGCGAATAAGGCTCTTCCCAGGCTGTTAGTTGATCACACAACTTCAGTGTTTCTGAGAGTCCCTGGTTTACTTCCACTCCTTTCAACACCATTGGATGTCTTAAATCAGAAGGATACCTCATTTATGATAATTTTGTGGATGGAAAAAATAAGATGAAAGTCAGAGGTTTTCCCAAGGTGTTAGAACGTGTGTGATCATCACCTAAATTTAATTCAGTTCTGATACTTGGGTGTGGGGTGATGTATATTGGCTGGAACAAACCCTTCTTGACTTTTTAATTTCACAAAAAAATCCTCTTTATACATTCTTACTTGATTTTGTTTCTTTTTTCTTCCTTCCCTTCCTTTCCCTCTCCCTCTTCCCTTCCTCCCCCCCTCCCTCTTTCTTTCTTGAGTCAGGGTCTCACTCTGTAACCCAAGCTGGAGTGCATTGGCACGATCATGACCCACGGCAGCCTCAACCTCCTGGATAAGACAATCCTTCCATCTCAGCCTCCCAAGTAGCTGGGACTACAGACATGCACCACCACACCTGGCTGCTTTTTTGATTTTTTTGTAGAGACGCAGTCTCGCTATGTTGCCTAAGCTGGTCTCGAACTCCTAGGTGCAAGCAGTCCTCTCGTATTGGCCTCCCAAAGTGCTGGGACTACAGGCGTGAGCCATCATACCCAGCCTGATTTTGTTTCTTGATTTAACTCCAGCTTTTATCATATGGCATTCAATCCAGACATCTGAACCAAACTCGTTTTTTTTTTTTTTTTTTTGAGTTCGAGTCTCACTCTGTCACCCAGACTGGAGTGCAGTGGCCGCTCCCAGCCACCGCAGCCTCGACCTGCTGGGCTCCGGCGATCCTTCCGCCTCAGCCTTCTGAGTAGCCGCCATGACAGGCATGCGCTACCACACCCGGCTGATTTTTTGATTTATTGTAGAGATGAGGTCTCTCTGCCCAGGCGGGTCTCGAACCCGCGGGCTCAGGCAATCCACTCACCTCAGCCTCCCAAAGGCGTGGGATTACAGGCTGAGCCACCTAGCCCAGCAAACTCATTGTTTTAACTTCATACAAATGTTCAAAAAACCAGGGAGTAGGAATCTCCCATTAGCGTGGCCTTTTGGATGGGAGAGAAGGGAAGAGCCCTTGCAGCCATGGCTGATTAAAAGGAAACCAAACATGAATCATCTGAACAGACCGCTTTGCATCTGATGAGCTGAAAAACTGTTGACTCACTAACCTACATTCCTCCCTGCTTACACTATTAACCTGCTTTAGTGACAGGGTATGCTAAGTAACCTGGATCCTTAATATAAAACACTTCATTCAAAATTTGTGCTTCTTCAGCTCCATGTGGGAGGTACATTGTTACAAGCAGAAAAGAACCAAGAGGTAGATGCTGAGGGAAGAGTTGAAAGAAATCCTGTCTTCCTAAATGTGGTTCTGATTACGTATTCCAGGAGAACAGTCAACATTTTGGGGCAATCTTACTTAAAAGGAAATTTAAGAACAATTCTTACCCAAATGAAAAGATTCTTTGTTCACATCCTGAATATTTACTGACCTCCAAGCTAGGTGATTGAATTCATTTTTTTAATTCTCACTGGTTGAATGGCTGGGATGTGGACGGGGCAGATTTCACATGAAACCACCACCATCTTCCCTCTTGACTTCATGAAGTGCCCTGGGCAAAACTGTGAAAAAATAATCTTGTCTTTCCTGCTTTTACTTGAAAAAATTGTGGGAAAATATATATAACGTGAAATTTACCACCATAACCGTTTTAAAGTGTGTGGTTCAAGAGTGTTAAATACATTCCCATTGTTGTTCATCCAGTCCCAGAACTTTTTCATTTGTAAAACTGAAAATCTCTACCCACTAAAACTCACTCTCCAATTCTTCGTCCTCCCAAACCCTGGCAACTACTAGTCCAGTTTCTGTTTCTATGAATTTGCTACTTTCGTATAAGCGGAGTCATATAGCATTTGTCTTTTTGTGACTGGCTTATTTCACTTAGCATAATGTCCTCAGGGTTTATCCACTTAATAGCATGTGTCAGAATTTCCATCCTTTTAAGCCAGGGATGCAGGTGTGCACCTATAGTCCTAGCTACTAGGGAGACTGAGGTGGAAGAATCACCTTAGCCCAGCAGGTGAAGGCTGCAGTGAGCTTTGATCATACCATTGCACTCCAGTCTGGGCGACAGTGAGACTCCAACTCAAAAACAAACTCTTCCTTTTTAAGGCTGAATAACAGTCCATTGTAAGTATTTACCACATTTGTTTACCCAATCATCTGTGGATGGACACTTGGGCTGCTTCTATTAATACCTCTTGACTATTGTGAAAAATGCTGCTAGCAATGCAGGCATGCAAATGTCTCTTTGAGACCCTGCTTTCAATTATTTGGGGCATGTACCTGGATGTGGGATTGCAGGATCATATGGTAATTCTGTTTTTAGTTTTTTGAAGCATTGCAGTACTGTTTTCTGTAGCAGTTGCACCATTTTAGCTTTCCGTTAACAGGGCAGTGGGTTCCAATTTCTCCACATTCTCATCAACACTTATTATTTTCTGTTTTTTTTTTTCCCCCAATAGTAGACATCCTAATGAATATAGGGTCATATTGTGGTCTTGGTTTGTATTTCTCTAATGATTCATGACTTTGAGCATCTTGTTATATGCTTGTGGTTATTTGCATATCATCTTTGTTGTAATGTCTACTCAGTCTTCATTTTTTAACCTTTCTCCCTCATCCATGTCCCTCACCTATTTACGTCCCATCTGGATTCTAGATGAGACGTAGGAGTTGTGAGAGTTTCCAAGGATATGTACAAGAAGATGAAATCACTGAGAAAGTGGGGTGAAAGGAAGTACAATGAGGAAGACAAGGTGGAACCAAGGGGCCGGATAAGGGCACAAAGCATCTCAAAGACCCTCTCGGGTTGCTGCAAACTCCTTAGCAGCCAGGACAGAGGGGAAAACATAATCTTTTATTTTTTTTGAGTTGGAGTCTCTGTCACTCAGGCTGGAGTGCAGTGACATGATCATGACCACTGTAGCCTCTACCTGCTGGGCTAAGGCAATTGTTCCAAGTAGCTGGAAAACTATAGGTGCGGGGTACCATGCCTGGCTAATTTTGTTGATTATTATAGAGAGGAGATCTTGCCATGTTACCTACGCTGATCTCAAAGCCCTGGGCTCAGGCAATCCTCTCTCTTTGGCTTCCCAAAGTGCTGGGATTACAGGCATGAGCCACCTTGCCTGACTGTTTTTTGGTTTTTTTTGGTATTTATTTATTTATTTCTGAGTTGAAGTCTCACTCTGTCCCCCAGACTGGGGTGCAATGGGATGATCACGGCTCATGACAGCTTCGACCTCCTGGGCTCAGGTGATCCTTCCATCTCAGTCTTCCAAGTGACTGGGACTGCAATTGCACACCACCACACCCAGCTAATTTTTATATTTTTTGTAGAATCAAGGTCACACTGTGTTGCTTAGGCTGGTTTCTTTTCTTTTTTTCATTTTAAACATATTTATTTATTTATTTATTTATTTTAAAGTTGTGGGGTACAATTCAGGGTGAGGTACACAAATATTCATTGCGCAGGTATCCTTGTCGATGAAGTGCACCCCCCGACCCCAGGCAGATATCGACTACTGTCGATCCCACCTCCCCATTCCCCTCCCCCCTGCAATTTCCCACTACTGTCAATGCTTTTCTTTTTTTCCCCCTCTGTTAATTTTTATTTTAAAATTGTGGGGTACAATTCAGGGTGAGGTATACAAATATTCATTGTGCAGGTACCCTTGTTGATGAGGTGTGTTCCCCCTGCTCCAGGTTGATGTCAACTACTATCAATCCCACCTCCCCATCCCCCTGCAGTTCCCTGCTACTGTCAAGCTTTTTCTTATAGTATTATGGTAGTTGTTCAGGGTTGACTTAGGAGTGAGAACATGTGATATTCAACATGTTTGAGTTCCTTGTAGATCCTTGATGTTAGGCTTTTGTCAGACACAGATTGGCAAATATTTTTTCCCCAGTCTGTGGGCTATCTCCCTGCTCTCTTGATGGTTTCTTTGGTTTTGCAGAAGCTTGCTAATTTAATGAGGTCCCACTCGTCTATCTTATCTCTTGTGGCCTGGGCACTTCGGGTTTTGATCAGGAATTGGTTGCCAGTTCCAACTTCCATAAGAGTATCTCCTGTATTTTCTAAGGTTCTTACACTTTGAGGTTTTACATTTAGGTCTGTGATGCATTTAGAGTTAATTTTTGTGTATAGGGCAGGTAGGGATCCTGTTTCAATCTTCTGCATGTGGTCAGCCAGTTTCCCAGCACCATTTACTGAATAGATTCTCCTCTCTCCAGTAATGGGTGTTGGAGGCTTTGTTGAAGATGAGTTGGTTGAGAAATTGAGGTTTTGCTTCTGCAATCTCAATTCTATTCCATTGGTCTATATGCCTATTCTTGTACCAATACCAGGCTGTTTTGATTATTGTAGCTTTATAATAAAGTTTAAAGCCTGGGAGTGTAATACCTCCTGCTTTGTTTTTTTTGCTGAGGATTGTCTTGGCTGTTCTTGGTCGTTTATGTTTCCATATGAATTCCTGTATTGTTTTTTCTAGATCTGAGAAGAATGTTGCTGGTAATTTGATGAGTATTGCATTAAATCTGTAGATTGCCTTTGGCAAAATGGACGTCTTAACAATGTTAATTCTTCCAATCCATGATCATGGAATATTTTTCCACTCGTTTGTGTCATCTTTGATTTCCTTGAGCAGTGTTTTGTAGTTTTCAGGTATTTCAATCCTTTTCTTATAGTTTTATAGGTTGGTTTCAAACTCCTGGGCTCAAGCAATCCTTCTGCCTCAGCCTTCATTGCAGGTGATTCAATAGTAATTTTCCTGTTTCTGTCTTGAGCATCCCAAGTTGCAGACAGTGGTGGGAGGCCCAAGAGAGCTTACCACAGACAGTCTGCAAAGAAACCAAAGCAAAATGTCCCCTGGTCCCTGTTCTGGGTGATATGGCTTGTTCCAAAGGTCAGGTTGCATGTGGAGGGATGGACAGACTGCCAGATCTCCATGAAGACAACACCTTACATCCAGGAGCATCTAAGATTCCAGTTTTAGGTTCCAAAGCCATGTCCCCAAGAGGGGGAAAGTCAGTATGACTGGTTAAGAGCAGAATGAGCATCAGTGTAATATTTCCTTTTTGAAAATATGGCACTTTGCAAGTCATAGGCTGTTCTGGCCCGGGCTCCTGTGTCCTCATGCAAACAGAGCCTGAGCCTGGGGCTTGAGTCTGAGCAGTTGATTTGGGAATGTGATCCTTGGAGCTGAGAGAAGGGTTAGGGAGTGGAGCAGAGAAGGAGCAAGCACCAACACATGTTGCCTTGTCAGGTAGGTCACCACCTTGGATGAGGCCATTGGAAGGTGGCCCAGAGCTTTCCCTGGGAGAGCTCACTGGGCTTTGGCTCCAGTTCCCCACTGGCCAAGAGTCGTCCCGGGGTGTCAATGTCTTTGCACTTCAGGATTACTTGTGGGTGTGTGTCTAGTGGGTGCTTCATCCTGAGGCATGAGCCCTGGGTGGGGAATGAGAGGTTCCTGGCACAGGGATGGCAAAGGGTTCTTAGATACACTTGCAGGAAGCTGGCGAGGGTTTCCACAGAGATGGTGACTGCAGCACTGCTAGGTCAGAGGTAAGGCCAAGAGGATGTGAAACCTGCGTGTTGGACCCAGACTCATGTTTCTCTGCCTTTCTACACAGCACAGGCTTCATGGCCCACAAGGGCTGCCTGGAGCTCCAACCTCATTTGTGCTTTCTAGGCAGCAGGAAGGAAGAAGAGAGGGAGAGGAAAGTCCTTTCTGCTTGCTCTCCTTTGTTCAATATTGAGATGCATAGCCACAACCAACCTCCAAGGATCCTGGGAAATGTTGTTTTTATACTAGCAATGTGCCAAGGTAAAAATTGGGATTCTGTGAATAGAGAGGAAGAAACAATCAATGTCAGAGGAGACAAATAACAGTTTCTAGGGCCGGGCACAGTGGCTCACACCTGTAACCTCAGCACTTTGGGAGGCCGAGACTGGAGGACTGCTTGAGGTCAGGAGTTCAAGGCTAGTCTAGGCAACATAGTGAGATTTCATCGCTACAAAAAATAAAAACTAAAAAATGACTGGGCATGGTGGTGTATACCTGTAGTCCTAGCTACTTGGGAGGCTGAGGCAGTAGGATTGCTTGAGCCCAGGAGTTCAAGACTGCTGTGCTATGATTGCGCCATTGCTCTCCAGTCTGGGTGACAGAGCAAGGCCCTGTCTCTAAAAACAAACAAACAAAACGACAACAAAACAAAACCACTTTTTAGCACTGTGATATATTTAGAATTTCTTCTAAGACTGCCCTTTTTTTTGTTGGGTTCTTCCGGTCCTCAGGCCTTTGGTCCTGGCTGCTTGCCTTGCTGTCTTAGAGGATACACCTCATTCCTCCTGGCTAAGAAAGGGCTCCCTTTTGTGTCAAATGAAGCTGGTCTGTGGCTGCTGCAACCTACAGGGCAGCCTTGTGGGTTTCCTAACTCTGTCTCAATTCTTCTTCACCTGCCAGTGACGGTGCTGCCCCTGGGGAGATCAGCAGACCACCTGCCACCCCTCCTCCAAGGTTTGCAAACGAAACATCAGAGGACCCGCACGCCTGTAGTTCCAGCTACTTGGAAGGCTGAGGGGGAAGGATTGCCAGAGCCCAGCAGGTCAAGGCTGCGGTGGCCGGGAGCGGCCACTGCACTCCAGTCTGGGTGACAGAGTGAGACTCCAACTCGAAAAAAAAAAAAAGAAAGAAACATCAGAGGATCTGGGCTATTCCCAGTGCCCCTGAGAAGCTCTAAATGAGAAAGGTAGAGGTTCCAAGGATCTTTTTTTTTTAAAAAATTATTTATTTATTTTTTATTATGAAGTTGTGGGGTACAGTTAAGGGTTAGGTATACAATTGCGTTTCATTCAGGCACCCTGTTGATATGGGGTGTTTCCCCGTTCCCAGACAGATATTTGCTACTGTTAATCCCATCTCCCTCCCCCCACCATAGTTTCCCAGTACTGTCAGTCATTTTCGTATAGTATTGCATTGGATGTTTAAGGTCCATTATATGAGTGAGAACATGTGATACTTGGATCTTTGTTTCTGTGAGAGGTCACTCAGTATTACAGACTCTAGTTCCATCCAGGTTGCTGCGAATTTCATGATTTTGTTCTTTTTTATGGCTGCGTAGTATTCCATCGTGTATATGTGCCACATTTTTTAAATCCAGTCCTCTTTTGACGGGCAGCATGGCTGTTTCCAGGTTCTTGCTATTGTGAACAACGCTACGATAAACATGCGTGTGCAGGTATCTTTTTTATAGAGTGATTTGTGTTCTTCAGGATATATTCCCAGTAGGGGGATTGCGGGGTCATATGGGAGGTTGGTATTTAGAGCTTTTAGGAATCGCCACACTGCTTTCCACAGAGGTTGGAAAACTGGCTGACCACATACAGAAGATTGAAACAGGACCCCTATCTATCCCCATGCACAAAGGTTAATTCCAAATGGATCCGAGACCTAAATGTAAAACCTCAAACCATAAGAACCTTAGAAAAGGAAGGAAATACCCTCATGGAAATCGGAACTGCACTAGTTTACACTCCCACCAACAGTGTAGAAGTGTTCCCTTTTCGCCACACCCTCTCCAGCAGCTGTTATTTTTTGACTTGTTGATAATTGCCATTCTGACTGGGGTTAGGTGGTATCTCAGTGTGGTTTTGATTTGCATCTCCCTGATGATTAGTGAGGTTGAACATTTCTTCATGTGTCTGTTGGCTGCTCGGATGTCTTCCTTTGTGAAGTGTCTGTTCATATCTTTTGCTCATTTTATAATGGGGTTGTTTGTTTTTTTCTTTTCAGCACGTTTGAGTTCCTTGTAGATCCAGGATGTTAAGCCTTTGTCTGACCTGGTGTTGGCAAATACTTTTTCCCAGTCTGTAGGATGTCTCCCTGCTCTCTTGATGGTTTCTTTGGCTTTGCAGAAGCTTGTCAGTTTAATAAGGTCCCACTTGTCTATCTTCTCTCTTATGAGCTATGGGTTTTGGGTTTTGTTCAGGAATTGGATGCCAGTTCCGATTTCCATGAGGGTATTTCCTTCCTTTTCTAAGGTTCTTATGGTTTGAGGTTTTACATTTAGGTCTCGGATCCATTTGGAATTAACCTTTGTGCATGGGGATAGATAGGGGTCCTGTTTCAATCTTCTGTATGTGGTCAGCCAGTTTTCCCAGCACCATTTACTGAATAGGTTCTCCTCTCCCTGGTGGTAGGTGGTGGAGGCTTTGTCGAAGATGAGTTGGTTGAAGAATTGAGGTTTTGCTTCTGGAATCTCAATTCTATTCCATTGATCTATATGCCTGTTCCTATACCAGTACCAAGCTGTTTTGATGATTGTAGCTTTATAGTAAAGTTTGAAGTCTGGTAATGTGATAGCACCGGCTTTGTTTTTTTTTTGCTGAGGATTGTTCTGGCTATTCTTGGACGTTTGTGTTTCCATATGAATTCCTGTGTTGTTTTTTTCTGAGAAGAATGTTGCTGGTAATTTGATGGGTATTGCATTGAATTTGTAGATTGCCTTAGGTAAGATGGACATCTTCACAATGTTGATTCTTCCAGTCCATGAGCATGGGATATTTTTCCACTTGTTTGTGTCAACTTTGATTTCTTTGAGCAGTGTTTTGTAGTTTTCCTTGTAAAGGTCTTTCATGTCTCTGGTTAGGTAGATGCCAAGGAATTTCATTTTTTTGTGGCTATTGTGAATGGAATTGTATTTTTTATTTGGGTTTCTGTTTGTTTATTATTGGTGTAGAGAAATGCGATTGTCTTTTGTACATTTATTTTGTATCCTGAGACTTTGCCACAGGCCTTTATCAGTGTAAGGAGGTTTTTGACAGATTCTCTTGGGTTTTCAAGGTACACAATCAAATCATCTGCAAAGAGAGATAACTTGACTTCCTCTTTTCCTATTTGGATACCCCTGATTGCCTTCTCTTCTCTGATTGCTTGAGCCAGGACTTCCAATACTATGTTGAACAGGAGGGGTGAGAGTGGGCATCCTTGTCTTGTTCCAGTTTTCAGGGGAAATGGTTCTAATTTTTGTCCATTTAGGAGTATGCTGGCTGTGGGTTTCTCTTAGATGGCTTTTACTATTTTGAGGTATGTTCCCCGTATGCCTAGATGTTCAAGGGTTTTTATCAAGAAGGGGTGCTGGATTTTATCAAAAGCTTTTTCTGCATCTAATGATATAATCATGTGGATTTTGTTTTGACATCTGTTGATGTATTTAATAACATTTATGGTTTTACGAATGTTGAACCAGCCTTGCATCCCAGGAATGAAGCCTACTTGGTCATGATGGATGATTTTTGAGATATATTGCTGAATCCAGTTTGCTAGGATCTTGTTGAGAATTTTAGCATCTATGTTCATCAAAGATAATGGCCTGTAGTTCTCTTTCTTTGTTGAATCTTTACTTGGCTTGGGTATCAATGTGATGTTGGCTTCGTAAAATGATTTGGGGAGCGTTCCATCTTTTTCAATCGCCTGAAATACCTTCAGTAGGATTGGTATCAGCTCCTCCTTAAATGTCTTGTAGAATTCTGATGGAAAGCCATCTGGTCCAGGGCTTTTTTTTGTAGGAAGTTTTCTTATTACGTAGTCGATTTCCTTGATTGTTATTGGTTTATTTAGGGTCTCAATTTTTTCTTGTTCCAACTTAGGTAGGTTGTGTGATGTCAGAAAGTCCTCCATTTCCTTAAGGTTTTCAAGTTTGTTTCCATACAAGTGTACGTAGTAGTCTCTAATGATCTTTTGTATTTCTTCAGGGTCAGATGTGACTTCATCTTTTGTGTTTCTGATTGTGCTTATTTGGCTTTTTTTTTTTTTTCTTGGTCAGTCTAGCTAGGGGACCATTGATCTTGTTTATTCTTTCGAAGAACCAGCTTTTTGTTTCATTGATTTTTTCTATTATCTTTTTGTCTTCTATGTCCTGGATTTGGGCTTTTATTTTGGTGATCTGGATTCTTCTGCTGAAATTAGGGTTTTTGTGGTCTTGCTTTTCCAGCTTTAGGTGGCTTGTTAGGTTGTGAATTTCTGTTCCTTCCATTTTCCTCATGTGTGTTTGTAGGGATAAAAATTCCCCTCTTATTACAGCTTTTAAGTTGTCCCAGAGATTTTGGTAAGATGTTTCTTCATTTTCATTTGTTTCCAGGTATCTTTTGATCTCGGTTTTGATTTCATCATTGACCCAGGAGTTGTTTAGCATCATGCTGCTTAGTGTCCATGTCTTTGTGGGTTTTGGGGGGACCTTGTTGGTGTCAATGTTTATTTTTATTCCACTGTGGTCCGAGAAGGTGCATGGTAGAATTTCAGTCCTTTTAAATTTGCTTATGCTTGATTTGTGTCCAATTATGTGGTCGATCTCAGAATATGTTCCATGCAGTGATGAGTAGAATATGTATTCTGTGGTCTTTGGATGGAGTGTTCTGTAGGTATCAATTAAGTCCATTTGATCCAGAGTCTTATTGAGGTTCTGGATCTCCTTGCTGATTTTTTGTCCTGATGATCTGTCTAGGGTTGTGAGTGGGGTATTAAAGTCCCCAGTTATGATGGTGTTAGAGTCTATGTCTTTCTTTAGTTTTCCTAGAAGTTGCTTTATGAATGTTGGCGCACCTATGTTGGGTGCATATATGTTTAGGATAGATATTTCTTATTGATGGAGTGAACCTTTTATCATTATGTAGTGGCCCTCTGTATCTTTTTTAATTTTTGATAGCTTAAATGGTATTTTGTCTGAAATTAGGATCGCGACTCCTCCTTTCTTTTGTGTTCCATTTGCCTGAAAATTTGTTTCCCATTCTCTTACTTTGAGTCTGTGTATGTCCTTTCTAGTGAGATGGGTCTCTCGAAGGCAGTATATTGTTGCCTGGTGATATTTTATCCATTTTGTCATTCTATGTTTTTTCAGTGGTGCGTTTAGTCCATTCACATTCAGACTAATTATTGAAATGTGAGAGTTCGTCCCTATCATGGAGTTCTTATTGAGTTGTTGTTCTTCCACTTGGTTTTTTCTTTTTGTCTTTCTTTTGGTTTGGGGGTTGGTTCATGTATATTTTAATCTTTTCCCTGTACTCTTGTGAAGAACATTGTTCTTTTTTCCTTTTCTTCTGTGTTTAGTACTTTCTTAAGTGTTTCATGTAGAGATGGTTTGGTGGCAGCATAAGTTCTTAGGGATTGGATATCTGGGAAAGATTTTAATTCTCCCTCACTGATGAAGCTTAGCTTGTCAGGTAGGTTATTCTCGGTTGAAATTGTTTAATCTTTTAGTACTTTGAAGATAGGGCTCCAAGCTCTCCTAGCCTGCAGGGTTTCTGCAGATAAATCTGCTGCTATTCTGATTGGTCTTCCATGGTAGGTGATCTGGCCTTTTTCTCTTGCTGCCTTTAGGATTTTTTCTTTTGTGCCTACTTTATTTAGGCGAATTATTATGTGTCTAGGAGTTGGTCTTCTCATTTGTTGTCTTGCAGGGGTTCTCTGAATCTCTTGTGTTTGAATTTTTGCATCACTGATTGGATAAGGGAAGTTTTCTTGAATGATCTCATGGAAAGTTTGTTCCAATGTGGTCTCTGTTTCTCTTTCTGCCGATTACTCCTAGGTTAGGCCTCTTGAGGTAGTTACTCATCTCTTGAAGTTTTTGTTCTGTCTTTTTGAGCTTATCTTCTGTGTTTTTAAGAGTTTGGGTTATTTCTATATTTTGGTCCTCAAGCTCTGAGATTCTTTCTTCTGCTTGGGTAATTCTGCTTTCCATGCTTATCAGTTTGTTATTTATTTCATTCACAGTATTCTTTATTACTGTTATCTCAGATATCAGCTCCTTCTTAGTTTCTTCTTGTGTCTCCTCAATTCTTTTTAATCTCTCCATTATTGTTTTGATATCTACATTTGCCATTTGAGACCCTTCATTCTGGGGGCTTTTCATTGTTTGCATTCCAAAGTTAGTTTTCTCAGCGTCTGTTCTCCCAGGTGTCTGGGAGAGACCCATACTCTTCTTTTGGTTTTTCTTCATTTCTGTAGATTTTTCTCCCTCTCCCCCTTTCCCTCCCCTTCTTCAATTCTGTTTTTGAAGGAAGGTGGGGTTGCTTTTATTTCTCTTCTGCAATGACCTGTTCTTCCTTATGAGGGTCTTCTGGCTTTGTTCACTTTTCCCTCTGCTTTACAGTCTGTCTATTCAGCAGTATGTAGTCTTGGTCTGTTCAGAGAATCTCACCAGTTCACCTATGCCGTCACCATCTTGCTTCCCTTTTTCGATTCCAAGGATCTTAACGAAACTCTAGTTTACAAAACCTCAGACATTAACAAAAGGTAGATTGGGATGTTTTATCCTTGTTTCCAAGCAGCCCCTGTCTTTCAGTTCTTTGTATGAGCTTTTCTTTATTTAATTCAGTAATAGAAGTCTTAATATAATTATACAAGTTAACAATGCATGGCACTATTTGCACTATTATCGGCCCATTTCACAGGCCAGACTACTTCCACACAGAGAGATTAAGGAACTTCCTGAGGTCCCACGGCCAATAAGTGATGGAGTCTGGACTAGAGCCCAGGCATTCTGGCTCCCTTGTCTCTCAAGAGGAGCCCTGCCTCTCTCGTATGGCTTCCTGAGGAAAATTAGAGAGACATGGGACAATTTTAAAAGCAAAGTCAAATTGCCCAGGCCAAGGTTCTCTGTGGAAGAAGCTGAGCAGTTTAAAGGGAAGGTGAGAGATGGAATGAGAATGGAAACATCCTCTTTGCAGGTGGGATGTGTGTGTGTGTTGAAGAGTGAAGACTAGAAAGCAGGCTGGTTGGATGTAGAGTGAATATGGGAAAGAGAGGAGTTGCGAATGACACCCAGGTGTCTGGTTTAAGAAGCCAGGTGACTGGAGATGCTATTCGCTGTGACATGGATGAGTGGAGGAGGAGGAGGATGATAATGGAGGGGAGGTCAAGAGATCCATTTTAAAGAGAGCCTGTGGAGTTTCAACAATTAACAGTCAGGTGGAAGAGGATAACCATCACAGGAGACAGAGGAGGTGTGGCCAGAGAGGTAGGAGAAATACCAGGACCACAGAGGTTCAGGGGAGACAAAGAAAGTTTCAACAAGGGAGCCATCAACTATCTAACGTTACTGAGAGCAAGAAGCAAACTGAAGTGTGTCCGATAGATTTGCTAACATCATTTATTTTATTTTATCCCCCTTCCCCCATTTTTTTTCTTTTTAATTTTTGTGTAGCCATGTGGTCTGGCTCTGTCGCCCAGGCTAGGGGGCAGTGGTGTGATCATATCTCACTATAACCTTGAACTCCTGGCTGGTGAATTTTAATTGTTTTTGTAGAGATAGGGCTTTGCTATATTTTCCAGGCTGGTCTGGCTCAAGCAAGCCTCCTGCTTTGGCCTCCCAAAGCATTGGGATGACAGGTATGAGCCACTATGCCTGGTTGGATTTGGTAGCAAAATTTAAAGGATACTTTAATAAAACTGGTAAGCGCATACTTTCCTTTTGGAAAAAATGTAATGGAAACGAGCCCAGTACAATATTGGGAGAAAATTGGAAGGTGGGTTGGGAGAAACTTTTGAAATTTTCAGTTGCCAAGGGTATTGCTAGAAAGGACCACTATTCCTCCCTCTGGTGACAGGAAAGGGACATGACTGGTTCTACCTTAACATTGAAGTTTTCTTTTTCTTTTTTTTTTTAAATTTATTTATTTTTTATTATGATGTTGTGGGGTACAGTTTAGGGTTAGGTATACAATTACGTTTCATTCAGGCACCCTGTTGATATGAAGTGTTTCCCCGTTCCCAGACAGATATTAATGAAATATAGTCAGGATGTTATTTTTTTGGAGAATAATGATCTGAGTAACTAAATTTTTACAAAGACAAATTTATGTGCATAAAAAGCAGTAAAAATAGGAAAAAATAGTTTCGCTAAAGTAAATTCTCAGAAATAGAAGATTTTTGAAAGCTATAGAATTATTTGGGATGAAAAATAATGACTCTTGGCTCTGGAAGAGAGTCCTAAATCATGGTTAGTGAGCAACCCTAAGTATCACCTGAAAAGGACTTGCTGTTTTGTGGAATAATTTCAGTTTTTAAAAGCATTGGTTTATTATGAGTGAGATGTGCTTCATGTTCAAGAGACTTATCTCCTTCCTTTGCAAGGTTTCCTACAACTTGATATCTGGATCTGTTTGAAAAGTTTCCTCAGCTGCTTCACTAATTGAATCTGTTCTCAAATTTAGGTCAAAATGGAACTTCAGTTTGAGAGCAGATTCACTGCCACTATAAAATAATGCTTGGAACCTCTCCGAAAGCTATAATTCCGGGACCTTTAAGTGAAAACGTAGCATCTTGCCAATATTTCATTCTTCTTAATTTATGTTAAACTTATAATCAAGGACATACAATGTGAGTAACTTTTATTGTGTTTGGGACAACAGATTCTACTCTGGAGAGTTTTATACAACATCTAAGACTGTATTCAGAACACACTGTCATTAGTGAAAGTTGGCGATTTGGAAGTATTCCAGTAAACTGGGAATTACCATCTTTTCCTACCCTAAGCATTTGAAATGAAATCAGTAGAAGAGTTTTGAAAGCTATAGAATTATCTGGGATGAAGAATAAAGACTCTTGGCTCTGGGAATGAGTCCTAAGTCATGGTTGGTGAGGACCCTAAGTATCACCTGAACAACAACTCTTTATTTATTTATTTATTTTTTTTGAGTTGGAGTCTCACTCTGTCACCCAGACTGGAGTGCAGTGGCCGCTCCCAGCCACCGCAGCCTCGACCTGCTGGGCTCCGGTGATCCTTCCACCTCAGCCTTTCAAGTAGCCGGAATTACAGGCATGCGCTACCACGCCCAGATTATTTTTTGATTTATTGTAGAGATGAGGTCTCGCTGCCTAGGTGGGTCTCGAACCCACGGGCTCAGGCAATCCACTCACCTCAGCCTCCCACAGTCGCGGGATTACAGGCTGAGCCACCGAGCCCGGCTACAACAACTCTTTATTAAACTATCCAAGCTAAAACAGATACTAAGTTCCCTAATAAAGCAAGTCTAAGGGCAAATAAACTCTAAATCCCTTTAACTAAATGATATTACTTGAATTCACTGAACTTAATAAGTGGAAATTCTCTGAAAGATCCACTGGCTATCTTTTCACTCACCCTGGAATTCTGCTAGTCTCCACATTTTCTGATCTGGATATGCTTGCAAGACTTGATTAAGACATTGCTCTTTATTATTTTAGTAGTTTTGTTGAGATATACTTCATTGCCATACAATTAAAAGCATATAATTCAATAGCTTTAGTGTATTTACAGAGTTATAACACCATCCCCACAAATAATTTTAGGTCTTTTTCATTCACCCCAAAAGGAAACCCTGTTTCTATAAGCAGACACTTCTAATTTCTCCCTAAACAGTCTATCACCTATTCTGAACATTTCAAGTAAGTGGATTTGTACAATATAGGGGTTTTGGGGACTGATTTATTTCACTTAGCATAATATTTTTAAGGATCATTCATATTATGGCATATATACACATTTCATTATTTTTTATTGTCAAATAACATCTTATGGTTTTAATATACCACATTTTATTTATCCATTCATTAGTGAATGAACATTTGAATTATTTTCACTTTTTTGGCTATTTTGAATGCCTCTATGAGCATTTGTGTACAAGTTTTTATGTGGGCGTATGTATTCATTTCTGTTGGCTATACATCTAGAAATGAAATTGCTGAATCATGTGGTAACTCTATGCTTAACCTTGAAGAACTGCCAAACTGTTTCCAAAAGCAGCTGCACCATTTTATATTCCCATCAGCAGTATATGAGGGTTCCAATTACTCCACATCCTTGTCAACACTTGTTATTATCTGTCTGTTTGATTATAGCCATCCCAGTGAATATGAAGTGGCTCTTTTTGTAGTTTTGGTTTTCATTTTTCTAATAATTAGTGATGTTGAGGATATTTTCAAATACTTATTGGCCATTTGCATATCTTTGGAAAACTGTCTGTTCAGGTTCTTTGCCCACTTTTTGTTGTTGTTCTTGGAATTTCACCCTGTCACCCAGGCTGGAGTGCAGTGACATGCTCATGGCCACCACAACCTTGACCCATTGGGCTCAGGTGATCTTTCCGCCTCTGCCTTCTGAATAGGTGAAACCACAGGCACCACCTTGCCTGGCTAATTTTTTGATTTATTGTAGAGATGAGGTCTTGCCAAGTTGTCCGGGTTGGTCTCAAATCCCTGGGCTCAGGCAATCCTTTCGCCTCAGCCTCCCAAAGTGCTGGGATTATAGGTGAAGCCATCACTCCTGGCCCTTTGTCCACTTTTAAATTAGGCTATTTATGTTTTTATTATTGAGTTGTAAGAGTTCTTTATATATTCTGTATACAATTCTCTTATCAGATATATAATCTGCAAATATTTTTTCACATTTTTGGGGTTATCTTTTCATTTTTCTGTTGGCATCCATTGAAGCACAAATTTTATTTTATATTTAACACTTTAAAAATAAAATGTTTAATATAAAACATCTTTTTTTAACTTTTAATTTTTTTTTTTTTTGAATTGGAGTCTCACTCGGTTACCCAGACTGGAGTGCAGTGGCCGGGGGCTCCGGAAATCCTTCCACCTCAGCTTTCTGAAGTAGCCGGAATTACAGGCATGCGCTACCACGCCCGGCTGATTTTTTGATTTATTGTAGAGATGAGGTCTCGCTGCCCAGGCGGGTCTCGAACCCGCGGGCTCAGGCAATCCACTCACCTCAGCCTCCCAAAGGTGCGGGATTACAGGCTGAGCCACCGAGCCCGGCAACTTTTAATTTTTTTATTTTGAAGATGTGGGGCGCAATTCAGGGTTAGGTATACAAATTTCAAACAAATACAAGGAAAAACATAACGAATCCCCTTTTTAGCACCGAGTTTCAACAGTTCGCCACTTTGGTTTTATTCATCCTTTCTCTCCATCACACTTTTGCTTTTCATTTTGCTTTGGGTTTTTTTGCATGTAAAAAATTAATATTATTTTTAATTGACAAATTATTGTTGTATGCATTTACGGGATACATTGTGATATTTTGATGTATGTATACATTGTGGAATGATTAAATCAAGCTAGTTAACATAACCATCACCTTACTTACTTGACATTTTTTTTTTTTTTTTTTTGAGTTGGAGTCTCACTCTGTCGCCCAGACTGGAGTGCAGTGGCCGCTCCCGGCCACCGCAGCCTCGACCTGCTGGGCTCCGGCGATCCCTCTGCCTCAGCCTTCCGAGTAGCCGGAATTACAGGCATGCGCTACCACGCCCGGATGATTTTTTTGATTTATTGTAGAGATGAGGTCTCGCTGCCCAGGCGGGTCTCGAACCCACGGGCTCAGGCAATCCGCTCACCTCAGCCTCCCAAAGGCGCGGGATTACAGGCTGAGCCACCGAGCCCGGCTCTTACTTGACATTTTTGTGGTGATACATTTGAAATTTCCTCCCTCAGTTATTTAAAAATATACATTATTCTTGACTATAGTTGCCCCGCTGTACAATGGCTCTCCAAATTTATTCCTCCGTCTAGCTGAAACTTTGTACCCTTTGATCAATGACTCCCATTTTCTTTCTCCCCTCACCCCCCAGGCTCTGCTGTCATCATTCTACTCTCTACTTCTGTGAATTCACTTTTTAAGATTCCACATACAAATAAGATCATGCGATAATTTGTCTTTCTGTGTCTGTCTTATTTCACTTAGCATAATGTTTCCTAGATTCATCCATGCACATCCAAGTGACAGAATTTCCTTTTTTAAAGGACTGAATAGTATATATATGAAATAGTAATAATATGTAATAGATATGCTGCGTTATCTTTATTCATCTGTGGATAAACACTTAGATTAGTTCCAGATCTTGGCTTTTGTGAATGACACTGCAATGAACATGAGATATTGATATCCCTTTGTCATATTGATTTCAATTTCTTTGGATATGTTCCCAGAAGTGGCATGGCTGAATCATATGGAAATTCCAGTTTTAATTCTTTGAAGAACTTCCATACCATTTTCCATAAATGGAAGAGTTTGAAGGATCAGTTGGTAGGTTGCTTGTATCTAGAAATTAATACATTTTTTCCCTAGGTTATTATTATGTGGTTTTAGTTTTCATTTTCCTAATGATTAGTCATGATGAAATTTTAAAAAAATGACCCTGTTGGCCATTTGTTTTTTTTTGGAGAATTGTCTCTTCAGGATCTTTGCCAGTACCATGCTGGTTTGATTACAATAGCTTTATAATATATTTTGAAATAAGAGAGTCTGATGTCTTCAGCTTTGTTCTTTTTACTAAAGATTGTTTTGACGATTCAGAGTGTTTTGTGGTTCCATAGGAATTTAAGTTTTTTTTCATTTCTCTGAAAACTGACGTTGAAATTTCGATAGAGATTGCATCAAATCTGTAGATCACTTTGGGTAGTATAAACAATTCAACGGTATTAAATCTTCTAATTCATGAACACAAGGTATATTTCCATTATTTCTGTTTTCTTCTATTTTTTCACCAGTGTTTTATAGTTTCCAGGATATAGGTCTTTCATCTCCTTGGTTAAATTTGCCTCTAAGTATTTTATTTTTTTCTTGTCTCCATTGTAAAATGAGACTGTTTTCTTAATTTCCTTTCTGGGTAGTGCATTATCAGAGTATAGAAATGGGATGAGGCTCAGTGGCTTACCCTTGCAATCCCAGCACTTTGGGAAGCTGAGGCAGGAAGATTGCTTGAGCTTGGGTTTGCCAACCTGGGCAACATAATAAGACCTTATCTCTAAAAAGAAAAAACAAAGAGCCAATTATGCTGATGCACACCTGTAGTCCTAGCTACCTAAGAGGCTGGGGTGGGAGGATTGAGTTTAAGAGTTTAAGGCAGGAGTGAGCTTTGATTGCACAACTGCAATCCAGCCAGGATAACACAGAGAGACCCTATCTTAAAAAAAAAAAATGCTAGTGCTTTTTGTATGTTGATTTTGTATCCTGCAACTCTCCTGAATTTGTTTATCAGTTCTAACAGTTTTTTTTTTCAGTAGAATCTTTAGGGTTTCTATGTATAAGATAACATCATCAGCAAACAGAGGCAATTCCACTTCTTCCTTTCCTATTGAAATGTCTTTTTTTTTCTCTCTCTCTTGCCTAATTGTTCCTAACTAGGACTTCCAATACTATGTCAGAAAGCACTAGTAAGCATGGGTATTCTTGTCCTTGATCTTAGAGGAAAAGCTTCCCATTTTTCACTTTTGAGATCTTTGTTAGCTATGGGTTTTTCATATAAGGGCTTTATAGTGTTGAGAGACATTACTGCTATACCTCGTTTGTTGAGAGTTTTTGTCATGAAGGTTATTACATTTTATTAAATTCTTTTTCTGCATTTTCTGAGATGGTCATATGATTTTTATCCTTTATTTTGTAAATGTAGCATTTATAGATTTGTGTATGTTGCATCATCCTTTCATTCCAGGGATAAGTCCCACTTGATCATTATGAATGGTTCTTTGGATGTGTTGTTGAATTTGGTTTGCTAATATTTTTGTTGAGGATTTTAGTATCTATGTTCATTAGGAATGTTGACATGTATTTTCTTTTTTTGTAATGTCCTCGTCTGGTTTTGGTGTCAGGGTAATGCTGGCTTCATAAAATGAAATTGAAACTATTTTTTCCACTTTAATTTTATGGAAGAGTTTGAAGGATCAGTATTAGTTTTTCAAGTGTTTGGTAGAAATTTAGCTGTGAAGCAATCTGGTCTTGGACTGTTCTTTGATAGGGAATTTTCATTACCAGTTCAATCTTCTTAGTTGCTACTGATCTGTTCAGATTTTTTTACTTCTTCATGATTCAGTCTTGGTAGGTTGTTTGCATCTAGAATTTAATACATTTTTTTCCCTAGATTATTTAATTTGTTGGCATATAATAGTTCATAGTAATTCCTTAGGATCCTTTGTATTTCTTTGCTATCCATTATAATGGCTTCTCTCTAATTTCTTATACTTTATTTGTGTCTTCTCTGTCTTTTTCCTAGTTAGTCTAGCTAAGGGTTTATCAATTTTGTTTATCTTCTCAAAAAACTAACTCTTAGCTTTGTTGATTTTTTTCTGTTATTTTTCTAGTCTCCGTTTCACTTATTTCTACTCTAATATTAATTATTTTCTTCCTTCAGCTCACTTTGGGCTTAGTTTCTTTTTCTGTTTCTTTGCGGTGTAATATTATTAGGTTCATGAAAAAGTAATTTCGGTTTTTGCATTGTTGATAATTGCTGTTTGATATTGGAATACATTCTTAAATAAATGTGGTCATGTTATATGTCATTTTAATGTGCATTTCTCACTCAATATGTTTATTGCTAATGACATTACTTTCTGTTTATTCTATATTTATTTTAGACAATGAAAATGATGTTAGACAAAAAGCAAATTTGAGTGATTTTCTTATTGGAGTTCAAAATGGGTATTTGTAAAGTAGTGGAGACAACTCACAACATCTACAACGCATTTTGCCCAGGAACTGCTAATGAATGTACAGTGCAGTGGTGGTTCAAGAAGTTTTGCAAAGGAGACGAGAACCTTGAAGATGAGGAGTGTAGTGGCTGGCCATGGAAGTTGACAAAGACCAATTGAGAGCAATCATTGAATCTGATCCTCTTACAACTACACGAGAAGTAGCTGAAGAACTCAACATTGACCATTCTGTGGCCATTCAGCTTTTGAAGGAAATTGGAAAGGTGAAAAAGCTTGAAAAGTGGGTGCCTCATGAGCTGACTGAAAATCAAAAAAATCTTTGTTTTGAATTGTTGTCTTTTCTTGTTCTACAAATCAACAACGAACCATTTCTCAATGGGATTGTGATGTGTGATGAAAAATGGATTGTATACAACAACCAGAGATGACCAGCTCATTGACTGGACTGAGAAGAAGCTCCAAAGCACTTCCCAAAGCCAAACTTGCACTCAAAAAAGGTCATGGTTACTGTTTGGTGGTGTGCTGCTGGTCTGATCCATTACAGTTTTCTGAATCCTGGAGAAACCATTATATCTGAGAAGTATGTTCAGGAAATCTATGAGATGCGCTGAAAACTACAAAGGTTGAAATCAGCATTGGTCAACAGAAAGGGCCTAATTTTTCTCCACAGCAATGCCCAACCATACGTCACACAACCAAGGCTTCAAAAGTTGAACGAATTGGGTTATGAAGTTTTGCCTCACCTACCATAGTCACCTGACCTCTCACCAACTGACTACCACTTCTTCAAGCTCTCGACAATTTTTTCAGGGAAATGCTTCCACAACCAGCAGGATGCAGAAAATGCTTTCCAAGAGTCTGTTGTATCCTGAAGCATGAATTTTTATGCTACAAGAGTAAACATACTTATTTTTAGTTGGCAAAGATATGTTGATTGTGATTGGTTCCTATTTTGATTAATTAAGATGTGTAAGCCCAGTTATAATGATTTAAAATTCTCAGTCTGAAACTGAAATATCTTTTGCACCAACTAATAGATTGTTTATTTGAGATTCTTTCTTCTTTTTTGATCTATGCATTTTGTTGCTATAAATGCAATAAAATCCAATCTATCTTTTTTCCCCTTTGTTGCTTGTGCTTTTTATGCCAGAAGGCTTTGCCTAATCTAAGACCACAAATATTTGTAACTATGTTTTCTTCTAAGAGTTTTATAGTTTTAACTTTTACATTTAGGTTTATGATCCATTTGGTGTTTTTGCATATGGTGTGAGGAATAGGTCCAACTTCATTCTTTTGTTTGTAGATATCTAATTGTCTTAGCACCATTTGTTGAAAAGACTATTACTCCCCTCATTATTAGTCTTGACATCAATTGACCATAAATATGAAGGTTTATGTGTGGACTCTGATCTATATGTCTACCTTTACGTCAATATCACATTGTCTTGTTTGCTGTTGCTTTTTTGAAATTGGAAAGTGTGAGTCCTCCACTTTGTTTATCTGCAAGATGGTTTTGACTGCTCTGGGTTGTTTATATTTCCACATAAATTTTAAATTTAGTTTGTAAATTTCTGAAAATAAAAAAGCCAGCTGGGATTTGTTATCTTAACAATGTTCTTACACTCTATCAGTGTGGGATGAAATGCCTTTCTATTCATTTAGGACTTAAATTTCTTTCAACAATGTTGTCTACTTTTAAGCATTTATACTTCTCTTAAAACATTTATTCCTAAAATGTTATTTTTGATATTATTGTAAATGAAATTATTTTCTCAAAATTTCAAATTATTAATTGCTATAGAGAAATAGAAATGATTTTTGTACACTGAGCTTGTATCTGGCAACCTTGCTGAACTTGTTCATTAGTTCTAATAGTTTTTTTTAACAGATTCATTAGGATTTTCTAGCTATAAAATCATGTCAAAATAGAGATAGTTTTACTTTCTTCTTTCCAATCTGTGTGTCCTTTATTTCTTTTTCTTGTCTACTTGCTTTGGTTATAATCTCCTGTACAATATTAAATAGAAGTGGTGAAAATGGACATCCTCGTGTTGCTCTTGATATTAGTGTGAAAGCATTTAGTCTTTTACTATCAAGCATGATGCTAACCGTGTGGTTATTTTTTTGGTAGATATCCTTTATCAAATGGAGGAAGTTCCCTTTGTTCCTAGTTTGCTGAGTATTTTTATCATGAAAAAGTGTTAGAGTCTGTCAAATGCTTTTGGCAACTATTGAAATGATCATGTGGTTTTGTCCTTTATTCTGTTGATATGATATATTAAATTAACTGATTTTTAACTGTGAAACCAATCTTGTACTACTGGAATTATTCTTTTGGTCATGATGATGAATCTTTGTCATATGTTGCTGGATTTGGTTTTCCTGTCTTTTGTTCAGGATTTTTATGTCTGTAATCATAAAAGATATTGGTCTGTATTTTCTTTTTTTATGATGTCCTTGTTTGATTTTTATATCAGAGTAATGCTGGCTCCATAGAATGAGTTGGAAGGTATTCCCTCTTCTATTTTTTTTGAAAGTTGTGAAGAATTGGCGTTAATTATTACTTAAACATTTGCAAGAATTTATCAGCGAAGCTATCTGGGCTTATGTTTTTCTTTGTGGGAAGCTTTGAAATTACATCAATTTTTTTTTTTTTTACTTCCCATAAGGTTACTCAGAGTTGTCTCTTTCTGAGTCAGTTTCAATAGTTACATTCTTTTAGGAATTTATTTCATCTATTATCTAAATGTGTCAGTATACAGTTTTGTTGTTATTGACCTTTACCTGAGAACAGTCCCACCTCCTTTTTCCATAGTTGCAGTGGCAGAGTTCCCTAGCCACATTTATAATGTGGGCTGGTCTTCCTAATTACCCTTGATAGGTCCATCTGACCAACTAGAGGTTGAGAAAAAGACTTTTTTCCTCCAATCACATGGGCTAGAAACACAAACTCAGAAGCTCTTGGCAACCACATTTGCCATCATGTTGCCTGGAAAATAGAGAAAACCCTTCTGTCACAAGAGGTATCTGTGAAGCTGACTGGAGGCAGAGGTTTGATTAGAATTAAAGCCCTGAGTTTAGTTCATTAGTGAAATTGGGTTGCATCCTTGCTGATGATTTCTCACTCTTGCTTCATTTTTTAAAGTCCTTTGAAAGGACATCTTTCAAGTACAATGAATAGAATCTTGACTAGTAGAGAACTTGGTCCTTGGTAGAGGGCAGTATAAGTAGCAGTAGAAATATCCTTCCTGTTAGTAGTCAGTGAACTGAAACTGGGCTATAAAATTACATGTCTGGGTAAATAATAACAGCTGCATTCCCTGTTATTCCCCATTTCTGAAACAAAAGTTAAGGTTTCTATTGGGAGACTGGAAAATCTGGCAATTAGGAAGAGAAGTTAGAGGATCTGGGTTCTCCAGAACCCCTTCCTGTATGTCCTTCCTGGACCAAGATAGAGTTTGAGGTACAGGGACAATATTCCAATGTAGCTTGAGAAGAAAATCCCCTTGATATCCTACCTCACATTCTAGTTTCCTATGGTTGGCCCCAAACCCAAGATTCGTTAATTGTAACAAAGGGGATGGGACAATTCTGCACTATTTCTGCTAAGAAACTGAAGCTGCATGAACATGGCCCTGTCCCCAGAATACCATTCCACAGACCTAGGACTTTAAAGGTGATGAAAAGATTTGTGTCATGGAGTATTATTAAGTGAGTTCTTCCAAATGGAACATATCAGTGACTCAAGAAATATACCAGTCATTTCATGTACTTTATTGTCTCTAATAGAAAGAGTAAGATACATATTTTGGGCCAGTGCCCAGTTGAAATGTTTTTTGTAGTTATATTGTTTTTTCCCCACATTCTTATATAGGGTAGAAATTGGTTACATTTATCATTTTGTCTACCAGTTGTAAAGTCAGAAAGAGTCATATCTGGAGCAGAGGGAGATTGCACTGAAGAAGCAGTGGACCTTATCTAGAGATCTTGAATGAAGAACAGTGACTCTGTGAAATCTCTTCCTGGTGTGGTAGCTGTGTGTGATTTGTCTGCCACTGGGGAGAAGATAGTTTTAGTTATGTTAAGTAAGTTCATTTTTGGAATTTTAGGTGCAGCAGAAGAGGGTGTATATGTGTTGAATAGAAAAGGGAAGGGATATATCAGATGATAGCCCTGCTTTTTTTGAGAATGACCTTCTTTTTTCATACATATGCTTAAAGTTGTGGGACTCTCAGCAGCAGTGTTTTAAAAAATACAGCATAGCCCATTGGCTGCTTTTGATTGGCTCAGAAGTGGCCATCTGACTCAAACTTGGCCCAAACCTCTTTCTTGGACCCTTTCACTATTTCATCAGTTCAATAATGAATGTCTTACTCAACCTGGGAATGCTGTGTGTTAAAGAGAGAAGGGGGGGAGAGAGAGAGAGAGAGAGAGAGAGAGAGAGAGAGAGAGAGAGAGAGAGAGAGAGGTGGAGGGAGAGAGAGATTGAGTTTAGAGTCTTATTCTTTTTCCAATGCCTGGACCAGTAACAATAAAGTGATTCAATGTCACCATTTCTCACCCAGTGGACTGAGGAGGAGAGGGAACTGGTATGCAACAAGAGAGAGGAAAGAAGGCAACACTCACAGCAGAGTAGAGATAAGAAATAAACTATTTGTTTTCAAGTCTCTGTTTTTAGCTTGTTCCTGGGGTCCCACTGTTTCCTGCCCTTGAGTTATGTGATCTACTCCTTACAATCAGCTTTCCTTCTTTGCTTGTGTTAAATTTAGTAGGGTTCTACTTCTAACCAAAAGAATATGAACTTATGCAATCTATTAAAGAGACATCATATCATTCTATTTGTCACACCTAATGGGAATCTTTTAAAAGACTGTTTTTATTAGTAGTATTTTTTTTGAGTCAGGGTGTCACGTTGTCACTCAGGTTGGAGCACAGTGGCATAATCATGGCATTTCAGCCTTGATCTCCTGGGTTCAGGTGATTCTTCTGCTTCAGCTCCCAAGTAGCTGGAACTACAGGTATGTACCACCATGATTTTTTCTTTTCTTTTTTTGGGGTAGAGTTGAGGTATTGCTATGTTGCCTAGGCAGGTCTTGAACTCTTTGCTTTAAGCAATCCTCCTGCCTTGGCCTCCCAAAGTACTGGGATTACAGATGTGGGCCACCAAGCCTGGTTTATGGTGATATTTCTAGTATAATGATTTGCTATGCAGGCAAAAACATGGCAATATCTTTCTTAGCCTATAAACTTCTTGAGTAAAAATATCTATCATTTCTTCTCCTTCTCTACCAACTTTTCCTTATCCTCCTCTTCTTTCTTTTTTGAATCTTCATCCTGCCTGTGCCCTTGGAGACTAGAACAATGATGGACATCAATGCGCATTCAATTAATTGTAGTGATATGAAATTCAGAGATCTGAACCACAAATAAAAAGGAGAGTAAAAAAGAAACCCCCTCACAATCTGCTACTAAGTAAATAAAACCATTTTCATTTCTCCCTCGACCCATTCTTTCATCATTTTGTATTTATTTGCAGTCCCAGAACAGACCCCGATTTTTAGTCTACCTTTTGTCAATAACAGTGTATTACAAACACACTTCCATGATGTTTACAGCCTTCAAAATTGCAATGATTATTGTTGCTTCAATAATAGAAAAAGATAAATTTAAGAAGTATTTTTACTGAATATTTCATAAGGCAAAACAGAAATGAAAAGTGCTTCCATCAGGGTCAACAAGCCAAATCTCTTGCTTTTCTCTTGTTTCACTATCTTCCCCAAGGAAACCACATCCTGCTCAGGTCCAACCCTGCTCTTCCTCCGTGTCTGTTTCTGTGTAGCTGAGCATGACTGGGAGGAAAAAACACAGCCACATCAACCGGTCTCACTTTCAGCTCCTGATCACCATCCCCAAGAGGGCCCTTAATAGTGAGCAGCAATCATTCTGCATTTCCTAATCGATTCATTCTCCTACTCTCCTAGAGATTATTTCATTCTTTAATCTCCACACTCTGACATTGCCTCCCCTACCCTTTATCTCAGCTGATGACTGCATTTTCTTTCATTGAGAAATGAGAGGCAATACGAAGAGACTTCACAAGAACCCAGTACCACCCCCTTTATCTATCTATCTCCATTTGTTCTGGTATACTCTGCCTTTCCTCCTATTGCTATGAATGAACCGAACACGCTCCTCTTTAAGGCCTACCCTCTCTTGGCACTGATTCTATCCTCTCACCAGCTCAAGGATTTTGCTCCAGTAATTCCCTGCATTTCTACCACCCCCATCTCTTGCAACACTATTCTCTTCCTCTTTACTGGATTTTTCTCACTAGACTATAAATGTGCTGGCACTTCTTTGCTTACGCACACACACACACACACAGACAGAGAGAGAGAGAGAGAGAGAGAGAGAGAGAGAGAGAGAGAGAGAGAGAGAAACTTCTCTTGATCCATTTCATCCTTTATCTACTGCTCCATTTTAAATCTTCCCTTGCAAACAAAATTCCTTGAGTCCAGTGGTTCTTACAGCATGTTACAAGGACCAGCAGCATCAACATCACCTGGGAGCATTTTAGAAATTCAAATTCTTGGGCTTTACACCAAATCTACTGAATAAAAAATTCTGGGGTTTGGATCCAGCAGTTTGTGCCTTAACAAGCCCTGTGGGTGATTGCAATGAATATTAAATGTTGAGAACCACAGTTCAGACATGGTTGTTTACTTCAGTTTCTCTTCTTTCATTCTCTTCGAAACACGTTCCAGCCAAGTTTTAGGTCCTCCCATTTCACAGAAGTTATTCTATCAAGGTCAAGAATTATCTCCCTTGGTGGGACCAGGTTTCTCATTTGTCAGAGGGGAAAGTTACAGAAAAGCAACAAAAGAAGGCTAGAATAAGCTTTAGTGGTAGGGTTAAAGTCAGAGATGTTAGTATGAACTTATGTTTAACTGAATATATGTAGATATAGATAGATATAAAAGCAATTACCTATATGTGTGTGTAGATATGGGTGATTCTATATTTATATATTTCCTAGCTCTTCTTACTGTGAGGACCCTGGAGCAAGGACATCCCAGTAGCAATGAGCACACCCAGTGCCTAGATCTTGGTTTCTAATATCATTCTTTAACAAAACGAACTAAGGCCTCTTGGAGAAGTGTCTGATTTTAAAGCTGAGGCAGGGAAAATACAAAATGAGTTGGAGCTTCTTGTAATAACAGAAAGTGAGAATGTGTTTAAAAAAAAAAGAAGAAGAAGAAGAAGAAAAAAGGAAAACAAACAGAAAACCATGGCACACGTCTTAGGTTCATTGGAGCCAAACTGAAAGAGATTCTGATGACCAAAGCTGGAACAATTTGAGCAACAAAACAGATCACATAGTGCTGGATTATCTTATACTTATAAGTATAAGATAAGTATGTATAAGTCCATACTGAAATAAATACATGATTGAGTAAATAAATTACTGTGGTGAGACGAGACATATTTCCTTACAGAAGAATTTTAAATGGTACACCCCTCCTAGAGATGGAACTTGATTCCTTTTTCTGGGCATAGACTAGTCTCAGTGACTTGCTTCCAAAAAGTAGAGTAGGGAAAGAGAGAAATGATAACTATAGTAGAGAAACCTGGCAAGGTAAACATTCCCAGTGATGCCATGGGAATATCATGTATGCCCTGGTGTGATGTGATGAGAAGGGCAATTCACCCCTTCTTTCCAAAAACAAGTAACCTGAGTCTAGTCATGAGCAAAACTCCAGAAAACTCACACTCACATGGGTGAATATTCTACAGAATACCTTGCTGGCACTCCTCAAGATAGTTAAGGTCATGAAAAAAAAGAAAGACTGAGACACTATCACAACCATAGAAGGCTGCGGAGACACGACACCTAAATGCAAAATGGTACTCTGGACTGGATCCTCGGCCAAAAAAAAGGATATTAATGGAGAAACTGGTGAAAACTAAATAAAGTCTGAAGTTCAACTAATGGTAAGGTGTCAATATTGGTTTCTTAGTCTAAGGAGACAGGCTCTGTCTTTCTTTTTATCTCATTGGCTAATTGTTCTTTGTCTCTCCTTTGCTGATTCCTTCTTATCCTTCTTTTTTTTTTTTGAGTTGGAGTTTCACTCCATCACCCGGGCTGGAGTGAAGTGGCATGCTCATGGCCATCCCAGTGTTGACCTGCTGGGTTCAGGAGATCTTTCTCCCTCAATCTTCCAAGTAGCCAGAACTACATATGTGCTACCATGACTGGCTAATTTTCTTGATTTATTGTAGAGATGAGATCCTCCAAGTTGCCCAGGCTGTCCTTGAACCTGTGGGCTCAGTCAGTCCTCTCACCTCAGCCTCCTAATGTGCCAGGCTTGAGCCACCACACCCAGCCTCCTTCTTATCTTTCCAATCCTTAAACATTGGAGTGTTTAGGGTTCAGAGCTTGGGTTTTTCTCTTTTGTGGCCACAAATCATTCCCTGGTGATCTCATCTGGTTTCATGGCCTTAAATTCTATCTATAGACTCCCAGATTTCTCTCTTAGACCTCTCAGTTGGTCCCTAACTTGTATACCCTACTGTCTACTTGAAATATCAATTCAGATGCCAATAGGCAATTAAAAATTTAATTTGACCCAAACCAAACACCTGATATCTCCCCCTGACACTTGCTCGTCTTACATTTTTTCCCTATTTTCATGAATGATAGCTTCATCCTTTTAGTTATTCAGGTAAGTAACTTTGAAGGTCTGTCTTAGTCCATTTTGTGTTGCTATAACAGAATATCTGAGACTGGGTAATTTATAGAGAGAGGTTTATTTAGCCCATAATTATGGTAGCTGAAAGGTTCAAGATTGGGCAGCTGCCTTTGGTGAATGCCTCAGGCTGCTTCAAATCATGGCAGAAAGCAAAAGGGGAGTGGGGTATGCAAAGAGATTGCATGGTGAGAAAGGAAGCAAGAAATAAAGCAAGAAAGACAGACCCTTTTAAACAGCACTCTCTCATGGGAACTAATCATTCCTGAGGAAGTAAGAATTCACTCATCCCCATGGAAAACATTAATCTATTCATGAGGGATCTGCCTCGATGACCCCAGCACCTTCCCCTAAGTCCCACCTCCTATACAACCACATTGGAAATGAAATTTCACCATGGATTTTGACAGGGAGAAAACACATCCAAAATGTAACAGAGTCACATTTGACTTTTCTCTTTTTCTCTTACCTCACATCTATTCTTTTCACCTCTACATTCAAAATACATTCAGAATTCACTCTTCACCACTTCTATTCTTTCCCAAGTTCAAACTACCATCATTTCTTGCCAAGCTTACAGAAACAGATTTCTGATTGGTCTTTCTGCTCATGTCTTTCACTTTCTTTTTTATTTTTATTTTTCTAATTTTAAAGATGTAGGGTACAATTCAGGGTTAGGTATACAAATGTTCATTATGCAGTATCCTTGTTGATGAGGTGAGCCCCGCCCCACTCAGCAGATTCCCACTACTGCCAATCCTGCCTCCACCCCCCACCTGGCAGGTTCCTGCTACTGCCAATCCTTTTCTGATAGTATTACAATAATTGTTCAAGGTCTGCTTATGAGTGAGAACATGTGATGCTCAGTTCTTTGCTTCTGTGATAGATCACTAGTATTATAGATGCTAAGTTCATCCAAGTTGCTGTGAAGTTCATAATTTTTCCTTCTTTATGGCTGTGTGATATTCCATCATGTATATGTACCATATATTTTTTATCTGGTCCTCTTTTGAGGGACAGCACTGCTGGTTTCACGTTTTTGCTATTGTGAACAATGCTGCAATAAACATACGTGTGCAGGTGTCTTTTTCATAGAGTGATTTGAGTTCCTCTGGGTATATTCTCAGTAAGGGGATTGCAGGGTCATATGGAGGGTCGATTTTTAGATCTTTTAGGAATTGCCAAACTGTTTTCCACAGAGGTTGCATTAGTTTACACTCTCATCAACAGTGTAGAAGTGTTCCCTTTTCCCTGCATCCTCTCCAGTATCTGTTGTTTTTTGTGTTATTGATGATGGCCATCCTGACTGGAGTTAGGTGGTATCTCAGTGAGGTTTTAGTTTAAATGTCTTTGATAGCTAGTGAGGCTGAGCATTTTTTCATGTATCTGTTGGCTGCTTGTATATCTTCTTTTGAGAAGTGCCTATTTATATCTTTTGCCCACTTTGTAATGTTTTTTTTTTTCTTTTTGGCACATTTGAGTTTCTTGCAGATTCTAGATGTTAGGCCTTTGTCAAACATACAGTTGGAAAATATTTGTTCCCAGTTTGTGGGCTGTCTCCTTGTTCTCTTGATGGTTTCATTGGCATTGCAGAAGTTTTTCAGTTTGAAGAGGCCTCACTTGTCAATCTTATCTCTTATGGCATGAGCACTTGGGGTTTTGATCAGTAATTGGTTGCCAATTCTCCTTTCCATAAGGTGTCTCCTGCATTTTCTAAGGTTCTTATAGTTGAGGTTTTATGTTTAGGTCTTTGATCCATTTAGAGTTGACTTTTGTGTATGGTGATGGGTAGGGGTCTTGTTTTAATCTTCTGCATATGGTCAGCCAGTTTTCCCAGCACCATTTACTGAATAGGTTCTCCTCTCCCCAGTGGTTGGTGGTGGAGGCTTTGTCGAAGACATGTTGCTTGAGAAATTGAGCTATCCTGCTCCATTGGTCTATATACCTGTTCTTGTGCCAATACAAGGCTTTGTATTGTTTTGATTATTGTAGCTTTAAAATAAAGTTTAAAGTCTGGGAGTGTGATACCTCCCACTTTTTTTTTTACTGAGGATAGTTTTGGTGATTCGTGGTCGTTTATGTTTCCATATGAATTCCTGTACTGACATTTCCAGGTCTGAGAAGAATGCTGCTGGTAATTTAATGGGCATTGTTTTAAATCTGTAGATTGCCTTGGATAGGATGGTTATCTTAACAATATTAATTCTTCCAGTACATGAGCATGGACTATTTTCCCATTTGTTTGTGTCTTCTTTGATTTCTTTGAGCAGTGTTTTGCAGTTTTTGTTGCAAAGATTTTTCACGTCTTTGGTTAGGAAGATGCCAAGGTATTTCATTTTTTTGTGGCTATTGTGAGTGGGACTGTGCTTTTTATTTGGGTTTCTGTTTGTTTATCATTGTATAGAAATGTGACTGTCTTTTATACCCTGAGACTCTGCCAAAGTCGTTTATCAGTGCAAAGAGGTTTTTGACAGATTCTCTTGGGTTTTCGTGGTATAGAATCATGCCATTTACAAAGAGGGATGACTTGACTTCCTCTTTCCCTATTTGGATACTCCTGATTTCCTTCTTGTCTGATTGCTCTAGCTAGAACTTCCAAAACTATGCTGAACAGGAGGGGTGAGAGTGATGCCCTTGGCTTTCTTATGTGTTCACAACCTGGTAGCAAATGATTCTACTAGTTAGTTGGTCAGAATCTGCTCATAACACTTTGTGGAGTTCCCAATTCTCTCAGAGTAAAAGTCAGAATCCTTTCCATTGCCTATACGCCCCCTGCATGATCTACTCACCGTGCAGTGACTCCCGACATGGAATCAATCCACTACTCTCTCTTCTCAGCGTATCTACAATGACCTCATGACTGTTCCGTCAACAGTTCAAGTGCATAATTGCCTCCCACTACTCTCTCTTTCCAGCGTATCTACCATGACCTCATGACTGGTCCGTCAACAGTTCAAGTGTATAATTGCCTGAGCATCTTTACACTCACTGCATTTTGCTGGGAATATATATATATATATTCAATATATATATATATTGAGTTGGAGTCTCACTCTGTTGCCCAGACTGGAGTGCAGTGGCCGCTCCCGGCCACCGCAACCTCGACCTGCTGGGCTCCGGCGATCCTTCCGCCTCAGCCTTCCAAGTAGCCGGAATGACAGGCATGCGCTACCACACCCGGCTGATTTTTTGATTTATTGTAGAGATAGTCTCGCTGCCCAGGCGGGTCTCGAACCCGCGGGCTCAGACAATCCACTCACCTCAGCCTCCCAAAGGCGCGGGATTACAGGTTGAGCCACCGAGCCCGGCTTTTGCTGGGAATATTAAGTGGGTTTTAATTTGTTATGTAACAATAGAAAACCAATGCAGATTGAATCATATGAAATGACCAGTAGATCAAAAGTAATAATTGACTTCCACAATGGCAATTTCTTATTATTCTATCTATGAAATTACAATATTTATCCTTACCAACACCCCGTTTTCATTTTCTGTTTATTTTCCCCCAAAGAATATATCACCATCTAATTTATGATTAAATTACAAATTTCCTATGTATTTTGGCTATAGCTGTTTCTTCCCACTGTAAGGTAAACAGATATCTTTATCTGCTTTGTTCATTCTGTATTCTTAGTGCTAGAGGAGTGCCTGGCAAATAGTAGGTAAATGTTAGATATTGCATGCACGAATGGATGTAGGTGGAGTAGTTGGGAATTGGAGCAGCATGAACTGTTTTTGTTGGACAGAAACTCCAAACTGAAAAATTTGGTGGGAACTTAAATAAAACCCTGTAGCTTTTTACCCACCCTTAAAATTTGGAGTTTCCAGAACCCAGCATTCTGGAGAATTTGTTTCTCTGCTGAAATCTTTTCGGTTCAACACGAAACAACTAAAATAGAAACTTCTACGGAAAGTTCTTAAGTGATTTCACCCTCAGGTGGCCAGGTCAGAAAGTCTGGCAGCCAAATTTAGAAAGCTGGAAATGGAAACAGCGGTAATCAGATGGCCACTTTCCTTCCTGAATCTGAGGCCAGTGGCAGGACAGAGGAAGAAGACCTTATAGTTTCTGGGAAGATGCTGAGCACTGGGTGACAAGTTCCTCTTTCTGTGGGGAGCATACACTCAATTTCGCCTGGGGACAAGATGCCTATGGATGGGCTGGGTGCTTTAGGTTCAATTGGGGAGTGTCTATTTATCTAAAAAGAGCTCCATCTGCAAGAGGAGAAATCACTTCCACTTGAGGTGTATTGAACTCTTTCAACTGAACTCTTTATTGCTGTTTCCTGGTCCATCTGAGATAAATGTGCTTCACTGAGTACATAGTATGAGTCTTTAAACAAATAGCTTTAAATATCCAAGTGTTTTCTTCAGCACAGTACATTACCGGGCACAGTATCTTCTTACTCTACCTTTAGAGAGTCTCTCGAAAAATTCAGGCAAGAGTTTACTATCCCCTCAGGTCCATAGTTTCCTTTCTTTCAGGCTATTATTTTCTTTTTTTTAATTTTTAATTTTTTTTTTTTTGAGTTGGAGACTCACTCTGTCACCCAGACTGGAGTGCAGTGGCTGCTCCCGGCCACCGCAGCCTCGGCCTGCTGGGCTCCGGCGATCCTTCCGCTTCAGCCTTCCAAGTAGCCAGAATTATAGGCATGCGCTACCACGCCTGGCTGATTTTTTGATTTATTGTAGAGATGAGGTCTCGCTGCCCAGGCGGGTCTCGAACCTGCGGGCTCAGGCGATCCACTCACCTCAGCCTCCCAAAGGCGCGGGATTACAGGCTGAGCCACCGAGCCCGGCTGACCTATTATTTTCAAAGAAAAGTTGCAAAGAAAAGTTTATCTGGTTAGCTTTAAGCTACTGAAGGGGTAATCATACCCCTGTCTCATGTTGGCTGTTGACATTTTCCAATATTGTGTCCAATTATTACCCATATCTACATGTGCATGGTTTTGAAAAAGAATTATTTTACAAAATGCAGTTGTTTATATTTATGGGAGTACAAAGTGATGTTTTGATATAGGAATACAATGCTGCATGATCAACTCAAGCTAATTAGCATATCCATTCCTTCATTTACCTATCATTCTTTATTATGAGACAGTTGAAACTATTGGTTATTTTGGAATATATTTACATTATTTTTGATGATAGAAATCCTGGTGTGCAATAAATCTCAAAGCCTATCTTTCTGTTGATTTGAATCTTTGTGCCCTTTGATTAACAACTTTCCATTCCCTTCTTCCCCACCCCCCAGTCTCTGGTGACCATCTTTCTACTTTCTACTTCCAGGAGTTCAACTTTTTTAGATTCCACGTATGAGTGAGATCATGTGGTATTTGTTTTTCCGTGCCTGGCTTTTTCACTCAACATAACATTCTCCAGATTCATCCATGTTGTTGCAAATGATGAAATTCCCTCCTTTTTCAAGGCCAAATTGTATTTTATGGATTTAATACAAATATGTATTTTAAGAATAGCCACAATTTTAATGTAGATGTCATTTTGATTTTCCTGTAATTTGATACGTCATTTGGCTTATTGCTACATACTCCTCACAACTGTACTGTCAGTAGCTGTAGAAAAATCCACAGGATTAATACATGGCCATTCCCATATTTTTGGATAGTTGGACTATTTACTGAGATAATGCATTTGTTCCCATCTTCTCACACTTAATAACCTCTCCTTTTCTCTCAGACAAGGACATGCAGAACTGGCTCTAGGTGTTAATAGAATAACTGTGACTTACCTGATGCAAAAGGAGACCATTTCTGAACTCTTTCCCCCAAATTTCTTCATTAACCTGCTATATTGCCTAAAACCCCCATCAGCGGCAAATTCAAGCTAAACGCATGCTATTTTTATTTGGAGGGACAATACGTAAGTCATTGCCCATTATTTTCTGATTACTAATTAATGTATGACATTAACTTTTCACTTACCAGGCAGACATTAAAGAAGTGGGATTAGGACAGTCAAATTTTGACATGGGGCTTTGCAGGGTTGAGTATATCTCAGACCAGGGACCCCTGGGTAATTGGGACCGTCTGAGGGACCAAGACTCATGGTTAATGGGGAGGCTCCAAAAAGAAGAAGAGGAGTCTTGTTCTGAGAGCAGAGGCCTCACACCTGAAGTCAGCTTCCTTACATTCCCCTCTGGATAAGAAATTTCTTCTGGTTCCCGCTGTGCCTCACAGTCTTATTCTGAAACGATAGCATTTGCTTTCAGGAACCCAAAGTGGCATCTACATCAGTAGAACATCTCTGACCTTATCTTCACTGGTGGGGCTCAGTGAATACTTAAAGGATAAGAGCGGCTGCCTATGTGATCGGCATGGTGACTCTACCCCTTCCAAATAAAAATAGCACCAGCTGTCTCTGGAGTACTTCAGCAGAAAAATAGAGTAAGGAAGCCAACTGGAACAATCATGTACCTGGTAAAATCTTATTATTATCATTATTCCCAGGAAATGGGCTTTCTGGATTAACGAGTCTACACAGTGTTTACATGGGAAAAAATTAAATTAAATACCACTGATGTTGACAACCTGACAACCAGTCAGCTCTAACTGGGCAGACAAAACACAATAAATGGAATGTGTTTCCAACATCTGCTGCCTCTGCCTTTTGAGCAACAGAGGATTGTTTTTGAACTTTGGCTTGCGCAGTGGCCCCGAGTTGGCCAGCCTGTTCCACCTTATGGCCATTTGAGGTTAAAAAGCGAATGGTGGGCCGGGCTCGGTGGCTCAGCCTGTAATCCCGCGCCTTTGGGAGGCTGAGGTGAGTGGATTGCCTGAGCCCACAGGTTCGAGACCCGCCTGGGCAGGAGAGACCTCATCTCTACAATAAACCAAAAAATTAGCCGGGTGTGGTAGCGCGCGCCTGTAGTTCCAGCTACTCGGAAGGCTGAGGTGGAAGGATCGCGGAGTGCAGCAGGTCGAGGCTGCGGTGGCCGGGAGCAGCCACTGCACTCCAGTCTGGGCGACAGTGAGACTCCAACTCAAAAAAAAAAAAAGTGAACGATGGGTTCTGCGTGTTTTCTGGAATATACCTTGTATGGGCCCCTCATCTCTCACCTTGGCAAGTTAAGCAGAAGTTCTTTAAGAAATGTATATTTTGTTTCTTAAAGAGATACCAGAGATACCTGAGATACCTGGTGACTGAAGTGCTTGCTCTTTTTTTTTTTTTGAGTTGGAGTTTCACTCTGTTGCCCAGACTGCAGTGGAGTGGCCGCTCCCAGCCACCGCAGCCTCGACCTGCTGGGCTCTGGCGATCCTTCCGCCTTAGCCTTCCGAGTAGCTGGAATGACAGGTACACACTACCACACCCGGCTAATTTTTTTATTTATTGTAGAGATGAGGTCTCACCAAGTTGCCCAGGTGGGTCTCGAACCCGCGGGCTCAGGCAATCCACTCACCTCAGTCTCCCAAAGCGTGGGATTACAGGCTGAACCACCGAGCCTGGCTGTGATTGCTCTTGAGCATGGACAACGGGCATACTTACCCCTCCACAAACCAATATCCCACAGTTCAACACGGATCACGTCACAGGAAGATATGGATAATTGAAGCAGACCAGAAATGCCCTTCTCCTGAAATGTCAGAGCAATGAAGCCAGTTTTCTACTTTGCTTGACTTAGAAAAACAAGTCCGTATTGCTCTCATGGGGCTTTCCATATTAAGCTGCCAGGCTGAAATAGTTTGGTTGTAATTAGAACTTAACATTCATGTGAATATACAAACAACAGAGAGAGAGTGAGGGTGATGGTCATGACATTGGTGACTTTCCTAGGATAGTTCAAAGCTTGGTATGTGTTAGGGACTTAGAAAATTCCTCTCTCCCTCTTTTCTTTTCTTTCAACTTAGGTAGGGTAAAACTGGACAGGAATATTTGGGCAGTAAGTGGAGGTAGTTGGAGGTCTATACAGAAGTGGTATTTTTTAAAAATTGGCTAAGTTGTGAATGTTCTCAGAAAGTCAGTTAGCAAACCTTCCCTTGTACTCTTCACTTTTGATGTGGTCACTGTCCTTACCAGATGCTTGAGGATTGGCTCAGACAGAGACTATTCTCTGAGACTCCTGGAGAGAGAAGATGGGGTTGATATCTGACCATTCCTATCCCACCAGCAACAGAGTTTTAACATTGTGGAAAAAATTTTTTACACTGATAAAGACCAAGGAAGGGTCCATGGTGATGAGGCAGGAGCACTGAGTTGGCACTGCAAGGTAGGGATACCATCAGAAAACAGATTTAATTTAATTTATTGTATTTTGAGTCAGGGTCTCACTCTGTTGTCCAGGTTGGAAGACAATGATACAATCATGACTCACTGCAGCTTCGACCAGGTTCAGATGATCCTCCCACCTTAGCCTCCTGAGTAGCTGAAACTTCAGGTGTGTGTCACCATGTCCAACTAATTTTCTGAATTTTTAAAATAGAGATGAGGTCTCAACATGTTGTCTAGGTTTGCCTTAAACTCCTGGGCTCAAGCAATTCTCATGCCTTTGCCTCCCAAAGTGTTGGAATTGCAGGTATGATCCACTGTGCCAGCCAGGAGACTGCATTTAAATAGACATGACCAAATTTGCACAAACAAATCATTTGAAGTAGTCATTATCTAAAAATATACTTAAAAATTAAAATTTTAAAAATAGATTCATGGGATACAAATCCAGTTTTGTTACATGGATATATTGTGTAATGGTGTATGTAATCTGAGCTTTTAGTCTACCCATCACACGAATAATAGTGTCCCCATCACACGAATACATTGTACCCAGCAGGCAATTTTTCAACCCTCATCTCCTATCCTTCCCATTCTGGAGTTTCCAATGTCTTTTCTTCCACTCTGTATGTCTGTGTGTATCCATTGTTTAGCTCTCATTTGTAAGTGAGAACATGCTGTATTTGACTTTCTGTTTCTGAGTTATTTCACTTAGGATAATGGCTTCCAGCTCCATGATAATAAAAGATATGATTAAAGATATATCCCTATTCCAGTAAAACAGTGCAGGTAAAAGTACTCTGAAAATATTCAGGCACCTTGTGGTGGGATAATGCTTATTTTTTTTCCTCTTTAGCAGAAGCAGAGAAAATAAGGCTACTTCCTAGTTTTAGGTTTCAAAAGCCCATGCCTGCCCTATGTGAGCTGGGGAGGAATCAGGGTGTAGCTGGAGTGGGACGAGGGGGCGAGGAGGGATTCCTGCATTAGACTAGCTGGAGGATAGAGTAGGGTGTGTTAAGAGAACAGATGGTAAATGGAGCCAGAGGGAGGAGGCTTGTCTGTGGGCCACCTGGAGGGCACTGTGAGCTTGGTCTGAGCACCTACAAGCCAGCTGAGAGCCTGTGCTCACACACTCCGGTAACATGGCTCATTGTCTGAGCCCAGGGGCTATGCTAACCCAGTTTTTTGTTGGGGTCAGTGAAGCCTTCACTTCCATAACCAACTCATTACTCAAAGGCTGCCTGGCAGGACTGTCACACTGTGAGGACAGCCCGCCTACCCTGCATTCTCCTAGGACAACTGCAAGCCGGAGAGGAGTGGTGTGGAGTCTTAGACACCTGGCAGATGAGGGTAGGGCGAAAAGGAAAGTTCCCAAACCTGTCCTGGATGGTGTACGGCTAAAAGAAAACAACTGGGGAAGCCCTTGAGCTGAGAGAGTGGTTGAAACAGCCTCCTTCTGCCATAAAAGGCCTTGGCCTAGATGTCACAGGACAGGTTTTTAACTGCAGCTTTGCCTGTAAGACATCATGTAATCTTGGGCATTTCTTTGAGTCTCAGTTTACACAATGCACTCATTTATTCATCCTCTCTCATTCAATATTTCTTCATTGAATGTTTATTTATTTACTCTTACCTCTTCTCTTCCTCAATACGCATTTACTGAGCACCATTTGTAAGTAAAACCCTGTGCTGGGAGCACTGAACATACACACAGACGTGGTCTCTGTCCTCAGGAAGCTTACAGTCCAGAGTTCCAAAATGAAACATGTAATCAGTTGGCCTCTCAGTTTCTGCCAATTTTGCAATTCTATTAGTATTGCAAGTTTAAAAGTATACAACTCTTCTTTCTCAGAGCCTGTAGCTCAGTAACAGCAAATTCTTGCCCTGAGAGATTGGTTGCAATATCTGGAAATGGCTAAAGGCCATTTGGAGCCATGTGTGGTAGAAAGAACAGCTCAGGTGTAGAACAGAAGCCAACTCCCAGGGGTCCCGGCCACAGAGACATATGCTCCTGTCTTTATTTCTGGTCTAAGTCACCTTGAGCGCATAGCCTTTGAATGCCCTATGGTGGTCTGCCGAAGAGTTGTTTCTTTGAAGCTCTCAAATCCACTCCCTTGAGGTGCAGCTTGCTGACTCTGTACCTGAAGGCGAGTCTCCCTGCTATCATGGACAGTTTCAGACAGTCAGGCTTTGTCATCAGCTTCTTGTGTCTCCGCTTTTGCCATCGTTCATGCTATTTCTCACCTACCTTCCTTCAAAGATTGGCAGCACATTTCAAGTGGTCAGGGATACCACACCAAAGAACCTACTTGTCATAATGCTTATTAACGCCTACTTTCATCCGGATTCATGGTTACTATTCTGCCTTACGGGTGAAGAAATCTTTCTCATCCTCACCCCCACCCACCCTCCCATCCTTCTGAGTTGTCGATGTCTATTATTTCAGGTTTAGTGAGAAGCTTTAAAAACTAGCATACATTCCAGCACATTCTTCCCTTTTGCCTCTGCCATGATGACCAGCAAATATTCCAGGTTGTTCTATCAGCCTAGATTCTGGAGTAGAGCTGACATATGAAGGTCATGAAGAATAAGCAAGAAACAAATTGTTCTTTTAAGCCATTGAGGCTTCCGGGCCATTTGTTACTGCAGTCTAACCTAGTAAATTATGACTGGCACACTTTTGTTTGTTTTTGTACCTCAGTGTCTGGTGCATACTACTCTGTCAAAGTTTGTTGAATGAAGAGCTGAAGGATTACATTGGTTTGATTAGGAGAGAGACAGTGAGTAAGAAGAAGGCTCAGTGGTGTTTGGAAGGCCGGATGCAAAGAAGTCCAGCAAGAGTTTGGCCATGATGGGAGCTATAAACTTGATGGGAAAGACCCACAGTCCTTCTTTCTCCCTCATGTCTTCTGTTTGCTTGCTATGTCACCAGTAATCTTTAGAGCACGATTCTCCTGATTAGTTAGAAAAGAAATGACACTAAAACGATATTAGGTAGCTCATAAAAATCATTGGGTGAGCCGGGCTCGGTGGCTCAGCCTGTAATCCCGCGCCTTTGGGAGGCTGAGGTGAGTGGATTGCCTGAGCCCGCGGGTTCGAGACCCGCCTGGGCAGCGAGACCTCATCTCTACAATAAATCAAAAAAAAGCCGGGCGTGGTAGCGCGTGCCTGTAATTCCGGCTACGCGGAAGGCTGAGGCGGAAGGATCGCCGGAGCCCAGCAGGTCGAGGTTGCGGTGGCCGGGAGCGGCCACTGCACTCCAGTCTGGGTGACAGAGTGAGACTCCAACTCAAAAAAAAAATCATTGGGTGGCAGCGTCCTGGCTAGAAAAGCAAACCTGGGGCTAAGTTTCTAGGAATAGCATCACAGAACTCTTCAGAGAAGACAATATTTCCCAACTCCATTAATAAGAATAAAAATAAATGGTTGTAACACAGACACTTGAAATACGGTGGCTTAATGAACATAGAAACTTATTTCTCTTTTATCTAAGCAGTCTAGGTTGGTGGTCATCCAGGGGTCCAGAATCCTTCCAAGTCATTGTTCCATCATCTCTTAGGGCATTTTCATTTTATGGGTTATGAAAATTGAGTGGTTTCTATATCTTGGTCTTAGCCTGTGGAAAGAGAGAAGAGGCACATTCAAGGTCATGCCCAAGTCGGAAAGTGACGTGTAACACTTCTGCTTATATTTCATTGTCAAGAAGTAGTCATATGTCAACACCTAACTTCAAGAGACATTAGTCTAGCCAGGCAGTCATGTATCCAGTAACTGCTCTATTAATATGTGCGTATGTCAGCTATGATTGCAATAATGTTGTGTAACAAACCACTTCTAAACCTGGTGGCTTTTAAACAACAAGCATTTATTCTCACTCTCAAAAATTTGCACTTGATTACCTCAGCTAGGCTGGACTGGGAGGCTCTGATTAAGGCTGCAGGTTGGCTGGCCATGGTGCCAGGTCACATATTTTATTCTGGGGCTCAGGCTGAAGGGTAGTATCTCTTTGGAGCATGTTCTGCCCACACAAGAATGAACTGAATGCCTCTGAGTCTCAGCTCAGAAATGGCACACTGTCACTTTCACCCACGTTCCATTGAGCAAAACAAGTCACATGACGAAGCTCAACATTAATAATGCAGGGAAAATGCTCTTTCTGTTTTACTGGGAGATACTGCAAACTCACATAACAAAGGGATGGGTATGTAATTCTAATATAGGGACAGCATGAATAATCAAGAACCACAATTCAATTCATACCCTATGAATGAAGGGATAATGTATTTTGATAGACAGCTAGAAATCTCTGCCACATCTAACTTTTTCATTTCTTGGCATTCATAGACTTTGTATAGCACACTGGAATGAATTGGAAGAAATGTGTGGCCATCAGTATGGGACTTGGTAATAAAACTCGATATATACTTATCATAGGATTTTAATAAGATAGATAAACTTGAATATTAGAAAATATATCAAATATTGAATAAGTATTAAACTTCTAAATAAAATATTTTCAATTTTTAATAAGAAACTTGATTTCACTTCTGTGACCTGAATTATTTTATTGTGGCATAATTTATATACAAAAACTCACCCATTTAAAGTGCATAACTTTATGACTTTTAAAAATTAATACATAACATCTTTTAGATATCAAGATTTATATTTGAAATACTTTCAAATTCTGTGAAAATTTCTCATGGTAATGGTGGTAGCTTTTAAATGATAGTTTAAATCATATGGAATTGCCAATATTAGGCCATACTTGGCCCACAAAAATGGTAATTTCATATGGTTCAGTTGAATACAATTAAGCTTTGTCTAATCAAGTACAGGCATACCTCGGAGATATGGCAGATGGGTTCAGACCACCACAATAAAGCAAAAATTATTATTTATTGCAGTAAAGTGAGTCACACAAATTTTTTGATTTCCAATGCATATAAAAGTTATACTTACACCACATTGCAGCCTATTAAGTGCGCCATAGCATTTTATCTAAAAAAATGTGCACCCCTTAATTAAAAAATGCTTTGCCAATAAAAATTGCTAATGATCATCTGAACCTTCAGCGAGTCGTGATCTTTATGCTGGTGGTTGCTAATGTTGGGATGACTGTGGCAATTTCTTAAAATAAGACAACAATGAAGTTTGCCACATCAATTGACTCACTCTTCTTTTTATGAAAGATTTCTCTGAAAAACGTGATGCTGTTTGATAGCATTTTGTCTTTAGTAGAACTACTTCCAAAATTGGAGTGAATTCTCTCAAACCCTGCTGCTGTTTTATCAACTAAGGTTATGTAACACTTTAAATCTTTTGTTGTCATTTTAACAGTGTTCACGGCATCTTCACCAGGAGTAGAGTCCACCTCAAGAAATCCATAAGAAGCAACTCCTCTTCTGTTCAATTTTGATCATGAGATTGCAGCAATTCAGTTACATCTTCAGGTTCCACTTCTTTTTTTTTTTTTGAGTTGGAGTCTCACTCTGTCGCCCAGACTGGAGTGCAGTGGCCGCTCCCGGTCACCGCAGCCTCGACCTGCTGGGCTCCGGCGATCCTTCCGCCTCAACCTTCCAAGTAGCCGGAATTACAGGCGCGCGCTACCACGTCCGGCTAATTTTTTGATTGATTGTAGAGATGAGGTCTCGCCGCCCAGGTGGGTCTCGAACCCGCGGGCTCAGGCAATTCACTCACCTCAGCCTCCCAAAGGCGCGGGATTACAGGCTGAGCCACCGAGCCCGGCTAGGTTCCACTTCTAACTCTAGTTCTCTTGCTATTTCCACCATAGCTGTAGCTACTTCTTCCACTGAAATCTTGAACCCCTCAAAGTCACCCATGAAGGAATCAACTTCTTCCAGACAACTACTAATGCTGAAATTTGACCTCCTCCCATGAATCCCAAATGTTCTTGATGACAACTAGAATGGTGAATCCTTTCCAGAAGATTTTCAGTTTATTTTGTCTGGCAAACTGTAAGTAAAATCTATCAGAGGAACGATTTTCGATGGCAGGGATAACCTTCCAAAATGTATTTCTTAAACAATAAGACTTGAAAGTCAAAATTACATATGATCCATGGGCTGCAGAATGGATGTTGTGTTAGCAGAAATGAAAACAACATTAATCACCTGGTTCATCTCCATCAGAGCAATAAAATGAGGTATGCCTGTATTTATTTATTTATTTTGAGTTGGAGTCTCACTCTGTGGCCCAGACTGGAGTGCAGTGGCCACTCCCGGCCACCGCAGCCTCGACTCGCTGAGCTCTGGCGATCCTTCCGCCTCAGCCTTCCGAGCAGCCGGAATTACAGGTACGCGCTACCATGCCCAGCTGATTTTTTGATTTATTGTAGAGATGAGGTCTCACCAAGTTGCCCAGGCGGGTCTCGAACCTGCGGGCTCAGGCAATCCACTCACCTCAGCCTCCCAAAGCGTGGGATTACAGGCTGAGCCACTGAACCTGACTATGCCTGTATTTAAAAATAAAGTTGAAGCTTTTTTCTTCAGCACATACAGATGTTAGCACACTAATCTTAACACTTGTAATAAAACTGGCAATTCATCACATGTGAACTATTTTAGCCTAACTTCAAAGTTGGCATTTTGCTTTGAATTCATAATACTTGTTAATTCACGTACATACACTCTCACACATACACACATATACACAAACACACGTTTTATATGTTTTTAAATTTAAAAATTTTAAATTTACCATCAGGCACACAAAAATGTTAGCCAAGTTACTATACTCAAGCTAACAATATTCTTCAACAAATCTGCAAGGTGAGATTCGTTTGCAATCATTTTAGGGCATACGTTTTTGACGACTCTCTTCTTTGGAATGCCAATACATTTGGTTTAAAAACTAGAGTGGTACTCTGATCCGATGCATCACTGAAAGTTGAAATCAGATGGACTCTGGGAGTTTGTATTTTGTTAGTTCATCATTTTAGTTTCATCATTTGATGTGCAATTTGGACCCATAGCAAACATTTACATATGAGAGCTTCTCTATGAATAAACCACATGTTGCTTGAATCTTAGGGTTTCAGATAAAATTCATGCTGTATAGGGTCTTTACATCTCCCTGACATTGCAACCAAATCATGGTGTAAAAACACTTGCAGGGTTTCCACCATATTTCTTTTTCCCCCAAATTTTCATTTGTTACCTCGAAGAATTTATCTGCTGCAGTTTGATTTAGCATTTTGGTTGTGGAACAAATAATGTTTTTCCAATTATTTCTCTTTGGGCCTTCTAATTAGTGCTATAAACTGACAAAGTTACTCATACCTGCAGTTACACCAACCAATTGATAATCTTCTGAATTAGTATGGTTTCTCCATTATTTGAAATATCTTCCACGTGTATGCTAATAGTATCATCTAATGGGGGACTCTTTTCTGTTTCCTTTGTTCTCTGTGGTCCCAATTAGGCTGTTGCCAATTTCTGTGCAGGCTGATACAAAGAGCAGTTCTGCATTTGTGTGAGGTATTTTAGTTTTTGCAACTGATTTCATGATTTTGTGTTCAGTGTTCTGATGTTATTGTTACCAGTCTCATAAAAGAACTTATTTCTTATTTTGTGCATGCAGATACAAAAAAAAATTGCATCTTTTTGCTTAACATGTAGAAGTAGGGCTGAGGTGGTGGTGCATTTGCATGGGACCATGGTTTTATTTGATCACCACAAATATAAGACCTAGCTAAGCCTGAAGAGAAGACTTATCAGGGCAGATAAATCCAAAGTTGAGATTTATTTGAATCCTTATATATTACCAAATTGGTGCTTCAAACTCTTTTTTTAAATGACTGTGTCTGTCTTATGACTCTTATACCTTTTAAAATTTAATTAAAAAAAACTTTCCATAGATAAATATGTGTAAAACAATAAATACTTAAGTATAAAATATTTAATGGGGCTTCATATGAAACATTTATAGATTTAGAAAATCTCTTGATCAATATATTTTGTCATTTTTATTCTTAAGAATGTTTAAAAATAAATTATATTAAAAATTAAAGAAATGAAATGTGCAGAGATAAAATTTAAAAATATTAAAACTTTGGTTTTCACTTAACTCAATTACAAAAATTCAGAAAAAAATACATAAAATAGAAACATTACTACTCTCACATATCTTAAATTATCTTGAAAAAATAATCTCCTAATGTTGTAAAGCTTTGAAATAACTTTTAATGAGTAGAATTAATCACACCATATATATTTTTTTTTCATAGAAGTGCAGATTCTAACAAGAATCTGAAATTAGTTAACTGAAAACTCCAAATGCATATACAAAGTAAAAAAAAATCAAGAGCTAACAATGGAGAGAATTCATTAAAAAGCAATCATTTAATAGTAAATAATATTAATAATGCAGAGCCAATCGTTTATATTAGTTAAAAGTTGTGGAAAGAACAAATTAATTAATAAAGAAAACTAAATATTTTACATTCATCTGAAAGACAAGTAATTTCTTTGTCAATAACCAAATTACCCCTCAGAGGAATTGGGATAGTTTAATGGATACGTCAAAGGCACAGGCAGGTGCTATGTGGGGGGTACCATTGAAAGCTCACTGGTGGAAATCAGTAATGCATGGAATTTATGCTCCAAAATAGTATTTACTGAATTCAAAACTTTCATTGAGGGGGCCATATAAACAGTGTTCAAAATATCTTTTTTTTTTGGAGTCAGAGTCCTACTCTGTTGCCCGGGCTGGAGTGCAGTGGCACTCTCATGGCCACCCCAGCGTCAACCTGCTGGACTCCGGCGGTCCTTCTGCCTCAGCCTGTAAGTAGCCAGAACTACAGGCTTGCACTACCACACCTAGCTAATTTTTTTATTTATTGTAGAGATGAGGTCTCACTAAGTTGCCCAGGCTGGTCTCGAACCCGTGGACTCAGTCAATCCATTCGCCTCAGCCTCCCAAAAGTGCTGGATTACAGGCTGAGCCACCGAGTCTGGCCAAAATATCTTTTTAATAGATAATTTTTTTTTTTTGAGTTGGAGTTTCACTCTGTTGCCCAGGCTGGAGTGCAATGGCATCTCACGACCAGTGCAGCCTCGAACTGCTGGGCTCAGGCCATCCTTCCACCTCACCCTACCAAGTAGCTGGCACTACAGGTATGTACCACCATGCTTTAATTGGTACACCACCATAAGGTTTTGATTTATTGTAGAGATGAGGTCTTGCCAAGTTGCCCAGATTGGTCTCAAACCTCCGGACTCAGGCAATCTTCTTTTTTTTTTAGTTGGAGTCTCACTCTGTCACCCAGACTGGAGTGCAGCGGCCACTCCCGGCCACCGCAGCTCGACCTGCTGGGCTCCGGCGATCCTTCTGCCTCAGCCTTCCGAGTAGCTGGAACTACAGGTGCGCGCTACCACGCCCGGCTAATTTTTGATTTATTGTAGAGATGAGGTCTTGCCAAGTTGCCCAGGCGGGTCTCGAACCCGCAGGCTCAGGCAATCCACTCACCTCAGCCTCCTAAAGGCTCGGGATTACAGGCTGAGCCACCAAGCCCGGCTCAGGCAATCCTCTTACTTCCACTTCCCAGGGTGTTGGGATTATGGGGGTGAGCCACTGTGCCTGACTTTAACAGACAAATTTTAGGAGTATTTTTAGGTTTGCAGAGAAGATATGCAGAAGATAAAAAGTTTCCAGATACCCTAATCCCCTTACCCCAGTTTTCCCCTATTTTTAGCATCTTGCGTTAGTGTGGTACATTTGTTACAACTAATGAAACAATATTGATATATTATTATTAACAGAAATCCATAGTTTATAATAAGTTCAGTCTTTATTTTGCACAATTCTATGGGTTTTGACAAGTGCATAATGTTATGTATCCACCATTAGTGTACCTTACAGAATAGTAGTGTTACCATCCTGCAAATATCCTGTGCTCTACCTATTCATCTTACTCCCTTCCTGGAACTCATGGTAATTACTAATCTTTTTATTGCAATCTCTATAGTTTTGCCTTTTCTAGAATGTTGTATAGTTGGACTGACACATTCTGTAGCCTTCTCAGATTGGCTTCTTTCTCTTAACAATATACATTTAAAATGTGGTACATATACAGATGGAATATTATGCAGTCATAAAGAAAAACAAAATTATGGATTTCACAGTAACTTGAATGGATTCAGAGTTTATAATACTCAGCGATTTATCACAGAAACAAAGAACTGAGTACCACATGTTCTCACTCATAAGTGGACCCTGAACATTTATCATAATACTATAAGAAAGGGATTGGCAGTAGCGGGATACTGCCAGGGTTGGGAGTGGGGGGAATACAACATCAATAAGGGTAATTGATCTCAAACCAGGCAAAGTGGGGACCAAAGGGAGGCCCAAACTTTACCTATGTGATGACCACTTGTATACCTAATCCTGAATTGTACCCAACATCTTTAAAAAAGTACATAAATACATACATAAATAAAAAATATATACATGTAAGTTTCCTCCATGTCTTTTCATGGCTTTTTTGCTTATTTCTTTTTATGACTGAATAATATTCCATTGTATGGATGTATCACAGTTTGTTTCTTCATTCACCTGTTGGAAGACAGCTTGGTTGCTTCCAATTTTTGGCTATTATGAATAAAGCTGCCATAAACACTCATGTGCAGATTTTTATGTAGACAAAAAAAAATTAAGTTTTCAACTCATTTGCATGAATACCTTGGAGCACAGTTGCTGGATTATATGGTAAGCCCATATTTAGTTTTGTAAGAAACTACTGAACTGTCTTTCAAAGTGGCCGTATCATTTTTACATTCCTACCCAGTGATGAATGAGAGTTCTGCTGCTCCATGTTCTTACCAACATTTGATCTTGTCAGTGTTTTAGATTTTAGTCACCTAATAGGTGTTTAGTAGTATTGCATTGTTCTTTTAATTTGCAATTCCATAATGTGATACAATGTCAAGCATTGTTTCATATGCTTATTTCCTTATCTCCATTTGTGCATTTTCTTTGGTGAGGTGTCCAGCTCTTTTCCCCATTTAAAAAAAATTGGATTATTTGTTTTCATATTGTTAAGTTTTAAGAGTTTTTAATATATATTTTGGATGCAAATCTTTTATTTCATATGTGTTTGTAAATATTTTCTTCTAGTCTATGGCTTGTCTATTCTCTTAATAGTGTCTTTCCCAGAGCAAAAGTTTTAAATTTTAATGAAATTCAACTTAGCATGTTTTTGGTGTTGCATTGAAAAAATCATCACCAAACTTAAGATTACCTATGGTATCTTCTAGAAGTTTTATAGTTTACATCTAAGTCTATGATTTATTTTTACAATTTTTGTGAACAGTGTGAAGTTTGTATCTAGACTCAGTTTTTTGCATGTGGGTGTTCAGTTTCTTTAGCACCATTTTTTGAAAAGACTATCCTTTCTCCATTGGATTGACTTTGCTTTGTCAAAGATCAATTGACTATATTTGCGTGGGTCTTTTTCTGGGCTGCATATTCTGTTCCACTGATTTATTTGGCTGTTCTGCCAACACCATATTGTCTTGATCACTGTAGCTTTATATTGTCTTTATTTTTCTTTACTTTTTTAGAGATAGATCTCACACTGTCACCCGGGCTGGAGTTCAGTGGCACAATGATGACTCACTGTTGCTTTGAATTCCTAGGCTCAAGCGATTCTCCTGCTTCAGTCTTTCAAAATGCTGAGATTACAGGCCTGAACTACTGTGCCTGGCTATATTAAGTCTTAAGGTCAGTTAGCGGCATTCTTGTGACTTTGTTTTTTTCAGTATTTGTGTTGGCTAATCTCAATCCTTTGCCTTTATATAGAAACATTAGATAAAGTTTGTTAATATCCACAAAACAACTTGCTCAGATTTTGAGTTGGCTTGCACTGAATTTGTAGCTCAACTTGGGAAGAACTGACATCTGAACAATGTTGCATTTCCTATTCATGAGCATGGACTATTTATTCAGTTATTTAATTTCTTTAATCAGAATTATATAGTTTTTCCTTATATAGGTCTTGTGCATATTTTGTTAGATTTATACCTAAATATTTCTTTTTTTGAATACTGATTTTTAATGGTGGTAAAAGTGTTTAAAATTAAAAAAAAATAAAATATTTACAATCATCATTCTTTTGTGACCAGGCCACTTGTTATCCATTTGTGGCTAACCATGGTGTTGTGATCCACGGATTGGGAAGTTTTTTGATCAGCAACAGCAACAAGTACCACTGAGCATGGGACACTAAAACCCATTGCCCTTTTTTTTTAAGAGCAGACATGGCACTCACTCTTCCTTTAGTCAAATGTGTCTGACTGTATTTGGGGACAGGCTCAGGTCTGGGAATATTTGTAGGGGATTTTAATCTAGCTTTTGTTCACCAGACCTAGAAATTTTGTTTGTCCTACATATCAAACCAGATCTCAGTTGGATGCTCAGCCACCAGCAAAATATCTAAGGGTCACAGTAGTCTGAAGTTCACATGTGTCACTGTTCATGACTTTACCAAGCCCTCCTTGGCACTGAAGGTTAAGTCTTGCAGTTACCACTGTTTATTCTCTGCCAACCCTGACTTCCATTCTCATTTAAGCCAGGGAGCTCCTTTTGACTATAGTGTCTTTCTTTTTATTATATTTTATTTTAAAGATGTGGGGTACTATTGAGGGTTAGGAACACAAATGTTCATTATGCAGGTACCCTTGTGTGTGAGGTGTGTTCCCCCCTGGCAGTTTCTCACTACTGCCCATCCCTTTCTGATAGTGTCTTTCACAGGATCCCCAGGAATAGAGCAGTGCTGTGGTGCTCTTCATAGATGGTGGTACTTCCTTAACTAATGATTCTCTGAAAGCTTTGGTGGAGGTCCTCTCAGGGGCCACAGTTAGGAGAGAGGCCTCTCAGGGGCCACAGTTAGGAGAGATTCTTTGAATTATTTCTTGTACACATACAAGGAATTTCCTCCTATTCATCTTTATTTAGCTGAGTCCAGATGCCAGTGAATCAATTTGGATAGTACCTTGAAACCAGAGTCACTGGAAAGTGTACTCAGATCAACAAATTCAAGTTTTATTCGCACACATACTCTTCAGTTTAAATTAGTAGGCATGGTGGCTCATGTCTATAATCCCAGCACTTTGGGAGGCTAGGGCAGGAGAATTGCTTGAGTCCAGGCAACATAGCAAGACCTGGTCTCTGCAAAAACAAAACAAAACCAACCACAAAAAACTAGCTGGGCATAGTGCCATGTGCCTGTAGTCCCAGCTACAGGGGAGGCTGACGAGGGTAGGTCCTTTCAGCCCAGGAGGTCAAGGCTGCAGTGAGCCATGATCTATGCCACTGCACTCCAGACTGGGTGATAGAATGAGACCTCAACTCAACTCAAAAAAAAAAAAAAAAAAAAAAGTAGATCTTGCAATTCTTTCTCTTCTAGGAGTTGATTTTGTCATTGGTCTCCTAGGGTATGCCTGGGTCTAGTTTAAGTATTAAGAGTGGGACTAGTCAGAGGTGGTATGAGAGCGGTGGGAAGAGATTGGCTTCCCTTTCCCAGATTACTGCCTTAGTGAGGTGAGAAGAGGATCTTCAAACAAGACAGGAACAGACTCACTGCATGAGGAAGTGGGTCTGCTTCTGTTGCCAAGAGGGCTGGGAGGCTTGAGTTACTAGGAATCACCCAAATCCTCCCTGAGAGTCCCATTCCTGTTCCCAGATTCCCAACTTTTCCTGCTGGTACCTATGAAATCTGGAGGGGTTGATAATTCAGTTGGCTTTGCCCTTTAGCAATCTGTAGACGAAATTGTGATTTTGGTTTTTCAGTTGTTTCAATCTTGTGGTTCAATTAACAAAGCATTCTTTTATCTCTATAGCTTAAAAAAAAATCAGATTTTTAAAAGTTTTGAGCTGAGAATTTAGGATTCGAGGGTCACTACTTTTCGTTAAGTGGTCCAGTTTCAAACTCAGCCTTTGAGTTCATTCTTTGAGTTCCTCTTGCTCTTTGTATTGTTATTATTATTATTTGACAAAGGCCACTTGGACTCTCAGTGGGTACTTCAATTCAGGTAACCATCTATGATAGTTTACCCAGCTGTTTTTCTTCACATATGCCAAGTGCTTCCAGAGCCCAAATCTTCTTACTATTTGAACCTCAGCTTTTATTCCTAACCAGCCCAGAACACCAATCTCAGATTCTTCTCATTTCCTCAAAATTCTGTTTCTTGCAATTACACATTGGATGATCTTTGTTCTGTCTTCGCTGCCTTGAAATTTGAGATAACTGTTTTGGGCATTGATATGACTCTTTTGGAGACTAAAAAGTCCCTTTTGAAAGGAGAAAAGAAATAGACTTTTCAAAGATACCCAGGATTGGCTAGCGGCTGGGCGGAGAACAAAGCCCGCATCTTCCTAGACTCTCAATACTGACCTCTCTGTCAGGCATGCCCTGGCATTTTAAGGGTTTAGGGCAAGAGTACACATGGAAGCAATACTATCCAGCGATCATATGTTATATAAAATATACCCTATCCTACTATCTCGACAAATTATTGCAGTTTGGAGTCTCCAGAAACAGATGCTGAGACAGAGTTTGGCCTGTAGGGTACTTACTAGGGATCAAGGCGGGGTGGAGTGGGAGGAATGGGGGAGAAGCAGGTGGAGGGAGAAGTTCAAATGCAGTGCAGACCCCACCAAGCCTCAGCAACGACACCAGGTGTCCTAGAGCATGCATGGCCCATCAAACTGTACCAAGGTAGTTCATACTTCGGAGCCACCTCTCTTCTTCCCGGAGCACAGAGCATATCGTGTGTGGCGTGTGTGTGTGTGTGGCGTGTGTGTGTGTGTGTGTGTGTGTGTGTGTGTGTTGGGGGGTGGGACTCCGCTCAGGCAAGGACATCAGGGCGAGAGGCCGTCCATCTCTTGCCGCTCCTGGACATCCCTGCCCTCACGTTCAAACTCCTGCCACCTGCCTCAACAGGCCTGGAGCCTAGGGCACATCACACAGGGGCTCGAGCCACCCTGGGGACGACAGACAATTCCTTCCCTTCAACAACCCAGGAGATGAGGGAGGGAATTCCGGGGTCTCCATACCCAGAGATTGGTCTAAATCCGATGGGGCACGTCCGCTTTGCCACCAAATGCCTCAGTTCCTGGGCAAACGGGAGCTGGAGGAGGCCCTCTTCTAAGGGGGCGGGGGGCGGGTTAGGGACCCACCCTTCTTGCTTGGGTCTAAGGCGCGGCGACCAGAGATCACACTGAGATGCTGGGAGATAAAAAAGCCAAAAGGACGGCTTTGATTTATTAGTATTATGACTTTAAATTTTCGTGTATTTCCATTTTTGAGAGAAGGGGATCGACTCCTAGTTAGCATGAAATAAAACAATGGCTTAAAAAATCACCGTGGGTCCTGGAGATTGCTACTAGACGAGCGGCATTCCCGGAGTCTCTGCGCCAGGGCTTCCTGCCCCTATCGGGTTTTCCCCGGGCCCGACGATCCTTTCCGCGGCGGAATCCCCGCGGGCGTGGGTCGGCTCCGCTCTCCGCCCCCCACCCGCGCCGGGCTCCCGGGCCGAGCGGAGCGGGGCGCTTTCGGGCGCGCGGGGGAGCCGGCAGGGGCGAGGGCCACCGGCCGCTCCGGCGCTCGCGGCCGGGAGGCGGCGGCGGCGAGGCCGAGGAGGGCTGCCGGGCCCGGCCCTACGCAGCGGCGGCGGCGCCGGGGCGGGCCACCGCCGGGGCGCGCGGGCGCCCGGGCCCCCGCGCCGGCCACCCCTCCACCGCCGCCTCGGCCGCTCCGCGCGCGGGGGAGCGAGCGCGTCGCGCGCCCGCCGGGGTCGCGGGCGCCGGGCCTCGCCGGCGAGCGAGGCCGGGCGGAGGGGGGCGCACGAGCGCGCGCAACCCGAGGAGGCGGGGACAGCGGCGGGCGCGGCGGAGGCGAGCGAGGGGGAGGGAGGGACCCGCCCGCCGCGCCCCGGCCGCCGGGCATGTGTGGCCGCAGGCGCCCGACACCGCCGCCGTCCCGGGGCTGAGCCGCGCCCGGGTGTCCCGGCCCGTGCGTGCGCGAGGGTGTGTGTCCGCGCGGGCGAGCGCCGCGCCGGCCCCGAGCCTCCCGCTCGCGCCCCCGGGCCGCGGCGCATGTTCGCCTCCTGCCACTGCGTGCGGAGAGGCGGGAGGACCATGAAAATGATCCACTTTCGGAGCTCCAGCATCAAATCGCTCAGCCAGGAGATGAAATGCACCATCCGGTTGCTGGACGACTCGGAGATCTCCTGCCACATCCAGGTGCGGGCGGCGCCGGGCGAGGGGCGCACGCGGGAGCTGGGCGGGGGGGCCTCTGCGGTGGGCGTGCGAGGACAGGAAACCCACTCGGGGCGGGGCCGGGGGCCAGGCTGGAAAGCCCGATGCTGCTTCTTCAGCCCTCTGAGCCTGGGGGCCCTAGCTAGGCAGGGGGGAACGGTCCTCCGCAGGCGCCAGGCACGCGTTATCCGCGCCCGGTCCCCTTCCCGGGGCGGGCACCCCGCGCGCGCGTCTCGCTGCGCCCAGGCTGGGGTAGCTGGGCAGCTGCCTAGGGGTGGGGTGGGGGCGGGGGGAGCCCTGGCTCCTCTGGCCCCTACTCCGCCGGAAAAATGGGAGCTCCGAGGGCCAGGAGAGGCTCCTGTGTGTCGCCCACTGGTCTTTCCTTCCTTCCTACACGTGGAGAAGGCATGCACCAGCCAGGGCTCACTCTTTTCTCTCGCGCGCGCCCGTGCTCCGAGGGTACCCTCGCTTGGTCCCCAGAACCTGCTTGCCGCTCCCTGTCGCCCCCCTGCCGGCAGTCTTTACTTCTCCTAGTGAGGCAGTGGCGAAGTTTCCCCAGAGTGAGAGAGGCCAGGCAGCCCTGAGCTCCAGCCTTGAAGGATGGAGCGCGCGCTGCGTCGGACTGGAGCTACCTCGAAGGGAACGTGTGAAGTCGGAGTGTTTCAGGGAACGGAAAAGGGCGTGTGAGGCCAGCAAGTGGGGAGCCCTCCGGGAACCTGGGTCCTGGGGAAAAGCGCTCTTCGGCATCTTGGTGGACATTCGCTGTCGCCCGAGTTGTAGGAGAAGGCGAGGTGTTGGGGTGAAAGCGGCTTTGCTGGCAGCCTCATCCTCGGATAGTAAGCGCCTTTGGGCTGTCGGGAGATCTAGTGTGAGCTGCAAGGGTGTGTGTGCGCGCGTGTGTGCGCGCGTGCGTGCGCGCATTTGCGGTGCGTGTGCATATAGGTAGGTGGGAACCCCTCTCTCGTGACCCCAAAGATGTCCCATTCAGCGCCCACAGGCTGAAAGGCTGTGTCAGGGCTCAACTCTATTAGCTTCTGACTTCGAAATCGATTTAATCATTGATCTCTGGAGCTGCTTTTTAAATACAGGGCACACCACCCGCGGGGTGGGAGGTGAGAAGTGCAGCATCTCCCAGTGGCTGGAATTCGTCTCCAGGCTGTGTGAACCAGGAGTGAATGGATGGTGTTTCCTTTTTTTTTTTTTTTTTAATTGTTAATCTTTTTAATGTTTGCTAGTGGGAGTGTGTGACACAGGGACAGTTGCAAGTAATTTGTAAGCTGACAGTTGGACACGTTTCAAGGCAGGGATGTGGTGTCCCATGATCTCCCAGGAAAGTAGACTCCCATTGAATTTTCTGGAGGATCTTGAATTTCTTTCCAAGCTAAGCACCACTGCTAAACCTAATAATAAAAGGATTAGCAGGATAGGCAATTTTTCTGCTGCCACGAGGGCTGCACAGAAGCGCTTGGCATGTACTGTCTTGTGATCCAGAGAGTATGGTTGGTGCACTTTGCATTAAGTCCTAAAGTGGGTTGCAGGTCCTTTAACCCATCATGAATGAGGCCAGCAGCAGGGATCCAGGGAGGACCCAGTGAGGCTATTGAGGTCTCTGCTGTCTCCTAGCCCTCTGCTGGCCCCGTCCCTCTTGGAGTGACATTTTCTTCCCTCCCCTTGGGACCAAGACTTCCTTCGAACAGATAAGTAGTTTCCAGAGCACATGGGCTTGTTGTCTGGTGTTCTGGGAAGCAATACATTGTAGCCAGTGGAACAACAGTTTGGAGAGTTCTTATGGCCCAACTGATGCCAAAGAGGTTAAAATGTTATGTTTCAAAATGTTGATTTGGGCATTGATTTTAAAAATCAGATGTTTTATTTTGTGGTGCGCCTTTTCCTGCCCCTGTCTGCCCTCAAATGATGATTGTTACTTAACCAATTCAAGTGATTAAAATATTTTGTTTTGATAATTTTGGACCTGATACCTTCCTAGAGTGTTCTAAGCCAGGAATTGAAATTGAAATTTCAATTTCGGGCATCAGGTTCCAAAGATCTCTAATCTTGCTTAGAGTGAGAGCAAAAGAATTAAATGAAAGTAAAGCAAACCAAACTATTTGGAGTCACCAGCACTTGTTCTGGTGACTTCCTTCCATCCTCCCTCCCTCCCTCCTTCCTTACTTTGCCTGGACTGTTCCAGAATGTCACCCTCCCTGCATAGCCCACATCTGCCTGCCTGAGGTAGGAGCTCTCAGCCCCGATGCCTGTCTGGCTCTGCAGGTTCTGTAGGAGCAGCAGGAGCTCTCGGATATGTGTTAGTTGCCCTGTTCCCTCCTGGAGTACGCCTGCCCAAAATAAATGGGGAAACTCAGGCCACACATCCTTGGGAGCTCATTAGTAAGTGAGCATCTCGGATTGAAGGAAAAATGAACTGCTCAGACAGATTCCTCTAGCGAGGCCGGAGCGGGGCTGCGAGTGCTGGCTGATGCGAGAAACCTTCAGGACTGTTGTTTGGGACCGTGTGACTAGCTCTAGGTGCCATTTCTTGAGCACTTTCATGTGCCACCCCTTTCCACTCCTTATAGCTGATCTCCACCACAAACCCTCTGGTAGGTATTATTCCCATCTTACAGATATGAAATTGGAGACACCAAGAGTTTAAGTGGCTTGTCCAAGGCCCATGTCGAAGAAAGAGATTGAGCAGTTGGAATTCAAATCCAGATCTGTCTGGATCCAAAGCTCACATATATCTTTGACATCTTACCTCATAGTTGAAATAGCTGAGCTTTCAGTGAAATTTCCAGACACTGAAGGAGATAAATCCAAAGAATGGGGATTGAACCAGGGATTGAAGGCCAGCTGGGATTCATAATCTAAATGGCCAAAGTGGCCCTCCCTGCCTGTTTGCAAACTTAACATATCCAGAGTCTGACAGGGAGGCTGGCGTTCTGGAGCCAATTGGAATGCCCAATCTGCAGGCCACTGGGGGCCATTTCAGCACTCAGGATACGTTGTGTTTGCCTTCAAGGAAACTACTCATGAGTGTTTTGTTAGCATCTATACACTGTATTCTTATATTTCAGATTATAGTACTTCCAAATTATGCCTATGCATCAAGAGATGAAGTCTGAACCAAGCCAGAAGCTAAGGGGGAAATGCCTGGTTGTGCTCTGATTCCAGGACCTGGTGGTGAAGGAACTTGTCTTTTGATCCTTCTCAGTGTGCCTTCCACAAAAGGGAGAAGGCAGGGTATTCTTGCTACCCTCCAACTTCAAATCTTTGCACCCCCCCCATTGACTGTAGGAAATAACTTTTGCAAAATAACAGCTTTAAAGTATTCCTTTTTCAAATGATATAATTTTGGTGGTATTCGGGCAAAGGAAACTTTCAAACACATCACCAGTCTCAGCAGACTGGTGGCCAATTCCAGGAGGAGATGGAGAAGTCACTAACTCCGTCTCTTTTCGCAGAGTCTGGGATACTGTCCCATAATTTCATTTGTGTGTGAATGTTTTGGTAGGGTGGAAGAGGAATTCCATGCTGACAGGGAGTGAAAGGGGGGTCTAGAACACCAGAAAGAGGCCTGGGGAAGGGAAGGAGCTGCCAAATGCTCCTTAGTGGCCTTTTTCAGTTGACCAATTGAGCCAACCCTTGATGTCTGAATGTTGTAGAAAGATGAGGTTTGGCTCTAACCCTCTTTCATTCAGCCTTGCTGCTTCAGTTAGAGTGGAGTCCTAGCCATCTTCTGCCCACTTTTTCAGATGCTGGCATGGTTATTCACAATGCTTTCTAATGGACTTGCCATTTTAAATTCTGACTTTGGGTAAAATATAGACTTTTGACATTATTCATTTTTTCACAAAGCCTGACAAACATGGCTGACATTGTTGGAGATGGCTGGAAATTTGTATTTGAATAGAAATCCTAGTATAGTGCTTTGCACATAGTAGACACTCAATAATATAGAGGCAGATTGAATCATTTCCTTTTCTAGACTATTAAATTCATGAAGATAGGAACATTTTGTTGTTGTTGATGCTGTTTACCACTGAATTCTTAATGCTTAGACTAGCACCTGACATGTAATATGTGTTCATTAAACACTAGTTGAACAGATGAGTGCTAGCTTGTCTGATATTTCATCTAGCTCACTGCCTGTCAACATGAGGGTGACATGACTGCATTTGATTGGGAAATTAGATGTATGGTTTAGTTATGTCACCTACCAGTTGTATTCTCTTGAGTGAGTCATTTGACATTTAGAGTCAATTTTCTTCTTTTGTTAAATAAAGGTTAGATGAGTGGTGACGGTTTAAAAATTCTGTGGCTTAATTATTACCTAGACAGATTGCATTTGGGTAAAATATTGCTATTGACAGAGTGGTTGCGTCCACACGATCTCATGTGATGTCCATAATTATCTTGCATTGTCTCCATTTTATGTATGTTAATGTGTTACTGAGTATTATCTCAATCTTATAGATATGGAAAATGAGGTTCAGAGAGATAAAGCAATTTGGGTCACAGGGCACATAAAGGAATTTGAACCCAGGTCATTTGACTCAAAATCCAGAGCTTATTCATCTCTGGAGCTCTGCCTTTTGGGACTTAAGGGTTAGGCTGCTTTTGGCTGCAAGTAAGAGAGGAGCCAAGTTAAAGAGGCCTAAATTATAAGGATATCTATTACCTTTTTTTGTGTGTGTGTGTCAGAGTCTCACTCTGATGCCCAGGCTGGAGTGCAGTGGCACACTCACGGCCACCACAGCCTCAACCTGCTGGGTTCAGGTGGACCTTTCTAGCCTCAGCTTTCCAAGTAGTTGGAACCACAGGAATGTGCCACCATGCCCGGCTAATTTTTGATTTATTGTAGAGACCAGGTCTCTCCAGGTTGCCCAGACTGGTCTCGAACCCGTGAGCTCAGGCCATCCTCTTGCCTCCACCTCCCAAAGTGCTGGGATTAGTGGCGTGAGCCACTGTGACCGGCTAGGATACCTTTACCTTATCTAGTAAGAAGTCCAGAGAGAGGGCAGCTTCAGGACTGTTCTGCAGCTCTGCATGGACACAGGTGCTTCCCATCACAGGGGCGGCCATCCTCAACCCGTTGGCAATGTTGCTATAGTCACTGTGATTTTGACGTGGCTGCAGTAGTTTTGGATGCGAGGCAGGCACTACCACATTCACTATCTACCAGAAGGTGTTACCTCATGCATTTCTTTTTATCTGGAGGGCCTGTTATCTTCCCACCAGATTCTCTTGGCCAGGGTTGGATCACATGCCCATGCCGTAGCCGCAAAAGTGTCTAGGAATGTATGCATCTGGCATCCTCCTTCTCTGTAACAGGAGGTAGGCGTTGCCATTACGGAAGGGATGGAGGGTGTGTGTGTGTGTGTGTGTGTGTGTGTGTGTGTGTGTGTGTGTGTGTTCACGTGTGCGGCGGGAAGGAATAGCTGTTGGCTAATCAAGCAGGAGTGTCTTTCAGAATATGTCAACTTGGTTTGTAATTATTGTTACAATAAACCTTTCGGGAGAGTTTAATAAGATGTTATCTGAGCTCCGGCTTATTTTAAGCAATCTTTGTATGGCTAAGCTCCAGATCAAGAAAAATTATTCGATAATCCTTCGTAGTTTGTGTTGTTAAATATCAGTTCAATCCTTACTGAACTGGTGGGTTCTGAGCAGCTAAAAGGCATCTTTTTTTTTTTAAGTTGGAGTCTCACTCTGTTGCCCAGACTGGAGTGCAGTGGCATGCTCCTGGCCACCGCAGCCTCGACCTGCTGGGCTCTGGTGATCCTTCCGCTTCAGCCTTCCAAGTAGCCAGAACTACAGGCGCACGCTACCACACCCGGCTAATTTTTGATTTATTGTAGAGACGAGGTCTTGCCAAGTTGCCCGGGTGGGTCTCGAACCCGCGGACTCAGGCAATACACTTGCTTTGGCCTCCCAAAGTGCTGGGATTACTGGCTGAGCCACCAAGCCCGGCCCAAAAGGCATCTTGACTAGAGCAGGCACAGCTCTGTTCAACAAGCAAGCTTTGTGCCTGTTCAAGGGCAGGGTGGCAAAGCATTTGAGAGCACAGGTCGTGGAGCACTATGTGCTTGGGTTTGAACCCCGGTCCTGCCATTGAATAGCCAGGTGACTTTGGGCAGGTCACTTTACCTCTTTAGGGCCCCAGTTTCCTCATCTATAAAGCAGAAATAATAATGACACAGTCCTCATGGACTTGTAAGTTTTAAATGAGCACTACATGAGCTTAGCTCAGTACCTGGTCCGTTGTAAGAGCTGAAAAAATAGTGACTGTTACCCTAATATTTTGTGACGATATATTAGAGGTAAGCCTAAGCAGTGGAAAGGCTTTGACTTAGAATCTAGTGACTTTAAGCCCAAACTTCATCATTTAAAAAATTTTAGGCCTGGCTCTGGCTCAACCCATGATCCCAGCACTTTGGGAGGCCGAGGTGAGTAGACTGCCTAAGCCCACGGGTTCGAGACCAGCCTGGGCAACTTGGTGAGACCTCATCTCTACAATAAATAGAAATTAGCTGGTCATGGTAGCGCATGCCTGTAGTTCCGGTTACTTGGAAGGCAGAGGTGGAAGGATCGCCAGAGCCCAACAGGTCGACGCTGGGGTGGCCGTGAGCGTGCCACTGCACTCCAGCCTGGGTGATGGAGTGATATTGCAACTCAAAAAAAAAAAAAAGATTTGTGGGGTACAAGCGCAGTTTTGTTACATGGATATATTGCAGGGTGGTGAAGTCTGGGCTTTCAGTGTGACCGTCATCCAAATTGTACACAATATACCTACTAGGTAGTTTCTCATTCCTTACTGCCCTCCTGTCCCTCCACCCTTCTAAGTCTCCAGTGTCTATTACTCCACTCACTATGTCCATGTGTTTCCATTATTTAGCTACCACTTGTGAGAACACGTGGTATTTGACTTTCTGAGTTATTTCACTTAAAATAATGGCCTTCAGTTTCATTCATGTTGTTGCAGAAGATATGATTTCACTCTTTTTATGGCTGAGTAGTATTCCATAATGTATATATATATCACTGTTTCTTTATTCAGTTATCCATTGATGGACACTGAGGTTGATTCCATACCTTTACATACAGTGAATAGTGCTATAATAAACATATGAGTGCAGGTATCTTTTTGATATAATGATTTCTTTTCCCTTGGGTAGGTACCTAGTAGTGGTATTGCTGGATTGAATCCAAACTCCATCATTTTCTGATTGTGTAGGACTTTAAGCAAGTATTGGGCCTTCTGTTCTTTATCTGTAAAATGGGTATAATAATTTCTCAATTGCCAACCTCCATTGGGTTGTTGAGCTTGTATCTGTAAAAGCATGTTGTAAATGTTAAAAACATCACCCGAATGCCGAGTACCATTTTAATTAATTTAGTTTTAAAAACAGATAGCTTCTTATCTATTGGAATGGGAATTGGATGAGCACATTCAAAAATGTTGACATACTAAATGTTAGGCCCCATGATGATCCTGCTAGTAAAATCAAAGCCAAGTTCAGCTGGCAGCCGTGTGTTTTCTGCTAGTAGGGACAATCCAGCACTTTTCTCTGTCAAACTCATCTTGCGTGCCATTCAGAGTCTACTGAAAATCAGACACAAAAGGAAAAAAGGGAAGAGACATTTTGTTAAGTACTGTGGCCCAGCTCTGACATATTAGGCCTAGATTACGTGGGCCAGCTCTTTATATTATATCCTAAAAATAAATGTAATGTTGTTCCAATAGTCTGCTAAGCTCTTATCTCTTGACGTCTTCAGAGCAAAGGCAAAGTGTGTTGACTGCAGGGAGAATGCAGTACTCTTAGCTCCACGTCATTTGGGCAGGATATAACCCTAACCCTAACTCTAACCCTAACCCTAACCCTAACCCTAACCCTAACCCTAACCTAACCGTAACCCTATGCCTAACCTGGAATGCTTTTTAACTACATGCAACACATTCTGATTCAAACTAGCTTTCACATTAAGGACATTTATTGGTTCATATATCCAAAAGTTCCGAGTTAAGGACTTGAGACAGTGGCTCTATATCTCTGGGGTTCTCTTGCCACTTCATGCCTTTGGCATGGCTTCATCCTCAGTCTGGTAGTGAAATGTTTATAGCAGTGCCAGTTCTCACACTTTCATGGGACACTGTGCAGAGGAAAAGAGAAGCCACTTCCAACTCAGCATCCCAAGCTGAAGTCATTCTGATTGGACTTCCTAGGTCCCCTGCCCACCCCTGAACCAGTGATTATGACCAGAGAAAAAGAAAGTGTTGTTAGCTTAAGGTGCAGAGCTTGACCCTGAAACCCAGGGTAGGATCGATTTCCCTCCTAGTGATGGTCTGTATAGGGAAGAGTGAATATCTCAAAATCAGGAGTCTCTTTGTTATGAGGAAGAGAGAAATGACTCCTGGGAAGATAAGCCACAATACCTACTTTAGGTGCTTTGTCTGGGTAAGAGGTTCTCAAAGTGTGGTCCAGAACCCCTAGAAGTCCCTGAGGTCCTTTCATGGGGTCTATGAGGTTCAAACGATCTTCAAAATAATACTAGGATATTGTTTTCCTTTTTTGGATGATGGTTTTATTGAGATTTAATTTACATTCCATATAATACACAATTTAATATATTCACAGAGTTGTATTAAAGTACACAATTTAATATATTCACAGAGTTGTACAAGGATCACAACAGTAAATTTTAGAATCTTTCATCACCCCCAGAAGAAACTCATGTCTTCTGGCAGTCATACCTCCATTTTCCTCCAAACCTCCCAGCCCTAGGCAAACCACTAATGTGCTTCTTGTCTGTATAGATTTCTCTATTCTGGACAAATGGAGTCACACAATATGTGGCCTCTTGTGTCTGGCTTCTTTCACTTAGCACAATGTTTTCAGGATTCATTCATGTTGTAGTAAGGATTAGTACTTCTTTCCTTTTTTTCTTGTTGAATAATGGTCCATTGTATGGATATGTAACATTTTTGTTTATCCAATCATCAATTGATGAACATTTGAGTTTCCACATTTTGGCTACTCTGAATAATGTTTATATGAACGTTCTTGTAAAAGTTACTCTTTAGACACACATTTTATTTCTTTTGAGTATATACCTAGAAGGGAAATTACTGGGCCATATGGTAACTCTATGTTAATCTTTTGAATAACTGCCAAATAGTTTTTCAAAGCAGCTGCACCATTTTGCATTCCCAATAGCTGTATATGAGGGTTTCAATTTCTTCACCTCCTCTCCAGCACTTGTTCTTATCTATCTGTTTGATTATAACCATTCTAAGTGGGTGTGAAGTGGTATCTCATTGATTTGTATTTCCCTGATGACTAATGATGTTAAGCATCTTTTCATCTGCTTATTAGCCATTTGTATATCTTATTCAGACAACTGTCTATTTACACCCTTTGCCAGTTTTAGAATTAGGTTGTCTTTTATTATCAAGCTGTAAGATTTCTTCATATATTCTGGAGACAAATCCCTTTTATAATCAATGATTTGCAAATTTTTTTCTCATTTGATGGGATATCTTTTTACTTTCTTGATGGTGTCAAAGAAGTTTTAAATTTGGATAAAGTCTAACATAAATATATATATTTTTGGTTGCTTATATTTTTGGTGTTATAACTAAGAAATTATTGCCCAATCCAAAAATAATAATGACCCATGCCTGTGTTTTAATCAGTTTTACAGTTTTAGCTCTTACATTTAAGACTTTGATCAATTTTTTTATTGATGTGTTACCCACATGTCATAAAATTAATCATTTGAAGTGTACAATTGGTGGATTTTAGTATATTCAGGATTTTGCAATTATCACCACTAATTTCAGAACATTTCCACCAACTCAGAATAAATCTGAATGATTAACAGCCACTCCCCATCCTTTATCCACTTGAGTTGATTTTTGTATATGATGTGAGGTAGGGATCCAACTTTATTATTATTATTTCGTTTTTGTTTTATGAGTTGGGGTCTTACTCTGCTGCCCAGGCTGGAGTGCAGTGGCATGATCATGATGATCACAGCTCATGGTAGCCTCAACCTCCTGGGCTCAGGTGATCCTTCCACCTCAGCATCCCAAGTAGCTGGGACTAGAGGCATGTGTCACCATACCTGACTAATTTTTTATTATTTTTTGTAGTAACAAGGTTTTGCTATGTTACCCAGGCTGGTCTTGAACTCCTGGGCTCAAACAGTCCATCCACCTCTGCCTTCCAAAGTGCTGGGATTACAGGTGTGAGCCACTGCACCCAGCCCCCGATTTTTTTTTTGGCATGTGGCTATCCAGTTGTCCCAGTATCATTTATTGAAAAAAAATATTTCTTTCTCCATCGAATTTTCTTAGCAGTCTTGTTGAGGTCCTGTTTGCCTTTTACCCTCATTCTCTTACAATTGTAAGGTAGAGTTTTCCAGAGGTTGCATGATATGCGATATTGCAACACACTGTATGGAGAAGACTATATGAACACGCAGCTTTCTGTTTTGTCAAACATTAAAGGTATTTATAAAAATGTAAAAAAGGCTACCTTTCACATTAAATTATTTTTATTTTATAGAATACAGCTATTTTCATAAATTATGTCATTTATATTAATGTATTATGGGTTTGTAGTTATTTTTAAATGAATCAATAATTGGATATTCAAAAATTAAGGGTAAATGTAGATATATGCAACAAATATAAACAAAAGCTTTATAAATCCTCACTAATATAAAATAGTTTTGAGATCAACAAGCTTAAAAATTGCTGGTTTAGGAGATTGTCTATTTACTGAACTTCCTGAGAAGTTAAAAAAAAAAACTCCACCAAAACAAAATAAAACAGAATAGACCTTCCATGTATCTTAGGCCTCCAAGATCACAAGTTCTGAGTACCCAAAATAATGTAAATTAAATTAAAAACATTACTTGTACATGGAAAATGTATATGTATTAGGAATTTTTAACAATAATCATATACTGGTGTGTGTGTGTGTGTGTGTGTGTGTGTGTGTGTGTGTGTGTGTGTGTTTGCATTACAATATTGAGAGCAGAAGAAAAAGACCAGGCTTTACTGCAGTAAGCATTTTCCAATTGCACTTTCTCTCTAGCTGAGTCTTAACTTTTTAAACTCTAATACTCTGTTAATTATATAAAGCCATGTCATATTTCCAGACCCGTCTTTTGATTATGGAAAATGTACAACTATACATGAAGTGTATAAAAGATGCAAACCATTTAAATCAGGCCCATTAGTTACTTGAATTCTTACATTATTACTTTCTTTTTGAGTAGGCCTTTTGGGAAAACTGAAAAATATTGCAAGAATGGAAATCTGCGAATTTGTCCCACAGACAATCTAATATGAGATTCACATGGCATACGTGGCAAGCTTTGGGAAGATGACATGCCCTATTCTAGTTCCCACCTTGTGTGATCAATTTCCAGTTGCGTGTACCATGAAGTAGCAGAGATGTGGTGTCTAGAGATGGGAAACACAAAGGGATTGTGACCAGGAGCCATTAGGGCAGATTTTGTAGCTGAGGTTTGAACTTCATTCAAACTAAAGAGCCAGCTTTGAGCTCTGGGAGAGGTGTGCGAGTGCTTCTCAGTCTCTGAGTTTCTGTGGATCTTCTGTGCTCTTGTTCAGATGCAGATTCTGATTCAGGAGGTTTTGGGAAGGGCATTGAAATTTGGCATTTCTAACACGCTTCCAGCAGAAGCTCGTGCTGCTTGTGTGTGCACCACACTAGGAATAGTCAGGCATCAGTGGACTTTATCTGTCTCCTAATAATATTCTTTTTTTTTTTTTTTTTTTGAGTTGGAGTCTCACTCTGTCACCCAGACTGGAGTGCAGTGGCCGCTCCCGGCCACCGCAGCCTCGACCTGCTGGGCTCCGGCGATCCTTCCGCCTCAGCCTTCCAAGTAGCCGGAATTACAGGCATGCGCTACCACGCCCGGCTGATTTTTTGATTTATTGTAGAGATGAGGTCTCGCCGCCCAGGCGGGTCTCGAACCCGCGGGCTCAGACAATCCACTCACCTCAGCCTCCCAAAGGCGCGGGATTACAGCCTGAGCAACCGAGCCCAGCTCCTAATAATATTCTTAATCTCCTTGAGTGTGGGTCCTGTTCCTTTTTGGCCTTTATCTTCCTCGGTGGTACCTCACCAGGCACATTGTTTTTCAGGAAATGTTCAGAAAAGATTTGCGTGAGTGAATGAATGAATAAAGAGATCCGCCCTGGTATGTCTATCACAGTTAGAAGGAAGTGCTGACTAGACACTGTTACTGGGGATGGAATGATTCCTTTTGACTCTTTGTTCTAGCCTAATCAAGATATTGTTTTTCAGACGGATTTTCCATGATGGTAGATCTGATGAAGGGTTGTGTGTCCGTGAGCGTGCACGGCGTACTGGAGTTAGTAACTGCCTTCTCGTGCCTCTGGGCCAGGCTTCCCACTCTTGCTTTCCTGTATCCTGGGCTCTTGGTGGCATTGCCAGGAAACACTGGTGAGATCTCGGCACAAACAAGTCACTGTGTATAATCCAGTGGTGGCTGGAAGCCCCTGGAGGCATAGGGGACCCAGCTGTTCTCACTTGCAGAAATGACCCTGGGGGACAGTGACCCTGGAGGGCAGTGCAGAATGCGTTTAAGTTGTAACATGAACTCTGGAGCTGTTTGCTTTGCTGATTTTCCCTGAAGCTGCAGGATCAAAAGGAGAGGATCACTTGGTGGGAAGGAAGCTCATTCTAAAAAAATTCCAGCATTTGCGTAGCTCAAATAATTATGTTTTTCAAAAGAGAATTAAAGTTTTTTGAAACCATGTCAATCTTATTCAATAAACATTTGTTAAATATTTTCTATATGCCAAGCAGAGAACTGGGAACTAGAGATACAAAAGAAAAGAAAATCAGCTATCCTGAGGCTCTCCGTCAGTTGGAGAAGATAGACAAGACAGTATGCAAGAACAAAATGACAGATGTAGAGACAGGTATAGACTTGTAGAGGACCAGAGGAGGCATCCGTATCAGGATAGGGCATCACAGTAAGTATCTCTGGTATAGATGAACCCTGCTTAATAATTAAAAGACAAGAGGAAGTCAACTGTTCCAGAAGGAGAGAAAGGCATTGCGCGCAAGGTGATCCTTTACTTGCTTGGTATAAAAACTCTGGGCACAGCCGGGCTCGGTGGCTCAGCCTGTAATCCCGCGCCTTTGGGAGGCTGAGGTGAGTGGATTGCCTGAGCCCGCGGGTTCGAGACCCGCCTGGGCGGCGAGACCTCATCTCTACAATAAATCAAAAAATCAGCCGGGCGTGGTAGCTCATGCCTGTAATTCCGGCTACCTGGAAGGCTGAGGCAGAAGGATCGCCGGAGCCCAGCAGGTCGAGGCTGCGGTGGCCGGGAGCGGCCACTGCACTCCAGTCTGGGCGACAGAGTGGGACTCCAACTCAAAAAAAAACCAAAAACCAAAACAAAAACCCTGGTCACAAACAGAATGATTGGATATGGGAATGAAGGAAGGGAGAATCTGGGATGAGTCCCAGGTGGTTGGCTACAGTGACCGGGTAATGGCGATGCCAGTCCAGGAAAGACAGGCTTGATCATATAATTTGTGCCGGCAAGTGCAAAATTAAAATGTGGAGCTTCTTGTTAAGGGATTATTAAGAATTTCAAGGTGGTGACAGCAGGTCATTATACTAACGAAGTATAGGGCCCTTCCCAGCATGGGTTCTTGAGCAATGGCACAGGTCACACACGAACACGTGAAGCTGACCTTGAGCAGATAGAGTGAAGAAGAAATAGGTTGAAGGAGGAGAAGTTTCATTTTGGGTACATTGACTTTGAGATGCCTGTAGGATATCTGAGTGGAGAAGTCCCAGTAGGTAGTCGGATGTGAGGATTAAAAGTTACCAGAGACACAGGTCTGGCATAGAGACATAGGTAAGGGAGTCTTCAGTGTCCTTGCATGTGCTGTCAGAAACTATGCAGTATGAACAAAAATACCACAATGAGTTTTTCTTTTGAGTCTAGATAAAGGGGTATCTAAGCTCAGGTACCCCTTTTAGCTTGGGGTATCTTTATAGATCAAATCAATAAATTAAGAGCCCTGGGATTCTTTCCAAGAGTTCTTGATCATTTTTCCTTTGTTGGGCAACTCTGACTTGAATAAGAGCTGATCTACGTTTTCTTCTCCATATGGAACAGCCTAACCAGGGTTGTCAATAGAAAACGTTTTTCTGTCCTTAATCTTCATGTTCTGGCTTGGACTTGCAAATGAAAAAGACCTCTCTCAGCTTAAAAGTTCTGTTTCAAAGCAGAGAACTTCCTTTCTAGGAAAGTTGCCCTTTGAGAGTGTCACGAATGTAAAGTAAATAATACCTTTACAAATCCTATCAACATACTACAGAATTAAACATGCTATATGAGGAGTGGCTTTGCAAGTTATGCTGCAATAATTTATATTTATTTAGTATTTATTTATATCTCAGATAACTCTTATGGCAAATTTTGTACTTAGTTTCCAGGGGATTGTTGTGAATGTTAATTAAAATAATTCAAGTTCTATATAATTGCTCAAATAAATAATCTAATACTAGTAATGCAATAACCTGAATCTTAGGTGTACAATAGAATTTTGTTGGATTATATCTGTGTATTACACTAAAGTTTCAAAAGTGATTACTCTGTAGCAGGGGAAAGCAATTAACATGCTAACAGATCAGAGTTGGGCTTATTATCTCTCACTCAGAAGTATAATTTGTTACTTTAAAACTCTAGACCCTGGTGGTAAACATTTATCTGGAAAGTCAAGATTGACCGAACCAAGGTCTTCACATGCAAACTGGAAAATTCAAACACAGTGTCATTTACTAATAGAGGTCATGATAAAATTAAACAGTCTTTAAAAATCAGTAACTAATTAGCCTTACTAATAGAAGAGGGGACAAAAACCTAATTCACAAGTTGGTTAATAATTCTCACTTGATATTTCTAGTTGTTATTTTTTGTCTGGTCTATACACATATGACTTCACTGTCCATTGTCCTGAAACTAATACTAGTTCTTGTGATCTGTCTCTAATGTAGGAGTTGTCTGCAATGTTACGGTGTGTGGGGGCATTTATTGGTTATTTGTTTAGCAGCACTTATATTCCTCTTGATATCCTTGAATAGTATAACAACAATAAATTGTATTACCTAGTTTATTAAATTGAAATCCAGAGATGTTATATGAATTGCCAAGGGTGTCATATTTAACAAGATTAGGATGAGGTATTGTGTCTTGAGTTTTAGATTTGCTCCTGTTATACTAAATAACACCATTATTTTGTTTTTAAATCTTCTTGGTATCTAAATGATGTAATTCCTTTCCTCTGACAACTTTTTTAATAGCGCAAGAGAAAAGCTATACACAGATCACACTTCTGGGTGGAAAACGATGTCTCAGACCTGTCCTCCAAGGACACGGTTTAAATTCTTCCTGTGTCTACTTTCTTTTAGTAACCTGTGACTGAATGCATATTCAATGAAAATTGCAATAAACTTTTCATGTTTATATGAATATTTTGCCATCTAACGTAACTGGATAATTGAAAGCTGCCTCCCTTTTTCCTTTATGTGTTTGGCATGGTACAGATATTGCTCATAGTCTGAAATTTCAAACTAGTTCCCAAGAAATGGCAAAGAAAAAAAGGAAGGATGATGTTAATAGAATTTTCTTTCTATCTGCTAAGGTCATTTGCTCTGTAGTTTTGGAATTGACACTGGAAGTTGAAATCTTAGCAATCCCAGAGCATGGTATTTAGGGAACTTCTCAAATAATACGAAAACAAAGGGTGTTTTGGTGAGGCACCAGCCACAGCCTTGTCAGGCTCGCTTTGTTTTGAAGGCTCAGGCAGAGGAGTAATAAACTCTCTGGAGTCGGGGTGGAAAACACAATTCAGGTTCTTTCATGCCACCTGGAGCCTTGTCAAGGATAACTTCACCTCTTGTGTTTCCAAACCTCAGGGGAGAAGTATTTCTGCTGAGGGTCATCACAGCACAGGGGCACCTTGAGAGACACCTTTCACCTCTGGTTTGGAGACATAGTTTTTCCACCAGGTGTAGATAGCACCTTTTTGGTTCAGTGCTGATTAAAAGAAAAAAAAAAAGGAGGAAAAGTTATACAGCGATTCAAGGGCGGCCATGAAGCCTGAGTTTGCAGTGCCAGCAGCAGTGTGGTAATTTGAGAATAGCAAATTAGAAGAACAAAGCAGATTTTAATCATATGCCACAGAGAGGAAGGTGGTTTAGGTCTGTCTTCAAATTGTACCTCCATTAGAGGAAGGGAGGCTTTTAATGCTGTTATCCAAAATACATTGTTAAAGATTTCTTATTCCTTTTCTCAGACTTCCTTTAGTATACTCACTGGTAGGAAATGGCAGTCTTTTTTTCATTAGTGTATCAAGCAGTTGTTAAATATAAGACATTTTTCTTGGTGCTATTGGAAATGGGGAGAGAGAGAATGAGAAGCAGCAGAGAGAGAGAGAGAGAGAGAGAGAGAGAGAGAGAGAGAGAGAGAGAGAAAGCGCAAGCGCAAAAGTGAGCAAGAGAGAGTTTGAGGTTCAAGGTCTTTACCTTTTAGGAGATTACAGTCTGAAGGCAGAATTGAAGACATAAGAAAGTGTTTCCTCCCATCCACCCATCTATCCATCCATCTATCCACTCCTCCATCCATTCACCCACTCATTCACTCTTCCATCCACTTATCTACGGATCCGTTCATTCACCCACCTGTCCATCCATCTGTCCAATCCACCCACCATCCACCCATCCATCCAACAAACATTTATTGAGCATCTCTGTTGGGGGCTATGCTGAGTACCAGAGCTACAGATAGATAAATAAGAATATGGTTCTTGCCAGTCTTTTGGAAAAGACAGACAGATACATAAACAGATTCAAGGTGGCACTGATGTGACAGAAAGACACCAGGATATTATTGGCACTCACAGAGGGGGCCGTAATAGTGCCAGAGTGTGCCTTGGGGAAAACACAATCCTCCTTTAATCTCTAGTGGCCTTCTCCAATGTTCCTACTTTTTTTTTGGTGTATTATTTATGTTTTATTTCTTCCTCCTTATTTGTTTTTATTATGACAAAATTTACCACGTGAGCCATTTTAAAGTGTAGAGTTTGGTGGCATTAAGTAATTCACATTTTTGTGCAACTATAATCACCTTTCAGGTTGCTACCTTTTTTTTTTTTTGAGTCGGGGTCTCATTCTGTTGCCTAGGCTAGAGTGCAATATCATGGTCATGCCTCACCACAGCCTCAGAATCTTGTTTTCAGGCAATCATCCTACCAGCCTCCTGAGTAGCTGGGACTATAGGCACATGCCATCACATCTGGTAATTTTTTGATTTTTTTGTAGAGACGGGGTCTTACTGAGTTGCCTAGCCTCAAAGTAACAACTTTTTAAAAGGTATTATTGGAAATGGCTCACTGGTATTTTCTCACATCGTAAGTGTGAAGAACTTTAAGAACTTTGCTCTTTTTCTTACAAATGTTCCCACTGGGGAGTTAGCAGTTACCTGCTCAGACTATGCGGACAGTGGAGTGGCCAGTTGTGGTCTAAAAAACAATATTGGCCACTGTTTATTAGGGAATTATAAAGGCAACCCCATGAGGTGTGGTTTGTATGGGTCAAAATGACCTGGAGAATTGCTTTGTAGTACTAGCTTGGCTTACACTTCCAGAGCTAGAGGCAAGATTCATTGGGTGTTTTGTCTCAGGCTTCGAATGACTTAGTGCTTTCTGAAAAGCACTACCCCAAGGGACACTGGAGTTTGGCAGTTCTTAGTTAAGGTTTTAAACTTTTATGTGCTTTTGGGAGTGGAGATAGTTTCACAACCTGTGACTTCAGTGATGGAGCAAGTCTTTCTAAATTATAGATCGGGAAATTGGGGGATCTTTCCAGGGCAACTCACTCCATTAACCTATTAGAGTAACCCTGAACCCAGCAAAGAGGGCCTGATATAAGTAATTGTAGAAGCTTCAGGAAATCAGTGATGAACAGATTGCAAAGGCCTCTTTATGCATGGCAGACCAGTGCGGTCCAATAGAATTTTTGTGGTGATGAAACTGTTCCGTATCTATGCTGTCCAGTTTGGTAGATACTAGCTTCATCTGACTATCAAGTCGTTGCAACGTGACTGAGAAACTGAATTTTTGTAGGTATTTAATTTTTTTCTAAAGCAGGATTTATTGAGAGGACAGAAAAGCTCCCACAGTGGGAGGGGACCCCAGGGGGTTGCCTTAGTTCTTTAATTTTAACTCATCAAAATTTAAGTTTACATAGCTACACATTCCAGTGGCTACCATATTGGACAGCAGAGTTAGCCTAGCAGTCATCAACTCTGGAGGGGAGAGGGATTGAGTCAAGGTGGGAGCACCATGGAGAAGTTTTGCTCTACAGACATCTGTGCCCTTTGAACCATTGGTATGCATGTGTTACTTTTGTAATTTGAAGGCCATAAGAAATTTTGAAGAAAACGCATATGCCAGGCCTAATCCTAGTGTTTTGGGAGACTGAGGCAGGAAGATTGTTTGAGCCCAGGTGTTTGAGACCAGACTTTATCTCAATAATAATAATAATAATAATAATAATAATAATAATAAAAATAACCAGGTGTGGCAGCGCATGCCTGGAGCCCTAGCTACTTGGGAAGTTGAGGTGGGAGGATCGCCTGAGCCCAGGAGGTTGAGGCTGCAGTGAGCTGTGATTGTGCCACTGCACTTTGGTCTAGGTGACAGAGTGAGACCCTAATTCAAAGAGGGGTTGAGGAAGAGGAGGAGGAGGAGGAGAAGAAGGAGGAGAAGAAATATGCCTTTATTTTTGGAGAGGACTTAGAAAGTTGAAAAGACTTTTAGATTATTTTTTTTTTTTGAGTTGGAGTCTCACTCGGTCACCCAGACTGGAGTGCAGGGGCTGCTCCCGGCCACCGCAGCCTCAACCTGCTGGGCTCCGGCGATCCTTCTGCCTCAGCCTTCCGAGTAGCCGGAATTACAGGCGCGCGCTACCACGCCCGGCTAATTTTTTGATTTATTGTAGAGATGAGGTCACACCAAGTTGCCCAGGTGGGTCTCGAACCCGCGGGCTCAGGCAATCCACTCATCTCAGCCTCCCAAAGTGCGGGATTACAGGCTGAGCCACTGAGCCCAGCTGGACTTTTAGATTTTTAATCCAATGGCTGCATCTTCCTCAGGGAGCACCAGAAGCCCAGAGAAGGAAAGGGACCCGTTTAACCTGGTGAGGACCCTGGCATCTGACTCTTATTTTAATAGTTCTTTCTGTCTCATGATAAGGCAGTGTTGTGTGAGCTTGGTTAATGTTGTGATGTTTTCTCTTTGTATCTAGAAATCACGGATGTATAATAATTAAGGAAGAGGAAATAAAGTCTTAACTCCTAAAACTTATAATTGTTGATAAATAAACAGCATCTCTCTCACCAGCAGTTTTTTTTCCCTTGTCATTTATTTTGATGATAATATCTTTTCCCTTTAGTAGTAATTATAAAAACACATAGTAAAAATTCAAATAATGCACAAGATTATTAAATGAAAAGCAAATCATCCTCCTTCACCTAACCCCAGATGTGTTCCTCAGAGGTTAGCATTGTGTGCAGAATTTTTTTGGGGGGATGCAACCTTCCATAATTTTCTTTTTCCTTCTGGAAAACAATATTGATCTCTATTTATTACAGAGTAATAGCCAAAATGAGCTGGAGAAATGTTATGAGGGCTAGCTTGGCTCGCAATTCCACGGCTAGAGGCAAGACCCATTTGGGTCTTTTGTCTCAGGCTCTGAAAACTTCTAGAACTGTTGGAGCCCCCCTTCCTACTTACGTTTCTCTAAGCTCCTTTCTTCTCTCTGGTGGGCTCCTATTTGCACCAGATGGTTGACAGTCACTCCTGTTGCTTTTGGAGTTTTTACTGCTTCCTTCACTGAGTCATTTTATTTTCCTCCCTTGTTGTGTGACCAGAATAAATGAAGAATCTTCTGTGCTCTTTTCTTTCTCTGCTCACCTCTACATCTTGCCGACTTAGGATGTCTTCAGAGAAGACCTTTCCTCCTAAGGAAAGGGCCCTGTTTAAAATTCCACTGTCTCAGTGATGTGTGAAGAACAGTCAGAGATGCTGAAAGACATCTGATGTGTGAGATTCCTCCCAAGGAATAGTGGCTTTTTTAGACCCCAGAGGACTCCAGACGGTGGACACAAGAGGGAAGGCGTCCTGGCCCCCAGGAGGAGAGCAGAAGGCGAGGCCTGGAGATTTGCTCAGGTAGTCCGTGAGCATGACATACAGCCGGGGTGTTGGGTGTGTGGATTGCTGCGGTAGTACCTGTGGTCATTTCTGCAGAAGGGCTTGGGAAGGCTTTGCAGTCAATGGATTGATCAGCCAGTAAGCGTTTAGTAAACCAACAGAATTTTAATACCCCGTCACACTTTATGTTCATCTTCTGTCTAAAGTGATACTCCGGGCCAAACATGATGGCTCATGCCTGTAATCCCAGCACTCTGGGAGGCCATGGGGCGGATTGCTTAAACCCAGGAGTTGGAGACCAGTCTGGGCAATGTAGCAAAACCTCCTCTTTACAAAACAACAACAACAAAATAGCTGGGCGTGGTGGTGCACACCTTCAGTTCCAGCTGCTTGGAAGGTCGAGGTGGAAGAAGCACCTGAGCCCAAGAGGTTGAGCCTGCAGTGAGCCATAATCATGCCACTGCACTCCAGCCTTGTGTGCCTGTTGTCTAGCTTCCCCATAGACTGGCAGCTCCCTGGAAGCAGGAATGCTGTCGCATCCCAGTGTCTAGAACATTCCTAGTGCCTGGAATGTTGAGCCCACTGTAGGGGCTCAATCAAACATGGCTTTGCTGAAAGAATAAATGAATGCAAGTCACCAAATAATAACAGCAGCAACAGCGGTCTCTCCCATTTGTTGAGCACTCAGTATGTGCCCAGCCACAGTGCTGAGCACCTTTCATTTCGTTTAATCCTCGAAAGCAACCCTAGGAAGTAGGAATGGGTATCCCTATTGTACAGGTGAGGAAACAAGCCTCAGAGGTGTCGGATACTCTGTCCCAAGTCACACAGCCAGTAAGCGGGGGGCTGAGATTTGAACCTCAGTTTAAGACCTCAATGTTTAGCAAAGTCAGATGCAATTTCTAGAAATATCCGTCTTGAGCAGTAACTCCAGAAAGGGGGTCAGCAAAAGAAGCAGGTTTCTGTTTTCCAGGTGAGTGTCGGCACTTGGGGGCAGGCCAGGCACCTGGTCCTCAGGAGTTCAGACAGAGCCACCCACACAGCCCTGCCAACACGGTGCTGGGAGCTGGCTTGTGCCCGACATGGGCTCCTGGTAGATATTTTGAGAGCTGTGAATTATTTAGGTGTTGAGGCAGACACGCTTCCTCGCGTTGAATCCTAACTGAAAATTGTGCTGAAATAAAAGCCAAGAGGTTCCTAAGCTATTTATTTATTTTTCTGTTAATGAATAGCAGAGGCAAAAAACAAAAAACAAAACAACCCTTAAAGAACCAGCCATATGTTTCACCTTTTTGGTGATCCTTCCTGGCTCTCCGAATGGCTCCTCAGTGCTTGTGAGTATTTTTATTTTTATGGAATCCTATTTTGCAAAATGCTTGAGCGCCATTTTACTGTTCTGGGAGCCCAGAGACCATTCTGCTTGATCCATTTTCCCACCAGGAGAGCGTAAACTGAGAGAAATGAGAGGCCTGATGGGCACTCTGGGTTTGGCAAACTCCCTCCTTTGCTGGGCCCTTTCTAAGCCTCACCCTTTTCTCCCCTCCTTGGCTGTTAGGGTGCTGGGGGATCAATTGAGTCAAATATTGTGAATTGATGCAGCACATTATATTTTGTAAAATGTGTCAGATTCCATTTACTGGTCATTTCCTAAGTCACTAAATAGAGAAGGAGGAGAAGCCAGGAGAGTGTAGACCAAGACTAGTCATAGCTTAGTGAGTTAGCTCTGGCCAGGGAAAACTTTTTTTTTTTTGAGTGGGTCTCACTCTGTAGCCCAGGCTGAAGTGCAGTGGCAGGAACGTGGCTCACCACAGCCTTGACATCCTGAGGCAACCCTTCTGCCTCAGTCTCTTGAGCAACTGGGACGACAGGTATGTGCCACCACACCCGGCTAATTTTTTGATATTTTGTAGAGATGTGGTCTCATGTTGCCCAGGCTGGTCTTGAACTCCTGGGCTCGAGTAATCCTCTCACCTCTGCCTCCCAAAGTGCTGGATTACAAGCATGAGCCACCATGCTTAGTCGAGAGAAACTTTTAAGAGGGACCAAGTGCTTCTCTTTCTTTCTTTTTTTTTCTTTGAGTTGGAGTCTCACTCTGTCGCCCAGGCTGGAGTACAGTAGCACACTCACAGTCACCCAGCGTCGACCTCCTGGGCTCCGGTGATCCTTTCACCTGAGCCTTCCAAGTAGCCAGAACTACAGGTGCGCGCTACCACGACTGGCTAATTTTTGATTTATTGTAGAGATGAGGGCTCGTCAACTTGCCCGGGCTGGTCTTGAACCTGTGGAGTCAGGCAATCCAGTCGCCTCGGCCTCCCAAAGTGCTGGATTATAGGCTGAGCCACAGAGCCCAGCTCAAGTGTCTCTTTTTTAATGAGGGTCCATGGCTGGGCGTGGTGGCTTGCAATCCTAGCACTTTAGGAGGCTGAGGTGAAAGGACTGCTTAAGGTCAGAAGTTCAAGACCTAGTCTGGGCAACATAGTGAGGTCTTATCTCTAAAAAAAAAAAAAGAAAAGAAAAGAGACATTAAAAAATTAGGTGTGGTGGAGTATGCCTGTAGACCTAGCTACTTGGGAGATTGAAGCAGGAGAATCACTTGAGCTTGAGCTCAGGAATTCAAGGCTGCAGTGAACTATGATTGTGCCACTGCACTCCAGCCTGGGCCACAGAGCAAGACCCTGCCTCAAAAAAAAAAAAAAAAAAAAAAGAAAAGAAGGAAAATGAGTCAGTGCTGTTATGTGTAACTTCTTGAGGGATTGGCATACTGGTGTCCAAAGTGGCTGCACATGTCACATTCCCCTGGGCTGTGTGTGAGCACATCCTTATCAGTAAAACTGTTTTTTTTTTTTTTTTTTTGAGTGGAGTCTCACTCAGTTGCCCAGACTGGAGTGCGGTGGTCGCTATCGGCCACCGCAGCCTCAACCTGCTGTGCTCCGGCGATCCTTCCACCTCAGTCTTCCAAGTAGGTGGAACTACAGGCACATGCTGCCACACTTGGCTAATTTTTTTAAAAAATTATTTATTGTAGAGATGAGGTCTCGTCAAATTGCCCAGGTGGGTCTCGAACTCATGGGCTCAGGCAATTCACTCACCTCAGCCTCCCAAGGCGCGGGATTACAGACTGAGCCACCAAGCCTGGCTTAAAACTGGTTGTTATCTGACTTTTTGATTGCAGCCATCCTAGTGGGTGTGGAGTGGTCAAGTGGATTGGCACTGTGGTGTGGATGTGCATTTCTCTGATGGCTTCTACCTGCATCTTGACAATAGTATTTTTCCTGAGATGGCTGGAAGGTCTGTTGGGGTCAACACTTGAACAGGTGAGAGGAGTGAGGCTTTCTCTGTAGCCTCCCTCTTCTCAGACAACCTGGAGTTTATGGGGACATCCTTCATGCTCGTGGAAAAACCACTACCCAGGATTTTACACAGTTAGCCACTTTTCTGAGTTGGCTTTCTGCTTTCAGCAGCCTTTAAAAATGATCACACAATACACAAGAAAAAGGAAGATTTAATGCAGATGACTTTTTAAAATTGGTTATAGATCTCATCTTCTGTTATACTCACAACCTAAGTCAAATTTCTCAGGAAATCATGGTGTTTTTATGGAGACACTGCACCTCAAGCCCATGGCATAGACCATGTGTTTTCCAGCTTTTCTAGATCTCCAGAGAATGAATAGACAAGCAGAGCCCAATCCTTGGAAGTGTGTATGTGTGTGTGTGTGTGTGTGTGTGTGTGTGTGTGTGTGTTTAATTAAACTCTATTTTGAGATAATTGTAGATTCACATGCAGTTGTAAGAAGCAATATCCAGAGATCCCATCCTTGGGCACGTTTTGCAGTGGGAGAAGATGAAAACTTACTGAGGGCTGGAAAATAACTCTGGAAGTGTGCCAAGAATCCACACAATTTCTGCTGTCATTAGCGCCCTGCTTTTCCCAGGATAAGGACCACATGACCAGCCAACCAAACAACCTGCTCCTGGGGAATGGTTACTTACTGACAGCGGTTATTCAGCTTTGCGATTTATTTCAGCTTAAAGCAGACAGACCTAATGACCCTCCCTCTTCTCTTTCTTCCCATCCTTGTTCCGAAGGGTCACTTGCGTCTTGGCTGTGGTTACTGCTGCTGCTTTTAATCCATTGATTTTTTTTAAAAAAATTGAGCCTGCCAAAGATTTTGTTTTAATTTAGACCTAACCCATCCTGGAAAAGAAAATCCTCTAAATAAGGCAAAGAATGCAAATGAGCTAAAGACTCTACAGTTGGCCAGTGTGCACCTGGCATTTTGCTTGAGTTTGGTGTTTTCCTTGGTTCCTCATGTATTTGAGTTTCTGCTCTGTGGTAGACATCGCTTGAGAGGCTGAGATACAACTCGGACACAAACATGCAGGAATCCCCACCCTCATGGAGCTGACATTCTCCCAAGGGGAGACCAAAAAATAAATCAAGTAAAATATGGAGTATGTTTGTTGTTGGTAAATACTTTGGATGGAGGGGCGAGGCAGGGAGGGGAGAGGAAAAGGGAGTGGAAAATGACTCCATTTTAAAAGTGGTAGTCACGGAATACTTTTCTGGGAAGGTGACATTACAACAGAGGTTAGCGAAGTTTTTCTGTAATGGGCCAGAATGTACACATTTTAGACTTGGACGGCCAGCTAGTCAATGACTCTTGCAGTGCAAAAGTGGCTGTAGACGGTCCCTGAAGGAACAAGTGTGGCTGTGTTCCTGTCTGCCTTTATTTACAGAAATAGGTGGGTTCCGTCATGGGCTGCTGTTTGTCAATCCCCGTATTAGAATAAAAATTCGAGGGAGGTGAGGACCCACACCCTAGGGTATCTGGGGAGGCAGGTTGGGGGAAGAGATTCCAAGCAGAAGGCCCTGAGTGGGTTGGTGGCTGGTTTAAGTGAAGCATAGGGAAATCAAGTTAACAAGCAGAGTTGTAGGAGGTGAGGCTGGGGAGATGGTGGAGACTATCTTGTGAGAGCTCGTGGGTCAGGGTGAACCCAACACATATTTGTTAAGTGTATTCAGAAGAAAAATAAAAAAGAATAACTACTTGCATATATTTTTATTTTTTTTGTTTGAATTGGAGTCTCACTCTGTCACCCAGGCTGGAGTGCTGTCACACGATCGCAGTTTGCCCTAACCTTCACCTGCTGGGCTCAGGCGATCCTTCAGCCTCAGCCTTCCAAGCAGTTGGGGCCACAGGCGTGTACCACCATGCCCGGCTAATTTTCTGATGTGTTGTAGAGATGAGGTCTCACCAAGTTGCCCAGGCTGGTCTCAAACCCCGGAGCTCAGGCAGTCTTCTCGCCTCTGCCTCCCAAAGTGCTGGGATTACAGGTATGAGCCACCATGTCTGGCTGTGAGCTGTTTTTTAAAAAACAATTGAAGTGTGACATGCATACAGAAAAGTATTGTAAGTTTGCAGCATGACATATTTTTTGTAAAGTGAACACTTGGTTACAGCACCCAGACCCTAAAACACGACATGTCTAGCACCCAGAGGCCCCTGGGTGCCTCCTCACAGAGGAGGAGTTGAGGTATCCTCTCTGAGGATACCAACTTTAATGGCTTCTGACTTCATAGGTTAATGTTCCCTATTGTGAAACTTTATGTAACTTTACATAAACAGCACTGGGCAGTATGTACTCTTTTGTCTTCTTACATTTGGCTTCTTGTGATTAACATGTTTGTGAGACTCATCTGTATTGCTTGTAGTTGTGATTCTTTCATTCTCATGGACGTATGGGAGTCAATTCTATGAATACAGTCATGTATCCCATAATGAAGTTCCATTAAGGACAGATCACATACATGGTGGTGGTCCCAAAAGATGACAATGGAGCTAAAACACTCCTGTTGCCTAGTGATGTTGTAGCTGTCATAACGTTGTAGCACAAGGTATTACTCACGTGTCTATAGCAATGCTTGGTGACAACAAAACTACTGTGTTGCCAGTTATATAAAAGTCTAGCACATACAATTATGTACAGTACAGCATGCTTGAGAATGATAATAAATGATTGTGTTACTGTTTTATGTATTTACTATAGCAGACTTTTTTATCATTATTTGAGACCCCTTCTACTTATGAAGAAAAGTTAACTGTAAAACAGCCTCAGGGCCAGGTGCAGTGGCTCAGCCTGTAATCCCAGCAGTTTGGGAGACCAAGGTGAGAGGATTGCCTGAGCCTGAGGGTTCGAGACCAGCCTGGAAAAATTGGTGAGACCTCATCTCTACAATAAATCACAAAAATTAGCCGGGTGTGGTGGCATGCGCCTGTTGTTCCAGCTACTTGGAAGGCTGAAGTTGAAGGAGCACCTGAGCCCAGCAGGTCGAGGCTGCGGTGGCTGTGAGCAGCATGCCACTGCATTCCAGCCTGGGCGACACAGTGACTCCAACTAAAAAAAAAAAAAAACAAAAAAACAGCCTCAGGCAGGTCCTTCAGGAGGTATTTCAGAGGAAGGCATTGTTATCGCAGGAGATGACAGCTCCATGCGTGTTATTGTCCCTGAAGACCTACCAGTTGGACAAGATGTGGAAGCAGAAGACAGTGATATTGATGATTCTGACCTTGTGTAGGCCTAGGCTCATGTGTGTGTCTGCATCTTGGTTTTTAACAAAAGTTTGAAAAGTAAAAAAATTAAAAATTTTAAAAATAGAAAAAACTCATAGAATAAGGATATAAAGAAAATATTTTTGTGTGGCTTTTTTTGTATGTGTTTTTTTTAAAGTCAGAGTCTCACTCTATCACCCAGGCTGGAGTGCGGTGGCACGATCACAGCTCACCACAGCCTCAATCTCTTGGACTCAGGTGGTCTTCCGCCTCAGGTCTCCCTAGTAGCTGGGACTTCAGGCCAGTGCCCCCTCATCTAGCTAAGTTTTAATTTTTTTTGTTGTGCTGGGATCTTGCTATGTTACCTAGACTGGTCTCGAACTCCTGGGCTCAAGTGATCCTCCCACCTCGGCATCCCACAGTACTGGGATTACCGGTGTGAGCCACTATGGCTGGCTGCAGTGTGTCTTTGTTTTTTTTTTGAGTTGGAGTCTCACTCTGTCGCCCAGACCGGAGTGCAGTGGCCGCTCCCGGCCACCGCAGCCTCGACCTGCTGGGCTCCGGCGATCCTTCCGCCTCCGCCTTCCGAGTAGCCGGAATTACAGGCGCGCGCTACCACGCCCGGCTGATTTTTTGATTTATTGTAGAGATGAGGTCTCGCTGCCCAGGCGGGTCTCGAACCCGCGGGCTTAGGCAATCCACTCACCTCAGCCTCCCAAAGGCGCGGGATTACAGGCTGAGCCACCGAGTCCGGCTGTGTCTTTGTTTTAAGCTAAGTGTTACTACAAAAAAAGTAAAAAAGTTAAAAAAAAAGTTAGTAAAGTAAGAATGTTACAGTAAGCTGAAGTTAATTTGTTATGAAGGCAGAAAAATTTAAAAGTAATTCTGGTGTAGCCTAAAGGTACAGTGTATGTAAAATCCACTGTCAGTCCTGCAAGCCTCATTCATGGTAAGTGCCCTGGACAGGTATGCCGTTTACACATTTTTTTATACTGTATCTTCACAATGCATCTTCTCTGGTTAGGTCTGCTTAGATATACAAATGCCATCGCGCTCCCATTGTCTACAGTATTTAGTACAGTCACGTGCTGTGTCAGCATGGAGCCCAGGAACAGTCGCTTGCATCATATAGCTGAGGTGTGTGGTAGGCTCTACCACCTAGGTGTGCTTAAATACACTCTATGATATTCACACAATGGCAACATCACTAACGACACATTTCTAAGAAAGTATCCCCTTTGTAAGCAATGCATGACTATGTTTCATTATTTCGTTTTTTTCTTTTTTTAAGCTATTGACAGACATTTAGGTTGCTTCCAGTTCTGGCTATTGTAAACTGGTTTTGCTAGCTTTAACTTTTTAAAAAAGAGTAATCAACTCTTAAATATACAGTGTCAGCCATATTTAGAGGCTTTTGGAGTTTTCAGAAAACAGCTGCACGTGTCTGAGGACAATCGACTTGTCCAGGCCTGAGGTCACCGAATCTTCCCACAGCAGCCTGAGTGCAGAGCTGATCAGTGCTGCGGGCACCCACAGGTCCAGCTGGGCAGGGGACTATCATCGAGGGTTGGTGTGGTCTGCACACGTCGTCGTTGAGGGCCTCCACCCTCCCCTTTGCATTCCTTTAGCAGGTGCTTGTCTGTCTGTTCTAGAATGAGGCTCCTAGCTGGAGGGGCCTCAGGGCTCTCACGGGCTCTTCTGTAGCCATGACCTGTGGGATCGTGGAGAATCTTCATTCTTTAAGTATGCAAACTGGAGATGCAGGAACATTAAGCTAAGGCCACAGCACTCCCTTCCCACATCCTAGGATAGAATGTGTAAACATCTAGGCAGCTTGAGATGGAAGCTACCTAGAGAAGGGGAGATTGTGTTGGCGAATGTTTTTCATGAAGGGCTCAGGCAGTGCCATGAGCAGGCTAACTTTCTGATGATGTTGAAGCTGACTTTTTCAAAGACATAGCTCTTGTTCTGAACCTGCAGGCCAGGTGCTCCTTGCGGCTGTGGAGTCATGAGGTAGAAATCTGATCACTTTGTTAGGAGGACCTTGGTGGCTTTTCATTTCACCTGGCTCTCTTGAGCCATCTGTCCTACTGCCCCTGGGCTCAGTGCCCCCATCTGCAAGTCATTCTTTTAGTAAGCAAAATGGCCTCAGGTGCTGATCTGGTGACCTCAACACTTGGCTAATCTTAGAGGACTTGCCAGCTGGGGCCTGTGCAGCCTTCAGTGCCTTCTTGAGCACTTTCCAATTTGACTGGAAGAGGAAGTTCCTCCTGTGTGCTCACTCTTTTTCTTGTCTTTGCTTTTTTCTTTTTTTTTGGAGAATTGAGAGCATTTATTCCAGAAGTCTCAGGCAGAGTAGTCTCTAAAACCCTGAGCCCCGATCCTTCGTTACAAGCGGTTTTTGCAGACATTTAACAGACCTTATTGAAGATTTTGGGTATAACAGGTCTGGGGCTGCACCATCAGCCCTGGGCTCTTGTCACTGATGGTTTTATAATTTTAAACTGAGGACCATAAGCGATTAAGGAGACAAAGGTGCCCAGGGATGACAAGTAAGTAGATAAATTGAGAAAATTGGTGCCCTGGGGAAAAAAAAAAGCAAGAGCAAAGGCAGCCTTTCAAGTTAGCAGTTCTGAATTTTCTCACCTATTTACAGATTTATGACTGCGTTTTACAGGACTTCCCAGTAGAGTGGATATTTCTAGACCATTCTGTTGCTTCGATGTGAGTCATTGTACAATACTCCTTTCATGGGGCATTATCGTAGGCAGGGTGCTCGCCTCCTCTGGTGTGGAAGGCTTTCTCATGACAGGTATAGACACTTGGCACAGAGTAGATGTGTGGAAATTATTTGCCAAAAGAATGAGGAAAGGATGTCTTTAGCTTACTTTAACAATTCTGACATCCCACTATCTTGGCTCCCTTGAACCTGATGCTGCTTGTTTGATGTTAGCTGACCCAATCTGAGCACTCAACATCTCCCAGAAGATTTCCTGCCATTCCTTCGTTCATTCATCTAATATTTACTGGGCAAGGTGCTGTGAGAGAATCTTGGAACACTGATATGAATAACACCAACTCGTGGAGCTTATAGTCTCATGGGGAGAGGCTGACAGTAAGCAAACACTCATACAAATACAAATTATGACAGGTGGATGAAGGGTGAGAGATAGAAGTATTGCTCTTTATAGTACGATCTGGGAAGGTTTCTCTGATAAGATTATATTTGAGGAGGGGTCTGAAGGAAGTGAGGGAGAGAGTCGAGTGGCTATCTGGAAGAAGAGCACTCCAGAAGGAGAACAGGTATCAATGTCTTGAGGTAGAAGGGCTTGGTGAGTGTCAGGAACGTGAGTAAGGAGGAGAGGACCAGGAGGGAGGTCCAGACAGGGGGGCGGCAGACAGCCCCGAGGATCTTATAGGTCAGTTGATGGCACTTTGGAAGCCAATGGAGGGTTTTGATAGAGAATGACATGGTCAGACCTGTATTTATTTATTTATTTTTTGAGTTGGAGTCTCCCTCTGTTGACCAGACTGGAGTGCAGTGACCCGCTCACGGTCACCCCAGCGTCGACCTGCTGGGCTCTGGCGATCCTTCTGCCTCATCCTTCCAAGTAGCCGTAATTACAGTCAACTGCTACCACGCCCAGCTAAGTCTTGATTTATTGTAGTGATGAGGTCTCGCCAAGTTGCCCGGGCTGGTCTTGAACCCCTGGGCTCAGGCAACTCACTCACCTTGACTCCCCAAAGTGCTGGAATTACAGGCTGAGACACCGAGCCTGGCTGGCCTGTATTTTTTTTTTACACTTACTGTGTTGAGAACAGGCCCTAGGGAGACAGGAGGAGCAAACACCAGGAGACTGCTTAAGAGAGGTGTCCTTGGTGAGAAGTTTTAGAATGCCCAAGGTCACCAGAATGTTCATGGTCACTGGTGGTGATCTCTGTTTGTGTGAAACTCAAGCTCAGGGGATAAATGCTGCCCTGGCCATGGAGAATGAGCTGACAAGGGCCAGTTTCTCTTCCTGAACCCTGTCCTCAGGCCTCCAAAGGCCATCTCCATGGAGCAGTACAAACCTCAAGGGGGCTGTGTAGCATCTGGGTGTCAGCAGCATTCTGTGCACACCCAGAATTGCAGCAGCACCCTAAGTGTCTCCTCCTTTACTGCTTCTCCCTCATTGTCACCAGCTGTAGGAGCAGGAGAGTTTTAGCTTGTATTAATCACAGCAGGCCTCCACAAGCTGTAGTTCCCCCTTCCTTCTTGTTTGAATGAGTCGGGCCTTTTCTGGTCATGATTTCAACTGGGGCACTGCTTTCTTCAGACTTCTTTGGCTGTGGGCTCACCTGGTCCTCTTAGCTGGTGGAGGTATGGCCCTGGAGTGCCAACCATTCTATTCCTTATGTCCTATGGACAGTGCTTCCTTGTCACCATTTGGATTCTGTATTGGTTATCTATTGCTATGTAACAAATGACCACACACTCAGTGGCTTAAAAAAGTGCCCACTTATTAGCTCTATGGGCCAGAAGGCTGGACAGGCTTGGCTGGGTTCTATTCTCAGGGTATCTGAAGGTGTGTGCTTGGCTGAGCTTTTAACTGGAGGCTCAGGGGAAGACTTTCCAAGCTCATGCAGGTTGGTAGTAGAATCCAGGTCTTTGCGGTTATAATGTGGAAGTCCCCGTTTTCTTGCTGGTTGTTGGCTTGTGGAGGTCACTACATTTCTTGCATGTGGTCCCCTCCCACTCCAAGCCAGCAGCATCTTGTGAATTTCTCTGAATTTCCTTCTGCCACTAGCCAGAGAAAGTACTCTGCTTTTAGGAGCTGTGTTATACCTGGTCCTCCCGGATAATCCAGGGTCATCTCTCTCTCTGATGGTCAGTTGTGTCATATAACTGACATAGCATAATTATAGGCATACTTGTCTCATTATATTGATAGGTTCTGAGGGTTAGGGCAGGGCCTCATTAGGGGGCCATTTTAGAAATTCTGTCTGCCCTGGCAGTCTGTTGCAGCCAACATCAGTGGTATTTGCAGACCTGTCTTTGCTGTCATAACTGGTCTCCTCGGGTAATTACTACAGTGTGCTTTTATTTCCAGAGCCCGAGTTCCTCCCCTTTTGGTGAGGTGGCTGGCATTTTGAAGCCACGTGGTGTCCCAGGACCCAGCAGGGCCATCAGAAATCAGTGCTTAGTGTTTCTGTCTGATTCCGGATGGCAGAGGACCAAGGAAATGATGGCCTTTTATATCATTATATGATCATTAAAGCTTCTCATTAAAGCTAAAATTATGAGGGCCGAAATGTTCAAGGCATTTTTTTGTTGTTTGATTTGACATCTCCTGAATCATAAAACTGGAGGTAGTGTCTGCTGTCTCTGTGCATCACTTCTTTCCCCGGGAGACTTTCCAGCACTGTCCTGAAGTGCCTGCTCACCTCTTCTGGAATGCCTCCTGTGATCTCTTCTGCTCTTCCACAGCCCTGTTTATTAAAAACTTCTCCTTGCTACCGAGCCTTCCTCTGACTTTCACCCAGTGTACTCATTGATGGCCTATAGCCACATCAAATGACTCTTTTTTTCTCTTTATAAAATATGGTTATTCAGATATTGAGAGGCAGATATCAGGTCTCAGGCCATCTCCCCTCCAAACTAGACTCCGGCTCTGCCAGTCACCAGGAGCTTCACCCCACTTCTGGTGCTGGGATTACATCCTTATTTATTGATTATTTTGATGTTTGCATTTTAGGTAGCTTTAAAAAAATTAATTCACTGATTAATTAATTGTTTTCATTTCAGTCGCTTTAGGGGGTACAGGTGGTTTTTGGCTACATGGAGGCAGAAGTATACCTTTAGAATGTATGTTCCATCCAGGACAGGGCTCTTTGCTGTTGTCACTCTGCCCCAGCTCTTGGCACAAGGCCTGGCTCACGGTGGGGGAGACCAATCAGTACTTATTGACGGGGATGCAATCTCCCTTTGGAACACCTTTGCTTAGGTGTTCGCATGTTCTCCTCAAGACGTTGCCCAATCCTATGATCTGTCCAGGTCCTTATGTAGAAACAGTGTATGTCTTCTGCCTTTAATGTATTCCAGAACAAGGCACATAAATAGGTCAGTAAAACAAGTTAATGATTCAGGCACTGAAGAGAAGTTGCTTCCATAAGTAACACATTTGGGTGCTTGATTTAAATTGTATCTCATTTAGTCTTGCCGTGGAAAGAAGGAGGTAAATTCATGACGGAGAAAAAAGGGTCTTAAACTGAGAGCTGGTTTTCCTTTTTCCTCTCTGCTAACGCATATGGAGTCACTTAATCGGATGCATCTCTCATCGTGGGCACTGACTGCAGGGATGAAAACGAAGCCTTGTAATAAAAAAACTCCTGCCAAGAACAAATAGGAGATATGGTTGCCTTGCTACTTGCTACATAGCAATTGTCTTATTACCTAGGGGCAGCAAATATGGATCTTCATGGTATTTGCTGCCATATTCTAAGATTACAACTCGGTTTAAATTGCACAGTTTTATATAATGTGATTATCAATATATTTGTATTATTTTTCTACCAGAAAAATGTAGGTAATTATATCTGTAAGAAATTGCAAATTATATCCACTGGCTTTGTAGCTCAGCTCGATATTCTGAATGTATTATAATGCTCCCTTGAAAGAACATTCCACGATTATAAAAATTTCAGAATGTAACTCTACTCTCCAAAAAAATTATTTGCCTCATCTTCCTGGCATTTGTCTTTCTTCCCTCCAACTTATACTTACCGATTCCTGCTATGTGTAAAGACATGCAGTTTTTTTTTAATTTTTAATTTTTATTTTATTTTATTTTTTCTTTTTTAATTAATCAATATTTCTTATTATGGTTTGTGGGGTACAGTTAAGGGTTAGGTGTACAATTACATGCAGTTTTAAAGTAGAATTTTCACAGGAAAATCTCTAGTTGCATTATATGAGATTTATGGAAAAGCAATTATGTAACACAATTGTTTATGTCTTTTAACATTTTTTGTTAAACATCAGAATAATAATAGATTCTTTTGTTTTAACAACTTTGTTTTGGACATAATGTTTCACATATATTATGGAAATTAATTTTAAAAATAGAGCTAGTCATTCCACGTGGGGAATTTCAGTTAATTCCTTCTTTCTTTGTTATCTCTTCCAATAGTGTGCCTAATAATTAACTGGCAGATGATTATAAAGCATTGAATTGTAAGTTATAAAGTGCTAGAAAGAAGCTAACCTCTATTCTTCACTGTTTTCCTCTCCTCCAAACTCATATTTTGCTGTCTCTGGATACTTGCATTGTGTTAGAGACCAAAGAATGTATTAATTCTGCAACCTTTTTGCTGGCCATTGACTAATTAATTAACTCTGTCATTCAGCAAGCATACTTTGGACCCCCCCCTCGTGTTTAGATCACAGTACTAAAAAGGAAGAGAAGGAAAAACTCCGAAAACATAGAGGAACCTTACCTTTGAGGAGTTTGCAGACTGATGGTTCTCAAAGTGTGGCTACATTCCAATATTGGCATTGTGTGTGTGCATGCTTGTGTGCACACATGTCCATATACTGTATGCAGGCTGACAGCCTTGGGACGTGCTAGTGTAGGAAGTGGATTTAAAAAAATTAATACTTATTATTTTTTAGGTATGCAGTTTTAAGTGTACAGAAAAATTGTGCAGAAAATACAGAGCGTTCCTATCTGCCCCCTCTTCACCACCTCCCCCTCCCTTATTATTAACATCTTACATTAGTGTGATACATTTGTTACAATTGGTAAACTAGTGTAGATACATTATTATTAACTAAAGTTTGTAATTTACATTAGGGTTCACTTTTGGTGTACAGTTCTGTGGATTTGGACAAAGGTGGAAGCTCTTGTATCCACAATTACAGTATCATACGCAATAGTTTCATTGCCCTAAAAAGTCCCTCTTGCTCTACTTGTTCATCTTTCCTTTCCTCTTCCCTGACCCCCGGAGGTCACTGACCTTTTTATTGTCTCCATCGTTTTAACCTTTTCTATAATAACATGTAGTTATTCCATAATAACATGGAGTCAAAAGCTAACCTTTTCAGACTAGCTTCTTTCACTTAGCAATATATATTTAAGGTTCCTCTATGTCTTCTTGTGACTTGATAGCTCCTTCCTTCCTTCCTTCCTTCCTTCCTTCCTCTTTCTTTCTGAGTCGGAGTCTCACTCTGTTGCCCCGGCTAGAGTGCAGCGGCATGCTCATGGCCACCACAGCCCTGACCTGCTGGGCTCAGGCGATCCTTCTGCCTCCGTCTTCCAAGTAGCTGGAAACATAGGCATGTGCCACCACGCCCAGCTAATTTTTTAATTTATTGTAGAGACGAGGTCTCGCCTTGTTGCTCAGGCTGGTCTCGAACCCCTGAGCTCAGGCAACCCTCGCGTCTCCACCTCCCAACGTGCTGGGATTACAGGCATGAATCACCGTGCCTAGCACTCATTTTTGTTTTTAATTGCTGAATAATACTCCATTGTCTGGCTTTACCACGGTTTGTATAACCATTTACCCATTGAAGGGCATCTTCATTGCTTCCAGGTTTTGAGAATTATGAATAAATCTTCTATAAACATTCATGTACAGGTTTTAAAAACCCTATGTGGACACAAACTTTCAGTTCATTTGGGTAAATACCAAGAAGCACTATTGCTGGTTCATTTGGTAAAACTATGTTTAGCTCTGTGAGAAACTGCCAAAACATTTTGCATTCCAGCCAGTAATGAACGAGAGTTCTTGTTGCTCCATATTGTTACCAGGATTTGGTGTTGTCAGCATTCTGGATTTTAGCCAAAATGGTGTATAGTAGTATTTCATTGTAGGATTTTTTTTTTTGTATTATAGGATAATTTTACAAGGCAATTGAGACACTAGATCATCATAAACACACTAGATAGGTAGGACTGGAAAGCTATGACCTACAAATGCATTCTGTTTCTGGGTCCCACGTGTTTCAGAAAATACGTCTATTCATCATCCATTTTACCCATTAAGTTAGCTGGTTGCCAAAGAACTGAGGACCACACGTTCTCACCCACAAGCAGACCCTGAAAAATTATCATAACACTATAAGAAAGGGATTGGCGGTAGTGGGAAACTGCCAGGGGAGGCAGTGGGGGGAGGAGCACACTTCATCCATAAGGGTACCTGACCTCAAGCCAGGTGACGCGGGGACCTAAGTGAGGCCCAAATTTTACCTGTGCAATGACCATTTGTATACCTAATCCTGAATTGTACCTCACATCTTTAAAATAAAATCAAATCAGAAAATAAAGTTAGCTGTTTTCAGTCAAGAGTCAGAAATGATGAATTCTCTTTGAGGCCCCTGCATCAGCTCTCTTATTCAGATGGAGTTCTTTTTTCTACAGCCTATCCTTCACAGTTTCTCAGTTTTAAAAGCCTGCCCCTGTTGAGATTTTCATTTTATTTTCAGTGCAGTGAGTTTGCAGGTGGTTTGCCCTCAGGGGAAAAACATCTTGCTGTCAGGTATATTCTAGTGTCATTTTGGACAGCAGAATTTTTGTTTACGTAGATCATCCCATGGCATTTTCTAAGTCGGGTTTGCTCTGGTGCCCTGATGGATCAGTGTCAGTAAGAGTCACGATCATCAGCTTCTCCAGTTTTTCTTGTTTCTGGAAGATTTTTGCATCTTGGTGACAAAAACCAAAGACTCATTACAAAGATATTGCCAGATGAGAGGTAACATACTCATTTTGCACATCGTGTCCCATCTTGAAAGGCTGAAGAGCTAATATGGTAAATCTCAGGGTTAAAGCCGTTATCTCACAGATATTTCTTTCAAGTGTTGCTTTTCTCAGTTTTATTCCATTAATATTAATGATAAGATTGGGAGAAGGGACTGGGCGTCTTGTCTAACAGGTGTTTCACATAGAATTATAATGTTTTTTCTTTGATAATCTTTTTCCGGTGGTGGATGGGTTTGGCTTTTAGGGTAGATGTTAAAAGGATATTCTGGGCCAGAGATGTTCAATAAAAATTTCCATGATGATGGAAATATTCTGCATGGTCCAGTAGGGTAGCCACTAGCCATATGTGTCTCTCCAACATTTGAAATACAGCTAATGCAAGTGAGGAGCTATATTTTTTGTTTTATTTAGTTTTACTCAATGTAAATAGCTCCATGTAGCTAGTGGCTGAGAAATGTAGGGAAACAAACTGTTTATTGAGTGCTCATTCCTTTTTTTTTTTTGCAGAATGATACAGATTTTATGGGTGATGGAACTAAATTAAATCTGAAAAACTTTTGACCTATTAATTTCTGTCATGGAATTTGAGATGATTACTTTGAAATAGTTCTCGATTTGATTTTCTATATTGAGTTTGGTCCTATTCAGTTCTCAAGAAGTTTGTAAACATTACTCAGAAGGTTTAAGAAACATGCAATTTCAGTCTTTACATTACTGTACTCTATCACCCAGGACAAACAAAGGAATGATTTTTTTTTTTTGAGTTGGGATCTTACTCTGTCACCCAGGCTGGAGAGCAGTGGCAAGATCCTGGCTCACTGAAGACTCAACCTTGTGGGATCAAGTGATCCTCCCACCTAAGCCTCCCCTGTAGCTGGGACTACAGGCATGTGCCACCACACTGGCTAATTTTTTTTGGATTTTTTTTTGTAGAGTTGAAGTCTCACTATGTTGTCTAGACTGGTCTCAAACTCCTGGCTCCAGAAAGCCTCCTGATGCTGCCTCACAAACTGCTGGGTTACAGGTGTGAGCCCCTGTGCCTGGCCTAAGGGGAAGAATTCTGGGTTTCAGATTTCCAGATATACTAAGGACCCTGGCAAAATATATAGTTTCAAGGGTGGATATAATCCTGGGCAGAGCGATTGAATGAATTCCGCTGCCATAGAGAACTCTGATTTGGAAACGAGAGAAGTCAGGTGACTGCCAAATGTATTGGTCAGGATTGGCTAGGCTACTCTGTGGCAATGAATTTATCCTGAAAGTTCAGGGTCTTCACACTAAAAAGGCTCATATGATACCCCTGGGCGACAGTTGAGGACAGTTTTTCTCCATGCAGCCACTCAACGATCCTGGCTGTCTCCATCTGTGTCTTCACCACCAAAGGCACCAAGATCCCTGTAAAAGGGAAACAGAGAGTAGAGGGTGGCATACTAGCGTGTGAATGTTTAGATCAGAAATGGCATGCGGTCCTTTCTGCTCACGCCTCATTGGTTGTGCTTGACACATGGCCCTGCCCACTGCAAGGGGTCTGGGGGCTGGGGAATGTAGAGGGGTTCATGGATATGTGGTAGAGAGTACATGTCTTTTCCATACCAAATCCTTAGCACTTAAATATATTCAAATGCTTTAGAACAATTTTGGAATTTTAAATGATTTCCATTAAGCCACTTAGGTAAAATTTGGAAGGTTGTGCAAAGTGTTTTATTCTAGGCTTTAGACCCACTTTCGAGTTAATCAGATACCCTATTTCCTAGTAATTGTTTAAAACTTCTATTTCATTTTAAACACTTGCTTGTACAATGCTAACTCACCTTGAGATCCTTTGGGCACAGGTGCTTATAAATAAAAAGGTCATGGCAATAATTTCATTATCCAGCTGAACAATTTTTAGTTTACATCTTTTGGGATGTTAACTGAAATCAAAACAGAAAGAATATCACACATGACTCCCTCAGGCACGCAGTGAATTTGGGCATTACTATGACATTTCATAAGCACACTGATTTATTTTGTTTATTTTTAGTTTTGTAAAACTCTTGTACTGCAGACCCTGGGGAAACACGGTCTTCATTCATAATAACCAGCTCTAAAGTAGCAAACATTGAGAAACTGCCCACATTTTCCGAAGTCTCCTTCCTCCTCAGCTACCATTTTTTTTTCTTACTGTCAGAGGGAACTTACATAGGTGTGCTTTCTGTCATTGCATCCAAAATTTCTCTAATCATAGAAACCACCAAGGCATTTGTTAAAACTGAAGATTTCCTCTTTTCAGTGGACCTGAGTTGTGGGGAGGTTCTAAGAATGTGCATTTTAACAAGCAGTCTTTGATTATTCTTACACAAGTAAGGTTCATGACAAAACACTAGCTAGCGTCCTTGATAAAGAATAATTGATGAACTAGGATTGCATTTCATCAGTTTCCCAAACTTCAGCTCTTGTTCTGTCATTTCCAAAATCTTGTCAATGGTCTTGGACTATTCATAGAGTTATTTCTTTCATATTTTTCGATTGCGTAAGATAATTTATTAAAATTGGAAATATTATGCTGTGGAATCATGATTTGACCATTAAAAATAACTAGTGTATCAATTATTTTATTTTAGATGATAACATTTTATAAAAACTTTATAATAATTCTAGATGATAATAATTTTAGGTTGTCAAGCAAGCCCTATATTGAGGAACATGGTATAAAATAATTCATTATGTTACTATAAGAAAGTCTCATGCTTATAAAGTACCAGTTTACAAATTTGTGGACTGAGTTGTTTCATGTAAGCTCGAGATAGGCAAACAAGCTTTCCAGAATTCAAGCATTTACAGCCCATTTACAATCACCAGTAGCCTTAATCAAAGTAGAATGTTTTTGGTAACGGTAATACATACTCACGCTGGATAATAAAATGGTCATGACAACTGTCATTTGTGAATTTATTCAGTTTTTAGCCCTGCCTTCATCTGGAAGCACCCAACTCTGTGTTTGTTTATGGCGACCACACATACACAAATACTCTTTCAAATAGCCTGTGTTTAGGGGTCTTGTTTAGTAGATACTACATTTGCTCACCATGACTTTTGTTTCAGAAAAAGTGCTCAATCTGCCTATCACTAAGTATACGTCCACACATGGAACGTTTTCCATGTTCTTTGAAGGGTTCTGTCGGGTTAATTTAAATAGGTACATTGACATTCTCGGTCATTTGAAATACAACGTAGTATTTCCAGCTTAACTGATAGCTACATCCTTTCTATTTTCCTATATTTACCATCATTCTGACACCCTCCCTTAACCTCGCTTTCTTCTCATTTACCACCGATGATAACAAAATTCCTTGAAAGTTGATTTCTCTTCTCCCATTCTTTCTTAACCCACTCCAGTCAGACCCTGTCCCCTTACCAAGGGCGCCAGCGACTTCCACTTTATTCAATGTAGAGGTCAGTTTTCAAGTTTCATCTTAGTGACTCACAAGCAGTTCTGGACACAGATGGCCACTCTCTTCTGCTGGAAGCTTGTTCTCTCTTGGCTGCCAGACATTGCCTGCTGCCTGGATCCTCTCCTGCCTCCTGGTCCCTGCTTTCCAGTCTCCTGGCCTGATTCTCTCTCATCTCTGTTGCCCATTAGGTAGGAATCATATAAAGACAGCACAATAAAGACAAAGAGGAATGAAGAGGGCTGTTTTGTAGCATAACTCATATAAGTAAACAATAGGAGAACGGTTAAAATAAATCATGAAATGTCTATACAGTGGAATATTGTGCAATGAAAAAATATATTTTCTTCTCTCCTCCTCTTCTCCTTCTAAAGAAATGGGGTCTTGCTATGTTGCTCAGACTGTTCTTGAATTCCTGGACTCAAGCCATCTTCCCACCTTTGTCTCCCAAAGTGCTGGGATTGCAGGCATAAGCTACCATGCCCAGCCTGTAAAATACATTTTCTGAGAAGAAATTATGACATGGAAATGTTTGTGATCTTTTAAATAAAACAAACGTAGGATATACAACTATATATAGAATTATACAATTTTGTAAAAAGATTATATATATATATATCTACACACACGCGTCAAAAGATTAGGATTCTAAGAGATAATCAAAAGATTATCATTTTAAGAGATGTGAATTACTTTAAAAAAATTCCATAAGGGATGTGTCATACTATTTATACAGAAAATAATCTTAAAAAGAGAATGAAAGCAGAACCTGCAAAGATCTGAGAAAGACCTCAGATGGGGTGGAATTCCACAGAAGAGTGTGGCAGACGGCCAGGTGGGGAAACATCCTAGATTTTTCTGACTCACATCTCCTGATTTAAAAAAAAACCTCAAATCAGCATAAATTCCAAGGATGTGATGCACATTCTCATTCTAGTATGAGAAGAAACATACATGTAGAAGAACTTTGTGTGATTCTTCTGGATATCCACTATTTCTGAATATTTTGCTCCATTTCATTAATGTAAGAAATTGAAAAGTACTCTTCCACCAGGTGTGGTAGTGTGTGCCTGTAGTTCCAGCTACTTGGAAGGCTGAGGTTGAAGGATCGCCTGAGCCCAGCAGGTCGAGGCTGCAGTGGCCATGAGTATGCTACTGCACTCCAGCCTGGGCGACAGAGTGAGACTCCAACTCAAAACAATAACAACAAAAAAACAAACAAAAAGAAAAATATTATTCCACCTCCACATACTCTGTAGAGTACTGAGTGTGATTAAATACACTTATCTTTTCCCATCTCCCACTTTTACATGTTTTTTTTTTTTGAGTTGGAGTCTCACTCTGTCGCCCAGACTGGAGTGCAGTGGCTGCTCCCGGCCACCGCAGCCTCAACCTGCTGGGCTCTGGTGATCCTTCCGCCTCAGCCTTCCAAGTAGCTGGAATTACAGGTGTGCGCTACCACGCCCGGCTGATCTTTTTATTTATTGTAGAGATGAGGTCTCGCTGCCCAGGCGGATCTCGAACCCGTGGGCTCAGGCAATCCACTCACCTCAGCCTCCTAAAGGCGCGGGATTACAGGCTGAGCCACCGAACCGGCTCCACTTTTACATGTTAATAGTGAGGCAGGAGGAAGGAGGGACTTTTCCAGACCCCCACGCCTGTTTCCTGGTGGGCTTTGTTATCACATGGACTCTTCTACAAGAGAGTCCAGGAAAGTGGCTGTTGTGTTTTTCCAGCCTCTGTAGTGGAAATAACAAGGGAGAAGGAAGTTGGAATGCTTTCAGGTCACCAGAAGATAAGTTTAGCACACAAGAAGAGCTATGCAGTGATACCTATGAGTTAACCAATGCTGGCAGTGCCATCCTAGCAAATGCCTCACAAAGAAGACTATGACCAGTGACCTCCCTGGGAGGCAATGAGAAGCCCAGGCTGCCGGGTTCCTGAAGATTCCCTAAAGGGAGGGGCTTGAGTTGGGCATGAAAGGATTGGTAGGATTGGGTAAGAGCTAATTTTCCAAAGTCTGATCCTTTGAGTTGTTTATAGAGGTTCTGTGACTAGTAAGTTTGAGAACTGTTATGGTCATATCCCTGTCTTGTAAATTCACAAGTCACGTTAGCATCTCAAAGGCTCTGAAGTTAAAACACAAACAAAACAACCTATTTTACTATCAACTACTTAACTATTTTTAACTCTGAAATTCTCAAAAGTGTTTGGCCACTGGGGTCCTCTTCATAAGCATCAGTTGTAAGTATCCCACTGAAGCTGTGTTTCCTGGAACACATTTTGGGAAGCACTGGGTTAGTTGAAGAGTAGAGGGTGGCAGGGATGAGAGGGTGAAAGAAATCACCTTTGTCTCCATGTAACGATATGCAAATGAGATTCTGCCTTGTCTTCCTGAACTTGGGACTAAGGCACAAAGCTGAGAATACAACATGATGCTCTCATCACTTCCTAAGCTTGGGAAGGTACCAGCAGTGGGGGCCAGACACCTCCTGCTTACTGAAAAGTGCCAGCTCCAAAAAGTGTCGAGAGAGAGAGAGAGAGAGAGAGAGAGAGAGAGAGAGAGAGAGAGAGAGAGAGAGAGAGAGAGAGAGAAAAGCAGCTTTTGGGGAGGTCAGTGTTCATGGAGAGAGGAAGAAGGTGGGTGCTTCCTCCTCTAGAAGTCTTACTTGTAAAGTTGGGGATATCGGCAAGAAGGGAGACTGGTATTACATTTTCCTGTGGTCTGCCTGTTGGCCACTGAGCTTGCTGTCCCACCTCTATGCTCCCTGAGTAGAGGAGAAGGGAATGGGAGAAGGGAAAGAGACATTTTCCATGAACCCATCTGGTGACTCAGAAGGTTGCTGAGCTTGAGCTGAGCCATTGCTACCCCAACAGGAGGGCCACCCATGAGGCCAGGGGACCTCCGTGAATTGTGGGTGATGGACGCTGTAGAGGTGGTGGGTGAAGTGGACATACTGCTGGATCTTGGAACCGAGTGGAGGGTTCCAAGGAATGTATTTTCTGGCAGAACCCTCCAGAAAATACATTCATGCTGAGAGTTGGGATGTCTGCCTCCAAGGCTTCAGTAGCCAGACAGAGTTGGGCGATTAAGCAGTAGTGGCTAAGAAAAAAAGGAGCTGCAATCCTGTTTCCCCTGGGCTTCCTCCCTTCCATGCTATGCCACTGCAGTTTTTTTTGGGGGGGAGAGCGGTGGCAGGGGTGATGATGCAATACATTTGGGGATCATTTTAGGGGAAGAAAACCCCCCAAATCTATGCTATGCTTTAGCTCAATGAGACAAGATTTCTTTTTCTGTCTAAAAAATAATAACATTTTTGCTGTGAATGAGATTTCGTAATGGATGAGTTGCCCGCGTTTTATTATCTCATCCTCCAGGAAGTGCTTCTGAATCAGCCAGGCCTCACAGTGTAGCCTTAATCTTTGTGCTTAACACTTTCAGCTGTATCAGTTTTAGGTTCTAACGGGAAGAGGCTTTAATCAAACCCAATCATCCTTTGTTAGGACATTAATTAATGTAGGACTGGACTGTCCTGGAGTGACCTATGGAGTACCAGAAGTCCTGAGGCACCTTTAGCATCCATGGGACGTTTTTTTCCTCAGGGGCCCAGGGTGTGAGGCCTACACATATGTATTTATTTATTTATTTATTGAGTCACGGTCTCACTGTGTCACTTAGGTTGGAGTGCAGCGAAGTTAGGTTGATCACAGCTCCCTGCAGCCTTGACCTCCTGGGCTCAGGCGATCTTTCCACCTCAGCTTTCTCAGTCGCCGGGACTACAGGCGTGCGCTGCTACGCCTGGCTGATTTTTAATTCTTGGTGGAGTCAAGGTCTCGCTGTATCGCTCAAGTTGGTCTCAAACTCCCAGATTGGCCTCCCAAAATGCTGGAATTACAGGCATGAGCCACCACATCTGGCCCGCATTTTGAAATTAAACATCAAATTATGTATTTCACAAATCCATACAAGGGCTGACAGTCACAGACACCGTGAACTGCCATCTGGCTTGGGAAGGAGCCTGCTAACAAGGGTCATCAAAGTCCTCCGTGGATGCCTGTCCTTTCTCATTTCTTTTTTCCCCTTCCCAGAGTTGTCTGCTGTACTGAATCTGGTACTACAATTGCATGTTACTGTATGCACGCTGAGTAGGATAACTTTTCCAGCAACTATATCCGGTTAAATAGACAAGAGCTCAAAATACCACTTCCTGACAGTGTGTAACATAATTCCTTTCCTACCAGGGGTCGGTTCAGGAGGCCTCCAAGGTGGTTTTCCTGGCTAACCTTCCCTTTTTCCATTGTGCTGGCCCTGCAGAGATTTATGGGGAAGGACAAAGGTTGACTTAAACTTGTAGAGTTGCTGATGTGACAGACTCTTCCAGACAAGTGACTCCTGATGGTTCATCACAAGCTTGAAGTGCTCCACGCTGGCCCCTCTGCGTGTGCCATCTTTCTCTGAGCTGAACCAGAGGGCTTGCTGGCTGGTGTGTCCACAAGTGCTGTCTCCTGAGGATTTGTTACTTAGGCAGGGTCCAAGTGTTTGCTGAAGGAGGTTCTTCAGCATACTCTGTGCCCCAGGCCCCTGAGAGAGGATATTAAGCACCCAAGGAGTAAGAAAACTTAGCAAGCACCGTTTTTATATTGTCTCAAATCACATTTATTTATGATCTCTTCTTGATCAGGGTGCAACCCTTCCTCCTTACCTGTAGTGGAACAACTAATTACTGAATTTTCCTCTTATCTTAAGTTCCTGATCTCAAATGCTGTAATTAAGGATGTAGATTGGGTGCAACTGTGTTTCCTGAAGTGTTCTAGGAATTGCACACAAAAATTCATTTCAGGGGATTCAGAGTTAAATAAACAAAACTCCTTAAACAACAACAGCAACAACTGCAGGACTTCACACAGACTTCAATAGGCTAATATTTATTGCTCTTATCCAAGAGTGAAATATATATGTGATGCTTGTCAGAGTCATTTGACTGTGGAACTTTTGAAAAATGAAGCATCTCATGAAGAAATGGGCTCAGGAACCACTTTGGGATCTGTCTAGATAAAACGTTTCACTTTCCATACATTTTCACTTTGTTATGCTTGTTTTCTAAATGGCTGCTACTGGCAATGATAAGGAGTGTGTGTGTGTGTGTGTGTGTGTGTGTGTGTGTGTGTATAAGAGATTCTAACAAACTGAATCTTTCACAAACTGTTTAATCAGCCCATCAGTCTGCAAATTATAGAAAGCTTATCCAAGGCATTTTTCCCTCGAAAGATTCTGTTTTTCCAGTACCCAAGTTTCCTACGTTCTCCAAATCTTTTTTGTGCTCGACAGATTAAAAAATAATTCCATTAAAGAATGCAGGACTGCAAAAGGAAGTTAGAAAAATGCCTGCTTGTTTTTCCATTGCAACCTTTCCCCAGGGGTGTCCGTCATCGAACGGATTCTTTTGATAACGGTCTAGTGCTTTTGACAGATTTGTTGTTCTGTTCTGCTTCTGGAATGAACAAGCCATGGGGACGTCCCGTAGTGACTGTGGAAGGAGGCACAATTAACAGATAAAAAGCCAGGGAACAGAACATAAGAGAGGGACTGGGCATTAGAGTATTTTATAGTTGGGGAAACTGAAGTTCTCTAGGGCAGGAAACACACATCATATTTATTGGGATTGAAACAAAACCTGGTTGCCCTCTTGTCTTTGAAATCTCAATGACTTGGCTGGCAGAGAATATCTGACCCATGAGGCTGAGTGTAAGTCATGGGCTCCTTGTTTCTTTGTGTTTGTTGTATTTGGTTGCCATGTGGTTGAAATTTTGCTTAGTGAATTATCTATCCTGAAGATAAAGGCAGTTGACAGCAGCCATTAAAAATCATTTTTCTACAGCTATTTCGGGTTGATTTAAAAAATAATTAAAAAGTGTGCGTTCAGTATGGCTGCAAAAATAAATAAAATGAGACAAAGAGAAGTGGCATTGTTGATCATTGTGGGCAGCCAGACCGTTTAGGTGGTTTTGGTGAGTTTCATGACGAGCTTATGTTAGTTTATTATTCTAAATGCCTATCTCTCAAGTGGCCCCCAAATATGGGGCTATGGCCCCATATTTGGAACAATTTTCTTTTTCTTTTTCTTTTTTTTTTTTTTTTGAGTTGGAGTCCCACTCTGTCGCCCAGACTGGAGTGCAGTGGCCGCTCCCGGCCACCGCAACCTCGACCTGCTGGGCTCGGCGATCCTTCTGCCTTAGCCTTCCGAGTAGCCGGAACTACAGGCATGCACTACCAAGCCCGGCTGACTTTTTGATTTATTGTAGAGATGAAGTCTCGGTGCCCAGGAGGGTCTCGAACCCGCGGGCTCAGGCAATTCACTCACCTCAGCCTCCCAAAGGCGCGGGATTACAGGCTGAGCCACCGAGGCTGGCGGAACAATTTTCTTTTCTTCTACTTCTGCTTTGCTAAGATGATATCCTTCAGGCTTTTCTGTGGGTCACTGTAGGACCAGGTGAGAATATTGTTGAGATGGCTGGAGACCTGAGCAGAATTTTCTCCTTCTTTTCCTGTCATTTTACACTCTCTCGCTCTCTCTCTCTCTCTCTCCCTCTCTCTCCAACTGAGGAAAAACTGGGAGACATTCTGATGACGTGACCATCTACTCAGCTTCTGGTAGCCTACTTAATGTCTTTCCCCCAATTTCCTTGTAGTGTTTTCTTCATTGTGCAGCAGGGACAAAGTCCAAAGTCATTTTCCATTCATGCTCTTTAATTAGTTAGTCAAACATTTAATGGGATGTTGCTTATGGTCCAATATTAGGTCTGGGATCTGGGAAAGAGATTTGTTGATAAATGGGACAGAGTTCTTTTCTTAAAAACCTCACCACTGAATGCGTAAACTTGTGATTAGCCAGGGAGGTCTTTGTGGAGAAGGTGAATTTTAAGTGTGAAATGAAGTGAGGAGAATAATTCAAATATTAGGAAAGTAGAAGTACTGACATCTGAGTTTTAAAAAATGGGGTCCTTTTTCCTAAATTGTAGAAGTTCTGTTTATGGCTTTAATGGCCACTTATCTTTTGTAATCCTGTGTGCCTAATCCATAGTTTTAAGCAGTTGGATGTTTCCTTTCTTTGTTGATCAATTTCCACTTGGGTTTCAGTGGCACTCATGACTAAATTTGCATTTAACAATAGCTCAATCAATGGAACTCTGTGGAATTCACAAATTAGTTCAGGATGAAATGCAGAGTGAGGTGTTTTAAAGGAACTTCATACAAAATACTTACATTTTTTGTCCTTCCTTTTTGTGCATTGGTATATTTTCCCTGAGGAACTCAGGCAGAAGGGAAGCATATCACTGAGATATTTGCTCATCATCTATGCCAATTATTTAGCTGTAGATACATTATGTAATTGTAATAGGATTGCAGAAAAACCTCACTGGTTAAGCTTTTTTTTTTTTTTTAAAGAGGCTAAAAGAGAATATATTTTGAGATATTCAGATGCGATACATACTGGTGATACAACCAGGAAAAACTGTAAGAGTTAATAGCTTGGCGTGTGCTTCCGTACTGGTTGCAACTAAAAATTGGTAAAAATGCAGTTTCTGTTGTTCTTGCTTGGAAATGGAACGAAAATTTATTTATTTACATATTTGAATCAGGGTCTCACTCTGTTGCCCAGGCTGGAATGCAGTGGCATGATCAACTCCTGGGCTCAAGTGATTCTCCTGCATCAGCCTCCCGGGTAACTGGGACTATAGGCACATGCCACCATGCCTAGCTAATTTTTGATTTTTTGTGGAGACGAGATCTCGCTATGTAGTCTAGGCTGGTGTTGATGAATATTTGTTTTGAGCTAGCCTTACATCACTGTGATGGGCAGTTAACCCATGGCGAGGTTCTGAGTAAAGACATTCTATAAACTTTATATTATTTTGAGGGCGTTGGCTCCTTGAGTCTACCTTTTGTGCCAAAACTCCAAGCCTATTCATCTCCCAAAGTCTCCTGACATATAGTCAGCCCTGGGAATTCTTTTCACACTTTCTTGAGGTACTTAATTGTTTCCTCCTCTGTGCTAGTTCCCATTTTCATGGTTGCATGTTCTGCAGTGTAATATTTGGTTAAATCTCTTTCTCCCCTGCTAGGCTGATAAGGGCTCTCCTAGTACATCTGCATTCCCAGGGACTAGCTAGGACTGGCTATAGTCAGTGTTCAGTCAATACTTGTATTAAATCTGTTCATGGAGAGCCTAACCATTGTTGTAGTGTTTGAAGTTCACCAACTCCAGCGGTGTCCTGGAGATCTGTTATCAAATCCCTCCTATGTCTTTAGAAGCCTTTTAAGCAGAATTCTGACATGAGGAAAAGGTGGTTTATATTAACATTCGATTTCCTACAAGCAGAGAGAAATATAATCCAGATAGCCTAAAGCCCTCTCTTATGCCACTGAGATAGGCTTTATTTGTGGGAGTGAAGGGAGGTGGTAAAGCCTTGGTTTTTAGAAACAGGAGAAAAATGAGAAATGCTTTTAACCAAGTCTGCCTGATTTCACTTTGGAAAGTGGCTTTTCAGTGGCCTTTCATAATATATTGCTAATGGTATTTTCCTCACACAGGATTGTGACTACTGGCATAAATTTTACTTCTTGGTAATGATAACTTGGGTGACACCATTAATATTTCCTTTCTTGCTCTGCTGAAAGCAAATAGCATGTCAAGCAAAATGAATAGCAGGGGTTCCATAGGAAATAATGCTGTTTGCTGTGCAATCAGTGCTGCAAGGATCCTTGTCTTCCAAGACAAAACATGCTTACAGTGACTCTCAGGAAACTGTTCCTAATCAGTCAGTGGCTTCATGTTGATTCAAGGTGTTGTTGTGAATGCAAGAGTTTAATTATTCATGCATTAAAACTCAAGCGAAGAGCTGAATATTCAGTCATTGATATCAAAGGACTTAGTAGGGTAAACATGTGTATGTATGTGTGTAAGTGTATGTTTAAATGGAAACATTAACTAATATTCTTTTATGCAAAGGCGCAGAATAAGTCTCATTATGTTACAAGTGTTCTTTTGAAATAAAGTTGTGGGCCAGTGGAACCAGCTAGCCTCACCTGGAAGAATACATAGACTGATGGGGTGGGCAGGGGAAGAGCTTGGCTATTTGAATGGCAGGTAAACTGGGAGCCATCTCTGGGGAAAGTACATCTCCTTATTAAATGTACCTTCCAGGTGACCATGGAGGACCTGGGAGTTAAGTCCTGGGCAACTGTCTTGTGGGAAGCTTGGGAGAGATGCTTGATGAAGGTCAACCTTGGTGACCTCTTGGCTTCACGAGTAAGCAGAGTATGTTTTTATAGATCCTTTCATCTCGGATTTTAAAATTGTGCCTCTGGGTGGAATTTAGTGAATGTATTCATAGCTTATTATTCACTGTTGATCGACATAAATACGTGCTTGTGCAAAGAAGTATTAAATCTTTGCTATAAGATTATTTGTGAATATATTGACATAAACGCTAACATTATATTGCATATTAATGATATATCATACTATATACCTGGCATGTTATATGATATGTACATTAATACATTATAATCTGGTAAAAAAACAAAACAAAACACCTCTTTTGTGTCTTAACATTTTTTGAAGGTGTTTAAGAATCATTGACCTGGAAAAGAATTTTGAATTCTTTTGGTTAAATTCCCTACTTTTTAAAGACAAGCAGTCTTCCTTTGTGTGTGTATGAATGACACAGTACCCTAACCTGTTCTTTCTTTGTCCTTTCCTGCTTTACCTGAATTTCGCCTGGGTACTGGGAATCCCAAAAGCAAACTCTTAGTGATTCAAGACAGTCATTTCCATCTGTCCCTGAAGAGGGGGATCAGAGCAGGCTGTACTGGAAACCCACAGGGTTTGACAGGAAAGCCAGCTTTCGATGTGAGACACAATGTGTCTCCTGCTGCAGAATATAATGACCGGAAGAGCTCAAAGATTTCTAAATTATTTTCCTCAGTTTTAATGAAATTGTTTAATGCAATTAAGTGCTATGCAGCAGCAAAGGCCGATGTACTGTCTACAGATCTTCCATCGCCTAAAGATCAAAAAGGAACTGGAAAATCAGTCATGTGCCTGTTAAATTATTTACGAATTACCCTGAGTGAGGCCTAATGAGATGGATGCTTGTGTTGAAGACAAACCAGCTATTTTCCACATCACATTACTGACGGGCATTTTCACATCAGAATCATAAACTATACGTACATGTAATTCTACACACCAGGGAGCAAATAGCATAAGCAAAGCTCAAGTTTGCCATCTATGTACAAGCTTTCCCAGCCCCTCTGGTGTAGAATTTTGATTTGAGTACTTGGGTCTGGTGTTGTCTCTAAGATTTATTAGTGAAAGGTCCAGATGGAGCTCGTCATCAGTATTTGTTTCTCTGGCTGAGGCCTTTGGGACAAAATTCCACCAGCCCTTCAGGACACATAGAAGCTAAGGCATCAACATATATTTATTTAGTATCCACAGCAGGGGGCTTTATTTTGCAGTTAAAAAATTTATCAGGCTATGTGTATCTCTAGACTGTTATGTCTATAAGATGTAGTGTTCCTCTACATTGTTTCTTTTTAAAAACTGCTTTGATTTTACCAGGATGCAAATACTGCTTCTCAACCCAGCATCATTTCCCTTTCAGTAGATTTGAGATTTTTACTTAAATTGCCAATACATTTTAAAAGTACCCATGTCTACACAGAACTTACAATCTGTCTTCCCCTGTCTTTTACCATATTTCCCCATAATTGCCTGTGGGGATTTCATGACTTGGAAAAGTTCCAGTTCATATGTTATGTTCTATATATTGGCAAGGAATATTATTTAGAAACATGATCAGATGTATGCCCTAGACTTCTGTAAGAACCCTTTCCATAACTAGTGAGAAAACATAATGAACACTTGATCTAGGTAAATTCTTTAAGGAGATTGATAAAGGATTTTAGAGGAAAGATTTGCACTGATTATTAAGTTGGTCTTTAAATGTATTTTCTTAAGAAATAAGCATTTATCCTTAAGCTCTGAAATTTTCCTCAGAATTTTCTCTTTCAGTGAGAAGAATTGAATAAATTCTCTTTAGCAACTCAGGACGTCTAATACGTACATACCCGTAGTATCAGAAGCTTTTCTTGAAACATTTCCCATGGACCAAAGGGGAGTACACAGTCTCAGTACATGCACTTGCATTTTTTATACACAACAGATTTAAAATTTTACATTTATTTTCACTTTCCACACGGCCATAAGTTACGTTAGTATCAGATAAGACTTTAGTTGCAGATATTAGAATCCACAATAGCTCATGTAAACACTCAAGGATTTAATTCAGTGGTATAGATAACACAGAGACTCACTGGCAGGGTTGAAAACACAGATTCTGGACTGAGCTCCCAGGAATCACTCCAAAACCACACTCCAGAACTAAACCACTCCAGATGCCACTGCTTCTGCCATTAGGGAGCTGCCTCTTATGCCAGAATGCCCCTGCAGTAGCTTCTGGTCCAGAACCATGCCTTCTCTGCCATCTTCTAAATTTGTGAAAACACATTTTATGACCCTAGCACTTTGAGAGACTGAGGCAGGAAGACTGCTTGAGCCCAGGTGTTCCAGACCAGCCTGGATAACAAAACGAGAGCGCCTCTTTATTAAAACAAAAAATTAAGCTGGCTTGGTAGCATGTGCCTGTAGTCCCAGCTACTTCAGAGGCTGAGGTGGACGAATCGCCTGAGCCCAGGAAGTTGAGGCTGTGGTGAGCTGTGACTGTGCCACTGTACTCCAGCCTGGGCTACAGAATGAGACCCTGACTCAAACAACAACAAAAACAAACACACGGCTTTCAGGGGAGGGATGTGGGCTGTGTTCATGTCTGGCTTCTTTTTTGTTTGTTTGTTTTTTGAGTTGGGGTCTCATTCTGTCACCCACACTGGAGTGCAGTGGCATGATTATGATGATCACAGCTCACAACAGCCTCGACCTCCTTAGTAGCTGGGACTACAGGTACATGCTACCATGCCCAGCTATTTTTTCTATTGTATTTTTTTTTTAAAGAGATGAAGTTTCCCTATGTTACCCAGGCTGGTCTTGAACTCCTGGGCTCAAGCAATCCTCCAGTCTTGGTGTTCCAAAGTGCTGGGATAACAGGCAAGAGCCAGTGCGACTGGCTCAAGCTTGGATTCTTTGACTCAGATTGGTCGGCTGGAGGTATCTGAGCTCCTTCCTGCCTGTGTGTCCTTCTATCTAACTGGTGTACCTCTATTTCTTCTCCACTGGTTGAGTTACTGTCACCTTTCCTTTCAAACAGAACCCAGGATCTTCCTTCTCTCAAGAGTCCACCCAAAGCAGCATCTTGCTTCAGGAAATTTCCTATTTCATCTATAATGTCCTACGGCATGTGCTGTATGTAACAAACATTCTCTCATAATAATTTTAGAAAAATGTATATCTCTTATTTTATTGACTAGCTTGTGATCCCACATTTTATGCCTGTTCCATCCTCTAAACCTACTAGAACCTACTGTTAATGACCCATGTATATATGCTATCAGTGACAAACAGATATAATGGTCCCAAGTGCAGAGTCTGTTTACTCTTGGAGAGTCCTTCCAGACCTCTCAGACATTCTAAATAAGTGCTTAATGATGCTGTTGACCACCCGACAGACAGATTGTAGTACGAATCGATGTATCTAAAGGAGAAAAACTCTTTGTCCGTTCTTGTTTTGTGAGTTACACACAGTTGTAAAATGCCTCCCAGCTTTTGTCGAAATCATCTGGTAGAGAATCCAGTAAATAAATATTCTTCGAAGTTTTCAAACAGATGGGGTGCTACTTCCAAAAATGTACCCAGTAGGCGCTCCCTGTAAACGCACGCCTTCCTCGTGCACAAGACTTGGCAGCGATGGCTGAGGACCAAGTTTTCATGGATGTGGCAACGAGTTATAAAAGAAGATTGCCAGGCATGGTGCAAATCATTTGCTGTCTTTTGTTTTCTTTGTTTTATGTCTAGTTTGTTGCTTGGCTAACCTTCATTGTTCTTGTGATCTTACTTTCTAAAAAAAATCAAGCATTACCTTGTATGTGCGTTCTGTTAAGCAGGATGTTGGTTCTCAAGATGCTTTGTGGAAAAAGAGTTCTGTGGTAAAATACCTTTGGGAAACATTACAGTTCCCTTCTTGGTGATCACAGTGACCATTAGCATATGAAGAGCTCAGAAAAGACTACTGGAAGAAGAAACAGATATCATTTTATTTGCCTTCAGAATTTCTCTTCCTTATTAGACTGGGGACATCTCTTTTGCAAATTGCTTTGGAACATACCATAGAATTATTCTTAAATTGAATACCCTGGAAATTTTGGGTAAACTTAAGTTTCATACATAGAATTCTGGTTTATATAAACTATTTAGAAAATTTAGTGTTGGGGATTCCTTTCTAATGTGATTAGTTCCCCATTCCATATGTTTTAAAATATAAATGTACACAATCCCATGTTGGTGTTTCTTTAATGGTGCTATTGTAATATTTGGCTTGTCTATATGGATAGCCTTCTAAAAATCTCTTTAATCATCATTTTAAAAAGCTGGAAGTAGAATTTCTCTTAGAAAGAGAATTGCACTTTTTAAACAATCTATGCAGAAAAGTCGTGTTCCCCCTTGGGTATTTGTTTCTCTTGAAAATCTCTCTGGTATACAGAACTGGATTACTCATAACCCTTAGCTTATGACACAGTCACATCATTGGAACATGCAAGCCTTCCTTTTTATTTATTTGTTTGTTACTTTGCTTATAATAATGTAATAATGTAATGAGCATCCATAAACTTTACATCCAATACAAATGCGGGGACCTTAACAATAAGTGACACTCAGCTATATGTGCCCTTCCCAATCCCGTCTTCCTGCTTCCTTCTACTTGGGGGACAAGCATCCTCGATTCTGAGTTCCACATTCCTTTGCTTTTCTCTTTATTTAGTTTTCTTGCATCTGTATGTGTTCCTGCAAAGCCTTCAAAGTATTCAGTTTATAGAATGGTTATATCTTTTTCTATGTAATATTTTGGAACTTACCTTTTTTATTCACTTAGCATTGTAGTTGTCCCTCAATATCTGTGAGGGATTGATTCCAGGATCTCGGAGGATACCAAAGTTCAAGAATGCTCAAGTCCTTGATATAAAATGGAATCATACTTGTGTATAATTTATGCACATCCGTCCATACGAGGTCTGACAATTAAGTTTGAGAACTCATCCTAGAAAAAGTGCTACATGCCTCATTGCTGAATATCACTACCGTCACCTTGAAATTACTCCCCTTAGGAAGCTATGCACTGACACTAGCATCTAGTCCACCCAGCAAAGCAATTTCGGAATTCTTTTTCTGGAATGGCCATCAGAGCTGTTGTCATATTACCCTTGATGTCCTGAATGCCATCAAAATGTCTTCCTTTCAATACTTCCTCTATCTTCAAGTGAAAAAAAAGTCATTGGGAGCCAGATTAGGTGAGTAGGGAGGGTGTTCCAATGCAGTTATTTGTTGACTGGTTAAAAACTCCTTCACAGTCAGTGCGGTGTGAGCTGGTGTGCTGAGGCACAAGAGTTCCTTCAGGACCATTTTTGCACACACTTTTCTCATGCCAAGATTTTCAGTTCAGAATTTCCTGTTTCTCTATTGATGTTTGTTTGGTCTGCTATGCTTCTCACAGTCAGCCAACACTTTTGATGCACAATTTGACAGATTTTTGCATTGTTTTCATCAATTCTACTCGCTACTGGCCATCCTGACCTCTCTTTATCAGTGACACTTTCTCTCGCCTCAGAAAAACGTTTAATCCATTTGTGCACTTCTGTTTTCTTTGTGGCATTATCCCCATGCTCATGGACTAACATGTTCCTGATTTCCTTTCCACTCTTGCCAATTTAACATGAAATTTAATGTTTGTTTGCTGCTCTGACTCACTCTCCGACATTCTCATGACAACTCTGATGGTCATTCCGGGAAGAGTTCCAAAATTGCTTTGATGAGTGGACTAGGCATTGGCGTCCGTGCATAGCTTCCCAAGGGATGTCCTTCGAAGGTGACCATAGCAATATTCAGCAATGAGGTATGTAGCACTTTTTTCTAGGATGAGTTTGTGAACTTAATTGTCAGACCGCGTATACTTGAAATCGTCTCTAGTTGTGATACTTCATATCGTATGAGTATGATGTAAATAATTGTTATACTGTGTTTTGATTTGTATTATTTTTTTCTTGTTGTACTGGTATTTTTTGCTTTTTGGGTATCATTGATTTGAGGTTGGGCGCATTCACAGATATGGAACCCACCGATACAGAAGGATGACTGTACCGTGTATTGCTATGGATCAGTCCTGTTGCTGCAGCTGTTTGCATTCATTTGCTTTGGTTGCTGAAATAATATTCTGCTGTATCAATAGACCCCAGTTTATGAACATACTGTTCTGTTTATGGGCATTGTGATTGTTTCTAGGACTTTACTGTGGTGAAAGTGGCCTGTGAACATTTCTGTACATGTCTCCTGTTGTACCTCAGGAACAATTTACTGTGGTCTGTGTCTAAGAATGGAATGGAATTGCTAGAGTAGAAATGCTCTACTTTAGGAGATAATATCACACCATCTCCCCAAGGGTTGCACCCATTTAAATGCCTACTAGCAGCATGAAAAGAGGATCTACTGCCCTCTAATACTTAGTATTGTCAGACTGATATTTTCGCCTGTTGAGTCATTGAAAATCATATCTCAGTGTGCACTTGACTTGCATTTCCATAATCATTACTGAGTTTGATTAGCTTTTCTTTTTTTACTGGCCATATTTGTGAAGTGCCTGTTTCTATCTGGTTCCCGGTTTTTCTATTGTGTTGTTTGTGTTTTTATTGATGTGTAGTTATTTATATAATTTTAATAATCTTACTTTGTGCATTCTTTTATTCAGTTATTTATTCGATAACCATTTGTTTAGACCATGTGCTGGGGATCCATAGTCTCTGTATTCCAGGGCTCACTTTCTAGTACAGATACATAATTATGATGTAACATACAGTGGCTCTGCCCAAGAGACCCTGGGAAACTCAGGACAAAATGTCTTACTCTGCTTGAAGGCAATCCTTTCTAAGGGTAACAGATATTTCATCATATGTATAAATCACATTAAAAACTTCATTTGTCGATGGGCATTTATGTTGTTCTCACTTATTGGCTATTGTGCATAATGCTGCCATGAGCTGTACAAATATCTTTTTGAGTCCCTGTTTTCGATTGCTTTGGGTATATACCTGGAAGTGGAATTGCTGAATTATATGGTAATACCATTTTTAGGATTCTTGAGGAACTACCATACTGTTTTCCACAGTGGCCGTACCATTTTACATTCCCACCAGCAATGCACAATTTCATATCTTCACCAACATTTACAGTGTTCTGCTTTTGTTTTGATAATAGCCAAGCTAATGAGTGTGAAGTAGTAGGTATATCACTGCGTGTTTTTTGGGTTTGCACTTTCCAATTGATTCGTGATATTGAGTATCATTTCATGTGTGTTAGGACTTTTGAAATTTTATGAAAATTATGTGCTTTCTGAAGGGAAAAGTATACATATGTTCACCACATTTTGCATAACAACCCGAGGGGAAGGCATCACAATTCCCTGGGAGCCCATATGGGGAACCACACATGCAGGATTAGAACCCTTCTTGTGGGAGAAGCACCGTAGCTAGGTGAGCTATTGCTGGAAAGAGAACAGACTGCATGGTTTTAACTTTTCTTAAGACATGTGAGGAGTGGACAGTTCTAAACTGAGATATAAGTCTTTTGACACAGGAGCTTTTGTTCTTCAGGATGTAGTTTTGGGGATAAGAGAGGAGAAAGAAGGGAAACCAGTCCTGGGAAAATGAATAGAACTGTAGTTCAGGCAAAGAAAATTGGTCTAAACATCAGAGCAGAGCAAACATTTGGTTTTTTAGAATGGGCTCTTGAGAAGTGAGAGTCTGAAGGCTTTTCTCAAACCGAGAGCTCAAGCCATGGTGGGAAAGGACAAGTGATATGTGAATGCTTTTATGGAAAGGTTCAAACAAGGTTTAAGGCTTGGGATGTCTACATTGAGTGAGAAAAGTGTGGGCATTACCAAGGAAGCCTGAAAGAAGATGTGGAAAGCCCAGGAAAAGAAGACTGAGGCCTGAGAAGCTAAGAAGTGAGTCATGGATGGCATCTGGAAGTCCTGGGGTGGACAGAAGACCTTTCCTCTCCAGGCTTAATCAAATGGTGCTGGTGTATGAGACAAAACTCTTTTCTTCAGCAGTAGTAGAACCTTGATTTGGGAAGGTCTCAGGAATTGCAGAATCTGGTTTTCTGGGAAAGTAGTTCTCAGCCTGCAGTTGCCCATTAGAGTCACCTGGGGAGCTTTACCAATCCTGTTGCCCTGCCCAACTCTAGACTCACTGAATTAGAATCTCTGGGGGAAGGAAACTGGGAACTAGGCACCAGAATTTTCTCGAAACTCTCCAGGTAACTCTAATATGCAGCCAAAGTGAGAGCTTCTGATTTAGGGACCGGTAGACAGACAGTCATTACACAGTCCTGTTTGTCTTTGGGAAAAACTAGTTCACAAATAATTTTGGTCGAAACCAGGCTGCTGAGTCAAATAATTCCTCCCATCTCCCTTCATTCATTTAGGGGAAGTCTTCTTGGCCTAGTTATCAAAAGTGCCTGCACCGAGCTGGTGCTTTTCAAACATTGACGCACATACAAATCACTTGTGGATTGTGATAGATGGTTCTGAGCCTGAGAACTGGCATTTTTCACAAGCACTCAGGTGACGGTGATGCTGATGAACCATATTCTGAGTAGCAGGATTCTAAGTTCATAACTGCTGAGCCAACTTGACTCATTCTCTTATTCATCAACTTACTACCTGTAAGATGTTTTACCAGTTAGGAACTGGGGATGTGGTTGTGAACCAAAAGAGATAGCGCTTGTCCTCAAGGATCAGAAAATCTAGGCAAAAAAGGCAATGGACCCATCATTCAAAAAAAATTACCTGAATACAATGATAAGGGCCACAAAGAAAAGCCCAGGCGGCTACGAAGCCACATGATAAGGAGACTTGATCTAGTTAGTAGGACATGATTGTGACTCATGGGACAAAGTGAGTCCCACGAGACCCAGACGGATGCTCACTCTGACTATGGGAACTTACTGACTTAGTCCAAAAACATGGGCTATATTTAGTATATTGTCCATCTTTTCCTGCTATACATTTTCCCACGGTGGCCTCAGCCATTCCTTTGGCTTTACTGATCCACCTGATCTCAGCTTCTGCCTCTTGTGAGCTCTAGGTTCAGATTTCTAAGTACTGAGGCACATCTCCAACAAGGAGACATGTTAGCATCTAAGACCCAACATGTCCTGGGGCAAACTCTGCACCTTCTTCACCAGACTGGCACTCCAATATTTTTGACAGCGTCATTCTTATTTTTTCAGTCAATGAGGCAAAATCCAACATATTCTTTTAACTGATATGCACTTCACTATTGTTGGCCCAGGGATACAGCACATGTTTTTTATGTAGAATCTGAAATAGGCATATTTTACATTTGCTTGATTCATAGGTGACCTAAGTTGAATAAACAGCACACTGCAGACACTTGGATGTTATTTAAATAAGAGAGTCCTGGGAGTGGGGAGAGAGAAGGAAACTGACATTCGTTTCTTCCATGTATTTTTGCTAGGTAATTTATGTATCTTAACTCATTTATCCCAATAACTTCCTAGAAATGTATTATTGCTTTCATAGATAAGGAAGATGAGGCTCGTAAAGTGTCTAGAGAGTAGATGATAGCAGCATGTAAACCTAGTTGTTTTTCACTTCAGAGCCCATTATATTCTTTTACTAGGTTTCATGTCTTCTACACAATAGAGTGCTCTCTAAGCTCTTATTATTGTGAATATATTTTAAAAATAAAGGCTCTTTCAAATACAGGTATGAATTTTTTCCCTCGAATTTGTAAAATATATTAGTAAAGTATGTCTTATGAAATCAACCTTAATTACTTTAAAACTGTGTCAAGCCTGCAGCATGTACTCAAAATATGAATTCCCTCTCATAGACTCAAATACTCTGCTTTGGTTTTCTTTGTGTTTGTCTTTTTTCTTTTCCATGTTCCACTCTAGGCATTTTCTACTGAACCATCACTTCCCAGATCACTAATTCTCTCTTCATTTGGGTCTATTTTGCTGTAAATCCAGCTACAACATTCTTAATTTTTCTATTACAATGCATGTTTCAATTTTAGGACTTCCATCTGATTCATTCATATTTATATGTATTCCGGTTCTTTGGTGGAATTTTCATCTAGTCACCTATTTTGTTAAACATGTAATCCATTATTTAAAAGTTTATAACCCCAATATCTGGATCACCTATGAGACGTCTATTGATTGTTTTCTTTTTCTCTTGGTCCTGTTTCTTGGTGTGCCTAATAATTTTTAACTGAGTGTTGGGCATTGTAAATAATAAAATAATGGAGGCTCTTGATGTTGTATTCCTCAATAGAGGATTTTTTTTCTTGAGCTTCTGGTAGGCAGTTAGAATTTCAGTCATCGACATCAATCTTCCTTACCCAGAAAGTATAGCCCTTTGGGGGTTCCAGTTGAAAGCCCAGAGCATATACCAAGGTTCCTCCACTTTGGTGGGCCCTGAACTCCAATTATTATCTCCTTATCAGTGGTGACAGCTCTGCTCAGTTTATTACTCCTCTAGCAGCAGTTTTCTGCTTTGATTCTCTCTTCCTTGCTTGTGAAACTTACAAATCAGCGAACGCCTCAGTGGTGGTGGTGGAGGGAGAGCAGTGGGTAACTTCTATGCTTTCTTACTCCAGGACCTTGGCCTTTCAGATTCTGGTTGTCTTAGCAACTCTTAGATGCCTTCAAAGAGATGTTTGTTTTCTAATTATATCTGGTTGTTACGTATGCTTTTTTATTATTGCTAGAACGTGGTGTGTATTTTTTTTAAGCTTTGAAACTTAAGTAAATGGGACTGGTTTTTGATTCATCAGATTTCCCCCCAAACAGGTGTAATTCAGATAAGTCACTGTTTGATTGCCACGTGGCCTGCTACAGGCTTGTCTTCCAGAACCTTTGACTTTCTACCTTTCTGAGGTGGCAGCTTGAAAATGAGTGAATCAAGTATTATGTACTTTATCAGATGTAGAATGGTAGCTTTATTTAGCCGAGAACAGGCTTAAATAAATGATAGGGACAAGGGTAGCTAGGGAGACTCAGATTCCTATTTTGGTCTCCTAGATAGTAACAAAGAACAGTAATTCTTTCAGAAAGGAAGTGAAGGCCGTGATGATATCTAGGGGCTTTATCAGGCTGATACTTTTGCTGTACTTTGTACTTTTTGAGGGTTTTCAGTTTTGAAGTGTGAGGTGGTTATTTCTGAAGTGTTTTTGTTATTTTTCTTTTTTTTCACATGTAATGAAAATATGCATATTATTATTATTATTATTATTTTTAAACATATTCTTTATTTTAAAATTGTGGGGTGCAGTTAAGGGTTAGGTATACAAATATGCATCGTTCAGGCACCCTTGTTGATAAGGGGTGTCTCCCCATCCCCAGACAGATATTGACTACCGTTAATCCCACCTCCCTGCCCCCCGTAGTTTCCCGCCACTGTCAATCCTTTTCTTATAATATTACGATAGATGTTCAAGGTCCACTTATAAGTGAGAACATGTAATACTCAGATCTTTGTTTCTGTGAGAGGTCTCTCAGTATTATAAACTCTAGTTCCATCCAGGTTGCTGCGAAATTCATGATTTTGTTCTTTTTAGAATCCACATTGTGAAGATGTCCATTTTACCTAGGCAATCTATAGATTTAATGTTATTTTTCTATATTTGTATACATCCATGGATAACATGTGTGCATATAAACACAAACACACGTGTGCGTTTAAAAACAATCCCTTGTTTTTATCCCCTTTTCTCCAAAACACAAAACAATAAGTTCTCCTCAATCTTAATCTCTAGGAAAGGGAATGAAATTTAAAGGCGGAAGTTGTTAATCTCAGCAAGAGTTTATGGCGGCAAGATTTTATCACCTTGCTGTCTTATCTGGTCTGGCTACATTTGCCCCAGTTTATTTATTTTTCTGCTTCTTTCTCTGCCAGCAATGAATCTGGAACTGGAAGGAGGTCAAGTTGGATTCCTTATGATAATTATGAGGAAGGAACCCCAGGTCTTTGGAAACTGGAAGTTGGCATGCATGCTTTCCTTCAGAGGGGTGAATTTTCTTACTCAAGCTCAATAACTAGTCTGTTTATTCCACCATTATAATTCTTGTTAGTGGGATTACAAAGAAAGCACATGATGTACTTTCTATCCCTAAGAGACTTGGATTTTAGGTGTGGGGACGGTCAAGGACACACAAACACCTAAATATCAATAAAAAGATTAAACAGCAACAGAAATTGACAAAAGGCAAAGTGCTAAAAGGAGCGTGCAGAACCTGCTATAGAAGTTAGATGGCTGGAGGACTGGACTGGAGTCTTGTGGAAAGATTCAGTGACCCTCAGGATTGGGAGTTCTTGTGGATTTAGAGATGGCAAAGAGTGGGGTGGACATCTTTGGCAGGGAGACTGGAGTGCATGAGGCTGGATATTGAGAAGGAGCAGAGTGGGCCAGGGACTTGAGGCTGTCAGTGTAAGAATGTGGTGGAAGACATGAGACTGGAGTCTCATGGTGGAGAGAGAGCCTCATGTGACCATTGCTGGATTGAGTTTGGATATTCCATAAGCAAAGGAGAAGCACTAAAAGTCTTTGAATGGGGGAGTACAATGATTGCTTCAGAAATGTTACACTGGCAGGAAGCAGAATGAGTTGGAAGGGGAAATATTGTAAGGATGGAGTCTGGAGGTCTTGCTTTGATCCCAGTGAGTATGGCAAGGGTTGGCAATAAGAAAAGGGAAATGAAGAGGGAACTGGGAGAATGCTTTTGAAAGAACACTGATGACTGATTGGTTACGAAGAAAGACTCCTGGGATTTTATGCAAATATAAACTATGTGCATTTGAGGCAGTCCAACATAGAAATATCAACAGAAATATTTCAAAAGAAAAATTTTGAAATAACCTCAAATCCTTTCTTCGTTTTCATCTGTGACGGTCACCTCTTATGACATAAGTTTCCACTTTTCACAAAATGGATCCATTCACACAAAAAGCAATTTTTTCAGTAAGGAGAATCTATTTTTTTCTGTTGACATTATGCATTATAAAATCAGAGATATGTCCTCCTGAAATAAAAAAGCACTTCATGGTGCACTGGGCCCTTCCTGAGGTGGGCTGGGGATGTGCTGGTGTGGTGTTCCTTTGGGTGGAGTTCTCCTTTCCTGGTAGCATAGTCATCACTTCTGGCTCCAGAATGTCGCCTTCATCATGATGGTGCCTGGGTGGACACCAGTCAGGACATGTCATATCCTACAGGGAGACAGGGTGAGCACTCTCTCCCATATATACTGACCTTTGTTCCTGATGAACGTTTTCTGAACTCTTTGGGACGGGTTTAATGTGTGTGTCATACAGGGAGTTCCTTGCAGAATGAAGTTGCAGAAACGCTGCCTATTGTATTTGTCTGTCCTGAGTTGTCTCTGAAGATCATAGTGGATATATGAGCATATTTTTGGCTCTAAAAGTTAGATGAGTGAACAAACTAGGTTATCATCACTGACTCCAGCTTTCTCTGTACTTATTTGGCCACGAAACATTATTTTTGTGTTACACTTACTAATGACCACCTGGGTGTCAAGTTCTTGGGAGAAACCAGGCTAGGAAATGTAGTTCTTCCTGCTGCCTCTCTGAGAGCAGCACAGACCCTTAAATCAATGAGTGAACAAACATAGATGAGGCCCCTGCTCCGTGCTGTCACTATGCAAGGTGATTTGTATGTAGTCTCACACTTGAGCCTCAAAATAACCTTCTGGGGTGGATCTAAGGAAGTGAAACTCAGAAGAGTTAGGACACCTGTCCAAAGTTACAGGGTTGGGAGATAACAGGCCCAGAACCAGATCCCAGATCAACTCCAGCTCCAGGGTAGAGCGCCAATTCTAGCTCCCTGGCGAGAGTTTTGGGTTCAGTCCATAAAATAGCGGTTTCATCACAGAGACTTCATACTTCACTACTTAAACAAATAGAAATGTTTCTGTTGGTAAAATAAACCTTCCAGGTCTTTCCAGAGGCCATCAAGTTCATTGTGGTCAGGAAAGAAGCTTTGAACAAGGAGAAGACAAGTTCAAGTGCCCACTGACACCTTTTCTTCCTTTGCGATGAGCAACGTAGACCCTCTTGGATTCGTCCATTCAGCCTTGCCCTCCAGGATTCAGTTTCTCTGAGCTGGAATTCCACCCACCCCTCACTGATTTGCCACTGTCTCTCTCACGGCCTTTCCTTGTGACGATAGTTCAGAATGGCTAGAGGGGGCTGGGTGCAGTGGCTCACACCTGTAATCCCAGCTCTTTGGGAGACTGAGGCAGGTGGATTGCTTGAGCTCAGGAGTTCTAGATGAGCTTGGCAAACACAGTGATATCTTGTCTCTACAAAAAAAAAAAAAAATTAGCTGGGGATTGTGGTGTGTGCCTGTAGTCCCAGTTACCGGGAGACTGAGGTGGAAGGATCGCCTGAGCCCAAGAAGTTGAGGCTGCGGTGAGCTATGATTGTCTTGATCATGCCACTGCACTCCAGCCTGGGCAACAGAGTGAGACCTGGCTCAAAAAAAAGGGCTAAAGGGTCAGCTCCTGAGCATCATTGCGTAAGGCTGGTTATTGGCATGAGGAAAATGAAGCCAAGCTGTGCACATCATTACCTGTTTTTCCAGTTGCCTGATGAGTTTTGAGACTCTTTGATAGGTCTAGGAATTTCTGAGTTGCCCAGAGTGTTTCAGTTTCTTTTTTCCTGCTTCACCTTTTGAGGGCTTGTGCTGTTTGGTCAGCCAAGCAGAAGACCAGGACAGTTCTCTGTGCTGTCGAGTCTATTCTGAGCGTACCATACTGAGGGAGTGCTTGTGAGTTCATCTTTTCTTCTCAATTTCCTCTCACCTGTCACGAGGCAGAAGGATGCCGCCTTTCCCCCCTAAAATTGGAACATTACAGTGTAGAGTTAGGTGTGAGCAGTTTACCTCCTGCGTTTAGGTAGGATCAGTGAATTGCTCCTTACTGCTGTTCACTTCTGTGTTCTGTGAGTAACAATTCATTTTAAAGACTTAGAAACTAAACAGATGGGAGAAAATGCTCCAGCTTGTGTAAGATTATATCTTTCAGTCACTTTTACTGCATGTGAAGGAAAGAGAGAATCCCCCTAAAATGAAATTCACAGGTTATCCCCAAGTCTCCTTTGAGTAATTCAGCTTGCAAACATTCATTTATTATTCATCTGCAATGTGCCAGGCGCTATGCTAGCTCTTGGGCCTCAGAAGTCATTGTATCATATCCTGTGTGTTCTATTCATAAATCCAAACTTTCTGATTGGGACCCTCCTGGGACATCAAAGGTCAGCCTCTCCCTCGGGGTTTGGCACACACTGGTGTGCAGCAGACTTGGAGAATCATCACAAGGAAAGGGGGGTTTTGAGGCTGAACATACAAATCCACTCTCTGGTAGCAGCGCAGAGAACGAATGCATAAATAAATGTCTATGATGCCTCTGCCCTATGCTGTCACTGTGCAGGGAGACTTACATGTTTTCTCTCTTAAATCTCAGAACAACCCTCAGAGGTAGATCTGAGGAAACTAAGACTCAGATGAGCGAGGGATCTTGCCTCACTCTCCCTGTCCTGTCTCTCTCCTCTGTCTCATGCCATCTCAGGACATGGCAGGGCCAGGACTGGAGCCTGGATCAATCTCATCACTCCCTCTCTAACGAGAGGATTGGGTTCAGTAAGTGCAGTGGGTGGGATCCAGAGCTTCTCTGGGCTCCTCTAGGCATGCTCTGGTGGAGAGAAAAATGACAAATGGAGCTTTGAAGCAACGGGGTCCGGGGCTGTGGGGCTTGCATGTTCCCTGGGTGGTAGAACCTCTCATTTTAAAGAAAACGGCTGCATCAGTTTCTCCTGGGAAATTGGGAATGATTATGAACTCATAGTTCCTCTCAGCCAGATTTAATGGTTTCAATACTCGGGACCAGCTGTACTATAAAAAGTAAATGCCTGGGTCCTATCCCCAGGGGTCCCTGGCCTGGGAATCTCTCCTCTTATAAAGCTCCAGGGGATTCAAATGTGCATCCGAGTTTGAGAACTAGAGAACCAGCCATTGCTCCTGCAGGCTTCCTTCCCACCCCACCTTTTAGTTTTCGGAGACTTCCCATTGGTAAGGAGCTACCAGCTGCATGAGTTTTAATTATGTACGACCATGGGAGCCTTTACCTGACCACAGCTGGTTTCTAATTCCCATCTCAGCTTTGAATTCAATCATCTCTCTTTCCTCCAATTTAATGTTCTCTCTCCCCATCTCTCTCTCTCTCTTTTTATGAAAAGAATGTTGCTCTTATTTAATTCATGTCTTCTGTGAGGTGGCTTGTGCATTTTTATCGCCAACTTTGGAAACGTGCAATTGTTTGGTTTTAAGTTTCTCCTCCACAAGTGAATGATAGCTTCATGAATAAGATATGACACCTTTTTCTTACAAGGCATTTCCCTGCTGTCCTTGTGCTCTCTTCTTTTCCTTTGATTTTTTGACCTGCGGAAATTCAAATTCTCCATGGCAAATGCGAAATCTTTACGTTCCTTGACCTGTAGATATACCATCTGAGGACGGTCAGTGAAGCATCTGACTTTCTTAGAAATGGCTTTACCAGGGGGAGGTTTTGTGTGAATCCCCGCTGGACCGGTTCAGGCACAGATGAGCTCTGTTAGAGCAACTCAAATAGTAGTAAACCCCTAGCAGTGAACGCTACTTACCACCCATGGGGGTAGAGATTCAATTTTTGTTTGCCTTTGTCTTTGACTTAGGTGGCTTTATTTGCTTGTTGATGGATTGTCTCCGGCCAGTGTAATTCCTCATCCCTGATGACATCTGTATCTTGTCTTTGAATGCTTTGCTGTGTGGTTATGCATTTGCAGAACATATTGGGTCCGCATGCCCGAGCTAGCTTGTGGTGGTGGTTGCCTCTCAGCTCTGGGCAGTTCTGGTGCTGATGCCTTGTATCTGAGTAGAGTGTTTGGATATACTCATTTGGTCAACATACTGTCAGGGCTTCAGGATGGAAATGGAAGTCAAAGTCATGGCCACTATCGGCCTGTTTCGCTGAGTTATGGGGTTGGCCCCATAGAGGAGCTTCCCTGTCCTGTCTCTCTCCTCTGTCTCTTGCCAAGTCCCATGTTGCCTGGGGAGCCAAGTTCTCCTCTTTTCCCATAGGTGGGGCAAAGGTCTATGGTGATAAATTGCTGTTTTTCCTTTCTGTTAATTGCCCACAAGTTTCCACAGACAAGTTTACTAATTCTGCTTTTGGGAAGGGTGGAAGAGCAATTTACCAAAGCTCAAATTTTCTGAGAAATTTGGGACAGTAGGGATTTGTGTAGCTAATGATAAAGCTGGGAACTGAGTCTAGCAGGACTTGACATGTCTCGGCCCTGAGCCCAGATAATTCCTCTTGGCTAATAAAGAGAAGTAATGACACTTTTCAGAACTTGAAGTTTTGTCCAACTCTGTTTACCTTCCTGTACTGCTCTATGTGGCCACGTGCTTCCAGAATCATTTGGCTCTGAAATCTGACCACCTGAAATTTGTGCTTTGGTGATTTCTCTCCATATAGCAAGGATTCATTTTATGTAATTTGAGAATGCAGCTTTAGGTGGTTGTTATGGTTTCGGCAGGTGGAAAAGACATATAAATAGAAATGACTTAAGTCAAATCTAATTTCTTACAGAGATCAAGTTTGTAAGGGAGGGCAGGTTTCTGACCTTGAATCTGACTTTCAATTTATTATAGAAAATATTTACAAAACCTATACTTTAATTTCCTATAGAAACGACTGCAAAACTATATTTAACCAAGTGGGCTTAGCTCTATGCAGTGTCATTTTAGCTTAGTGTCTAACAAGATATATTACTGACAATGAACTCAAAAATAGGTGTTTTTTGGCTGGTATCTTTATTCCCACTGAATTTTTTAGATTTTTCCTAAGGGTAGCTGGGAATGAGACCTAAGCACGACCAATCTCTGTGTGATGTTTCTAACAGAGAAACGGCAAAACTTACATCTTAATATTCAGCAGATGCCTGAATGTTTGAAAGCATTTCATGTTTATTAAACTTTTAGAAAGTTATCAAACTGTTTACTGTGACAGAAATCAGGAAACAAGATTTTGGTGGTGGCAGAATTTCTTTGAATAAACAAAGCAGTATTCAAACTGCAGCAAGCTTGTCTTGGAGCTCTTGAGCTTGCAAAGACAAAAGACAAGATGGCAGTATGCTAAGGCACTAGCATATCATGGTACCACAAATCCATTCTGTCTTGGCAAGGCACAAGAAGACTTGCTTGTGCAGTTTTCAAAGGTGTGTCACTCAGTCCAAGTGTAATTGATTCAGGTACACTTTTATTTAACGTGATGCGTGTCCTGGACTGCCATGTGATGTTCTGCATTATTTTTACTGAAACAAATTAGAAGAAGGTGTGAAATTTAGGGGAGTCTGTTTTGGAGAGCTTCTGATGGGTATCTTAGAGGAGCCTTTTAGTTCCACTAAATGGTCTTTGAAAACACCAAGTCAGAGTTCTCTGTCTTATTATCTTTTCTCAACGTAACATTTCTCCAAATCCCTGTTGTAATAATGGTTCTGAAGGTAGCTTGTTGCCTGACTAAGCACAATCAACAGGATCTCAACTCCTGGGCTTCTGGTGAGGTCAAAATCTAGATATAATTTCTTAAAAAAAGCCAGGCAACGTATTTTCTTTTGGTTAACACCTGTCATTTTCTCCACAGTTTGTAAGAGATATCACGAATCAAGCATTTTCAATCACAAATGCTTGATTTGTGTTGTCTGCATGGCAAATAGTTTTATGGTTTCCTAAAGGGTTAACAAGTCTGAGATTCCTTTGGTTGTTGAAGAGTCTGCTGTTTAAGAGGCAAGTCTTACAGTTCCTCTGACAGACCTAGGTCTGGGTACCAGTTACTATTGGAGCCTTGCTGAAACCTTGCCCGTCAGCAGTTGGAATGTGATTTTTCCAGCCCCTCATGTTTTTCTAGCAGTACCAGCATCTTTTTGGGTGGTCCAGATTCTTATATTTTAAACATTCTCCCAAACACTCACCATCTCTGCCTTACTTACTGAGCAACTGGGCATTTTGTAGTTAATCTCTTGTATACGAACTGTACATACACACACCTGCGTATGTCAAGAGATGTTAGAATTGCTCTATTCTAAATTGTTCACAGGGAACCACAGTTGAAGAGCAGTGTGGACAGCGGCCTGTTTTGGAATGATACACCTCCAGGTGGTGTTTCAAGCTCTCATTCTTTGCTCACACCAACTGGTATACATTTTCTTCACAGCCTTTTCTAGGATACCTAGAGAGGTTGGCTCTCCGAGAGTAGCTTGGTGGAAGCCAGCATCTGTCAGGTAAATACTCAGCACATGGTGTTGAAATTTGCTATTTTCCCCAATGTGCAGACTGAGAGTCCTTTCTCAGGAATGTGGAGCAAAGAAAGGTGCAATTGAGGTCCAGGACTTTGGGCTCAGCAGGATTGTAGAACTCATTTTTCTAGCCTTTTTGTTTGGGGTGGAAATTTGAAATATAAGTCTTTCCATTCTGATAAGCATTCTTTGTTGCCAGGAAGAGCACAGTGTCTTTTTAAGGTATTTGCCCCAAACCAAAAAGCAAATTCTTAAAGAAAGAAAATGCAGAAAAACCAAACTTGCTTCTCCTGGTCATGGGGGTAATTTCCTAGACAGGAAGGAGCTCTGCTTCCTTCAGGGATCCCTCAGTAATGATAGGGAAGGCCACAAAGAGCTGGAGTCATGATAGCAATTCTCGTCTTCTCTTATTTTTTTCCTTTCTGTTGTCCCTTGGACTGGATATTCATGATTCTCATATTATGGGGTACTGATGAACCCAGTTGCTGCAGGAATCAAGACTGTTGGTGGATATGAAAGAAGGATGAGGGAATTCCAAGTAGTAACTGTTTCTTGTAGAAAGTTCCAGAACAATCTAAGTAGATGGGTCCTTACAGACCCTTCATGATTCATCTAAAGAGCCTAGTTGGAAATTCCGTTGCTGGTCAGTTTACAGCTCGTGACTAAGACTTTTCCAAATTAAAAAAAATTTAAAAGAGTGAATGGAACAGTGCTCTAATAGATTAGATGGAAAAAGATAATGGTTGCTATTACTTCCTTCCCCACCATCTACTGACTTTAAAGCTGAGAGGTAAAATTTCAGTTCAGTCAAGATAGCTAGTTGGAGGGTATAGCTTGTACACAGGTCCCGTTGTTAGGTCCTATGTTATCTTTATGCCAGTTTTATTTCTGTGACTTATGTGCAGATTTCTTCTCTCCAAGAAATTCAGGCACACAGAGAATGTAAAATCTACAGAATGCAGGAAAAGTGAAAAACAAAGGAAAATCAAGCAAAAAGGCCTGGTGTTTTTCTTTATTTTGGAGGAGGGTTTGTGTGGCACCTGTGCTGGAGGAGAAGGAAGGATAGAGGAAGAAGGGAAGGGGGAACTGGAGTTTTGGGAAGAGCACTGGGACAGGAGTCGGGACACAGCTGTCATGGACTTGCTGTGTGTCTTGGGCACAGGACAATTTCCTCATCTGTAAAACATGGTTCCTCTCTGTCTTGCCCTATGAGCCTTGCAAGTTGTTGGTGAGATGGAATGGATAATGTGTGCAATATAAAAAATTGAAAGGTCAATTTAGCTTAAAATACTCCCTGGGAACCACCTCCCTGGTTCCATCTCTAAGGAGCTTCATTAATCTTCATCAGTCCAAATGTCCAAGTGGGAGAGGTTTCCTCAAAGGTAACAAAGACTCATGTTGCAGAAACAGAGTGTCCACCAAAAAGAGCACCAGAAGGTCATTAGGCTGCCTCTCTGACACAGATCGTGGATTTTCCTCAGACCCTGGCATATTTGGGGAGCTCATGCCAACTTTCTGAGTCTTTCTTCCCCAGAAATGCTGAACATTGTGATGCCTGATTTCTTGGGAAAGTGAGGGGAGTAGATCTTAGAGCAAAAAGTGGTAATGGTGACCTTTACCATCCTCCACCATCCAATGGGACATAGAAAGAGCCAGAACTCAGCTGGCCCCACTTGGGAGATATCTCTGGTTCCAGAACCAGCGGCTATGACTGAGAATTTGAGCTCATATCTGCACAGCTGCCTGGCCCATAGAGAATACAGAAAGCAATGGGGGATGAGTCCTGTTTGATCAGGGCTCTGCAGCCTCTAATCAGAGCATGCCACTCTTTGCCAGCCCAGATAAAGAAGCTGTTGAATAATTCATGAGGATGACTGCCAGCAATAACAATGGGAATGGTCCAATCTGAAGTTCAAAGCGTGGTGGCTGGCTACTCCTGGCAAGTGTCATGTGGGGAGAAAGTTTGATGGCCTTTGTTGCCAGTGAATAATGATCAGTCGTGCATGGGGTGTGTGCACTGAGAATTGAGTACTTATATATGCCAGGGGTTGGAGAAGATGCTCAGGAATGCTGAAACAGGGAGGGATGCAGCAGGACTAGGAGGAGGAGGAAGAAGTGGCTGAATAAATTATCATGAGACATGGTGACCAGGGAGAGGTGTCTACACATCGGATGATATGTTCTCCCCTTCTGCCTGGCAGAGGGTAAAAATTCAGATGGAACCTTGGTCATTAATGGGCAAGGGCTCAATTTCTCTTTGGGTGGGTGGCAGGTAAGTGTTCCACCAGACGTGAGCTGCTTTGTGAATAAACTTGTACTGACTGATTTTGAATGGGTCTTCCATAACGGTGGGGTAGGTGTAGGTCCAGAACATTTTATTTCTAGGCTGGAATGAATTTCCTTGGCAAGAGCAAAATGCCGGGTTATTATTATTTTTTGAGATGTGGAGAAGCCACCTTATTGTTTATCACCAACAAGGAATCTTGAATATTTCAGTGTTTAAGGTTAACAACTTCTTGAACAAGATAGAAAAATCCTTTGAGCAAGATGCTCCCTAACTACCTTCTGAGTCCCCAATCTGGTCTTCTTAATTGCTTTAATTCTCTTTGATGTCAGAGAATTTCCAGAATGTGATGGTGCCATTTTTATATCCTTCTCATGAAATCTAACAAGATTAGGATATTTCCATGGCCGACCCCAAACAAACATGACCTTGTATTTGAACTACATAATACTGAGAGACTGTTATTATTTTGGGGATAACACTTGTTAGTGAAATCTATAATATTGCCATTTTTAAATACCTTGAAATTCCCCGAATAGGTACCCTAGGGCCTTTCAAATCATAGTGTCAGTAGGGCTGTGTTCCTTCTGAAGCCTCTAGGGAAGAGTCTGTCTTCTTGCCTTTTCCACCTTTTAGCGGTCACCTGCATTCCTTGGCTTGTGGCTCCTTCCTCCATGTTTTTTTTTTTTTGAGTTGGAGTCTCACTCTGTCGCCCAGACTGGAGTGCAGTGGCCGCTCCTGGCCACCGCAGCCTCGACCTACTGGGCTCCAGCGATCCTTCCACCTCAGCCTTCCAAGTAGCTGGAATTACAGGTGTGTGCTACCACACCCGGCTAATTTTTTGATTTATTGTAGAGATGAGGTCTTGCCAAGTTGCCCAGGCGGGTCTCGAACCCACGGGCTCAGGCAATCCACTCACCTCAGCCTCCCAAGGCGTGGGATTACAGGCTGAGCCACTGAGCCTGGCTACTTCCTCCATGTATAAGGCCAGCATCTTCAAATATCTCTCTGCCTCTGAACTCCTCTGCCGCCATCTTCCTCATCTGAGGATGCTGTGATTACACTGGGCCCACCTGGGCAACCATGCTAATCTTAAGGCCAGCTGATTAACAATCTTAATTCCAGCTACAACCTTCATTCTCCTGTGCCCATACATGAGTTCCAGGGACAAGGATGAGGACATTTTGTTTCTCCCATGACACTCCATCCGTGCTCTTGTCACCCTGGGTGGTATTTGCTGCTCACCTTGGCTGTTCCCTCTTCTGGACTCCTAGAGCTCAGGGGCTGTGTTCATTTCCTGCTATCTCCCTAGCAATTGGTACAGACATTTCAAACTAGAAGATCTAAGATGATTGCATGCTCTGTGTAGTACGAATAAATTTAAATTAGTTGCTAATGTTCACAAATTGGGAGACTTTGTGTACCTTATTTATGTTTAAAATTATCTTTATTTTTTAGGTGAAAGGATAAACAAAAAACTAATAAACAGCTACCCAAGAGGGGAAGGGGAAAACTTGTGGAAGGGATGGTGTTGAGTTGTTTCTGAATGTACCCTTTGGGTATACAAGGGGGGACTCTCAAAACCCCAGAATTTATTTATGAAAAATTGTGTATTTATTCTACATGTGTAAACTTCAGTCACCTTCAGAGTACTCTCTGCTTGATGCAATACACCTATTGAGATACTTTTTTCCACTGCTCGGAATAGTTTTTGAACTCATTGATTTTGATGCCTTTTAGTTCTTCTGCCGTTTTTTGTTTCACCTCTTCCACATCAGCAAAATGTTTCCCTTTGAGGACTTATTTCTTTTGGGGAAACAAAATGAAGTCACTCGGGGTGACATTGGGTGAATGGGGGGTGGGATGGGGGGAAATGCCATTTTTGGTCAAAAACTGCTGAACACTCAGTACGGTGTGGGCAGGTGCTCTTGAAAGTCACCCATCTTGAAATGGGCAAGTGTGTTGAAATAATCTCCAAAAATGGAATTCACTGAAGCTGAACACAGCCTCTCACAACAATGCTAGCGGGCACACTGATGCTGATGGGTTTGTGGAACACTTGCCTTGCTGGGGAAGCCTGTTCTACCAGGGGCCTGTCCTCCAAAAGATAAGTATGTTTTATTGGAGGGTGCCCCACGTATTTGACTTTGGCACAATGCAAATTTTTACATTATTCTAAAAGAAAATTAAGTTAGAATAAGGCAAAAATGAAAGGTCCAATTTTTACGTGAAACTTGGTGGCACTGGACACAAGACACAAGGGGATCTCATTCCCCTTGGCTTCTGTCACACACACATATATTAATTGCTTGAGACCCATAATCATTTTGCTCTAGGATCCTGGCTTGTAATAGGAATCCAGTAAATTTATTTGTTGAATCACTTAATGGCTGACTTAAATCCCAGGTGATGGGGTGGGCTAATTGGGAGGCATCTGAGGATGGCTGGGAGGGAGATTTAAAAAAAAAATTTTTAATTTTAAAGATATACAATTCAGGGTTAAGTATACAAATGTTCATTATGCAGATACCCTTGTTGATGAGGTTTGCCCCTAAGGGGAGGCAGATTAATACCAGATTGGCAGGGAACATCTGGGTGGGATCAAAGTGCAGTGTTAAGAGACATGCCATCTTACTGGGGTCCTGAAAGCAGAGCTCGAGAAAAAGTCTTACTGTAGGTGATTTATTTGAGAGCTGATCCCAGGAAAGCAGAGTTGAGGGAGTGGGGAGACTGAGGCAGGGAAGGAGTAGGATCAATATAAGGATGCTATTTTAGATTGAATGTTTTCGTTCCTCCCAAATTCATATGTTGAAGCCCTAACTTCACAGTGTGGCTGTATTTGAAGATGGGACCTCTAAAGAAATAATTAAACTTAAATGAGGACATAAGGGTAGCGCCTTGCTCTGATGAAATTCACATCCTTATAAGAAGAGATACTATGCCACGTGTGGTGGCTCATACCTATAATCTCAGCACTTTTGGTAGCTGAGCGGGGAGGATGCTTGAGCCCAGGAATCTGAGACCAGCCTGGGCAACATAGTGAGACATTGTTTCTGTGTGTGTGTGAGTGTGTGTGTGTGTGTGTGTGTGTGTGTGTGTTTCTTTTTTTTTTAATTTTTAATTTGGATACAATTCAGGGTTAGGTGTAAAAATGTTCATTGTGGAGGTGTCCTTGTTGAGGAGGTGTGCTCCTTCCTCTCCCAGCAGTTTCCCACTACTGTCAGTCCTGCTCCCTCTTCCCTGGCAGTTTCCTACTACTGTCAATCCCTTTCTTATAGTATTATGGTAATTGTCCAAACTCTGCTTATGAGTGAGAACATATGATACTCAGTTCTTTGTTTCTATTAAAGATCACTCAGTATTATAGACGCTAAGTCCATCCAAGTTGCTGTGAAGTCCATAATTTTGTCCTCCTTTATGGCTGCGTAATATTCCATTGTGTATATGTACCACATTTAAAAAAAATTCAGTCCTCTTTCAATGGGCAGCATGGTTGGTTCCATGTTTTTGCTATTGTGAATAATGCTGCAGTAAACATGTGTGTGCAGGTATCTTTTTCATAGAGTGATTTGAGTTCCTCCGGGTATATTCCCAGCAGGGGGATTGCGGGGTCATACGGGAGGTTGATTTTTAGATCTTTTAGGAATCGCCAAGTTGTTTTCCACAGAGGTTGCACTAATTTACACTCCCACCAACAGTGTAGAAGTGTTCCCTTTCCTCCACATCTTGTCCAGCACCTGTTGTTTTTTGAGTTATTGATGATGACCATCCTGACTGGAGTTAGGTGATGTCTCAGTGTAGTTTTAATTTGCATTTCTTTGATGACTAGTGAGGCTGAACATTTTTCATGTATCTGTTGGCTGCTCCTATGTCTTCTTTCGAGAACTGTCTATTCGTATCTTTTGCCCACTTTGTAATGGGGCTGTTTGTTTTTTTCTTTTCAGCATGTTTGAGTTACTTGTAGAGCCTAGATGTTAGACCTTTGTCAGATATACAGTTGGCAAATATTTTTTCCCAGTCTATGGGCTGTCTCCCTACCCTCTTGGTGGTTTCTTTGGCTTTGCAGAAGGTTGTCAGTTTGAGGAGGTCCCACTTGTCTGTCTTATCTCTTATGGCGTGGGCAGGCAGTGAGATCTTGTTTCTCCAAAAAACAAAACAAAACAAAAATTTAGCCAGGCATGGTGGCATGAGCCTGTAATCTCAGCTACTTGGGAGGCTGAGGAGGGTGAATCCCTTTGACCCAGGAGTTCGAGGCTGCAGTAAGCCGTGATGGTGCCACTACATTCCAGCCTTGGTGACAGAGTGAGATTCTGACATAAAAAGGTCGGGTGTGGTGGCTCACGCCTATAATCCTAGCATTTTGGGAGGCTGAGGTGAGAGAATTCCCTAAGCCCACGTGCCTGGGCAACTTGGTGAGACCTCATCTGCACAAAAAATCAAGAAAAATTAACTGGGCACCATGGCACATGCCTGTAGTTCCAGCTACTTGGAAGGCTGAGGTGGAAGGATTCCCTGAGCCCAGCAGGTGGAGGCTGCAGTGGCCATGAGCATGCCACTGCATTCCATCCTGGGTGACAGAGTGAGACTCTGACTCAAAAAAAAAAAAAAAAAAAAAAGAGAGAGAGAGAGAGACACTAGAGAACTTATTTTTTTTCCTCCACCTGTGGGCTGAGGAAAGACTATGCAAGACATAGTGAGAAGGCAGTTGTCTCAGTTGTCTGCAAGCCAAGGGGAGACTTGGCCAGTCACCAGTCCTGTCGGCACCTTGATCTTGAACTCCTGGTTTCCATAACTGTGAGAAAGTAAATTCCTGAGTTTAAGCCCCGCAGTCTGTGGTGTTTTGTTAGCCTGAGCAGATTAAGACAGATGCATCGTTGAGGTCACTGCTGTGGGCCACGGCAGTTCAACTCTGCTGAGGTCTTCTGAGGAGGCTTCAGAATTGTCAGCCCTGAGAACAGGAGGTAGGGACAACATTTGACATTGGCTTCTCTCCCCGACTGCGTGAGCTCTGGGAGTGTTAGTTCTGTTGCCCTTTTGGACTGTGTGTACACGGTCCTAGGCATCTCTTAGCAGCCTCTATGGTCTTGGGGAAGACCCTGGGCAGAAGTGAGGTTTCAGGGCACATGCATGACGCTGTGAGCTTGAAGTGAGCTGAAGCTTGCATGCAATGGTCCGCTGAGACATGGCTGAAATTAGGGCTTTCTGGTAACTCAACCATATTGCTGGATTTTTGAGTTCTTAGATGCGATCTTGTTTTCTGAATCTTTGTACTTTTTATTTCCATGGATACACCCTTGCTGGACATCCTCAGGACCAATCATCCATCACAGGCTTTGTAGCTGATGATGTGGAAGCTCATTTTTGGAGTCTGTCTCTTTGGCTTTATGACAGGTGTGTGTACACAGAAGAAATAACCAGCACCATTGCAAGGGTCTTGAACTGAGTGAATTCCTTGTCCCATTGAGTTTAATGCTCACTGAGCTTATGGATACCGAGTTTCAGAATGTATTTCCCATCCCTCTCAGTAATGGCGTGTGATAGAACAGATATTCGTGTCAATGGGCTCCTTGGCTAGATCCTAGGATTATGATATCTTTGTTCAAGGTGCATAGACATCTCAATTCTTTGGTTTCCATGGTTATTGACCCCCAAGTTCTAGCCATGTGTACAAAGAACGCATGGTAGCATGAAGGTGAGTGGAACCTCTGCACATCTTTACTCTTGGAAAAGCCACTCATTATCCCTTCATCAGGAGAGTCAGTGGCAGCTTTCAACAGAGAGGGACCTTAAAGAAAAATCTGTTTCAACTTTTTCACTTAATAGACAAGAATCTGAAGGCCATAGAGGTCGTGCAGCTTGACTGGGTTCACTGAGCAAGCCAATAGTCAAGTCCTGATTCAGAACCTAGGTGACCTAGCACTAAGACCACTATTGATCTGAAGGCCGGGACAATCACGGGGTCAGTGAGGATGTCTGTGACCTTGGGAAGAGAACCACTCTCTTTTTTAAAAAAATTTTATTTTAACGGTGTGGGGTACAATTCAGGGTTAGGTATATGTATACAAATGTTCATTATACAGGTACCCTTGTTGAGGAGGTATACTCCCCCTTCCCTGGCAGTTTCCCACTACTGCCAATCCCTTTCTTACAGTATTATGATAATTAGAGAACACTCTCTTTACCCTTAATTTGTCCTTCCTCCTTCTTTTTGACTAGTTAAGTCCAGGAAAACCACACAGCGCAAGTCAGACTCTCATGTATAGTATTGATATTTCTGGGTAGTTGAACTTTAGACCGCCGCTGGGTGGTTCTCTCTATATAAGAGAATCTATCTTGAGTTTTCATAAAGCTTATATATGTGTCAACATTTTGAATTAGTTTATTATAAGAGGCTGGGTAATATTATAAGTAGATATTTGTCTTTATTACTTATAATGAACCTTATAAACCCTCTTATAGGACAATGCCATGCCTTGACTTTTAGAGGAACTTCCTCTTAACAAACTCAGAGGGTTTTATTTGTTAGGCTTCTATTTCTTAACTTGTATTGTTTTTAAATTGTGCTTATTCATACTTTTAAAATGGAAGATTTGTTGAGCTTTTAAAACAGATTCATAAATTAAAACCTCCATGAGAGACCATTTACCACTTAGTCTGATGAACATAACACACAGTACAAAATGTTGGCAAAGCAGTAGGAACAAACATCGCCTGATACATGTCTGGTGGGAGCTGAATAGTATAACCTCTATGGAGGACACCTTTGTAATGTCCATCAAAATAGTTTCTCTCTCTCTCTCTTTCTCTCGACTCAACATTTCTGTTTCTAGGAATTTGTGTTGTGGATATTCTTGAACATTGTGACATGCATATAGGGGTATTCATAGCAGCACTGTTCATTTCACAGTATTTAAAATTACCTCTCTGTCAGTGGGAGGCAGACTAAATCAAGCATGGCACACCTGTACAATGGATGTGGCTCTTAAAAAGAGTGTGGGCAGCTCCATACTATCAAATGAACTTAGCAAGTTGCTACCGTTGGTGTTAAAAATAGGGGAGAGATTATACACATTGTTGCTGGTCTATGTGTAGAGTATTTCTGGATATAGACACAAGAAGGGTTTTCTATGGGAGGGTTACTGGATGGCTTGGAGGTGAGGACAGGATGAGGCAAATCTTTTTTATATTTTGTGGCATTCAAGAATTCTAATTTAAAGTTTATTTTAGAAGGAAAAAAGCACGTATGCAAGTGATTTCCCATTTCCCCATTCAGTGTTTGCAATAATTATGGAACCCACTGTACTCCTTTTATTAATCTTGCTGTGAACTCTGTATGTTGTGTATATGCATGTATATAATCATTTGTAATGTTTAAATTTATACGCATTTATATGTGACTTGAGTGGTGAGTGAAAAGAAAAATAAATTTTTAATCTGTACACTTGGTAAACTGCTAAGGTTTCTGATACAGGCAGATATATTTGCTTATCTCGACTTTAGGTAAGTTTTTAAAAATATCTATTTAAAACAAAATAATGAGCTGGGCTCGGTGGCTCAGCCTGTAATCCCACACTTTGGGAGGCTGAGGTGAGTGGATTGCCTGAGCCCGTGGGTTCGAGACCCGCCTGGGCAACTTGGCGAGACCTCATCTCTACAATAAATCAAAAAATTAGCCGGGTGTGGTAGCGCGCGCCTGTAGTTCCAGCTACTTGGAAGGCTGGAGCAGAAGGGTTGCCGGAGCCCAGTAGGTCGAGGTTGCGGTGACTGGGAGCGGCCACTGCACTCCAGCCTGGGTGACAGAGTGAGACTTCAACTCACAAAAAAAGAAAAAAAAAAAGCCCAAATAATGTATGTACAATTTTAAAATATGTTAAGTCACATATTGACATGTTGCTTAGCAATAGTGAATATTTAGTGAAAACTCAAAGAAATACACAGACATGACAAACGTTAATTCAGGGGGCTCAACAGTCAGGGGAAATAGAATTTGGAATTTAGGAGGGATGGGTACATGATTATTCATTACATTTTTCTTTATATCTTCTTGTATATTTCACTGAATTGTAAAGATATCTTCTTGCATGTAAACATTGCATAATTAAAAAGTTAGTATGCGGTACTAATTTATTTTCAGGAAATTGTAGTCAGACTTCTGTGAAATCAAAGATGCAGAAACAATAAGGGAATCATTGTCCCTTTATTTCTCTTGCTCTCTGTTGATCACACCAGTACCTAAAACAAAGGCTGGCAGAGGATGAGCCTTAAAAAATGTTTGTAAAAATGAATAAACAGGTTTAAGAGTCCTGCAAGCCTCTGAGATGATGACTGATGGGTAGTGTGATGTTCGATGCACCATCTTGTGTCATGGGACCCAGGTAAAGAAAAGAACACGACTGACAATGTCTTTCAGATGGACAACAACAACAAAAAAGAACCTCAGGAATTTTCTCAATAACTGGAAATAAAAATGAAATGCAGAGAGGTGATTGGGTCTATAATAAAATTCAGCTGCTAGCTGTGCTCCAGAACATATAGCTTGCAGATGACTTCTTCATTTTCAGTAAGACTGAGATGTTGTCTTCATATGTTACACTCAGTGGCCCCCTTTGTAAATCCTATATGTTTGGTTAAGATGGATAATGTGTGTGTAACTTGATTCTACTGAGCAATGCTATTGCTGTCTTTCATGTGTCTGTGCCCAGCCCAGGAGCTTGGTTGTGTGGGAGCGACTGGAGTGACTGGCATTTACTACGGCCCACTGTCTGTGGCAGAATAAATCATCTTTGTTTCTTAGACTAGCCATCAGCCATTCTCATATTTGTTTAATCTTTAGAGGTAGGATGAAAGGAGTGTGGGAAAATAATAAATATGGTTATCCTATAATAGCTATAAAAGATGTGCTAATATATAGTGATAAAAATTGAATGATGTGCTATCGTTGCTAGTTACCCCACCATATATAGCTAGTGCTGTTCAGTAAAATTATATCATGAGCCACTATATAACTTAAAATTTTCTTGTAGTTCCATTAAAAATAAAAAAGAAATGGATGGGGATTAATTTGAACAATATATTTTACTTAACCCAACATAAAAAAATTTCACTTTAATATATGACCAATGTTTAACATTTATTAATGGGATTTTATATTCTTTTTCTCTGCGCTGTCTTTTTAATTCTATGTGTATTTTACATCTTCAGTAGGATGCTAGATTTTCATTAGAAACACGATCTGTATTTAGATTTTATAAAATTTACAGTAGATAGAGTCACATGGCCAAGCTGTTCCACATATATTTAACAATTTTCCAGTAACTGAACTGGGCATCAAATTTAAAATTAAAATTAATAAAAATTAAATAAATGAAATATTTAGTGTCTCAGTTTCTCTAGTGACATTTCAAGTGGTTGGTAATCATGTAGGGGTAGTGGCTACCTATTAGGCAGTGGAGAGCTAGAGATTATTCTTAAATTTCTACATTAGATTTTTTTTCTGATTTCAAAAATCTGTTAGTATGTTTTTGAGGGGATATAATAAAGATCAGGCATATTCTTGCACTTGGGAACCTTATAAACGAATGAAACAAATGTATATATTACTCTGTGTCAAATTAGTTTTCTGAATGAGTGTTGCAGCTGTTTTGACAAACTTAATTTTGAGAACTCAAATTTAAGATCTGACATTTAAGGTGAATAAAATTTTGGATGATAATTCTTTCCCAAGCTCAGGTCGAAATATCCAAGTAGCTCTTATGCTAAGAAGTTTTTAGAGAAAAAGAAAATAAATTAGGAAGAGAAAAGAGTCTCTTCACAAATAATTAAATTGACCTTCAGAAAATATGGAAAGTATACATTCATGGTTTCAGTGCATCGCAAGAATTAGTCAATAAGGGGATGAATAATTTAGCTACTGAGCATAGACTAGTGGAGTTTGAAAGTGGGCCAGCTGACTCTGAGTATGGATTTCTTTCCAGATTTTTGACAGCTCCCATGTCACATGGGAGGTTATCGATGGTGTGTGCATATACGGAGAGTTTATCGCATCAAAGGTCGAGTCAGTTTGAAGAGAACTGTTGGAGGATGGCTACAGTTGTCTGCTCCCCTGACAGCATGGCTTCTGGAAAGTTCTAAGAGCCCAGAGAAAGGGGGCAAGTGCTGATAGCAGGCCAGTCTCTCTGTTGATATCTTGTTACAATGAATCAAATTCTGGGACTTGGGGTTTTAAAAGGAAATAGAATTATTTCCTTCCCTTAAACTCCCAAACCACCAAGAATCCACTGGGGATCCTTGATAGTTATCAATAACTTACAGATGTCAATTATTAACCATTAAATAATTATGAGTCACAATATTATTATTAATTTTTAGATGATGAATGGTTATTCATAATATATAAGCATTTTTTATTTGTCAAAGTGAGGAGCAGGACGGGGTCTGGAACTGATTTGAGTGCCCTTTGGTGGAACTGGTCCTCTGGACAACTCATTTTTGGGGGACCGGAGAGGGTGATGCTCTTTTTTACCGCTTCCCTGCCAGCTCCCATGTCACCTTCTTGTGTGGTTATACCTTCAACCCGATGTCACACCATGTGAGAAGCCAACCATGAGTATTTTGTGAAAGTTCCATGTCCGCATCTCTCTCAGACACGTGCTCAGGCTATTTGGCCACAGCCTAAACTGTACTGTGACTGTTTTGCCAGGTGTTTTGCAATCACCTGGGTAGGTAATAGTAATCATTGTTTCCCCTTTAAGACCAACAGGAGTGAGTAGTCAGTACATTCGCGATGATGTGTTTGTTTGTGTGCTTGTGTATGTGTTTAGGGGGCAGTTGCACATTTCAATTATTGCTCTTAATAGAAGTTAAAAAACTACCCCTTCTAATAAATACACGTGTATTATGGAAAATATAGTCTAACCTTGCTTAATTCCCTGCCTTGGCATTTACCCTGAAGAGGCATGTTTTCCTCCAGGATTTAAAACTCTTAATGAAAAATTCCACTGACTTTGTTTAGAAAAATAAGGTGTATTTTGCTTTTGTCGTGAAAACAAATCGCTTATCCTTTGGGAGGCCTTGCTCATGGCTCGGGCTGAACATAATTTTGCAGTGGATTGCTTATGCCTCAGAGCTTCTGGACGTAACATGCTTCACCTCTGGGTTCAGATTAAGTTGGACACTCATTAAAGCTTCACTTTCTACATCTTATCCGTTTGGACAGATCACACCCCTCCTCCCACTTGAAATAGTGTGTTTTCCATATTGCTCCGACTTTGAATCGTTTCTCCAGCGCAGGCATTCAGATGTCCCTGTTGCTGTTCTGGCACTTGATTTGCAGCGTGATCTTTTTCTAGGGAGGCAGTTTCTTGACAGTTTTGTTTTCTCCTGCCCGGGATAGGCAGGCAGGCAGCCTCTGCGGTAGCTGATGAATCCCCGGCGCCTGTGGCACCTAGACTCCAGCTCTGCCACATCCCTGAAGATCCCTCCCTTTCCAGGGCGCTGAGAGTCTTTGTTCCTGGCTGCCACGTGGGGACTCTGCTATTTCGAAGAGGAGGAGGAAGAAGGCTGGTACTGTGCATTCTGCCCTTAACTGCCTTTTGGGCGACAGCCTTGGAAAGAAAACACTAAAAGCAGATGTAAAAACCGAGGGTGACAGTTGGGATCTCATTAGCTTAGTGGCTGTCACAATATATCCAGGAAGGAGGCTGTGGGCATGCAGCTGACTGTGTCTGGGAAACTGGGTCTGCACGTGTGTGTGTGTGTGTGTGTGTGTGTGTGTGTGTGTGTGTGTGCGTGTGTGTGCGCGCGCGCACACGTGCATGTACGCCTGCATTTCTGGAGGTGGGGCAGGCATTTCAGACTTTGCTATATAATCTGCTTGCTTAAGCTTAAATAAAACCCTGTCAACTGGGTTGGGACAGGCTTAGTTATTTTTCTTTATGGGTACTTCTGTAAATATCTTTAAATTTCAACTCAGGTTTTTTAGAGGGGTATTCAATGTGAAGAATAAACATATTATGGCTTTGCCTTTTAAAAAAAATTACTGAGGCATGAAATGCACAGTCAAGTGCTTCAATACACTCTTAAACAAGCAGCCCACAATGACAGTATTTCTTTAGAGGATGCAGGCCTTGGTCTGATCATTTGGGAAATATAGTTGGTTCCTAGTCTCAGTGTGCCACTACTGCTCTTCCTTACCCACTCCTGTCCAGCTTCTAATTCCTGAATCTTACAGAATGCTTCTGAAATCTATCACTTGGTTTTAATTTCCAATCAACAAAAGTGAGTCTAGAGCTCAGAGGCCTGTTTTCACCTCTGACAAATCTGAGCATGGCAAACAAGGTGCAGTGCCACAGAGGTCAGAAGGGCTTAAGTAGGGAGGCTCCTATGACTGGAAGATTCCCAGAGTGGGAACCAGAGACGAGGGTTCTGGACCCAGCTCTGTCTCCAGCCTGCAGGGAACCTTGCTATGATTTCCGAAGGCCTGTCCTCCAATTCAACAGCATTATGATTCCAGTGAAAATATGACTCTTTGTGTAAATACAATAAACCCATGACCTCAGAGTTCAACCAGGAAACTTCTGGGATCCGGGAATCGGAACAGATGTCCCTCTTTTAAAAGACATTTTACAGCTGTTCGTGGCCTCATTCTGTCTTCTTGGAGGCGATGGCCAGGCCTTTCAGCAGACGGCATGGAAACTTATAGAGCTGTTCACTAGTTCTGTGATAGGTTTTACAAATGTGGATAATAACATTCCTTGGTGTTGGTGTGGCACTGGAGTCCTGACTGGGAGGGCAATCATTCTGAGTTGGCTGTTCCCCCTCCTTTGTGGTTAAATATTTAGAATGTCACTCCTAGCTTTTGAGTGCATCCAGTGAGACCCTCTAAGACACCCCTCAATGAATGCAAGAATGTTTCCCTCCCGATCTCTCTGCTGTCTGCAGTGGGTCAGCAAGACATACACTCTCAAAGACAGCACGTTTTGTGCAAAAAAGACCCCAAGGCCCGTTTGCCTGCATCACAGTGAGTGAGCAAGGCCACAAGTGGAAGGAGGCTGGGGAATTTGAAACGAGGGTTGCTGTCTACTTGCGCTCTGCCTTGACTTCTTCCAACTGTCCCAACACAGCTGAGGGGAATTCGAGGAGGAAGCTGTTGGTCGCTGCTCATCAAGATCAGTGGGAATTTGTGGAGCGGCTTTCAAGATTTGGATAGCTTACATCATTTTGGCCAAGGTAAATTGGAGGCTTGAGTGTGAGATGTGCTTTCAAGCATTTTTTTTTCTCTCTGTGGTCGTAGGGAGGGGAATGGAGAGGGGCCCACAGACCTTAATTTCCTTGGTTACTAGTCTCATCTGAGACAGTGGGGCTTAGGAGCTGTCTTGCAACCTGTTTGCTGGTGCTGACTTGCAACCTGTTTGGCCACCTCCAAGGCTGCTGATGCACTTCCTTTTCTCCTCCCCACCCTGCCAAGGTTACCACCCTGTGTCAGCTGAGGACTGTGTCAGCTGAGGACTTAGAACTGCTCTGCTGGGTTCGGCTCTGCTGCCAAGTCATCCTCAGCAGTAGGTGGTCGTTGCGGAGTCATGGCTGATTGTGATAGGGTTAGGCTGGGCTCTGTGTGCTCTTCACTTCTCCTGTGTCTGAGTCTCTGTCAGCAGCTTGTGCTGTTTCTCCATTTTAAGAGCAGGGGTCACAAATCGCAGATGCCTGCAGGGCTAGGCAGATAGCATAAATGTGCACATAGGGTCAGGGGTAAGACAATAAGGAATGGTGGGGACAGTGGCAGGGGTTGGTATGTCTCTCATCAGCTATTATTTTCGGGCATGTGATATAAAAGTTTCTTAGAGAAGTGTATTTAGGAATGCCTATATGAAGATTAGAAAGGTGTGAAGGCAGGAGGGGAAGTAACACTGAAATTGGACTCCTATACACACTCAAGAACCAACCCATAGGCATTCAAACTAACAAAGAAAAGAATCAAACTCCCATCTGCAGATTGTATCTAGCTTGGGGCACAGAGAATTTGCAACTTCTTGTAGAGTCTTAAGACAAAAGAACACATTTATTGAGCACCTATTATGTGCTGGATAATGCATTGGCATTTTTACAAATATCATCTCACATAATGCTCACAGCAATCCTGTGAAGTAGGTCTCTCACTCCTATTTTTTTTTTTTTTTGCATTGAGACACTTGAGACAAAGACAAAGACAATGAGGACAAATATTTTGTTTGGGGTTACTCAGTCACAGCATGGTGGCATTAGGATTTGACACCCCGGCTACTTTCAGTCCAGGATTTCAGTCACATCCTGCCCTGTGGCTCAGGATGGCTGACTTTTGTGACCTTCGTTCCCCCTCTGGTCTCCACTTTCAATATTGATATGTGCCCCCCCCCCAGGGTTGTCTGCCTGCTCTAGGCTGACCCTTGACTTCCTGAGGTCCCAGCTCTCATCTGCAACCTAGGGCCCTGCTGATACTGTTAGGTCCCTTTGCTGACTCCATGGTGGAGCTCACCAGAGCCATCATAGCTCCTTGGGCCTGTGGGTGGTCTTCACCCAGCCTGCCTCCATCTGAAGATCTGATTGCCCATTGCACCCCCTTGAGGTTTGGATTCATCTTTGGTTGGCTGAGTCGCTTGCTGGGTCTGGGTGTGAACCTTGGCTCACAGCCCCCTCCATCACCAGGGCTCACACTAGACAAGAGGGCCGCTGCTGTCCTGCTCGTGTTTCTGGAGCTCCTCAAACACAGTGCGTTAGAAACTGTGATGTGCCATCTGTGAAGAGGGCTTGGAGGTTGGCAGTATGCAAGGAGCGATTCACCGTGCAGAGTTGTGTTTTTTTCCCATCTCACGTAGATAAGATTATAAATAAATTAGAACATTTGGAATCCAGTAAATTTAGCACCCCATGCTCAAATGCCCCAGAAACACTTTCATATATGCAGAGTAAAGGAAGAACAATTGGTGTAAAGCACAAGAAAAAGACTTTCCTACTTGGCAGGAGTTTTCTAGGGTGTGGACATCGGCGGTGGTGGCAGACAAAGGTTTTTATTTTCGAGTGTTGGTTAGTTCTAATTTTGCTCAGAGATCTGTTGTTGGAGTTACCAAAAGGCAGTAGGTGTGGTGTGAAGGCCACTGGGCTCTTGTGGGAGGATGGGTGGAATCCGATCTCGCACCCTTGATCTCTCAGGCGAATCAGAGGCCAGGGGCAGCCCAGCTGCACTTTCTCAAGGGTGTGCTCCACACCCGCCATGTGGTTATGGCTCAGGTTGACCCTGTGGGCTGTTTTCTGGTGGAAGGGACCTGTGTTTTTTATCTCCCTTCTGCTATTTGTGTGTACCCTTGGGCACGTTACTAACCTCTCTGAGTGACTGGTCTCATGTTGGTGGAATAAGGAGAGTAATAGAAACATCCAGCGTCACTTTGAGGATTAAATGAGATACTATCTGTAGAGAGCTCCTTGTGAACTCCGAAATGCTGCGAAGTGCTGGTTATTATAAACATCAAGCCCTTCACGACAGACTTTTGGGCTTGGATTTGGATGCTCATTCCAAATGGTGAAGCAGGTAGAATGAATTCTAATCTGTTCTTGCTCTTTTTCTTGCACCAAGTAACCTTTCCACTTAGGAGCTTGCTTGCCTCAGAAAAGCAGTTCTTCAAGGGGCAAATATTCCTAATCCTCAAACATTCCTTAAGTCTTTCGTCCAACTCAGTTGTCCTTTCTCATATCGTGTCTTTTCCTAAATCCACACCTGTGCTGAGCTATGTTGGATTAGACAGGACCGCAATGAACTTCTTTCCAAGGATAAATAATGAAGGATCCTTCCAGAGTCTACTTCCTTTCTCACTCAAGACTAGGAGAAACCAGTTTTGTTAAATGAACAGATTTAAAATGTGAACTGTCAGGCAGCTGAGACTAGACTGTGGTGGGGAAATGAGAGGCCCCATCTGGTGCCCTTGGGACCATCTCTTCCGGATGGCATCTCTCTGACACGGCTGGTGTCAGCAGCAGTGTCTTGTGAATTTATGTCTAATGTATTTAATATGGGATTTGAGTTGGCTAACAGGCGGTTGGAGAATAACATACTAAGAAATTGTACAAGCCGGGCTCAGTGGCTCAGCCCCGTAATCCCACGCCTTTGGGAGGCTGAGGTGAGTGGATTGCCTGAGCCCGCGGGTTCGAGACCCGCCTGGGCAACTTGGGGAGACCTCATCTCTACTATAAATCAAAAATCAGCCGGGCGTGGGAGCGCGCGCCTGTAATTCTGGCTACTCGGATGGCTGAGGCGGAAGGATCGCCGGAGCCCAGCAGGTCGAGGCTGTGGTGGCCGGGAGCGGTCACTGCACTCCAGTCTGGGCGACAGAGTGAGACTCCAACTCGAAAAAACAAAAAAACAAAAAAAAAAAAACAAAAAAAGAAATAGTACAAAGGAAGAATATGGGTAAGTGTAAACCGAAATGTCACGATTATGGGGGAAAGCGGAATGCAATGAATCAGGCTATGTGACTTGGCGTCGTTGTTGCAGGTAGACCATTCATTTGGCTTTGAACTTCCTGGAAGTCACCTTGAAAAGAAAATGTAATGTAGCCGTGAGTGGGGGAAAAATCAGTTCCTGTGAAAGTCAAAGATTTCTCGGTCTTAGCTCTGTCTTGGGCTGTACAAGAAAATAGGCAAGAGAGTCAATGGCAGCCTCAACAGTATCTTTTTATTTTTTTTTGAGTTGGGGTCTCACTCTGTCACCCAGACTGGAGTGCAGTGGCACGCTCCCAGCCACCGCAGCCTTGCCCTGCTGGGCTCAGGTGATCCTTCCAAGTAGCCAGAACTATAGGCACACGCTATTCAACAACATCTTACAGCAAAAACAGAAGCAAGATTTTAGCCTGTTGTTACTTTTCAGGTCCCTGGTAAAGCTAGGACACAGATCTTCCAGAACCTGGTGTTGGTAGCTTGGTAGGTGATCATTTTGGGTCAATGTGATTTAAACACATAGCTTTCTATGACTGTATTGGCTCTGCCGCAGGACGGGGAAAAATAACTTCACTTACGCAGAGCCAAAGGACACATGGTTTGTTGAGGAAACTCCAAAGATAGCCCACGTGCTTTCTGTTGTGCCTGGGAAGATTTGAAGAAGAGGAGACTTTGCTTACTCCTGGCTTGAATTTTCTAAGGCAATCTGGGCAGCCCTGGCTGTCTGAGATAACCACCAGCCGCTTCACTAGTGATGTGGGAGCCAAGCCAGGCCCAAGCTTGGTTTTATGTGTAAAAATGGTCCCTTTGAGTAAGGGCATGCAGAACAGGTGGGTGGCTGGTCAGGAGGAGCCTGGAAGAGCCTGGCTCCCTGACCCAGGTCTAATCCCGCTGTTCCACATGAGCCAACCCGATGACTGCTTGTGGGTCTCCCTACCTCACCCTGGAGTAAAGGCTTATCTTCTTGGGTCCACTGTGGTTACATTGCCTGTTCACAATGTTGAAGGAACGTCAAGTTAATCAACTCGTAAGTACAGAGTCGATTTCTTTCTTTCTTTTTTTTTTTCCATTTTGATTTTAGATTCAGGTACACATGCATGTTGGTTACATGGACATATTGTGCAGTGGTGGGGATTGGGTCTCAGGTGGCTCGTTCTCCCAGTAGGGAGTACTGTCCCCGTAGGTAATTTCTGAACCCTCGCCTCCCTCCCCACCTCCCCCCTTATTGGTGTCCCCAGTGTCTGTTATTTCCATCTTTGTGGCTATTTAGCTGGTAAAGGGGATAAGATAAAATAAGTGAGAACATGTGGAGTTTGGTTTTCTGTTTGAGTCATTTCACTTAGAACGGTGGTCTTCAGCTCTATCCATGTTGCTGCAAAGAACATGATTTTATTCTTTGTTATGGCTGTGTAGTAGTCTACGAAGTATATATACCACCTTTTCTTTATTTAATCAATCGTTGGTGGGCGCTTAGGTTCGTTCTATGATTTTGCCGTTGTGAATAGTGTTGCATTGAACATACGAGTACAGGTATCTTTTTAATATACTGGTTTATTTTCCTTTGGGTAGATCCCTAGTAGTGGGATTGCTGGGTCAAATGGTAATTCAATCTCTTAGACTAGACTTCTTTTTTGTGCATTAATTGCAGCCTTTGAACATTTTAAGTAAGCAAAATAAATAAATAAATAAAAGAAATATAATTTTAGTGACTGAACTACTCTTGTATATTCTGGAAACAATAAATGCAAGTGTTGAAAAAAGATGAAAAGTAACTCAGTGGTCTCCTTCCTTGGATTTGAAAAACATTTAGTTTTTCCCACTTGTCAAAGAAATACACTCTCATTTGGCCAGCACAAAAAACTTACAGATAATACTAATCATCTAGGATTCTGCCATCCAGTAATAACCACTGTTAATATTTTCTGCTACTTTTTGGGATATACACATATATGTATACACACACACATGTATTTTTATGTTGATATCCAAATCTTCATAGATTAATGGGAAATTTAGTAGGAACTTCAAGACATGTCCCAGAATTCTTTATAAGGCTACTGAAGATTTTTTTTTTTTTTTTTTGAGTTTGGGTCTTGTTCTGTCACTTAGGCTGGAGTACAGTGGCATGATCACAGCTCACTTTAGCCTCAACTTCCTGGGCTCAGGCAATCTTTCCACCTCATCCTCCTGAATAGCTGGGACTGTAGTTCACCACATCAATAGCTGGGACATGTGCTACCACACCAGCTATTTTTTAAATTTTTTTGTAGAGACGAGATCTTGCTATGTTGCCTAGGCTGGTCTCAAACTCCTGGGCTCAAGCAATCCTCCCACTTTGGCCTCCCAAAGTGTTGGGATTAGAGGCATGAGCCACCACACCAGCCAGGCTACTGAAAATTTTAAGTTTAGAAGGAATATTCCAGATACACCATTAAGAAAAAAGCTGGAAAGATGAAGGGGATAGAATGAGATGGGGAGAAGAGGGGAAATGAGAAGAAGGAAACTAACATGGGGTGCATGTCGGTTGACTTTGGGTGTGGGACGGTACTGGGGTTTCACCCTACATGCTAGTGTGATTTCTATTTCCCCAGAGGTAGGCCTATGGAATCAGTGTCCTCAGGAATCAGAGTTCAGGCTTAAGAGTCAGATAGATTTGAGCTCACATCTTGGATTTCTGTTCTGTCAGTGGAGAGCCTCCTTTTTCTCCTCTGTGAGATCTGTATAAGTCTTCCTATATGGCCTATTTAGAGATTTAATGTATACCAAAGTTCTTATGCCTGGCATATGATAGACCCTCACTAGTGAGAGCTGATGTTGTTACTTTTATTCTAAATATGAGTAAACTGAGTCTCAGAGAAGGTAATGCACCTAAGATCACACAGCTAGTAAGTGGTCAAGACAGGATTTGAACTTGCATGTATCTGGCTTTGGAGCTCACGCTCTTTATCTTGTGCTAGGTCAATGGCAAAGAAACATGATTACATTTATTCAGTATTCCTTTTTTTTCATCAAATGTCTGTAAAGACGGGGATGCCAGTGCTTTGGAGCTCATATTGGCCTTTTTTGGTGGCAATTTCAAGAAAATCAAAGTTTTTTGCTCTCTCTTTCGATGTAAAACTGGGGAGAAAGTTTTACATCTAAAGAGGTTTTACATCTAAAGTGCCCCCCTTTCTGTGGTGGCATCTGTAGCTGGTGGCATTCACAGATAACAGCCAAGGGAGGATTAATGTGCATGTTTGTTTTTGTCCAGGAAAATGGCAATGGATTGCATGCTTAGGGTGCGGACTACTATTTAGCAGTGAGGCTTTTTTTCCACTAGATTAGGAAACAGATGTTTTCTGGTCCATTGAGGAGTTTTAAATGCTGGAAATACTTAAGAGTTATTTTCCAGGGCTGTTGACCTCGATTCTTGGATTATGATCATTCTGGCCGGGGTCCAGTGCTCTGGAGCTTTTAATCTGCAGAGACTCTTTTGTGTATTTATCCTACTTGGCTCAATGTGACCTTTTAAATCCTTAATTCATGGAGGCATAGTTTAGATCCAGGAACTGGGATTATTTATTTTTTCTCCTTTTACTTCTAAATAACTAACATATCAGGGTCCTTGATAGCAAAATACCTTGAGATCAGTTCTGTGATCAGTTTAGTCAGAATCTTTGACTTCTCAGGCATTTCCATCTTCTTTTCAAAGAAGGCATTTTGAAATAACAAAAATAGAATTCACATTAGCTAGAATTCATTGGGTGCTTATTCTCTTAGTCAGGGCAGGCTAGGTTATGCAGCAGTAACAAAAATACCCCTAAATCTCAGGCATGAGCCACCTCGCTCAGTGACTTGATACAGTATCTCAGTGACTTAATACGGTATTTTCTTGCTCTTGCTATAGTATCCTGTGAGGGTCTGTTGGAGCCTTCTGCTAATCATGGTCACACAGTGACCCTGGTTTCATGAAAGATGATGCTACCATGATCATCATAGTAAAGGAACGGCTGTGTGGTGAACCTCTCACTGGTTCTTTAAGCTTCATTGGTCAAAAGAAGTCTCATGGGCAAGACCTACTTCAAATGGAGCTGAAAAGTACAATCGTATCACGTGACTGGAAGGAAAAGAGAACTAGAATACATGGGAGCAGCTCTAATGGCCACCACACCTCCTGGGTACCAAACTCTATGTTAGGTGCTTCACACGTATCATCTGTAATCTTCACTCAATTCTGCAAGGCACAGGCTTCTATTCTAATTTTATAGATGAGAAAACAGACTCAAAGAAGTAAGGCGAATTGCCCATGGACCCACAGGGTTAGGATTGAAATCCATTCTTTCTGGTACTAAAATGAGTACATTTCCCTCTCTGTTTTATGGCCTTTAACTTCCTAGGCTTTCGCCTTCTTCCCAATGGAACATTTCTCATGATTAGTAATGTTGCCAATTAATCCTTCTCCTGTGGTCAATTTCTATATACCCCATATTTGTGGTGACAGTTGTTGATGTCATGGGAGTAGTCCAGCTGGGAACTGACCTATTGAATCATGTCTCTAGGGATATGGAGAGTCCAGAGGTTAGAAGTGACTAAAGAAGAAGTGGGCATCCTTTGGGGGTAGATGGAAATGGAATAAATACTCTACTCAGTCATTGGACTCTGGGGACCACCATGTGACCATTACACCAAACACTGGCATGCTGATTACATTTATATTTACAAGGGGAGCTTAGTGTTTTATTAATCTAAAGGACAGTTTGGTCCAATAATTGCCTTGGGGATGACCTGGATGAGAGAATTAGACACAGGTGAAGAGCTATCCTCACCTTGGAAATGACCCAGGCCTATGGCCAGTTCCTATAAAAAAGTTGGGTCTGATCTCTTATGCTGGTTGAGTCCAGAGCATTCTCTTGGCTCATTCTCTGTGCCAGCAAACTTACTGCTGCCCAAAATTACTACCACCAAGGTGAAAGTGTGTGTTTTGAGACCCCGAAATTAACCTTGAAAAGCAATTCCTTGCTTGAAAAAACTTCTGAATTATAATGAAATAAACTTAAAATAGAAGATTACTGTCTCCTTTCTGGTCTTTCTACCAGTTTCTCCTTATTTTATATGTACTACAGATGGTGCTATCTTTGTTTACTTAGTGTTAACTCACTGTTACTCACCAGTGAGCACCTGATAGCTTCTCATTGCCTATAGGGAAAGTTCAAACACCTTGGTTAGGCATACGTAGCTCTTGGTGGTCTTGTCTACATCTACCAATAAAATAATCACACTATGTATATAATGGTGTGCCCAGGAGGGTTCTGCACAACAGAGGATGTATTTTCACCTGCCTGCCAAACCAAAAGTGAGAATTTATGCTAAGAGGGGTTTCATCTGTCTTCCCTACTCAGCAATGTGCTGATTCTGCAGAAAGATGCTAGCTACAAGAAAGCTGGTGGATGTGGAGTGATCATATTAGAGAGATAGGTGCTTTAGTGTTCTGTAACCAGCCATTTGGTTATAACCAATGAAGACTGAGTGCTCTCTCTGGTCCCTCTTAAGCCAGGAGTAAGACCAGATGTGAGGAAGAAATGCTCCGTGGGGTAACTGAGAGAAGAGGCTCCAGATCCAGTCATTAGAGGGGCCTTCCCTTGCCATTGGTCATGGCCCTTAAGAATGAAGAGTTAGAAACGAATGTCAGAACCCCCTCTGGAGCCCATATGGACACTACCCTTTTTTTTTTTTTTTTTGAGTTGGAGTCTCACTCTATCACCTAGACTGGAGTGCAGTGGCCGCTCCTGGCCACCGCAGCCTCGACCTGCCGGGCTCCGGCGATCCTTCCGCCTCAGCTTTCCAAGTAGCTGGAACTACAGGTGCGCGCTGCCATGCCCGGCTAATTTTTGATTTATTGTAGAGATGAGATCTCACCAAGTTGCCCAGGCGGGTCTCGAACCCGCGGGCTCAGGTAATCCACTCCCCTGCCTCCCAAAGTTCTGGGATTCCAGACTGAGCCACTGAGCCCGGCCGACACTACCTTCTTATGGACATGAAATGTCCTCTGGAGACAGACCTATGGCAGCCATTCACTATGTGGGAGAAAGGCATGCTGAGGCACAGCTCAGAGCCCGGAGCGGCTTCCGATGCCCCTCTCAAAGCAAGGAAGATTGTTACTACCTCTTGCCCCCCAGTGGGGTTATTTGGCCCAGTTTAGGGACTGTGCCCGGGGTCAGATCTGATCATAACATTTTTGTGGAGAAAACCTCTCATCTAAGAGTGGGCAGAAAGAAAGAGTCTATGACTTTCCCTAAGTACCACGTTCAAGACTCCTTCAGGACGTCATCTCTAAGTGACAATTAGGACTTTCTCCAAATAGGCGGTATTTATTTCAGCAATTTAAAAACTGGAATTCCTGGGTTTTGTCTTTTTGGGGTAACGCACTATGCTCTTAGCTACTTCGTATTTTGTGGTTTGCTTTGGAAAATGCATTTTCTTTTCTTTTTTGGGGAAAAGTCCAATAAGGTATTTCCTTGAGTCAGATCTTTTCTTGGTGTGCTTAATAGTAATTTAGCAGTCATTTTTAGCCTTTTCCTGGTATTTCCAGGCTTGCCGGGAGTCTGCTTATAGCACCAGAACAGCCGGTGTGTGGGAGGGGTGACTGATTCTGCAAAACTGAGTGTGTTTCCTGCACGGCCCTTGCATGTCCCCTTCTCTCTCTTTTTATTCCATCCTCCCTTTTGTGCTCTTGAAGATCCCTCTGCTTCCTTCCTTTAGCTTTGTTCTGTCACTGTCGGTGACATACATGTTCTCCTAAAATGACAAATCTGCCAGGTGCAGTGGCTCATGCCTGTAATCCCAGCATTTTGGGAGGCCGATGCGAGAGGATTGCTTGAGCCCAGGAGTTCGAGACCAGCCTGGGCAAACAGTGAGACCTTTTCTGTACAAAAATTAAATTAAAAAAAATTAGTTGGGCATGGTGGCATTTGCCTGTAGTCCCAACTACTTGGGAGGCTGAGACGAAAGAATCATCAGAGCCCAAGAGGTTGAAGCTGCGATGAACCGTGATGGTGCCACTGCACTCCAGCCTAGGCGACCATGAGACTCCAGCTCAAATAAAATGAAATAAAATAAAATGACAAATCTAATACAAACTTCATGCCCTGGAGCAAAGAAGAAATAGGGTCCTGGGCTTCAGAAGATGCAAGTGTGTCCTGTCTCTCTTCTCTGTGCGTTTTCTTCCACTTCCATGGAAGACCCAGGTCTGTGAGACTTGGTCACATGCTGAGTCTCAGCCTGGTCAAAGGTGGGGTCTGTTTGGTGTTGGTTGGAGGAAGAGCCACTGGGGTCATGGTTGGTGATGTTGAACTAATGACAACTGTGTGAGCCAAATGGAACCCTCCTAGGCTTCATGGTATGTTGGAAATAATTTTCAAGCTCATACTTCAGTGACAGAGAACTGAGCAGACATTTGTTTCCAGGACAGGGAGATGGGTAGACCAAATGATGAAGAAGGTATCCACATATATTTATCTTTCGCTCTTTTCTTCCTTCCTTCCTTCCTTTCTTTTTTTAAATTTCTTTCCTTCAAGCCAAAGTAATTTTTTTTTTTTTGAGTTGGAGTCTCACTCTGTCACCCAGGCTGGTGGGCAGTGACCGCTCCCGGCCACCGCAGCCTCGACCTGCTGGGCTCCGGCGATCCTTCCGCCTCAGCCTTCCGAGTAGCTGGAACTACAGGCGTGTGCCGCCATGCCTGGCTAGTTTTTTGATTTATTGTAGAGATGAGGTCTCGCCAAGTTGCCCAGGTGGGTCTCGAACCCGTGGGCTCAGGCAATCCACTCACCTCAGCCTCCCAAAGCGCAGGATTACAGGCTGAGCCACCGAGCCTGGCTAAGCCAAAGTAATTTTTTATTTTATTTTACTATAGAGATGTGAGGTGCAAGTAGGAGTTAACTACCCAAGTAGGCTGCATACAGGTGAAGTTTGGGCCTCTCACTGGCCCTCACTTACCCTGATTTAGGACCAGGTGCACTTTTGTTGTTTGGTGCCTTCCCTCTTCCCCCCTGGCAGTGTCCAGGGACTGCTGCTATCTCCCTTGTGCTCATGTGACCAATGTTCAGGACCCACTTATGAGTGAGAATATGCAATATTCAGTTCTTTGTTTCTGTGATAGTTCACTAAGTATGATGGTCGTCAAGTCCATCCAGTGTGCTGCAAAGTCCACGGCTTTGTTCTTCTTTATGGCTATGTCCATGTGTATTTTTCAACAATTAAAAGTATGACTCTCCTATAAATATACAGTGATCATGCATCCGAGATTTATTTAACTCATCAATGAGAGAACTAGCAGGTTGTCAAAACTGGTTCAAAGAAGCATATGGTAAGTATATATAGTCAATGAAACAAAACAATGCTAGAAAACATTTGCTGAGACACAGTTGAGATCTATAATGGCCATAAGGTGATAAAATCATCAACTTTGGCTTGCTTCTTCTGTGGGACAGAAATTATTTGCAGTTTACCAGTCTTCTCCAAGTTAACATCTAACTTCACAGTCTGAACCCTAAAGAGTAGTCAGTATTAAGTCAAGCCAAGTTATCTTCCCTAAAGCATCAGATGTGCCTTATGTTTCTTTGATAGACAATACTCTATGTCACCTTAAAAAAGCATCTAGTCATCTTTATTGCCTTATTTCTAAATTTTGAGTACTTTTTTTCTGACAACACCTGATGGAACCATTGCAGACAAGGTTACTGTGGTCAACATCTGAACAGTTTTATGATTTTTTGGTTGATGTTTACTCGGAATGGTTAGCTAACTCAAGGACATTTGTAACTTAGACATTGCCTCCACCTGTTCTAGCCTACTTTCTTTCCGGTGTGGTGTGTTGTGACGGTTTTCAGGGATCATGGCTCCTAGGTAAACCATCTGGATCGATATTCTTTTCCTGTCTGCCTCTTTTGTTTTTTCCCTTGTTCTAGGTTGGAAAACTTCAGTCACAGAGTAAAAATATACATTTTTAAATGGAATGATTATTTTGGGGATGGCATATTTTAAAAACAAAATTGTATTTTTTTTTATCTAGGTCCAGAACAGAGTTTAAAATGAATTTTGTAAAGTGACTGGTTTCAATATAGGAAATGACTATTTTATCCTTATGTTTACAAGCAGAAAAATCTTTGATTTTTGAACTGAAAAATTTCAAATTATATTTTGATTGCCTCCTGAAGCAAGGTTTTCTTTGCTAATAAGTTGATCTCTTGTGTATACACACACACACACACACACACACACACACACACACACACACACACACGATCATATTCATTTAAATTTCATAGAAGAAAAATGTGTGATTAATTCAGACACACTAGATTCTTATTTAGTAAAAAGCTAGATATAGCAAGCCCTTTGTAAAGCCTGCTGTGCAGACAGTTTTATATGTCAATTGCTTTATTTAATTAGGTTTCAGGAGTTATGATTTGACCCCCAGTGTGAGAGAACAACAAACGGTCCTAATGGAATTTCCATGGTCATCTCTTTCTTTTGGAGCTGCTTAATCTCAAGGAAGTTACTACAAAGTCAGAGTCCAAGATCGGAATGGTAGGAGAGGGCCTGCCAGGAGTGAGGACAGGATGAGGAGGGGTCCCAGTGAAATTGGGACCACTGGTGTAAGGAGTTGGTATCATGTGGGCCTGCCAGGGAGACTTTGGTGAACCAGGACTTTCCTGCGTCTGATTCCTGAACACATGCACATTCCGGGCTCTCTTTTCCTAACAATTAGTTTGTGGGGATTTAACTTTTGCCTCAAGCCACGTTAAGGTTCTAGGGATTTTGGAGGTGGCACAACCTGGTCCAGTTTCTCCTTATTGTGGCCCTAATATGATAGAGTCATTGGGGCAGAGGGTTGTTGAAAAAATATATAGATTCCCAGTTTCCATTTCAGATTTACTGAATCAGAATCTAGGGGGTGGGTTAGGAAATCTCCACCTTAAACAAGTCCTTTGGGAAAAAATCTCCATTTGAGAATCACCAAAATGGATGTTACCCTAATTCGGTCTCCTCTCTTGCCCTCAACCCTGCATCCCTAAATCAAAATAAAATGTTCTTTCACTGCAATCATCTTGGTTTTGATAAGTTATTCAGATTAAAATAATTCATACCAAGGAGTAAATGATTATATAGCAGCCCTCCTGCGGATGCTTGTGGTTTAGGGAAGGATCTTGTTACTCCCATGAGTCCCCAGTGAGGCCAGTGGTCAGTGGGAGCATTTTGATCTGGAGTCCTGTGGATTCCTGGCTGGCTTCCTGGTTGGCCGTGACTCTGGACCCTGCTTTCGAGGGGCACAAACTTTCTCTTAAGCAGTATACCTGCTTAAGCAGGATTTCATGAGGTCCTTTCTTTTCCATAGTTGGCTGGACCAAAGGATTTGCTGGACAAAAGGATTTGAATTTAGAAGGACACTGCATGCTGTGTGTTGCCCACGGGAAAATAAAATGGAATCTGTAGCAGTGCTCTTCCAGTTTTGATATGGGCAGCTGCAGAACTGGACAAGTTACTGAGCAAGGAGTACTAAGTAAGGGATTCTGACATTGGCATCTTCGGTTAATTATAGTTTCCTCTTTAAAGGGAAGGCCCTAAATTACCGATCATGTCACAACACTTTTTTTCTCCTTGTTCTCCATTGGAAACTATAAGAATCCCTAGGCTTTAAGTCCAAGATTGGAAGAGAACTCTTGATAAGCATGGCCTGTGTCTCCTTTGGTATGAGCTAGTTGCTAAAATGACATACTGATTCAGAAACCTCATTGTTCTACTTCTAGGTACGCAGGAAAGGATGGTTGAGTTGAGGTTTATTGGGCTTGTGCATGCCATGTGCCAGGTAGCATGCTAAGTGCTTCATGTGCATACTCCTGTTTAGTACTGGACATTTGCCCCCATCTGCAGTTGAGGAAACCAAGGCTCAGATAGCCAAATGGTGACACATTCAGGAAGTGGCAGGACCAGCATGTGAACTGAAGTCCTGCTGTGTCTAACACCACTGCCTGGCAGAACAGACCAAATTCTATTTCTTCTGCCTGGTGGAGACCAGTGGCACAGCCTGCTAAAATTGACCTCAAATTTCACTTGAGGCTCAGAGGGCCTAGAGTCCAGTGGTGAAGGCATGGAAAACCTAGCCAGGAGTAATGTTTTTTGTTTTTTGTTTTTTGGTTTTCGTTTGGGGAGAATTTGATATTTACTGAAGTAAATTGCCGAACCTGTGGGCTTGAGGAGGGATGTTTATGAAGAATCATTCTGCTTCTTTGCAGACATCTCTCAGCCTAGGAACCCCAGACAGGGCGCCTTCTGCAGCCTGAAAGAGTAACTGATACAGGGGGAATTGGCAAAAGAGAGCAAGATGGCAGCTTTTGATGCATCTCCTTTAAAGAGTTAGCCTGTGAGGAAGACATGAGAGGGACAGGGCATAGTTCTGTGGGAAGGTCTCACCCCTCTTCCCCTTTTCTTATGGTCTCCTAACCTCTTGCTTCTGCCATGATTGCTGATCATGCAAACTTTTATGATGTGGCAAAGGTTCATTTCCACCCATGTCCTTTATTAATTGGTGCACTAAGCAAGCACTAACTGGCCGTTCTAGCCTCCTGAGGCGTTTTTTTTCTTTATAAGGAAACATTTTAAGAATAAAAAGGATTCCCTTCGTATTTAACTTATGTTCCTTTCATATGGAACTTATATTCCTTTCATAAATGCCTTTTATATTAAACGTGCAAACAGATATTTCTGCGGGCTCTGGATGACGGATCTGTGACCCTCATTTTAAATGTTTAACCTGCTGGGCTCAGAGTCTCGAAAGTTCCAGAGGGCTTGGGGCAATGGGTGGCACTTTCTGCGGTGGGCTGGTGGCCTTCACTGTGATGACACATACAACCTCGAAATGTGAGTGGGCTGTTGGGGAACAGAGGCCGGCCAGGCTGTGGGGAGAGAACCACACAAAGGACGCACAGTCACATTCTTCCCAGGCCGCCCGGCAGGCTTGGTGGCTGCTTGCCATCTGGCAGTGCTCTTTGGTATATTCCCGGGAGTGGATTCCTGGATTCCTTGGTGTGAGGGAAGCACAGTGGCCAGGGCAGACACGGCTCCTGGCTCAGTGGCAAGGCCAGATCTGTAGAAACAGTTTATGGAGGAGGTGGCACTTAAAATACAACTCGAGCTCATTGCTTGTTGTCGTCATAGGGGTTGACCAGCATCCTGGGACAAGGTTAGGCATTCAGAGGGCAGGGCATTGGGAAGAGTCTTGCAACGTCATGTTTTGACTCTAGCCCTGCCAGGTGTGGGGCACACTCTTTTCCAGCTACCAGATTTGAGAATGCAGCAGGGGGAAAGAATTGGGCGAAGGGTTCAATTAACAAATGAGCTGCTGGGTGCCTAGTGAGGCCTTTCTGTGCCCGGAGCTGCCTTGGGTTCCTTCTAAAGAGTCCTAGGGCTTCTCTGAGTAAGACCAGGCCTCACACTGAACTAAGTGTCCTCTCCCTCCAGAGTGCCGTGCTAGCGGCTGGCAAGCAAGTGTGTTTATGAGTCAGTGATCTTTTGGTGAGGGCTGATTCCTGAAAGGCAAAAGGAAACTTCCGGCTAGAACTCAGGCCAGGTCATGAGGTGAGAGAATGGAAAAATAATCCCAAATGCAGATACAAAACTGGGGAAGCCAAAATAATAAGGGGGTTGCAAAATTGTGGAAGTCAGAAAGGTCATTTGAGTCAACAAATCATAGAAAAGGGAAGGCCAAGACAAGTGACCCTTTTGACACATTTATAGGTTCAGCAAAAGCTGATACTCCCGGGAACTAAAATAGCAGAAAAGTCAGATGTTTCATCTCAGTGTTAAAAAAAAAAAAAAGAAACAAAGCTAAACCACAAAGCTGTTTAAGATTATAACTTAAATGAAAAGTAAGATGTTAAAATAGAATAGAGTAAAAGCAGAATAGAATAGAAAAGAAAAGCATTGAGCACTAATTAAGATACATTCAAATTTTAGAACTTAATTAAGTTTGTCCTGGAGTTTTTGAAAAAACAAAGATGATCTTGGAGGGCAGAAAAAGTTATTCTAACTCACATTCCTGGAAATGAAATAGAATAAATTACTCACAAGGGAATAATAAGCATTTAGAAGCACATGTGGTGTTAGTTTCATTTTGCAAACCATGAAATATATTATACCAGTGTCATGTTCATTTATGCTGGGAGCCTTGTTGGATGAGAATAGTGGTACACCCGAAGTGGCTGGTGTTCCCAAACACCCATGCTATTGGACATTCCCAAGATGCTAAAAATTCACAGCCTGAAACAAACACACTCCTTCAGTGGGCTTGAGAAGGGCCAATGGATAGGACCTAAAAGGTACGATCACAGGATCCCACTGTCACCTTAATGATACACCTTATGGTTGTATATAATAATGTAGGATTTAATTAGTGAAACAAGGGAGTTCATGGTGGTACAAAGTGTCAGGTCTAAGAAACTGGCAAATGGTGGTGAAAAGAAGCAATCAGGGACTGGTGGGTTCTGTGTGATCAGGGTTTGGCTTGGGACCTGTTGACTTACACGTGAGAGGTCAAGTCTGAATACAGAGCTTGAGAGTCATTCACTTCTTTGCATAGAGGTCACAGTTGGATGAATGAGATCCCTGGGCAATTGACAAGCAGAGATAAGAGACAAAGACTGAGGACCAAGAAAAGAAATAAGGGGCAAAATGGAATCCAAGAGAGAGAAGGTTTCCAAGAAAGTAGAAGACTAATGAGCTTCCACTTGGTATCTAGAATCATACTTATGTTCTCACAGCAGTCTCATGAAGCCCTAAAAAGAGATATAAAGATACTGAGTCAGATACATACATATATACATAATTATATTTGCCAAAGTTCAAGAGTCAATTCATACTAACATTAACTGACACTTAACATCTGTCAGAAAACGCAAGTTTCTTGCCTGTACCTATTAAATGCTTGTATGTAGCAGGTGGTGAATAATGATTACGGAAGGAATCGAATGTGGAGAGAAGAACACACCTACCATTAAAGATGTAAGGTGAACAAACCAAGTACGACACCTTTCTAGGCCAGGTACCGAGTGAGCATATTTTTCATATTCTGTTCCCTAAGGTCTGTGTGACTTGGATAAACTCTGAAGAGCTCTTTCAGCGAGGTCAGTGCTTTGTGACCTCTTGGGTTATTGTGATGGAGTGGGAGGGGAGCAAAGACTTGCCAACCATCTAGAGTGATAGGAGCCAGTGCTCTCCACACCTCACCTCAGAGCCCCCAGGTTTCCTACTGTGTGAAACCACCCTGTCTGGCTTTCCAAAGAAAGAGGGATAGATGTCTCAGTTTTGTAGATGAGAAGACAGGGTTAAGCAATGAGGGACTGGCAAGGATGTGGGACTGAGGGACAGAAAGTCGATAGAGAAGAGTGGAAGAGAGATCTTGGTGTGGGAGGGCATATCAGAATGAAAGCAAAGGACATTTCTGAGGATTTCATGGGGAGCTTGTTTGTAATCTGGGAAAGGATCTGAGGGAGAGGGAGATACAGAAGATGAAAGCTGGGAATGGATAAATGATTGATGAGGCTGAGTCTCCAAGCAGGAGACCAGAAGCAGGATCTAGATGGATCTTCGGAGTGACAAGAACCTGAAAGGAAGCTTTCACTGGAAAGAGTACCTGAGCCCCAAGCAGTGGTGAAAGAGTCACCAGCTCTAGGAGCTGATGGGCAATTCTGTGGCATGACTATGAAGAGAAGTATTAACTGTTTATTTCCTTTTTATTTTAATATTATCTATGGATTATTCGTGTGCGTTCTCATGCATTGTAGATACTTCAACACCAATAAATGCAGGCTGGATTAAGTAGAGGTGACTTTAGCTTCCATTTTTTTTTCCTAAGGAAAGAATGCCATTGTTAGTTGTTGCTACCTATGAGTTGTGTGTGTGTGTGTGTGTGTGTGTGTGTGTGTGTGTGTGTGTGTGTGTGAGTGTGTGTTTTTAGTTTCAATGAATCTTTTTAAGATAATGGGTATAACATACTGTTGTGATGAAGATTTTTATGGAAAAAAATATTTTATTTATAAAAGATATCAGACCAATGTAAGTACATGTAATATATGTATAATGTGTGTGTTTGGTGTGCATGTGTGTATATGTACATACCTGTATATGTTGCCATATTTTTCCATTCTCTTGTTGATAAATACTTGAATTGTTTCTAGTTTTATTTCATTCCAAACCACGCTACTATAAACATTCTTATACGTATCTCCTGGTGTACATGTGCTAGATGTTCTCTGGGCTTTCTGCCTGAGAGGGGCAGTATTCATACCCACTGTCTCCTCTGCCAGGGAATGACAAATCATTTTCTCAAGTGGTTGTGCTCATTTATACTTTTACCAGCAGTGTGGAGCCTGTCCATTTTCTCTGGATTCCACCAAACCTTGGAAATGGCAGACTTTAAAAAAAATTTGCTAATCTCATGAATAGGAAATGACTTTTTTTTTTTTTTTGAGTTGGAGTCTCACTCTGTCGCCCAGACTGGAGTGCAGTGGCATGCTTTCGGTCACCGCAGCCTTGACCTGCTGAGCTCCGGCGATCCTTCCTTCTCAGCCTTCCAAGTAGCTGGAACTACAGGTGCACGCTACAATGCCTGGCTATTTTTATGATTTATTGTAGAGATGAGGTCTTGCCAAGTTGCCCAGGCGGGTCTCGAACCCGTGGGCTCAGGCAATCCACTCACCTCACCCTCCCAAAGTGTGGGATTACAGGCTGAGCCACCGAGCCTGGCTGATATCTTGTGTTTTATTAATATTTTCCTGATTACTGATCAGTTGAGTATTCTTTCACACATTTGCTGGCCTTTTAAGTTTTCTCTTCTGTGAAATGCCTATTCATGCTTTTTGCCCAGTTTTTTCTAGACTCATTTTTTAAAAAAGATATAAAGACACTGAGTCAGGTATATACATATACAAAAATATTTGTGTTTGCCTAAGCTCATGACTCGATTTATACTAACATTAAGTGATATCTTCATCTGTCAGAAAACAGGTTTCTTGTGTGTATGAGTATTGAATGATGAGTATTGAATAAATTCAATGTAGGGAGAAGTCTACCATTAATGTTGTAAGATGAACACATCAAGTACAACACCTTTCTAGGCCAGGTATTTTTCATGTTTTGTCCCCTAAAGGTTGTGTGACCTGGATGACCTCTATAAAGAGCTCATTAAGTGAAGTCAGCACTTTATGTCCTCTTAGATTATTGTGAGAGGGAGGGAGGGAAGTGAAGACTTGCCAGCCACCTACAATGATAAGAGCCAATGCTCTCCACCCCCTACCCCAGAGCCCCAGGTTTCTTAATGTGTGGAACCATCCTGGCTGCTTTCTAAACCTATACTTCTCAGACTACTCCCATGGGTTTTGATTCTACAGGTTGCACTGGAACCTAGAAATCTGAGTTTTGAAAAAATGCTTCAGGTAATTCCAAGACTAGATGACTCTGGGAAACCCTGCTTAAGCCTTTTGCCTGGAACTGAGATCCATGGGGGAAGGTCTTTTGATTACTTTTCTTTGTGTTCTTTAGTTCAGATCTAGCTGGGGTGCAATATCTTTCAGGGGAAAAAGTGGCTATAGAAAGAAGTTTCCTTGGTTTTGTAAAGGCAGCTAAACTCCTTTCTCCAAATACTCAAGCCTGTGCCAAGCAACTCTTGGCTGCCTCCAAGCAAAAGCTGGTTCAGGCCACCAGATCTCCTTATTGTCCCCTCTGCTAGGTACAATGGCATGTGTCCGTCCTGTGACTTATAAGGCTCTACCAGGTCTTCCTCAGCCCCTCTTTTAAGCTTTTCCTTTTCCACCTCTTGCCTGTCATTCTGTGCTTCAGGTAGGTTGAGCTCTACAGTCTGGGAATGAGCAACCATCCCTCTCACACCAGTCATTTCACTTCTGCTGTGTCCCATGTTTTAAATGCTCCCTCCTTCTGCTTATCTTCCTCTGGTTTACTCATCTGGAATGGACCTGAGATTCTGCGTTCCTAGCAAGCTCCCAGGTCATGCAGGATGTTGCTGAGTCCAAGGACCATACTTTGAGCCCAAAGACTTTAAAACCCAACCTGGGCATCAACTGTTCCCCCTTTGTGCTCTTAGTAGCTGGGCCGACCTCTGCTATGCTTCTCACACTGTATTACAATAACTACCTTGTCTATCAGCCTCTTGAGGGTAGGAATTTATTTACATTTGTGGTACATCTCCTACATATAGGAGATGCTCAACAAATATTTGCCAAACAAAGAAATGATTCGAACAATCCGAATAGATATTTGTCTGTCTGCATTTTGCTGTTGGTGACTGTGTCCCTATTGAGGCCAATGGCTTGTTGTTTTCCAGATGGTGCCCTCTGGCCTGAAGGGTTAGCTCTACTTTTTACAACGCAGCAGACCTTGTCAGGGAGGAGCATGGAGTGGGTGGTCAGCTTTGGCATTGGAAGCATTAAACTTCTCTGTGTCTAATTTAGGTCAAGATTAGTGGGTTTAAAATTAGCCCCGGATTCTGAATTTTCTTTGGAGCTTTTGCTCATGCTTGTGAGCCCATGTGCATACATCTCCTGTGGATTAAACCACTGAGGTTTAATGGCCTCTTCCTCTTCTAAGCCCATTCTTCACACAGGGGCCAAGCGGGTCTTTCTAAAATGCAAAAAGTTGCATTATGCCACTCATGTGGTGGCTCTCTCTCCTTTCAGGGAAAATTCCAAATCCCTAATGAGGCTCATGAATGGGGTGCCCGATGGTCGGGTTTCCCCAGGCCAGTCCATGCTTACTCCTGTTGTCTGACAGTGTCTCCACTCGGTCTCACAAATGAAAATGGTGAATACTCTGGCCCTCTCCTGAGCCCCTTCAGCTGCTGGTCCTGGCTTCTCCCCACAACCTCGCGTCTCATTTTCAGCCAAGCTGCTTGGTTGCCATGCGCCAGGTTCTGCTCTGGCTGCTAATTCCCACGAAGGGGCCTTGTCACCAGCTCGCTCTTGGATTTGCTCTGCATGGCTATTCTGTAAACCAGAATATATGTCTACGCTGACCTGTAGTTACTGGAAATCCTGTAAAACTGGCAAGATTAAATAATGAACACATGGGTTTATGTTTTCCCTCATTACTTTTGGCAGAAATCTCTTAATGACTAGATTAATCTTTTAATGGACAGATGGGTGAGCCAGTCTACTTGTAGATGAGTAAACTGTAACTAGATGGGAGAAGAGGTTGCCAGACAGCCATGGTTATCCTGGGTACAGAGTGTCATCTTCCTTCTCTCATCTATTCATAAACGAGTCTTTCGGTACTGGTTGGAGCAATATCCCAGGAAAATAAAAAGAGTATTAATTGCAAAACCAGACAGACCTGGATGAACTGCAAGTGGTTTCTTAATTCCTCTGAGAATTAGTATTCACGGCTGTAAAAATGAAAATAATAAGACCTTTGTGTGGGTAGTTATGACGATTAGTAGAAATGTTGGATTATGTGCAGCACAGGTATCTTTGTCTTGTTTTTAAAGATTAAGCCATGTGAGTTATTTATGTTTGGAAACACTGGCAGTGCTACAGATATATTATTTGGTATTTACTTGTGCCACTTTTTCCTCTATTGTGATACCGTGTTCTGTTTTTAAGCTGGGAGATCTTCTTTCTTCTTTTCATTACTCTAAATATATTTTTCTAACATAGCCACGTTGAACTTTTGTGCATGCCTGACTGTTTCACTTTGAGATGCCACTGTGTCCTAGCTGTAAAAGGACTGCTCTTATCTTCTGGAAACACAGCTGCTTAAATTATATTGAGCAGGCTTTCAGCTAAGGAAATCTCCATTGCAGATAGTGGAAATGTAACAAAGATAGAAGAGATTCAGTGGCCTGCACATTTTTTTGCTGTGAGTTCAGGAATTCTTGAAAACTACAGAGGCAAAAGGAGGAGAGGTAGGGAAGGGAAAAGGATCGGACAAGATCTGTATTGTCTAGTGTTCATTGTTTTGTAGAGCTGCAATTTGAATGTAAAAGGTGCTCTTTGTGTTAGAGCAGGAGAAACATTTGCCATTCAGCGCAAGGTCAATTAACAGGCCTGTTGTGATTCCTCTTTCGCCTCTCAGTGTGGGCCACAGCCCAGGATCATCCATCCACATCATCAGGACCCTGTAGATGCAGATTCTCAGGACCCTCCCAGACTGCTTAATCAGAAACTAATTTTAACAAGATCTTCGAGTGATTTGAATGCACATTAAAGTTCAAGAAAATTTGCTCTTGACCAGCTCTGTCCAGTAGAACTTTCTGTGATGATGGCGATATTCTATATTTGCATATCTGATAAGGTAGACACTAGCCATATGTGGTTGAGAACTTAAAACAGGGCTAGTACAACTAAGGAACTAAAGTTTAAATTAAAATCTACATAGCCTTATGTGGTGCATGGCTACCCAACTGGGCAGCACACTGTGAGAGCCTAGTGGATTTTGCTTACAGTATTCCTCCTGCTGGTAATGTTGGTTCTCCATCCCTGCCAGGACACAGTCAGTACTCCTAGCCTGGCCTATGGCTACCACTGCATGGTCTGGGGTCCTTGTCTATGACTGTGGCTCTCTCTGTGCATGGTCTCTGGGAAGAGTCCAAGAACCTCAGTGTTCCTGACACACTTGCTTTCCTTTCTGAAGGCTCCCAGCTGGTTAGTCTCAAAATCAGACAGGAAAATTAGATAGGAAAAAAACTTGACAATGAAACACCAGCATGCAACAAATGCGACATTGAAAGCCATCCTTATCTATTGTGTTATTTTTATTATTCACAAATTTCTGAAGATCAGAAGATATACTGCTCTAACTTACCCCATCTATAATGTATGTGGCTTAAAAATATAGAAATGAATGCCTTTTTATGGGCTTTATTTATTTCTCCTTTATTATTACTTTTCTCTCATGGTGAACTGTAGTTTGAGTAATTGTAGTTATGGCCCCTAAGGAGACCTTGAGTAACTCAAGCATGAATCCTGTGACCTTTTGGCCTAAGCAATGCTCTGTGCTGGGTTGGAGACATCTGCTACATAAACATCACCTTTGTTATTGTGATAATTTAACACATGGCGATAAAAAGAATATAAGTTACAAACCCAGATAGACCTGAGTGAAACTTACAGACCAAATTCTGTAGCTTTAAGACTCTACTGGTTTTTTTTTTAACTTCTTCATGCCAATCATCCCTAAGCATTGTTCCAAACTTAAACTCTTTTTATCAAGTTTGGCAACAAAACACTTCCCGGCTGTTCACCGATGATACACGACTAGGTGGTGACGCACACATCTGTTCTGGCTGGAGTAGTTCTCATGTTTTTCCAAGTAGTGTTCTGTGACCATCTGTCCCTCCCTCTTCCCATGTCATCCTGAAGTTTTGTGGAGGTGAGGGAAATCGAAAAGCCATTTGGTGAAGGAAAATGATGCTTGGTGTGAGAGAAAAGAACATTTATTCTAAAATCAAAACATTTATTGACCAAATATTCATCTGCTTACACTTACGACATGCTTTGTCATCAGCTATGGCGGAACTTGTCATTCCCTAATATATATGTTTCTCCTTATGTATCGCCTGGCTCTGATCAGGAGGCACTGGCACTCAGAGTGAGAAGAGGCTGGAGCGACCATCCTGCTTTATGGAGGAGTGAAGGGTATTCTGGGAACTGGCAGAAAAGGCAGGTTAAGAACTTGAGTCTTTTGACTTGCAGGATTACAGATGGGCTTCAGGGGTTCAAGAGCCCCTAAAATTATAGCAAAGCTTTGGGTGAATGTGCAGTGTTTGGTAGAGAGACTACAGCATGTGTGACACATCATGTGATCTGTTCTTTTCAATTTCCCCGACTTTAGTGGTTAGTTTGACCTCCAAATCCACAGATTTAGCATGAGGCCACTAGAACGTTTGTTGGGTAATTACCATTCAGAAAAGTTAGCTTTACTGGAAGAGAACTTTGTTACAAACCATATTGCCACTGGCAACTACTGACTCCAGGAAGGAGAGGGAAAGAATGTTTATGTCACTGCCATAAGAAAAATAACCCAGTCATCATTTTATGCAACAGGGGATGGAAGGGTCATCTTCTTACTTAAGTAAATCTCAATTGGGGTTACTACAGGCTTTGGAGTCCGATGACCTGTGCCTGAAGCCCTACTCTGCTATGTCCAGATTCTGTGATCCCTAGGAAATGATTTTTTCTGCACCTGTGTCCTCATATTAAAAAATATAGGGATAGTAATACTTATCTGCAGGACCGTGATGAGGAGTCAGTGTAAGAATGTGTTTAGAGTGCCAGCACATAGCAGACCTTCCATATGTGACAATGATAGTACTATTTTTCACTATTCTCTGCCTTAGAGCTGCTGAGGACCTGTGTTGTTCTAGATCAAAAGGCGTCTTTTAGGTTTACCATTATCATAAGTAAAAGGGTCACAATTCCTAGAAAAGTCGACTGTTGAGCTGACTTGGGAATGATGACAAAATACATATATTTGTTAATTTGAATAAGGTAGGAGGCATGAGTATAACTGTGTTTGTTTATAGTGTCTGATTCCTTGGAATGTAAATCCTCTGACACCCACATCCCTGAAGCCAACTGGTCCCTTTTTTGCTGTTCAGCCTTTTGAGGGAGTTCAGGATAATGTGGTGCTTATTCTCTGCTCCACTAGCTTTCTCACCGTCTCTCCATCATCATTCGTGAGGCCTCCCATCTGCTTGCTAGAATTCCGTTTCCTGCAGTTGAGTTTACAGGATAGCAGAGCACATGATCTCGCAGGAAGCTAAGTGCCAGCTGGACATATCACTTTGGGAACAGAGCCACGAAGAAACTGTAGTTTTGGCAAATGTTGGTCTGTTTTATGGAGAAAAATAAGGGAAGGATATAACTTTCTATCTTAGGCCACAGATGAATCTTCACTTGCAGGTACTATACAAGTCTTCTAGTCTATGGTCTACCTGAGGCTGTTTTGTGACATTGTTCAGCTCACTTTCCCTCATTTCTGAAAGAGAGGTGCTTGCCTGTAAGAACTAGTGTAAAAGATGAACTTTTGCTTTAAAAGAACAACAATAACAATAATGATTATAAAACAAACTTAGGTAGAGACTTAAAGTGGCTGATGTGGGCTCTTGTTAGAAGAAGGCGAACACAGAATATGAAGCATGTCTTCCAGATCTTTCTTGTTCTGCACCCCAGCATATTCATGTAGCATGAGAAAGAAGTTCGGGGCCAGTAATGACTCCACAACCGGCCAGGACCAAGAGATTTATTAAAGCGGCTGTTACAGAGGGGATCTGTAACAGGAAAAAAGACAAAGAGAGAGAGAGAGAGTAAGAGAGAGAGAGAGGAAGTGGGAGAGAGGTGGGGAGAGAGCTGCAGAGAGGGAGAGAGAGGGAGAGAGCGACAGAGAGAGACAGAGAGAGAGAGAGAGAGAGAGAGAGAGAAAGAGAGACCGAGAGAGAGTTGCGGGGAGAGGGCTTTATTTATCAGCCTGACAGGGGCCGGAAGGGGCCGTGCCATGTTCCTATTGGAGGAGCTGCATGGGAGCAGGGTGGGGCCAATGCCGTGTTATAATCCTATTGGACGCATAACAAAGCTGGCTACGGATTGGAGGCTTGCAGGTTTGAAATTGGCACGTGGGAAGGTTTGATATTCTCACGTGCAGGGGAATTGTGCTCACAGAAGCCGGGGCCTAGGGCCTTTGTTGTCTGCTGTGTCGGCGCCATTTTGGGAGCTGCCCCTCTGGTCGCTTCCTGCACCCTTCAGCATGGACATATCACACACACCCAACACACATGTACACACACACACACACACAACACACACACACACACACACACACACACACACACACTCGCCAGCCCTCATGAGCATGAATCCTGTAGTGACTACTCTCCCACATGGCCTGCTTGCGAGACCAAGGACCCATCATAATGCCTGATTAAACTGCTCCTAACAAATATTTTCTTTTAAGGCTTTTTCCTTTCAAAATTAAAAAAAAAAAGTTAAAGACAAAACAAACAGTTTTAAACTTCATTTGAAAGCAACCCATTTTACAAATCAAGTTCTCGAGGAATGGAAAACTCAAAATTCAGGACAAAAATGAGACTGGAGCGACCATCTTGCCCACCTTTAGAAATCTTATTGCACTCCCATTTAGCTACTGTATCCCATCAGAAGTGTTTATGTTTTTGGACTTAGGTGTTTTTAGTCAATATTCAGTGAGTTCTCTTGGCAGAGAAGCACCAGTGAAGGGAACAATTTTGACAGGTGGTATTTCATTCCCATCTGGGAAGAGTTTCTTCTGACTTATACTCCTACGGGTGTACCCTTTCCTCTCTCCGTGTGAGCTCTAGGAGACCTAGTCTTCCAAAAGTTAGAATTTGGTGGCTTTTCTTGAGATCCTGGTCTTGTCTCTCATGTCTTGGTTCCTCCTGCAGCTCATCCTTCCCTATGGCTTGGCCTCACCCTCTCTTTCTTTCCTGTCCTTCCCGGAGCCCACAGTCTTGAACTTCCGTCAGTAATCCAGCATCTTGTGGCATCAGTGGTTCTCTAACTGTGGTTCCAGACTAGCGGGTTCAGGTGGTTGGCAAAATAATGGCCTCCTAAAGAGGCCCGCATTCTCATTCCCAGAACATGTGAGCATGTTAAGTAAACAGCAGTGAGGAACTGAGGTAGCACATGCCATTAGGACTGTTTATCAGGTGACTACAAGATACAGAGACTGGATTACTCACACGGGTCCAGTGTGAAGAGAAGGGAGGCAGAAGAGTCAGCATCAGGGATGTGAGAAAGATTTGAATAACCATTGTTGCCTTTGAAGAGGGAAGAAGGAGCCATGAGCCAAGGTATGCAAGTGGCTTCTAGAAACTGGAAAAGGCAAGAAAACAGATTCTCCCCTAAAGACTTAAATCCAGATCTCAAATAGGGATCCTAAAATTTTTATATCTCTGACAAATTTCCAATTTTTATATCGAACAAGTTATATCTCACAAATGCTGTTTTTTTATTCTATAATAAATTACCACAAATTTAGTGGCTTAAAACAACATAAGTTCATTGTCTTATGGTCTTGTACTTCAGAACTAATTAATTCTATTTTTTTTTTTTTTTTGAGTCGGAGTCTCACTCTGTCACCCAGACTGGATTGTAGTGGCTGCTCCCGGCCACTGCAGCCTCGACCTGCTGGGCTCCGGCGATCCTTCCACCTCAGCCTTCCGAGTAGCTGGAACTAGAGGCGTGCGCTACCACGCCCGGCTAAGGCTTCTTAATCTTAAGAATAGACTCTTTCCAGCCAGACCTCACCTCCTGTCCACCCTCCACCCTGACTCATCTCAATAACCATCTTCTCCCAAATCCAGGAGACAACACATATTGTGTGGGTCAGGGCTTCTCTGTGGTCAAGATCACTGTTCTTCCTGACAATCATTTTCCACGGTTGCCTCTTCTTCCAGTCATCCCTCAACTCTTGTCCTCAACCTACCCCTCTATCTTTTTCCATTCTCTGGCTGCTTGCAAGGCTGTCTCTGTGGGTGACCTCAACTCACCCTTCTCTGAGAAATAATTTATCAGGTGTGGATTCCCTGAACTTTCTGGCTCTCACTTGCCACAGTTCACTGCATCTGCCTCCAAGCTGTCCTCCTCCCCCTCATCTAATTCAGTGGAAGAGGTTTCTTTCTTCTTATCCAAGGCGGATCTCTTTACATGTGCTCTTGTAACACCTCTGTCTGACAATATCCCATTGCTCTGGGCTCTTTAGCCTTTGACTTATTCATTTTTTGGACTTTTATCTCTCAGCGTTGTGAATAGTCCCTGTCTTTCTTTTTTCTTTTTTTTTGAGTTGGAGTCTCACTCTGTCACCCAGACTGGAGTGCAGTGGCCACTCCCGGCCACCGCAGCCTCGACCTGCTGGGCTTCGGCGATCCTTCCGCCTCCGCCTTCCGAGTAGCCGGAATTACAGGCGCGCACTCCCACGCCCGGCTCATTTTTTGATTTATTGTAGAGATGAGGTCTTGCCAGGCAATCGACTCACCTTGGCCTCCCAAAGCTCGAGATTACAGGCTGAGCCACCGAGCCGGTTGTCCCTGTTTTTCTTATCTTAAGATCTTTCCTCTGCCGAGAGTCTCTCCCTCTTCTCCAGCTATTGTGCTGTTGCTCACTCCTTCCTTTCTCTGTCAAGCTTGTTGAAAGCACAGCCTTCACTTAATGACTTTCATTGATTTCTCAGTCATCCTCAGCCTAGCTTCTGCCCACATCTGCAATGGCTTTAATAAGCTGTGGTCACCTGACATCCATAGTTGAAATTCCTTATTTTTATTGACCTCTTTCCAATGTGGACACTATGACCGAACTTCCTTCATGCTGCTCTTCTTTGGTTTTATTTTTCATGTTTTTGAGTTGGAGTCTCACTCTGTCATCCAGGCTGGAGTGCCGTGGCACACTCACGGCCATCGCAGCCTCGACCTGCTGGGCTCAGGCAATTCTTCCACCTCAGCCTTCCAAGTAGCTGGAACTACAGGCACGTGCTACCACGCCCAGCTAATTTTTTGGTTTCTTGTAGAGGTGAGGTCTTGCCAAGTTGCCCAGACTGGTCTTGAACCTGTGGGCTCAGGCAATCCTCTCACCTTGGCCTCCCAAAGTGCTGGGATTATAGGCATCAGCCACCGTGCCCAGCCTTCTTTGGTTTTCTGTATGTTTTGGTCTTCTTCTTCTGCACATTCCTTAAATGTTGGTGTTCTTCTGAGCATCCCATAGCTTCAACCGACTGACTCCCAGATTTGTATATCAATTTTTTAAACATCTTCCCTGAGCTTAGCTTCTGTATATTTAAATGTCTACTATGTTAGAAACTCCAAGGGTTGGGATCTCTCCACTTGGAAACCTCCACTTGGATTTCTGCAGGTACTTCCAGCTAAGGAGTTCAAAGTTAACCTCACTATCTTCGCTTTCTCTAAACTGGTTTCTATGTCTGCAAAATGAAAATGCAAGATCAGGTTAGTAGTTTTCAAGCTGAGTCACCCATTAGTGAATCTGGAAATAATAGAGGGTTGTGGCCAGCATTAAAACAAATAAGCAAGCAAACAAACAAAAGATAAACACACACACACACACACACACACACACACACACACACACACAGGTGAGTTTACATTAGAATATAGTCTTCATGCGAGCAAGCAGATTTTGTCTGTGTCAATTACTGTTTTATCTTTAGCCCCTAGACCAGAGCTTGGCACCTGTACCAGCTCAATATATATTTGTTGAAAGAATGGGTGTGTTCTCATTTGAGAGGTAAAATTCATCTCTTACTGTGGGTTGTTGTTAAAAAGTTTAAAAGTTATTGGACCAGTTGACTTCTAATGATCTTTTCAATTCAAAAATGACAAACGTCTGATTTTATCATTTTTCTTCAATGCTCAGTTGTTCAGTTTTACCAGTGGCCAAGGTCTGTGGCAGAACTCTTGGGATTTTTGCTTGTGTGGTGAGCGGGTCTGGGTAAAAGGAGGCAGGAGTGGTGCTTAGTGAATGTGACTGAGAAGATGCAACGAGCTAGATGGCATAGCATGGTCAGATGAGTGCGTGTGGACTCTGCTGAGCTGACTGGCTTAGCATAACATGGAGTTGGTGCCATAAAGCAAGATGGCAGACACTACTTCTGGTGCTGGCCAGCCACTTGTTCAGAGAGAGATGTTTTAGGGACACCTTTTAATCTCTACATAACTTATCACAAGTGAACTTGTTATAAAACTGGTGAGTGATAGAGGATGACAGACTTAAGGCCAGGTGGTACCAAAAGAGAAGCCAAAGAAAGGAAATCACATTCGGTTACCCATTTATTTATTTAGCATACAGTTAGCCCCTAGGTGCTCCTTGCTAGACTGTGAGGAGACACGCAGAACAAGACAGACAGGACCCCTGTTCACAAGAGTCTTTGTTCTAGTGGAAGAGACAATAGGTATATAAACTGATAAATACATCAGGTTATTACTTCAGCTTCAGAGAAGGCTTCTTCCTAGAACAGCTTGGTTTTGCTTTGTGCCATTATACAGAGAGAGTTAGAACAGGAAGCAACTGAGTATTCAGTGTCCCAGATCACCTTGCAGACTGAGGCTTGTGAAACAGAAGAATGCATCAGCGTGCTTCTTGATCGACACTTTTAAAACCTTTTAAGAAAATCAATGCAGACAACATCTTGGATCCTGCACTAATGGAAACTGTGGTTGGGAAGTGACTAAGAGTCAGTGACAAAGAGGCGAGAGAGGGCTCACAGAGGTGGGTTGGGGCAGCTGAGGAAGTGTGTTGGGACAGAGGAGAGGCCAGAGGAGAGGCTGAAGGTTCCTTATGGGCTTTGTAGATGAAGAAGTACCTGTCAAAGAGGAGATTCACTTTGTATTTCTGTGAGATAAGAAATGCTTCCCCAGGTGCCCAGATGCTAGTTCTGAAGAGAGTATGAGGAGGAGCAAACCCTTCCCAGAAGGTGTATCATTTACTCCTGGGAATGTGCCATTCATTTTTGGACAGGAGTCAGTTCCATGTCCAATCGATAGAAAACCAATTAGGCAAGGCATTATCTTGGTTGGGTATATGATAATGAACATTACATTTTCCTCTCTTCCTTCCTCATAAATTGCTTATGAAAAGTGAATATAATATCTCTATAGAAACTCCTTTCTCTGTCTCAGGAGCATAACTTTACTGGTTGTAGTAATTTTTCATTTATTTATTCCCTGTGAATTTTAAAAGGAATTCCAGGCAGCTTACAAAGTTGTGCCAGACCTCTTCCATTCCACCCTTCAGAGCCACTCTCTGCCCCAGATGGCTGACCTGTTGGATGACATTGACATAAGAGCTACCTTGTCCTTTGGCTTCCAGTTGGGTTTGACCAACAAGACCCCCAGCAAGGAGGTTACAGAGTAGAGTGTGAGGTCTGAGTATCTTCCCCCTGGCTCCCTCCCTGTGGTGTTGCTGCAGCCTGATTTTGCTCTTGGACCAGCGATCACTATCCTTACTGAGGTGGCTTCTCTACCTTACCCTGGGGTTCCAGCATGCCCCACGTTCCTTGGCTGGTGACATTTCTGCTGCTCCTCATTCAATTTCTGCCCCAATTTTGGTAGATCCCTCTACCTCACTTCAACCTTTATAAACAGTTCCATTGAAAAGAAACCCTTCTTGAATTATTCTAAATTGAGTATGATGTCTGCCTCCTGTTAGTACACTGGCAGATACAAATATTGAAAGATGTATCAAGGAGATAGACATCATTAAGCAAAATGAAAGGCATGAAGATACAGAACTAGAAACTGAGATAGCCATGCCCTTACTATTTGTGTAGCTTTTATTTTTATTTTTAGAGACAGTGTCTGACTCTGTTGCCCAAGCTGGAGTGCAGTAATGAGATCTTAGCTCACTGCATCCTTGACCAAGCTGTCCTCATGCCTTAACCTCCTAAGTAGCTGGGACTATAGGTGTGTACCACCATGCCTTGCTAATTACAAACAAATTTTTTTTTTTATAGAGACAAGGTCTTGCTATGTTGTCCAGATTGGTCTGGAACTCCTGGGTTCAAGCAATCCTCTCACCTTGACCTTCCAAAGTACTGGGATTATAGGTGTAAGCCACTGTGCCCAGGCTGTGTACCTTTTAATGTATTTATTAGTCAGTTGAGCACCTATCTTATTTTGTGAACCATTTCTTCAAGTCTTTTGTCCATTTAAGATTTGGATTTGCTTATTTGTTGGAGTGTTTTAAACATTTATATTCTGGACAGTGAGTCTTTGTCAGATATAAGTATTGCAAATATTTTTCCCAGCTTGTGGTCTGCTTCTTCACTACCTTAATGATATTCTTTGTCTAACAGACATGCTCATTTTAATGAAGTCCATTTTATCATTGTTTTTCTAATATGATTAGTGCTTTCGTCTTCTGTCTAGGAGATTCCTGCCTATTCCAAGCTCATGGTGATATTCTCTCATATTTTCTTCAGTTTTCTTGTTTTGCCGTTCACATTTATGACTATGATCTGTCTCAGATTGATTTTTTTATTTTTTTATTTTTTGAGTTGGAGTCTCACTCTGTTGCCCAGACTGGAGTGCAGTGGCCGCTCCCGGCCACCGCAGCCTCGACCTGCTGGGCTCCGGCGATCCTTCCGCCTCAGCCTTCCAAGTAGCTGGAACTACAGGCGCGTGCTACCACACCCGACTAGTTTTTTATTTATTGTAGAGATGAGGTCTCGCCAAGTTGCCCAGGCGGGTCTCGAACCCGCGGGCTCAGCCAATTCACTCACCTCAGCCTCCCAAGGCGCGGGTTTACAGGCTGAGCCACTGAACCTGGCTTCAGATTGATTTTTTTTTTTTTGAGTTGGAGTCTCACTCTGTCGCCCAGACTGGAGTGCAGTGGCCGCTTCCGGCCACCGCAGCCTCGACCTGCTGGGCTCCGGCGATCCTTCCGCCTCAGCCTTCCAAGTGGCAGGAATTACAGGCATGCGCTACCACGCCCGGCTGATTTTTTGATTTATTACAGAGATGAGGTCTCGCTGCCCAGGTGGGTCTCGAACCCGCGGGCTCAGGCAATCCACTCACCTCAGCCTCCCAAAGGCGCGGATTACAGGCTGAGCCACCGAGCCCGGCTTCAGATTGATTTTTAAAAACAGTTTTATTGAGGTATAATTGACATACCATTAAATTTACTCTTTTAAGAGTACAATTCAATGATTTTGGGGGAGTAAGTTTACAGGGTTGTGAAACCATCTCACCAATCTAATTTTAGAATGTTTCCATCGGCCAGAAAAGAAGCCTCGTTTGTAATCTTTCCCCTTTCATTTCCCCAGGCAACCGCTAATCTTTCTGTTGCTATAGATTTGCCTTGCGAATTTTGTGTGTGTGTGTGTGTGTGTGTGTGTGTGTGTGTGTGTGTGTGTGTTAGTTATTTTATTTAAAGTACATTTAACTCCCAGCTTTCTGAAAGCAGAAGCAAAGAGGAAATCCCAATGCTTCACATGATTCCCCTGACTGGTTCCTGGAGGGCTACAATTCTATCATTAGAAATTATTTGTATTAAGTCTTATAACAGGCATTGGGTAATACGATGGGCAATGGCTATGTTCTGGCAAGAGATATAGAAATCGCCAATAGTTCTTCTGTTGCCACTCGATCAGAGTTGAGGGATGATCTGTCACCTCGATGAGATTAGTGAAAGCAGTTTTCTAAGAAGCTACAATAATAAGGTTTGTGCCTATGGATTTCTGATGATCTAAATGAGTGCACTGGAATAACTTAAGGAAGCTATGGAATGGGCAGGCAGCATGATTCTGTTAAATACCATGAGTCTCAAGCGGGCTTTTGGCGAGGGCAGGTGACAGCAATTTTCACAGTTGAGTTCTCTGATGGGTGAGTGCCCAGAGTGCTGAAAAGCTATATTGTTTACTAAAGTAGGCTCCATATACTGTGTCTAGTCACCAGACAGGCAGGTGGCAGAGCTGATATATTGTTGTGACATTTAGGGGCCTAGTGTGTACTTGTATTTCTGCCCATCAATGACTGGCATACTGCTCCCTTGTGTGTGGATGCCGGGGGCACTCTGAGAAAAGCCAGCATGCCCCAGACAGGACCTGAAAAATTAGATGGCTGCTGGTTCCTTGGATTTCTGCGCCATAAAGTATGAGAGAAAATGATTTGGAGGCTGCTTAATTTTGAGGGAGTTATTGCCACCTGGCCACCTCAAAAGATGGATTTATACTTTGATATACTCACAATATAGCAGAATAAATAGACTTGTTGGGTAGAAATACTTGGAGCCCACTAAATATTGGAGAATATCTTCCAAATGCAATTATTTTATTTGGACCAAATTTTGATGCTGAATGTTTTTAAGCATTATTTAACCAACACATTCAGTTACTCACAAAGGCTATACTCTTCTCGTTGGTCATGGCTAAAGTGACGTAGGAATCTCATCCACGTAAATTTCAGAAACAGGCAAAACTGTTTTGATGACAGAACTCAGAGCAGTGGATACCTTTTGGAGGCAATAACTGAAAGGCATGAAGGGGGTTTTTCAGGAGCCAATAATGTCTTCTTGCTTGATCTGGGTAGCGATTATGTGATGTGCTCACCTTGTAAACATTCATTGAGCCTTGTGCTTACAGTTTGTGTCCTTTAGCATATGTATGGTATATCAATACTATGTTTCCTTAAAAACAAGGAGGGCAGCTAGAACAGTTCTGCCTTATAACAGAACTTCATGTTGTTAAGAATTACCTGCTTAAAGTCGATTTCTTTGTATACTGATTCCGGAAATGGTGCAGATTTTGAAGAATCACGGGTAACCTGAGATCATGGATAACCTGGGAAATAGAAGAGCTTATTGAAAGGATAGCTTAGCTCCCAGGTGATTTCTGTGTATAAACTCAAAATTTGATACTGATTAATGATTGAGGGGAAAAGTTTTTAAATGTCTCCCCCCTTCTTCGATGAGATGAAATAATGTATAGTAGCGAACTGTAGTGAAATAGTTGTGTCTAAAACTGCTTACTTCTCATCTGTTAGTAAATTAAGAGACTCAGATTTGCAGTCCCCACCTGACTTCCGTGGACAAGGGGAAGTCCCTACATACCCACTTCGCTTGCCTAGACAAATTAACAGCCTAGTTTTACAAAAAGATGTCCAACAGAGTAACTGTCTAAGCATTGAGGGCTTCTTCCCGTCTCCTTCCCTCCCTGAGATGAGTCTGAACCATTGTTAGGGTGAGTGTGGAGTCAGACCTTCTTTGGAGTGTATTGTTTGGTGTGGATTGAGCTCAGTAATAGAATCTCCCATTCTTTTCTCTCTAGCTCCTGTCTCCCCACATTCATAAAGACTGACATACATATTAAGATCTCAGGAAGTCAGTTCAAGATGAGGATGTACACATTTTCACGGGGCAAATAAGTTAGCACTGAGCAGTTGAACCTCTAATAGATTCACTGAAATTATATGGCTAGCACCATCTTATCTACTCCAAAATGACTTCATTAAAAGCCTGGGAGAGGTATCGGCCAGCAGCCTTAGGCACAACTGGAAATGGACTGCTTAATAAACCAGGTTTCTAAGGAGCTAGTGATGTACCCAGCCATGAAGAAAGGTGAGACCATGAAGACCCTCGCTATGTTCTGAGGGATTTCAGGGAGGAACAGTGTTCTGAAGAGTCATATTCCAACACATGCTGAGGGGTAGTAATGGGTACCACTTGCCTCTGGGGTTCATGGATATGCGATTTCAGTTACTAAGCAACTCATCTGTTGGGCTTGGCCTGGCCTCATTCTTCCAGTCTGTGGTTGGAGTGAGGGTGAGGGACCAGGAGCAAATACGTTGCTTTTAGAGAGAGAATTTAGGGTTTCCGGAACCCTCATTGAAACGAAGGGCGCTGCTGAAAAACCAATACGCCACAGGGATGGTTTTGCCCCTTGTGTGGTGAAAGCAAGATTAGGAAGAGTCTGCCTTGGAGAGAAGGCTGACAGTAGAAATTGAATGGGCATGTGTGTATCTGTCCATCAGTTTCACACTGAGGCCAGAGAATTTTCTGAAAAACTATGTGAGAGTCTGGTTGTTTGAGAGGCAGAAGAGCTTACTGAAAAAGAAGCGTTCTCAAAGTATGCACACCAACGTTTGAGGACCAGTGACTTGGTGGAAAAGAGCAGACTCATTAGGGAGACACAGAAGAGAGTTCAAGTCCTGAGTCCAGCTCTTATTTGTTGCTTGAGCCTCCATTTTCCTATCTGCAAAATGGGGATAATAATCTTATAATACTATCTACCGAAGAGACTGGCATTAAGATGCTAATACATGTAAATGGCTTAGCAGAGTTCCTGGCACATAAGATGCGCTAAAAATATTTGCAGGAAATTTGGATGGTTGTAAGAGTGTCTTGTGGCCAATCTACTCTGAAGAACCTCACACTCTCTTTCAAAGGTTCTTGACCATCCTCTGAACCTGCATGATTTCCCTGTGCTGATGGACTGTGGCTGTTTTTTTTTGATGGAAGACAGAAGGTGAGTGACAGGCAGACAGCCACAGTCAGAGAGAAATTAGGAGCTCGGTAAGTGAGGATTCGGTTTAATAAATGCTAGAAAGGGAGTTGCAAGCTAAGGGGAGGAAGACTGGGGCAGCTGATTCCATTTGTGACCTAGTAAAGTGCAATGCTGAGAGTGAGCATTCAGTTCCACATGGCCGGCTTCCTTCTCGTCCCGGGTTTGATATTGTGTGCTTTTAATGTCTTCGTGAGCCTTCTTCTCCACATCCCACCTTAAACAGAGCTTTCTCTCTCGGAACCCGGTGGAGAAGAGGTTAACCTCCATGCTGATGTACAGGCTTTGCACTCCCATGTGTCCTACTGACATGCACAGAACTGATTCTTTTGGGGGTCCATGGAGGGGCATGTGTAATTTATTGCAGCATTCTTTGAACAATCCAGGAGAGTTTCAGGACAATGAGTAGTTCTGGCAGGGTCACTGCCCTTTTCCTTCTCTTTCACAGAGCCCCATCTCCAAATTGATCTCTGTATCAATCTCCCCACCATCTTCTCTGCACTTGAATGGTTGATCTTCCAGTGTGGATTGTGCCGGAGGGTGCCTGTGACAGCAAATTAACTCTTCTCTGCCAATTAGTGATGAAAGGAGATAAAGCAGAGGGTTCAGCTTTGAGAGGCAAAATAGCTTCACTGAGGAGTCAGGTCAAAAAGAAATAAAATTTAGGGGTTGACCCCAAGGTCAGTTTCCAAAGCCAGGCTGGAAGAGATTCTGCAACTCTATTTTCCATAAATCAACCAACCTCGTTTTGATACCAAGCATCCTTCCTACTGGGGTAGTTAGTAATTTTTTATCTCTTTTCTGAACTTCCCCCAACATGGGGGTTGTGCCCAGGCTCTGATGTCTCATTGGGTGCAAGTTACTAGAGGAAGCATGTTCACTATTAGCAATGCATACACGTCAGCCTGTCCCTTGGACCCAGTGATATTTTTGGAACATGGCAACCTGGTGAGGCCAGAAAGCCTAGTGGTTGTAGAGTTTTTTTTTTCTAGATATGCCACATTTCTCCCTAATGTCTTTGTGCCAACACAGAGCATATCCAGGGAGCAAGCACAGATTCATACTGCTTGTACCTTCTTTTTAATCAGGAAGAAGTCTCTTTTTCCCAATGGCATATTAAAGCGAGCCATTCGTTCTTTGCTACTCTTCCCACTGAGAGGAACTGTCTAATTGCCCTTCCCTCGAATCTGGGCTAACCTTTGTGTCTCGCTTGCAACCAACAGAATGCAGTGGAAGTGATATTGCAGGAAAGGCAGCTTCCGCCTCCTGGGGAAAGCAAGCTGCCCATTGAGATGCCTGGCTTCCTTGAGCCTGCCATGGTGTGAGGAAGCCCAAGCTAGCCACATGGAGAGGATGCACAGAGAGAAAGAGAAAGGGAGGGTGAGAGGATGACAGAGAGAGGAGTGGGAGAAGGGGGAGGAGCCGGGGAGGCGGAAGAATAGGGGAAGGCAAAAAGAAAAAGGGAGAGGGAGAAAGAGGAAGAGGAGGGAGGGAGAGAGACAGAGCTCAGAAATCTCCCAGATGTTCCAACCAGCTCAGCCTAGGCAACAGGCATGGGAGTAGATAAATTTTCAGTTGCTTCCACGTTGGACTGCGACAGTATAAAGGACCTCAGGCAAGAACCATCCGGTTGAGCTCAGTTAATACGCTGAACATGTTTTAGAATGCCTTGTTACACAGCAATAGATAACTGGGTTACTCTTCATATTCTTTTCTCTTCAGTGGATTCAGATACTGCAAGCAAAGTCCAGGCGTTCTCATAAGTTGCTGATTTTCACTCTGCTGCCCGCATCCTCGGAGGTTAGAGATTGCAAAGCTTGATACCTCCCAGCAGGGGGTGGTGTGCCTGGGTGAAAATATGGAGATTAAAAAGATCCCCTAAATTATTTCTAAATAATTGTATCCCATATTCATTCCAGTCCTGACATCTGTGAGTATGTGGGTCCATTGTTGCAGGTTTGTTGGGGTTGGCCATTTTTATAGTTTTTTGACTTTGCGAAATTAATAGGTTAAAGTCATCTTTAATCGTGGCTTAATACTAAATATAGTAAATATTTTTACGAAATATTTGCTATGTACACATTATCCTGTGAGACATAATGAAGAATTTGATGAAAAATAAGTTTACTTGAGAAAAAAAAGCTCGAGAGAAGTGATAAAACTAGAGATACCTAATCACTCAAGACAACAAAATGAGAGATGACCAAGACAGTATTTCATCAGTTTCCAAATGACTCAGAGGACAGACAGGCCATTGACAATGTGGGGAGTCTGTGAGGCCTCTAATGCAGGAGAGGTCCTGAAGTAAATTCTCTACCATGAGCAGATGAACATGTCAATAAAATAATTTTGACAGGTGGAAGGGAGGGCTTTGCTCATACAGGGGAATAGCGTGAGTGAAACCATGGTGGTGGGACATTCTGGGGGAGTATTTTAGGTGACAAAATGAACTGGAGGAAAATTTGGAAAATAAAGCAAAAACAAAGAAACAATAGCAGCAAAATAAAACTTGGCAATTTGAGCAGCAGAGACATACAATTTACATTTCCGAATTTATCTGCCCTCTTCAGTGGGCTGTGTCCTCACAGACCCTGGCTTATATATACTGACCACCAAATGAGAGCTCTTTGATGTCCTGTTCATTGTCTACTGGCCAACAAACCTGCTTTCTGAGATGCAGCATATAACTTAAGGAAGCAACACTCACAGATTAAAACTTGTGTACTGATCTAGGAGGGTTATCACCAGGAACTTTTCTTGGCTTGCAGAAGAAAAAGCCATCTCCTTCCCTTTCTTGAGCTCTTTAAAATTAACTAGTGAGCTACCTGTGTGGGATTTTCTCCATCCCAAGAGGTCTAGGTGTAGAATCTTTGGACTGCTTTTTCTGCTTGTGCGTACCAAGTATGTGTGTGTCAACTCTGTTACTTCTAGACTGGTCCTTTAGGACAGTGGTCCTCAACTTTTTTGGCATCAGGGACCAGTTTCATGGAAGACAGTTTTTCCATGGATGGGAGAAGGAGATGGTTTTGGGATGATTCATCTGCATTACATTCACTATGTACTTTATTTTTATTTTTATTATATTACAGTATATAATGAAATATATAGCACCACCACCTCAGCTCCACGTCGGATCATCAGACATTAGATTCTTATAAGGAGTGCACAACCAATATTCCTTGCAAGCGCAGGTCACAATAGGGTTTGCGCTCCTATGAGAATCTAAATCTACTGCTGATGTGATGGGGGCAGAGCTCAGGCAGTTATGCGAGCGGTGGGGAGTGGCTTTAGATACAGATGAAACTTCACTTGCTTGCTGACTGCTCCCCTTCTGCTGTGTGGCCTGATTCCTCACAGGCTACGGACCAGTACTGGCCCATGGCTCTCGGGGTTGGAGACCCCTGCTTCAGGACACTGCGGTTCCTTATGAAAAATTCTTTGTCTCTGGCAGCCTTCGACTTTTCTCTTTTCATCTTCTAACTTCTGGACATATCAACGTAGAGAAAAGATTGGCAGGCCCCTCATAAAGACAGGGGAGCAAAAAAGCACAGGTTGTTGGTGGGAGAGGTCAGCAGAGAACATTGATGTTGGGTGACCAAACAGAAGAATCAGAGAAGGACAATTTTCTGTACTCTAGGAAGTCTGAAGATTCATGCAATTCCTTAGCAACACTGTCTATCTGCTTTCTGATTCCTAACCCCAGCTGCCTTGCATGAGTGTTGCAGCCAACTTCGCAGAGTGTGTGTGTGTGGGGGGGGGGATGGGGGGTGAGAAGGGGGAATGAAACGTGGCAGAATTATTGAAAAAGATAAGAAATTGCCCATGTGAAATGAAACGTGAGTTACTGTTTGACTTAATCTGTGACTGAGTGAAATTAACAGAATTTTCTTTCTTTTTTTAAAAGCTTTATCTTTTTTAAAACTTTAAAAAAAATTTTAATTGTTTTTATTTCAGTAGCTTCAGGGATACAAGTGGTTTTTGGCTGCATGGATGATTTGCGTAGTGGTAAGGTCGGGGCTTTCAGCGTACCTGTCACCTGAATAGTGTGTATTGTACCCAATAGGTAATTTACATCCCTCATTTCCTTATCTTCCTCCCTCTACTGAGTCTCCAATGTCCATGATATTGCTATATGCCTTTGGGGGTCCATAGCTTAGCTCCCACTTATGAGTGAAAACATGTGGTTTTGGTTTTCTGTTCCTGAGTTACTTCTCTTAGGACAGTGGCCCTCAGTTCTACCCAAGTTGCTACAAGAGATATTATTGCATTCTTTTTATGGCTGAGTAGTATTTTGTGGTGTGTGTGTGTGTGTGTGTGTGTGTGTGTGTGTGTGTGTGTGTGTGTGAGAATCACATTTTCTTTAACTACTCATTGGTTGATGGACTCTTAGGTTTATTCCATATCTTTGCAATTATGAATTGTGCTGTGATAAACATATGTGTGCAGGTGTCTCCTTTGCATAGTGCCTTCTTTAGCTTTGGGTCGATGCCCAGTAGTGGGATTGCTGGATTGAAAGGTAGATCTACGCCTGAGCCCGCGGGTTCGAGACCCGCCTGGGCAGCGAGACCTCATCTCTACAATAAATCAAAAAATCAGCCGGAAGGCTGAGGCGGAAGGATCGCCAGAGTCCAGCAGGCGAGGCTGCGGTGGCCAGGAGCGGCCACTGCACTCCAGTCTGGGCAGCAGAGTGAGACTCCAACTCAAAGAAGAAAAAAAAAAAAAAGAAAGGTAGATCTACTTTTAGTTCTTTGAGAAATGTCCATGCTGCTTTCCATAGAGATTGTACTAATATACGTTTCCACCGACCAGCATTCCCTTTTCACTGCATTGGGCTTCAACATCTATTTTTTGTTGTTGATGATTTAATAATGGCCATTCTGACTGGGGTAAAGTGTTATCTCATTGTGGTTTTAATTTGTAATTCCCTGATGATTACTGATGTTGAGCATTTTTTCATATGCTTGTTGCTCAGGTGTATCTCTTCTTTTGAGAACTGTCTGTTCATGTCATTTGCTCACTTCTTTGTAATGGGATTTTTTTTTTTCTTGCAGATTTGTTTCAGTTCCTTGTAGAGTCTGGATGTTAGTCCTTTGTCAGAGGTGTAGTTTGTGAATATTTTCTCCCATTCTGTAGGTTATCGATTTACTCTGTTGTTTCTTTTGCTCTACGGAAACCTTTTAATTTAAGTATTTTTTAAAAATTGCTTTTATTGCATTTACTTTTGGGGTCTTAGTCATAAATTCTTTGCCCAGGCCAGTGTACAGAAGAGCTTTTCTTAGTTTTCTTCTAGAATTTTTGTGGTTTCAGGTCTTACATTTATGTCTTTAATCCACCTTGTGTTAATTTTTTTTGTATGAAAAGAGATAGGGATTTAGTTTTATTCATCTGCACATGGCTAGCCAGTTTTCCCAGCACCATTTATTGTTATTGTATAGGGTGTCTTTTTTCCCAGTGCACGGTTTTGTCTGTTGTGTTGAAGATCAGTTGGTTGCAGGCTTTTGCTTTATTTCTGAATTCTCGATTATGTTTCATTGGTCTTGTGTCAACTTTTATAACAGTACCATGCTGTTTTTGTTATTATAGCTTTGCAGTATAATTTGAAGTCAAGTAATGTGATGCGTCCAACTTTGTTCTTTTTGCTTAGGATTGCTTTGACTATTTGGGTTTTGTTTTTGGTTCCATATGAGTTTTAGGATTTTTTTTTCTCATTCTATGAAGAATGATGTTGGTAATTTAATAGAGAGTTGCGTTGAATCTGCAGATTGCTTTGAGCAGTATGGCCATTTTAATGGTATTGATTCTTCTGATCCATTAGCATGGATTGTTTTTCCATTTGTTTGTGGCATCTACAGTTTCTTTCATCAGTATTTTGTAGTTCTCCTTATAGAGATCTTTCCTGTCCTTGGTAAAGTATATTCCTAGGTAATTTTTTTTTTTTGGCAACTATTTTAAATGAAATTGAGTTCTTGATTTGATTCTCAGCTTGATTCCTATTGGTGTATAGCAGTGCTACTGATTTGCGTATGTTGATTTTTGAAATCTGAGACTATTGAATTTATTTATCAAAATTAGGAATCTTTTGGAGTATGTTTTGGGTTTTCTAGGGAAAAGATGATATCATCAGCAAACAGAGACAATTTCACCTCCTCTTTTCCAAGTTGAATACCCTTTTTCAGGATAGGCGACCCAATTATGCAGTCCTGCCCCACCCAAAACAAACTTGTCAAGCTAAAAACCTCTGCCAGTTCTGGTCCTACCTTCACTGCAGACATGGAGGGGAGATAATAAACATTTTTAACATCATCTCTCCTGACTCCATAACTGTCCCTTTCTTGTCCTGTGGTACAACTTTTAGGGGACCCAGCAGCTTGGGTTCAGGGGCAAGTGGATACACCAACCCTGAAACAAAGCCAGGGCAGTGTTCCATTAATAAGGCGGCCCTCAAACCCGGAACTGCCTGAGTCTGGGTCTGGAATGGACCTCCCCCCATCACACAGCCCAGTCTACTGCTGTACACCTGGGCACTCAGAGTCTTGGGAAGGTTGGTAACTTGCTCAGAGCCATTGGTTGGTAGAGGCAGGGGACTCTAAGCCAGTACTGGGACTTTAAGCTCAGAGCTAGTCTCACTTTACTCAGACCCTCATGTCTTGCTTCTCTCTCCTGGAGAGAAAAGAGGCAATACTTCTGGATAATATGAAAACTGGAATTTTGGTTTATGAATCTTAAGGATACTGCTAGTTCATTAACCTGTGAGAATTTAGTTGGTGTGTTACCTTCAGAGAGAAAACCAGTGCCCTGTGTATTTAAAAACAAATACATTACCTTTTTACTGATAATCAGCCCGATGCTTGTTGCCCGCAGAAAAGCTAGAAAATGCAAATAAAAGGTACACACACAAAAATACTAAAAACAACCTAATTCTCATCTCTCATAGATATCACCATCAGCATTTAGCTTTTTAGCCTTCAAATCTTTATTTTAGTGTCTATATGTGTGTGTATATACGTATGCACGCATATGTAAAAATGTACAAATTTTACAAAAATGGTTCATTCTATCTAGTTTTTTTTCTTTCCATTTTATGCCTGTCTAGAATATCTTTACAGGCTTACTTCAGAGTGAATTCCTCACTTTCATATTCATTTTTAGCATACGTATCTGTGCATTCTTTTGTGTTTATACAGCTATCAGGTTCTGCTGTGATGCATTTCTAAACAATGGAAGAAAATGTTCTTTAGGAATAAAGAGCTGGTAGATTCGATGTGATATTTTCCTTCCTTCAGGAAGCTGCTATCTGCCTCAAAGAGTAAAAAAAGGCAGAGGAATCTTAAAGAAGAAAGCTGGCTCATAATAGCTGATAATGGCGATTAAAATTCACATCATTCTCTATATTTTTAGTTTCATAAAAATGAACCACCCTTGGCTTGGGTTGCTGTGTAGTCAGAAGAGATGTAAATCTAACCAAGATGTTTTTCCTTCTTAGTGACTAATCGCTTGAAGAAAGGAGTAGGTGTGAGAGTTGGGGAGCCCAGCCTACATCTTCCAGTCTTTAAATATTTGTGACAAATTATTTTTGTGATTATGTCTGCCTTCATGTGTGTGCGCGTGCGTGCGTGTGTGTGTATGTATGCAGGAATCCCCTCAGCACACAGAGTGGTTGTTTCAGGAATTCCATGGCTGTGTGGGCTACAGGCTTGCTAATTGCCTGACTACTGGGAACCTTCTGGAATGACACCACTGAAGCGAGACATTAGTCCTTCACGGTGTGGGATTGTGGGCCATGCTGGGTTGGAAATAACAATTAGAGTCCAAAGAAGAAAAAAATATGTCGCTTGGAAGATTTAGACATGGAGGTGGGTGGAAGTCATACGTTTCTAGAAGGTCATTCACCCAAAAAGGCTGGAGCTAGGGTTGTTGGAAGGGTGACATAATCTTTGTGCAGCACTTAACCCAGGCCCTCTTTTATAGTTAGTACTCAGTAATTTTCAGCTGCGATTCCTATTATGGTTATGACCTCTGTCGTGTCACTTATCTGAAGTACACTGGACTGTAATTCCCTGTGGCGTGGCCATGTCTAGGCACGTGTATACCAAAGTAGTGGGAGACATTCTGAGCTAACTGTCTTGTCTAGTATGGTCTCCTGTCTTCCTGCTCAGCTTTCTCATTCATCTTAGGATGCCTCCAAGTGGTAGGCAAGTCACCTCAAGTCCACCATAATATGCTTTGGGCCATTACAGAAGCCTTTTTAAAACTATACCTCAGGAGTTTTAAGCGCACGTGCGTGTCCAAGCCACCCTCTGCTGTGACCTTCTCCATTTTTCCTTCCTCCTCTCTCCTGGAGAGGAACGATGATTTCTTGATGCAAAAAAAGCTACCAACCTGCATAATGTTTAAGGGAGAGAGGTGGAGGATGGGGAGAGAAAACGATAAAGCCTTGTGAGCTTGGCCTGGGGGAGGGAATTTGGAGGTTTTGGAAATCAAGAGTCTCTGTAGCACCTCAAGGCTACGAGAAAATTTGTATTGGTTAAAGGGATTTGGGGGAACATTACTGAAGCTTAGACCTTAGGCTCTCCTTAATGTTCCTTGAAAACTAATAATGAAGATTTGAATTTCTTTTCAAGTATTTTTGTTATTGACCTGCTTCTCTTTAACTGTGTCTGCACCCTTCTGAGACTGATCCATGTAGACTCCCATGGGTATTTTAGGGCTTCATGTGTATAATCTTCTCTCACATTCCTCTCTCTGCTCTTGTTTAGTTTTCCTTTCTTATGGGTGTAGCTTAAGGCAATCTCCTCCCCCACCTAAGCGAAGCCTAGCTAACTGTGTAAGTGACAATGCATTTCTAAATTTCTCCATAAGCCATTCAGCCACTCTAGTTCTAGCTGCTTTCCTTCACCATCTCGGAGGGGGCTGAGAGCTGTCCTGACAGATTATTCTCAGATGCTGGAGAAGCCCTTGTCCAAAGCGCTTGACAGATAAGCCGGGGTATGCAAGGGTTCTATGCTTAATTGGACCCAAGGGTTGGCTTGTTTCCCCCTTGACAGTTGAGCTCAGTGTATGCAATTTCAGGAGGAATCCTGAATGCAATTTCAGGAGGAATTCTTTCTTCCTTATTAAGCTCCTGGGTGCATTAAAAATTCCATAGGCTGAAACCATCTCTTTGCTTCCTGGATGTGAATGGTAGGGCCTAATTGACTGATGCTGTATTTTTCTTGGAAAATTATACTAACAAATCATTTAAAAAATATGATCAACAGGTGATTCCAGTTAGATCCTGGACTCCAAACTAATTGAATTCCTTAACACGCAAACAAGGGTTTAGGATTAATTACAGACAATCCTGAGGTAAATTTGTAAGGATTGTAAAATAGGAGACAATGCGGTTATTTTAGGTGGGTATAGAAAAAGACTCTTTTAGGGGGCAGATCCAGGAAGTTATGCTAATTAAACCAAGTGTTGGACCCAGCCTACTTGTGATAGGTGTTAGGATTGTTCACATTCTTTTTCCCATCCTTGTAGGCACATGGTGGAATTTCTCTTCCTTGCCCTCTGGAAGTTAGGCAGGATATGTAACTTGTTTTGGCCAATGAGCTGAATTGATACATGCCACTTCTAGCAGAATATTTAAAAGCCAATGTGGGGTTCATCACTTTCTTCTCCCTTGCTGTGGTGATCGTTGAAGCAGCTGTCAAGAGGAAGCCTCAATAATTCCACATCCCAAAGAGATGACAGCAGAGCTCTCCTCTGCCAATATGCTAAGTGAGAAATAAACCTTTCTGGTGTCCATCCACTGACATTTTGGAATTCTTTGTTATTGCAGCTTAATAACCTATTCTGACTGATAAATCTTGGCTCAGATTTTCATTTGAAATCTCAATTTCCACTCTAATTTGTGTTATTTCATTTAAAATCCACTGGGAAGTTTGGATAAGATGCTCTCTACAGTACTTCCAATTTCAACATTCTGTGATCCCACTTTTTTTTTTTGTTTGAGTTGGAGTCTCACTTTGTTGCCCAGGCTGGAGTGCAGTGGCATGCTCACAGCCACATCAGCCTCAACCTGCTGGGCTCCGATGATCCTTCCACCTCAGCCTTCCAAGTAGCCGGAACTACAGGTGCATGCTACCATGTCTGGCTAATTTTTTGATTTATTGTAGAGACGAGGTCTCACCATGTTGCCCAGGCTGGTTTCAAACCCGCAGGCTCAGGCAGTCCTCTTGCCTTGGCCTCCCAAAGTGCTGGGATTCCAGGCTTGAGCCACCGCACCTGGCCTCATCCCACTTTTTAAAATATGGAAGTGAGTACTGTTCTCTAACTGTTAGTAATTCTAATCTCTTCTCTTTGGACTCTGAGACGCCTGAGTTCAAACCCTCATTTTGCCATTTGCTTGCTGTGTGACCTTGAACAAGTTACTCTACCACCCTAAGCTTTATCTTCCTCTCCTAAAAAACTGGAACCAGCTCCTGGGGCTTTTGTGGATGAAACCAGATGAATAGTTGAGATAATACAAAAAAAGGGCAAGGTACACAGTGCCAGGCACTATGGACACTCTAAGCAAATGCCTACCAATTTAGAATCTGAGGAGAAGAAGAGGTGTTGCCAGTATATCCTGTACAGCTTAGGGAGACTGCAAAGCCCAGAGGGTTTGGCTTTTCTATTTCACAAGACTTGTTAGAGAAACAAATATTGCAGATGATGGACTAGACTAATAAAAAAAAAGTATTAAGTGAAGATTTTTTCAAGTTCAGGAAGAATTGATTAATAAATAAAGATAGCTCACTTCTGAAAGCACTTTGACTAAAATCTTATTTTAGCTACTGTAGTGGGGATCACTTAAAAATATACTTTTTTCCCCTTTGGGGACTTTTTGTCAAAAATCAATGGACTGTATTTGTACGGATCTGTTTCTGAGCTCTCTATTCTGTTCCGTTGTTCTATTTGTCTATTCTTTTGCTAATACCACACTGTTTTGATCATTAACTTTATACCAAGTCTTGAAGTTGGGTAGTATCAGTCTTCTGCCTTTGCTTCAATGTTGTGCTGGCCACTCTGAGTCTTTGCCTTTTCACGAAAACATTAGAATTATATTGTCAGTTTCCCACTGAGATTTTGATTAGAGCTTGCATTGAATCTATAGATCAAGTTGGGAAGAATTAACATCTTGACAATATTGAATCTTCCTATCCTGTTCATGAATATGGGAATATCTCTCCATTTATTTATATCTTTTATTTCTTTCATCACTTTTTGGTAGTTTTTCTCATATAGATTTTAAAAATATTTTGCTAGGCTTACCTACGTATTTCATATTTTTTGGTGCTAATGTAAATGGTCTTGTGTTTTTAATTTTAACTTCCAATTGATCATTTCTTTATATAGGAAAACAATTCACTTTTGTATATTAGCTACTGCAGTGGAGATCACTTAAAAATATACTTTCATTTGCAGCCTTGCTATTATTACTTACTAGTTATTAATTCCAGCAGTGGGTTTTTTTTTGGTAGTTCTTTGGAATTTTCTACATAGACAATCACGGCATTTGTGTCATCTATAAGCAAAGACAGTTTGATTTCTTCCTTCCCAATCTGCATACCTGTTATTTCCTTTTCTTGTCTTATTGCATTAGCTAGGACTTTCATTATGGTATTAAAAAAAGTCATGAGAAAGGAAATCTTTGCCTTGTTCTCTATTTTAAGGGAAAAAGCATCTAGTTTCTCATCATTAAGTATTTACTTGCTGCAGCTTTTAAAAAATAAATGCTCTTTATCAAGTTGAGAAAGTTTTATTTCTTTCTTTCTAACCATTTGAAATTTGGCTATAATTACCAAATCAAGCTGACCTGGGTTTACATATTAACTTTTCCACTTTCTAGCTATGTTGACTTTGGATAATTAGCCTCTTTGAACCTTAGCTGTAGTTACTTCCCAGCATAAGATAAAAACAAACAAATAAACAAAACCAAATACTTAGTTGAAATTGTAGATAGGATTAAAGTTGGGAAACTTTTAAACTATTCTGAGGCGAGTGCTTTGAAGAAATGGAGCTGGCATTAAATCCTGAAACAGGAGGACAAAGAAAAAAATGGGAATGGAAGAAACTTTTGAGCATTAAGCAGTGGCAAAAATTGCTAAGAAGAGTTGATAAATCAAATATGACTCCCATTGGGATGGATTTGCATTCCAGCCAGAGAAGAAATTACTCAATGACTGGGAACAGGTGTATAAGGCATCTTTTAGAATGAAAACTATGGAACACAGGTGAGGTAATGGAAACAGAAAACACCCAAAAGAAAAAGAAGGCAAACATGACTAACTCTCAGCCACCCTGACTGCATATTTAACTGTGACAGTCCCTCAGAAGACACTATTTAGGACCCAGATAATGAAGTGACCAACCTATTGTGGCTGCTTTGTTTTCTCACGGATGCACTTTTTCTTTGTCTTTCCTCCTTAAAACTCTTATATCTTCCCTAGCCTTGATGCCACTAAACCTCTTGCTGTGATGTTGATAGTGTATTTCTATCTTCTCAGAGTGTGTAGAGGTATCAAGCACTTCAGTTAAGCGGTTGGGTTTCAACTCTCTACCAGAGGGCCTGGCTGGGTAAGGTGGCCATTTGTCTTGTCTTTCTTTTTGTAACTAGTTGCTTACTTTCAGGTAACTATTGATTTTTTTCCTCTTCATGAGTGACTGGCTTTGGTAGTTGTTTTTGTTGTTATTTTCTGGTTTTTAGGTCACTACTACAGTCATAACCCTCCTCCAACTTAAGACATATTAAGTATATTTTGCCTGTATTTTCAATGATCTCGGCTATCTGTACTGATTATTACTCTAAAACAGATAAGAATTTGGAGGGAGGTATTTCAGCTTTCCCAGACCTTGGGTTTACCTTCCATACATCAGAACATATTTGAATAACATACGTCAAAGCAACTTTTAATTTCTGTGTGAGACCTACAGATTCAATTGTGAGAGGTCTCTTTACTCTTGTTTCTCTTTATGTTTATTCTGATATAAACAACTTTAATATCACTCTTTGCCTCACTGTCTTGGGATGATGTAATTTTCTGACTATATGTCGCAGCCAAATATCAAATACCGGTTACTGTCTGCAATGGGAAGGAATAATTAACAAAGCAATATATCACTTGCTGTTTAAAATACAGTTATAAAGGTTAATTTCTTTAAAAAAAGATGATTAAAGCTGTAGTCTCAACCATAACAAAATATGTGAATTTACACACATAGGCTTGAATTTTTTTAGCAGAATATCAACAAAGAGATCGTTTTTCTGTTGTTCAGTCAAGTTACCATCTTTCCTAAATTAATAAATGCTTGTCCTTCACAATAGAAGTGGAACTCTGTAGTTCATCAGTGTCTTATTAACATTCTTTGTTCAGGCCAGACTCGGTGGCTCAGCCTGACATTCTAGCACTTTGGGAGACTGAGGCGAGTGTATAGTCTGAGCCCGTGGGTTCGAGACCAGCCCAGGCAACTTGGCGAGACCTCGTCTCTACAACAAAAAATAAAAAATTAGCCGGGCGAGGTAGCATGTGCTTGTAGTTCCAGCTACTTGGAAGGCTGAGGTGAAAGGATCAAGTTGATGATGGGGTGGCTGTGAGCATGCCATTGCACTCTAGCCTGGGTGACAGAGTGAGACTCTGATTCAAAACAAACAAACAAAAGCATTCTTTGTCCATATACCTATGAAAGTACGTGGATTGAGGCCCTTAAGTCACCAGAGAACTACAGTCATCTTTTCCTAGAAAAGATAATCCGATCAGGAAAGCATTTACTTGTGTGTAGGGCTTCCTAGAAGCTTCCTTCGGCATCCAGATGAGGGATCCTTCCTTTCCAGGTAGAAGAATCAGCAGACAATTCCATTTTTCCTCAAATGGGCATCTGAGGAGGCTGCGGCTTTTTCTCCAGAGCAACTCCTGCAGGCATAGGAGGCCAGGCAGCAGAGCCCTTTGAGGAAGAACCTCACAGCCTTTCTACTAGGAAATGAGGTCTCACAGCTCTGTTTGTCATAGAGGGCTCCTAGGAGGCACAGCACCAACCCCAGAATGAGCTAATTCCAGTATCTTGGGGCTGTGCTTCTCACACCTCTGGCCCTTGCCTGCTCCCCTAGTTCCAGTGAGCCTCTCCCACGTCTCTGTTCTGTGTCGGGCCTTTCTTCCTCCAGTTGGTCCTAGGACCTCAGTGGCTGGATAACTTTAGAGGACAGCTCAAAGCTGTGTCTACTGAGAACGTTTCCTGGCTCTGAGGACGCACGTCCAAGAAAAACTCATGGAACCCTTTAAGAGACCTCTGTATTGCCTCAGCTTAGGGTCTGTAAACTCAAATACTTCCAGGGATCAGAGAAATGAGGGAGACGGAAGAAGTGAACAGGTGGAAATGTGGTGGACTGCCATGTTCCTTCCTTAGGGAAAGGAGGGGCTAATGCCAAACCCCAGCAGAAATTTATGGTCCAGTTTCAGACGCTCCAGCTTTTCAATGGCAGCCAGAATCCAGATTTTACATCTATCTCCCAGTGCAGAAATACCAAAACACTTGGCTGACTGAATAGACTATATCACTCAATAGACTCAGCTCTTGGGCTCATCAGTTGGACCACCCAGCGACTGTGTTTCACATCAGTAATATTGCTCTCTATTCGCGACCTGAGGCATTGATTTACCTTCTCTCCCAAGTGAGAATGCTGGGTGCAGCAAGCAGAAAAGCCAATCTGTATTTACTGAAATAAGGAATTCTGTGAGCATCCCTGGGCATTCACATGAACAGACTAACAAACTGGAAACATGGCCCCCATTTCTCTGGGAATATTTTGGCTTCATCTGCATCTGGTTTTAAGATGGCTGCAGCAGTTACAGGCCTCACCACTCTGTGCATAATCCATAGGAAACAGAAAGTCTCTTCTTGGAGCTCTTTGGGAAGAATAAACAAGAATCGCCCCCTAAACCCCAATAAATTGTTCCTCATGTCTCATTGGTCTAATCTGGAGCATGTGTCCTTCCCTGAACCAATCAGTCAAGAGAGGTAGGATTACTCTTATACCAACCAAGCTTGAGCCCTGGAGGTGGGAATGGGGGTGGTGGTGTCTGAGTTCTTTGAGGCTCATTGAACCTGTGTGTGTGTGTGTGTGTGTGTGTGTGTGTGTGTGTGTGTGTCTGTGTGTGTGTACATGTACATGCATATGCATACCTGAACACAATTTGGGTTCAAATTTAGTAAAGACGAGGGGGTGTGTGGATGCTAGGCGGTGAGCTGCTGAAGTCTATTATAGTGTGCTTTGTGTTTTATAAAACTGGCTTTTGCCAGCCTGGTGTTGTGGTAGATAAGCAGTACTCTTTCCCACCAGTGTCCAGATGCTAATAACTGGAGAACTTGACATTGCTCTCACGTCCTCATAGCGTTGCTTTCCTCTGTCTCCACATGAAAAATGGAGGCATAGAGGCCAACTGAGTTGCCAGAACAGCTTCATCATCAGTGTTAGACCTGAGGTGGACATCCCTATCAACAAATGTAGCATTTCAGAGTCCATTTTCCTCATCTGTAACATGGGAAGAATATTAACTACTTCAGAGGGTTGTCAGGAGATTAAATGCACACACATTAAATGTAGCACAGTTCTTGGTGTTCAGTAAGTGTTAAATAGTAACTTTTATTACTGTGTTCATACCTTCATTCCTGAAGGTGACAATTCTAACTCTAAATTTTGGCATCTAGAGATATGTGAAGTATTTGGGAGTTAGTACTGTTTCTCCACTTAACTAGTATCTATAAAGTAACAAAGTGTCTTAGCTTAAAGTTTTAGGAATTTAGACTACCATCTGCCAGACATTTTTTAATTGAAGGAAAGCTATTGCTGACTTAAGCAATTGATTTCTTTTTCTTTAAGCGTACATTTATTATTGTTTTAGCTAAGCCACTGAATTGGGGAGTTAAATAAATGCATCATTAGCAATTGGCTGCAGAGGAGTCGAGGAAAGATCTGATTCTTTATCTCTTTGTTCACTTCCTCTCCCCTGCCCCCGGCAGAGGCCAGTTCTGGGAGGTGAACACTATTCCACTCAACTTCCTTGTGTCTGAAACAATCTATAAAATTGGAGACAAAGATTTTAAGATTAAGTTTTCTTTTCTTATATTACTAATGATGACATTTTACATTGGTTAGTGCTTTCCAGTTTACAAAGTTGTTTCACATTTTATAAAGTACAGGGTCTTTCGGTCTGTGAGATTAACAATTGCTGTGTTTCACTCACTGTTTATCTTTAATTCCTGTCTCAATGCCTGGTGCATAATGGGTGTTTAATGAATACGTGAATGAGCCTTAAAGTGATTCCTTGGGGGATATATCTGAAAGTTATCATCATTATTCCCTGTTACAGAAGAAGAAACAACCTCAGAGAGATTAGTGACACTTGCTTAAGGCCATCCAACTGGTTAAGAAGTGGAAACAAGATTAGAACACAGTGGCTTGTTCTCTTTTCTAGAATTTACTTTGGGGTGGGGATGAGAGGTAGAATTTTATGACAAGTAGCCTAGTTTGTTATAACAGAAATAAGATTCTGTGGGGTATAAGGAAGTAAATCAAACCCATTCTGTGAAAGAATAATTCAGCCACCCACATTTGGTGGGACTTACAACTTAGGGCATTCAGCAACCTTCAGAGAGCAAAATGGGCCACAGGCATCAGAACAAAAATCATCTTATTACAAACAACAACAGCAACAGTATAGCTTCCATTTATTGAGCAGCTACTATGTGTCCAACAAGATGTTTTACAAACATTGTCTTTAAGACTCAGCTAATTCATTAAAGAAGGTAGGATTTAGTTTATAGATCAGAAGATAGAGATTCAGAGCAACTAAATTTATCTTTTCACTATCTCAAAATGATTGACCAACCCTTTTTCCAACCTTCCCTAATCAGACACGTAGTTATTTTATACAAAGGCTTTTGAAATGGAGCCTGGTTGGCCACACGAATGAGTCTTTAGCCCACTGAGGAGAATTTGCCTTTTGAAATTCCCAGAATTTTCCAGGTGCCCTACCATTCCCTGTACTACTGCCTTCTAACCTATGGGAGAGGACCCTGAGGAAATGTACGATTATTGCAGGGAGTTCAGGGATCCACGTGCACACCAATGTGTCTAAAGAATGGGCAGAGAGGGTGAGAGGGAGGACCCCAAGCCCTTTCACACTTTCAGCTCTTGGAATAAAGACAAGAGAAACCCCAAACCTGGTAGCACAGTTTGGATCAGAGAGTTTCAAACTCTCTGTGGTGAGAGACCGGTACTAGATTTTATCCCCCCACTGTGTTTTGGACCGGTACTTGTAGAAAACTCAATAAAAATAAATTACTCTTAATCTCTGCACTCGTCTCATGGCAGACCGGTAACAAACTGTTGCATAGTCCATGGACCACACCTCGACTGGCACTGGTTTATAGGTTTTTTTAACATGTTAAAAAAAAATCGCAATTGTAGTCACGTTATTTTAGTACGGTATTTATGAAAAATATCAATCCACAGTCCATTATAGATGATAAGGTCCAGTATTGAGAAACAAGTTTACGTATGTAGATTTCTTCAATGTTTGTAAAACATCTTGTTGGACACATAGTAGAGGCTCAATAAATGGAAGCTATACTATTGTGGCTGTTTGTAATAAGATGGTTTTTGTTTTGAGACCTGTAGCCCCTTCTGCTCTGAAGGCTGCTGAATGGGCTAAGTTGTAAGTCCCACAGCTTTTCAGCCTTTTCAGTGCATTTCCAAGACAATATCACCTTGCTTAGAAACAGCATCAAAATCCTATTCCTAAGTGCTTAAGGATTTTAGGCACGGTTTATCAAGTCCTGCTGACTCTTGTATGAAACCCTGCCCACACATGTATTGCCTACTATTTTTCAAATGTATAAAATGCTGTTGGATGAATAAAACTCAATTTAGGTAACATTCCTAAAGAATTTATATAAGCTGTTTGATCCACCCCTTTTCCCCTTAATTAGTACTGAAAGTACAGCTGCTATCCTGTGGGAAACTCAAGAAAAGTTTGACATGAAAAAGTCCTTTTACTTGTCTACACAGACCTAGAACAAGATGCATGGAAGTTGGCCAATCCCATTACATTTGAGGATTCGCCAGTACGAGGACTCTACAGTCCTGCCCTGCCAGAGGCCCACTGTTAGGACTGTGCACAGGGTTTGTGGGAAGTGCCTCCTTTTGTTCCCAGACGCTAGGTTTTCTGTGAGAGAAGAGTGATGTCTTCTTTATTCATTCAGTAACATCTAGTGTGGTTTAGGCAGCAGGGAAGATGTCTCTGTCTTCAGGAGGCTCAGGAGGAAGCATGTGGCAGGTTCGGGTAAGAAACACCATTCACCTCCAAACCTCTCTCCTGAAGTGACATGTGTGGGCAGGCAGCTGGACTTCTGCCCTGTTGCTCCTGACCCCTGAACGAGCTTTTCCAACCCTTGGTCCTGGGCCTGTGGGAGCTTTTGTTTAGATCAAGAACTGGGTTCAGGGAATAGAAATGAGAATAATAGGAACTTAATTGGCTTATGAACGCTGTCCAGATGTCCAGGCAGGAGAATGTGGGCTGTAAGCTGACTTCCTTGGCACAAAGCTGCAAGACACGAAGCATCTTTGGGTGGTTGGCTGGGCCATCTGTAGATGCAGGAACAGAACTGCAAAGGGCAATGGCCTCTGACAAAGCAGGGGTGGACTCTAGGTAGGGAAGGACTTCGATTTTTCTGAGTTAAGGAATAGACAATTCTCAAGGAAAAACGGGTTTAAAAATTTTTTTAAAAAAATTTTAGAGATGTGGGGTATAATTCGGGATTAGGTACACAAATGTTCATTATGCAGGTACCCTTATTGATGAAGTGTGACCCCTGTCCCCTGGCAGATTCCCACTATGGCCAATCCTACCCTTCTGGCAGTTTTCCACTACTACCGATTCTTTTCTTATAGTATTATGATAATTATTCAAGGTCCACTTATAAGTGAGAACATGTGATACTCAGTTCTTTGTTTCTGTGATACATCACTCACTCTAAGTCCATCCAGGTTGCTGTGAAGTTCATGATTTTGTCCTTCTTTATGGCTGTGTAATATTCCATCGTGCATATATACCACATTTTAAAAATTCAGTCCTCTTTTGATGGGCAGCATAGTTGGTTCCATGTTCTTGCTACTGTGAACAATGCTATGATAAACATATGTGTGCAGGTATCTTTATTATAGAGTGATTTGAGTTCTTCTGGGTATATTCCCAATAGGGGGATTGCAGGGTTATATAGAAAGTCACATTTTAGATCTTTTGGGCTTTTTTTTTCCTAGTGATCACTGGAGACAGGTACAATTTTGCACTTTTCCCATGTTGGGGAAATCCCCCTGAAACCAGTGTTTCTTAGACTTTAATGTGCATGTGAATTACCTGGGGATTTTGCCAAAATGCTGACTAGGTTTGGTAAATCCGGACAGTGCTTGAGATTCTGTTTCCAACAAGCTGGCTGCCGGGTGATGCAGAGGCTGCTGCTCTGCCATGTGGCTGGTCTACAGGCTGTACCTTGAGAAGCAAAGACCTAGCACCCACCTGGTGCCCTGAAACTGTGGGAACTGTCCTGACCTGTTTTTTTGGAAGGCATTGAGCCCTGTTTCAGCCATGCTTGTATGCTCTAGTCACCACTTGTCTGCAGTGACATTTTCATCCCTCAGGGGTCTTGGGAGATATTGCTGGAGGGTATATACTAGTCACTGTATCTAATCATTAAAAAAAACAACTTTGTTGTGCTGTTGAGTACGTCTTCTTTAGGGCAAAATGATAGCAGTATCTGTCATGCTCAATGAAGGTCTGCTCAATCCCATATTAATATAGTACACAGCCTTGACCCACATATCTTGTGTCTGTTGCACGTAGTAAGGGTTTGTTCTCTATAGTAAACCCTAGTGAAGAGAGTTTTGCCATGCCATCATAAACTGTTGAACTCACATACTGTGTTTAGTGAGTTGATAGTGCAGAAGCCTTTAAAAGATGAATGGATTACAGAATACATGTATAAAAGAAACTACGTCTATTCATTATTTTGGGGGCATTGAATTCAGCCGCCATCAGGTACCATTTGCCATGTGAGCCTCTTGTGTTAAAAAGCAGTTACAGAAACTTAAAAAAAAATTTTCCATTTTGATGTTTTGTCTTGTCTGAATGACATCAGATAGTTTCTCTTAGGAAGGAAGTTAAAAACTCAGCTCATTCAAAATTAAACTCTAAAGTGATTTTGGGAAAATAGAGGCTTTATAGCATACTTATAAGCCCCAATCCTTCGTCCAGTGCAGGTCATTCCAGGCCAGTGAGTGACTTTTTCATCCAACGTTCTGTGCTGATGGTGGTAGTTTTCAATGAAAAGATCATCATGTAACATAGACCAAACTGATCTTCCAAAATTATTATTAGTGGATTGAAAAAGTGGCTCACTTAATGTCTCTAATTTCACCATTTATTTTTATAGGTCATATTCCATCCCTACAACATTTCATAGATCTGTCAGCAACTCTGATTGAAGCAGAAAGTAATCTTGTCAGATATCCTGATGAGGGCTTGGAAGAGTCTTGCTATTAAGAGGGTTTTGTTGTGTGGTATTTATCTTAATCAGATTTGGCTAATATGTCTTTCATAGAATTTTAGAAGGAAAAATAACCTAACTTAGAAATCATCTCATCCATCCATCTTATTTTACCAAAGTAGAAAAAGCTGGGGGTTTACCTAGGTTCACACAGGCCTATCTTTGGGTCCCAGTGCTGGGCTCCCCTGAATTTCCCATAGTGTCTTTCTGTGTTGATTTGTAGATGTTATACAGTGACTTTGGGGCCCAAGGAAGAAGTCCCCCTCCATCCCTGGTGGGAGCCAGGGTATTCTTATACCATTCACTGCACAGCTACACCCACCAGGCCCTCTTTCTGGCAGAGTACCCATGGACTCACAATTGCCCTAGGGAGACAAAGTGGCTTGGTAGGAGCCCAGATTCTGCAGCCAATTGGCCTCTCTCAAATCCTGCTTTGCCCCAAATAAGTTGTGTGACTTTGGACAAGACACTGAGCCCCTTTGTGCCTCAGTTTCCTCAGATATAAAACGGGAACTTTCCTCATAGGATCATTGTGAATAAATACAAAGTGATTAGAACAAGCAGTCAGGGGCAATTGTATGTGTTATGTGAGGGTTTGCAAATTGTGGACCTCCACAGGGTATTGAGTTAGGAAACCAGAGTTCTGAGTCATAAATAACATTAAAAAATTAAATGGCATGTATTAGAATAAAATAAGCATATTAGGGCATATTAGAGCATATCTATGCAGAGTATTGTTGGGTGTCCCTGCAGCTCCTCTTGGCATTCTTTGGGTTGTGTGTGTGTGTGTGTGTGTGTGTGTGTGTGTGTGTGTGTGATGGCTTGCAATGTAAAATGTATTTCTTACTGAGAATTTGTGGTTAAGAGAATTTGGAAGCCCCTGCTTCAGGTCCTTGAGTGAGTAGGTTCTTTTTTCTAAGCACAGATCCATGGGGTGAATGCGGTCCTCTGTGGGCGTGATACACAAGGTGAGCTCTGACTAAAACTTAAATATGCTTCCTTTGCAGAGGGAGACCAAAGGGCAGTTTCTCATCGACCACATCTGCAACTACTACAGCTTGCTGGAGAAGGATTACTTTGGCATTCGCTATGTGGACCCAGAGAAGCAAAGGGTATGAGGCGACCTCTGTTTAGAGATATTTTCGAGGAGTAACCCTGACTGTGGAGTGCTGGGCGCGGGGTGGGGGTGGGGGGGTTCCTCTCAAACCCTGGTGATGCCCTTGCTTTCATGGATTATTGGCCACACAAAACTGTGAATGGAAGAGGCTGCCACTGTCCCCACTGAATGGGGTAAAGCGACAGAAGGGAAAAGTTACTCTAGACCTTTCCAGAAGGTTGCTCCCACCTGGCTACCTGGTTAGAAGAGAGAATGTCTCTGTGCCCTTTGAACCCAGGGTGTTCCCAAAGCCCCTCAAACATTGGTTGCATAAATTTCATTATAGGCCATGCATGGTGACTCACACCTGTAATCCCAGCACTTTGGTATGCTGAGATGGGAGGATCACTTGAGCCCAGGAGTTCAAGACCAGCCTGGGCAAAGTAGCAAGACCCCATTTCTACAAAACAAAACCAAAAATTAGCTGGGCAGGGTGGTGCATTCCTGTAGTCCCAGCTACTTGGGAGGCCAAGGTGGAAGAATCACCTGAAACCAGGAGGCTGAGGCTACAGTGAGCACAATCGTGCCACTGCATTCCAACCTAGGCATCAGAGTGAGACCTCGACTCAAAAACAAAAACAAAATGAAAACACACACCAAAAAGCTTCATTATAGAGAAAATCCTCCCACCCCTTACTATAAAAAAAAAATATTGGTAGGGAGGAGAATTGGGCGTGGTGGCTGCCTAGTGGATACAGGAATTTCCTTTTGTGGGAATGAAAATGTTTACAACTTAATCATAGAGATGGTGGTTGCAAAATGTTATGAATGTACTAAATGCCCCTGAAATGTATACTTTAAAATGGTTAATTTTTTGTCATGTGAATTGCACATCAATATTTTTTAAAGCTCTGGTAGATGAAGGGTTAAGTCACTTCAGAACCTGCTCCTTGGGCACCCCGAACTTGATAGCCCTCATTGTATTTCTGCTCCTGGACATACCTACCCTTTTTGGTATCCCACGTTTGCTCGGTATGATATGCGCCACACCCACAGTGATGTTGTGTCCCTCACACCTAAAAGACCCCTGGAAACCTCCACCCCAACTCCTGGAGGTTCCTATTTTGGTGACCCTGCAGGGCTCCTGCTATGGGTTAGGAGGCTCTGTACCTACTCTAGTCTGTTTCTTACAGGCAGGGCAGTGTGTGAAGGGGTCACCTGGGAGTAACTCAGGAGGGGGAATAGGACTCCTCTGCTTTCTTTGGAAGGTGTTATACTACCAATGCTATACCCTGTGCCCTTTTAAATTTGTTCTCCTCCTCCCCTGTGGCCCCGGTCTTCTTCTCCACAGCCCTACCCATCTCTCACTTTAGTCTTCTCTAACCCAATACCATGAGGAGAGGCTCACAGAATGCATTTTTTGTAAAGAAGGAGGATGCTTAAGCAATAGAAATAGATTTTCTTCTGAAATACAGAGAATCTTGCTTAGCTCTTGGAGTCCTAGGAGACCCAAGCTCACATGAGAGGTTGCAGTGAAACAGCTCAGAGGAAGGAGATTTTGGGTTTCTGTAGCATTTGCAGTCATCTTTTTTCTTTATTATTAATTTTTTATTTTTGCAGTCATCTTTGAATGGCCTGAGTATTTACGTGAGTGAGAGGAAGGTAGCGGGGCAGTGTGGGGCTGACATGCTGTCCAGGAAGGATGGCAACAAAACCATCTTAGGCGTTTGCTGAAAATGTCTAGTGTGAATCCTATTCCAGTCCTTCTAAATAAGAACCCCTGGAGCCAGGGCTGGGAACGTGCATTTTAACCTATTCTTCATTCTAATTTTGATGTGGCCAGTCCAATTTTGGTCTGGGGATCATGACGTGAAAGTATTGATAGTTATAACTTCTTGTGGAAGAAGTGAAGAAACTGTGAAGAAACTGCACTTGTATGGAGAGGGAGGCAGGCCCGAATAAGTTGTTAGTTGCCCAAGATACCATAGTTAGTGCATGGTGGAGTGAGTATTTGAGTTTAGGATTATGGTTCGAGTCCCTGTGGGCCAAATGCACTCTGTGGACTATATTAGTCCCATAACCTCCACTGAAAGCAGATTATTTTTGTGCAAAATTTTACTCTCAATTATAAACAGCGTGCACAAGTAATACTAGCTACAGTTATTTGAGCATCTATCAAGTGCCAGGAATTTTACTCATGAAAGTCTTGAGTCTTGCCAAGAAACCTGCAAGGAAAGAAGAAACTGAGGCATAGAGAGTCAGTGGCTTGCCTGAGGCCACATGGCTAGTACTAGTCAGGGGCAGCATGGGATTTGAACCTTCTATTCCATCTCCCATGTGAACGTTTAAAACATATTCTGAACCTTTTCTGTAAAGAGCCAGATAGAAAATATTTTCAGGCTGGCCTCGGTGACTCAGCTTGTAATCCCAGCACTTCGGGAGACCGAGGAGAGTGGATTGCCCAAGTCCATGGGTTTGAGACCAGCCCAGGCAACTTGGTGAGACCTCATCTCTACAATAAATAAAAAATTAGCTGGTCATGGTAGCGTGCGCCTGTAGTTCCGGCTACTTGGAAGGCTGAGGTAGAAGGGTCACCAGAGCCCAGCAGGCGGACACTGGGGTGGCCATGAGTGTGCCACTGCACTCCAGACTGGGCGATGGAGTGAGACTCCAACTCAAAAAAAAAAAGAAAAAGGAAAAAAAAAAAAGGATAGGGCATTAGGAAGAATAAACAGCCAAAAGGATAAGGCGTCAGGAAGGACACATAGATGAAAAGGTAGGGCCTTAGGAAGGACAAAAAGCCAAAAAGATAGGATGTTAGCAAGAACTGCCACTGGCTAAATAGGAACAGTTGGAGTGACAAAAATAAACAATAGTATTGGATTATAACCCGTTGAATAAAATAAATATCCACAAGTCCATGGTGATGTAAATAATTAATTGAATTTTAAAAAGGTGGAGATGAGGTAGCTTTTCTTCACAGAAGAATTCCAATTTATAAACGTGGAAAGAATGAGAGAAATAGAAAGCCGCAGTTAGTACAACACAGAGATGATTGTTGCGGGTGAGAGCTATCAATGAATGCCAAAATTAGTGGGCAAAAGTTTGAGGAGAAACAGGATATTTGCATAGTCTCAAAGTCTTTTCCTCCCCCCAAGATATTTTTCAATTACAAAGGGAAAAATAATAACTTTATAGTGGAGAAAACTGGCAGATACTACTTTAGCCAAGAGACCAAGATTAGCATCATCAGTAAACAGACGTATCAACATCCTGCACCTCCTGATATGATGCACTGAGAAGGGCACGTCAACTCTGTGGAATTCCTCCCAGTAATGCAAAGCCTCAATCAAATCTTGAGACAACATCAGACACCTCAAAGTGACCGACATTCTTTTCAAAATAACTTGCCAACATTCTTCAAAAATGTCGAGGTCACGAAAGACAAGGAAAGACTGGGGAACTGTCACGGATTGGAGAGACATCAACTAAAGACAATTTGGGATCCCGAATTGGATTCTGGAACAAAGAAAAGTATAATAGGGGTAGGAAAAGTGGTGAATTCTAGATTGTAGTTTAATTAATATTTTGGGGGTTTTGTTTGATTCAGGGTCTCACTCTGTCGCCCAGGCTGGAGTGCAGGGGCATAATCTTGGCTCCCCACAGCCTCAGCCTTATGGGTTCAGGTGATCCTTCCATCTCAACCTCTAGCATAGCTGGGAGTACAGGCACGTGCTACCATGTTTGATTAATTTTTAAAAAAATTTTTGTAGAGAGGGGGTCTTGCTATGTTGCTTAGGCTAGTTTCAAACTCCTGGCCTCAAGTAATCCTCCTACCTTGGTCTTCCAAAGTGCTGGGATTGCAGGTGTAAGCCACCATGCCCAACCAGATTGTGGGTTTAATTAATGTTATGGTGCCAATATTGGTTTCTTTTTTGATAATTGCACTTTCATTACACAACTTTATTATACATCTAAAATTATTTTCTTAAGTTAAAAAAAGAGAAGTCTTTAGCTTGTTGTGTTTCATTGTTGTTTTTAATTTGATCTGATTTAACTTAACTTTTAATGTCCAGATTTGGGTATTAGATTAGAGAGAATAAGCACTACCCTTGAGACAAAACTATCTTGTCTGATACAACCATTAAATTGTTTAGAATGATGCCTGATTACTTCTGATTTTTTGTGTGCATCATACAGCAGTTACAGCCTTTTGATTTGGAGGGTATAACGGGAGTACAGCTTCTACATGGATTGCAGAGTAGTAGCTGCACAAAACTGCAAGGACTTTGGATTCAGAAAGATGAATTAAAAATTCCATCTCTGCTGGTTAGTAAGGTGTGTGATCTTGACCAAGCTACATGGCCTCTCTGAGTCTCTATCCTGATGCATAAAGCAGATAACAATATCCACCTGTAGGCTGACATGAGCATTAGACATAAGGTAGGTAAATGCTCAACACATGGTATATATTGCATACATGGTATGTGTTATTTTTACTCTTAATTATTATTATTATTTTTACAATCATGCATTGGATAGGTCCAGGTGAGGCAGTTGCTTGAGGAAATACAGCAATGATTAGCACCTCTAAAACCTAGAAATGCTTAAAAGAATATATTTTAAAATTAGGGGAGACCACTACTTTGATCTTTGCAGAGAGAAGGCAGAAAATGAGCGTTGGATAATTAGAAAAATGGACTAAAAAACCTAAAGATGTGGTAATCTGGGAGTTTAAGTAGTTTTTCTTAAGGGTAAAGAAAACTGATGCATTGTTTGGATAGAAAGCTAATCAAAAGAGAAAACCAGTGAGTTGGGGAGCTGAAGTGGAACTTACCTCTGCCTTGAGGGCTGGTGGTTTGTCTACAACTCTTCACAACTTGATTTACAGTCAACCATTGTGGAATATTAAATATTTAGCACTATTACATTTGGAACACCATATGTTTGACAAGATGTCTCATGCCCCAGATGCTCTGAAAGTGGGAAAGACTGAGTCAGGAAATGATGACTATCTTTTGCTATTTTAATGGCAAGGGTCCAGAGTTTCCATTTTTATTATTTTTAAATTTGATGCAGGGAGGGCTAGACTGAATACTGGTCAATAAATATCCCTTGAGTTTCTACCACATTCGTCCTCTGAGGAACTCATATAATCTTAGTTGCCTGCTATTAGGGAAAAGGTGGATGGTATTTTCCTCATTTTACTGATAAGAAAACCTGGGGCAATAGGTTTAGAAGTCCTGGAGCAATAATTCTAGAAGAAGGTAGTACTTTGTTTAAGTCCAGGTTTTTTTTTTTTTCTTAGCTCAAACATATTCTTTTCACCACTTCTGTTCAGCTGTTTGAGTAACTTCCTTTTGTAAAGATGAAGTTTTGACATCATTAGCTGGATTTCATAACTCTAGATTCTATGGCTATTATTTGAGAAATCCGAGATGTGCATTGTCTTAGAGCGAAAGTTCCCCAGTCCTAGCCCAGCTAGATGAGGCATTCTGCTAGAACTTGCTGTTGTAGATGGTTGCTTTACAGTATGGAGGAAGGTTTTACTCAGTGCTTATAGTTTGAACTTCCCTATTTCTAAGCATCTGTTTAACCCATTTACATCAGTGTTATTGACTTTTCCAATGTATGGATGGTTTTGGCTCACACCCAAAGACAAAGGATTCACTTTGGAAATCCACACTCTTGGGGTACGCTCCTCCAGTGCGCTGTCATAGGACATTGAGTGTCTTGTGTCTACCAGACACCAGAGGACAGGAGGATGAGCTGGAAATTGTGGATGCAAGGTCACGCTGAACTCTAATCCGCTCCCCACCAAATATAATTACAGCCCTGAGGTTTTTATGTTGGTAGCAAGAAAAAGCTAGTGAACCCATCAGTGAGTTTTATTAATAACAGGAAAAGACCTTGTCTATGTTAGAGCAATTTGCTTTTTCTAGAGGCACCTTGGGGAGGACACGGAATAGAATAAAAATGGGCCCAATGATTTGAGGTTTCACTCTGGGGATGGTGCCAGAAATCCAGACAGCATTATGTCCCACCAGCTGCTCCTGCCATTAAAAGGATGCTTCCTGCTCCTCAGGATAATTGCTTCACAGATGCTCGTAACTAGGAACAAGAGTGGTACCTAAGATTTAGGGCAGCCCTGCATTGAAGAGAAGCATTGTACTGCTTCTTCAAGTCACTGATCACGAATTTGTCTGCTTAATGAGTCTCCTTTTGTTTTTAAGCACGAAGAGGTATTAAAAATCAAGACTTCTTGGGTGCCCCTGTGTGTGTGTCAGGGGAGACACGTACAAGTAACTTGGCTTTGTGGGAGAGGACCTTGGGTGCTAAAGTTACAAGGAAGACAGTACTGTCATCACAGCTTTTAAATGGAATGTATTGTCAGTGGTTCCACTGTGGCGCAGATTTGGGAAAATTCCTTCAACAGAAAGCAAACCTTGGTCTTTAACTAAAATGGTTGCTCATAATTGACTCTGTCTATGTCTGAAATCTCCCATGAAGGGAGATGGGGGTCTGATAAAAGATTGCAATCTAGACGTCACTTAGCAAACTGGGGTGTCAAAATTTTAGTGGGAGTAGGGGGCCAACACATGAATTGGTTATCTTGTTTGAGCCAGAAGGCAGGGGCTGGGAAAATGTTACTTTTATCCTTGAGTCAGGAAAAGAATAGGAAGATATCCAAGGTAGACAGTTGATTCTCTCTTGGTGGTGGGAGCAGCCCGAAGGGATCAGTTAGGGAGATAAGGTTTAAGTGTGATCCTTAGAGAGAAAAGTGCTCACTGGAGGCTTCCAGCAGGCAAAAAACATCAACGCTGACTGGAGACTAGCAGGTTTGGAAGTTCTAAAGTAGCCTTAAGGATAACTTTTAAGTCAAGTTGGGAAGAAAGAAGACTTGGAAAAATCAGAATAATATAGGTTAAGAAATGATCATTTATTTTTTGTTCAGGCTCCAACAGATTTTTTTTTTTAGTTCAATTGTTGATAATGAGGACCTAGTGTTCTAGTTATCTTTTGTTTTGTAGCAAGATTCTCCCAGAATTAAGGACTTAAAACAACATAATTTTATTATATCACAGGATTTTGAGAGTCAGGAATTTGAGCAGGGCTCAGCTGGGTGATTCTTCTGCCCTGCAAGGTGTTGGTTGATTGGGTCACTCCATGGTGTTCAGCAGGTAGAGCTGATCTGTTTTGGAGGGTCCAAGACATCTTCACTCATGTGCCTGGTGCCTTGATGGGGATGGCTGAAAGGTGGGGCTTGGGGTCCCCCTCCATCTGTATATAATTTCAGGACCTCTCCAGCAGAGTGTTTGAACTTCTTACATGGTTACTTAGGGCTCTGAGTCGAAGTAGAGCCACTTACCAAATAAGTTGTACAGGAAAGAGAGCAGGCTTTGAGAAAAAGGTGATGCATTTTAAACATGTTGAGGCTGGGATACATGAGAGATGTTGAGCTGGAGATGTTCAATGTATGGTGGATAACATAGGTCTGAAGATTAATGAAAAGGTTGAGGTCACAGACGGAGATGTTAAAGACAATGAGATCTTTTATGACTTCAAAGCTTTGGGAAGAGATTGCAAACCAGCAAAGGAGACCAAAAAAGAATAGACCAAGCAGAAAGGAAAAAAATGTGCAGAGAGAGAGATGTTCTGGAGGCAAGGATAGTTACAGATTGAATAAGAGGGAACAAGGTGCAGTTTCAAGCAGGGAGGGAGGATCGGAGGACATTGTTGCTCAGGTGCTAACAGCTTTGGTATTAGGAAGACCCTGTCCAATCCCATCTCTGCCACTTGCTGGTTGTGTGACTTTGAGCAGATTCCTTACACTCCCTATGCCTTATTTTCTTCATCTGTAAAATGGGGATACTAAAACTACCTATGCCACTGGATTGTTGTATAAGTGAATTAATCTGTACTGTCAATTTATGTAACTGATCTTTTTACTATTCTGTGCTTTAAAGAGTTTAAAAAGGCCCATGGGTCTGGCGACTAGGTGATCTTTGATCTCAAAACAGTTGGTGACGATGCTGTTAAATTCAAATGACATCTCAGCAAATGCTGCATAGTGGTAAATTCCACTGCTTGCAGGAATCCCATAATTCCATTTCATAAATGGCTGCATTTTAGTATCCCAGTGTACTTTAAATGTACGATAATAAATGTCTTTTATAGCCTATTGTATTTTCAGAGTATGACTTTTTTTCTTTGAGTGTACGTTAACGATTTCTTGGAAGTAAAGTAGAGGCTAGCATGCAAGCGTCAGGATGGCCCTCCATCTGTTTTGTAAATAAAGTTTATTGTAACCCAGCTACTTCTATTCATTTACATATTTTCTGTGGCTACTTTCATGCTCCAATGGCAGAGTTGAGTAGTTGTGCCAAAGCCTAAAATATTTATTCTGGTCTTTTACAAAAAAACCCCCCCAAAACAAAACAAAAAAATCCCTAATTCCTGTTAGAGAGCGCTGAAGTTAGTGAAGTGGGTAGAAGTTGCTGAATGAATGAATGAACACCTATGCTTTCTTAGACTTCCTGGTCCCTCCCTGTTTTTGTACAGCTTTTCTTCTCCTGGCTGTTACTTCTCTTTCGCCCATCCCTGACACCCTAGAATACAAAGGCAGTATGGGTAAAGGAGTAAAAAACACCACACTGAAGCAATGGAGTCTCCTCCCCTAGATTGACTTCCACACGGATAATAATTTTTTAGTGTTCCTGGTCTGCAAGTTTGTTGCTGCTGCCGTTGTTGCTCTTGTGTCATATATTTTATTGAAACTGGCGTGGAAACCGTTGTTACTGGTAGCTACATAACTAGGCCTCAGAATTACCTTACCATCCAGAACATTGTTAAGGCCGCATTCATCAGATGGCCTTCTTTATTCCCAGCAGAGGCCAAAGGGCCTGGAAATGGCATAAATTGCCTACATAATGCAGGGACTGAGTTACTTTGGGGCTTTGTCCAGGTGGATGTGAGAATCAGGCCATCTTTTTAGGGCCGTCATGGGGATTGGTCAGATTTTGGATCTGGTTACTGTTGAAGGGAAAAACAATCTCCTGTACGGGGAACTGTATTCATTCTTTTTAAAAGCCCCCTGGGTTATTTAGCACACTTCTCTGGGCTACAAATTACTCTGGTTTAGGGCACCAAGGGCTTTGAGAAAGATAACAGAGAAGTGCATAATTTATTCTGTAATCATAGGTTGAATCAATTTCAACAGAAGACAAACATTTGTAGATAACTAAGTAAAGACATTGTTTATTTTTGGAAGCATTTTTTTGTTTGTTTGTTTCAGCAGCTACCAAATTAAAATGCAATCTACTTAGTCACAAATAACCATCTCACATCCCCCTTCTTTTTCCTTAAACTAACCAAAATGAGAATATAAGAAAGATACACATGATTTCTATGATGGAATGATGTCACAGGGCAAAGTGCAGCTGGGCCTGGCAAAATGAAAAAGAAAGACACATTGGTTGGCAATGTCGTCATCCTTTAGGTCCCTAGAATGTGGACTGCTAGAGCTGAAGGAAATCAGGGGTTCTGGAATCTGCTTCCCATCCCTTCCATCAAGACGACAGATAAGGAAATCAGGACACAGAAGATTTAGGCATCTCTCTGCTTTTTACCTCCTTTGTGTAGCTTCCTCCTACTCATCCTCTTTTTCTTCAAAATGCTTTCAATCAAAATAAATTTGCTCTAAGAAAAAGCTTGGAATGTGGTCAGGTAGATTGCCAATTCTGAAAGCCCTCTTAAATTGGGACCTCTCACCGGGGCTTTGCAGGTTTCCATGGCTTAAGCTTAAGGAGAAAGGGATAAACCTCCAAGGGAAGGATTTTAAATATCATGGAGGACAGTTTTTGACAAAGTTTCGGAGGCTGTCCTAGACAGATGAGGCAGGCATGGTCTTTTCTTTTTTTCCTTCTAATTTTCACTTTTTATAGAGATAAAGTCTTGCTATGTTGCCCAGGATGGCCTCGAACTTTTGACCTCCAAGGATTCTCCTGTCTCAGCCTCCCAAAGTACTGGTTTTATAGACATGAGCCACTGTGCCCAGCAATATAGGCTGCCTTAGGTCTGGCTCGAGCATATGTTCCAGCATATGTGATTAGTTAGGAAGTGTTTCCAGGAAAAGACTAGTAGGGAGCCAAGGACTGGGACAGGGAAGGGAAGGAGGCCAACCAAGCGTGTCATGTTGGGCAAAGTTGTGCAGAGGGTAACTTGGGCTCAATCCCACAGGGAAGTTCTGGAATCAGTGTGGTCATGCCTTAGAGTTGTCCTAGGCAAGGGGTGAGGGACCAGAGGCATTTATGCTCCTACATCTGTCAATCATTAACTAAGAACTGCTCTCACTTTTGGAGGGTGAAGTGGGGTAGGAAGGCTCTATTCTCCAGCCTCCAGTGGGTTCCAATAACCCAAGGGCAGCCATTCTGAAGAGTCAGGCTGCTGAACCCTGAAAGCCTCTGCAGCAGACGCCCTCCTGGTACCTTCAAGTGATACTCAGGATTGCGTCCTTTAGTTCATCTTGCTCCTTAAGTTCGTCACGTAGAATCAATGATGGGGTCTTAACCTCCTCAGCCTTTGGGAATTTTTATTCTAAATGAGAATTGAAGATATGAAGGTGTCAACTAGAGTAAAGCAGGCACAGATTCAGATATTTGGCTGCCGGGTTTTCCTTTCTGCCTCTCAGGGAATATCAGTTTCCAGTAAGGAAACAGACTTTAAAAAAAATCGAAGCAGCATATATTCCAAGTAGCAATCAAAAGGAAAGTAGCAGTGGGATAAATGTTCTAAGCCTTATATCTAATTACCGAGCATACCACATCATGGTTGTTATTTTTTCACACAAGTGTAATCCATCTGTACATCTAGTAATAGCAGGATTTGTTGGTGTCGCCCAGATGCTACTTCATTGGCCAACTCGTAAGTCTAATTGGAAGCGTGAGGAAAGGGGGAAGGGAGAGGAAGGGGGTGTGGAGAGAGGCCAAGGGCCAACAGCTGGTATTGCAACAGCTGGTATTGCAACTGTATAGATAAATTATTTCTCTGTGCTGAGCAGAAGGGAAAGTGAGATGGGGCGTGGAGGAGGAGGGGGAAGACAAAGTTAGACTCACTGAAAGCTGCCCTTGCTCCAAACTGAGGAGACTGTCTCAGTGAGGGTGATCGTGGAAACAGCCATGTTCACTGAGCCTTCACTGTGCACCAAGCTCTGTTCTGGTCTCTTTTTCTTGAATTAACCCATTAAGCCTCATGGGGATGCTGTAAGTGAGGGAACCAAGGAACTTGCTCGAAGTCGCCAGCTTGTCAGTATTAGGGCTGGGGCTTTGGGAGGCTGAGATGAGTGGATTGCCTGAGCTTGCGGGTTCAAGACCCGCCTGGGCAACTTGGTGAGACCTCATCTCTACAATAAATCAAAAATTAGCCAGGAGTGGTAGCGCGCATCTGTAGTTCCAGCTACTTGGAAGGCTGAGGCGGAAGGATCGCCGGAGCCCAGCAGGTCGAGGCTGCGGTGGTCGGGAGCGGCCACTGCACTCTAGTCCCAGTGACAGAGTGAGACTCCAACTCAAAAAAAAAAAAAAAAAAAAAAAAAAAAAAATTAGGGCTGGGATTTGAATGTAGGCCTACTGGTTCCTGGGTCTGACCACATTGTCAACTCTGGGTGCTTAGCTGTGTTCAGTAACTGCCTGTTAAGTATGAAATTCTTTGGTCTAAATTACATAATTCATCCTCTGAGTAGATCTTAGCTTTCTTTTAAAAAAAAGATGTTTGCCTGTAATCCCGTACCTTTGGGAGGGTGGGGTGAGTGGATTGTCTGAGCCCACGGGTTCGAGACCCACCTGGGCAACTTGGCAATACCTCATCTCTACAATAAATAAAAAACTAGCCTGGCATGGTAGTACGCTCCTGTAGTTCCAGCTACTTGGAAGGCTGAGGCGGAAGGATCGTCGGAGGCTGCGGGGGCCGGGAGCGGCCACTACACTCTAGTCTGGGCGACAGAGTGAGACTCCAACTCAAAAAAAAAAAAAAAAAAAAGAGATGTTTAATTATTTTGTGATTACCAATATATGTGAAAAGGTTAAAGTTACAGCATCACAGATAAAACTTCACAGAAAATACTGAAGTCATGGTTTTGTTTGGCCAGCACTCCTAAATTGTGATCCCTATTACTTACTCCCATTGATATCCTTTAGTGTGTGTCATTTCAGATCTTTAGAAATACATTTAGATGCATATATATATATATATATATATATATATATATATTCTTTGAATATATGGTAGTGTTTGTAGTTTTCATCTTAACATAAAACATATTTATTATATGACAAAGTAGTTCAAAGCCTCCCAAACGTTCTCAATTTGTGGCTTTCTTAATACCTTAACAATTATTTCATAGTATCCATATAGACCAAGAGAAAATCTAACAGTTCTATCTAATAAGAGTTAGATCCAAACAAAAAGTATTTATGACCTAAAAACTTAGTAGCCATTTGTCTTACTCTGTCACCAAGGCTAGAGTGCGGTGGCACGATCACAGCTCTCTGCAGCCTTGACCTTCTGGGCTTTGATGATCCTTTTACCTCAGCCTCCCAAATAGCTGGGGCTACAGGTATGTGCCACCATGCCTGGCTAATTTTTTATTTTTTGTAGAGACGCGGTCTCACTATGTGGCCTAGGCTGGTCTTGAACTCCTGGGCTCAAGCAATCCTCCCACCTCGACCTCACAAAAGCTGGGATTACAGGCATGAACCACCATACCTGGCCTTATTTAAAACATTATACACATGCGGTGCAAGAAAAATAGCATTTTCAGCTCATCCTTATACAACCACAATTGCTTAATAATGGGAGGTATGTGCCTATTGGAAACCGCCACACTCATTACCTGTTCTGAACCTATTTTTTGAATGGTACTTTTAGAAAATGGTACTCACCTTTGCAAAAAAAAGAAAGAAAATTGACATAAAAAGGCGTATAGCATAATCTTATCTTGGAACTGTGTACTCCCTTGAGGTCGTAGTTCAGTGCTGGCATATGTCTACTATGGCTGTATATCTCTGGGGTGATTCAGAGTATAATTTGGGAACTAATTGCAGCCATAGTTATACATTTTGTAGTTCATTTTTTTCATCCCACAATGTACCTTAGAGATATGTCCATGTTACACATAGCAATGTACCTCATATAAAGCACTGCTGCAGAATCATCCATAATATGTACAGACCACAAGTTTTTTTGCCCATTTTCCCTGATGGCGACCATTAAAGTTATTTCTAATACCTATATAGAACACTGAAGTGAAAGCCCTTATTATGTGCCCTTTGTTCACATGAATGAACGAGAGAGTAAAGAAATTGCTGGGTCATATGCCAATCGGGTCTCTCATTCTCTCTCTCTCTTTTTTGTTTTGTTTTAGTAAATACTAGCAAATTGAGCCTGGCCCTCTGTGAAGAAAGGATTTTCTATAATCCTTGAAACACCATTATTTTGGCTTATTTTTCCTAGGGCTCTCTACTCTATGGCTATCGCGTTGGGGAAGAATAGCTGTCTCGGAAAAGTATGTACTGATCACACTGTAGAAGTAGGTAGCTGAGATACACAGGGCCTGAAAAGCAAAGGCTGGATGTGAATAGGCCAAGAGCAGATAGATAGTGGGAACTGATCAGAAAATGTAAGGTGTATTTCCTAGGACAATGAGGAAGAAAGTTCATATAGAGTAAATAATTATTTAGGACACAGATGGCAAATACTTTGCAGACATGCCTTAAATGTTCCATGCTCCAATCTATAGTGGCAGAAAGACACAGACAATCTATAGTGGCATGGCAGACATAGACAATCTACAGTGGAAGACAGACATAACCAATCTCTAGTGGCATGGTAGACATAGTCAATCTATAGTGGAAGACAGACATAGCCAATCTCTAATGGCATGGCAGTCATAGCCAATCCATCATGGCACTCATTCTTCCTGAACCATCACCTGGTCTTAGAAGCCTCCTCGCAGTCCTGAGGTGGGCACACAAAATGAAACTTACTTGTCATCTCTGGAGCCAGAAATAAGTTGGAGAGACAGGCTGAAATTAAGCAGGGAAGGGCTAAGAAATCAAACAATGCCAAGCAGGGAAAATTTGGAAAGCATATTTATATTTTAGACTTTATTGGCAAAATGACTGGTGATTATCCTCTGTGAAACAATAGCAATAGGTATTGATTTATAGCTGCTGGGGCTTTTTTTTTCTTGCCTTTGTTCTAAATTATTCTATTAATATTTCTAGAAAAGTAATTTAATCACCAGATGCCTCTTATTATTCTCCTCCATGAAGCCCATATATCTAAAGATATGGTCTACCAGTTAAACTGTACTTATGAAGCAACAACTGCAGCATCAGAAGACAAGCATTGACTGAATATTTTCACATGCCAGGGACTGTGTGTATTATATTTATTAACCTTTAAATCTTCACAACAGACCTATGATGCGGGTACAAATACTCTTCCCATTTTATGGTTGTGCAAACTGAGGCACTGAGTTTAAGCATCTTGTACAAGATGATATAACTAGTAAGTGATATACTCAATTTGTTTTCGCACTACTATAACTATGCAACTTCTGATTAGAAGGAGAAAACGAAGGTTCCCAAAGAGTTGATAATAATTTTGCCCATAACAAAGAACCTTCCTGTTTCAGCTTGTCTATGCAGCCTGATCTGGGTAAATGTTTGTTTTTTTAAATTAGAATTTCCATGGTGTTGAAACAGTCAAAAGTTTCCTATTATTTTTTTGTTTAAATTTTTAATTTTAAGATGTGAGGTACAATTTAGGGTTAAGTATACAAATGTTCATTACAGCTAACCTTGTTGATGAGGCGTCTCCCCCCACTTCCCTGGCAGTTTCCCACTACTGCCAATCCTGCTCCCACCCTCACTTGGTAGTTTCTCACTACTGCCAATCCCTTTCTTATAGTATTATGATAATTGTTCAAGCTCTGCTTATGAGTGAGAACATGTGGTACTCAGTTCTTTGTTTCTGTGAAAGATCACTCAGTATTATAGACTCTAAATCCATCCAAGTTGCTGTGAAGTTCATAATTTTGTCCTTTTTATGGCTGTGTAATATTCCATCATGTACATGTATCACATTTTTTCTTATCCAGTCCTCTTTGGATGGGCAGCACGGTCGGTTTCATGTTTTTGCTATTGTGAATAATACTGCAATAAACAAGCATGTGTAGGTATCTTTTTCACAGAGTGATTTGAGTTCCTCCAGGTATATTCCCAGTAGGGGGATTGTGGAGTCATATGGAAGGTCAATTTTTAGATCCTTTAGGAATCACCACACTGTTTTCCACAGAGGCTGTACTAGTTTACACTCCCACCAACACTGAAGAAGTGTTCCCTTTTCCCTGCATCCTTTCTGACATCTGTTGTTTTTTGAGTTATTGATGATGGCCATCCTGACTGGAGTTAAGTGGTATCTCAGTGTAGTTTTAATTTGCATTTCTTTGATGACTAGTGAGGCTGAGCATTTTTTCATGTACCTATTGGCTGCTTATATGTCTTCTTTTGAGAAATGTCTGTTTATATCTTCTGCCCACTTTGTAATGGGGCTGTTTTTTTTTTCTTTTCGGCACGTTTGAGATCCTTGTAGATCCTAGATGTTAGGCCTTTGTCAGTTATACAGTTGGCAAATATTTTTTCCCAGTCTGTGGGCTTTCTTTCTGCTCTCTCAATGGTTTCTTTGGCTTTGCAAAAGCTTGTCAGTTTGATAAAGTCCCACTTGTCAATCTTATCTCTTATGGTATGGGCACTTGGGGTTTTGTTCAGGTTGCCGGTTCCAACTTCCATAAGGGTGTCTCCTGAATTTTCTAAGGTTCTTATAGTTCGAGGTTTTATGTTTAGGTCTTTGATCCATTTAGAGTTGATTTTTGTGTATAGTGATAGGTAAGGGTCTTGTTTTAATCTTCTGCATGTGGTCAGCCAGTTTTCCCAGCACCGTTTACTGAATGGGTTCTCCTCTCAGTGGTTAGTGGTGGTGGCTTTGTCGAAGATGAGTTGTTTGAGAAATTGAGGTTTCGATTCTGGAATCTCTATCATGTTCCATTGATCTATATGCCTGTTCTTGTACCAACGGTACAAGGCGGTTTGATTATTGTAGCTTTAAAAGTCTAGGAGTGCGATACCTCCCACTTTAAAAAAAATTTTTTTATTTTATGAGGATCGTTTTGGCTATTAGAGGTCGTTTATGTTTCCATATGAATTCCTGATTGTTGTTTCCAGGTCTGCTGCTGGCAATTTAATGGGTATTGCTTTTGGTAGGATGGACATCTTAACAATGTTGATTCTTCCAGTCCATGAGCACGGAATATTCTTCCATTTGTTTGTGTCATCTTTGATTTCTTTGAGCAATGTTTTGTAGTTTTTGTTGTAAAGGTCTTTCACTTCTCTGGTGAGGAGGGTACTGAGATACTTCCCTTTTTTGTGGCTCTATTGTGAATGAGATTGTGCTTTTTATTTGAGTTTCTGTTTGTTTTTATTGTTGGTATATAGGAATGTGACTGTCTTTTGCACATTTATTTTATACCCTGAGACTTTGCCAAAGTCCTTTCTCAGTGCAAGGAGGTTTTAGACAGATTCTCTTGGGTTTTCGAGGTATAGAATCATGTCATCTGCAAAGAGGGGTAACTTGACTTCCCTTTTTCCTATTTGGATACCCCTGAATTCCTGCTCGTGTCTGATTGCTCTAGCTAGGACTTCCAATACTATGTTGAAAAGGAGGGGTGAGAGTGGGCATCCTTGTCTTTTTCTGATTTTCATGGGAAATGGTTCCAATTTCTGTTTGTTTAGCAGTATGTTGGCTGTGAGTTTCTCATGGATGGCTCTTACTATTTTGAGGTATATTACATCTATGCCTGGATGTTCAAGGGTTTTTTTTTTTTTCAAGAAGGGTGCTAAATTTTATTGAAACTTTTTCTGTGTCTAATTAAATAATCATGGGATTTTTGTCTTTACATCTGTGATGTGTTTAATTACGTTCATGATCTTGCAGATGTTGAACCAGTCCTGCATCCCAGGGATGAAACCTACCTGGTCATGGTGGATGATTTTTGAGATGTGTTGTTGGATCCAGTTTGCTGGAATCTTGTTGAGAAAGTTAGCATCTATGTTCATCAAGGATATTGGCCTGTAGTTCTCTTTTTTTGTTGGGTCTTTACCTGGTTTAGGTATCTATGTGATGTTAGCTTCATAAAATGATTTGGGAAGAGTTCCATCTTTCTTGCTTGCCTGAAATACTTTCAATAGGATTGGTATCAGCTCCTCCTTTTACGTTTTGTAGAATTCTGCTGGAAAGCCATCTAATCTAGGACTTTTTTTTTTGTGGGTAATTTTCTTACCTATTTTTGTTTTTAATGACTACAAAGATCTGACATTCTAGATTGGAAACTACTGATTTGATCACTCAATCATTCAGTTCCTGAGAAAATAAAGAATGTTAATTTTGAAGAATGTGCAGTTTAGAGCAAAGTGATCAGCCAGGAGGCCATATACCTGTGAGACTAAGAGTCCACACACTGGAATCCCACTGCATGGCTCGCTTCACCGTTTAGCAGCTGAATGATCTCAGGCAAATTGTTTAACATCCTGAGTTCCAGATTTTTCTTTTTTTTTTTTTTTTTTTTTTTGAGTTGGAGTCTCACTCTGTCACCCAGACTGGAGGGCAGTGGCCGCGTGCGGCCACTGCAGCCTTGACCTGCTGGGCTCCGGCGATCCTTCCGCCTCAGCCTTCCTAGTAGCTGGAATTACAGGCATGCGCTACCACGCCCGGCTCATTTTTTGATTTATCGTAGAGATGAGGTCTCGCCAAGTTGCCCAGGCGGGTCTCGAACCCGCGGGCTCAGGCAATCCACTCACCTCAGCCTCCCAAAGCGTGGGATTACAGGCTGAGCCACCGAGCCCGGCGTAGGTTTTTCATTTATGAATGGAATGTAAGTAAGGACTACAAAAGATAGGACGTAGATGTCCTTGAATGGCACTTGGCACTTAGTAAGCACTCGACGAATGCTAGCTCTTAGTTGCTTTATGGTTATACACTTACATGAAAGAATTGGGGTAATAGTGAACCTGAGACTCACTGGATGACACAAAGGAGAGAGTGTGAGAGCTCAACAGGTGGTAAGTTTGCTCTCTTCTTTCCTGTCCAGCATCAAGCACGTGGGGTTCCCCAGGAGGAAGGGCTCCCTGACCTCATGATGGATACCCGATGGCATTCCCTCTTACCATCTTTATAAACTGCAGGTGTAGAAAGTGACTCTTCCTGACGTTCCCAGAGCAGCTTCAGGGACTTTGCTTTTAGTGATCTCAAAATCTCTCAGCATGTTGAAGTGACCTTTGACTGTGCTGTGAAGAGAACCAGCCACCAGAACCTGCATGGTGTCTGCTTCAAATGCCTGTCAGTAACATGGTTCTGAGCTCCCTAGGTCTTTTGGCTTCTTTGCTTTGTGATGAAGCTGATATTTCTTCTTGATGCCCTCAGGCCTCTGACAATAAGATAACTTCAAATCTTGTGTTTCTCCCTACTGTAAAAGAAGAATTGCCTTTGTGTGAGGGGGCTAATGCTGCCTTGGTCCAAGATTCATCTAAAAGGAGTCTGGCCGAAAAGGAGAACTGGGTGCTGATGCTCTCTTGGACTGGGCTTCTTTTGGGTCATGGATGTCAAGTGCTCAATGTTTTTAGCCATCTGTGTCTTCCCCAGAGCGATGGAACTCAAAGAGTCACCTAGGAGTCAACTGGAGCTACTAGAATATCCTATTTAAGTGCATGTTCTCTCCCTTGTCCTTCTCGCCTAGCAACTATATGACTCAAATATTACTCAGAAATGTTAACTCTCTGTAATTTATACCCTCATCTGTGTTATGGCTATTGCTGAGGTGTTTATGTTGGTTTTCAGAGGGTGGAACACTGAAGAATAACTATGGATACTGAGGCTGGACTTTGGAATTCCTTTTAGTTATTAAGTGTGGATTGTATGATCTAGCAATTTGATCCCTGATCTTTGCTTTTTTTCTCTCTCCAGCACTGGCTTGAACCTAACAAGTCCATCTCCAAGCAAATGAAATGTAAGTGTTAAAAGGCTTTACTCTTGCTAAAAAATGTCCAGAGATAGATTTTGTTTCCTGGCAGTTTCTCCTGCCTGGGGGGAAAAATGGATAGAGTTGAACATGGATGGGAAAATGGGGGCTTCTGACTCCTCAGTGGGGTTTTGTATCTTTTCCCCTCTTTTTCTCTGACTCTAGTCCCCCCCGGTAGTCACTATTTTTCTCTTCTCCTGGTCCTCTCCCCGTCCCTACCATTTTGTCTTCATATTTCATATTTGAACAGGGGCTTTGGTATTGAATAGTTAAATATCCCTTAAATATACTCACCAGATACCTGGTTCCTTTGGACTGTGGGTTGCTGGTCAGTGATTCAGGGTGGGAGGGATACAGTCTTGAGAGAATAGGAAAGGCAAGTGTGTTTGGAAACTATAATCTTACCAATAACTTTACTAAAGATTGTATTATCCTTTCCTACCTCTCAAACTCCCTAAAATAAAGCACAAACATTTTTTTTCTGTGTAATTGTTTTAAAGCTCTGGTGAACTTAACAAAGCAAAGCAAAACAAAACAAAACAAAATGAATGAGCGCTTGGAGAAGTCAGCTTGGGTGACAACATCTCTCTAGAACTCATGGTCATCTACCTGGGGCTCTGTGGGGAGGATATTGACTGGTAGTGCTGGGTGACATGATGTTTTGTTCTGGTCACCCATGCTAGGCTGTAGCCCATCTGCTTTTCTTTATTGTTTGGAGTTGAACTTCTGAAATACACCTCAGAAATTCACCGCCTGCCCCCAATCCATTTATCCCATCACGTCCACTTTCCCAGGACTCTGAGATGTAGGCGATAAATCAGATTCTCATCAGAGATCAGGTTAGTGCATATTATGTCACTTGCCATCATTCAAGGGATTCTTTTCTTTCTCAAATATGAAGAAATTATTCTGGGCCGGGTTTCAGGTGGGAGAAGGAAGAAACTAAATATGTTCTACAAACTAGCAATCAACCTATCTATTCTTCAGTTTTCTTCTTTTTCGTTCTTTCCCCCCTTTTTCTTCTCTTTTCTTCCCTTCCTGTTCCTCTTTCCTTCTATCTTTCTTTTGTTGCTCCCTCTCTCTCCCATCCTTCAAGGGCAAACTCTGGCCAGTGCAGGAAAGGTGTGTTAGGATGAACATAGGTGCAGCAGTGGATGTCTGAGAGGCCAGGCTTTTGGGGTGAGGCTGGAACAGAGTTGGGCATATATCCAAGTAGAAGCAGTGTGACTGAGGTCCCAGGAGCCTCCATATAGTTTAATATGCTAGAAAATGGGAATGAGCTAATGTGTCTGAGAAACAATCACCAATGCTTAGCTTTTGTCTCTTAACTGCCAAATGTTGTTATTTTTATTTATGCGCTTAAAAGTATTTAGACCGTTTTCTAGTACATTAAATGGTTCTTTGACTTTGGTTGTTAAAGATCATATATTCTTTTTCTTTTCTTTTTTTTTTTAGTTGGAGTCTCACTCATCGTCCAGGCTGGAGTGCAGTGGCACGCTCCCGGCCACCCGAGCGTCGACCTGCTGGGCTCCGGTGATTCGTCCACCTTAGCCTTCCAAATAACTGGAACTATAGGAGCACACTACCACATCTGGCTAATTTTTTATTTATTGTAGAGACGAGGTCTTGCCAAGTTGCCCGGGCTGGTCTTGAGCCCGCAAGCTCAGGCAATCCACTTGCCTCGGCCGCCCAAAGTGCTGGGGTTACAGGTTGAGCCCCCGAGCCCGACCCATACAATCTTTTTCTTAGCCTGTGCACATTTTTAGAAATATAAATTTATCTTGAAAAGTATTTAAACACTTAATAGAGGAAAATATTTAAACTTTGGGAGAGATTTCAAACTTGTGAGGAATTTGCTGTTTAAGAATGTTGTCTCGGCTGGGCGTGGTGGCTCACACCTGTAATCCCAGGTGGCTCACACCTGTAATCCCAGCACTTGGTGAGGCTGAGGTGGAAGCATTGCTTGAGCCCAGGAGTTCTGACACCAGCCTGGGCAACAAAGCAAGACTTTGTCTCTACAAAAAATAAAAATTAGCTGGATGTGGTGGTGCACGCCTGTAGTCCTAGTTACTCGGGAGGCTGAGACAGAAGGGTTGCCTGAGCCCAGGAGGTTGAGGCTATAGTGAGCCATGACCTTACTGCTGCACTCCAGCCTGGGTGACGGTAAGATTCTGACACACACACACACACACACACACACACGTGTGTGTGCACACACAGAATATTGTCTCTATAATACAGCAAATCTGAACAACTAGAAATGTATAATGTTTTATAAAAATGGTTTACAGTTTAACATTTGACTACTAGCCAATTTTAATTTAATGACAAATGGAATCTGAATCTAGAAAAAAGAATTATGTAAAATTCAATTTCTAAACCAAACAGGTTGGCTTACTGATTCTAGGAGCTGGCATGTGTCTTACACACCACCCAGACCCCTGCTACATTGCTGCAGACAATAGTGAGAAAAAATTTCCGTAATTTTCTTAAGATCACAAAGCTAGTTATGTTGTTTTTGAGGATGATGTCTTTCAGTATTAACAATTTCTGAGTTCTTGAAGATATGTCCTAGAAATATAAATGCTACTGTACATTAGAAAATAGCTAAAAGCAGGACTTTATATTATTAATCCAGAGGAACTGAGTCTAACCTCTGGAATTCATCCATGAATTTATCAAAAGGATCTGGTCACAGAGGCCAGGCAGCTTCATCCTTTGATACTTATTACCCTTATGGCTGCATAATTCCTAGGAGGAACTGTTTCTTGCTCACAGGGGATAATGCACACTTAGTTGCATTTTTTGCTCTGACACTATTAAAATCCTTTTGACTATGTGTGTTTCCAGTAATGGTATTTTACAGACTTGGCTGAAAGTCGGCTGTCCCAATTCATAAACCCTGTACAAAGGCATTAGTATGTCTCACTACTTTTTAAAAAATATCATGTTTGTGGTATTTCAAATAGTTCAGAAAAGGCTTAAAATGAAGACCAAAATGATTTCCTTTCTTCTCTCCCTCACTCCAGAGAGATAACTATTGCTGGCAGTATTTTATGTATTCTTCTGGAAATTTTGTGTATGTGTATGATCCCCCAGCATATATAAGGCCTTTTGTAAACAGCAGTGAGATCAATTTCCATATATTGTTCTTCACCTTGCTATTTTAAAAAATTAATTTAAAAAATTTTTTGAATATCAGTAATTGATGATTGGCCTCATTTTAAAAATGATTTTCTGATAGTTAATTGTGTGCATGTGTGTAATTTATTTACTAATAGATATCAAGGTTGTTTCTAGTGTTTTGCTATTAGAAATTATGCTGCAATAAATATATTTGTAAAAATTCTTACATCTTGTGAAATTGTCTTTACTAGAAATTCCTAGAAATGAAATCATTGGGTCAGAAAGTATACATATTTTAACTCTCCTTGTGATAAATATCCATTCAAGGAGCTTGAAGCAATTTACTCTCACAAATATTACCTGAGAATTCTTGTTTCCACAAAATCTTGTTGAAATAGATATAATTAAACTCATTTTTCTGGTGAATTCAAGCTAATGAAGGAAAATAAATATTTGTTTAATTGAAAAACTAATTAATTAGATGGTTATTTACTTTGGTATGCATTTTAAAATTGGGATTCTTCTAAAATCAACGTCTTATTTCTCCTCTGAGCTTAGGAGAAACACTAAATTTTTTGTTAAATTTACATGTGGCAGAATTGACTTTATTTTGGTGTGCAGTTCTATGAGTTTTGACACATATAGATTTTTATGACTACCATAATAGTTGGAATACAGAACAGTATCCTCATTTTCATCACACCAAAAACCTCCCTTGTGTTTCCCCTTTATAATGACATTAACCTCCCCAACCACTAGAAACCACTGAATTGCTCTATATCAGTATAATTTTGTCTTTTGAGAATGTCGTATAAATGGAATCATACAGTGTGTGATCTTTGAGACTGGCTTTTTAACTCAGCGTAATGACTCTGAGATTCATCCTTGTTGCTGTGTTTATCAACACACAAAACAAAAAAGACCATAAAGCTTGTCTTTGAAAAGATCAAGAAAATTGATGAACTAGCAAGATTGAAGAGAAAAAAATTGAGAAAACACAAATTATAAATATCAAAAATGAAAGAGGGGACATTACTACAGACCCCACAGAACAACTCTAAGCATGCAAGGTTGACAGCTTAGGTGAAATGAACCTCTTCCTCAGAAACCATGACTTACTGAAATTCACCCAATATAAAATATAAAACTTGAGTAGTTTTATAACTATTAAAGAAATTAAGTTAAAAGCCTTCCAAAGGAGAAATCTCTAGTTCCCTTACTGTTGCTGCTGTTGCTACCAGAACCCCTTTCCTGCTCCCTGAGCTTTAACTAGGAGCCTTTCCTGGAGTTTTCTCTGTCTGAGCTGATGCCCATTTCCAGGTGTCTCTCAGGTCCTGGCCAGGAGATACTGGGAGGACAAACATGGTCAACTCACCACTGGTTTGGTGGTCCTTTGAATTCTCTTTTTTCCCCCCAATCTGTCTGTAACTGTTTACTTTTCAGAGCCCTCAAATGACTACTGAATGTATTCTGTCCAGAGTTTATAGTGACATTTAGTGAGAGAGACAGGGTGCGGTATAGTTAGTCCTTCCTACCTGGAACTGGAACCTTAGAATCAAACTTCTAAACATTCCTTATCTATTAAGTAAAAATGTAGGTGAGCTACATGATTGTCCAGGCAGTGTTGAGGGAACATCTTTTTCATTTCTCTGTACCATTGCGTGTCCCAGTGTGGACTGAGATACAAACGTGGACTGAGCTGTTGGTACTTTCTTTTCAAGAATACTCAGATAGCAGATTGCCTGCTAACAAAGTGTTAATTGAAGTAACATATTTTTGAGTGTTTGGTTTTCAGAGTCTTTGCATTTCATGAAGAAATGTTGCTCTGCAACATAGCAGTGACTCTTCTCAATTAGAGCTTTTATCCTTGACACTATAAATGTGGAGTGTGGCCTGGTGTGTATACATGTAGTGATCACATCAAGAGGACAGATATTGTATGTTCCATAAGATGTGTGTAGCTACACAGATTGTACTAGCATGAAAAGATTTTGAAAAGTTCCACACTGTGACACAGATGTTCAGAGATGCAACATTATTTTCCTGTGACTGAATCCAACTTATTTGTGACTCCCTTTTTCCCCTAAGGGCAAAAATTTAATCTTGGTAATCTTTCTTAAAAGTTTATCTTCAGGATAACTTGGTATCTGCTAGTTTAGAATGTGATCTCTTTCAGAACATTACTCAGTCTATTCAAAATTCACATCTACTCACTTGAAAGTGAGTACTCCATATTGGGGTATTTTTCACCCATCAGGAACTTTCCTCCTTTTCCCCACCCCAAAGTGGCATCATGAGGCAAAAGAAGCTTATGTGCCATTATGGTAGTGAGGGTGACCTCGTTCCTGTGCACAGTCTACGTCAGCGTGTCTTGTGTGACTTGGCCTTTGATTGTTGGCCTCTTCTCTCTACTACATCCTCTCTGGGTGTAACTGGTCCCATCTGGCCTCTGAGCATGTGCTGGCATGTGCTGTTGAGGCCCGTGGTTCCTGCCATGGTCTTAGGGTGCAAGTCTCTAGATGCTGCCCTCTTGCATTGGCACTTTGCACATCTGTATTTGTATTTTGGGACAGACCAAAACTGTTCACCCTTGAGGAAAGTTTTGCACATGATCTAAGGTGTCTTCTCTGCCCAAACATACCATGTTGCATTTTTCCAGTGTTCCCAGGGTTCCACACAGAGTGTTTCCCTTCAACTATCCTGGGATTTCTTTTGTCTTGCCCCAACACCTCACTCCCTGCCAGTCAAGCCGAGGGTGTTGAGTGATGCTGGATTCCTTCTCAGAGGTCCAGATAGTGTCTTAAACTTGGTTTTTTCCTCTCTAAGTCTCTCCAAACTCGCCATCTGCCTTCTCTCCCTACCCCTCACCCATGACTGACAGTGACTTTCTCCTTGGAAACAGGATAAATATCCTAAAACAGTAGCTTTCTTATCACAAGCAGTAATTATATCTCAAACATAAAGGGGGAAAATGCTGTTATTTGCAACAGGAATGACAAGTAAAGATATACATTTCTTACAAATAAAATATAACAAGAAATATGCCAGATCTATATGACTATGACTTTGAGATTCAGTTATGGAGTTACTTTAGGGTAGATTTAAAAAAGAGCTAAAAAATGGAGATTTCTAATGCTTCTGGTTAATATTGTTTAAAAAGGTGATTCTTGGCAAATTAATATACGCATTCAATGCTTTTTAAATTAAAATTTCAGTGAGATTCCTTATGGCACTAAACAATGATCCTAAGGCCCATTTGCAAAATAAAATGCCCCACACTACCTAATAGATGTATAAAAAGAACAGTGATGGGTTCTTGTTCGGTTGGATAGAAAATCAAGGGATGTGAATGTTAGTGGTTAAAGAAAGCCTAGTAATTGGACACATATAATAATTAAGGTAGACCCAAGAATGGAAAAATAATCAGTGGAACAGAACCCCCCCCCGCTGATACATTATTTATGGGAATGTGAGTTATGATAAATGTTGTACTTCATATCAGAGACAAAAAGATTGTATCTTTCTTAAAGGTATAATTTTTGGATAACTGCCTTTCCACTTGGGAAAGAAAGCTAAAGACATGCCTCACACTCTTCATGGGATTAATCCTAGATGTATTTCAAAGCCCATTATACTTAATAATCCATAGAAATTTAGGTAAAAATGTAAGAATATGTTTTATAATCATGGGGCAGCACAGGGCTTCCTAAGAAAATATAAAACTCAGATGCAACAAAGCAAAACATTGACAATTTTGTGCAAAAATTAAACTTTTGAACTAGAATATTTGGGGTGTTCAATGCAGACAGTAGATTCTCAGTAAATGTTCATTGAATGAATGACTATAAAACAAATTCAAACACAGGCAAAAATAATAAGAAGAGTATTTGCCAAATAAATAGCAAGTAGCAGTAAGCAGAACATATAAAGTTTGATGCTACAAACCAACAGATGAACAACTCAGTAGAAAAATGTGCAAAAGACTCAAGGAAGAATTAAAATAAATGGTCGATAAACTGACAAACAGATGCTCAACATCATTGGTAACAAAAGAAATACAAATTAAAATAAGATATTTTTATTTACTGTACTGAGAAAATTGTAACTATTGATAATATCCAGTTGAGGACGAGGTTAACACTTCTGGTGAGAGTGTATTAACAGGGAAAACCATGGAGGGGAATCTGGCTGTACCTTTCAAAATTCAAAATGCTTAAGTCTTTTGATCCTGCAAGTCAATTTCTATAAATCTACCTAAAGAAAATTTATTCACACACAGGTATGTATTATGCAAGGATGTCTATTGCAGCATTGCTTATGACAAGGGAGCAATGAAAAGCCCAGCAATTTTGCCAAAGCTAAATAAATTATGCAGACTATGTACAATTCTTAAAAGGAATGAAGCAGATATATTATTACCATGGAAAGATTTATTCGATATATTGTTGAGTTAAAACAGCAGATACAGGCTTGGAGTGATGGCTCACGCCTAAAATCTCAGCATTTTTGGATGCTGAAACAGGAGAATTACTTGAACCCAGGAGTTTGGGACTAGCCTGGGCAACATAGCAAAACCCCATCTCTACACAAAATTAGCCAGGTGTAGTGGCATACGTCTGTAGTCACAGCTACTCAGGAGGCTGAGACAGAAGGATTGCCTGAGCCTAGGAGGTTGAGGTGGTGGTGAGTCGTGATTGTGCCACTGCACTCCAGCCTGGACAACAGAGTAAAAGCCCAACTCAAAAAAATAAAAATAAAAATAAAATAAAGCAGATACAAATACCACATATGGAATGATCTCTTTATATGAGAATACAAGAATATTGTTTACATGACATTATAAGTATACAGAAAAAACGAAAAATAACTGGAAAGATATATACTCAGCTCTGGTTCTCTCTCTGAGTAAGAGAGTGGGAAATGGGGACATGAAGCTTTCCCATTTTATTATATATATATATATATATATATATATACATATATATATATATATATATATATATATATATAGAGAGAGAGAGAGAGAGAGAGAGAGAGAGAGAAAGAGAGTTATGTTTTACTCAGATTTTTTTTTTACATGACAATACATTTATGTATCACTTGGTAACCAAAAAGAGAAAATATGAAGTCTAACAATTAAGTTTGCTAACTTGCCCCTGTGTGCTTATGTTGGCAGCACTGTACAAACAACTTGCTAAGGTTCATAACCTTGGTATAGCAGTGTCTCACAGCTGTGTTCGTGCTGACATGTGGCAGATATCTTGCTGAGTGGAATTCATTATTGTTGCGTGTATTTGTGTGCTGTCATGAGAATGTCAGAGCTTGAATTAGAGCAATGAACAAACATGAAATTTCTTGTTTAACTTGCCAAGAGTGAAAGTGAAATCAGGGACATGTTAGTCCAAGTGTATGGGGATAATGTCATGAAGAAAACGGCAGTGTACAAAGGGATTAAACATTTTTCTGAGGAGAGAGAAAGTGTCACTGATGAAGAGAGGTCAGAACGGCCAATAAAAAGCAGAACTGACGAAAACATTGCAAAAATCCATTGAGTTGTGTGTCAAAATTGTTGGTTGACTATGAGAAGCATAGCAGTCCAAATAAACATCAACAGAGTAACAAGAAAATCTTGGCATGAGAAAGGTGTGTGCAAAGATGGTTCTGAAGGAGCTCACTGATAAACAAAAGCAAAGGAGAGTTGAAGTTTGTTAAGATCTTTTGGCGAGGCAAGATGATGTTTTGGGCCATGTTATCACTGATGATGAAATACGGGTGTACCAATATGACCCTGGAACAAAGTATCAAAGTGCACAATGGAAGTCAACCACAAAAAAATTTCCATCAGTCTAAATTGAGAGTCAAAATGATTTTGCTAACCTTTTTTGATATCAGAGGGATTGTTCATTATGAATTTGTGCCAACTGGACAAGCAGTTAACTAAGTTTACTATTTGGAAGTGCTGAAAAGCTGTGTGAAAAAGTTAGACCCCAAACAACCTGAACTTCTCACCAGCAACTCATGGCTCTTGCATCACGACAATGCACTAGCTCATACAGCACAGTCTCTGAGACAGTTTTTAGCCAGTAAACAAATAACTGTATTGGAACACCGCTTTACTCACCGGATCTGGCGTCTAAAGACTTTTTTCTTTAGCCAAAGATAAAGGAAATATTGAAAGTAAGACATTTTGATGACATTCAGGACATCAAGGGTATTATGATGATGGCTCTGATGGCTCCATTACAGAAAAGGAGTTCCAAAATTGCTTTGACAGGCAGACTAGACACTGGTGTCATTGCATAGTTTTCCAAGGAGAGTACTTCAAAGGTTACTGAAGTGATATTCAGAAACGAGGTATACAGCACTTTTTCCAGGATGATTTGCAAGCTTAATTGTCAGACTTGTATGCAAAAGGAAAGAAAGATTAATGCGAAAATCAAGAAGGAAGGGGAAAGAAAAGCAAAAGAAAGAAAGGAAAAAGGCAGGAGAGAAGGAAGGAAAGAAAGAAAGGAATCAGAGTGCGTAAGTATGAAACATGTATTTTAAAGACGGAGACCTAGATGAAAGAAAGCCTGCTTGCTCTTCTAAACAGACTCTCAGCTTAGTCCTGACTGATGCTTGTATGAAGTCTAATCAGCCTTCATACAAATAAACCAGCAGGATTGTTAAGATCTTATTCTTGTCCTATTTACCAGACCCTGTGCTGCTGCCAAGCACTCTGAAGGGACAGGGATGCTTGGAAATGGCTTCTGCATGCAAATCAGGGTGTGGGGTGGGGATAGGGGGGACTTTCAGCCTCTGCAGAATACATGGGTCTGACTCAGCCATTATAGCAATCCTGAGTCCAGTTGCTGACTGATGTCTATTAAGGCTTCTTCCCAGAAGTTACGGTGGCTCTCCTTGGAAAACCGAGATGGTGTATAGTTCCTGACTCTGAGGGTGATACACTTGGTATTTCATATTTATGTCACATCCTCAGCTTTCCAGCATCCTCCTTGGGGGCTAATCTAGCAAGTAGCTCTTTTGCTCATGAATGACTTTTGTCAGTAGGAGAATATATGTATATGTATATTAGGCTGGTGCAAAAGTAATTGCTGTTTCATTATAAAGGCTCAAATACATCTTTATTAATCAAAATAGGAACCACTGCAATCAATACATTTTTGCCAATGAGAAATAAGTTTGTTTATTCTCGTAGCGTAAAAATATGTGCTTTGGGATTTGATGAACTCTTGGAAAGCATTTTCTGCATGCTGCTGGCTTTGGAAGTGCTTTCCCCACAATAAAAGTAGTTGACTTTCTTGAAGAAGTGGTAGTCGATTGGCAAGAGGTCAGGTGAATACGGCAGGTGAGGCAAAACTTCATAGCCCAATTCGTTCAACTTTTGAAGTCTTGGTTGTGCGACATGTGGTCGGGTGTTGTCGTGGAGAATTGGGCCCTTTCTGTTGACCGATGATGGCTGCAGGCATCGCAGTTTTCAGTGCATCTCATTGATTTGCCGAGCAGACTTCTTGGGTGTAATGGTTTCAGAAAGCTGTAGTGGGTCAGACTGGCTGCAGACCACCAGACAGTGACCACGACCTTTTTGGGGTGCAAGTTTGGCTTTGGGAAGTGCTTTGGAGCTTCTTTTCGGTCCAACCACTGAACTAGTCATCGTCGGTTGTCATATACAATCCGCTTTTTATCCCACGTCACAATCCGATTGAGAAATGGTTCGTTGTTTTTGCGTAGAAAAAGAGAAAACACTTCGAGATGATGATTCTTTTTATTTTTGGTCAACTCATGAGGCACCCACCTATCGAGCTTTCTCACCTTTCCAATTTGCTTCAAATGCCAAAGGACCATAGAATGGTCGAAGTTGAATTCTCGGCAACTTCTCATGTAGCTGTAAGAGGATCAGCTTCAAGGCTTGTTCTCAACTGGTTGTTGTCAACTTCTGTTGGCCGGCCACTAAGCTCCTCATCTTCAAGGCTCTTGTCTCCGTGGCAAAACTTGAACCACCCCTGCCCTGTATGTTCGTTAGCAGTTCCTGGGCAAAATGCGTTGTTGATGCTGCAAGTTGTCTCCACTGCTTTACGACCCATTTTGAACTCAAATAAGAAAATTGCTCAAATATGCATTTTGTCTAACATCATTTCCATAGTCTAAAATAAAACATAAAATAAACAGCAAGTAAAAGGCATTAGCAAAAAAAGTAAAGTGAGAAATGCACATTAAAATGATGTATAACATGGCTACATTTATTTAAGAATGTATTCCAACATCAAATGGCAAATAATAATGCAAAAACCGAAATTACTTTTGCACGAATCTAATATATATTAATATAATATAGCATAATATAATATAATCCAGTATAAGTAATATACTATAATATAATATAGAGAGGCAGAGAGAGACAGAGATAGAGGAAACCAAGATCATCGATTTTGCTCCTGTGTAAGTAATAGAAGGAGAAAAGCCACAGGTGCCATACTGGTCATGAGGCTAGTTGGATGCTTGACTCCCAGCTCCGTTTATTCTTCCAGCTGTTCTTCTAGCTGAGTGTGTTAGTTTCCTAAGGCTGCCATAATAAATTGTCACACATTAGGTGGTGTCAAACAACAGAAATCCATTCTCTCACAATTCTGGAGGCTAGAAGTCTGAAATCAAAGTGTCAGTAGGGCCGTGCTTCCTCTGAAGTCTTTAGGGATGTATTCTCCTTTGCATCTTCTGGTTTCTGGTGGTTTTCTGCAATCCTTGGCCTTCCTTGTCTGTAGATGTGTCGTTCTACTCTCTGCCTTCATCTGTACATGCCACTCCCTGTGTTTCTCTGTGTCTTTGTGTCCAAGTCCCTTTCTCTTTTCTTTCTCTTTCTTTTTAAAAATTAAAACAAAATATTTTTTTGAGACAAATTATTGCTCTGTTGCACAGAGTTGGAGTGTAGTGGTGCGATCATAGCTCACTGCAGCCTCAAACTCCTGGCCTCAGCTTCCCAAAGTGTTGGAATTACAGGCCTGAGCCACCATGCCTGGGGTTCTTGTCCTTTCTCTTATGAAAATACCAGTCAGTGGATTTAGGGACCACCCTAACCTGGGATGACCTCATCATAACTTAATTAATTAAAAAAACTATTTCCAAATAGGGTCATATTCTGAGTTCCAGGTGAGTTTTTTTTTTAGATGTCCCACACTTCTCAACAATTAACTTTACTCTTTTGGTGACCTCCAATGCCTTTTCTTTGTGGCTCATTTTCTCTCTCTTTGTGTATGTTGTTCTTTTGTTTTGCTGAAGTTGATCACATGCTTCTGACAGTGAAGTGTTGTGCATTTTTCTTCTCCAAAGCCCTGTAGTGACAGTCACCCTGTTTCCAGACCTAGGGGCAAGGGCAGCCTATCTCCTTTTTCTCATTCATATACCTACACTTGTCTAATTGTATCCCCAGCATTGCAGAAGATTTCTTTCATTTTTTTTGTCCTCCCTCCCTCCCTTCCTTTCTTACTTCTATCTTTTTGTCTTTTCTTTTTCTTTTTTTTTTTTTGAGTTGAGGTCTCTTTCTGTCACCCAGGCTGGAGTGCAGTGGCATGATAATGGCTCACTGCAGCCTTGACCCCCTGGGCTCAGGCGATGCTTTCTCCTCAACCTTCTGAGTAGCTGAGACTGCAGATGCATGTCATCATGCACGACCAATTTTTAAAAAAATTTTATTTTTATAGAGACGAGGTCTCGCTGTGTTGCCTAGGTGGTCTCAAACTCCTGGACCCAAGCAATCCTCCCACCTCAACCTTCCAAAGTGCTAGGATTACAGATGTGAGCCACTCTGCCTGGCTGTTTGTAAGATTTCTTCACCTGGGCAGTGGCTTAGTACAAGACTATGCATATAAATCGGTCTGCTGAGTGCTTTGTGGTCATCAACTCATGCCATAGCCTTCATGGTCCCTGTCAGGGGTCACGGGCCAAACCTGACTGTATTTGTACTGCCTTTGAGCTAGGAATAGGTTTCACATTTCTAAATGTTTGGAAAACATGAAAGTGATAAATAAAATGAAAATATAAACAAAATAAAATATTTGGTGGCATATGAAGATGACGTGACATTCAGATTTCAGTGTTTTATTGCTATGCCGCCATGCGCATCTGTTTACATGTTGCTAGTGGTTGCTTCTGCACTATAGTAGCTGAAAGGAGTAGGTGAGACAGAGACCTTGAGGCTTCTGATATTGCGATATTTATTCTTTGGCCCTTTACAGAGAAAGTTGCTGATCACTACTCTCTGTAGTTGGTTCCATTATTATTCCCATTTCACTGATGAGGAGCAAGAGACTTTTAAGTTTGGCCATAGCAATTTGTTCTAAGCCACGAGTCTGAAACTAGAAGTGTTGGACAGTCTCTTTCTGCGCTTCTCCTGAACAGGAATAGACAGTCAGAGAACTCAAAGACCAACAAGTATTTCAGAGGCAACTGCTCAGCCTTCCAGCGTCGCCTAAAGAGGGTTTCTAGGATGACTCCAGTCAGTGCATGTGTGTGCGTGGGCACACCCGTGTGTGATAAAAGCACTAGAGAAAACTGTAACAGGAGGAGGAGGAATTAAACACCATTTTAAAAAAAACCCACCTCTGCTTTGGAAGCTGAGGCAACACAGTGGTTATCCTTTCAGTGAGAGTGATGAAGGGATCCTCCCTGTTGATGACGCGGATAGTAACAGTTGTTGTTTAATGAGGATGATCATTTCCAAGAGAGCAGTCGTGAATATAGTCTGCATGCTCTGTGGCTGGCTTATTTGCATCTAGTTGGAAAATGGGTGAGCAGTGCTCTGCCCTTTTGATGCCGAAACAGTGTGTGCTTTTGAGCTGTTTCATTATCGAATGAAGCACGGGTGACTCTATCAGCATCACTGTATGTGACGTGTGCACAACAGAGATATTGGGGTGTCCTCCACAGTCCTCGCTCTAAAGCTTCCCCAGAAAGACATGGGAGGGAGATTGATCATTGGTTTAGGAATAAAACCAATGTATAGAAAAGACCGTGTGCTTCTGATTTCTACTACTTAGGATCTTATGGAAAGCAAGCCTCATATCTACAGTGTGTTAGAAGTCCTGTCTGCAATGCCAAACCCTTTGCTATATTTCTCCAGAGTCTGAAAATCTGGCAAGTTGATCACACTTATTTTTTGTTTTCAAAAGAGTCCCAGAGGAAGGAGGTATGAGGGAGACGCATTCCAGGGATAGGAATTGCCCTGTAACCTGCCAGAGTCACGGACTCTACCCTTGAACTGCTGTTTAAAGAAGATTGGGAGATTTTTCCTAGCTGCAAACTGGAATGTATATGAGAAACATCATGAGTTTTGATGTCTATTCTTGAAATTATGGTTTTTATTTTCCCATGATTTGTCATGATGACTGGAGGAAGACTTCTGCAGTTTAAGAAAAGCTGTTAAGTGATGTTTCTCTCTCAAAAATTTCTATTTGGTTTTAAAGAGGTTTGACTAAAGTTGTTAGTTAAAAATAGTCCTCTTTTTCCCTTTCACCCAGGAGCCTGCTCAATTAATAGCTTCCCATCTCCGACTCCATTTCTGGGCAAGGGCTCAGTGTGGAGATGAAAAATTCTGTCTCTGCTTTATAAACAGCTGTGCCTCTCCCCATGTTCTCAGTGTTAACAAACTACCAGAATGACGCTACCCTGTGATCTGCTGACGTACAAAGGGGCCACTGAGCTGCCCTGAGGAGACACTTGGCCTCCCCAGCCCTTGTCTGGCAGGTATCGGTTGGCTGTGAGCGAGGAGTCCTGCTGTTCTCAGTGCAAGTACATGCTCCTGGCATTTAGAAGTGGGTTTTCCATTTTTTTCTTTCTCTGCTACACGGCGACGTGCTCTGTTTTCAGCACTGGCATGGCTGAGTAGATGTTTTTCAACTGTTGAGTTGAGTTCAGTTTGGTTTTCCCCAACCTCTCCCTCCGATTTCCACTTCCCCCTTTCCTGCTTGTCTTCTGGTGGGAGTTTAGATAATGCCCTGTGTCCACATGCCAGGAGTCCTTTACACTGTCCCCTCTCCAGAACAGAAAGCAGAGAAATTAGGAGGCTTGCTCCAGGTGACTGTTGGAATCCCTTTTAAAACTTAGGGGCTCATGCCCTGGGGGATTGGGGGTTTTCACCACCCTATGTGACCTAGTCGTGGATGCTGAAGCCTGAATACTCCCGTAGACAGGGATCACAGCTTCTCTCCCATTGAGTGGCTATGCTGTCCAGTCTAGTAGAGATGCCCAGTGGCTGTTCATGATGACATTGTTGGGATAGGGCCCAGTGCCCTATCAGACATTTTCATCTGCCGATTCTGCACCAAGTATTCGGCATGGTTAAGTGTCTTCCTTTAGTTCATTGCTCTTTCCCTGTAACTTAAGGATATGAGCACATGGAAGCTGGATTGGGTAGAGACACTTGGCAGCTCGGAGAAGGGGTAGTCATCTCTCTACAAGGGGATTCAGGACCTTGCACATATCCAGGGAGTAGATGGCAGCTGCCAGGTCAAACCCAAGGCTCCTTTCCAGCTGTTGTTCAGCTGGTGTGGATGCACACCAGTGCCCAGATGCTGGGCTTCTGACCCCAAACCAGTGCCACCACATTTGGGGTTAAAGATGCCCTCCATGTCTCCTTGTTTAATAACTTGACATTTTACATGGTGTTTTTCTCTCTATCTTTGGTTTTCTAGAAGGTAGTAGAAAGAATTACACTTCGTGGATTTGATTGGAATGGGGATGGGAAGAAGAATCTAGGTGGGGATCTTCTCTTGCTCCTTAAATCCTCTCTGTGTTATGATTCTCCTAAGCACATATGACCTTCTAATGTCCTGTATATTTCACTCATTTATTTCTAGTTTATACCAGTAAATTGTGTCCTCTGTGAAGATGGGATTTTTGTCTTTTCATAGCTGCTATTATTTGTACGACATCTAAAACTGCCTATTACCTATTAGGTGCTCAATAGATATTTGTTTATTGAATTAATTAGTCCTCTTTCTAGAAGTAGCTATTGCAACCAACTCCAGAGTCTCTGAATTTGTTTTAGATGTTGAAGGCCCTGCACAGAAGCTAAGATATAAGACTAGAAGTTTCCAGAATGTAAATTCTAGGAATGTAAATCCTAGGAATAAATCTAGACTGTGGACCTTTTAGATCTGTATTGTAATTCTATCAGGGGGACCAAGGGAGGAATGTGATGACAGGGCCTGACTGTTCCCCGTGATATCTCCCTTAAAGTTTGAGGTATATCATTCATTCATTCATTTAGCCAGACAGGCAAAGAGTTGATCGTTTATTAATAATTAACTCCGGAGATAAAAAGTTCAACAAGGCATGTAAAACTTACCTTCACAAGTCTTGTCATCCGTAGGTAGATCAACATTTTGGGGGAAATAATTTATCCTTTTAGCCTGTTACAACCTTAGGAAGAAACATTCCTTAGCTTCTCGGCTTTTCCTGTCATGTAATTTTGCAGAAACTTAAGTGAGTTCTTCAAAGAGAAGGTCTCTGCCATGGTGGACTCTCCAGACCTGGGTGATAAGATTGAACTTCTTGTCCCAAGTTCCTGGGGTTACTCCTGGATCACTGCACCAGAACCAAGTGCCACTTCTAACTTGCAGGGAAACTCTTTTTATTTTCTTGGTGACATGGAGCCAATGATGTTGGAGCCAATGATGTTGGATAGATAGGAGGGAAAAGCATAGTAGGGTGTGTATGAGGTAGAAGAAAAGAGAAAATATTGAACTTGAAAAGTTCCCCTTCCTGATTTTCCTGCTGCCAGCTCACATCCTTTCTCTGATAATGGGTTTAGTAGTGAATGTGTCATGAGCACCTTGCATTTATTTCATCTGCGATCAAATCCCAGAAAATGGAGGGGATATATCAGGAACTTAGTGGCTTTTCCTGTGTGACTTAGCCACAGCCTGTATGAAAAGAATTGAGAGTGTGGAACTGGCTCGGTGGTTCAGCCTGTAATCCCGTGCTTTGGGAGACTGAGATGAGTGGATTGCCTGAGCCCGTGGGTTTGAGACCCACCTGGGCAACTTGGCGAGACCTCATCTCTACAATAAATCAAAAAATTAGCTGGGCATGGTATCGCACTCCTGTAGTTCCAGCTGCTTGGAAGGCTGAAGCAGAAGGATTGCTGGAGCCCAGCAGGTCGAGGCCGTGGTGGCCAGGAGTGGCCACTGCACTCCAGTCTGGGTGACAGAGTGAGACTCCAACTCAAAAAAAAAAAAAAAAACAACAAAAAAAGAGTGTGGGTCTATTATAAACCCAGAGTGAATCAGCACTGAGAAGAGGTTATTGAAAGGAGGTGACAATTAAATCTAGAATGAGGCCAACAACTCTGGGGCGCCTTCCTTGAGGAAGCACAAAGCAGAGAAGAAGTACTCAGGGTGGAGGGGTCTGGGGGAGGACATTCAAAACTGTTTCAAATGAGGAGAAGTTAGAAGAAGGTGGGGATCCTTATTTTAGAGAAGGCTCAGAAGAACCATCTGTGTTATCTTCAGATGATGGTAGGTCTCTCCATGTGCAATAAGCACCAGACCTTTCTGGAGCCTCAGGGGTTACAGTGAGGATGACTGGGCAGGACTTCCTACAGAGGTAGTCAAAGAGATCTACCTGGGGAACTGTTCTGGGCCTCACTACCTGGTCCATTAGGATGAAGGTGAGTCCTGATTTGTACCTGATGAGCTCAGACATCTACTGAAGCCAGCTTAGGGCACAGCAAGCTGATATGCAGCCCAGGAAGAAAAGGTCAACTTTAGTTTGGGGCCATTTTCTATGATCCTTCTCTTCCCAGTTTGCCTCCGTTCAGCTGACTTTATTTTTCTGCTTCCTTAAAAATATTTTCGTATACCTGTTGTTCCAACAATTCAACTTTTGAGAATCTTTTTCATAGAAATAAAAATAGAAGGCCTTACTGATCTATGCATAAGACTGTGACTATACATGCATATATATACACACACATTTATATAATTGTTTGGCAAAAATGTGGAAACAATCTGAATGACAATTAAAAGGAAATAATTGAGTAAATTCTGATCTATTTATAACATGAATTATTATGTAGTTACTATAGATGCTTAGCTCTGCATCCACTATCCTAGAGGCATGAGTAGGATATAGAGCTGAGTGAGAAAAGCAAGAAAAATATGGAGAGCATGATCTCATTTTGTTAGAACAAATTAAAAATCTCATGTAATCATGTCAGCATATATTTGTATGAGGATGGAGAAAGTGGTAGAAGAATACGGATTAAGTTGTTGACTTGACGTGGGCTGGAGAGTTTGGGGAGGGATGAGGTAGGATAGGGACCTGAGAGGTAGATGGGGCAAGAATGGAGACAAAGTGAAGGAGAATGAAGGGGGATGCCTCATCTCTCTGTCTGTCTGTCCATGTGTTGACCTCTCGCTCTGTTTTCTATCAATCATCAATTTTTGTATATATATATATATATCTATTCTCATTTATCTGTATGTTATGCATATATGTATGTATGTATCTACCTATTTTCTATCCATCATCTCTATCCATCTACCTATCAATCATATATCTCTATCGTCTATTCATGCTCATTGGTTGTGCTAAAATGTATTAATTTAGAGGACTTTAACAACAGATTTAAAAAAGAAAGAAAATTGTTTTTTCTCACAGGCCAGTCCTATCTTTTACTCTGTTGCTCTTTTCTGATAAGAACTGTCTCAGCCTCTCTATTAAAGACAATCCAGAGGTTTTATAATAAAAATATCTTAGTTTTAATCTGTTAAAGGTGGTCCAGAAAGAAAATTAAAAATAAATCTGGGGAATATGTAAAGATAAAATATTTTGAATCACAGTTGAATTTCTAGATATCATAAAAGATGAATGACTTGAAGATCATCTGTATTTTTCTAAGTTGCTTCTTTGCTCTATAGAAGATATTCATTTTCTCTAGTGCTTCAGGAAAAAAATGTTTCCTTTCTTAAATCTAGGGAACACAAGGTCAGGTTAGGAGCACCCAACTCAGTTAAGAAATTTGCTAGTTCTTTGTAGAAAGAGTTCTAATAGCTGTGTGTGTGTGTGTGTGTGTGTGTGTGTGTGTGTGTGTGTGTGATATCAGTTTTTCTCTTTTGAGATCTCTAGCAAGAGGCTGCTGTGCGTTTGTGTGTGTGTGTGTGTGTGTGTGTGTGATTTGGATGCTTTCTTTTAAATTACTTTTAATAATTGTTTTCCATATTAAATTATTTTCATTATACTTTTATATTTGGTGCTGATGCTTTTTTCTATGCTAATAATTTGTCTATATCCATACTATCTTAGACAGTATAGAGCTAGATGGCAATTTAACCCATGCTTATCATGAAAGAAGGGTTTGAGGATAGTATGCTATTTCATATTCACATTTAGATGTTGACTCAGCCTGATTCCACGTAGTATTACTGATACAAAAGCAAAAGAACAGGCATATTAGATCCATGGAAAGAGTAACACTATCATATTTTAATCTGTTCATTCTATATGTTAACTGAAATATGAATGCGTCTTACTGTGTGTATGCATTTATTAGGGAAATATTGCAAGTAAGTAATGGTCTTTATAATGAAAGGTATTGAAAATCTCGTAGAATCCTATGAGCTGGTCATTGAGTTCTCGACAGTTGGTGCAATTAGAACACTTCAGAATCATGAATCTCAACCAGAATTGCAGTCTACAGAATGCTATTTTGATTCAGACAAACCTGGAAGTTATGGAAATGTTTATTTCCATATAGTTGACTGCCTTATAGCTAGATAATACTAAAAATCTACAAAGTAGGATTTGTGCATGACTGGCTCCATTTAAAAAATCTCGGCTTTCATTCAGAGGCACCATGATTTTGGGAAAACTAGCCATGTGCAGTGACATTTTTCCACCTCACAGGCTAAAAAATTTTTCTTGAGCCCCCAAACCCGAATGGTGCTTATGGGCAGTTTATTTGTCAGTCACATGTGGGTGGAGAGAACTGGAAGAGATAATGTTCTTTGGAGCTGTGACCGGCAGAGAATGAGGCAAATGAACGTGGGCCATGATGTGGAGAGATGTTCTAACTGACGAGGTTGCTTCTATTCTGCATTTGCTCTGAATGTCCTGTCAAGCATTTCTTTTGAGTTTTGTTGCCACTGTCGCTTTGTTTCCTTGGGCATCAAATCTGCTTCTTCCAGAAAGAACTCACCCTGGCCTCCACCCCCCTGGGTTAGTCTGTAAGGCTGCACGGCTGCCTCTCCTGTGTGTGTTTTGAGTCCATGGTCTTTTGCTGCTTTTCTCATGCCTTTTCTTTATGATGTTTCAGCTCATCCACCATACACCATGTGCTTTAGAGTGAAATTCTACCCACATGAACCCTTGAAGATTAAAGAAGAGCTCACAAGGTATTTTCCGTTTGTTTGTATGTTTAACGTGCCCCTTAACCAGTCAGAGCCTCCGAGTCTTGCAGGCTAGACATGCCTCCTGTCTAGAGCAGAACGTCTTGACCATGTAGGCCCTGAACTCAGAGTTTTGACTTGGAATGCTTACTTCTCTTACAGTTAATTGTCTTGAGATTTTTTTTCAACATTTGTCATTGGGAGTGTAATTAACTGCACAAAAAAGCAGTGGTTATAAGGGGATGATGTTCTCCGAAAACATCTGACAGTGGAATGCTAAAAATAAACAGAGGCTGTCTTCAGGACATAGGCAAATTCACAGCTAGTACGGCCCCTGCCCCCCCGCCCAGCTTATCTTTTGGATCTAAGCTTTTCGGGGAGGGAAGAGACCACTTGACAGAATGCACTGTTTGGGACAGGTTTTTCTCTACGTGTAGACTCTTCTCAGCCCAGCTCCAAATTTTCTAGTTACTGGATCTTCTTCTTTCTCATCTCCCTCTGGCAGGGTTACTGGAGGTTTTGCTTCCATGAATATCCTGGGTGAAGTTTGCTGAGCAGAATCCCAGGAGGATGGGAGAAAGAGGGGCTGTGCACTTAGTTCTTGATGAGGCTCTGACTTGGTGACCATAAAAACCACTATGTATAATCATCTCTCAAAATAATCTACTTAGGTGCAGATGCAACAGAAAAGCAAATGTAATTTGCTCTGATCATTGGCAGGGGGACGTTTGGGGTTCTCGGATATTTCACTTCCTTGTTATCCAGAGTCTCTGGTAAAGCTTGACCAGACTGGTACAGAGGTGACTTTGCAAGGGAGCAGATGGTTCTGTTCTCTATTATAAATTTTCCCACAGCTGTTGAGTGAGGTTAGTGCTGGAGATGGGGGGATGGGCAGAGAGGGTGTGCAGGTTTGTGTGTGGAAGGAGGGATAATGGATAATCGGCATTATTTGTTGTGGCTGGTATTTTGCAATCTGACCTGCTTTTTTCTTTTTATTGAGGTAAAATTCACGTGATACAAGTTAATTTCACCATTTTAAAGTGTACAGCTCAGTGGCATTTAGTGCAGTCACAATATTGGGCAACCATCACCACTATCTAGTTCCAGAATGTTTTCATCACCCCAGGAAGAAACCTTGTACCTGATAGCGATCACTCTTCTTTCTCCCTTCCTCCAACCCTTGACAACCATTAGTCTACTTTCTGTCTCTGTGGATTTGCCTATTCTTAACATTTCATAAAAATGGAATCATACAGTATGTAACCTTGTCCTGATTTGGGTTTGAAAATTTTATGTATTTATTTGATAAGCTCTTCTTCACTTGTTACTATCTACCCAGGGGGCAGGGCCTGAATTAGCGAGAGAGAGAGAGAGAGAGAGAGAGAGATCGATTTGTCCTGCCTTCAGAGTGGTAACAGTGTAATTAGAAATATCAAATCAAATACTAATGACTCACTTTGGTCATTTGTTCTCTTTATAATCTTGTCTGGAGGATAAAAATTGAATATGTGTCATGATATAAATTAAGGATGGATATTTTGTTATTGTCAAGAAAAGTCCCATTGAATAGTAAAAGACTCCAAAATTTTGGTTGATAACCCTAGTTTAACACCCTCAATAACATTTGCTAGCATTTTCCTGCCTTTAGCTGAATAGCTCATGTATGAACAATGGAGAATTATGAGCATTTTGATGTTTCCAAAGGAAATTAAGATGACCCATTGCTTTTGTGCAGGTAGAAATGAATTTTTCATAGTCGACACAATCCTTTGAATTCCATAATAATTTAGAAACAGTAGAAGGGTCTGAGTACTTATGGTTTATGTTCTTATCTAGAAGGCATTTAATTTTTCTTGTATAAGTTGTTATTTTATTGTAAGATTAATCTGAAATTTGAGAAGAATTTAATATATAACAAGTAGAGATCATATTCATGGCCATGCTTAGGAGTAGAGAAATGTTAAGAAAAGACAGTTTTAAAAGAGCAAAACAACAAAAATATTCCCCAAGAGAATATTTAAAATCATTTTTCATTCTTTATCTCTCCATTCAGTCTATAGTCCTTTAGATTTCTGAGGCTTTTGTAAATGCTCTATACAATTGAGTGTAACCAAATGTGTATTGACTTTATTTTTTCTTCTTTTCCTTTTTTTTGGGTAAGAACCATCTTTAAATCTGTGTTAGGCAGAAAAGCAATGTTATTAATGGCAGCACAATAATTTGTGCCCCAGGTCCTCTTCTGGTTTTGTTGCTTAATCTTTTCATGCAGGAGTGATGCTAAGAAAATGTGTATTATTTTTTTTTGTGTGGCTAGATTATTAAAAAATGAGCACCCTTGAACGTGAAGCCGTTTGTAAGGCTCAGTGGATTATACTGAATCCACAATAATCCTTGATTATCTCCAGAGATCACTGATATGAGCAAAACCCCAAGCTCTGATGTGAAAGCTGCTTTACTTTTCTCAGGAAGCTTTCACCAAATTGATTCCTGTGTTAAGAGATTAGAACCCAAACCTCTCATTCATCTGCAGTAGTTATCCGAAACTACTTTTCACTATCAAACTCATCAAAAAGTGGAAATGAATGTGCTTATGTTCAATGCATACATTTCAACACGTAGAAAAGAAACCTTATGGTATTTGACCTGGTAGTTTACAGTCCTTCAAAAGAGGGCAAAAGCTTGATCATTTCCAACATTTGTGTGACTTTGGTATTCTGAATGTTCTAGAACCATGGTCCTCAAAGTGAGATGTCTGTGTCAGCCATATCAGCATCACTTGGGAGAGAACTTGTTAGAAATGCAGATTCTTGGTCCCTGCCCCAGACTTACTAAATAAAACTCTCCAGAGGTGGGGCCCAGCAATCTGTATTTTCTTAAGCTCCCCAGGTAATTCTAAAGCATACCAAAATTTGAGAACCACTACTCTAAGACAGTTTGGATTTTCAAAAGCAGTCGTTTCTTTTGGTAGACGGTAAAGTGTACAATTCAGTGGTTTTAGGATGTTCACCAAGTTGTGCTACCACCACCGTGGACTGATTCTAGAACATTTTCATCACTCTTGCAGGAACATTGGTACCCAAGCAGTCATCCTATATACGCCCCTCCCTCCAGTTCCTTGCGACCACTTATCTGTCCGCCTCTGTAGAATGAATTGTCTATTCTGCACGATTCATATAAATGGGATTAAACAGTATGTGGCCACTTGAGTCTGGTTTATTTTTATTTAGCATACTGTTTTCAAGGATCATTCCTGCTGTGGCATCCATCAGTACTTCATTCCTTTTTGTGACTGAACAATATTTCATCGTATGGATATACCACATTTTACTTATTCATTCACCAATTGATGACATTTGGGTTGTCATCACTTTTAGCATTACCAGCACCTAGACCCCTCATCCCAGATTCAGATGTTTTAAGTTGACAGCTTTGCTGAGATAGAATTCATATGCCATACACTTCAACTTTTAGATTGTATACTTTGGTGGTTTTCAGTGTAATTCACACAGTTTAAAAAAATTGACCAAAATATCAGCCACTACAATCTAATATGAAAACATTTTTATGTCCCTCAAAAGAGACCCCTGTACCTGTTGGCAGTCACTCCTCTTCCTCTCTCCTTATCTCGCCTACTCCCAGCCCTCAGCAAACACTGATCTGCTTTCTGTCTCCATATATCTGCTTATTTTGGACATTTCAATGGGCTCATCCGATATGTGGTATTTTGCAAAGGGCTTCTTTTACTTAGCATACCGTTTTCAAAGTTCATCCCTGTTGTAGCATCTATCAGTACTTCATTCCTTTCTATGGCTGGATAATATTCCGTTGTATGGATATGCCACGTTTTACTTATTCATTCACCAATTAGTGGACATTTGGGCTGTCATCACTTTTTAGCTAGGAATAATGCTACTGTGAACACTCATGAGCAAGTTTTGGTGAGGACTCTGATTCTGATTTAATTGGGTCTGGGGTAGGATCCAAGCACCCACAGAACTGGGATTTTTCAAAAGCTCCCCTAGGAGATGCTAGCATGCATTCCGGGTTGAGAACTGCTAGTTTAGAACCTTATTATTCAAAGTGTGGTGTGTGGATCTGCATCACGGTATCACCTGGAACTTATTAGAAATGGGGAGGCCGGGCTCAGTGGCTCAGCTTGTCATCCCAGCACTTTGGGAGGCCAAGGCAAGTGGATTGCCTGAGCCCGTGGATTCCAGACCAGCCCAGACAACTTGGTGAGACCGCATCTCTACAATAAATAAAAATTAGCCCAGTGTGGTAGCACGCACCTGTAGTTCTGGCTACTTGGAAAGCTGAGGTGGAAAGATGGCCAGAGCCCAGCAGGTCGACGCTGGGGTGGCTAAGAGCATGCCACTGCACTCCAGCCTGGGTGACAGAGGGAGACTCCGACTCAAAAAAAAAAAGAAATGGGGAATCTCATGCCCACGCCAGACCTTCTGAATCAGAAGCTGCATTTTAACAAGCACTTCAGGTAATTCCTGTGTGTATTAAAGTGTGAGAGGCATTGGTTTAGGAAGCTACTCTGGGTTCTTACCTGCCATATGTAATGTTATTCCTCTGACAAAATGCACACCAAACTCTGTATAAAAAACTTGTCAGGGACTGCCTCTATCCCCTGCACACAATTCCATATTGAACTAGGGACAGAGAATGTCATTTGAGCCCCCACTGTGTCCCTAGTACTGAGCGCAGTACACAGCATAGAGCAGGGGGTAAGATAAACATGCAATGAAGGAAAAATACCAGTGAGCCATGGAATTCTTCCATATGTCCCATGTCTTTCAGTGAACTAGTGCCCAGGAACAGTGAGCTCTACTGCTCTGGGGTTAACAGCACCTCTGTGACCTTAGCATGTTCATCACCCTCTCTGAGTCTCCATTTCTTTGCCTTAAAAATGGGGATTGTGCATACTTTTCCTCATAAAGTTGAGTAAAGATCAAATTACTCGGACCCTGGAGTGTTAGTCAAGGTTCTCCAGAGAAACAGAACCCATGGCACATACATACATATGCATACACACATCTCTCCAAATGAGATGTATTATAAGGAATTGGCCCATGTGATTATGAAGGCTGAGACATTCCATGATCCCTTGTCATGGACGCTGGAGGCCCTGGAAAACCGATGGTGTCCTTCAAAGGTCTGAGAGCCAGAGAGCCAATGGTGTAGACTCCAATCCACGTCTAAAGGTCAGAGAACCAGGAGCTCTGAAGACAGAAGATCAATGTCCCAGCTCAAGCAGTCAGGTAGAGAGTGAATGCGACCTCAAGTGCCTTTGTGTGCTGTTCAGGCCCTGAATGGGTTGGATGGCGTCCACCCACACTGGGGAGGCCCATCCGCTTTACCTAGTCCACCAGTTCACATGGTGATCTCTGATGGGGCTGGTCAGCCTTCCAGAAACAGCTGCACAGACACACCCAGAAATAATATCTAACCAAATACCTGGGCATCCCGTGGCACAGTCAAGCTGACACATAAAATCAGCCATCACAAGGTAGTAACTGGGGCTGATTGAGTGATCTCCCCTACCCCCCACAACCCAAGAACATAGGAAGAAAAAATGCACTGGTCTCTGGGAGCTAGACTCTAAACTGAGCATGGAAAGAATATACCCCTATCTGTGAAGTCACTTTGGTTAGAAACAAGAGACCCTGGGCCTGAGGCATCAATGAAATAATTAACCTTGAGAAAGACGAGGAACGCCGAAGCGGGCTGGATCAGCGGGGAGGAGCAGAAAAGACAGAAGCAAGATGAGGCTGAACCTGGTCTTGCAAACTGACACGTCCTCAACATCTCCCCCCGACCCCCAGTGTTTTTTGTTTGGTGCTGCAGTGTTTTGGAAAACGATTTGTTGCAACCTCTGAAATTCAAAGAGTTTCCACTTGTGTACCTGGTCTACTACCGGGGGAATACAGGCCACCAGCAGCCCAAACTTTCCTTGCACGCAGCCTGTTCATGTAGTAAATCCTCACTTGTGCCCACAACTCTATGATAAAGACATTTCAATTTAAAAAATGGGGGGCACACTTCATCAACAAGGGTACCTGTATAATGAACATTTGTATACCTAACCCTGAATTGTACCCCACTTCTTTGAAATTAAAAATTAAAAAAAAAATTTTACTTGTAACCCCAATCTCCTTTATTTTCTGGAAAAACTGGACACACCTGGTCTGCTTTTCTAATGGCAATACTGGGCTGAGTGGTGCGGTAGCTGACTCTATCCTAGGGAGCCACTATGTCCCCAGCCTGCTTCGGACCCCTTACACCAACCTGTGTGACTCTCCCATGTCACAGGCTACCATGTGTCTGGCTTCAGTAGGCATCTGAGCATGTGGAGAGGGGAGAAGGCCCCACACAGGTGACAGCTCTAGTTGTGAATGATGGCCTTTCTGACCTCATAATAATGTTTCTTTGAGATTGATTAATGTGCGTCTGTCTGCCCCTGAGAAATGATGGGGTTGGCCTTGTAGCCTGGCTAGGTCTGTTTCTTGAGTCTCCAGGTCAAACAGAACTTGGCCAGTGTGTACCTGAGAAGAGGGTGTTGATGGTGGCTGCTGAGGTTGTCTTCCTGTGGGAGTTCCTGCCAGGAGCAGTGGCCACTTGGGCCCTGTGGCTTTCCTCAGTTCTCTTCAGGGCTCTTTGAAAAGGCTGAGCCTGTCTAGCTTGGGAAGCTGATGAGATCTGCTCAGTAGACACTCCAAATTTGCGGAATTCAGAGGGCCCCTCTCAGCTTTTTTCTGCTTGCTCCATGAGAGCCTTGGCATGTCTAAGCCCCTCCCTGAAGTGGTGGAGGGCTTTGGTGACCCAGGTGGCTAAAGCATGAACAATCCTGCTTCTCCTAGGCTTCAGCCAAAACTCAGAATGATTATTTCTCCTTTTGTATTGCAGGTACCTTTTGTACCTGCAAATTAAAAGAGATATTTTTCACGGTCGGCTGCTGTGCTCCTTTTCTGACGCCGCCTACCTGGGTGCTTGTATCGTTCAAGGTAAGTCTGGTCACAGCTCACTCACTCCCTCCACTCCATCGTAGGCCTCACTTCTCTGCCCATGTTTGTGATCAGAAGCCAGGTATGGCTGGGTACTTGGCAACAGAGCCCCTGCCCACCTTCCTTCCCAAGCTGATGGGGTCCTGGGGAGAGACTGGGCTGAGGTGTTCACAGGGGCCTCTGCAAAAACAAAGGGTCCTTTAAGCCCCTGGGATAGAACAGAGGCTATCTTTCAGAGGGGTTGGAATGTGTGGTTTGTGAGAAGCTCTGACGGGGTGTGGAGTAGTGAATGTTTTAGGCTCCAGCTGTCAAATATAGGCTTATTGGGCATATTGAGGGAGCCATCTATGTTCAGGAAGGTAGCTGTCAAACAAGGGGTCATCTCTGGAAGCATTTTCATATATATGAATAAAGAAATATGTGAATGTATAAATACATGAATATATATGAGTGTATATATTTCCATATGTGCACGTGTATATTATGTGTAATTTTTCAGCTTTTCTAGCCATGTAACATGGTGAAGAGAGCACCAATCTCACAATCTGTCATCCTCAACTTGACTCTTTCTTCCCATTTCCTGGTTACCTCACCATAGACAAATTACGTCAGCTCTCTAAGCTTCATTTTGTATATCTATTAAATGGGGTAGCCATCTTCCTTCCCTGGCCATGCGATTTCATGAGACCACTCTGCACCAGACCGGGGGAGGTGAAGGCCCGTCAGAGGTGGCTGCTGTTCTTTTGAGGTTTGAACAAGTCACAGGGGGAGAGGGCCGGGGGAAATAGTAAGCGCATTGACCTGGGTTGGCTTCTGGATATCTCCATCTTGTAAGGATAGTGGTTTGGGGGAAGGAGATTTCCGGGGCCTGAAGCAGCACATTACCGGGGATGGGCCCAGCATCCAAGTCGAGAGTGGCTCAGGTGCTCTGTCCCCCTAGGCCAGTTGGGAGGCAGCTGGCCGTAGGGACCAAGATGATCCAGCCATTTGTGGCATGAATGTTAATAACATATTTATGAGAGAGAAGAGGAGGGCAGGGAGGGGAGAAAGGAAGGGGAGGGGTGATGGAGTGGGGGGGAGAGAGAGAGAGGAGAGGAAGAGAGAGAGAGAGAGAGAGAGAGAGAGAGAAGTGACTCAGTATGACAATCTTATGATGATGTGGCATAACAAAGGAGCTTATGATGGGCCATAAGCTGATCATAGGTGACAATCACCCACAAGCTTCATTCTCCTGGGGATTTCTCTGTGGCCACCACTGTCCCTGTGGGATGCTCTGTGCTGTGAAGTAATTCCTTTGACCCTGTTCTCAGGTGTGATTGTTCTCTGAGAATTCTGAAGTGTAAGTGTTATTTTGTCCCTCCCTCTCCAGGAGCAGCCTAGTATTGGGTAGCAGATTTTGGAAGAGGCTGTAAAGCCCTTGGGGATATTCTAGTTCAAGGCAGCCAGAACTACAGTGATACTGTGATGGGAAATGCTCCTTCTGTCTACTCTGAGGTGGAGTGCGAGCTTCTTCCGAGGGCTGCCTCTCTGATCTCAGAGGGGATGCTAAGTCCCATAGTTCCTTTTGTCCGTGGTGAAGGCTGCATAGACCAGGTTACGGCACACTGTCTTACGTAAGGGAAAAGGGAATCGATACTAATCCAAGCAACAGACCAGCGTACGAGGATTTCAGAATGCGTTTAGGCATTAGTGAATTATCACAAGCTCAACATGGATCTATAATGGAATGCTCTCCATCCTCTTTTCTGTTTGAAATAAAGCCACAAAGCCTCCACCCAGACATTCAGGGTCCTATTTTATCCCTTACTGCTATTAGCACTGACCGCATACACACACAGTTGCTGCGGAGAAAGTAGGGTTGGAAATGGACCGGCAGACCTCAGAAGGCCTTTTGGCTCTCCGATGTGGAGGTGTCTGTGGTCATTTGTAGCAAAGTCAGTAAAAGTGGTTCATGAAGTTCTCTGATGCTCAGGTGAGTACTTCAGCAGCTCTGAAGGTCATTTACAAATGCAGATAAAAATGGACTTTGTCAGAACCGCATATTCTTACAGAGTGATAGGGAAAGTGCAGTAAATGATTAGCAATTTGCAGGCACTGTGACTTCTCACTGTCTTGCTTGCTAAGGCTCTTTAAGCAGTATGTTTTAAACTTAGGTATTTTCCAAATGTGTAAGTAACAGCCAACCATCCAGGATTTTGCTATCTATACATACTGAATCCAATGAGCACATTTAATACATGCAATGCATTTTCTTTCATAATACAATTTGCAAAACAAACACACAAAATCATTGGGATCTGTTTATATCTTTTGTTGATAAAAATATCTTTCCTATTCCTTCTACAGAACAACAGCATGAAGGGATTGAACTTGTCTCCTCTGCCTTGTGTGTTCAACCCCTGTGTCTCGATTCCTGATGGATAGTCAGAATTCAGTTCAGATATTGCTTCTTCTGAGAAGTCTTCCTGGACTGCTCTGGCTACAGTAGCCTGCCTTCTGCATATTATTCTTTCTCATGCACCTCTTTTACTGCCTTGCAAGCACTTACATCTAAAATGATCTTGTTGAGCTGTTTGGGGTTAATCATGTTGTTTCTTCCTATGTAGAATTGAATTCCGTGGGGGCAGGATCTGGGTGTCTTTTCACTGCAGACTTCCTGTATCTGGCACACAGTAGATTCTCCACTAAATATGTTAGATGAATCAGGGCATTTGCCTGAATTGCACCAGTATGTGCTTCCTCCCTATACTTGGGAGAGGTTGGTTGGTCACCTGCTGGGCTGGTATTCTCTACCTCATTCATTTATTTATTCATGTGTTCTCCGAACATTTATTGCACAGCTGCTAGGTGGTAGACACAGCAGACAGCGTCCCTGTGGGGAGAAAGCCAACTAAGCAGGCCATTGTGAGGATGTGTTAACAGCTAGATGGAGGGACACACAGGTCCATTCCCTGCTGTGAGTGCCACCGGAGGGCTTCCCTGCAAGGGTGGATTGGGGAAGGATCCTGAAGGAGTTGACCCTGAAACTGTTTGTATCTAGGTTCTTTTGCAATGCATCCTCTTCAAACCAGGGAAAAGCCTGTCATTATCCTTTTTTGAGTTGAGGTACTACTCTGTCACCCAGGCTGAGTGCGGTGGTGCGATCATGGCTCACTGCAGTCCCAATCTCCTAGGATCAGGTGATCCTCCCACTTCAGCCTCCCCAATAGTTGGGACTACCAGCCTGCACCACCATGTCTGATAAGTTTTTGATTTTTTTTGTAGAGACAGGGTCTCACTCTGTTGCTCAGGCTGGTCTTGAACTCCTAGGCTCAAATGATCCTCCCACCTCAGTCTCCCAACGTGCTGGGGTCATAGGCATGGGCCCCCGTACCTGGCCCTGTAACCCTTTTGACACACCATCCCTGAATTTATTCACCCATTTGCCTCAAACTGTATTTTTCTCTTAGAATTGAATTCTCTTAGGAAAGTGCTAGAGCCTGTTTCAAACCACAGACCATTCAATGTGCTGTATGTCATTTGTCACAACTTCACCCTCAAAGTCATGTGTAGGAGAAAGAACCATGGCTGTGCACCCAGCTCCTCTTGGTATGAATAGCTAGATGTCCTTATTCACTAGAAAACTGCCTTCTGCTTAAGGGGAGGTCAGAATAAAAGACAAGTTTTAAGGGACGAGAGACCGTGGCCTGTGATGGGGACAGCATTGATCTTCACCTTGTCAGCATCCCTGTGCAGGCGCCAAGGCATTTCTTCTCTGAGTTTTCTGACCTTTGCTGGGCCTCTTATTTGCAGTGTTTAGCAGAGCAAGTCCATTATATCTTGTAAGTTTTCCTGGAATAAGAAGCGCCCTTTTCAACCAATGCCCTCCCTCACCAACCACTCTGCAAGCTGATATTAGCATTAAAAGTGACTTGGTTTCCTATTGGTGACTCATTACCCCATCACCTATGGAAAGTGGGGCCATTGGGTTATTCCACCTCCTAGATGTTTAAGCCCATAGCCAGCTCACAGGGGTCCTCGTGTGCATACTTGTGTGTGTGTGTGTGTGTGTGTGTGTGTGTGTGTGTGTGTGTGTAGGCAAGTGAGTGTGCTATGTGTAATTTTTTTTTCTTAGCTTAGGTTGAGTTCATCATCAGTCCACGGCCCATTCTCATCATTGGTCCCTTTGGGCCCATTGATGGACTGATTTCTTTTTCCATTATTCTCCATTTCCATCCCAAAAGACAACAGCTGGGTCCATATAGATCTCTGTCTTTGCATATATCATTATCCAACGATTATTATTATTTATATGTGCATACTTTTAAATTGCATAAATTAAATGGGGCTATAGAACCTATTTTATTTTTTCCTTTTTAATGCTCAGAATATTGCTTTTGGGATCTATCCATTGCTGGGTATACATCTATTTTGCTACTTTTTAACTACTTCAGTGTACTGAAGGGTGCATCTCCTGTGTTTATCTGTTCTACCAACAATGACCACCCCAGATTGTGTCCAGCTTCTGACTATCATGATTGAGGCTGTGATTTAAAAAAAAAAAAAAAAGAAACTTGAACATATCTTTTTTTTGCATGCAGAGTTTTTCTAGGATATATACCCAGAAATGGGATTGGTTGGTTATAATATTAGACTAAATACTTTCAACTTGCTCTGTAGAAGAAAAACACATATCTGGAATTCCCCAAAACGCACACTGTTTTTGATTTTTCTTGTCTCTACCAATGTCCCAGTTTGTTGTTGTTGTTTTCCAATATTCCTGCTATAAGTGACATCTTATTTTGGTTTGCATATTCTGATTACTAAAGAATTTGAACCTCTCTCTTTACATTAGCGCTTTGGGTTTCCCCTTCTGCGAATTGTCTGTTCATATCCTTTAACCATTTCTCTATTAGTTTTCTTGCCTCCCCTTTTAAAAAATTGGTTTGGAAAGTTTTCTTCTTTATCTAGATATTAGTACCTGTCAGCTTTAAATTTTGCAAATCTATTATTTCAACTTGTCATTTCTCTATTATTTTGGCTATGATATTCTTTAATCAAGAGATATATTTTAATTTTGATTTGACTAAATTAATCATTTTCCCCCATGTGATTGATGGTATTTTGGGTCTTATTTGAAAACTCCTTTCTCATATGGTATACACCCTAGATTGGTTTAAGAACTCTGTAATTTGAATTTTGTAAGAGCTTTGCTTTTCTCCCAGCTATGTCCTTTTACATCATTAGATGATTTGACAAGGGAAGACAACAGATACAAATTACAGAGTTGGGTATGATTTTTCAGATGTGCTCAAGACATACTGATTTTTATCTACTTCAAAGTCATGTTGGTGATGAGGATCTTCTAACACAGTTTTTTCACGCTCTTTGGTCTATTCTCTTGGGTCGTATCCTCTGCTTCTGCCTGGGATACTTGTTCCTTCTGTCTCGTTTTCCTTAGCAAGCATGTGAAATCAGTAGAAAATATTCCTATTTCCGGACATTACCTTTTCTTTTCCAGTCTGTGGTCCATGTACCCACCTTAGCCTTCTGGGTTCTTGGAGATAGGCAGGCATTTCTCTTTTTACCTTGAAGACCCTCCAAAGGCAACAACAGCCTTAATTTGGTATGCTCTTCCCTACGTAGATATATACTCTTTTATTTGAAGAGCAGTCCATTTGTTTCTAAGTGTAATCCCCTTGGGTTCCTTCACGCTGTGATTTTTCATTGAATAAGTCACACCAGCACACACCTTAGCACAGGGAATTCCTGGATTCAGAGAATATTAGCTATGAAAGGAACCGTGAGGAATGTCTACCAGTTTCCAACTAGAGGTGCTACCACCTTGTACCCTAGGGAACATTTAGAAATAATGGGGGAATCTTAAGATTTAAAAAAATTAAAATTTTAAATTGACGCACATTGTATATATTTATGATGTACAGCATGATGTTTTGAAATATGTATACATTGTGGACTGGCTGAGTCAAGTTAATTAACATACCTGTTACTGCATATACTTTTGTGTGTGTGTGCTGAGAACATATCAAAGCTACTCTCTTAAAGATTTTAAGTATACAATACAGTGTTACTAACTAAAGTCACCACAGTTGTACAATAGATCTGCTGAATATTTTCCTCCTGTTTGAAATTTTGTATTCTTTGACTAATTTCTGGGAGGGAGCAGTTTTGATGGTCACAATGGCTGAGTATGCTACTAACGTTTAGTGCCTGAAGGGTAATGGTGCTAAATGTCCTACAATTCCTTGGAAAAACTAAAATAGTAAAATTGTTAATTTCTTAACAATAAATTGGGGGCCAATTTATTTATTTATTTTAGTAGAGACAGAGTGGTCTTGAACCCAGACCGGTCTTGAACTCCTGGCCTCATGTGATCCTCCTACCTCAGTCTCCCAAAGCACTGAGATTACAGGCGTGAACTACCGTGCCTGGCCAAAAAACTATTTAAATTCCTTTATGATACAGATAAAGAACACGAGACCCAGAGAAGGTTCTCAAATGCTCCAGCTCACACAGCTAGATCTGAAGGAAGTAGGAGCATCCGGACATTCAGGTTGTGATCTTTCCATGGGCACAAATACATTTTGTGGACAAGGGTGAGGCTATTCCAACCTCTTCTTTGTGATGGCAGGAGACATTCCATATGCACTCTGCTCATATTATTGTTTTTAATCTTTCTCTTCCTCTTTCTCTGCTGGTTACAGCTGAGCTCGGTGATTACGATCCTGATGAACATCCAGAGAATTACATCAGTGAGTTTGAGATTTTTCCCAAGCAGTCACAGAAGCTGGAAAGAAAAATAGTGGAAATTCATAGAAACGAACTCAGGTAATCTGGGTAGACATTTGTGACAGTGATGGAGGTGAGAACGTATTCTTACTGCAGGGAATGTCACAATCAAGTTGGGACGGAGGCATATTTGTCACCGATGAGCAGACTGTTTTGACAGCAGAGCGATATCTCTGGGCATGGTCAAGGGCACACTGGTGTCCTCCATCAATAACAATCTCAATAGTGTGGGGTCCCCTTGGTGGCTGTTTATGAACCATCCATGGTTATTAGAGCCCATGTATTTTCTTACACATATGAATTTCTATCCGCCCTGAGTTTCTGAAAGTAAAACTTAGGGTACATAAGTAATCCTCTCTAATTTGAATATTGTTTTGTCTTTTCTCCTCCTGTGGCTGTTGCTGGACGCATTGCCTCCAGATAGAGTAGAATCTATTGAAAAGGTTCCCTTTGCTGAGCTGCTTTTGAGATGACAGATTTAGTATCTGCTCCTCCTTTTCCCATCTGTGATGCTCCAGGATGATAACTGCGGGTAGTAGTGGTAGGAGTGGCAAAATCACACACAGTATTTACCATGTACTCCACACCGTTCTAAGCATTTTGCACATATTGAGTCATTTAATCTTCACAGCAGCCTAAGAGATAGGTTACTGGCTATTCCCATATTACAGATGAGGGACTCTGGCACAGGGAGTATAAGCCAGGGTCATATAGCTAGGAAGTATCAGAGTTGGGATTTGACTTCAGGCAGGCTGGATCTAGAGTATGTGCTCCTGAGTGCCGTGTGGATGCTTCTACTCCATATAGGCTCCTGGAAATAAAATGAGGCATGCAGAGGAGCCATTACCAACTTGGAATTCAGGTAACTCAGGTATTCTAGTCTGTAACTAGAATTCAGATCCTTGCAAACCACAGAAAGAGTCTTTTTGATAATAAGAGCAAGCATGGCCAGTGTTATGACAAATATGCATGAAGAACTAATTGCAAGAGCTGAGATGCTCCCATCTTCTGGGCCTCTGGTAATTATAAAGAAAATAACATCACTGGATTATGAATTCTGGAGCAAATAACGGTCCCGTGAGGGAGTGCTGGAGCTCTCTACTTGATGCCAGCACTCCCCCTTCTGGCGAGTTGAGAAGTGTGTGCACGAGGGCCTTCAAGGTGGCAGCTCATTTCGGATAGAGATAAAGTTGATTAGACATCAAAACATTGTGCCTAATTCAGAAAGCGATGTAGCGTTTATATGACTAATTTTAGAGTATTTTCTCCTAGGGAAGAGCTTTGTGGAAGATACATGTAATTCTCACTATTCTCTTGCCATTTTGGAGGTAAGTGGGCTAAGACGTAAAACTCAGGTTCCAATATTCCTGTGGAGGAGTTTGCAGCATCGCGGTGTCCTAGGGAGCACAGGGTGAGAACCGCTGGATAAAGGGATTGCATCCACTGTGAAGATTGGTAGGAGATGGAAACGGAAATGTCTTCCATGCCCGGAATTGGCAGGGCCTCACGTGCTTGGAACATACAATAAGAATAAACATTTATTGAGCACTTACGGATGCCAAAACATTTGCTAAGAGCTTTATAGGCATTATCCTACTCAGTCCTCCTAAATTCTGTGAGGTGAGTGCTGTTACTGTTCCCAGTTTGGAATGAGGAAAGTACAACCCGGAGTGGTTTCATCCCCATGCTGGGCTGCTGAAAGGGAATCAGGTGGTCAGCTGAGTGCTTCGTGGTGATTACCGTGTCAACGGCACTTGAGGATGGGGGCCAGGGGCAGTTAATAATGTCTACTGTCCAGACAAGAAATTCCAAGGGCCTGAAAAAGAAGAAGAGTAAAGGAAATTGAAAGAAGAGAATCTTGAGAGGCATTGCAGCAAGACTTGGTGACCCACTGGATTTCACAAAGAAATGAGTGACTTCAAAGAAGATTCCAGATTCTTTTATCAAGACTCAGAAAGCTGTAGATTGAACCCTGGGCCAGCACCGGGTTTGATGATATCCTAGAAAGTGGTCATTATGCAGTCAGGGGATAGAGGGGGTCATCTGTCAGCCACAGCTTGTAAGTCTCAGAAGTAAGTCTGTGGTTTGATCAAAGCTGTCGTTCTATGGCATATGAGGTGTGGCCCATTTGTAAAATACAGAAAGCCTTTGTGGTGAGGTCCAAGTTTATGTCCGAAGGATGAAACTGCCCGGAATCACGTGACACTGCAAGGGCAAGGACAGTGTCAGGGGTATTTTCCACTGTATTTTTGCTCATCCTTCCCAAGTAGTCCTGCATTTCATTCTGCTCAGTGTGTCAGAGAGAGATTTTAGGTGTGGAAGGGAAGACGAGAAGCTGATGGTGCAAAGGGAGAGGAGCTTCCTCCAGTCCGATGAGAAGACTGCTCGAGAGACGCAGGTGCTCTGGGGTTTGCCAGCCCTTCACACACAGGCCAAGAAAGGTCGTCCTTCTCATGTGGAGAATCAGGCCTTTGCTCTGCAAACCTGGCAGTGCCAGGAAGAAGTCACAGGGGGAGGAGACCTGGGCGGGGCTGCACCAAGGTATAGTCATCTTACTTTCCAGTGTTATCCCGTGATCTTCCCACACAGCAAAGGGATAGTGTGTGGCCATGGAACCACTGTTCCGGAGATTTCCCCAGAGGATGCCAGTTGGTCTTTGTTCTTTCTGCCTGGTTTCTGAGCCAGTTGAGAAATAAAACGCAATAGATGCTCAAACATTAGCAGAATTGTTGGCGATTCACAGTGAGCTAGCCGTGTTTACCTGGGGAAAGGATGGTTTTGTAACCTTCTCCCAGCCTTTGTATTGACTAGAATCATTCTGCTCCTATGCTTTCTGAGGAAGGGACAAAAGCCATCATTTTAGGAGGAAATTAATCAGGGAGAAAGAAGAACTTTCCTCTCCAGGAGGTTACACACTGACAGATAGCCATGAATAAGAGAGCTCTTTTATTTGTAATCTTTCTTTTTTAAAAAAAAAATTTTTTTCAGTAGTTTTATGGGGTACAAAGGGCTTTGGTTACATGGATGCATTGCGTAGTGGCGAAGAAGGCTGGGCTTTAAGTGTCCCACCAGCCCCGCCTGTGCATATTGTACCGGATGCATGAGTTTTTAAATCCCTCCTCCACTTCTCATGCTTTCTCTTCTGAATCTCCGGTGTCCACTGTACCATTCTGTATGTCTTGAAGATCCTTAGTTTAGTTCCCACTTATAAATGAGAGCATGTGAGATTTGGTTTTGGTGTTGCTTCACTTAGGGTGATGGTCTCCAGTCCCATCCAAGTGGTTGCAAAAGACATGATTTCATTATTTTTTTAAGGCTGCATCATATTCCATGGTGTGTGTGTGTGTGTGTGTGTGTGTGTATAAAACACATTTTTTTAATCCACTGATCAGTCGATGCATGTGTAAGTTTTTGATTTCACATCTTTGCCATTGTGAATTGTGCTGCGATAAAAATATGAGTACAGGTGTCTTTTTTTTTTTTTTTTTTTTTGAGTTGGTGTCTCACTCTGTCACCCAGACTGGAGTGCAGTGGCCGCTCTCGGCCACCGCAGCCTCGACATGCTGGGCTCCGGCGATCCTTCCCCCTCAGCCTTCCAAGTAGCCGGAATTACAGGCATGCGCTACCACGCCTGGCTGATTTTTTTGATTTATTGTAGAGATGAGGTCTTGCCGCCCAGGCGGGTCTCGAACCTGCGGGATTACAGGCTGAGCCACCGCAGGTGTCTTTTTAATATGATGACCTAATGAACTCTGTTCACTTGGGTAAGTAGTGGGATTTCTGGACTGAATGGTAGATCTATTTTTAGTTCTTTGAGAAATCAATAAGAAAGTACTGTAGGATGGGGGTGGGGGAGAGAGAGAGAGAGAGAGGGAGGGAGAGAGAGAGGGAGAAAGAGAGAGGGAGAGAGAGAGAGAGACAGAGAGAGAGAGAGAGAGAGAGAGAGAGAGAGAGAGAGAGAGAGAGATAGTTCTTGGAGTTTTAAGATGCTCAAAAATAGAAGACCAAGATTTTAGTAAGTTTCCGTGAACTAAATTAGATAGCTCTAAGTGTTTAAGAGATTGATGAGTGAAGATTAAAATTCATGCCTGGATCAATTTTTTTTCCTTAAATATACTATATCTTTGACTACACTGCAGGTGAGAGGAGGAAGTCAGTTTTGCAAATATAATATAATATAATAGCATATTATAGTTATTGATCATCTCTGCATTAGTCTAGATTTTGATGAGTAAATAAACAACAAATCTCAGTGGCTTAGAACAAGACATCCTTCTTTCCTGGCTCCATTCTACCCATCAGAGATCCGCTGGGAGGCTCTGCTTATCAGCGACACTCAGGAAAATTAAAAGTTTGAATTTGCCGGTTGTTGAACCAAAGGAAGAAGAGAGTTCTGGATGGTCACCCCCCAGCTTGCAAGTGATATGTGCCACTTCCACTTACAGCTCACTGGTCCTACTCAGCATCAAGGAAGTGCAGTTCTATCAGGTGTCCAGAAGATGGTGTAAGCTGGAAACAACTCTCAACGCCCTTCACGTTCTCACTGGCTAATAGAGTTGTTTTCATTTTATAATAGATAATTAAAGGGTGGTTTAAGTTCACAGAAGAATTAAGGGGATGGTACAGACTTCCTCTATACACCCTGCCCTCACATGCAGTGGCTTCTCTCCTATCAACATCCCTCACCAGAGTGGTACTTTTATTACAACTAATGAACGTCATTGATGCTCTTGTAATCATCTGCAGTTCATAATTTATACTCTAGATTTGTGTGCATGCTGTGGGTTTGGACAGATGCATAGTATCATCCTCTTACAGTATTGATACCATGATAATATCACACATAATAGTTTCACTGTCCTAAATATCATTCCCCCGTCCTCTCACCCAAGGCAACCACTGATCTTTTTTACTTTCTCCATAGTTTTTCCTTTCCCTGAATGTCATAATTGGAAGCATGCAGTATGTAGCTTTTTCAGATTAGCGTCTTTCATTTAGTAGTATGCATTTAGGTTCCTCCATGTTTTTCTCATGCCTTGATAGCTCATTTTATTTTAGCACTGAATAGTATTCAGTTGTCTAGATATACCTCATTTTTTTTTATCCGTGTGCAGATTTTGTGTGGACATAAGTTTTCAACTTTTTTGGATATAGATATCCATATCCAAAAAAGTTGGAAACTTGTATATAGATATCCATGTGCAGGTTTTTGTGTGGACATAAGTTTTCAACTTCTTTGGGTAAATACCAAGATGCATGATGACTGGATCATGTGGTACGAGTATGTTTAGTTTTATAAGGATCCATGAAACTGTTTTCCAAAGTGGCCGTACTGTTTGCATTCCTGTTCATGATTCATGGGAGTTCCTGTCATTCCACATCCTTGCCAACATTTGGTGGGGTCAGTGTTCTGGATTTTGGCCATTCTAATAGGTATGTAGCGAGTAGAGTTTTATTTAGAAAGTTTTATTTAGTAGAGTTTTATATAGAGGCAACTTTGGGCCTCTTCAGATCATATGAAATAGAGGATGTAGAGATGTATCTTGTACATCAGAGGTCCCTAATCCCTGGGCCATGGACCTGTACTGACCAGTCCGTGGCCTGTTAGGAACCAGCCGTATAACAGGAGATGAGGGGTGAGCACAGCTCCGCTTCCTGTCAGATCAGTGGCATCATTATATCCTCATAGGAGTACTAACCCTATTGTGAACTGCGCATGTGAGGGATCTACGTTGTATGCTCCTTGTGAGAATCTAATTCCTGAAGATTCCCTCCCCACCCCACCTGCCCTTGCTGTCTGTGGAAAAATTGTCTTCCACAAAATTGGTCCCTGATGCCAAAAAGATTGGGGACCGCTGATTTACATTACTGAACAGATGTCAGTGTTAAGATCCACTGTGCTGAATGATTCATCTAGATAAAGAATAGTTGAATATGTTTGACTTTCTGGGCCATACAATCTCTATTGCAGCTACTCAACTCTGCTTTGGTAGAGAAAAATCAGACATAGACAATTCATAAATGAATGGGCCATAATTCAATAAAACTTTTTTGACAAAACAAGCGATGGGCTGGATTTGGCCCATGGGTCCTAGTTTACTGACTCCTATTCTAAACACATGGCAGTGCAGGTCTGGGATCAATTTTCACTTCACTCTCCTGCCTCTGTGGATAATTTTAAGATATGAGGAGCCATATTTATGTTAAAAGCTATGTGTGAAAAAGAATTTTTGGTAATTTTCAGACCTTAAGTTTAGTGTGCAGAGAGATGAGAACCTATCCGGGACTGATTTAGAAATAGGTTATTCAGCCGGGCTCGGTGGCTCAGCCTGTAATCCCATGCCTTTGGGAGGCTGAGGTGAGTGGATTGCCTGAGCCCGTGGGTTCGAGACCCGCCTGGGCAGGCAAGACCTCATCTCTACAATAAAATCAAAAAATCAGCCGGGCGTGGTAGCGCGCGCCTGTAATTCCGGCTACTCGGAAGGCTGAGGCGGAAGGATCGCCGGAGCCCGGCAGGTCGAGGCTGCGGTGGCCGGGAGCGGCCACTGCACTCCAGTCTGGGCGGCAGAGTGAGACTCCAACTCAAAAAAAAAGAAATAGGTTATTCCTCCTTCTGAAGCCCACTGGAGGAAGCCTGTGCTGCTGCAGTCCTTGAGGACTTGAGAATTCTTTGTTATTTCTGGTTCTCCTGGTCTTTGTTTTCTACAGCTTGAAACATAGCCATTTGAGTTCAGAGGAAATGCTCATCCCATTAGTCCTGAGGATGCTCAGAAGGGGTTGAAGATCAACAATTGAATTGATTTTACCATGAGGAACATTGATAGATTTCTCTGGAGGTATTTCCTAGAGTAAAAACTCAGCTAGTCTTATCTTCTTCTCATCACCAGTTCATCAGGTTTGTCATTAGAGGCAAAGATACTTTCATTAACTTTAGTCACAGGTCATCGGCTATTAAATATTCAAAAAGCTCAATTGGCATTAAAGCAGTTTTGATGGAGTATATTCCTCGCCCTTAAAGAGCAGATAAATCATCCAACTAGCCACCGCTGTAATGATCCGATGCATTGTGCTGGACGCAAGAAGGCACAGTGTATTTTAAACAGAGTCATTATCACTAGTTCTTAAAACTCACATCCTCTGTAAATCATGGTCATGGCTTCCTGGCAAGGAGTTATAGTTTTAAAAGGTCTAGTTTTCTAGACATAAGTGCCCTGACATGAAAAATATTCTCTACCTGCATTTCTGATGAGTAGATCACAAGGGCCCTCTTAAGAAATGTTTTTGTCAGTTTTGAGAAGAGTGCTTATTGTGAAAAGGAAGATGGGAAATGTCCGATTATTTTACAGCCCTGGTCTTTCTTCAGATGTGCTTTCTCTCTGTCACCTGTGTTTCCTCTGCCTGTATGCTTTACCTTCCCAAATCCTTTCCAATTCCCTGGAATCTCTGTCCCTGCTAGGTTACCAAACCATTTGCATTTTGTGTTGCTATTTGGTTTAATACCCTTTGTAGGAATTGGATGATAGAATCATTTGGCATCAAATGCTTTTCCTATTAAAACTAAATCTTTACGTTGTGTGGCCTAGAGCCAGGGACATTTCTAGGGAGGAATGGGCCAGGGCAAGTGATGTGCCTACCCAAGCCATTAGCATTTTTTACACAGCAACATCTGGCTAAAGTGACTTGAAGGGGGACAAAACAATGCCACCAAAATGCAGTGTGGCTATGAAGGAGAGAGAGCTTGTATTGAAAGTGGGAGCCAGCCATTACTTAATATAGTCTCCGATTATTCCTGACATGTGATTCTAACTTACGTATAGAGTCAAAGACTCTTTGAACCTTTAATGAGGCGATAACAGTGCATTTATCCATCCAACAATGCATTTATTGCATCCATCTGCAGTCCATCCACTCAACCATGCATCTTTCCAGCCTTCCATTTATACAACAAGCATTTATTGAAGGTCTGCTTTGAGTTGGTATTGTGGTAGTGTGGGTTGATTTAGCTCAGATTGTGAATCATTTTATCATCCAACTGGGGTCCCTTTTCTTATCCACATTCTCCCATGACCTCATATTTTGAAAGATTGTATTTACAAAATGATATTCATGAAACAATTAATTTGCTTCCTAATTTGTATTCATGAAAGACAGCTATGACTACTACTCAGAGCCTTTGACTGTCAAGAAGTCACTAGCCAGCAACAAAGAAATTTGACGTCCAAAGTTACTACGCTTGAGGGACATTTGGAGTCCAAAGTTATAAAATGACAGTCCTTGGACTACACTCTGACCCGGATATATGTACTTTGGGCCAAATAGTTTTTTTTTTTTTTAATGGAACCAGTTTCCATAAAGTTCCAGCTTTCCCTGCAACTGAAGGATTTGGTCACATCACACCCTGACTTCTGTGTGGTCACTCTCAGCAGCACTGCCTCTTTAAAGGAGTCTTTTGCTGTCTGAATCCCTGCTTGGCCAATTCACCTTCTGCCTTTATTGGCACTGAGTTTGTAGTCAATGTCTTTTATTGATAAGGAAACAGAGTTCTGAGAAATTAGCTTGTCCAAAGCCACACAATTAAGCAATAGAACTTGACCTGGCATCTGAGTCTTCGTGCACAGTGCTCTAATTTCTCACTAATTTTCTGCCTCCCTATACGCCTTTCCCCTGCATGGCCCCAGGGCACCACTATCTCCCTCATTGCATGGCAGTTATGCAGATTTGTGCATTTTATCTAATGCTGTGCATAGAGATGGTCTCTTCTAGTTCCTGAGGGGTGTCCAAGAAATAATGGCCCCCTTGAAGCAAAAGATTGGAAATGACAGACAGGGGACTCTCATTTTCTGTTTAGGATGTAGAAAGGCACAACCCATTTACCTCTCTTAATGCCAAAATAACACCAACGAGCTGGATAAACTTATAAAATCATATTTTTTGAATCCAGTTGAGAGCTGAGGTTGCAAGGAAACCTAAATGTCTGAATTCCAGAATGTCCTTCCTAGGATAATGGAAACCCACAGTTGCTTCACTTCTGGTGGAATTATGGGAGTAGGAGAAATATGCCATCGGTCAGGATAAGGGCAACTAGCCAAACCTTTAACCAGTGGAAAAGATGAGTGCAATCCCTCTGAGGCACTCCAGACTTTCAGCCAGGGCAGGGAAACCCTTGCCAATCGCAGGGAGGAGCCAGATCTTCTGAAGTCCAGAGAGCCAGGATAAAACAGGAGTAAAGGTGTCTCTCTGCAGCCCCAAAAGGTGGCAGCCACGCTGTAAAGCATAGAGCATTCTCCAAAAACTTATGGGTGCTTAGGTCCCAAACCCTGCTCTGAAGGGCTAGTCCTAAGACTATCCCTAAACATTGAAAGCCAGTGGTGGGGAAAGACTAAATTTGCAGCAAAGCTAATTCTAAGTAAAGGTGCAACCAAGTTTCAGCAAAATGTAATCTAAACCAAGTTGAGAATTCCACTTCTCAGAAGGAGAAGACATTGTATTGGTCTGCTACGCATGAGACGGATTCTGGAACTTGTAGGCTCTTTGGGTCTGAGGGAGACAAACCTACGCCCTTCTCTGCCAATTGTGCTCCAAGCATCCAGGTCAATCCACACCTCGTTCCCCTATGAATGTCTGCTAACAACTTGCATTCATTCGTGGGATGCTGTACATTTTAGTACTCTATGTGATGATATACTGAAGGAGGATCAATAAAAGAGAAATTGTTCCTGTTTGACTAAAAGTACTCATGACTGGCAGAAGGGAGATTTAGAACCAAATACATAATAACTTGACCTCACCTAATTTATTAGAAAAGTCTATCATTGGAGGATTGCTAGCTTTAAAAAAAAATAATTCAACTAATGACTGGTCTTTGCTTCTAAATGTCTCATTAGAGGCACTATTAATCTGAGCAGAACATTTCCTGGTGCAAGATTTAAAGGATAGAAAATCATTATTTCCCATTACCAGAGTTTTTGCCAGAAACAAGCACCCAGTGGAAGATTCAAGGGAAAAAAAATAAAACCACGTTTCTATTTAATTGATCTTAGTGTCTTCTCAAAAAACAGATCATTAAAGTGTTTCTTCCTTGGTGTGTCTAGAGCCTTAGAAGTTTCCAGTGCTATCAAGGTCTCTGCCATTTCTCCTTTGGCTTTGATCTTTTTGCCTTCTGTGAGTGTTCGCTGTTAGCTTTTCCCTGTGTGTGACTTTTTCAATGATGTCTCTTAAATGCTCAGCCAGTGGAGATGGGAGGTTATGCCCAAAGCAAATGATGCCGACTTGAGGGATTTTATCTTAAAGACGGGCCTTTGCTTTGTTGCAAATACCTTGACATCCTGCCCAACACTTCCCCTCTGCACAGTATTTCTGACTTCAGGCATGTGCAGGGCTAGCAGGGGAGCAGATGCTATTCTGAAGGTGAGAACAGAACACACTGTGTGGCAGGCACTAGTTTAACGTCTTTACATTTGTTACCTGCTTGTTACCTGCTGACTCTTTACACCAAATCTTGGAGGTAGACATGATTTTTACCTTCTTTTTACAGAATCAAATAGAATGGTTTCTGTGGTTTCCTATTCCTATGTTCTGGTCCCACATCAGGGTTCAGCAAACCCTTTTTTTTTTCTTGTGCTGGGCCAGCTAGTAAATATCTTAAGCTTTGCAGAACATACAGTGTCAGTTGCCACTACTTGAGTTTGTTATTGTAGCACGACAGCATCCATAGACAACACACAGACAAATGGGCATGGCGGCATCCCAATAAAACTTTATGGACACTGAAATTTGAACATCATATCATTTCCATGGGCTATGAAATATTATTCTACTTTTGATTGCTTTCAACCATGTAAAAATGTAAAACCCGTTCTTAGCAAAATCAGGTGATGGTCCAGATTTGACCTGCAGGCTCCAGTTTTAGATTAAAAGTGGAGACATCAGGCAGAATAATGGCTAGCAAGAATCTGAGGTCCCAATCCCCAGGAGCTGTGAATTGATAACCTTCCATGGCAAAGGGGACTTTGTGGGTGTGATTACATTAAGGATCCTGAGATGAGGAGAAGATCCTAGACTATCCAGTGTAATCACTTGGGTCCTTGTAAGTGAAAAATCAAAGTAGGAGACTCAGAGAAGGTGATAATGACAGAATCAAGGTTGGAGTGATGTAACAGGAGGACTCAACATACCCTTGAGGCTTTGAAGACGGGAGTGGGTCTGCAAGCCAAGGAATGCAAACAGCTTCTATAAACTGGAAAAAGTGACAAAATGGATTCTTCCCAGAGTCTCCACAAGGGATGCAGTCTTGCCTTTGAAATTCAGTTGGGACTTCTGACCTATATAATGTAAGCTAATAAAGAAATATTGTTTCATGTCAAAAAAAAAAAAAAAAAAAAAAGAGGCATGGAGGCTCACGCCTATAATCCCAGCAAAAAGGAGGTGGAGATGAGAGGATTGTCTGAGCCCAGGGTTTGAGACCAGCCTGGGAAACCTCATCTCTACAATAAATAAGAAAGTTAGCTGGGCCTGGTGACACACATCTGTAGTTCCAAATTCTTGAAAGTCTGAGGTGGAAGGACCACCTGAGCCCAGCAGGTCGAGGCTGTGGTGGCCGTGATCATGCTACTGCACTTCAGCCTGGGTGACAGTGAGACTCTGACTCAAAAAAAAAAAAAGACATCCTTGCTCTTTCATCAGGTCTGAATATCAGTTACCTGGGTGAATTGACTTGTAAGATGCAGTGCTTAGCATTTAAAAAAATATTTTATTTTAATTTTATAGACTTAGCAGGCATAAGTTCTGTTTCATTATGTGGGTATATTGCGTAGTGGTGAAGTCTGAGCTTTTGGGGTAACCATCACCTGAATAGGATACATTCTTTTTTTTTTTTTTTTTGAGTTGGAGTCTCACTCTGTCGCCCAGACTGGAGTGCAGTGGCCGCTCCACCACAGCCTCGACCTGCTGGGCTCCGGCGATCCTTCCGCCTCAGCCTTCCAAGTAGCCGGAATTACAGGCATGCGCTACCACGCCCGGCTGATTTTTTGATTTACTGTAGAGATGAGGTCTCGCTGCCCAGGCGGGTCTCGAACCTGCGGGCTCAGGCAATCCACTCACCTCAGCCTCCTAAAGGTGCTGGATTACAGGCTGAACCACCGAGCCCGGCTGTATTCTTTATTTCTAATCCCTCACCCCTCTCTCAGCCTCCCTCCCTTCTATGCTTCTATCTCTATGATTCCATTCTTTATGCCCATGTGTAACATTATTCAGCTCCCACTTGTAAGTGAGAACATGCAGCATTTAACTTTCTGTTTCTGGTTTATTTTACTTAAGATAATGACCTCCAGTTCCATCCATGTTCCTTTTTTGGTTTAAAATAAGAAATGACATAAACCATGTCATTTTGAAATGCTGTGCCATAACATCCAGAAGAGCAGCAGCTGGCTCTTGACCTTAAAATATTGGTAATGATGTTGGTTCCAACCCTGAAAAGCACTTTTGAATGAGGTCAACTTACATTTGTGTCCTGTGTTTGTACTTATTAGCCATGTAGACTTGAGCAAGTTATTTTCCTCTGAGTGTCAGAGTCCTCACCCATAACATGAAGATAAGAATTCCTCTTTTATGAATATTAAGTGAAACAATATGAATATTGCTTGACAACATAAAAAATGGTATGCTGCTTGGAATAGTAGGGTTTGGTGAAAGATGTATCTATTATATTCCTGCCCAGTACTGTTAAGTGCAGGGGTCCTTTTAGATTGCATCATATTCATCCAATGATTCTGTAATTAAAAAGGCAGGAGTTGTATCTCTTTTAGTCATTACAAAATATATAGTACATAGAAGATTATATAACAGAGTCTATACAATATATGTGTCATTTAAATAATAATTGAAAAATACCCATGATTCCCTAACTTTGCTTGTGAATCAGAACATTGTCAGTTGCTCTGGACTCCCATGTGTCCCCCCTGGACGCCTTCCCTCCCTCCCTCACTCTTCTGAGTTTTGAGTTAGTCATTCTCTTGTTTTGCTTTTGCAAATGTACAATGGGGATGTGAAAAAACCAGAATTATTTTTTTGAAGGGCAAGCCCCTTGTAGTACAGTCTTCCCCTGCTAGATGAATGTTCTGGGAACATATCAGCATCAGTGTACCAGCTAGCGTTGTTGTGAGAGGCTGCATTCAACTTCAGTGAAATTTTTTATGGACATTATTTCAACGCATTTGCCCATTTCATGATGGGTGACTTAATGAGTGCGCCGACCTACACTATGCTGAATGTTCAGCAGCTTTTGCCTGAAAACGGCATGACTCCCATACCCCATCCTCCCTATTCACTTGATCTCACCCTGAGTGACTTTCTTTTTGTTTCCCTGGATGAAAAAAGTCCTCAAAGGCAAATGTTTTGCTGATGTGAAAGAGGTGAAACCAAAAATGGCAGAAGCACTAAAAGGCATCAAAACTAATGAGTTCAAAAATTATTTTAAGCAGTGGAAAAAGCGTCTCAGTAGATGTATTGCATCAAACAGAGAGGACTTTGAGAGTGAATGAGTTTAAACATGTAAGAATAAGTACACAATTTTTTATAAATAAATTCTGTTTTTTAAAAATCCTCTCTTGTTCTTCATACATATTATCAGTAGATAATGTATTGCTTTATTTTTGCCTATTTTCACTTTTATATGAATGAACTCATACATTCTTGCATCTCATTTTTTCTCTGTGAACTTTATCATTCTGAGGTTCTTCCACATTGATGCAAACAGCCATAGGTCTTCCTTTTCACTTCTGCATAATTAATTTTCTCTCGTAGGAACAAGCCACATTTTTTTATGTGTCTGTTCTCCTGTTGGAGGACATTTGCGTTTTATCCAGGTTTTGTTATTACAAGCAAAGTTGCTATGGTTTCTTGAATAGTTCTCCTGAGGCACATGTGCAGGAGTCCCTAGCCTAGGTACAAACTTAAGTGAGGAATCGTGGGGCCACACACACAACTTTGCACACCTTTAGCTTTTCTAGGAAATGGCAGTTTGCTGAAGTGGTTGCTTCAGCTTACGTTCACACCAGCAGTAGATGAGGGTTCCCGGTGGTTCACACCCCTTTAAATTTTTTTATCAAACTTGTAAAAGTTGAAGCCTAACACAGAGTCAGAGAAGGGTGCAAATGTAAAGCTCAATTAATGATGACAAGGCAAGACTGTATGTAATCACCACCCAGGTCAAATAGAAAATTGGCAACACCTCAAAAGCCCCTGTTAGGCCCTTCTCAATTTTTACTTTTTCCCTCTTCCTCAAAGGTAATCATATCTCTGACTTTTAGCACTTCAGTTTTATTTTGCTCATTTTTGAAAGCCATGAATGTCCAAGTGAATGTGTGTGCATGACAGACAAAGAGAGCGCCTTATTATATGTGAATTCAAGACTGATCCGTATGGCTCATTTTTTGGTGAAAGGTGAGATATTACTTCAGGAACTTAAGAAAAAGCTGTGGAGAAATACCTGTATGCAGTGAAAAAACTTTCAAAAGCATAATTTTTCCATCTCCGCCAATATAGTTGGTGACTTTCTTGGGTTTATTGTCATTTTATCAAAAGAAGAACTAATCATAATCACTGTATCTTGAAAAGAAAACCAACACTAGTAATTAAAAGGGCCCACACAATGCTAATCAAGATGAATAAATGAAGATGCTCCCTATATATATCACAGTGACATACCAGAACACTAAAACTGAAGAGAAAATCCTGAAAAGCTTTAGAAAGACTTTATTTTTCTAAAGCATGAATTTGAGTTAATTCCTCAGGAGTATTCTGTAAAGGATGACTTTAAAATGATCTCTTCTATTAAAATAAAAAGGTGGCATATGTAGCTACCTTCTCTTTCTTGCCCAAACTCTGATGGATCATAGAAAAATCATTAAAAAGGTATATGAGGAAGCATACCACCATTGGATCAGAAATCCTAAGACATGGGATTATAGATATAGAAAGATAGGAAATGGGGAATCCAGGCCAAACACATACAAAGGGGAAGTAGTTCTGGGTGCTTCGGGCAACAGACACATACAGTGGCCATCATGGTGAGAGCGGGCAATTGCATTTGGACAACTCTCACCCCTTCCTCTGATTCACTTGTGCTGAGTCATGGACAATAGCAGGCTTAAACTGGAGATATCCTGTGTGTGGGTAACACCCAGAAGGAACTAGAACCTTCAGCCCAAAAGCAAGTTACCGATACACACTGTTCACACATGGCATATCCCATGCTTCCCTACAAACTCTGGAGTCAATTGAGTTAAAAAGATACATCAAATATAAACATGAATGACTAACCAAGAATCAGCAAAACATCATTTCCGTGAATGAGAGACTCTGCCTAGCACACAAAAAAGACTTTCACCAAGAAAGTAGCAATAATGGAGCCAATAGGATTAGACCTTAATAGAAATGAAGTGGTCCCCCTCAGAGGGATAAGGAATTATGTTCATGAATTGAGAACACACTGGTGTTTCAAGATTCAAATAGATACTACATTTGAAATGAAATAGTTAATTGATATCTTGAAAATTTATAAATGAGATGAAAAGCAGAATGCACATAGCCAAATAATAAATTAACAAGTTGGAGTTTTGATTGAAGAAATAATTCAGAAAGTAGTACTAAAAGAGATAAAAACAATGAAATAAAGGCAAAAAGTCATGGAGGACAGACAAAGAAAACCATCAAGAGAGTAGACAACCCACAGAATGGGAAAAAATATTTGCAAATTATGCATCTGACAAAGGCCTAACATCCAGGATCTACAAGGAACTCAAAAGAATTGAAAGGAAAAAAACAAACAACCCCATTAAAAAGTGGCCAAGGACATGAACAGACACTTCTCAAAAAGATGACATACAGGCAGCCAATAGACACATGAAAAACTGCTCAGTCTCACTAATAAGAGAAATACAAATCAGAACTACAATGAGATGCTACCTAACTCCGGTAAGGATGCCTATCATTAATAAGTCAAAAAACAACCGATGCTGGCGTGGGCACAGAGAAGAGGGAACGGTTCTATACCGTTGGTGGGACTGCAAACTAGTTTAACCTCTATGGAAAGCAGTGGGATGATTCCCAAAAGAACTAAAGATTGACCTTCCATATGATCCAGCAATTCCTCTCCTGGGTTACCAGAGGAACATAAATTGTTCTACAAAAAAGACAACTGTACGTGTATGTTTATTCCTGCACTAATCACAATAGCAAAAACATGGAACCAACCCTACTGCCCATTGAAAGTGGAGTGGATAAAAAAAATGTGGTACATATACATGATGGAGTATTACACAGTCATAAAAAAGAACAAAATCACAGACTTCACAGCAAATTGGATGGAGTTGGAGACCATGATACTAAGTGAACTGTCACAGAAACAAAGAACTGAATACTGTATGTTCTCACTTATAAGTGGGATTTGAACGCTAGTCACATTAGCCCAAGGGAGGAATCAGCAGTTGCTGGGCACTGCTAAGGGAGGGAGAGAGGGAGGAAGGTGTGGACACGAGACAATACAAAGGGTATTTGGTCTTCTACCAGGGGGAATGAGGGCCAGTTAGGTGCCCGTATTTCATCTGCATGCAGCCTACTTATGTAACTAATACTCAATTGTAGCCCACATCTCTATAATAAAATCAATTTTTTAAAAAAAGTGGCCGGGCCCGGTGGCTCAGGCTGTAATCCCAGCACTTTGGGAGGCCGAGGCAAGTGAATTGTCTGAGCCCACGGGTTTGAGACCAACTGGGGCAACTTGGCGAGACCTCATCTCTACAATAAATCAAACATTAGCCGGGCGTGGTAACACACGCCTGTAATTCTGGCTACTTGGAAGGTTGAGGTGGAAGGATTGCCGGAGCCCAGTAGGTCGATGCTGAGATGGCCGTGAGTGTGCCACTGCACTCCAGCCTGGGCGATGGAGACGCCAACTCAAGAAGAAAAAAAAAAAAAAAGTCATGGAGGATACATTCAGGGGTTTCAAAATCCATTTACTAGGGCCTCTCAAAGGAGAGAAGAGAGCGAGTGTGATTGGGGGTAAGGAAGGAGGGAGGTAGGGAAGAGAAGAACAGAATTAAGAAATGATAAAGAAGCCGGGCTCGGTGGCTCAGCCTGTAATCCCGTGCCTTTGGGAGGCTGAGGTGAGTGGATTGCTTGAGCCCGTGGGTTCAAGACCCGCCTGGGCAGCGAGACTTCATCTCTACAATAAATCAAAAAATCAGCTGGGCATGGTAGCGCGCGCCTGTAATTCCGGCTACTCGGAAGGCTGAGGCGGAAGGATCGCTGGAGCCCAGCAGGTTGAGGCTGTGGTGGCCGGGAGTGGCCACTGCACTCCAGTCTGGGCGACCAAGTGAGACTCCAACTCAAAAAAAAAAAAAAAAAAAAAGAAATGATAAAGAAATTGTATCCTCCATCTTTAAAATAAAAACTTAAAAAAAATGATAAAGAAAGATATGTGTTGTTGGATGAAGAGTCTACACTGTGCTGATCATGATGAATAAAGGGGCTTCTTAGACATATCAGAGTAACTTTAGACATGTTCTAACTTTAGTATATTAAACGTAAAGAGAAGATCTTGAAAGGTTTTAGATGGATGCTGTTTTGGTGTAGAGGCATGATGACACTACACTGCCTAGATGAGGTGTAGGAGGAGTCCATCTCTGAGGAGAAGCTTGGGTGGAGAGAGGTTTCATATTGCAGTATAATTTTACATCTTAAAAATAAAAATGGATTCCCATTGTTTTCTGTAGCAAACTCTTCTTGGGCGTTAGAGTGCTATAATTATCCTCGAAGGAATGGTTCAGATCCTCAAATATACATGTAATATCATTGTGGGTCAAAGTGAGGTTTTTGAAATATTGCACAATCCAAGTTTAGAAGTCAGCCCTGAAAAAACTCCACAGTCATCTATATTTGTAGGTAGCCCTTTTTTCACTGAGGCCAAGACCGTGTTTACCACCCTGAAGGACAGTGCTATGACTATTGGATGAGATTTCCTTTCAAAATCCAGGGCTCTCCATGGGTTGGTTGACGATTCTCTTTGCCCAGATGGCTCTGTTTGGGCTTGTTGACTGGGTAACAGGATTACACATTTTCAACCCTGAGCAAGAAGGCATGCCATTTACTCTGGATCATCTTTTTAAATGAATAGGAAAGAACAGATGCTGAGGTTTATTTTGTATTAAGACTGAATTTGCAAGGGCCTCCTTATTGGTAACTTGATAACCTTGATTAACTGTACGGGTCACTGGGGTACTTGGAGTATGTGTGATGGAACAATTAGCTAGAGAACATGAGCTCGGATTCCTTAGCAAAGGACTCCTTGTGGTGAGAGAGAATGATCAGTCCAACTGATTACCATTTATGTTTTTCTCTTTATTTAGCTTAGAATATCATACCTTATTGAATGAAGAGACTCCATGTTTCTGTTCTTTTCCATTTAACTTCCTCAACTTTTCTTGTGTGTTTTTAGAGGACAAAGCCCGCCGGTTGCTGAATTTAACCTACTCCTGAAAGCTCACACTTTGGAAACCTATGGGGTGGATCCTCACCCCTGCAAGGTAACTGCCCCTCACAGCAGGCCATCATATGATTGTTGTTTTTCCCAAAAGGGAATTAATTGGCGTGCAGGCCTGGGAGAGCCCGCTTGGGCCATTTCCTTAGCCTGACCCACAGCTCCTAATTGAAAGAAACAACGGCGGGCTATTGCCCCATATGTTAGCAGTTGATTTTCTCCACTGGAGATCTCCAGTTGCTCACTAATTGCTATGTTGTAGCTGCATTTTCCTAGACTAACAACCATGGACTCACTCACCAAGTGGATGGTTTACCCTTGAGGAGTTCCAGAATCCTGACAGATGGGCTTCCAAGGCCCTTGCCAGCAAAAATGCAGTCTTTAAAAATGGGGAAGTGGAAGAAAAAAAGAAAGATTTCAAATGACATTTTGGCATTAGGAGCAATTGTTTTTATTTTTTTCCTTTACTCATATTGCTTGACAGCATTTGTCTTAAGAGTGAATCACAGACCTGTATCAGAATTACCTTGGCCTCACCCCAGAGCTACTGACTCGAAATTCCTGGGCTACAGCCAGGGAATCTTGCCTTTTTATCAGTCTCCCAAGGTGATGCCTGTGGGCACACTTTCCAGAAATGTTTGGTGGAAGCATTGTTCTCCTTTCCACATATTAAAACTAACTATAGGTCAACCAGACACAAGCCCCTTTCCTAAACTGAGCTTTTATATCAGTCAGGCTCTTAAAGAGAGGTTCTTGAGTTTTAGTGGATCCTTGTTTTACCCAGATTGGACTGGCTGATAGCGTTTGGTTAAGCACCAGTTCTGTAGCTCTCAGTTCAGGCTGCTCCTTAGAAGCACCTGGAAAGCTTTAAAGCTCCTGCTGCCAGAACACACCCCACACCAATTACATCAGGGCCTGTGGGGGGTGGAGGCCAGCTTCCCAGATGATTCTAACTTGCAGCCAAGGCAGAGAGCCAGCGATGCTTGTCTACATTGGCATTTGCATCCTCTTGTTCTGCCTACACAATTATTTCAGAATATTTGCCAGCTGCCTCTTCCTAGTAATGATATTAATCAGTCTATTCCATTTAGTGAATTGGCTTTTTAGACAGAAATTTGAGCGTATTTATTTTACTTATAACTTGGAGACTGTCTTGATCTTTTTGTTGTTGTTATTCCTTTGCCTTTACTTGTCTATGAGATGCTTAGTTTCCCTGGTCTAGGCTGGAAGCATGGTCGTTTTTCATTTGTTGTTTTTTTTTCCACTGAAATTGCCAGAAATCTATGAGGGATTGAATTAAGTTAGATTAGATGCCCAGGGCTTTAGTTTCATTGCATTAGAGTGCTAATGGCAACCAAGAACAGTTTTCTCATATTACAAAGCAAATCTAGAACACAGGGAGCCCCAGAAGACACTTGGAAGTAGACATAATAATTTGTGACTAATCTGTATTTTTCCCAGGAGGTTCCTGGAGGGGCAGAGAGTCCTTTCCTCAAAGGGAAAAGCTACATATTCCTGGACCATGTCCAGATTTTGGAAGGGCTGCTCTTAGAGTTTTCACCTCAGAAGCCTAGTTCATTGCTATAATCATTGAAATTAATCTGAGATTAACCTAGGGCGAGGATGAATAAGTATATTGTTTATCATTTATTTTCTTTTCCTCGGTCCAAACAGGTTTTTTTTTTTTCTATTTTTTTTTTTTTTTTCAGGATTCAACCGGTACAACAACATTTTTAGGATTCACTGCTTCCGGCTTTGTGGTATTCCAGGGAAATAAGAGAATCCATCTGATAAAATGGTGAGTACCTCTTTGGAAGATTGGCTTACTCTTTTTCTGGATCTTATCTCCCCTCTTCCCTCTTTGACTTTTTTTATTTTTGGGGGGGTGTGGGGAGTTAGGTAGAATACCTTGTTTTCATTTACCTGGCTTGGAGCTATATCATGAAAGGATTTATCCAATTGAGGTTGCCCTTAGTGGGGAATTGGATTTGCCAAACTGAGGGGTCAATTTAGGAGACCTAATCTCAGGAGTTCTGCCTTCAAAGAGAAGGTGTCCAGTGTTTCCTCACCTGTAACTTCTGTGATTCTGGCCAGAATGGAGACATGCGTGGGTCAAGGCAGGATAAAAGCTTGAGATCCTGTGAGCAACTCAGGACCCATTCCCCGCCCCTCTGCTCACTTCTCTGCACTCTCCTCTTCTGTTGACTCTTTGGTGCTAACTCGTCCTTGTTATTCAGTGTATCAGTGAAGATGATTTTGGCAACAAATAACAGGAATGTCTACTCACAATGGCTCACGAATAAGAGGACTGATCAGCTCACAAAGCAAACGTGGAGTGGTTCCACAGTGTCAACTTAATCGACTGACAACATGTGACAGATTTAGGTCTCCATTTTCTTCTCTGCCATTCCAGGGCGGTGGCTTTGGTCCTGAGGATCATGCTCCAGAGATGGCTGTGTCCATGACTGGCCTTCACATCTCCCCACATCAGTGCCCAGAGCCTGGAGGAGATGAGTCCCTTCCATCTGTCTCCTTTTTAAACAAGGGGAACTTTTTAAAAAGTCCTGTAGACTTCCTGTATATCTAATTGGACAGAATTGGGTCACATGTTTCTACTTAAACCAGTCCTTGCTGAAAAGAATGGAAACTCCATACCTGGGGTGCTTGAATCAAGATCTATCCCTTGGGGCTGGAAAGGGGACAATCTGCATGGACAACAACTCAAGGAAGAGTAAAATCAAGGTTGTGTCAGCAGGGAAGCGGTAGGATGGAGCAGGGTAGGTGACCCGTTGGGCTTGCCATATCCAATCAAGTGACAAAATGGTTTTGATAAAGAGTGAGGAAGGCTGAATGTTGCATGTGCTTTGGAATATTATAAAGGTTTAGTCTTGTTCATACCTGCAGCTTGACTCAGTTCCCTCTCTGATGGCCTCTGACAGGCTTGTCATCCCTGGGTCTTACCGTGTTGTGGACTTGCCCTTAGGTCTATGGTTCTTTTCCCCCCCCCTCCCTCTGTGGTTCTTCCTGACGGGTCAGATGGCACCCTCAGCCCTGGGTTGGATGAGTTCTTGCACTTAGCCGAACCTTAGCCTATTGGTTCTATTAGAGTCAGGACTTCTTCCAGCACTTCTTTATCAAATCCTTCCATCTCTTAGCACTCTCCTTGTAGCACTTGAATTCCTTTCTGACCTTCCCTGCTAGGTTAGGCTCAGTCAGCAATGTCTACTCCACTTCCTACATCTTCTGCTCTTGGTTATAATCAGGCCTCCCTCCTTAAGACCCCCAGGTTTTCTAGCTAGTGTCCTCACCCCCTCTGTCATTGTCTTTTACTCAGTTCATGCTCTCACCTCCTCTCTGGGCCCACTTGTTCACTTCTTCCACAATTAGCCTTCTCAAAACTCTTGTTTGTCTTTGATATGTCACTTAACTTCTCTGAGTTTCATTGGACACATCCATAAAGCGAGGATCAGAGGGAGGGAAGGAAGAACATGGGGAGAAGCAAATGAAGGAATGTGTGTGAAATCTGTAAATCTGGTGTGGTTTGTGAACTATAAAGGGCAATATACATATAGCATGCTGATGTTACCCAATTTATTTTTCTGTATTTTCTGTACCTTGCAAAGAAACGCCAGTGTTAACCACCTTTAGTCCATTCTGCAATATCCTTCCTAGGAATTCCCACTGACTTTGGGGGGCATGAGTAATTTGGAGACTTCCCCTATCCTACCCTAGGACTGCAAAAGGCCTGGGAGTCCTGAAGGATATTCGATCCTCAGGGTTCTGAGGAGTCGTTAGGTTAGAACCTGATGTGTCTCCAGTGCAGAATCATTGCAGCTCTCTCTCCTCATTGGGTCTCATTTTCATCTTGGGTACATTGAAGAGTGGAGAGGGATAATCTCTGGGCCATTTGTTTCTGGCGTCTACATCTTGTTTACTTCTCGTTGGTGTTCCCAGTGTGGTGCTGATACAGAGCCATCCTTCCTAGCTTCTGCTTAGGCATGTGTATTTGGAACAGTCATGTGCATGTTACAGAAACAAATTTTCCTCTCACTTTAATTTTCTTTTTTTTTTAATCCGTGAGCTTTGTCATGCTCATAAATCCTCTACTTAATTTAAAACAGATTAATGTGACCTCTCTGTTCTTGTTCCCTTGGGAAGAGCATGAGCATGCATCACTATCCTAGGAATGAGATCAAAGAAATAAAAATAGAATTCTCTCCTCTCTTTATTCAAATCTCATCAGGGAGGTGACCTGGGGTCTACATTTCCGGCAGCTTTTAACTGAGCAGCTCCTTAAGATGATATCTAAAGTCGCTCTTTTGACCACGGTTTGTCATTCTTCAAGTTGTTCTCTCAATTTTGAACATCTCAATATATTAAAAAAGCAACTGGTTTGTCAACAGAGAACAGGAATGGACATTTTGCAGTGTGGTGGTTGTGCTTCTTGGAGATGGATGTGGAAGGATGAGAAAATCAGACACTGTGAATCCACATCATTTCATTAACAGAATCTGAAATAACCACACATATTTCCTACCTTGCCAAGTGGGCTGGCCAATCAATGTTGTTTTGGTCGTTAATGTTCACAAACACTGTAGAGCTTCTTGGAAGAAAGATACAGCCTAACTGTAAAAAAAATGGAATAAATAATTCTGAGCTGTCTACAGATCCTCTCTTGGGAAGAAAATTGCTGTATAATTCACTTGGGGCTTTTTGCTGCTCATTAGACCTTCACCGATGATAAGATAATATCTTGTTTCATTGCAGTCTGCTTGCATTTGTGAGTCAGCCGGGTTCCTATGGGAAAGCCAGGTACCTTGAGTAGCTGTCACTTTTTTTCTCCTCACCCAGAGATTTTCTTTTCTTAGGCCAGATGTCTGCAAGTTGAAGTTTGAAGGGAAGACATTTTATGTGATTGGCACCCAGAAAGAGGTCAGATACTGCTTTTCTAACTACCTGTTGTTGTGTGTGTGTGAGAAAGATTCAAGGATAAAACAGACCTTTGGTATTATAGCTCCCAAAGCCTGTGGCTTGAAGTGTGTGATGGCAATGATGAAAGCTATATGCTGAAAACATCTTAGAGGTAAACAAAGAAATGCTGCGTTTGCACATTTAAGAATAAAGTCAGTGAGCAATGCTGACTTTACACCCCTGTGTAGAAAATAGAATGGGATAAACTTGAGAAATCAAGGATGGAACCTCCCCCTACCTCTTTTTGCCAAGATACAGATATACAAGAGAAATAAGGAACATTTACAGAGCTTAATATCAACGAGTGCTTGTTAGCATGTTTTAAACAGAGCTGTAAGTTCTGCAAGTCATAAAAAATAAAGATGTTACCAGAGAGAGGTTGTGGGTTCATTAGGGGATGCATTTGAGAGAAGGCCATTGCCAAAATGTTAACCCTCAGAGCAGTTCTAGAAGTTGGCAGATTTTTTGACCCTGGTTTTCAGCTCAAGTACTAGTTCTTCAAGGACGGCAAGTAAGTCTTTTAGACTTAGCCGCGTCTGATAGGGAGGTAGATGATGCCTGGAGCACTGAGAAGAATTGTGACCTAGCTTTTTATCAGAAATAGTACCTAGATAGATTACTAATATCTGGAAAGGGTGGAGGAAGGGGATATGCCATTTCAACAATGCTTTCAAGAACATAATAATGTGTGAAGTTACCTAAAATCTGTGTAGCAGGAGGCAAAATACAAATGGGTAAATATCTGAAGGAAAAACATAAAATATGCTTAACATATTCTTTCTTGTTTTGTTATTGTTTATTAGAAAAAAGCCATGTTGGCATTCCATACTTCAACACCAGCTGCCTGCAAACATCTTTGGAAGTGTGGGGTGGAGAACCAGGCTTTTTATAAGTGAGTAGCTTGTATTCATTTAATCATAGGTTTTAAAAGCACCCATGGATCCTTTTATGCATTCCAAATGACTGCGCATTTAATTTCTTTTAATACAGTCCCTTGTATTATATTTAAGTGAATTATAAATTTAGTATGAAGGGGACCCAAAAAACCCAGAATTCTCTTTTTGAGGGCAGGCCTCTTGTAGTGCAGGTTTCCCATGCTAGGTCGGTGTTCTATGAACCATCAGCATCAATGTACCAGCTAGTGTTGTTGTGAGAGACTGTGTTTGGCTTCAGTGAGTTTGTGTGTGTGTGTGTGTGTGTGTGTGGAGATTCTTTCAATGTGTTTGTCCATTTCATGATGGACAAAGTACTGAGTATTCAGCAGTTTTGACTAAGGAGCATGACCTCCCATGCCCCGCCCTCCCTATTTACCAGATCTCACCCTGCGAGGCTTTGTTAGTTTGTGTGTTCCCCTGGATGAAGAAGTCCTCGACGGGAAATATTTTGACAATGTGGAAAAGGTGAAAAAAAATGGCGGGAGCACTAAAGACATCAAAATAGGTCAGTTCAAAACTGTTTTGAACAGTGGAAATAGTGTCTCAATGGGTGCATTGCATCAACAGAGAGTACTTTGAAGGTGACTAAAGATAAAATATGTAAGAGTAAGTATACAATTTTTTATAAATAGTCAAAAAGAAGGAACAACCCAAATGATCATCAGTGGATAAAGGGACAACCCAAATGTGGTTTATCCAAACACATCAGAATATCTTCATACATGGTTTAGGGCATCTCAGCCATTGTTGGCCTGACCAAGCCCCAAGCTCAATACTGGGTGTTTCCCGTAGGATTGCTGTGGGCTAGTGTGTGTGTGTGTGTGTGTGTGTGTGTGTGTGTGTGTTTGTTTCAAATTGCTATTTCTGTGAAATGTGTCACAGAATCAGTTGTTTTTGGTTGGGTGTCTCTAAAAGCAGACCTTGAGTTACAATTAAATGCAAGCAGCCTATTTGGGATGGAAGGACTATGCAAGACAGGGAAGCCAGGACTATAGGGTACATTACTGAGCAGAAGCCTGCTGTGGGCAGGTAAGCTCAGATCTGCTAGGGAACTCTGGACACTGTTTAACATGCCTCAGAGTTCTCCCACTGACAAGCAAAGAGGTGAGACTGTTTATCTACTAATTTCCCATTCATTTTGGTTGGGGGCTGCGTCGGAGGCAGAGTTAATACTCTCTGCTAATTTTGCATTTCTCTAAAGACGAGTTGTATATGTTCTCACAGCCAGAAAAGAGTCACATGTGTTCACTGTAAGAAGGATATAGAAAGGAGAGCCAAGTTTTTTTGAGTGGAATGCTGTCAAAGTCTAGGATCGTTGGATGTGGGTTCTGGGCAGGACTTTAGAAACATCCATAAAACTCCCAGGTTTCAAAAGAGGTTTAAAATGAGGATCGTCCTGGAGTCCCACCTTCTCCTCTTAGACCCACTTGCTGACTGGAAGGGCAGTGATGATGGACACAGTCAAGAACCTAACCCAGCCCTGCCCACATCACCAGTGTTGTCTATCCCTGGACCCCATCCAGGTAGCTTTTGTTCAGTTCTCCCTCTGCAACGGTGAGATTCTGTCTTACACATTGGACTCATCTCACTGAAAATTCTTCGTCTCTGAACCTTTTGGGCTTTGACTGATGGGAGCCCTCGGGATAATAATGGCTTGGGTCATGACTTTCAAACCTGTTTCAGTCACAGAACACTTTGCCTCAAAGTGAAGGGATAGGCAAAGTCTAGTATGTAAAAGAGAGAAAAAAAATAGAGAAGTTGTGTTTGTAGGTGGGCCCCTGGTTGGTATTAGAGATTGAAGACCCTTCACCATTGCTTGTTGCTCTTCAGGGGCTTGGAAGACCAACTGTCCAGGTGCCTAGGACTCTCTCAGGTTGAGCACTGAGAGATCATGTTGCAGAAAATGCCTCAGTTCTGGGAAAATGCTATCAAGAGCATAATTTGTAAAGCTCTGGAAGAAATGACCCATTAAATGGGGTGCTTCAAGCAATGACAGGAAAAGGTGATATTTATCAGTAGACTTTCCCATGACCATCAACACCTCAAGGCCTCTGTATGCCTCTTGCAGTATCTGGAGACTGGTAAAAAAAGAATACTCATTGGCCTCTGAAAAATCAGCATGTCTAGAATGTACCACCTACATGAGAGTTCAGTGAGGGAGGCACACAGGGTCTGATGCTGTCAGTCTTTAGTCAGAGCCTAAGTTTGTTTTTGTCTTTTTTTTGAGTTGGAGTCTCACTCTGTTACCCAGACTGGAGTGCAATGGCCGCTCCCAGCCACCGCAGCCTCGACCTGCAGCGATCCTTCTGCCTCAGCCTTCCAAGTAGCTGGAACTACAGGCACGCGCTACCATGCCTGGCTAATTTTTGATTTATTGTAGTGATGAGGTCTCGCCAAGTTGCCCAGGCAGGTCTCGAACCTGTGGGCTCAGGCAATCCACTCACCTCGGCCTCCCAAAGAGCTGGGATTACAGGCTGAGCCACTGGGCCCGGCTAGAGCCTAAGTTTTTAAAAAAATCATTTTAAAAATTGAATTCTCACTTACATGCCGTCAAATTCACCCTGTTAAAGTATACAATTTAGTGGTTTTTAGTATAATTCACAAAGTTATGTAACCATCACCACTATCTAATTCCAGAACATTTTTATCACCTACCCTCCCACCAAAGAAACTTTGTACCTATTGGCAGTTGCTACCCTCTCCCCAGGCCCTGGAAACCATGAATCTACTTTCTTTCTTTATGGATTTACCTATTTTAGACATTTTATATAATTGGGGTCACAAATTACGTGGCCGTTTATGCCTGACCTCTTCACTGTAAATAATGTTTCCAGGAATCACCTGTGTTGTCACCTGTGTCAGTCCTTCATTCCTTTTATTGACTGAAGACATTCCATTATTTGGATAAACCACATTTTGCTTATCCAGGTATCAGTCGATGGCCATTTGGGTTGTTCCTTCTTTGTGTCTATTATGAATTTATGAATAAAACTTCTGTGAACATTCTATACATGTTTTTGTGTGGACAGTTCTCTTGGGTATATGAGGGAGCACCCCAAAAAACCAGACTTTATTTATAAAAAATTGTGTACTTATTCTTACATGTTTCAACTTCAGTCACCTTCAAAGTACTCTCTGTTTGATGCAATACAGCTATCGAGACACTTTTCCACTGCTCAAAACAGTTTTCAAACTGACCAATTTTGATGCCTTTTAAATGCTTCTGCTGTTTTTATTTCACTTCTTCCACATTGGCAAAATGTTTTCCTTTGGTGACTTTTTCATTCGGGGAAATAAGAAATAAGTCTGTCAGGGCGAGATTGGGTGAATAGGGAGGGTGGGGCACGGGGGTCATGTCGTTTTTGGCCAAAAGTCAAAATCTGCTGAACATTCAGCGTGGTGTGGGCAGGTGTGCTTCTAAATCCCCCATCATGAAATGGGCAAACGCATTGAAAGAATCTTAAAAAAAAAAGTCACTGAAGCCAAACGCACCTCTCACAACAATGCTGGTTGGTACTTTAATGCAGATAGATTCCTAGAACACTTACCTAGCAGGGGAGGCATCTACTATAAGTGACCAGCTGTCTAAAAAATAATTTTGTGGGGAGGAGTCCCCCTTGTTTGCATAGGAATGGAATTTCTGGGTCATAGTGTCATTCTATATTTAGCTTTTTTGACATGTTATTTTCAGAACCTAAGCTTTGGGAACTCTTCTGTTCCTCCTTTAATGAAGTCTTATCAAAGAATAACTTAGAGCTGTTCAGTTAGTTATCGTCAATGAATATTTTCTCACAAATGAAGGAGTTGATGAATGGAATCAAGAAATGAGGCAAAAACAAGGTACATCATGAGACCTTTTTACTGTAGATTGTTACATACATATCTGTACTAGATCTGGTCTCTCTTTTATTGGGGATTTTTTACACACATAGCTGTACTGGATTTGATCTCTCTGAGGGCAGAAACTAGGTTCTGCTTTTCTTTGTATTTCCTGAAGATCTCAAGCATTGGAAACATATTTACTAGATAAAATTGGCAAAGCATGGTTTCTGCTCTCAGGAGATTTTTCTTTCATGTAAGAGACCAAGAGTGAAATAAAATATAAAAAAATATAAAAAGCAAGAGGGCAGAGAAGAGGGTGAGTCTTCCTACCAGGGGAGCTAAGAGATGGAAGACCCTGTCAAGTGGAGGAAGGACGTCCTATTCAAGTAAGGGACCAAGGCAGCAACAGGGAAGATGCATTTTTGGGAACGTGAGTGGCCACAAGGCTGGAGCAGAGGGTAGATGAGGTATAAAATGAGATGATGAGGGTCCAGGAGGTCTTGGTGCCAGACAGAACAGCTCAGCCAGCATGACAGAGGCAGCAAAGGCGCATCTACAGCAAATGTGATTGATGGCTCCTGATGGCCCAGAGGCAGGACTGGGACAGGAAGTAGTAAAGAAGACCCAGCAGACAAGCCTTCTTCAGAGCCACCTCGTGCGACCCGTGTGGACTTTGGCACATTCCTGAGGATCCTTTTGTGAAATCACAGGGTCCCTCTCACAGAATAACTTAGAGACATCAATTCATTATTTTTATACTTGTTGTTTTATCGTGTGTGACGAAGTCATTTGGGAGTTGGAGCCAAATAAAGGCAAACACCAGATTGAAGAGGGAGGAGAGAGGGAAGGGGAACACTGCAAACCAGGGAATCGGCTTTGCAGATTTTGGGTAAGTGGATTAGCTGGCAGCTGGCAAGGAGGTCCGTCTGATAATTCCATCATTGATTAGGTCAAATAGGTATGTCAAAGAAACCCCTTCCAGTCATTTGTGCATGCTTCAGCAGACTTGGAGGGTTTAGCTGGGAGCACAAGTAACAGACTGTATACAGTTGATAGAATCCTTGGTTTAGCACCTCTGTCTTTGGCCATGCGACTCTGCCTGTCTCATTCAGCTTCTGACCCCTAAGATTTGTACTTATCTGAGATTCTCCTAAACCTTTGTTCCCCCATTATTCCATAACCATCCTTGTCTTTAGGAAGAAGGGGAGATTGCGTTTGTTCTGATCCAGCTGTGTGACCTTGGGCAATCACTTTAGCACTGTCTGACCTCAGCCTTCTCAGCTGTAGAATGGGAGGTTGGGAATTGACTGGTGCCATTGCTTGCACTGCTGTGCATAGCATAACGAGCATGGGCTTTGGAAGTAAACAGGCTTGGGGTGCCATCTTGGGGTTCTGTTTCTTACCAGGAGTGTGGCCTAGAACAAAGCCCTTACACTCTGAGTCGTGTGTTTAATTTTTATCTGTGAAATGCAGTTGGTGATGCCTGTCAGTCCTGTCAGGCATATTAGCCAGTGAGAGTGGCAGCTGCTGCTATGGCTACTAGTACTGCCCCCTCTGCTAGTGATGAGAGTTTTGTGAGTACCAGCCGGAGGAGGGCCCAGTCCCTCTGACTTTGCCGGCTGTGATTCTGGGAACCTTGGGTTGGGTGCCTGTTTCCTCTGCTATGGCCACTCTCCCCTGGCAGAGGTCCTGGCCCTGCCTCTGGCTCTGTCTGTCCCACTGATGCTGTGTTGTAATGGTTTCAGCTGGCAGAGCAAGGCCCTGGTCTTGTTTCCTGGGTGGTTTGTTCCTTCCATTTTTACTTCACCTGTGTGGGAAGGGGGTGGCCCCATGGCTGCTGCTGACTATAAATCCCTAGGGTGCTTTTAAGACGTGAATGTGCTGCTGGTTGTCAGCTGGCCTGGGGCCACTGATCTGTTTTGAAAACCCTGGCTCTGAGATCTGCTGCCTGGGAACAGAGCCCAGATGTAGAAACTCTGATTTCTCCACCTACTCTGGACCCCAGGGGATCCCCCACATAGCGCTGGTCACCATTTAAGAGCTTCCTTTATTCCATGTGTTGTCTGTCGAGGTGCTGCCAAACCCAGAGCACTGGAGCTCGCTGTTCCTGGGCGCTGGTCCATTGAGAGACACAGGACATGTGGAAAGATTCCGTGGTTCAGTGGTGTTCCCCTCCGATGGTTTTTATCTCACCCCTGTTCTATGCTGTGCACTGTCCTTGGCACTGAGGACACAGCAGAGGCTCAAATATCACTCCCTGTCACCAATTCAGTATGGAACTGTGTGCAGGAGATAAAAGCAGTCCCTGACAATTTCTTATTCAGAGTTTGGTATGCATTTTGTCAGAGGAATAATATTACACTTGGTAGGTAAGAACCCAGAGTGGCTTCCTAAACTATTGTCTCTCGTATGTTAATGCACACAGGAGTGACCTGAAGAGCTTGTTAAAATGCAGATTCTGATTCAGAAGGTCTGGGGTGGGCATGAGATTCCCCATTTCTTTTTTTTGAGTCGGAGTCTCACTCTGTCGCCCAGACTGGAACACAGTGGCCGCTCCCGGCCACCGCAGCCTCGACCTGCTGGGCTCCGGCGATCCTTCCGCCTCAGCCTTCTGAGTAGCCAGAATTACAGGCGCGCGCTACCACGCCCGGCCAATTTTTTTTTTTGAGTTGGAGTCTCACTCTATCGCCCAGGCTGGAGTGCAGTGGCACATTCACAGCCACCACAACATTGACCTGCTGGACTCCAGCAATTCTTCCGCCTTAGCCCTCCAAGTAGCCAGAACTACAGGCGCCGCTACCACACCCGGCTAATTTTTATTTATTGTAGAGATGAGGTTTCACCAAGTTGTCGGGCTGGTCTGGAACCCACGGGCTCAGGCAATCTACTCGCCTCGGCCTCCCAAAGTGCTGGGATGACAGGCTGAGCCACCAAGCCCGGCCAGAATATCTTTTTAATAGACATTTTTTTTTGAGTTGGATTTTCACTCTGTTGCCCAGACTGGAGTGCAGTGGCACGCTCATGGCCACCACAGCCTCCACCTGCTAGGCTCAGGCGATTCTTCTGCCTCAGCCTTCCAAGTAGCTGGAACTACAGGCATGTACCACCATGCCTTAATTGGTATACCACTGTACTTTTTTGATTTATTGTAGAGATGAGGTCTTGCCAAGTTGCCCAGGCTGATCTTGAACCTGTGGGCTCAGGCAATCCACTCGCCTGAGCCTGCGGGTTCAAGTGTTGGGATGACAGGCTGAGCCACTGAGCCCGGCCTCCCCATTTCTAGTAAGCTCCACGTGACACTGTGGTGCAGGTCTGTGCGCTACACTTTGCATAATAAGGTTCTAAACCAGTGGTTCTCAACCCCGACTGCACGTTAGCATCTCCAGGGGGAGCTTTTGAAAAATCCCAGTGCTGTGGGTGCTTGGATCCTACCCCAGACCCAATTAAACCAGAATCGGGGTCCTCACCAACACTTGCTCAGGACTGTTCACGGTAGCATTATTCCTAGCTAAAAAGTGATGACAACCCAAATGTTCACCAATTGGTGAATGAATAAGTAAAATGTGGCATATCCATACAATGAAATATTATCCAGTCATAGAAAGGAATGAAGTACTGATCGATGCTACAACAAGGATGAACTTTGAAAACGGTATGCTAAGTAAAGGAAGCCCCTTGCAATCATATTGGATGATTCCATTGAAATGCCCCAAATAAGCAGATATATGGAGACAGAAAGCAAATCAGTGTTTGCTGAGGGCTGGGACTAGGCGAGATAAGGACAGAGGAAGGGGAGTGACTGCCAATAGGTACAGGGGTTTCTTTTGAGGGACAAAAAATGTTTTCATATTAGGTTGTAGTGATTGATATTTTGGTCAATTTTTTAAAAATGTGTGAATTACACTGAAAACCACCGAAGTGTTCAATCTAAAAGTTGAACTTTATGGCATATGAATTCTATCTCAACAAAACTGTTAATTTAAAACATCTGAATCTGGGACGAGGGGTCTAGGTGTTGGTAATGCTAAAAGTCTCCCAGTTGGGCTAACACGCAGCCGAGGTTGAAGACAGTACTCTGTTCCAGTGATTGTCTCTGTAGGGCTCCAGGACCAGCGTCAGCACTCTGGAAATTTGTTGGAACTGCAGATTCTTGGGCTCTACTCCAGACCTATTAAATCGGAGACTTGTGTTTTAAAAAGGCTTCCAGGTGATTCTGCTGCTCACTAAAGTATGAGACCCTGTATAGCTAAAGCATTATTTTTAAAACAGTGAAATCGGGCAGACTTGGATTTGCAACCTTTTTTGTAGGACCATAGTTAAGTGAATGAATCCTTCTGTGTCTTGGTTTTCTTTGATAAAAATGTGAATCTCTATCCTCTTGTGAGTATACAATGAATTAGTATATTTAAAGCGCTTTGCACGGGGCATGGCCCATAGTAAGGGCTCAGTAATCACAGATGCTGTTATTGTTATACTTACTCGGGAGCTTGTACCATGATATCAGTAGAAATTGTGCAGTTAATTCTAGAACTGGTCTCTTGCAGCTTCGTCCAGTGTCCCTCCCCCAGCACCTATCCTGACCTCCATCCATGCCCCTGCAGTAGCAGGTGTCAGGGAAGAAATCACAGATCTGGGTGAAGGGAGAGGTGCTCCTGCAGAGACTGACTGCATTTCTCTGTGAGGTCAGATGTGTGAACATAGTCAGGCTTCCATGTTGGGATTTTGATGGGGAGTGGGAGGTGGAGGTGGGATAAGACAGGCAGAAAAGCAGGCTGAGGGCCAGAGGGGAGCACATTGCTATTCTAACTAGGTTGTGAATTCTTTGCTTTCCGTGGGAAGACTTCCCCTGGGCTTGATGTTGATGAGGAAGTCTGGTGAATAGAACAAATGGAACGTTTTGGTTAGAGTTAGAGCTCTTTTATTGCTTTCAGAGTGTTTAACATGGTTCTCTGGAACCTCTATAGTTTTGAGAATAGTTTTGAGGTGCTTTCAAAACATTTAATCTTGTGTAACTCTTCTCAGGGTACCATGAAGTAGGTATTATAGCACCCTCCCCCTTTACAATACCGGAGAAACTGAGGTTCAGAAAACCTGCACAACATGACCAAGGTCACAGAACCCAAAGGAGGTAGGAATCTGAGCCACTGTTCTTTTAGGTGAAATGTCACCTCTTGGGTCATCCAAGAATGAGGGATGAAGAGTTTCTCCAGTGTTGCCTTGGAATCACCTTGGAGTGCTTGATTAAAATCAAGCCCTTCTTCAGACCTGCTGAATCAGAATCTCATGATCAAGCCTGAGAACCTGTGCTTTTAATACATACTCCATGTGTGGCTGGGTTTGGGCATCGCTACCCTGGATCTGTGCACCTTAACCCAGGCACCATTCTCTTTCCCTGCCACTTCCCTACCCACTACAGTCTGTGCTTCCCAATTCCCAGTGGGTTTATGTTGTTTGAACTTTCATAATAAACTCCTCTGTTAAAGTTCTATTAAAAATCTCAACTGAAACGTTTTAAGAATCTGCCTGGACATTTGGGAGGGCAGGGAATTGGCAGTAATGCTCTTGGGAAAGTGTCTCTGAGCAAATCAAGTGACACAAATAATCATCCAGGGGAAACACCTGCCAGAAAGAAGCAAACACTTTTTTCTCTCCTTTCATTCTGAGCAGACAGTTATTGGCTTTTTTTGTGAAATGTATCTTTTGATCTGTATTTCTTGAGTCACGTAAGAGGGTTTTTTTGATGAGGTCTCTCTCCAAGAGGTCAATCTGGGTCTAAAGGGACAGTAGTGGCTTTCTCAATGGAGGCTAGAAGGATGGGAACTGAGACTGAACCAGTGTAAAAGAGCTATCACCTCTCCTGCACAGGCTCCTTGTGGCCCTGGAGGTTGAATAACTACCATGCTAATTGCAGGTGTGGCTTCTGTAAAATGGGCACAGTGTTGAATTTGAATTTCAAAAATCTATTGAAGGCTCTTAGTTTTTTTTTTTTTTCTTTTTGGCAAATAACTTTGCCCCAAGGATCTTTAGGAACCTAGATTAAAATAATAATAATAAAGTAGAAGCTTTTTAAAAGCTTTCTTTTCCCCCAGTCTGAGAACTTGGGAGCAACAGCTCCACTAAGACAATGGGGAAAGGACAAAGGTGATTATTATTCCCTCAGGCTCAGTAGACAAGGTGTCTTGTAGGTCTGGTGGGGAGAGGGTGCAGATGGGCCCAGAGCAGGGGTGTCCTCATAGGAGGAGAAGGAGGATGCAGCCAGTACCACCTTAATGTGGCTTGTTACGGATTTCTATCCTCTTGGGTGGGTGTGCTCTGCCTATGACGAGCAGGCTGTGCTGCCAGTCCCCGGTGTCAGGACCCTCCAAGGTGTGGCTCTCCTGTCTCCCTGTGTATCCTCAGGGGTCTTGCACCATCTTCTCCGGGCCCTGCGTTGATGGGAATCTCTCTACCCCACAGAGGTTCTCAACCCTTCCCTGCCTGTGTCACTCTCCCTGTTTATCATTTGTAGCCAGTGCCCAGCTGGGTCATCTCAGGCTGTTTACACAGATTCAGGGGAGAAGGAACGTTTTGGCAAAAGATAGTTACTCTGGCTTTTCGTTGTTCTTTGGATAAAGATACAAATCTTTTTTTTTTTTTTTTTTTGAGTCGAAGTCTCACTCGGTCGCCCACACTGGAGTGCAGTGGCCGCTCCTGGCCACCGCAGCCTCGACCTGCTGGGCTCCGGCGATCCTTCCGCCTCAGCCTTCCGAGTAGCCGAAACTACAGGCGTGCGCTACCACGCCCGGCTGATTTTATTTATTTATTTATTTATTGTAGAGATGAGGTCTCGCTGCCCAGGCAGGTCTCGAACCCGCGGGCTCAGTCAATCCACTCACCTCAGTCTCCCAAAGGCGCGGGATTACAGGCTGAGCCACCGAGCCCGGCTAAGATACAAATCTTTAACAAGGACACTTAAGATCAGGTCCTGCAAAATTGGACTCTGCTTACCTCTCCAGGTTTACATTATTCTACTCTGCATATCTGTATATTCACTTTTCTTTATTAGGAAAAGAAAAAATATGTGTGCATGATAATAATAATAATAACCACAACGGTGGAAAAATGGACACTGGATTTCTCCAGTTCCCTAAATGCACAGGCATTGGTGCCTGCTGGCTCTTCTGGGTACATCCACCACTGTCCCCTGATTGACACCTTCCTGTCCCTGGAACTCAGCTCAGATGTCCCTTTCTCAGGGCACCTTACCTGGCCCTCTAGACTAGACCAGACACGGGCTTCCTTGTGCTTACCTTGGTGTGTGGAGCAGGGTTGGCACTCAGTTAATAATTGCTGAGCGGATGAATGGAGGTCAGGAAGCTGAGATTGCTGGCTGCCCTGGGACTTTCCTGGCTCTTCTCAGAATTCCATCGAACGTACTGGTTTTGTGTGTGTGCGTATGTACTTAAGATTTCATGACTATCAATATTTTAAATGATCCTGAACTCTGGGAGACCTGTTCTTTCTACCTTGTTGGATTCAATTGTGTAAGTCTTAAAGTGACAGCTATAGAACCAACATTGCTGACTGTCACAGCAATTCAGGGTCCTGTGTGCGGTCTCCAGGCAGCCTAGGTTCTAGAATGCTTTTCAGCGTGTTGTTGTTTGGTTCTCATTTGTGAGTACAGCTCAGAGGTGCTGAATCAGTGCTTGGCTGGGCTTCTCGCTCCTCGTGTATCTTAGTCATCTACCAGTGTGGGTTCTTTTAAAGGGCACTGGGTCATGGTGACATAGAAGCCAGTGGCCATTCCCGTGGTGACATGGGGTCCTCGTTCCCTCCCTTGGGCAGTACAAAGTAAGTGAGATTTTAGTGACACAGTCAGTGACCCATGTTGCTGGGAAGCTATTTTCTGCTGCAATGTGGATATGGGCTTAGTTAACAAGGTGCTCCAATGCTAGTGAACTTACCAATGCCATGTCACAAAATTCCATGCTCTCCATGTCTTTCAAACAGAAATTGGGGAAGAATCCCTTCAGACCATTAGCATTGCCTAGTCCTTTTTGAAGGTATGACTCAGTAATGAATTATGAAACCAAATGTGTGGATCATGACTGGAATTAAAAAAAACAAAAGGAAATAGCATAGACATATATCAACTTGCAATACCCATAGTGAAACTTTTGTGAAACCTTTCTTTCTTTCCTCTCCTCTTCTCTCTTTCCTTTCCTTTCCTTTCCCTTTCCTCTCTCCCTCCCTCCCTTCCTCTTTCTTCCTTCTTTCCTTTCTCTGTCTCTTTTTCTCTCCCTTCCTTCTTTCCTTATTTATTTTTTGAATCAGGGTCTCAATCTGTCATCTAGGCTGGAGTGTAGTGGTACTTTCAAGGCTCACTGCAATCTTGACCTCTTGGACTCAAGTGATCCTCCTTCCTCTACCTCCCGAGTAGCTGGAACTACAGGCATGCACCACCATGCCTAGCTATTTATTTTTGTAGAGACGCGGTCTCTCTCTCTGTTGCCTAGGCTGGTCTCAAACCCTTGTCTTCAAGCAGTCCTCCCACTGCAGCCTCTCGAAGTGCTAGGATTACAGGTGTGAGCCACTGTACCCAGTCAAAAATTTTTTTTCAGTGTGTGTGTGTGCACATCTGGGTCACACTATAAAATTTATTTCATTCTTGCATTCAAATATCCCATGACCACAACTTTAGGGCATGTTTTACTTGGACTTTCCAGTGTCATTACCACCTGTGTTTTGCTTTTCTTAAAGGTATGCAAAATCCAGTCAGATCAAGACTGTGTCAAGCAGCAAGATATTTTTTAAAGGAAGTAGATTTCGATACAGGTGGGTACCAATGGGTCCGTTTTGGTGATGGGGTAGGGATGGGGGAATTCCTTACCTTTGAATATTTTGTTTATAAATAAGTGCCCTTGGGCTTGTGGCTCTGCTTTAGTCTTCCGTCTGCACTCCACAGCTCTCTCATGCTCACAGGACCCTCTCAAATTCCATGGTAATTTACCCTCATGAATTTCTATAGCTGGGTCAGGCCACTGTGGAGTTAAAAAATGGTGTCTGTGCATATCCCTGCCCATCTACTCTGAGTGTCTGTGCACACACATTGTGTCCCTGTCTTTTTCAGTGGTAAAGTTGCCAAAGAGGTGGTGGAGGCCAGCTCCAAAATCCAGAGAGAGCCTCCTGAGGTGCACAGGTGAGTGGTTGGGTGGTCCTTTTGGGTTCTGGGTGGCTTCTGGGATGGACAGAGGGATTTAAAGGCTGGCTTTTCCAAATTCCCTGTAATGTTCCTGTGTGTAGTGATATCCAGCATTAAATAAGGACACTCTCACCTCCTTGATAGTCTTCCTCAGACAAACTTAGCTGCGCTGTGGTAGCGTGAGTGCAGCTGGGCTCCACTCTGAGTTACTCGCTCTTTGGAGGGTCATTGGTAGGCTTGGAGTGTCACCTGAATAAGTAGGGTGTGTGTGAGGTAAGGCTGTACCTCTTGGTACACTCCTGGCCAAACTCTGATATCCTGTCCTCTTAGAAGTGCTCTCTATTCCCGCCTGCATTCATCAGACTTGGCCGGTTTCCACTGGCCTGACTCCTATGGGGTAGGCTGTCTTACACGAGGGGAGAGGCCTACCTCTCATGGGGCCCATGACTCCCGAGGGCCATACAGAGGAATGAAGGACTGAGTTATCGATGGTTCAAGTTTGCATCTCCACTAAGGTAATGATGTGTGGTGCTTCTTAGGAATTAAATATTCTCTTGGCCGTGTTGAACTTCTTACCACCACAATTTACACGAATCGTATATTCCACACCTCAGACATGTTAAATATGTAAAGCTGAATATTATTGTTATGACACCTCCTCCTTTTAAAGGCAAGATCATCATAAGTTGTATTTTTTAGTAAGTTCCACAGATACTGTTTGATGCCTACCCTTCCTTTTCCTTGTTGGAACCCAGAGATGTCTACCCTATGCTCAGATTTGTCCAATCTCTTCCACTAGGGTGACTTCTAGAGTGAGCTGAGTGTCGTCCCACCCTGTCTCCTGGGGTTGTCAGTGGGAGGAGGCTGTTGTCCCTAAGAAATGTGGTTAAGCCAGCCTGGCATGGCATCTAGACGACACTTCTCACTCACACCAGGGGTGCAGAACTGCAGTTGGAATAAGATCTCGTGCAGATGATCATTCCTGTTTTTGGATGGCCCAGCGGGGAGCCATCACATGCAAGACTGCAGAACCAGTCACTCCTGCTTTAAGAAGCAGGAGAAAACTGCAGGGCTAGAGAAAGCGGAACACCTTGGCAGTGGGCACCTCTGGTTAATACCTGAATATCTTTGGCTTGCCACACCAATGAGAAAAGTCTCTTGATGGACCCCTCCCCTGTCCCAAATTGTGGTTATTCAGTGCAGCAGCAATGAAAAAGAAGAAACAGTAAAATGTATCGTTTCATCTCTTCCAGAATCTTTGTTCTGGAAATGATCTCAGGGACTGCCTAGTCTGATGCTTCTGATTTATAGACCAGGAAACTTCAGTGTCAAGCAAGTTAAGTGATTCATCCAAGGCCCTAAATTTTTTTTTTTTTTTTTTGAGTTGGAGTCTCACTCTGTCGCCCAGACTGGAGTGCAGTGGCTGCTCCAGGCCACCGCAGCCTCGACCTGCTGGGCTCCGGCGATCCTTCCGCCTCAGTCTTCCGAGTAGCCAGAATTACAGGCGTGCGCTACCACGCCCGGCTGATTTTTTTGATTTATTGTAGAGATGAGGTCTCGCAGCCCAGGTGGGTCTCGAACCCGCGGGTTCAGGCAATCCACTCACCTCAGCCTCCCAAAGGCGTGGGATTACAGGCTGAGCCACCGAGCCCGGCGGCCCTAAATTTTTTTGATGGCAGACATAAGCCTAGACCTCCAGTATCCTGTTTCTGCGTTCTGAGCCTTTTTCTATGTAGCACCCTGAAACCTTCTGGCCTTTTCTTGGAAGCTAGTAGTAGAGGCAGCACAACCCCGAGTGGTTAAGTTTGGGTTTTATTCTTCTTGTTTGAAGCTCCACTGTTTTATCTTAAATACTTGCTGCTAGAGGAGTTTCTTGAAGGTACAAACACAGATCAGAAAACTGGTTTTTTTGACAATTACTTTCAGAGAGACAAAAAATATAAGGCTTTCCCAAGAGTCTCATAGTTACCATCTATGGGTGGTTAATGAATACTTCTCTTATAAATTGAGGTCTGCATAATTCATGGAAACCAAGGCTTCCTGGCTCAGGGTCTCTCAAACTTGAACTTTCACAGGGATCACCTTGGGATCCTGTTGAAAATACACATCCTAATTCAAAAAGTATGGAGTGATACTCATGCCTGCCTGCCTGCCTTCCTTCCTTCCTTCCTTCCTTCCTTCCTTCTTTCCTTCCTTCCTTCTTCCTGTAGTCAGAATCTCACTCTGTCACCCAAGATGGAGTGCAGTGGCATAATCACAGCTCTCCACAGACTCAAACTCCTGGGTTCGGGCGATCCTTCTGCCTCAGCCTCCTGAGTAGCTAGGACTTCAGGCACCCGTCAGCATGTCCAGCTAATTTTTTTGATTTTTGTAGAGTCGAGGTCTCACTGTCTTGCCCAGGCTGGTCTCAAACTCCTAGGCTCAAGTGATCCTCCCACCTCAGCCTCCCAAAGTGCTGGGATTATAAGCATGAACCAGTGTGCCTGGCCTTAGTCTGTAGTTCTATGTAGCTTCCAGGTGTGGCCATTTGGCTGGTTCTTTGAGTGAACAGGCTCTTGATAAAAGGTTGTGAAGGGATGAAGGGAACGGGTTTTCTGGAGTGAAGCACTCTTCCTGGAATAGACTGAATCCCTGACGTAGAAGGGAAATGAATACATGCTGAGGCATCCAACAATTCATTGTTTCCCTTTTCTAGAATCTTCTAAAATCTTCCAAGGTATTACTGCAAAAAAAGACTCAGAAATCCTTGAGACCGTGTTCACATGCTCTTTCTTTCTCTTCTACCACCTCCAGTGTATGCAAGAGACTATTGGGTCCACATCCTCGGTATGCCTCTGTGGTCATCTGTTCTTTGGCAGCATCTCTCGAATCTCTGACAACACCAGAAAGAATTTGGTTGAAGTAATGCTAAAAGCAAGCTCTGGGAAACAAGGGCTGTATCTGTCTTGGTCATCCCCATATCCCTCAGCACCCAACACAGTGTTTGGCATATAGCAGAGGCCAGTACACATTTGTTGAATGAATGCATGCACTAGGAGTGTGGGAAGACAGCCACACCTCTGTCATTTTTGGAAACGTGAGATCTGTCCAAGGTGCTGGCCTAGGGACCTTGATGTCCCCTGAGGCAGCATTGTGACTAGAGTCATGGTGATGTGTAATACTTTCTTGCTGGTAACTCCTCTTTCCTTCCTAGTGGCCAGTTGTATAGGAGTAAATTGTTTCTCTTGGATAATTCTTTTATTTCCAAATTATTTTAAGTTCTTTGGTGTGGCTCTCAAAAGTGAGAGTAGAGTAATGGGCTCTCCTTTCCTTTTTTCCTTGTCAGTAGGCACTCAGAGGTAACTGTGAGTCTAGAGTGGTGATGATAAGGCTTTCATTAGCTGTCTTTCCTCACATCTGAGATTCTGCTTGTCAAAGAATGACAAGTTTAAGGAGTCCTACTTCTGCTGAGGAGGGTGTGTGTTTGTGTGTGTGTGTAGGTGTGTTTGTGTGTGTGTGTGTGTGTGTATGTGTGTGTGAGAGAGATGAACTGAGAATACTGATGACAAGATCTCCAAGCAGAGATTTCCCTGACTGGCTACTGAGTGAGAATTACTTGCCCATCCCAGAGGCCCAGGGAGGCAGACAACTACAGCTTGGTGAGCCCAGGGCTGGCTGTAAGCCACCTGGGCATAGCAGCCACCCCCAGCAGACACCCAGAGGCAGTATTTGTACCTGAAATGAGCAAATGTGCAAGAGTCACAAATGGCTTCTCTTCTTGGTTGTGTCACTTACCAGCTGTGTGGCCTTGTGTGAGTCACTTAACTTCTCAGCTCATCAGTTTATTCATCTATAAAATGAGATTCATAACATTGCTTTGTCTGTTTTCTAGGTTTTCTTATAGGGACTAAAATAAAATGCTTTAAAAATCATAAAGAGCCACATACGTATGAGGTGGAGATATTATTTCTACTGTCTCTCACCCAAATATGAGAAGCTAGACTATGACAGATGCATTCACATTACAATCCCCCAGATGAAGTTTTTAGAGGCTAGATAACAGGCCAGCACTACTTTTATTTTCAAGGAGAGGTACAGGAATCCCATGAGCTTAATTTTAGACACTCTATTTTATGCCACCATAACACATTTTTAGTCAGGTTATATGACATCAGTTTTCTCCTCTGTAAATAAGGTATTTTTCTTACCTATCTTACAAGCATATTGAGAACAACAAACGGGTAAAGTGCCAGTGTTAGAATGTCCTTGCAGTTTCCAGAGGTACCCTTTCTTTCTCAACTGAGGTCTTAATGACAGTCCAGAGTTTTCATTTGGAGATTGTTCTATGCTGGGAGTACATGCATGAGTGGACTGCAAAGTGGACCAGGCATTTTTGCAGATCAGCTGATGGATGGATTCTGAGAGTGGAGAAACTGGGCACATATGCCACCCTGTCCTAGGGAGACCCCAGCCATAGAAGTGATACTGAGGAAATCAGGTGAAAGGGCAGAGTGGAAGCTGGCTGGGACGTCTGCCCATACTTTAGAAAAGTGCTCAACACAGTGGGACCTCATGTAGCTAGAGACAGAAGGGCAGTTTAGGGGGAGGGAACAGAGTCCCCTTGGTTTGTTTCAGGCTGAATCATGTAGAAAGGCAGTGTGGAGTGCAGCAAAAGCACCAGACTACGATCAGATGATGTGGCTTTCAGTCCTGAGTCTGCTCACATAAGTGTCTTTAGTCAAGTTACATAAACTCTCTGAGTCTTGGTTTCTCATCTGTAAATATGGCATTTACCTTGCCTATCTTATAGGCACACTGAGGAAAAAAGATGAGATAAAGTATATGTAAACCACTTAGCAAATGAAAAAAAAGGAGCCATTCAAATTCTGGTATTTTATTTGTTGTTAGAACAACTGTGCTGGTGGGATCTTGCTTTAAATGTAGCCTAGATCAGTTGGCACCTTAAGAAAGTTGCAAAAAGAGAATGAGATAAAAAGGCATAACCTTTAGCCCCAAGGAGTTTCAGTTATATTAATCCATTCAGGCTGCTTTAGCAAAATACAACAGACTCGGTGACTTATAAAAAACAAATTTATTTCTCACAGTCCTAGAGGTTGGTAAGTCTGAGATCAAAGTGCCTGCAGATTCAACATCTGGTGAGGGTCCACTTTCTCATAGATGGTGCCTTTTTACTGGGTCCTCATGTGGTGGAAGGGGGAGACAAGCTCCCTTAGACTTTTTTATATGGACACTAATTCTATTCAAGGTGACTGTAACCTAATCACCTCCCGAGGGCCCCACCTCTTAATACCATTACATTGAAGATTAGGCTTCAACAAATGAATTTTGGGGGAACCCAGACATTCCGACCATAGCAGTAGGGAAAGGAGAGAGACCTGCATTAATTTTTCTAATCTTGCTTACTTTTTCCCCCCAAGCTGCTATAGTGTCTAACACCAGGGCTTGAGACCCTGGATTCTAGTAGTGTCTGTCTTTGGGTTTATCTGCATCTTATACTTATCAGGGAAGAAATATTCCTCTCTGAAACATAATTTTGGAGAGTCTTGGGGTTGTAACCCATTGCTGGAGTCATCTGGTCTAATCCCAGGCATACCTATATGCCCCTGTCCATGGCCATGAGCTCCTGCTACAACACAGCAGCAGAAGCCTGTGAGCATCTGGGTTAAGACGGCATCCTCCTAGCCATCCAGTGTCAAGGCACAATCAAGCCTAGGAGGTCATCCCTGGTGAGGTCAGCCTATCCTAGGACCATGTAATTGCCTGGACATTGCAATGTTGCAGGGTGGGCGGCAGGATGCTGGATACATCCAGTGGAAGAACATTAGGAGGAAGGCTGATGGCGAGCAAAAGTTCCCCATAAAGCCTGGCTGAGGGCCCATCATTGTAGCATAAGCAGTGATTCCTAGGGATTGGACAGCTGCCGGCTCAGTTGATAGGGATGGTCAGAGATGGGGTAGAGCCATTCAGAGTCACTTTGTGCAAAGGCTGATGGATGGGCTTTTCAGAGCTACAACAGTCCACATCTACATGGCAATATGTTGTGCTTTGCAGAGTTAGAATTACAACCATGAACGACCATAGGGCCAGAGTAAATCCCAGGAGAGCTAAAAAATGGAGGACCTTCACAACAAAAGAAGGAACTGCTCATGGCAAAGGAGCTCCTCTCTCCCTTCCTTCTTTCTTTCTGTATTTTTTTTTTGTAATTTTAAAGATGTGGGGCACAATTCAGGGTTAGGTATGCAAATGTTCATTATGCAGGTACCCTTGTTGATGAGGTGTGCCCCCCTTCCCTGGCAGTTTCCCACTACTGCCAATCCGGCTCCCCAGTCCCATGGCAGTTCCCCACTATTGTCAGTCCCTTTCTTATAGTATTATGATAATTGTTCAAGGTCCACTTATGAGTGAGAACGTGTGATACTCAGTTCTTTGTTTCTGTGAAAGATCACTCGGTATTATAGACTCTGATTCCACCCAGGTTGCTGCAGAGTCATGATTTTGTCTTTCTTTATGGTTGCACAATGTTCCCAATCCTTTTCCCATAAAATCCACTGTGCTCATTAGAACTTACTGCAGGTGTCACCTCCCATGGGAGGTTGTCCCTGGCTCTTCCCTCAGTCACACAGGGTCGGGGGCCTCTCTTTAGTACGCTCATGTGACCCTTAGTCATCAGTCACCTCATAAGAGGCGTGCTTTTCCAGCTGTGGTTATAGTACATTAGTGAGTCATGAAATGAAGACCAACGCTTCAAACAAAATGAAGTCGAATTTTAAAAAATAATGACTTATAGCTAAAGTTACTACTGTTGAATAAAATATTCATTTTGGTTGTGTGTCTTCCTGTGTATGTGGCGGGGGAGATAGAGAGGTAATATAAAATGTATATCTTAATGTGTGTCTCAGACAAGTTGGACAATCATGCTTCTAGATCCTGAGTTATTTAAGGTAAGGACTACAGTTTCCCAGAAGAAAGCAGAATGTCTAATACATACATATCAGGTGCAAAGTGAGTGTCTGTAGAATGAAAGACTAAAGAAAAGGACTCTGTGGTTAATTTACTTTCCAGTCAGTGCCAGCTGTGAGAACTTTTAAATCAAGACACTAGCAGGTATCTTACTCTTTCTTGCTCCTCCCACACCCAGTGGAAAAGCTCAGGCTAGAAGGCAGAACCAGCTTAGGGAGCACTGGCCAGGTGGAAATGGCAACCAGGACTGCATTCAGTTAACTTCAGTTTCAAACCTGAACACACCTTAACAGGACACCTACTGGGGCACTGTGAGGACACAGGAATAGCTAGGTCAGTCTCTGCCTTGAGGTGCTTGTTAAGTGGAACTGGTACAGACGCCAATCACTAGAGAGAGGTGGCAAATGAGCTGAGCTGTTAAAGAAGAGAGATCTGTGTGTGTGTGTGTGTGTGTGTGTGTGTGAGTGTGTGTGTGTGTGTGTGTGTGTTGCAAGAGGCAACCTAGGAGGACTTCAAGGGGAAGGACACATTTGACACCATCTTCAAAGGATAGGTTGGTTTTGGTTTTGATGGGTAATATGCGAGGGGGAAAGGTGCTCTCTGAAGTAGGGAATGCGACTGGTCTTCCTGCAGCAGGCAGTGTAAACAGGCATCCTAGCCACCTGCCAATAGTCTTCATGAGAAACCTGCACAGTTTCATTGCCATCTGCTGCCGGTCACAGCCACTAACACCCCTGCATGCTCCGTTCCGAAGGAGAAAACAGTCGTGACCAGTTGATGAGTAGGGAGTAGCTGAGAATATTAAACACTGATGTTAAACATTGGATATCCAGCAACACAGAGAGTTCGTAGCTGTAGAACACCTGTGCCATCTATCTGGCAGGGTTTTGTTTGTGTTTTGTGGTGGTTGTCCAGTGTCTCTGAGCCATGCCCCTCATCACCTTTCTGCATTTCTAGTTCGGTGATAAGTGCCGCCCCAACTTTTTATTTACTGTTTCTCTTTAAATGCCCTGGTTGTCACCTAGCATGCTCAGGTCTGGTGACACATAGGGAACTCTATTTTCTTTCATTGGGTTGCATGAAGACATATGGACATCTTGTCAGGACCATAAGGACAGAAAGGGCTATGTGTCTTGAGCATTATGTTGTCTTTACACTGGTTCAAGTGGGTGTCTAGATGCCGTTTCCAGCCTGGGTAGACCACTGAGTTGGAGGGGCCAGCTTTCGCACTAGAAACCAAGTCTAACTGGCTTGTGTCTGTTTCCAGAGCCAACATTACTCAGAGCCGCAGTTCCCACTCCTTGAACAAACAACTCATCATTAACATGGAGCCTCTGCAGCCCTTGCTTCCTTCCCCTAGTGAGAAAGAAGAGGAACTTCCTCTGGGTGAGGGTAAGTCATCCATTTCCTTCCAAAGGCTCACTCTGGAGGAATGAAGGAGGCACCCATTCTATGTATGTTGGACAGTGAGTTTTGTGGGGAGGGTTCTGGGGTGAGTCATAAACTATGTTTTCAGTAAATAAGCTTTTCACAGCTGGAAGGCCGTGTTATGTTGCGAGTTCTATTAGTTTCTCCTAGAGAGAGTTCACTGGTACAAAGTATTTCTAAAATTACGCGTGGAAGCACTAATGGTGTCAGACCTACACTAACTAAGGTGGTAACCACTAGCCATGTGTGGCTGTTTAAAACAAAGTCTAGGTTCATCAGAATTAAAAATCCAGTTACTCAGTCACACTAGCCAGATTTCCAATGCTTAGTAGCCACATGTGGTTGGTGGCTGCCATATCGGACACTGAAACTTGGGATGTTGTCTTCATCATGGGAAGTTCTGTGTGATGGTGTTGTTTTCTACTGTAACCACAATTAAATTGGTAATTATAAAGAATTCTCCACAAGTATCTCTACCCTGGGCATCCCCTTTCTGCCTCACTATTTTCCCAGCCTCTTTTTCCTTTTCCTCAGTTATGTTGGCTAACGGTTTTGATACAAGCCAAAATAAATGAAATGTTCACTTCAACCCAAAATTCGTTATATTTTGAAAGACAACCATGTATTTTAAAGAACGTCAGGGAAGAAGCTCATCACACTGCTTGCTGCAGACACCTGGTGAGGCAAATCTCACATTCTTATTAATTTCAAAGTACACTGAAAATAAATACATGCAAAATAAAGGTTATTGGAATCCTGAATACCAACATGACTTTCTTAACATTTTATGATTTTTTGTTTCATCCTTGAAAATTTGGCAGTTTCAAGAGAGTAGTTCATTCTGTTCTCAAAAGATCACCTTCACCTCTAGCTTCAAGTGAAGGCTTCTTTTCATAGAAGAAAACTTTTCAGTGCATAATAATGCTGTGGCTATCTGCATACTGTTGGGAGAGGTACCAGTAACTGATGTGTAAAGAATTTTGACAAATAATTTCCTGAAGGGAAACTTTGATGGTTAGAAGGAGAACTGGGCAGCTGGAGCCCAACAGGTTGAGGCTACGGTAGCTGGGCATGTGCCACTGCACTCCGGTCTGGGCGACAGAGTGAGACTCCAACTCAAAAAAAAAAAAAAAAAAAAAAAAAAGAAAAGAAAAGAAGGAGAAATGGCGGCTGAATGCCAAAAATGGATAGAGCGAGAGTATGCAAAATATATAAGATGGGCTCTTGGAAGACACCTTTTATCCCCAACTGGGTCACAAAGTACAATGATAATAGTCTTGTTATAATGACCTTCCCTGTCTGTCTTAACAATGAGTTCTATAAGTTTCGTGTTAAATTAATTTTCCTAGTCAGAATCTCTGAGTCCATGTTGCTTGTCTATGTTTTTCAGCAGATTTGTTCCACATCTGTTTGTGTGTGTTTTGCAAGTGAAAAAAAAAAGCAGCTTTCGTTTCTGATCACTGATAGTTTTCTGGGTTTCCTCCTGCGTATGCCCCGAATATTGCTTTGAGTGACTTTTTCTGAAGGTCATGAATGTTGAATGAAGGAGGATGTGGTTAATGGAAGAGAGAGGAGAAAGGACAGCTCCCAACTGGAATTTAATTGTACCTTGTCTGCAAAGATGGAATCCTAGATGGAAATAAAATTTAGAGGACCAGACTGGTTGATTGGTTGTCATGGGGAAATATGGAACCCAAGCCATGACTGTCTAGAAGTCCCCCAGGATGTGAAGGGTTACCTGGGCAAGCTTTACTCTGGATCTCTTACCCCATTCAATTAGAAACGTCCATTTTCTATAATGATTTCTCTGCTACATATTGGCTGTGTCTTTAACATAGAAACTGTATTGACAGTAGACAAACCATCATAATTAACTGCAATATATATATTTTAAAAAACTCATGGTGCATGATAGGAATGCACAAGCTACCTTTTCAGTTTTCTCAGATGTTTTAAAGAACCACATTAAATTCTTTCATCACTGGTAAAGCCAAACTGATGGTTCTCTTTCTCTTAAAAAGTCTGCGATAGCTCTATAAGTGTCTAATAAAATTATTTTCTTCAGGAGATTTGTCTCCTTATAGGACATATTTGTAGGTTTTGAAGAGCAGACAAATCACAACAACCTCCAGGTTATAGAATCAGTTTAAAAGGAAGAGGAGTAGAAACGTCAATTTTATTAATTATTAAGTAAATGCAGTGATCTTCCCTGTCTGGAGTAAGAGCAAAATAATGCTAGGCACCACGAAATTAAAAGGCTTATTCCCACAGCGGACACAGCTCTGAGTTGTGGATACAGGTCAATTGGTTACAGGTCGAATTCTGTTCCACGTCTCTTGTCTTTGAGTGTCAGGCAATGAGATTCAGACATTCCATATGATGAATATTTATTTTATAGATTTGTGGCTGATATATAAGAGAAGAGAGACAGAGAATGTAGCTCTAAACAAAGATGGCATTTCTGCCTTTGTGGATGGGCCCTGTGGCTAGGCTTTTGAGCACATGATGAATTTTGTTTTGTCCTTACATTTTAATAATTTATTACTTATGTCTGAGCAAGAGCCAAACTTAAAGAGACTGGGAATCATTCACTCCTTAATGCAACAACTGTAACAGATGCCACTTAAACAGCTTGTGGACCACTCCTGCTGTGGGCTATAGAGATGGAGACTCTCCCGGGAGACTCATAGCCTGTTGGGGAGATGGCAGTGGAATCACAGAGGCCAGAGTAAGTTCTCTTTCTGCTGCTTGAATTGTGTGCTCGCTTTTCTGTGTGTCCAGCCAGATATCAGGGCCTTGAGCTGACTGAAGAACTTCCTGTTCCTTTTTAGTCACATTGGAGTATCTGACATAAAATTAGTAGGCAGAGGAATAAATGGATGAGCTGGACAGGAAGGAGTTATGAGTGGTCTCTTCCACCTGCATTAGTTGCGTGTGTGGTTTCAGAGCAGAGGGCTTCAGGGAATGGTAGAGGTGAAGCAGAAAATTAGGAAAGGGCCAGATCACGATAGGTCTACTGTTCCTTGCTGGAGTGTTTAGACTTTCACCTGAGAGCAACTGGGAGGTGCTGAAAGATTTCGGGCATGAACTTGACCTCAATGGAATGGTATTTAATATCACTCCAGTGGCACATAGAGAACAAATCAGAGGTGGGTATGGCTGAAGCCGAGTTTCTCAACCTCAGCGCCATTGATCTTTTGATTGGGGCAGTTATTTGTTGGGGGACTATCTTGTGCACTTGTAGGATGTTTAGCAGCACACTTGGCTTCTACCCCACCCGTCTTGACAACCCAAAATGTCTCCAGATATTGCCAAATGTCCCCTGGGGAGCAAAATGGCTCTCTGCTTGTAGAACCACTGGGTTGCAGGCACAGAGACCACGCAGGAATCACTGGAATAGTCCAGAGAGCAGATACGCAAGGTTGAAGTAGCCAGAGAGAATGCAACTAGGGAGGATTCAAGGCACAGTAAGAGGCAGAGTTGTGGAGACAGGGTTACTGATTACTTAGCAGGTTCACGGTCTATGACTCACATTGTCCAAGTCCTGCCCTGTCTCAGAAACATAAAGTGTGAGTGAAAAACCTTCAACTCTTTATTTTAAAGATGAAACTGTAGAGACTCAGGAAGGTTTTAGAGGTGTGTCAGCATCATGCAGAAAGTGCATAGCAAATACATGATTTCGTGGAGTTGTCAGAACCATCAAGAGAGTCATGTATTGCCGGTGCTTCTCTGAGCTTCAAGCACAGAGTGGTGAGACTCAGATGTCACCACTCACCTTTGATGTTGCTGTTCCCTATCTGGATATAATGGCTTGGATTCCTGTTTGAGGAAGTTTTGAATGACATATTTTGGAACTAGATTGATAAACAGGTCAAGATCAGCAGCCTGAGCCCTGCTAAAAAGAGTTGTCTAATTAGGAATTTTTAAAAAATCAGGTTGGGAGAAGAAAGACAGTCTTAACCCTGACCTTTAGAAGCTCCATCTCTGTGAAGTCCTGAGAAGGTCCTGCCACCTTATCTTGGGTGATGTAATTGTTAGGGGCATCTCTGCTGCCACCATAGCTCTCTGAGGTCATGACAACCCATTTATCTGACAAACTCTTTCCATTCTTTTCACGTTTCTCAAAGACAGCTGGGAAAAGTATTATTACCCAGATTAAACCAGTGGTGTTTTGGAAGAATGTGTGGCCCCATTCACCCATATGACAGCTGGAGGGTTAGATTTAAAGTTGGCTGTGTCTGGGTAGAGAAAAAACAAAATCAGTTCCTAGGCACCATTAGGCAACAGGAATGTTTTCAATGCTCACCCCAAAGTTGCTTGGTTACAGGATATGAGAGAACTAGTGCTGTGGACAACTTTAGATGACAAGGGCAAACCGTTCGAAAAGTGCCACTTAGAGCTAATAAGAATTTCGGGAGAAGAAAAAATTGAGTGGGAATTATTCTGGGTGAAATGACATTTTAAGGAGTCATTCATCTGAGTAATTTCACAAAATGGAGCCGGTTATCCTTGGTGTAGATAGGAAGACGCCTGTGTGTTTTATTGGTGAAGTGTGTTTCTCATTAGGGAAGAATGATGGGTTATAGTAGAAAAGGAAGGTGAAATTACGTGTGCGAGACTTGGTAACTGGACATAACTGACACACCGTGAAGATCATTCTTGTCAGTCATAACAACAGTATATTAGACATGGTAGAAAAGCCATGCTTGGGAGGTAAAACTAAATCAGGGCTGAAAAAGTTTGATTCCTCGCTGCTGGCAAAACAAAAGCACAGTGAAGATGCTTGAATTTCTACCAAGGAGGATCTTGAGGGTGGCCATATGGTTGGGTTAAAGGGCCGTTTGAAGTTTATTTTGCATGTGATTGAGAAAATGGATCTATTAAATAATAGGTGGAAATTAAAGAGAATGGTAAAACAAACTCTCCTAAACCACCTTTTACCATCGTCCCTATAAATGTTTGTGTGTGTGTGTGTGTGTGTTTGTACTGTGTGTGTATGGATGCATGCATGTGTTGTAGGTATGTTGGGGTGTGTGTAGGGAGGACAGCAGGGGTGTTTAGAGGGTTGTTTATTGTGTCTAGCCCTAATCATGGATGGCTTAAGTGGCTTCGTTGAAATTCTAGAGCATCTGCATGTGAACATGTGAAGGCATTTTGAGCATATAAAAAGAGTATTGTCCTCATCCATCAAGGATGCCATACTCTTGGTCCGACCCACCCCCCACCCCAACATGTAGCAGGTGACCAGGAGGGCCTGCTGCGTTGTCCACGTGTTTGCCTTTCACGCACGACTCAGCTGCTCTGATCCGTCATTGGTGAAGTCTCTGACAGCCCAAGGCCGCTGTGGTTACACCATGGTGAGTTCCTTTTTTCACATTCCGTGTTTCACATTCTGGTCTCCTCCCTGCTTGTCTGATACAAACATTCTCCACTGTCTTTTCTTTCTTTCTGGAGTTCCATGGCTACGGCTCAGACAGATTGACCCTCTTCTTACACTTCAGTGCCTTTTTTCCCCCACCATTTTACCCAAGTGCTACATCATTTCTTTCCTTTGGCTTAGGTATGTCAGGACATATCCATTAGCAGCAATGCACTGGGAGTTCTGAAATTCCATGAAACAGTAGCAACTGTTGATAAATCCCGGTTCCTGCTACTTGGTATTGGCAGATCAACTGTCAATACCTGATGCAGCTCTGATTACACTTGGTCCCTGCCAAATGCTTTTTTGGTTACTATATGCTTTGTTTTCTCCTTATAAAACTAGTGCACATCATCATCAATCAATTTTAGAAAATACAAAAAAAAAAAAAGCACACATAACAGAAAAAAGTCACCTCCCAGATTGTCCTCTTCCTAGAGGCAATCCATGTTAGGGTTTTTGCAAATTTCCTACTCTGTGCATTTGAATGCAGCTGTGATCATCCTGTATATACAATTTTGAAAATTCCTGCTTCACTAGCTTGATGTTGAAAACACCAATGCAAGGAAATACGTCATACATTGAACTATTGGTCAAGCAATGAATTGGGAACATATTTAACACACATGCCAACAAATGGCAAATGGCTTAACATCCTAAATTAGAAGAAACTCATACAAAGCACTGGTTTAAGCCTCATCTTCACACTGCATGTACTCAGTCTAACCTGAACATTCTCATTCAGTGCCATGCACAGCTCCTTGCTTCAGACAGGCCCAGGCAGCCAGTCTTGCTTCTGCAGGAGCTAGGAGGCCTCCACAGAGCAGAGGACAGCTTCTGCTTTTATGTATAACTGCAGTATAGGATTTGCAAAATCCGAATTCAAAATTCATTGTTGCACTTACTGAACTCCAGAAGAAAGCACCGGTTTGGGTCGACAGCTTCCCTAGAGTAGGAGATGCCAGCAAGCTCACGAAACAAGATAAAGGCCCGAGCAGACTCTGCAGAGTTGCACTTTGCAGTCTCTTCAGAAGCTTTTCACCTTCCCTTGTGTGCTGTTCTTTGGCACCGTACTCATCTTTGGAACTCTGCTTTCTGGTATTTACTGACAACGTAAGTGCTCACAAGACGTTTGTATCACTTGAAAGAGGTCTTTGAGATTTTGGGTGTTTACTGTGCTACAAGGAGGCTCAATGCTTTGTTCCTGATGCAAGCTCTGTTCATTTCATCTTGCAGAGATTTTGTGTTCTACACCTTTTTGTTTTTTATTTTTTTGAGTCAGTGTCTTATGCTGTCACCCAGGCTGGAGTGCAGTGGCATGATCACAGTTTACAACAGCCTCTAACTCCTAGGCTTGGGTGATCCTTTTGTCTCGGCCTCCTGAGTAGCTGGGACTACAGATGTGAGCCTACACCCAGTTAATTTTTTGATTTCTTTTTTTTGTTGGTAGGGACAAGGTCTCACAATGTTGCCAAGGTTGGTCCTTAACTCCTGGGCTCAGTCAGTCCTCCTGCCTTGGCCTCCCAAAGTACTGGGATTACAGGGGTGAGCCACCGCGTCTGGCTGTGTTTGACATCTTCAGTTGCCAACAGTGTGCATCATTTCACAACAGGCTAATTCCCCACAAATAGTTCATTTTGTGGAGTATAGTATTCCTCAATGGAAACATAGTGCTTCAGCTGACTGCTCTGTTTCTGCATGAATGTCTTGGATGGACCCTGGTTTTGGCTCTGCCACCAAGCAGAGACCACAAACAAGACTCTTCACCTTTTGGAATGTCGTTGTTTTTGTCTGTGAAACAAGATTGGACTTGAGCACCACTCAGATGCTTTCTACCTCTAAATTCTAATTATTTTGCTGAATGTCAAAGTCAAAAATCCAAAACTGTGGATAGAGATCTTTTTGAGGACAGGGATATTTTTCATAGCATTTGAGGGTTATTCAAAGGGAATGTTGAGGAAGGTCTAGCCTAGGGTTCAGCAAAGTACAGCTGTGGCTGGCCCAGTGCCTGTTTATTTCTAGACTTGAACTTTGAACCTTTGAAACTTCATCTGTAAACCTTAAGATTTCTAATCTAGGCCTTTATAGAAAAAGTTTGCTGACCCCTGATCTAGCATATGTTCTCAGGAGTCTTTGACAAATGGGAAGGCTTGGAAGGGTGAAAGCATTTGCCCAATGTTGCATAGTACAGGAAGTATTTGGACTGGGATCATATCCTCCCTCTCAAATTTTTGGCCTAGGTATCTTAGATGACCCCGAACACCTCTAAAATGACTCAACTCCTCTGGGCACAATGGTTCATACCTGGAACCCCAGCACCTTTTGGAGTCCGAAATGGGAAGATTGCTTGAGCCCAAGAGTTCAAGGAGCCTGGACAACATAACAAGACCTTGTCTCTACAAATAAATTTTAAAAATTTAGCCAGGTGTGGTAGCACATGTCTGTAATATCAGCTACTCAGGAATTCAAGACTGTGATAAGCCATGATTGTGCCACTGCATTCCAGCCTGAGTGACAGAGTGACACCCTGACTCAAAAACAAAAACAAAAAAAGAAAAGAAAAAGGGCTCAGTTCCTTCTTACTAAAACAGAACGAGTATCTAAGAAACTATAGTTATTTTTCAATTATGACACATGAATTATAAAAGGAGATAACTTATTTTATATACATGTGGGGCATTTCTTTGATTCCGTGAGAAGGGCTCCTGTGTATTTGTGATCCTCTGAAGCCTTGAGTCTTCTGTTGCAGCATGCCAGGATCTAGTGACTCCTTGGAGACTTCAGACCCCTTAGAATATGTGGTAAGGAGGCTGGTGACCCAGTGTGCTGCAATGAACAGAATTCTTAGTAAAGCCAGGCTGCGGGGTGGGGTGGGGGTGGGGGGACGGAGACAGACTTCCCACAGGAAGCTCGTTCCCTTCTGGGAATCAATCCTAATTTTAAAGTCAAATTCATTAAATAAGGAATGACTCACTCCGGGGCTAGTTCTAATTACTCATTTGCTCACAGTCTATGATAAGGTTTACTAGTAGAAACGATTTGGTGGCAGAGCTTCCCAAATCAGCACTCCTGCTCAGGTGAGCATCTGGCTGCTGCTCTTAAGCATTAAAAATTCATTTTTTTTTTTTTTTAATCTAGAGGGAGAGAGATAAATAAGATGGAATGGTAATGATACAGCTTTGATACGGGCACAAAAACAGATACATAGACCAATGAAACAGAGGGAAAAGTCAGAAATTAATCCACACATTTACAGTGAACTCATTTTCGACAAAGGTGCCAAGAACATATATTGGGTAAAGAACAATCTCCTCCATAAACGGCTCTGGGAAAACAACTAGAACCACTGAAATTAGCAAAGAACTGGCACTGTTTAGTCTAAAGAAAATAATGAAGCATTTACCAGTATTCAAATAGAGTTTATAATTAATTATAGGCAAAAAAAAAAATTGTTTTAAAGGATTCGGCTAGGGTGAAAAAATATGTTGGTCAAGCATCCTGTGAAGCAATCCAGTCATAGTCCTCAAGGGCTGGGATTTGGGCCAGCAGAAAGTGTTAGTGTGACCATCATGATAGCCAGTGTGGTCTGTGAAGGGAAACACATTTTGCTTGGCATTTAGACAAGCAAACACTCCCACCATTTCCCTAAGAAACCGCAGGAGAGGAAGAGTGGAAATATTACTAAACCCCTTGTTGCTAGAAAGCAGAAGCTAGAATTTTCCGAGTTATAGCTGCATTCCACAACCAGCATGAGGTTCTTTTTTTTGTTCTTTTGCGTTTTTGTGAGTGGGTTGGTAGTGAGTGTTAAGTAGAAGTTTTTCACTTGTGATACCCAGGCTTAAATTGAGGCGAGATCTTACAGCCTCTTCTCCCCCTCCTCTCTTCTCTTAAGACCTAGTGCCACTTACATGGGGGAAAATTTGGGGCAGTGTGTGCTAGTTCCATTATTTTAGGCCGGCCCATACATGGTAGGTCTGTGAGAGTACAGACAGGGTTCAAAAAAGAGGCTCTGGTCTGTTGGCCCAAGGCTGGTTGTTGGGGTGTCCACTAGGGTATATGCCCAATGCCATATAAAGAGGGATACAGCCTTCTCCTTGGTTTGGTGGCTTATAAATTGGGGGGCCCTAGAGCCATGGTTTCCAGAGAGAGGTGCATGCACAGTAGGTGCTTACAATGATCCACTTGAGTGGAGGAAGAAACCATTCAGGCTTCTGCTGATTATTTAATTTTTTTATTCCTTCCTTATAAAATTTCTGTTGTGTAGGTTTTATAATGTGCATAATTTATAAAGATAGCTATACACATAACTAATTTACAAATAAATATGCAGTTATTCATAAGCATGTGCAAACATTTTTTCCCCAAAAGAAGATTTGGATGCAGCCTCTCTGGATCTTACCGATGAGTCTATCAAGAAGAAAAGGGGGGGTGTGTTTTTGAAACTCTGAAATCCCTGTTCATGCCAAAGCCCAGATTCCAAAATAGATGTGTGATCTATCTGCTCTAGTTACGGTGGTGGTGACACGCTATTTTACATGCTTTTGGTCTATCACTCCGGTAAGCCAGGGTGAGTCACCCAAGCATAGTCTAGGCTTTTGCTAAGCTATTTGGTAGGTGCTGTGTTACTCTCATTTAGGTGTCCTATGGTGACCCCTGAGTTCCCAATTTTCATGGGTGCTGGACTCTGTTTTGTGGACACAGAGCACAACATTAGTGGAGATTCTCTGGTGGTGGAAAGAGCACTGGATAGAGAATGAGAGAGTAGGACTTCATTCATTCATTCATTCACTTGATAGACATTTACTTCTTATCTGGCACATGCCGGGCTGACACCTAGATTTTCTTTCTCTTCTATAAAACAAAGTGAGATAATTTCCGGCTTTCCTTCCTGTCCTGATTGTTCTTTGATCATTCTTCCCTCAAATTGTTGCTGTTCATATATATATATATATATATATATATATATATATATATATATATATATATATGCTGTAGGATCATTAGTCATTGCTTTTGAGAGCAAAAGGGATAGCTCCTCTTTTAAAAAATGTGCTAAATGAGCAAGTAAGAATGTGGGGCAATGATTTCCAAAAGTAGGGTTCAATTTTTTTTCCTTTCTCTTTGTGAGTTGCAAATTTCCAGCATAAAGTAGAAAATTAATGACAGATAGCTTAAAAGGGAATATAAAATGAATGTTTTCTCACTTGAAAGAACCCTTGTTTCCTTTAGAGGAGTCCATTTGGGAACTTTTTACACTCTCAGATCTTCACTTCAACATTAGGAATGTGGAAATGGGCAGATGCTTTGGTTGAAAAGAAATAAAAAGGATTTTTAATATGACTGAATTGATAATCTGAACATAGTCTGGAAACCTTTCTCTTAAAGAAAAGAGTATCTGTATTTTTAAAGAAAAAAATAGCATCCCTTATGATTTGTGGTCTTGTCAGTTCCTGCCTGGCCCCCTCGGCCACAGCTGAACAAATTGGCCAATAAATACTAGCTTGGCCTCACTTGGGCTCTAAGACCAATTGTACCCTGCCTTAAATCAGCCGGGCGTGGTAGTGCATGCCTGTAATTCCGGCTACTTGGAAGGCTGAGGCGGAAGGATCGCCGGAGCCCAGCAGGTCGAGGCTGCGGTGGCCGGGAGCGGCCACTGCACTCCAGTCTGGGCGACAGAGTGAGACTCCAACTCAAAAAAAAAAAAAAAAAGAGGGAACTGAGAAGCCCAAGCCCAGCCCTTTGTGTGGGCTCTTAGTCTGCTCTGTCTGTTGCTCTATCCTGCCTTCTGGCCATCATCCAGGCTTGTCCTCTTTCCTGAGCCCTGGTGGCCTTCCAGTATTCTACTCCCCTAGGACCTTGATGGTCCTTCTTTCTGGGGCTAGACTACACCCCCGACTCTGACCCAGTAGCTGGGGACTTGCCCCTGTTCTGCTGATTCACAGTCTGCGTGGGTCTCCCCTTATGTCTTGTATCCCCTGGGGCCATGTTCTGTTCCTTCCCAGAGCAGGCCCTTTCCTAGCACTTGCCTGAAAAGTAGAACCAGGTTTGTAAATGCCTGCTTTTCCAGGTCAAACTTTTCCCGGTGCCCTGTGGTCAATAGATATTGAGTTGTCAAATCCATCTGCAAAATCCTGTTTAACATTTTCAATAAGCCCTAGATTCATTTCCATCCTGCCACGCAAGCTGCAGCCACTCATTTCTGTTTACTGGATGCTACAGTTATCACCTAAGGGTCTTTTTATCCCTCTTCTCCACCCGTGTTTTCTACACAGCAGCCAGGATGAATTTTTTTATAGGTGGAATGCAGATCTAATTATGATAAAAATCTGAACTCCTTCCTCTGGTCTAGGAAGCCCTGTGTGCTTTGCCCCCTGGTAGCCCTCAGGCTCTCTTTCCTTTCATCTCTATATTCCCACCATGCTGGCCTTTCCATTCTTTCCTGAATATGCCGAGCTCATTGCTACCTGAGGACCTTTTCACGAACTGTTTCCTCTACCCAGAAGGGCCTTTTCTCTGGTCTTTATATGGCTATTTCTTGTCTTTACATCTTAGCTCAAATTTCAGCACCTTGGGAGATCTTCCCTGAGTGCCCAATTCTGGTTACTTCCCTCAGTCTATTCATGTGTGTTCTCTCATGCCATCACCCTGTTTTATTTCCTTCAGAGCACTTGGCACTATTGAACCCTCTCTCATTTATTTATTCGTCTTCCTATTTATTGATTGCCTTCCCCGAATAAAACATCAGCTCCATGAGAGCAAGGACTTTGCCTCCCTTGTTCCCCTCAATCTCCCCAGCATTTAGAGATGTTCTGGCACACAGTGAGAGCTAAATTACTAGCTGAAGATCAGTGAATGAATGAATGCATTAATTCTAAATGCAACCAGGACAGCATTTGTTTATACAAAAGAAAACATACGCTTGGCGCAGAGGCTCACACCTGTAGCCCTAGCGCTTTTGGAGGCTGAGGCAGTAGGTTCCCTTGAGTCCAGGAGGTCGAGGTTGAGGATGCTGCAATAAACTATAATTATACCACTGCACTCCAGCCTGGGTGACAGAGCAAGACCCTGTTTCAAAAAACACACAAACAGAAGAAGGAGAGGGAGAAAGAAAAGGAGGAGAAAAAGGAAAGGAAAGGAAAGGAATAAAGAAAGGAAAGAAAAAAGAAAAAAGAAAGCATATATTCTTCTGGGATTAGGATTTACCAGGAGTGGAGCAGTTCATTTGTTTGTTTGTTTTGCTTTTTTAAAGTGAAATCAAAAGCAATACCATAGCCATTGTAGAAAACACAGAAAAATATAATTGAAAAACAACCTACAATCTCTGATGTTCAAACTGTGATATAAATGTATACAATCTATTTATACATTGTAAACAGAATTTTAACAAAAATGTACTGGAGAGGTTATTTAATAATCTGCTTTTCCACTTTACAATATGACAGGTATATTTTCCCATGACATTAAATATTTTCTCACAATTTTATTTTTACAGACATATATTATTCTACCACATAAATATACAAAAATATCTCTCACCTCCCCCTCCACCAAATCCCACCAAACTGTATATGAGAGTGTCTCTCATTGCAGCCTTACAAAAACTGGGTATAACAGTTTTTAAGAATCTTTGATAATTTGGAAGGCAAAATCTAGAGTGACTGGACATTTTTCTTGCGTTTATTGACCCTTGTCTTTCCTTCCCTCCCTCCCCTCTTCCCCCTCCCCTTCCTTCTCCCTCCTTTTCCTTTTCTTTCTCCTTCCTTCCTTCCTTCCTTCCTTCCTTCCTTCCTTCCTTCCTTCCTTCCTTCCTTCCTTCTTCCTTCCTTCCTCCCTCTCTCTCTTTCTTTCTTGCCATGTCATAACTAGAATGCAAGAGAGAGGTGCCCTTGGCTAGTATGCTGGGTGGAGGGATTGGGTTTTGCTGCCTCTAGCTTCTTGATCACATAGCCATAATACACAGTTCCAGAAGAGCCTGGGTTTTTCCACAGGGAGACACAGATGTCCTGTTTCTTAATACCATCTGCAAAGCTGTTGAGAAATATGGAGGAAAAATCAGAGCTCCATTTATTTATGCAATCTAATCTAATTTCCTTTACTCAGAGGGAAATGGCTTATCTGTAAGGATGGCTTGTGCCTGGAAGGAGTGAAATAATAAAGCAGAAGTGATGGGGAAACAAAGTTATCCTGTACAGAGACCAAAGAAACAGATTCTTGCCTGAGAGTATGACACACAGACCAAAGGAAGCTGTTCTAATTGAAACCAGAAAGTACAACGGGTGTCATGCATTCTTCTTCCAGCACTCAGACATTGTTCCCAGCTCTTCCCCCTGCGGCTCTGACTTCATTTCGGAGCTCCTTTCTTGCTGTTTCTTGGAACGTTGCAACATCGTCCTTATTGATCTCCCTGTAACCCATCCTACTAGTGCTGTTGCTTGAAGTGGTTTCTAGAACCTACCCACTGACTGGAAGGAGAATCCAATCCCACAGGGTGTTTGTGGCTCCTCACACACTGGCCCCCGCTCAACTCACCGCCTTGTTTCCATCCTTTCTTCCTGCCTCGACCCTCTGATCATGCTAAAGCAAAGCTTTCTCTTCCAGTGCTGAGGGCTGTGCACGTCCATCCAACATACGCTTGTTCCTTTGCTCCTGCTGTCCTTTTTTCTTTCCTTTTATTCAGTAAGTAACTCTATGCTGATTTCTCAAGTGGCTCCTCTTCTATGACACATTTCTTGGCTCTTGACATAACATTAATAGTTTTCTTCTGTGTGTGTATTTTTAAAATTATGCTACTTAAAACACCTCCTTCTAACCAACAGTTCACATGTCTGGCATAACTGGGGGCCCTGTCCCAATACAGGGCCTGAAACCATCTTGATAAAGTATTCTAGCTGACTTTTCTGGTCCCAACACGAAACCCTAAGATGAAATATATAAGTCCTGCATTGTGGAATAAAAGTCAAAATTCAGACTTCTAATCTGCTTTCATTGAAAACTCAGAGCAAGTACTATGCAGATTTATAATGCATTAGGCTTTTTATATCATTAAAAAGAACAAGTGGCTTTTTAAAAATACTCTTTACTGTAACTTCATTTGAAAAATCATTTAAACATTCTCATGTTGGAGCAGAGTATGACAATTTTAAATACTTTGTGCAGTAATCTTACGGTCAGTTTTTTTTGGGGGGGAGGAATGTGAGGGACTAAATACATTCTTTAGAACACAGAAGCAATGACTCAACAAAAGCATTTATCTTGAGTCACAAGCATGCTTTTTCACTTTCCTTACCCAGAGCTGACGGCTTGAGATAATAGGCTCTTTCCTGTTTAGAAGTCAGTTGGAGAGTCAGAAAAATATGAGGAACTAACTGTGAGGAGGTTCTTAGAGCTACTGAGAACAATGGTGTTGAAGAGAGCCCAGCTGCACTGCTTGAATCCTTCTCCTCTGCAACTGTATTCTCTGGAAGATTTTTATTGACCCTTCGCTCCACACCACAAGGCGATGAGTGCTTACAACATATGGGCAGGAAACGTGCAATCTGTAACAGCAATCGTAAGAAGAGTATCTACTATGTCAAGGGATCGTGTATGTTTTCAGGGTTTTTTAAAATGTAAGCTAACATAATTTGATACTCATAACCATTTCTTTGAAATGGTTAGAACAGATATCGTTGCCTTGCTTTCCAAATGAGGAAATAGAATTATACAGATGGTGGATTACCTGGCCATGTGGTCCAGTCTCTCAGTGATGTTGGGAACAGTTTCCATTTCTCCTTACTATCACCAAGAATATATCCATCCCATCCACAAGTATATTATTAACATATTTCCTTTAGGATTTATCTATGTATTATTATTATATTATAAAACTAATAAAGTAATAGAAAAGTCTTCTGGTATACGTGATAGTCCCAGGGATTCTTTTTTATAGTTTTTATTTCAGTGGCTTTAGAGGGTATAAATGATTTTTGGATACACAGATACATCATATAGTGGTGAAGAGGTCTGGGTTTTAAGTGTACCCTCTACCCTCAACCTGAGCACATTGTACCTGATAGGTGATTTTTTCATCCCTACCTTCTCACACTCCTTCTTCTGAGTTTTCAGTGTCCATTATGTCATTCTGTATGCCTTTGCAGTTTTTTAGTTTAGCTTCTAATAAGTGAGAACATGTGGTGTTTGGTTTTCTGTTCCTGCATTACTTTAATTAGGATGATGGTCACCAGTTCTATCCAAGTTGCTGCAAAAGACATTATTATTTCATTCATTTTCATGGCAGAATAGTAATTTATGTTATATATATCACAGTTTCATTATCCACCCATCAGTTGATGGGCATTTAGTTTGATTCCACATCTTCGGAATTAAGAATTTTGTTACTATAAACATATGAGTGCAAGTGTCTTTTTTGTACAATGACCTCTGTTCCTTTGGGTAGATCCCAATTAGTGGGATTGCTGGATCAAATGGTAGATCTACTTTTAGTTCTTTGAAAAATATTGATACTGATTTCCATAGAGGTTGTACTTGTTTACACTTCTACCAACAGTGTACAAGCATTCCCTTTTCACACATACACACAAACATCTGTTTTTGTGTTTTTCTTTTTAATTTATGACCATTCTAACTGCTATAAGATATTTCCCTGATGATTAGTGATGTTGATAATTTTTTCATATGTTTCTTAGTCTGCTGTACATCTTCTTTTAGAGATGTTTGTTCATGTCATTTGCCCACTTTTTTTTTTTTGAAAGCAGGATTTATTGAGAGGACAGAAAAGCTCCAACAGTGGGAGGAGACCCAAAGTGTTTGCCCATTTGCCCACTTTTTAGTGGGGTTATTTGTTTTTTTTCTTGCTGATTTGCTTGAGTTCTCTGTAGATTTTGCATATAAGTTCTTTGCCAGATGTATAGTTTGCAAGTATCTTCTCCCATTCTGTAGGTTACTTATTTACTATGTTAATTGTTTATTTTGCTGCCCAGAAGCTTTTAAGTTTAATTAAGTCCTACGTATTTATTTTCTTTTTGTTGTATTTGCTTCTGGGTTTTTAGCCATAAATTATTTGTCTGGAACAACATACAGAAGAATTTTTCCGAGATTTTCTTCTAGGGTTTTTGTGGTTTCAAGTATGACATTTAAATCTTTAATCCAACTTGTGTTAATTTTTGTAAATGGTAAGAGAGAGGGATGAAATTTCATTTTTTTGCATTTAGCTATTCAATCTTTCCAGCATCATTTGTTGAATTGGATGTCTATTCCCCAGTGTATGTTTTTGTCTGCTTTGTTGAAAATCAGTTTGTTGAACTCATCTTCGACAAAGCCTCCACCACCAACGACTGGGGAGAGGAGAACCTATTCAGTAAATGGTGCTGGGAAAACTGGCTGACCATATGCAGAAGATTGAAACAAGATCCCTGCCTGTCACCATACACAAAAATAAACTCCAAATGGATCAAAGACATACATGTAAAACCTCAAACTATAAAAACCTTAGAAAATGCAGGAGATACCCTTATGGAAATTAGAACTGGCAACCAATTCCTGATCAAAACCCCAAGTGTTCATACCATAAGAGATAAGATAGACAAGTGGGACCTCGTCAAGCTGACAAGCTTCTGCAAAACCAAAGAAACCATCAAGAGAGTGGGGAGACAGCCCACAGCCTGGGAAAAAGTATTTGCCAACTGTATGTCTGACAAAGACCTAACATCTAGGATCTACAAGCAACTCAAACATGCCAAAAAGAAAAAAAAAGGCCGCATTACAAAGTGGGCAAAAGATATGAACAGACAGTTCTCAAAAGAAGACATACGAGCAGCCAACAGATACGTGAAAAAATGCTCAGCCTCACTAGTCATCAAAGAAATGCAAGTTAAAACCATGCTGAGATACCACCTAACTCCAGTAAGGATGCCATCATCAATAACTCAAACAACAACAGAAGCTGGAGAGTATGTGGCAAAAAGGAGCACTTCTACACTGTTGGTGGGAGTGTAAACTAGTACAGCCTCTGTGGAAAACAGTGTGGGGATTCCTAAAATTTCTAAACATCGACCTTCCATATGACCCCACAATTCCCCTACTGGGAATATACCCGAAAGAACTCAAATCACTCTATAAATAAGATACTTGCACATGTATGTCTATCGTAGCATTGTTCACAGTAGCAAGAACATGGAACCAACTGTGTTGTCCATCAAAAGAGGACTGGATTAAAAAGTGTGGTACATATACACGATGAAATATTACGCAGCCCTAAAGAAGAACAAAATCATGAACTTCACAGCAACCTGGATATACTGAGTCTATAATACTGAGTGATCTTATACAGAAACAAAGAACTGAGTATCATATCTTCTCACTCATAAGTGGACCTTGAACAATTATCAAAATGCTATAAGAAAAGAATTGGCAGTAGTAAGAAACTGCCGGGAGGGGAGCAGGAAAGCCAGACTGACAGTAGTAGAAATCTGCCTGGGAAAGGTGGGGGGCACACCTCATTAACAAGGGTACCTGCATAATAATGAGCATTTGTATACCTAATCCTGAATTGTACCCCACATCTTTAAAATAAAAAAAAAGGAAATCAGTTGGTTGTAGGTTTTTTTTTTTTTTTTAGTTGGAATCTCACTCTGTCGCCCAGACTGGAGTGCAGTGGCCGCTCCTGGCCACTGCAGCCTCAACCTGCTGGGCTCCTGAGATCCTTCCGCCTCAGTCTTCCAAGTAGCTGGAACTACAGGCACATGCCACCGTGCCCGGCTTATTTTTTGATTTATTGTAGAGATGAGGTCTCGTTGCCCAGGCGGGTCTCGAACCCGCGGTCTCAGGCAATCCACTCACCTCAGCCTCCCAAGGCGCGGGATTACAGGCTGAGCCACCTGTTGAGCCATTTTAATGTACTGTTGAATTTGGTTTGCTAGTATTTTGTTGATTTTTGCATCTATGTTCATCAGGGATATTAGTTTGTAGTTCACTTTTTTTGTTGTTATGTCTTTTCCTGGCTTTAGTATTAGAGTGATACTGGCTTTGTAGAGTTAGAATTCCCTCCTTTTTAATCTTTTTTTTTTTTTTTTTTGAGTTGGAGTCTCACTGTGTCACCCAGGATGGAGTGCAGTGGCATACTCACGGCCACCCCAGTGTTGATTTGCTGGGCTCAGATGATTGTTCCGCCTCAGTCTTCCAAGTAGCTGGAACTACAGGCACCTGTTACCACACCCGGCAAATTTCTTTATTTTATTGTAGAGATGAGGTCTCACCAGGTTGCCTGGGCTGTTCTCAAACCCACAGGCTCAGGTAATCCACTTGCCTCACCCTCCCAAAGTGCTGGAATTACAGGCTGAGCCACTGAGCCCAGCCTTCTTTTCAATCTTATGGAATAGTTTTAGTAAAATTGGTACCAGTTCTTTTTTGAATAATGGCTTTTTAAACACTAAGTTTATTACAAAGAACATTTGATGAATGTAATAATAGTTTATTATCTTTCAACTTGGAATTAACAGTTATCTAACTTTTCAGTGAATCTCCAAAACTATTTTAACTAATGACTAAATCCACTACACCTCTGAAATCTGTTAATAACCAAAAGAGTTTATTGATGACATAATTATAGTTAGTGTTTATTAAGTGCCTACTTTGCAGTAGGCACCCAGTCATGGAAGCACCAGCATAGTCACTATTTTTTACAGATAGAAAAACTGCATTTCAGCAATCTTCTGTAACTTTCCCAGGGTAACAGGGTTAATAACCAGCAATACTGCTACTATTTGGGGAGACATAACTAGTAAGAACATGTTAAAGAGACAGATGGTTGACAGAAGGAAGAGAGTCCAGACTATTTAAAATCCTTACTATCTTCTTCTGGAGCAGTTAAAACAGACAAAAATAAAATGAGCATGTGTTAAAATAAATCACTAACATTTTTAAATAAATTGCTGTGTGAGGCACTGATCTGAATGTGTCTCGTAATCACTAGATTAATCCTCACCACAATCCTCAGAGATACACACTGCCTTTATAACATGCATTTTACAGGTGTGAAAACTGAAGTTCAGAGATGAGAAACTGTGCAGTCAGGATCACAACTGCTCCAGAGTCTGTGCTTTAAACCTTGCTTTCTACAACCACATAGTACGTTCTGGTTCATCGACTAGGAAACAGCACTGTGTTAGGCACCTGATATGCATATTTCATTTCCTTGTCATAACAACCACTAAAAGAGTTACTCTCTCCATTTTAGAGCCCAGGCACTGGGGCTCCAAGTTGTCCAGTAACGTCTAGTCATCCACAAAGTAGAGGCAAGTTTGCTGAAGGAGCAGATATGGAATTCAGGTCCATCACTGAATGCTATTCTTCCTCTTGTGGCTTCTGTCTGATTTAGCAAGCCATGTTTCTGACAGCTCATTATGGAAAATCGATTCTTCTTTTCATCCGCCCTCTGCTTTTGTGGGCCTCTTGTCACTGCCAGACATGCATTCCCAATTCTTCAAACAGACAAATGGCTCAGAACAGGGAAAGTATTCAAGGGCATCCAAAAGTCATGCTCCTAATCGTGTTCTGTTGAGCACAGTGCCTGAAACAAGAACAACACTCACGGCAGTCTCTATCATGAATAATCTTCAGGTTGGCTCCATATTCCCGCTTCCCTTTGCTTCTTTCTCTTCAGATATGTTCTTCAGTGACCTAAAAAGTTTTCAGTAGTCCTTCAAGAACTACTGTTGGTGACTAGTGAGGGAAGCCTAGTAGGTACTGCTACAGGGCCCCGCCTCAATGTCAGTCTATCTGTTTTGCATATGATTCTGCTCAGAATTATACTTTAAGAGGAATTGCAAAGGGCGGAAGATTTTGTGAGCTTTTAGGGGTCTCTTCCTTTCGAGTTTCAGTAGCCACACCTTTGGGCAAAGTCAGACAAGGTGGAGAGGAATGACGGGGCAACACAGAATGTTGGCCTGATAGGTTCTCTTTCAATAAATGAAAACAGAAGATCCACAAAAGAAAGAGAGTGGAGGAATCTACTTAGGATCTCTGAAAAGTAGCACAGAGAGCGAGAACAGATTCAGGGGAGAGAAAAATGCAAAACATATGAAATGCTAAATATTATGACTGGCTGTAGTTAAAAATGACAATGATTAATAGTTAAAAAATGAAAGATAGAAAGGAGTATTTGAAACAATGGTGAGTTGTTAAGCTTGAGAAGTAATGTCCTGGTAGAAAAGAACAGAAGTGTGGCAGTGGTTTTGCTTCAGGCTTTTCACTTTCTTTTTTTTTTTTAGTTTTAATTTTAAAGAAGTAGTGTACAATTCAGGGTTAGGTATACAAATGCTCATTATGCTGGTACCCTTGTGGATGAGGTGTGCCCCGCCCCCTCCCCTGGCAGTTCCCCACTACCCTTTCTTATAGTATTACGACAGCTGTTCAGGGTCCACTTATGAATGAGAACATATGGTACTCAGTTCTTTGTTTCTGTGATAGATCATTCAGTATTATAGCCTCTGGGTCCATCCAAGTTGCTGTTTTACTTGCTTTCTGATTTGTTTTTGGAAAATCTGTTCCAAGTGATCTCTCGGGTCATAAGTTGTTGAAACATGATGATAAGCATGAAGATTTATCTGTATTCCCTCCCAGCAGGCCAAAGGGAGATTTCCTTAGTGCTGAGCCTTGGCCTACTGCCATGCAAAATGAACCCTCATTAAACTTTGGAATTCTTCATCTTTGTTACTGCAACATAGCGGATCATCTGGGAAAGCGGTTTTCAGATACAGTCTTCAATGTCCTAAAGAGTTTTCAGTAGTCCTTCAAGAAGCACTATTGGTGGTGAGGAGGCCTGGTAGGTTCTGCTACAGGGTCCCTCCTCTGTGTCAGTCTATCTGTTTTATATATAAGGATTCTGCTCAGAATTATGCCACCAGAATAATTGCAAAGGGTGGAAGATTTTGTGAGCTTTTCGGGGTATCTTCCTTTCAAGTGACAGGTTTGAAAATTAACTAGCCCCCTTGAGAGTAGGAATTGCTGTGTCATATGTGGGGCTGCTAACCCATGAGAGGGGAGTGGGAGCCCCTGTGAGACCCCCGGAAGTGGCCTGCCCCACCTCAACCGTACTATATGGCTGGCCATGGCTTCTTCCCTCCTAGAACTTACTATCAGTCTTATCTTTTTGTCTGTATGCATTTTTCCATAGTTGAAGTCACGCTGCTTGTCTAAAGGTGCTTTTTTTCATTTGATAGTATGTTGCAAGCATTTTCTCACATCATTAAATTCCTTGAATCATGAATTTTAATTTCTGTACAATATTCTACCACATATATTTAACCATTTTCCCACTGCAAATTTAAATGAACTTTTGTTGAGCTATAATAAATGAGACTCTGATGCACATCTTTGTCCAAAATTTTTTATCAATGCTTCTGATTATTTTCCTCAGGACAACACTTGACGAATGCAATAATTCCTAAAAGTAGGATTGCTGGGTCAAAGAATACCACAGCTGTAAAACTCCATACATTTTGCTAAATTTCCTTCCAGAAATGCTAAATTAATTTATATTCCCACAATGAAGCATAACACCGCAGTATTTCAGCTAACTGCTCTGAATAAAAAGCCTTTGTTTCATTGGGAAGGAAAAAAGAATATTTTTTCTTATTAGAAAAATCATCTTTTGGTGGCAGTAGCTATTTAAAGAAGGAAAATGTATGCATGCATGATGAAGTTGTGGAGGGAAGTTTTTCTGCTGAAAGTCAGGGTGAGAAAAATGTATCAGCCAAGAAATGTAACAATAAGATATGATGAGGGGGCAGTTATTAATCAGTTGAAAATTTTCCAAATTTTAGCACGTCCCTAAAAAAATGAAACAGTTTGTTTCTTTGAGCACTTATACTGGGATGCAAGCACATTTGATGCCTCGGATGTACATGTGCAAGACTTTCAAAGAGCTAAGATTCAGAATGTGATGGTTGGTTGGTTGGACCCTGCATTTAAAACACTAACAACTCTCATTCTGGGATTTTAAAGTCAGCTAGTACTAGTTGAATGCCTAGGTTCAATCATGGCTTTGCCATTTACTGACATTGTGATTTTGGTCAGGTCGGTTACTCTCCAAGTCGATGTTTCTTTATCTATAAAGTTTAAAAAAAATCTTAGCATTGTTGTGGGGATGGAGATAATGTGTGTGAGGACTCAGCACATTGTCAAGGGCCGTGCTGTCCAATATGGCTGCCCCATGTAGCTACTGAACCCTTGAAATGAGGCCGGTCCAAATTGAGATGTGCTACATGTGTGCCACACACACCAGTTTTAAAGACCTGGTCCCCCAAAAGAATGTCAACTGTTTTATGAAAAATTTTCATATTATTCATGTTGAGATACTATTTTAGAGATCTTGACTTCAAATAAAAGACGTTATTAAAATTAATTATAATATATTTTCTTTACTTTCTAAATGTTTCTTCCTTGTTCTGAAGTGGCTTGCATTGTATTCTTGTTGGACAGTACTGCTCTATCTAGAACACCGTGAAGGCTCAATAAGTAGTTTTTAAAAGAAGTCAAGGTGGATTATTTTTCCCTCTGGGAGTTACCCCCATTGTCATCGTATCTCCTGGGGGCATTTGATTCTTGGGAAACTGGAAGTCAATTGGCCAGGGTCCACTGGTCTGGATGGGTTAGAAAGGTTGGGGTCGGGATGATGAGTAACATTTCATTGTTTGTTAGAGGAGTGAGTGGAGAGTTTAAAAATAGCATCCCCCTCCTTCCTCCCCTCCTGATGCTGATCTCTCATGAGTTATTTCTGTTGGCTGCATTAGGAACCTGACATTTGATTCATTCAGCGGGTCCTGCCTAGGTCCTTTAAAACAGAATGGACGGTTAGGGAAAGACTGCCCCGGGGCCGTGACGGGCAGAGGAGACCAAGGGAGGCTGGAATAACCAGTATGGCAAAATGCTTGGTCAGGATCCAGACTCGACGAAGCCTTCACTTGCACATGGTGAACCACTGCAACAGTAATGTATTCGTCCGTCTGCTGAGACACGGCTCCAAGGTCACAGCTCGGAATGCCGGTATGTGCCAGACCCTGGGCTGTCATCCCGTGCCTGGAGAAGTGTGCGGGCTCCCAGCTTCCTGATCTCCCCTCTCTGGAGAGAAGCCAAGGGTGAATTGGCTTCAGAGGTTTTTGACAAGGGTGGGAAGAGAGAGAAGGAGGAAGAAATGCAGAAACAAGCAGGAGGAGAGGGAGCAAGCTAGTGCGAAGGGGAAACGGGAGGGTGTGTTCCCTTGCTCAAGGAAAATGATGTCAAGTGGTTATGAAGACAAATGATGCCCTAGTCAGCAGGGAGGTAGCAGGGGGACAGCGGTGGTGTGCCCCTTCAGATTGCGCAGTAGTGAGAGGAGATTGCAGAGAAGGCAGATTGGACGATCAAAACACGCCTCCCTCTTTTCATTGTTGACAGGGTCGATCTCAGATTTGCTTGCCGGGGAGGAGGCAAAGTTCCCCTTGACCCTCAAAGCAGAGCTTACTCTAAGAAAAGATTAGCTGAAGAATTGGGATCAAACTGACATTCTGCCAGTTTCGTTTTCGTTGTAAATATTACATTTTATGATCCTTAGGGAAAATATAAATTGAAATAGGAATTTTACAAGTCAGATCTTACAGCCGGAAAGAAGCTTTGATTCTATGTGTATATGTAGTTTTTATCCATTGATTAAAACCAAATACATCCTGGGAAATGTCTGGAATTGATCATATCTCTCGTTCGTGTGCGGAACTGACTCCTAAGTGAATTGAGATGAAATTAATTGTTTTTGTATGATGTACGTAATGTATGGTGTGTGCTTGTAGTAAAAGATTTTCAAAGCACAGATATGTAGATGTTTTCCTTTACCTAAGACTCCCAATAGCCAATCTATGAATATTGCCATGTGGGATATGGGATGATTTTTGCATGAATGGGATTGTTTGAGGTATATTATTTTATAATTCATGTTTTTCACTTTATCATATGACTTGGAGGACTTTCCATATCAGTATATATTAATACACATCCCTTTTTAAAATGACTGAATAATATGTAATACAGAGATACAATAATTCACTTATTTAATTACCAAATTATTGCTGGAAGTGGAAGTCTTATTTTTTGACTATCACAGATGGTGCTATAATGAATGTGTATATGCATGCATTTTGCTATGATAGAGTCCCAAAAGTGTAATTGTTGGGTTGAAGATTATACACATTTTAACTTTCGAGGGAGGTGGACCAATTATCCTCTAGAAGATGAGTACTCACTAACAAAGTGAGTATTAGAGTGTCTACTATCTCACATAATCACTAGCCCTGATATGGCCAATTTTGCAAGATCATTGAAATAAAAATGGGATTTTATTGTTTTAATTTGCATATCCTTTTTTACCAGTCAGGATGAGCATCTTTTCAAATGGTAATTGTCCATTTTCCTTTTTACTTCTGAGATTTGTCTATTTGTTTACTTTGCAGATTTTAGGAATTCTTTTAAAATCTGAATATTGATCCTTTACCTTTTCGAAATGTTAACTTTTTTTCTTCTAATAGGTACTTGGCTTTTAACCTTTTTCAAATGTTAACTTTGTAACATAGGCACTTCTTACATGTACAGGTAACTTCTATATGTGCAGACCACTAAATTTTTGCATATTTTGGGTTTCATTTATTTTTACTGTCAGTTTTCTTCATGTCAAGATTATAAAAGTGTTTCCTGTGTTTTCTCCTTCATAATTAATGCAGTAGCTTGAATTATATGTAACTGCTGATAATTAGGTGCTTTTGACCCACAAAAATGACAATTTCCTTTTTTTTTTGAGTTGGAGTCTCACAATTTCCTTTTTTTTTTGAGTTGGAGTCACTCAGATTGGAGTGCAGTGGCACGCTCCTGGCCGCAGCCTCCGATTGCTGGGCTCCCCGATCCTTCTGCCTCGGTTTTCCAAGTAGCCGGAACTACAGGTGTGCACTACCACGCCCAGCTAATTTTTGGTTTATTGTAGAGATGAGCTCTTGCCAAGTTGCCCGGGCAGGTCTCGAACCTGCGGGCTCAGGCAATTCACTCGCCCCGGCCTCCCAAAGTGCTGGGATTACAGACTGAACCACCAAGCCGGCCAAAAATGTCAATTTCATGCAGCATTTAATATTTGTTTTAGTTTGACCTTTTAACTTCTTAGGAATTTTTGTATGTGAATGACATATAAAGATGTACCTTCTTTCCTTAAATGGTTAGCAGTTTTAAAAAAATTATGCATCAGAAACACATTTCCGTTATATTCAAGCATATGTTTCTGAACTGTGTCTTTTATTATTCCCCCTCCACTGTTAACTTTGTAGAATAGTTTTGATATTGGGAAGGTAAATCTCTCCCCTGCATTTTTTAAAACAAATTTATTTTTTAGAGCATTTTTTAGATTCACAGTAAAATTAAGAGGAAGGTATACGGATTTCCCATATCTCCTCTGCCCTGTGCACACAGTCTCCCCTAAAATCAACATGTGCATTAGAGCAATGCATTTGTTGCAGTTGATGAACCTGCATTGACACATCATGAATACACAAAGTTCATAGTCTACATTAGGGCATACCTTGATGTTGCACATTCTATGGGTTTGAGCAAATGTGTATTGACATGTATCTACCATAATAGTATATACAAGGTAGTTACACTGCTCTAAAAATCCTATGTCTGCCTATTTATCATTCTTCACCTAATCCCTGGCAACCACTGATCTTTGACTGTCTCCATAGTTTTGCATTTTCCAGAATATCATTTAGTTGGAATCATACAGTATGTGACCTTCTCAGACACTTAGAAATATGCATTTAAGTTTCCTCCATGTCCTTTTTTAGTGCTTTAAGCTTTTCTTTTTAATGTTGCCTAGTAGTCCATGGTCTAATATACTCATTGCGTTTTGTAATATAGGACTTTTTGATTATTCATGTGTACTTTCTCCATTTGGCTTCTTAAAAGATATGTTGGGATTTGTATTAAAATAGCATCAAATTTTAGATTTTGAGAAGAGAGCTGAATTTTCAAAATTTCAAGGCATCCTATTCAAGAACATCATGTTTTCTTATTTATTGAGATTTTTTTGGTGTTACTTATATTTTGACATTGTCCTCATGATATCTTGAAGACTTCTTGTTATAGATATTCTTGGATATCATTTGGGTATTTTAATTTGTGCACTTAGCTATTTTGAATGGGATTTTTCATTTTCACAGTTTTATATTTTCTTGGCATGCAGCAAAACATTAGCTTTAATATGTTGATCTTGGGTTTGAACACCTTACTGAACTCTTATTAATTCTCCTGGTTTATTTTAATCTCTTCTCTATGCAGATAATTCTATTATCTGGAAATTATGAGAGTTTTGTGCCTTCCTTTCCAATATTTACACTTCTTATTTTTTCTTTATCGTAATTCATTATCTAGAGGCATCACAATAATATTGATGTGTGATAAGAGTTTTTGTCATGTTCCTGACTTTGGTGAGAATTTTTCTAACATTTTGCTATTATACGTTTGCCATTGCACATAGTGATTTCTGCAATTCTCTGGTAGATATCTCATGTCTCTGCCTTTCATGAGCTAAAAATTTAATGGAAAAAAACCATAATAAATCTGCAGCACAGTGTGATGATTTTGTGATGATAAAGAGATTCACAAGATGGTGTGACAGCTGCATCAGTTAGGATGCCATCAGTGCAAGTAATGGAGAATTCTAATTAGCACTAGTTTAAATAATAAGGTGATTTATTATCCAGAGTCAGAGAGGATTCCAGGGTGGAGACCAGTTTCATTTCATCTCTACACTGCTCTTCTCACTTGGCCAAACTTCCCTTCCAACAGTTGCCGACACCATCATAGGCTGGCTGCCAAAGTTTCTGCTGTTCCCTTCAGTTACAACAATGTCACGAGACAAAGAACCTGTATCTTTCAAGGATGTTCTTCTTAGAAGCAAAAAACCTTTCTCAGAAGTCCCTCCCCCATGTCTCACTGTCTCTCTGTGTCCTTTTCAATTTTTATTTTCAAGGATGGCTCATATGCTCATTTCTAAACCAAATGTGACCAAGAGACTGGAATTACCATGATTGATGTAGACTAATCATTTGGGCAAAAATGGATGATAAGCAGTCAACCATGAAACTACAAGATAAGAAATACCTATATCATACTGGGAGTGGGAAGGGTGTAAGAAAACCTTCCCAGAGGAGGTTCCATATGGGGTCTTGAAGAATGTGGGTGCAGAAGGCATTCCAGGAAGAGGCAGTGGTCTGTGCAAAGGCACAGAGGCATGACATATCATGGCACTCATGGACCTCTCTCAATAGATGGATATGGAGGAAGTGGGTGGGGCAAAAGAGAGCTTTTCATGCCAAGCTAAAGAGTTTAGTTTCCTAGTTAGGCTGAAAGGCAAAACGCACCATATAAGAGGATTGATGGAACTAATTAGGCATTTAAAAATAATTGTTCTGGAAATAATTCACAAGGAACTGAAGTCAAGTCTGAAGTCAAGGAAACAAGTTGGGGAGCCATTGCTATTATCCAATTGAGAAGTAAGAAACAGAGAGGCGGCAATGTCTTTGAAAGTGGCGGAGTTTGTAGACGTCAATGACAGATGTAAACAGTGAGTGAGAATTCTTGGCCAACTCTAAGACTGCTGGCTTATTAAGAGACCAAGTAGAAGGTGATGGCATTTACTAGGTAGTGAATGGTGGAGGAGGGAAAGCTTTGGTGGAGAGGTGATGTGTTTGACTTTGGACTTCCTGAGGGTGATGTTCCTGGGTACAGTTGGAGGGTAAATCTGGAGTTCATCGGAGGGTTTTGAGTGGAGATGGCCCAGAGGTTCTGCAACACGTGTTTCCTGAACTAAGTTGTTCTCTAAGTTCTCTGGGCAAATACACTTGGGAGATATCTAGTTAAATGGAGTAAAACTAATTTTTTTCTCTTCAGGACCTTTCAGATGTTTTAATATACTGGGAGCAATATTATTGAGTGCCTGCTATGTGTCAGGCACTCTACATGCATGAATGCCTGTATTCCTCTTCAATCAGCATCCCCGTGCAGTATGTCTTAGAATTCTTCCCATTTTTTGATGAGGAAACTAGAATAGAACAATTAAGTATTGAATTAAGTAATTATCCATGACAATTAGTATAAGGTCAGGATTGAAACCCAGAAAGGTGACTTTGGAGCTTATACTCTTAACCTTGATGGTAACGTCTAAAATAAATATAGAATGTGCACAATTTCCCAGGCTTCTCTGACCATAGAGCCCTTCATTCAAGGAACAACTGGTGACACCCTAAGGGACACTGGTGACCTGCAGTACCAGGGTAAACGGTGCTGCAGTAGCGTATTGAAGCTATGAGTATGACTGAGACTCCAAGGAAGAGGGTCCAGCAGGAGGAGAGCAGAGAGCTGAGGCCTCCACAAATAGAGGGAAGAGACTATGAAGGCAGAGGTAGCTTGGAGTCATCGGATGACAACTGAGAGAGTTGATGGATCAGTAGGAGGGTGGAAAAAACATTCCATGCTTTAGCAACACGGTGGTCTTTGGGGATCTTGGGAGAGCCATTTCAGTGAGCTGGGAGGGGCAGCTGACCTTGCAAATGCCAGGACAAGGAGTGATGAATCATCCTCATGAATTCTTCCTCATCCTCAGGGGGAAGTCACCCAGGATGATGGTAAGACTATGGGTCAGTGAAAGTAGAGGCAAACCAGGAGGTTGGCAGATGACGGCCTCCAGGAGAGGACAGTTTAGTCTGCAAGGAAGAAGCCTAAGGGTGGGGCAAGGGGAGCAAGAAGCGTGCTGGCCCATGTTGCCAGCTCTGGATGCTGGGAGAAGATGTCTGCATGGAAGCCAGTGTTCTAGGTTTCAGCTGGGGTGCAGCGAGGGGGTAGCGGTAGGATTTGCTCTGTGTGTGAGTGTTTGTGTCTAAGTTTCCATTTGTGCATACTTTCCTGAGTCACTGAGATCACTCTTCATAGGTTTTAAATAGAATGAACGGGCCGCCTCCCAAGGATATTCAGTGGCACCAGGAACATTTCTAGTGTTAGATATTCTCCAATGTCCGTGCCTGAAAGCGAAAACCCTCATCTGGAAAAGTAAATGTGATTCCTGGTATTTTTGTTGTTGTTGTTTAAACCCAGGGAGCAGGAGTTTCACTTGAAGAATTCAACTTTAACCCCCCAAAAAGAAGCAATGAGTGAATCTCACATGAGGTTAATGGCATACTGTCTTACTAAATGTTAGCAGTCTGCATGATGCTTAATTTGGAGAGAAAATGTTAGTGGGGTGGATAGCAGAATATAGTAAATTTTAAAGTTTATTTTACTTCTGACCCAAACTGTTCATTCCCACGAGAGCAAGTGATTTTGTGTGCATGCTTATGCGGCTTCTATCTTGGCGATGATACAATCACAGGAGAGCTGACATATAATTAAGTGATCATATAATTTATTAGGCAAAATTTTTGAGGGTGAAAAAGGAACTTTAATAATGCTACCAAGACAACGGGCATAGAGTAGGACTGTTCCAGGCAAATGCAGATGAATGGGTGCCCAACGTATAATGACACTGTGGTTTTAGCAGATGAAATGGGGCCAGTCACAGAGAAGGTTCTTGCTCCTTAGTTAGGTGAGGTGAGGGTCACCCTGAGCCTCTCAGATCTTCTCTTCAAGCAACATGGTAGTCTGGAGAAAGCATGGGCTTTGGAGTCAGACAGGCATGGATACAAACCCCTGCTGTATTGCTTTCTAGTGTTCTAGTGTGTGACCTTCACCTCCCCAAGCCTCAGTTTTCGCATCTCCTTTTGTGAATATCAGTGATCATGTACTTTAAGGTATCTCGCCATGTGGAATTTTTCTTTCCATTTTTATTTTAGATCCAGGGGGTACACCTGCATGTTCATTACATGGACATACTGTGTGGTGGTGAGGATTGGGTCTCGCCATGTAGACAGTTTTTAAAAGTCTTATTGCCCTTGTCTCCTTCTCCTCTCTCTCTATTTCGCTATAAGTGGGACAGTTTATTGTCAGATATAATTTAAGGTGGAGCCACAGAATGCAGGAACCGGGAGGGGTCCATCTCGCAGGCAAAAAGTCCAAGACAGTAGAACTGAAGTGGCACGTCTCGTGTTGCTCAGATAGCTATGGCTCAGCCTGGGGAATGCAGATGTCTTGTATCCCAGGTCACGGCTCTTTCTGCTCCATCCCATTGATCAGAAGTAGAGTGATGGCTTGTTCTGTTTCCCTCTCCCACTCTTCCTTCACCTTTCTCTTTCTTACCCTCGATTCAAGAGGGCAGCACAACTTCCAGAGCCAGTATTGCCAAGCTGATCAACACAGTGGAAACTCTAAGTGAAAACTCTAAGTGAAGAGTTTTCCACTTTGAGAAGGATGGTTCTGGTCAGTAAGCAACAAGTATGTGAAGTCCGTAGAGACCTGATAATTTCACAGTGCACTTGAACTGTGGTTGCCAGCACTCTTGGACCCAGTGATCCCCTGTAAAAGCAAGAACCATATCATGTTTTCTTGACCATCCTGAGATGCAACTTATAGGAAACACAGTCTACCGACACTTCACATTAAAGTCAAAATACTGCTTTGACTGCACTATAAAGAGAAAGTAGAAGTAAATCGTTTATGATACAGTGATAAAGGCTTTTTCCTAGCATGACTCCTCAGGAGGCAGAAAAGGTGTGAGAAGCTTGGAATAGGAGGGGAATGAGTATTAAGGGAATCAGCTAACAGAGGTAGGGTGGTAATGTGTGCTACCACACAGGCAGCTTGACACCTTGGGCATCCCTGATGGTGATGTGATATTCTGAACTGCTAAACGACTCCTAGCAAAAGTCTTCCTTCAATTTATCCAGTGGTTGCATTTCTGGGAAATCTCAAAATTTGTTACAATGACACCCCAGATGCTTTAGATTTAAATATAAAACAGAAGTAGGTTACAGATTCAGATAATTATAAATAGGAGTTTCATTTATATGAATAATATCTGATATTCTGACATTTGAAGTTGTGTGGGCTATTCACAATAGCAAAATCATGGAACAAAAACATGGAACCAACCATGCTGCCCATCGAAACTGGACTGGATTAAAAAAATGTGGTACATATATACAATGGAATACTACATAGCCATAAAGAAGGACAAACATATGGACTTTGCAGCAACTTGGATGGATTTAGAGTCCATAATACTCAGTGATCTATCACAGAAACAAAGTACCACATGTTCTCACTCAAAAGCAGACCCTGTACATTTACCACAATACTATAAGAAAGGGATTGGCAGTAGTGGGATACAACTGGGGTGGGGTGGGCTGGCACAAAACATCAGTAAGGGTACCTGATCTCAAACCAGGCAAAATGGGGACCAAAGGGAAGCCCAAACTTTACCTGTACGATGACCACTTGTATACCTAACCCTGAATTGCACCCCACATCTTAAAAATAAAAAAATTAATTAATTAAAAAAATTTTTTAAAAACGAAAGTTGTGTGGTATGCAAACAAGTCTTTAGTCTTGTAGGACCATCCTATACACTTTGGCATGTCTGTTTCCCTGACCCTATCGTCCTAATGACACTAATCTCTCCAATCACTACGATGTCTAAAAAGCCTCTGTGATGCTCTAAAACACCCTCCTCCCTGCTGAATGGTGGTACTGCTTTCTTTGTACCACTGCCCTGAAGGTTTAATGGGCATTCCATAGCCAGGTGTCAGCACAGGGTGTCTCAGCGCACCTCAGGGGGAACCAGCATGGTGGTTTCCAGTGATACCATTTGCCAAAGCCTCCCAGGGTAGAGAAAGGCCTTGTGCTCACAGGACCAGCGTCGGGGCCAAGGTAGAGGGAGCAGGACGTAAAGCTGAAGGAATGTCTCCTGCAAAGTGAGCCAGTTTGGTTTCAGCCAGATGACAGTGATGACAATGGCCGATTCCACACAGGAAGGACATCGTCAAGTGGGTTTAGAGTTACCCCGAGGAACCCAGACTGATCCGTTATATTCTGATATCACCATATTGTCCCCTAAGTGTTTTCGCTTATTTTCCTTTTCTCCACATTTTCGTCCTTTCCACAACTTGTGAGAGCGTTAGGGGTATTAGTGTTCTCATTTTAGTACCTTTTTTTTTTTTTCCGCTGATGACACCCAGTATTGCATTGCTTTGTTCCTAAATATCATGGTGCACAGGCACATTAGACAAGAGTTGTTATCCGGGCTCTTGAGCTGATTTGAATACACACAAGCTACTGGAAACCTCAGTTGTAACATTTGGATTCTGTCCCACATATGCCTAGAGTAAGCAGAGAGGCTGTTTCTGAGTGTAAGTGTGAGCTCTGCTCATTCTATTTTTGCTTGCCACCAATTTGGCTGTATTTTGCCTTTGGCCATGAGATAAAAAGTAGCTTCTCTAGTTAACGGCATCTATCAGTAGCCTGCCCACTAGGTAGCATTGTGATGCCTGGCTTATCTTTAGGGAATACAGTTGTATTGGGATCTATGTGAATGGTGCAGATGGGAATGAGCAGTGCACAACCTGCTTGACTATACACGGCAGGCACTCTGCCTGTACCTCAATCTTTTCCATTAGCACCTTTTTATTATTGGCATTTCACTTTATAAGACATTTCTTCAAGTTCAGTAGTAACAACAATGGTATAAAACATATAATTATATTGTTATACTAAAAGGTAATAATAGCTAACATTTGTTTCCTGTGTGTAAGAAACTTTATAGCTATTATCTAATTTTAATTGGGCTGGATAATTATATAAATTTGAAAGCTATTTTCTTAAGTCATTGTCATTTTACTTCTAAAACAAAAAAGTTATTAACCTTATTATTTGAGCTCTGTGAATATATTCAGGAGGCATCTCTGCTATGGATGAAATAAAATAAATTTAATGAAGCAGTGTGGATAATCTTATTTAGTATTTCTGGTCTCTGTATGTTACTGTTAAAATTCACCAGAAAGGGTGCATAGGAAATTTTGGATAGATGTTCTTATGATACTATGAGGAAAATTAAGAAAATATGGATAGCCAGCTATAATAACATTCATCCTGTATTCTATATTGATGTATATGTTAATAAAATGATATCATTTGATAATAGATCAAATGAGATAGTAATTCCTAATTTCGATCGCTTTCCTTTTTGCTACAGGGGACAATATTTACACAACCATACTTTCATATAACCCTTCCCCAGCCTATGAGATAGATGTTACTTGTGTAGTTAAGCAAACTGAGTTCTAAGAATATGAAGGAACTTTGAATTACATAGTAACTAAGTCTCATAACATAAGTAGATGACAGAGCTGGGATTTAAACCCAGGGTTGTCCAACCTTTGTTGGGTCCTCTTCTACTCTACCCCACAGCCTCACAATTTAAGCATAAAGAAGAGGGAAAAGTATATTTAACACCATCATTAGAAAAATGATGAAAGGGAAGAAAGCGTTGATTTCCTTGTCTGCCTCATGCTTTTCAGAAAAATAAGCGGATACTTCTGTCATTGAGATTAAAGCACTAGAACACCAAGTGACTTGAAACAGAAATCCAGCTGACTTTTATTACAGCAGCATTTATAGACTGGCGGCTTGTATGCCTAAAAGACCCACAGGTGCATTTTTGTGTGGGCTGCACAGCTGTTTTTTAAAGTTTGAACTTCAAAGCTTTTAGATGGAGCTCAAAATGCTCAGTTCTTCCCAGTCACCACCACTCCCTATAGTCCCACGCTTGGGCCACACCCATTCACATTAGTCACCCACCTGGCCTGTGGAGACCCTGGTCCTTGTGACCCCCGGGTGAGTGACTATGATTGTGTCGTCCCTAGAAGCTGCTGGTTTGCTAGTTTTCTTCCTTACATCCCAGACTTCTCAGCAGAGAAATAAATGAAAGAAAAGACTAAGGATGCTGAGGATAAAGATTTAAGATTTTATATAGCATGGCTAGGGGAACCCTAACAGAGAGGGTGGCATTTGACAAAAGGCCTTCAAAGACAGACAGAGAGTAAATGTGTGGTGAAGTAAGAGTGCTCCAAGCAGAGGAAACAGCAAGTACGGAGGCCCTGTGGAGGGGAACATGACTCATGTGTTTGAGGGACAGCAGGGCGGCCAGTGAGCGAAGAGAACAAAAAACAGTTGGAGTGGGAAGGGCACATTGAGTCGGGCTCCAGAAACTCCTGCAAGGACTTGGCTTTTACTCTGAGGAAGATGAGACGCCATTGGAGTGTTGAGCAGAGGCGTGGTGTGATTGGTGTGATCCACCTTCTTTTTCCAAAGGTGCTCCAGCTGCTCTGTCAGTAGTGGCCCTTGCATGGGCAAGGGCTGAGGCAGGGAGACCAGAGAAGGTACTGTTGCAGTAATCTAGATGAGAAAGGATGGTGGACCAGGACAGTAGCGGTAGATGCGGTGAGAAGCTGTCGGTTGTGGCCATGTTTTGAAAGCCGAGATGTAGAAGTTGCTTGGTGGGGGGGGGAATAAAAAAAAATTCAAAATGAAATATATAATATTCTTTATGTCAAAACAGCAAATGCCAATTCTGTTCTATAAATAGATGCATGTAAATGTATAGAAAAATATTTTAAGGCTACTTCGCACAATATTAAAATATCTGAATGGATTATGCTTTGGAGATACATACATGATAACTATTTCATAGGATTTGATAGTGATTCTCATACTGATGGGTAGTCAAAAATTTTCTAATATTTCCTTATAATAAATAAAACCACGATTAATATTGTGGCATGTTTTGTTTTAAACGATGTTTTGTTTTAAAAGTGATTTTCCAGAACAGATAGATATTTTTTTCTCTTTTAATTTTTATTTTAAAATGTGGGGTACGATTCAGGGCTAGGTATACAGGTATTCATCGTGCAGGTACCCTTATCGATGAGGTGTGTACCCCCATCCCCAGGCAGAAATCGACTACTGTCAATCCTGTCTCCCCAAAGTCTACTGCCACTTTCAATCCTTTTCTTATACTAATGTGATAGTTCAAGGTTCACTCAGAACAGATATTGAGAATAGAATCATTGAAACATAAGGTATGCAAATTTTGTCTGTTAATAAATATTATTAAATTTTAAACAAAAGTGTTCATAGCAATTCACATTTCTACCTATGATAACTAGTTCCCTCATGTTTGTCAATAGTTTCTATTATCCAGCTTCAAATTGTGACGTACAAAGGATTCATTGCTATTTTCATTTTTTTCCTGATCAATAAAGATACTAAGCATCTTTAAAAAAAAAAAAAAAAAGAAGTTGCTGACAGTTCCAATGTGGGTGTGAGTAGAGGAAACCAAGGATTTTGGACTGAATAACTGGAGGAACGGAGCTATCAACAAATACTGCAGTCTGGAAACTTGAGGTTTTCCTCACCCCCTTGTTATAGGAAAGGATATAGACGGCAGAAAGAAGACAGTGGGAGAATGGGTTGAATATTGGGAATCTTAAAGAGGAAAGGTCACACAGAAGACGCATCCTACCCTGTCAAGCAACAGCAAAGAGCGTGGAAAATCCCTGTGATGACGGGAATAAAGAAAATAGCAAATGGCAATTATCAATAACTCAAAAAATAACAGTTGTTGGAGAGGGTGTAGTGAAAAGGGAACACTTCTACACTGTTGGTGGGAGTGCAAACTAGCGCAACCTCTGTGGAAAGTAGTGTGGCGATTCCTAAAAGCTCTAAATATCAACCTCCCATATGACCCCGCAATCCTCCTACTGGGAATATACCCTGAAGAACTCAAGTCACTCTATCAAAAAGATACCTGCACACAAATGTTTATCGCAGCATTGTTCACAATAGCAAGAACCTGGAATCAACCATGCTGTCCATCAAAAGAGGACTGGATTAAAAAAATGCAGTACATATACACAATGGAATACTACGCAGCCATAAAAAAGAACAAAATCATGAATTTTGCAGCAACCTGGATGAAACTAGAGTGACCTCTCACAGAAACAAAGATCTGAGTATCACATGTTTTCACTCATATAGTGGACCTTGAACATCTATCGTAATACTATAAGAAAGGGATTGACAGTGGTGGGAAACTATGGGGGGGGAGAGGGGAAGGGAGGTGGGATTAACGGTAGTAAATATCTGTCTGGGGACGGGGAGACACCCTTTATCAACAAGGGTGCCTGAACGAAACATTTTGTATACCTAACCCTTAACTGTACCCCACAATACCAAAATAAAAAATATTGATTAAAAAAAAAAAGAAAATAGCAAAAGGGGTGAAAGTGGCCTTGGAAGAGCAGTGCCACGGCTCACCTACAATATGTTACCTTCCACACTTTCCTGAAGAGGCCAGTGCAGTGAGTCTCCTGCTGGGGACAGGGGAGACCTCCATGGGTCAAGCCTTTCAAAAAGCTGTAACTCTTTTCTTCCTTCTCTACACTGTAGTCTACACTCCCTTCAGGTTTCATGGAATATTGTACAGCAGTAGACAATTTGTGGCTTGCATTTATTTTTTTATTTCGGTTGAAGTGAAGATCACACAGCAGAAATCATTTTGAAGTGAACAATTGAGTGGCATTTAGGACATTTCATAGGGTGGTGCAACTAACACCTCTATCCAGTTCGTTTTTATTACTAAGTGGTATTTCATAGTACAGATGCACTACATTTTGTTTTTCCACTCACCTGTGGATGGATATTTTGGGTTGTTTCCAGTCTTTGGATATTGCGAATCTATAAGTATGGTTTATTTCTCTATTTGTTTCACTTTTCAAAATAATTTTTCATGGCCACGTCGAAGACATTTCGTTGTAGAGGTTTGCACATCTTTCGTTAAATTTATCCCTAAGTATTTTATGTTTTTTGAAATGTAAATAGAATTGTTTTTGTAAATTTTACTTTTCTAATGTTTGCAGTTAGTATAGAATTTAAATATAATGAAGTGTTTTTATGGTTTCTGACTATTTTCATAAAACACATTTTATACTTGTAAGGTTTTTAATATTTACCTATATTTTCTTTTGCTACATTTATAAATTTCTTTTTTTTCAACATTAGAATCAAGAGTTTTATTTCTCTGTACAAATGGTGTTTGCCGTCATTACTCTGAACAACTTCTGATATAGAGCAAGCATATTTTCCATGCCTTAGTAAGCTGTCTTACTTCTAAGTTTGGATTCAACATTTTGTTTGTGCCCTCAATGTCATGATAGAACTCTAAGAGTACCTTTTTTTTTTTTTTTTTTTTTTTTTTTGAGTTGGAGTCTCACTCTGTCGCCCAGACGGGAGTGCAGGGGCCGCTCCCGGCCACCACAGCTTCGACCTGCTGGGCTCCGGCGATACTACCGCCTCAGCCTTCCTAGTAGCCGGAATTACAGGCACGTGCTACCATGCCTGGCTGATTTTTTGATTTATTGTAGAGATGAGTTCTTGCCAAGTTGCCCAGGCAGGTCTCGAACCCATGGACTCAGGCAATCCACTCACCTCAGCTTCCCAAAGTGCGGGATTACAGCCTGAGCCACCGAGCCCAGCTAAGAGTACCTTTAATGTGGAGTTTTTCACCAGTGTCACTTCCTTGGGGAATCGTTATCCTTTTTTTTTTTTCATTTAGGTTAATAAATTTGCCTTCACAACGTTTCTCTGACTGCACATCTAGTCTCTAGAACAACAGAAATCTCAACATTCCCACATCACCTATTTCTTTTATAGCTCTATTTGCATTCTATTTACATTTTATTTTCAGTGTTATCATTTGATTTTTTTGCTGTATGTTCATCCTTGTTGCTCCATACCCTCAGTTCTGTTCTTTAAAATGCATGAAGGTTTATTGAAGGAGACAAAAAAGAAACATACTGGGAACTGCTAGGCTTCTACCTATTTTTCTTTTTCTTTTTTTTCTGAGTAGCTGGGACTACAGGCATGTGCCACCACGCTAGCTAATTGTTTATATTTTTTGGTCAAGATGAGATTTCTTTAGTTGCCTACGCCAGTCTGAAACTCCTGGGCTCAAGGGATTCTCCCATCGTGGCACCCCAAAGTGCTGGGATTACAGGTGTGAGCCACCATGCCTGACCTGAATTTGCTTTTTTTTTAATTTTTAATTTTTTTACTTGGAAGATGTGGGGTACAACTCAAGGTTTGGTCTACCAATGTTCGTTATGTAGGTACCCTTGTTGATGAGGTGTGTCCCCTGTTCCCCAGGCAGATTCCCACTACTGCCAATTCCGTTCCCTGTCCCCCCAACCCCCGGCAGTTTCCCTCTGCTTCCAATCCTTTTCTCATAGTATTATAATTGTTCAAGATCTACTTATGAGTGAGAACATGTGATACGCAGTTATTTCTTTCTGTGATAGATCACTCATAGACTCTAAGTTCATCCAAGTTGGGCAGCTCTTATAAGATAATACCAACAGGAGTGGTGTCATAGACATGTTTATTCTAAAATGTTAAATGAAAGGAGTAAGATTTAGCTTAAGCACGTAATATGATTGCAGTTTTATAAAACTAGATCTTAAAATTGTGTCTAGAATGAAGACTAAAATGCAATACATAAAAATAATAAAGTTATCATTGAATGGTAGATTCTATAGTGTTCCTATAATGCTATAGTGGAAGACAGTATTGACTTCTAAAAGACACCACTCATAATTATTGTATAATAGTGATTTATTGTCATTTTATCCTTGCAAACATGACCAGAATTGGAGGTTTGCCATTCAGAATTGCACACATAAATGTTGTAAATAGGGCCAACCATTTGAGAAGTGTTGCTTACTTTGAGCTTAGCATGTTGACCTTAGAACTTAACGGTACAGGATCTGTTATTAACAGGACTTTGTTTAAAGTCAGGATTCCACAGAACAATTTCACAGATTCCTTAAATTCCTTAGTTCTTCTTTTCTTTTCTGTTTCTGCCTTCAGATTTTTATGAAAAAAGAAAATTTGAAGTTTAAAATTAAAATACGGGGCAAGTCCCTCAGGTCCCCTCCCGCTGTGGGAGCTTTTCTGTCCTCTCGATAAATCTTGCTTGCCAAAAATAATTAATTAATTAAATGACAGTACAACGGTCTCTTTTCAGGTGTTCCGTTGCCTAAAGAGGACACCATTTCTGCCCCCTTGATCTCCAGCTCCCCCGTGAAGGAAGCCCGGGACTATGAAGACCCCCCGAGTGAAGAGGATGATAAAATCCAAGAAGAGCCCTTAACCATCTCTGAACTAGCCTACAACCCAAGTGCCAGCCTGCTCCCCACCCCTGTGGATGACGATGAGATTGACATGCTCTTTGACTGTCCATCCAGGCTCGAGTTGGAAAGAGAAGACACAGATTCGTTTGAGGAACTGGAAGCAGACGAAAACGCCTTTTTGATTGCCGAAGAGGAAGAGCTGAAGGAGGCTCGCCGCGCATTGTCGTGGAGCTACGACATTCTCACCGGCCATATTCGGGTGAACCCGCTGGTCAAGAGTTTTTCCAGGCTCCTTGTGGTGGGCCTGGGACTGCTGCTTTTTGTATTTCCCCTGCTCCTCCTCCTTTTGGAGTCAGGTATTGATCTCTCCTTCTTATGTGAAATCCGCCAGACACCAGAGTTTGAGCAGTTTCACTATGAATACTACTGTCCCCTCAAGGAGTGGGTGGCTGGGAAGGTCAACCTCATCCTCTACATGCTGGGTTGCTCATGAAGTTAATATCTCATATGACTAAGGGCTATATTCAATACTAGTAATTTTTTTCCCCCGGTAAATGCCTGGTTCTGAATGGTCATGGGGCTGTCAACAGGTAAACCTTACTCATAACTGATTCTTCAGACCCTTAAGTTAGCTTTCCATAACTCGCTACCTTTAAATAAGTTTAAATCAGATGTAGTTATTTTAGTTACAGGTCAGGAAGACGACCTTGAAATAACCAAAAAATTATGTTTATTTTCTATTATAGTGTAGACACACTCTTTATCTATTATATCATAATACATAATACACTGGACTGATTAGATTTTCCTATTTCTAATAGTTGATGCTATTGCAAGCCAAAAGGTTCAGAATCAGAATTTTAGTAAAAACCCAAGAGAAAGTTTTTGAATATAATCCTTAGTGAAAACGATGTCCTCTAACCAATGCCTATACAATGAAATTTATGCTGGGTTTTTGGTTTTGTTTTTTTAAAAATATTTTTATGTGTTCAAACTATTTTGGTAAATTTTTAGCAAAAGAAAAAAAAAAAAAAAGAAGCCTCCTGGAGTTATTTACATGTACAGATTGTAAGACTAATGCACAAAGGGTATATCAGAAATTTTTTAATGTTTTGGCGCTGGTTTGTTTTTTAAAATATTTTTGGCTGGAAAAAAATCCCATAATTTGTTATTATCTTCACTGAGGTAGAAACTGAGTAGAAAGACACTGTAGTAAGTAAGCTGCTGAAACAGGTAACGGACCTGGAGGACGTTGAAATGGAGGGTATTAAGTGGACACAGGCTGGTCCATTTTTCAAAGTATTTGGACAAGAAGACTTATTCTTTCATTTGTATTCTGTCCATATCTTTTGGCTGGGAAAGCAGAATGGTTTAAAAGAAAGTGAAAATTTAAAGGAAAAAAATGTAAAAGATATGCTAGTTAACTGCATATTAGTGTACATTAACCCAAGAGTGGAAGTAGATAGGAACTGGACAAGTGGAAAGTGGCAAAGAAAGAGTCTGGTGAGGCAGGTAGGCAAGAGGTGGTAGGGCAGATTTACAGTTGTATGGAAGTGATGGTGACACAAAGAACAGTGCCCTCACTGTCCAAGTTAATATGAACTTGTTTAAGTGGATCTAAATAAAAGTGGAGAAACTTAAGGTACATTTTTTTGGTTCCTCATGCCATTTGTTGTGATTATGTAGAAGAAACTTCAAAAGTGTGTTTGTGTGTGTGTGTGTGTGTGTGTGTGTGTGAGAGAGAGAGAGAGAGAGAGAGAGAGAGAGAGAGAGAGAGAGAGAATGAGAATAAATGACATTTTGATGAATGCCAATGATCATCCTTTGTGGTAGTCAATAGTCAATATATTCTTTTCCTTTCTGGTTCCCATAAGATCTTAACTCATTTATAACTGGAACTTCCATTGAGAAAATGGAGGGAGCTTATCAGAATCAGATGACATATCATTTCAGCTTGGGTAAAGTAGTGACATTACTCCCTAATCAGATAGTAGAGGGGACAAATGCTCTAGTACCTTCCTTCATACCATTAGATCTGTGACAGAAGGGTCTGATGTCTTCCCAGGCAGACTACTTCCCAACACCATATTCTAAGGGAGAAAGAAAGGAATCTAGAGCTTAATGGCACGGGGCACAGAATTTCTCCATGAATTGAACACATTTTGCTGCCTTCATTTATGAAGATACAGGGCCCACGTGAAATCTTTCTCCAACTCTAGTGACACTCCAACCCTGTCATTAGCACAGTTTCTAAATTGGGCATTCCAGTTCTACTCGTTCAGTGGCGCTCTGAGGGCTTTATTGGACACTTAATTTTTGAAAATGTTTTGAAGTCAGTTCATGAAGCCTTCAGTTGAACAAACATTAATATATATTTGCTATTAAGTTTGCAGGGAATTTTTGTGCTTTTATTGATTTATTTTGCTTTCTTAAATAAAGAGTGTTTAATACCTGAAATTTGACAATGATATAGAAATATATCTTCTATGGTTGGAACCCTCACCAGTTTCGAATGGAAGTTTTTATTTTTCCTCTTTTTTTCTCATATGACTTTTTTTTTTTTTTTTGAGTTGGAGTCTCACTCTGTCGCTCAGACTGGAGTGCAGTGGCCGCTCCTGGCCACCGCAGCCTCGACCTGCTGGGCTCCGGTGATCCTTCCACCTCAGCCTTCCAAGTAGCTGGAACTACAGGCATGTGCTACCACGCCCGGCTAATTTTTTGATTTATTGTAGAGATGAAGTCTCGCCAAGTTGCCCAGGCGGGTCTCGAACCTACGGGCTCAGGCAATACACTCACCTCAGCCTCCCAAAGGCGCGTGATTACAGGCTGAGCCACCGAGCCCGGCTTCTCATATGACTTCTAAGTCATCCTTTGTGGCATAAAAGTACTCTAGCATAGTCTGCACAAAATTAGTCCCCTTTCTTATCATATGTCATATATTTTTTTCTTGAGATTCTAACCATGACAAATCATCTAGCCCTCACCTTTCCAAAATAATATTAGATAATATATTTTAAATTGTGGAAGTAGTGATATTTTCCATAGTAAAGTATTTGAAAAAATTACAGAATAAATATTACATGCAATCCAATTGTGAAGATTTATATTAAGAACTAATAAATTTTATTATTTTAACATTTCTAACTAACATCGTTTTTCTCTTAGGCAGACACTTCCTTGTTGAATAAAAATGTTTTCAAGTGAAGGAGTTGGCAGACTAGGGTCTGCTGAATTTAAAAAATAGCCATCCAAAGTTACACTGGAATCCTGAAATGCCATTTGCTCGGCATTGAATTAGAGTCTTCTAGAAACATCCATTTGAGTTTTGTTAGAAGATAGTCACCAGTTGCCTAAATCAAATGAGGAAGAGACTGCTTCCAAAGAGGGACAGTATATAATATAGTGAGATACAGAGTTCAAAGCAAGAGTGTGAGTATATGTATATTCCATATTATTGATACATGTGTGTTACATAATGAACCTGTATATATGTGTGTCTTTGGATAGACACATGATATGCCCTTTATTCATAGTTGTGCTTATTTTGCCCCAATTGAGGAATTTATGACAAGTTATTGTTCCTTTTCCCTCTCAGATATCATGGTGGGTAAAACTCACAGCCTCAAAGGTTTAAATTTTCCATGAAAACTACCATGTGTACATTTGTGGATATACACACACACACTTATATGGCAAATACATATACACACAGTCTTGTCTTTAGTGCTAATGCAAGCTGGGTCATGAAAACATTGTAGGTAATGTACGCATTTCTGTCTGTGCTTGAAACATATTGTAAAATGTATGCATTTGGAATATATTTTGTGGTTTGTCTAATATTTATAATCACACCTCGGGGGGAATTTATGAGTTGATTTCATTAAAATACTAGAGATATGGGGGCCATGTTACTGTGATTGGAGCCTTACCTTTGTATAGTGAAATTTGCATTTCTATGTCAACATCCAGATTGTTTTATATGTTAATATGGTGACAGGAATCCCTAATAAAAATACTCTGGGGTAAAAATAATTTTGCAATCATTCAGTTTATTTAAAGTAAAGTTGTGTAGTCAGCCTGTAGAAAACTACAGAAGGATAACCTGTAGGACTGTGAAATGAGGTCAACATAGAGTGGTGATAGTATTTTTAAAAAATCCCAGGTGATGAATGAGATTAACCCTTTGCAGAAGCCATCCAGGCCCAAAGTAGAAATATTGGCACTGGGAATGTACTGAAACATAAAAAGAAATGTATGATCTAATTAATGATATTAAGATAACAGGAGAATTATAAATGCACAGAAAAAAATATAAGAGGGGGCTTCTAGACAGGCAGGTGGATGAATGTCAGGGTGCTAGAAATCAATGTCATCACCAATGGCCAGACCAGTGGTGATCACTACTGCATCAGACTCTTAACTCCGTGATACTTGCCATTAAACTTCTCTTTCCATCTGTTCACGGGCCCTGGAAGAATCTTATGATTCCACTTCTATCCTCCTCTCCATACAACATAGCCTTGACACGTCTTCTGCATAGGTTTAACACAAAGCTAACAACTCCACATATGACAGTCAAACTAGAAGGTGTTACTTGGAGTGAAACAAAAGGCATGGCTCTCTTTATTAGTTGGAATACCATAGCTGTCGAGTCAAATTGGCCCTCAGCTATGGTGGCCTCTTAAATCTGTCAGGTTCTTACTCAGCAGTCCTTAAAAGTGCAGGTTTCAGAATATAGGCAAGATAAGGAATTAAATGATTAGTGTCCAGATTTGAGGTGAGTCATTGGATCCATAGTTCTGGCTCCAGCAGCTCTAGCCAGAGCCTTTGTTTGGATTAATGTCTGCTGACCCAAAAGGCTCACACAAAATGGCACTTGGGCAGTTATTCACTGAGCAGTTAGTTGAGCTCCTGACCCAATTCACCCCTGGGGGAAGCCTTTTTCTTTCATTCCTACATTTTCTGCTCAGCCAGATAGAAGAAACTCTACCACCAACATTCCCAACCTGGAGAGAAAGTACTGGGGAGAGGGTTCCACTTCTGTGGTGACTTCTGGGATGGTTGTGTTGATGGGGCTTGAGTCGCTTTGGGCCGTCTTTCTCTACTGGGCGGAGACAATATGCTAAAGGTACCTGCTTACTTGTCCTCCTGCTTCTTCTCTCTCTCTCTCTCTCTCTCTCTCCCTTTCTCTTGGACCTGTTTTGGGCTTCCAGTCTCCATGCAGTAAACAGACCCAGCAGGACCTGCCCGTGGTGAGCTCAGCCAGGACTCGGCTCCCCATGTTCCAGCTTCGGTCTGTGACTGGGTGGGTAAGTTCAGTGAGCCCCACCCAATGGGCTCCGCTGCCATCACTTCAGAGAGGAAGAAAGGAGCATCACGCAGGCTTCACATCACAGCTGTGCTCTCCAATCCATCAATAAAGCTGGTTTTAGCCCTCTCTTGGCTACTGTGTCTATTATCTACTGGGAACCAGGGTGGTGGAGGAGATGGTGGTGAATATTTGGGATCTCTGAAACCTCTAGTATAAACCAAGGAAGGAGTGGAGAAGGATGCCTCTGGCTAAACTTCAAGCATCAGGGGATGCCAGCCGTTGATATCAGTGCTCACAGGCCTTGCCAATTGGTGAGAGAACTTGGGAGTCAACGTTAGTGAAAAACAGAGGGTTGGTTGGAATGACATATCCCTATTCTTTACTTTTAGCTGATGATTACCCCCAAATATCTCTTTGGAAAGTGAACCAAGGCCATTAGCATGGTTTATAGAGGAAATTTCTTTCTTTTTTTTTTTTTTTTTGGGTTGGAGTCTCACTCTGTCGCCCAGACTGGAGTGCAGTGGCCACTCCTGGCCACCGCAGCCTCGACCTGCTGGGCTCCGGATCCTTCCACCTCAGCCTTCCAAGTAGCCGGAATTATAGGCACGCACTACCATGCCCGGCTGATTTTTTGATTTATTGTAGAGATGAGGTCTCGCTGCCCAGGCGGGTCTCGAACCCGGGAAATTTCTTAATAAGCCAAAGATATACTTTCTTTGAGTTTCAATTATTGAAACATGCCTTGCAAATTCCAGCAGCTTTTTTGGCTAACACCCATGCCTGGATTCCTCTCATCCAAATCATTATGATTAAGATAGTTGGTTCTCCAAGAAGACTACCCTTCAAGGGTGAGAACATACTGACAAACCAATGTTCGTTTTTACTCTGCTTGACAGCCACATCCTTCATGAGAAGTTAAAAGCTCAGTGTTCTGGTTTAAACATCAGTCTCCCGGAATTTCCTTAGTGTGAATCAGCTTCTTCCCACCTCAGTCATCCTGAGCTTCCTGACACCCCTGAGCTTCTGGTTCTACAAAGTTGTGAGCCAGACCCCGAACAGTGGTGGCCACCATAAAGGAACTTCTCCCAAGACATAAGGATAACCATATAATTTATCATCCAAACTAGGACTCTTTTGAGAATGAATAAGAAAGAGAGAGGAGATTCATCTCCCCAAGGTAGGGGAGGGGGCCAAAGCTGGGAAACATGGCGGCCATAGCTCAAAGAGCCACATGGACACACCAGAGTTTAACAAAGCAGTGACCAGGGAATATTTTAAATGAAGCTTCTGGCATTGAATATTTAATGCTACACACTCAATTTGTTTCCCATTAGTAATGCTTAACTTCTTGTTTAAAGTGGTACATGTGGAGGGTTAAAATGATCCCGATGCTATTTTTACCTCCATATTTCTGAATTTGATATTTATCATCTGCACATACAGAACATTAATAACCAGCTTAACTGTGAACAACTTATTCACACTAAATACACTCAAAACCAAGTTTCACAGAAAGCCAACTTTATCATTTATAAAGAGGAGTATCAGACTTTTGGACACTTGTTGCTGGATGCTCCACACGCACTTTTTTCAGAACATAAGCTATAATGAGAACCAAACACTATTAATGAGTACAAAGAATCACAGCTTGAAAGCTACCTTCCAGGGAAGTCTGCCCTAAATAGACCAGATGTTCCCATATTGCTGCCTGTCTCCGAAGGGCTGGAGATGCATTATGTACATTTTTCTTCAAACCCCACATTTTTGCAAATTTCTTGTGGTAGAGACTGGAAGTAGATCACCAAAACCATTTTCTCTTCATTTCTGGAGCAGAATTCGACTACACTTCCAGCCATCTCCTGTCCCCCATGTAGTTAGGTGTGACCATATTTCTGAGTTCTGGCCAATGGGATTTGATAAGAAGTAATCTATATTGCTTCCAAGACTTAAGCTAGGTGTGAGCCTTCATCTGTCACTGGTCCAACACCTATAGTGACCTTTAAGTCACCAGTTGAGGATGATGGAACTTCCAGCAACTTGAATTACTAAATGCCTTTGTGGAACAGAGTACCTATCTTAGTCTGTTTTATGTTACGATCACAGAATACCTGAGACTGGGTGATTTATAAACACGGAAAATTTATCGGCTCACTGTTCTGGAGACTGGGAAGTCCAGGATCAAGCAAGGGACCACATCTGGTGAGGTCACAACAAGGTCGAAGATATCACATGGGTGGGAGAAAGAGAAGAGGGGCGGGAAGGGAAGGGGTCCAAACTCATCCTTTTATTAGGAATCTACTCTCTTGAAAATGACATTAATCTATTCATGGGGACTCTGCATGATCACCTGTTAAGTCCCGTCTCTCAACACTGTTTCAATGGAGATTAAGATAATAGAGAAACAATAGATAAATTCTACAAATTCAAAAGTTGATTCTTTTGAAAAATGCCAATAAAATTGACAAACCTCTAGCTAGATTGATCAAGATAAAAAGAGAGAACTCAAATTACTAAAACCAAGAATGAAATAGAGGATGTCAATACAAACTTTACAGAAATAAAAAGGACTATAAGGAAATACTATGAACAATTGCATATCAACAATTTCACTAACCTGAAAAAAAATGGAAAAATTATTAAAAGACATAAACTAAGAAGAAATGGAAAATTACAATAGATTGGTAACAAGTAAAAGATTGAATTAGTAATAAGAGATCTTCACACAATTAAAAGTGCAGTTTCTGATCGCTATACTGGCAAATCCTACCAAACTTTACAAAAACAAATACCAATATTCATAAACTCTACCAAAAAACAGAGGAAGGAAAGGAACAATTCCTCATTCATTTTGAGGTCAGTATGGCCCTGATGCTAAAAACCAAAGACAGTATAAGAAAGTAAAAGTACAAATATATTTTATAAGCACAGATGAAAAAAATTATCAAAATATACAAGCAAACAAAATCCAGCAACATATGGACAGAATTATATTCCATGATCAAGTAGGATTTATCATAGGAATTCAAAGTTGAAGTTGCTTAACATATAAAAATCGATCAATGAGATACACCACATAAACAGAATAAAAGACAGAAACTACACGATCATCTCAATAAATACAGAGAATGCATTTGACAAAATCCAAGTCTTTCACAATAAAAAAACATTAAGTGAACTAGGAATAGATTTTTAAAATTCTCAATCTGATAAAGGCTATAAAAACCCCATAAATATCATATGTGATCATTTTTCCCCTAGGGCTGGAATAAGTAAGACAAGAATATCTCTCTTCACCATTACTATTCAACATTGTACTTCAAGTTGCAGACAGGACAATTAAGAGAGAAAAAGATAAAAGGCATTAGGTTGGTTGGAAAGGAATTAGTAAAACTATCCCTCCTATAACATGATGTTATGTATAGAAAACCTAAAGAAAATCAAAAGCAGTTTTCGAACTAAGGGACAAATTCAATAAGGTTGCAGGATATAAAACCATTATACAAGAATCAATTAAATTTCTATATACTAGCATGAAACAGTGAAAAAATGAAATTACTTGCAATACCATCAGAAACAAACAAACAAAAATACTTAGCAAAAGTAAATAAAAGAAGTGCAAGATTTATATAGTTAACAAAAAAATTATTTAAAAATTTAAAGACCTGGGGAAACACCTCTTATCAACAGGGTGCCTGAATGAAACGTAATTGTACACCTAACTCTTAACTGTACCCCACAAACCATAATAAAAAATATTGAAAAAAAAGTTTAAAGACCTAAATAAATATAAAAACATTTCATGTTCATGGATTAGAATAATTACTATTATCAAGATGGCGATACTTCTCAAATTGAGTTTCAGATTCAAGGCAACACCTATCAAAATCCCAGCTTTCCACTTTGTAGAATTTGACAAGCTGGTTCTAAAATTTCATATGGAAATTCAAGAGATCCAGAACAGCTAAAGCAATCTTGAAAAAAACAAAGCTAGAATACTCACACTTCCCAACTTCAAAACTTAATGTGGTGCAATCATGAGGATGGCTACATAGACCCATGGAACAGAATTGTAAGTCCGGAAATAAACCATGCATTTGAGGAAAACTTATTTCAAAAAAGGTTCCAAGACAATTCAAAGGGGGAAAAGCAGTCTTTTCGACAACTGATATCCACATGCAAAATAATAAAGTTGGACTCATTCTTCACATCATATACAAGTTAACTCAGAATGGATCAAAGACCTTGATGTAACTACTAAAATTACAAAACGTTTTGAAGAAGCATGGAAGTAGATCTTTGTGACCTTTGATTAGGGAATAATTTTTTAGATATGACAGCAACAGCACTAGTGACAAAAGAAAAACAGATAAACTGGATAATAACAGATAAATTTATACTTCAAAAGATATCATCAAGAAAGTGAAAACATGATCCACAAAAGGGATGAAGCTGTATGTAAATCATATATCTGATAAAATATTTGTATCAATAATATAAAAAGACTGCCTACTTTTCAGTATTAAAAATCATAAACAACCCAGTTTCTAAAATGGGCAAAATATCACAATAGATATTTTGCCAAACAAAACAAAACAAATGACCAGAGAGCACACAAAAAGATGCACAATATGATTAGTATTAAAGAAATCACAAATCAAAAATTGGAATCCTTATATACAAAGGAGACACCCCCAAACCTGTAATTATCTTTTGGGGGGTAGGCCACTTATAGTCATTCAGAAGTTGTTCTTCTTGATCAAATGGTCAACCTAAGTTTTTATCTGGAAGTTCGGAAATGGTTGCATCGTGATTTGTGAAAGAAATGTCCTGAGTTGTGGCAAACAGCTGACTGATTCTTCCACCACGACAACGCACCTGCTCACACTATGCTGAGTGTTCAGCAGTTTCTGACCCAAAATGGCATAAGCCCCAAGCCCCACCCTCCCCTCCCTATTCATCTGATGTCATTCTGAGTGACTTTTTTTTTAGTTTTCCAGGATGAAAAAACTCCTCAAAGGGAAATGTTTTGCTGATGTGGAAGAGGTGAAACAAAAAACGGCAGAAGCACTAAAAGGCATCAAAACTGACCAGTTAAAAACCTGTTTTGAGCAGTGGAAAAAGTATCTGAATAGGTGTATTGCGTCAAATGGAGGTTACTTTGAAGGTGACTGACGTTTGAACATTAAGAATAAATACACAATTTTCTACAAATAAATTCCAGGTTGTTTGGGTTCCTCCTCATATGGCTGGTGGGAATGTAAAACTGAGCTACTCTGGAAAACTATTTGGCAGTTCCTCAAAAAGTTGAACATAAGGTTACCATACAAACCAGAAATTCCACTCTTAGGTACATACTCAGGAGAACAGAAGACATATGCTCACACAAAAACTGGCAGGCAATTTTCAAAGCAGCACTTTTCATAATAGCACAAAAGTGGAAACAACATAAATTCCATCTACACATAAATTGGTTAAACAAATGTGGTGTTTCCATTTCATAAAACTGAATGAAGTATTGATACATGCTGCATCATTGATGAACTTGGAAAACATTACACTAAGTGAAAGAAGCCAGAAGCAAAAGGCCGTGCATTATATGATTCAATTCATAGGAAATGTCCAGAATAGGCAAATCTATATATAGAGAAAGCAGGTTAGTGATTTCCAGGGACCAGGGCCAGGAGAATAAGAAGTGATTGCTAATGGGTATAGAGTTTCTTTTTTAGACAATGAAAATTCTCTGGGGTTATAGAGTGGTGATGGTTATACAACTCTGTGAATAAAGAACAATGAATTTTGTGCTTTAAATGGGTAAGTTTTATGGTATGTGAATTATATCTCAGTAAAGCTGTTTCAAAAATCATGTTTATTTATGGTTAACTATGTTATTTTTATAACATTTTATAAGGAGCACAAGCATTGAGTGACTTTGTTAAAACCAAAGTCTTTCCATCTTTTTGTCAGCAGGTCTTGTCAGTACTTAATTCTATAAAAATGAAAAACAGGTGATACTGAGGCCAATTTCAATCATTAGCAATAAGTAATACTTGTCTATGGACAAAGAATGAAGAATGCCATTCATACCACTGATATGTGTTTTTAATAAAACTTTACTCTTTATATTTAACATTTACCTAAACTATTATAAAGTAACTAGTAATATTTTACTGTGAAATAGCATTAATATTTTAATCATTTTATAAAAACTCTTAAAAACAAAAACTTAAATTTTTCACAAAATAACGGTGCATTATTATTAATACTGAGTGTTTCTGTAACAATAACAAAAGGCCAGGGTAAACACTTCTGCCTAGAAAACACTGATACAAGGATAAAAGTAGCAGGTGTACTAGGAGCAGAAAGTCAGTGTAGCATGATGGCAAAGAACTCAGGCTCCAGAGCCAGATGGCCTGGGCTCTAATCTCAGCTTTGCTGTTCTTAGGTATGACTTTGGGTAGGTCATTTAATTTCTTGAATTCTTGATATCCTCATTTAAAAAATGACGTTTAATTGCAGCACTTATCTTAGAGTTGTTGTGAGACTTAAATATGTTAGTATCTGCACATCCTTAGCAGAGTCTTGGACACAGAGTAACAGCTTTAGGAATGCTGGCCCAGGTGTGGAGAAAAGAGAATGCTTCTATATTGTTAGTGGGAGTGCAAACTAGTTCAGCCCCTGTGGAAAGCAGTGTGGTGATTCCTAAAAGAACTAAAAATTGACCTTCTGTACCATCTAGCAATCCCACTCCTGAGAATATACCCAGAGGGACATAAACCATTCTACAAAAAAGACAGCTGCATACACATTTACTGCAACAATATTCACAATAGCAAAAACATGGAATCAATCCTACTGCTCATTGAAAGGGGACTGGATAAAGAAAATGTGGTACATATACATGACGGAGTATTATGCCGCCATAATGCAGAACAAAATCATGGGCATTGTAGCAAAATGTATGGAGTTGGAGAACATCATAAAAGTGAGCCATCGCAGAAGTAAAGAGCTGAATACAACATGTTCTCACTCATAAGTAGGCCCTGAGCATTGGTCACATTAGCACAAGACAGGGATCCGTAGTTGTTGGGCGCTATTAGAGGAGGGAGGGTGGAAGGAGGTTGGAGGGCACATAACAACACAAAGGGTACCTGTTAGGTTGGTGAGCTGAGTTGAGCCAGTGCCACAGGTATACAAAGAACTGCACTGGGAGTAGGTCCGAAAAAGTTTATTTAGAAAGAGGAGAGCGCAAAAAAAGAGTATTCCACATCTTCAAGAGAGGAGAAGGGGGCCAGACGTTTAAAGGAATCGTTGACCTTGAGAGCTGGGAGCTGGGGTTTATAAGACTTCCTTTTTTAGAAGACTGGAAATGAAACTTGTCAGACTGACAAAAGGCATTCCTGTAAAATGGGATGGTGGCAGGGGGTTGTCATTGCCACGGTGTTTAACTGTTCAGGACAGCAGTGGCCAAGGTTTCAGGTAATTGATCATATAGACAGGGATATTGGGCCAAGGTCTGCAAAACAAAGTCTTAGGACACAAATGTTAATTTTCAAATGTCCTTGAGTGTTAGGGAACCAAAAAGTGCTTAGCTAGGAGTCTGTTACTTATGGGTGAGATAGCAGGAAGGTTGGGATAGAAAAACATTCTTAGGGGAGAGCTCAGGAGAGCTGGTGCCCTCATGACTGTCCATTTCTTTTATCTCAGAGACCAGGTGGTCTGTCACATAAACAGGAAGACTGGGCTGATAGCTAGAAACATATACTCAAGATGATATGTTCATTATAAAATCCTGGTGCCAGTTACTGGAGGCAGGTTGCAGTTTTACTTATCGGTGACTCGAAACAGAGGCGTTAACCAAGCTTTCCTCAGAGCAAGACCATGAACAGAGCCGATTACAATGTAAGACATTATTCACTATAGCATGCCACTGATTGGTAGTTATAACAAGACAAAAGTATGAGCCAACGCCAAGCCACCTGCCCAAAATGGTCGAGGTAACTCCATTTTGACTTTTGCCCTTTCAGTACCTGGGCCTATACCAGGGGGAGTGAGGACCCAAATTTCACCTGCGTACAGCCTGCTTGTATAGTTAATCATTACTTGTACCCCACATTTCTATAATAAAATAACATTTAATTGAAAACGAAAAGAAATGCCGAGGGTTAGGGTACATAGTCTTGCACTTCTGGGGCATTGTAGACTCATGGTAATCATTTACTTTTTGAGGACTGTTCTACTGAATTAATGTCCTCATGGAGGCAATGGAGAACAGAATTGGATGTGGAAGTTTCAGAAGACATAATAAGAACCAAAATATGCTCCTTAAAAGTGTCTATTTTTCTTTGATATTTATTTATAAACACAATTTATTGTTGCCTATAAAGTGGTTATGCATTCCAAATAGTAATATATCAGAAAATAGAACACATCAAAATCCTTTTCAGTTGGAATATTTTATTTGTAAGGGAGAAATGCTTGGGTAAGTTGTTTGGGGGTAGGGAGTAGTATATTATAAATGTGTAGTCAAGTTACAAATGCAAGGTCTCTTGACATCTTTCTCTGTGCAACGCTCTCTTTTCTGATCCTCTGTCTTGTGATATTTATGTTTTAATACAAGTTCTAAATGGAAGCTGATTTGCAAAAAGAGATTTTAAAGGTGACAGAGGTAGTCTTTAAACTTTTACTGAATGTCCTCTCTTTTGGCCACACTCTGCACAGACACAAAGTGACAGCTATTTTGTTTGCAAAAAAGAGAATCGAGATGGAAGAAGTACAGAGGGAGTTTTCTGAGCTAAGACTCAGTTTCCAGAAAGCATTGCGACTTTTTAGAAGCCCAAGAAACTTCTCTCTCTTATGTTTAGGTTCGCAGTCAAGAAAAGGCTAAATCCCTAAAGAGAATTAATCAAAAAGTTAAGAAAAATAGTGGTGTAAAAGTTTGCATGCTGAGCCCGCTCTTAAGCATTTGCTATCGGGTATATTCTTGCAGGGCTCATGCGGAATGCCCATTCGAGTACAAGATGCTTTCTGGAGCTCAGGATGCTTTGAGGTCAGCTGGCATGGGGTTCGTGCTGCAGGGCTCCTCCTCGTGTCGACAGGGACATCTTTGAATCTGCAGAGCCGGCTCAGAGCTAGATAGGCTCAAAGCACAAATGTCCTGACACAGAGTGACCCAGCAGTCAGTGTCGCTGTGTGACACTGAATGAGAACTACAAACAAAATGTGAGGATCAAAGATCAGAAGCTGGGCAAGGCTTGCACACTCAGCTGCGGAAAGAACAGAGCCTGGGTCCTGCGTCTTTCATGTGTGGCTTCAAGGATTAACAAGCAAGTGTCAGAAATACCAGACGCCTCTCAGACTTGAAAAACTCTTTAATCACAGGCAGTATCCATCTTCAAAAAAGTTTGTTTCAAAAGTCATTTGTAAGTCAGGTGCTTGAACCTGGAAATGCTTTCATCCTCAGAACAAGCCCTCCGCCCTCCACATCCATTTACCCCTATAGGCATTCATTCATTCTGAAGTCACCAAGTGACATTTAATGAGCACCTACTCTGTGCCCAGTAGGGTGCAAAACATATAGCAGTGAACGAACAGACAGAAATCCCAGCTATCATGGAGCTTAAATTCTAGGGGGATGATGCAGACAACTAGATAAGAAATACATAAGAAATGTATTCGATAGTGATAAAAGCCAAACAAAAACAACAAGTAGAAGTGGGGGAAAAATGCTAGGGCATGTCGTTAGGGGAGGCCTCACCGAAGAAGGGACATTTGAGTGGGGACCTTAAGAGGTGCAGGAGTTAACTGTGTGGGCATGCGGAGGATCGGCATTCGGGGCTGAGGGAACGGCAACTGCAAAGACCCTGAGGCAGGAGCATGACGCCATGGATGAAGAACAGAAAAGGGGCCAGTGTGGCTGGAGTGGATTGAGCGAGCAGGAGAGCCCTACTGCACACAGAGAAGCAAAGAAGAGAGTCCAAGCAGAGGCAGGAAGGAGCTGGCTGGTATTGGGAAGCTGCAATAGTCAGATAGGCCTTATATCCACAGAGTGATGGGCACATGGACAATGTGTTATGTATGGGGGGACAGAGTAGCCCTTGGGCCCTTCGTTATTCAGATCCATCCCCTGGGCCACCACTTCAAACCTTACCTACTTCTGGCCTGTGAGCGGAGCAGCAGACGACAGGTGGAGTGAAGGTAGCAGAACCACCTCAAAAGGGAGATGAGGGTCCAAGCTATGATCACAAAAGGGGCCAGGGACATTCCAGTGGCTTCTAGTCCAGTGGCCACCATGCTGCTGAGCATGTGATCGAACTGTTTGTAGAACCAATGCTGGGCCCCAGAGATTCATTCAACTATGAGGCCAAGGAAAGATGTTGTTTAAAGGTCTCTCCCTGCCATGAAAAAGGAGCTTGTTAAAACACATCCTTGGGAAAAGGAAGTGGCCTTGAGTTAGAAGGGAAATGGCTTTGGAAAGGAAGATGTACCAAAGGAGGGAAATGTAAGGTGATAAAGAGCATATAGTCAAATCTAGCTTTGTATTTTGGCTGTATGACTTGGTTTGCATGAGGTGGAGAAGTGATACAGAAGACCATAGAAAGCATAGTCGAGGCTATCTTCAAGAATTTCTCCCCACTGGCACATTTAGGAGGGTATAACTGCCCATGAGAATTTCCTCCTCTTTCTTAGAATAGTTTCTTCAGGCTATGCTAAGTCTTTTTGAGGAAGAATGCTCTTTGCTTCTCTGTTTTCTGTCTTTATTTAAATAAATAAACAAATAAATAAAAGACCAGGTATTTCTATTGATTATTCTCTCTAAAATTCCCTTCATTTGGATCTTTCATTACAAAAGGGACTCCACTTTTTTACCAATTAAAACAATTGATTATAAAAAGAATCCAAATCCATGGTTATAAGTTTGAAAAAGAAAGTTACAAAGAGTGAAATAAAAATCACCCATAGTCCTACTCCCCGGGAATAACCAATGCTAAATTTGGATTTTTAGCTTTTCTGAATTGAAATAATGCTAAATTTTTCAAAGAGGGCAAAGAGACTGAGCAAAGGATCTCTCAGAGTGTTACGTTTCAGGGGTTCTCACAATTAAAAACACACCCATCTGCTTTGATCCTATTCTTTCTGCCACCACCATCTGCCTACCCCTAACCTTTTCCATGGAAGTGCAGGACTCTAATTTAGGGAAGACTCTTTTTAGTTTGGCTGCATGACTTCTCTCCCTTCTACTCTTGTATGCACATCTAGCTGTCTGAAGGCATCCATCCAATCCTTCTAATACACAGTCTTGGAATCCTGTGCCTGGCCAGTTGTTGGCAAACCCAGAGGTCCCTTGGCACGGTCCGTTGCTCTGGCCCAGCCACATCAAAAATCAGTTCTCTTTTGAACAGTTGATTTTGGCTTTTTTAAACAGCATGCCTATCAGATCTCTGGCCTCCAGCCACAGGTCCTGTCGGAAGATTAAATTTCCAAAAGTTGGGCCTGTCATGTCCAGATAAAATTTAAGTTGGGTACAAACTGCTCCCTTTGTGAGAGTTTCTGTGGGCTTCCTTCCCCAGCAGGAGATGATCTAGCCTTGGCTGAATCCTTTTGAAGATACGCTAATTCTAGCTTGAAGGAAAGAGTCTGTGTTTCTCCATGGGGGAATTCCATAAATGACTCCAAGGACAAGAGAAAGGCGCATGTTCTATCCTCTTCTCAGACATTTCTCTCTATGTAAGCAGGACTGGCTTACTTTGATCTCTCTCTCTTTGCTTGAGTAAGGCTTGCCTTTATGGTCATACTTTGTTTTGTTGCACTTGGCTTATTGTGCTTTGCTGGTATTGTGTTTTTTACAATTTAAGGTTTATGGCAACCCTGTGTCAAGCAAGTCTATTAGGATCACTTTTCTAACTACATGGGCTCACTTTGTGTCTCTGTGCCACATTTTTGTAATTCTCGCAATATTTCAAACTTTATTGTTATTATTGTAATATCTGTTATGGTAATCTGTGATCAGTGATCCGTGATGTTCTATTGTAATTGTTTTGAAGAGCCACAAACTGTGCCTGTAGACGACAGTGAACTTAATAAATGTTGTGTGCATTCTGACTGCTCTGTTGACCAGTCAATCCCCTAATCTCTCTCTCCTCTGGACTCCCTATTTCCTGAGACACAGCAGTATTGAAATTAGGCCAGTTAATAACCCTACAATGGCCTCTAAGTGTTCAAGTGAAGGAAGAGTTACACATCTCTCACTTTAAACCAAAAGCTAGGAATAATTAAGCTTAAGAAGGAAGGTATGTTGAAAACCAAGATAGGCTAAAAGCTAGGCCTCTTGGGCCAGTTAGCCAAATTGTGAATGCAAAGAAAAAGTTTGTGAAGAAAACTGAAAGTGCTACTCCAGTGAACACACAAATGATAAGAAAGGAAAAGAGCCTGATTGCTGAGATGGAGAAAGTTTTAGTGGTCTTGATAGAAGATCAAACCGCCATATTTGCTTGATAAAATTTCTGAAAAAAAGTCCCACATAAAGAAGTACATTTAATCAAGTATTTTACATGCTTATTTGACTGTAGGTCCCTTTTTTACGTAAAACAACATGTATTATCCCAAAGGATGGATTGTGGTCTGCTTATCTGGCCCTAACCATCTTGACCCCTTACCTTCTTTTAGCAATAATTCATGATTTGGAAGTTTGAATTGGAATAAGTACATTCCAGGATTATATAGAACAAGCTACTCTTATTTCTTATATGCTGCTAAAATAGAGATCATAAGACTGATGGAAGTGACTCTTTGTGTCGATATGATACCATATTATAAACAGGATCTAAAGCCATGCAAGGCAAAGTTAGGTCATGCACCCCTATACTTAAAGAATAACTATGTCCTAACTTACAGAAGGGTTTTCTTTTTCTCTAGCAGCTAAGCAAATGCTGGCCTCCAGATAAACAATATTGAAACAATTGCAGCTTACTGGCCACCAGACACAAGCTAACTGACCTCCCCATCCCACAAGCCATAACCACGTCTTTAATTGAACAAGAGACTGATTTCAGTAACTTGCTCCTGATAATAGATCAATGATGGTGGACAGGCTCTGGCTGGTTTACAGAACCTGCACGCTGAGTGCCTTCATGTTCCTGTTTCACCTTTTGATATATGTATATGCCTAATTTTACAGTATCTTAATGTTAAGTTTCCACCCCAAAGGACATGGGTCATACATAACATTCATATTTATTCAATACACGTGCATTAAGACTTCCTCATAAGTATTCATAAGATTTTTCTCTAACCTACTGAATATTTATGTATAGCTAATCTCTTTGTGCATAAATCTCAGTTTCTCTCTTTCTTCCTCTGAAGTGCCCGCATTTGGTCTCTACCTGAGGCTAGCTTTGCAGCCTGTCAGGGTGACCACCCTGCAGGCTGCAAACCTTTATACGAATAAAGTCTTCTCTCCAAACTTAAGATCTCGTGATTTTAAGTTGACAGTGTCAAACATGAAATCACACAGAATTCAGACCAAAATAAGGCATGGTAAATGCATAAGGTACTACTACATATTATCCCACATATTATCCCACTCTGTTGAGCTGAACCTCCACTAAGTCTCTAAGAGAGGCGAAGCGAATATTGCAGGTCCCTCCCGATTTTACAGCCAGGGAGGCCTGTACTATGGGGATCTCCATTAGCGCAGAAGCGAATTCCCTTTGGCTACCGTATTGCCTCTCGACTTGGTCAGATGAGGCCCATGATTTCCCAGGGTCCAGCCAGGGCTAGGAGATGTCTACATCAATCCCGAAGCCCCGCCTGATTGCCCAGCCCAGGACTTGGCTCGCGGGCTGAGAACAATGTCGTTCAGTTCACGTGTACTATCCTCAAGGAGAACATTATTGCTTTACAGGTGTGTACACTGTTCTGAACCCTCACTGTAAACCGGGAATTGGGGCTGCAAGCTTCTTGCATTTAAAGACCTAGGCTCTGTTACTAGCCGCATTCCTCCTCGGGAGCCGTCTCTCTGCATCCAAGATCCGCTTTCTAGACGTGTTTACATTATTAACCAGGCTGCAGCCCAAATTAGCTAGAATCCACAGTGGGCTATTGCTTTGAGGAACGAACAGGCGCAAAGGACAACGCTGCCCCCCAGTGGGAAACCCACAGGGAGCCGCGAGGATTCCAACCAGCTTAAACCTCACAGTATTCCTAGGATCTGACTGGGCTCCGTAACTCCAGCTCCAAGGACCTCCTTGAGAGCCGCTGGAGAGGCAGCTGGGGTGCAGATTGTCTTACCATTGTGAGGTGGTGGCAGGGCGTTGAGGGGAAAGGACAGGCGAACCCAGTGTCTACCAATCTCCCCACCTGATGAACGGCCCCTGGATAAATCCAGATTCCGGGTCCTCGCCTGGGAGATTTTGATTCATCAGGCCAGAAGTGAGGAAACGGGGATGGATCTAGGTTCCGGATCATCGTGATTCTGATGATCGGGAAAATAGGGATATTCTGGGCTGGGAAGCGTCTTGTTTTCCTTCTCCCGACAGAGCTCTCGCGGGTCAGGGGAACCCAGAAGCGGCTTTCCTGGCTCTGCGTTCGCTCAGCACCCCGCGGCATCTCTGGAGTCTCCTGGGCCCCGCCCACCCGTTCCGGGCCCGCCCACCCCCTCAGGCTCCGCCCACCCACCAGGCTCGCCGAGTCACTCCCGGGTCCACCCAGCCGCCGCCGCCGCCGCCGCCGCGGTTTCCATGGCGACCCCGACGCGCCGCGCGCAGCCTTTTAGGGCGGTGGGAGCGGCCACCTCAGCCCAGGCACTCACCGCCCGACCTGCAAGGGGGATTCTCGTCCAGGACAGTCAGGCTAAGAAGTAACTTTCATTGTTATTATTATTATTTGCGGATTAGTTTGAGTACTTCTTTAATGCCCATCGTTAAAAAGAAACTTTAATGTCTTTTGCTTTTGTTTGGGAGGGGAAGGGAACCTACGTGACAGGGTTTCTTCTTCACATTCTACCTTCAGATTTAAATACTTTGAACAGACAGACTGATTCCCTGGCTGAGGTGATTCACGAGGTCTTCCTCCTTAACAATTTGCCTTAGCACGGTCCTTTTGTGGAGAACGAGGACACCGGGTGTGTGACTTGTGGAACTGGCCACCCTTAGGGGATTCCCAGACTGTGGACTTTCTGAAACAAGTAACTGAATGTCGGTTTTTTTGACTGACCAGCCCTGCCTTTCTTTCCAAGGGCTATTGCCTCCTCCGCGGAATCTAGATGTAGGTGGTCAGGTTCTCAGGTGGCCAGGCAGAAATGCAAAGGCTGTGCTCTCAGAAGCATTGGGGGTGGGGTGGGTTGCGGGGGTGGGGATCTTCATGCTTAGAAGCTGGAAGAACTATTCGAATCAACTTCCCTTGTGAGAGAGGCACACTGGGGTCTGGTGTACCTGGGCATACCCCACAAGGTGCTGGGGGTAGCTTGTTAGCATGTTTCAGTTACTTAGGTCCTACCTGAGGAGTCTGTCGGCTTTTATTTTTGAAACGATGTGATGGATTTTGAAGACTCTGGATGACCTTCAATCCAGGGTGATTTCTTGAGGGCAGTTTGGCTGTCTAAGCTGACTAGAGGCTAAAGGGAAATCTAGACTCTCAGGAAACCGGTTGAAATGCCAGGTGAGTTCCCATTGAGGAGAAGTGAAGAATGCTAGGGAGGGTTATTGCTTTATTTTTCACAGTAACTTAAAGGAAAACCATTGCCATCTCCATTTTGAAGACGAGGAAAGAAAGGAAGGCATAGAGAATTTCAGAAATTTGCCCAGTGGTGGAAGTACAGTGTCAAACTCACACGGGGATCTGGCGTCCAAGCTCGCACTCAGTACTTTGAATTTAACTTAATTTGTTTTTGTCTTAATGGAGCTTTAACTCATTTTCACCCTACCCCCACCTCATCATCTAAACAGTTAATCCACTTATTCATCTGTGAGCTGTTTCATTTCTACCCTCTCCTCCTCCCCACAAGAAAAGAGACAAGCACACCTGTTTTATGAAGTTCTGTTTCTGACACCTAGTAGGCAGCCAGGAAAGTTTGTGAACGAACAAAGAACAAAAAGAGTGAGTGCTTCAGAGTTTTTTCATTTATTGTATAAATTAGGAGAGAAGGAAACATAAGTTACTTTTATAATGACTTTTTCTGGGTCAGGTGCCTAAAATATTTTACCCTCATTTATTCCTGTTCCTTGGGAAAGGAAAATAGTTTGTCTCACTTTTTCTCCCCCTTTTTTGTGAATGAGGAAACCAACATTCAGTTACCTGTTTCAAGTCACACTGATATTTTGTGATGAGCCTGGGACTTAAACCCAGAACTGTTGGCCTGACTCTGGAATCTATACATTTAAGTAATTAGTTAATTAATTAATTTTGGAGACAAGTTCTCGCTGTGTTGCTCAGACCAGAGTGCAGTGGCTGTTCACAGGTATGATTGTAGTGTACTATAGCCTCAAACTCTTGGCCTCAGATAACCTTTCTGCCTCAACCTCCTTCGTATCTGGGACTATAGGTGCATCCATACCTTTTCTTTGCGCCATATCACCTACGGGAGCATCTAGAATAATGAAGGAGGGCCAAGGGGAATCCATACCTTTTCTGTGTGCCACACCACCTGTTGGAGCATCTAGAATAATGAAGTAGGGCCAAGGGGAAGATAGAATTTTTGTTTTCCTAAGTGAAGAGTTAAACGTGAATATTTGATTGTAGTTGTGTAATTTTTTAGCCAGTCATCAAGAGAGTGTGGAGGTTCCACATATACTGGGCATAAGAGGAGTGATAAAGCGTGTGTGTGTGTGTGTGTGTGTGTGTGTGTGTGTGTGTGTATCTCGACGCTGGGGAAAGAGTTCCTCATTCAGAGGACACTGTTCTTTCACCAGGGTCCTGGTTTAGGGAACCCTGAAGCTTTGGCCTTAAATTAGAGACTGGGAAAAGTAGGAGAGTTTTATCCATTAGCTACTTCCATTATAAGTTCTGAGATGGAATTGCAGGTTGTTTTGTCTTAAATAAAAAAGATATTGTATAAGCACCAGAAAAAGAACAGTGGTGTCTGTTAGATTTGGGAGAGCGGTGCTTGCCATGGCATACGTAGGGTTTTGTTTTTGCTTTAATCTACACTTTGCTTCCCAGTTTATCTTCCTAAAAGCATCTATTCTGCGTTCTAATAATTTTATCAGTGTGCATGTGGTTTGGCTTTTGGAAAATGATATCTTCTGTTTCCGGTTTGTAACTGACAACACTCTCCTAATTTTCCCAGCCTTTAATTTATGTGGTTATTCTTCTGTTTCCTTTCCTTCAGTTCAGTTCCCACTTTTCTTCTCAATCTCTCTCTCAGTGTGGTCAGTTTTTATACTAACCATACCCTTTGATTCTCCCTTGACTTCTGCCCTGCCTGCTAAGGGCCTTTGGGGATGATAGTTAAACTATCCGCTGGCTGCTCTGGAGAAAGCCAGCATCTTTTTAATACCTGTAGGTGGCATGTATAGACTGCAGTGTGTGGAGGAGCTGGGAGGTAATGCTTAATTTTGGGAGTTTTCAGTGGATTGCAAGGAGCAGCTATGGACACAATGAAGTGCTTATGTCCTTAAATAAATTTTCTCATTCAAGAAATAATAAAATAAAGACTTATTAAGCAAATATCTGCTTATCTATATATACTGGCACTGCCAGTTCTGTATTATGCTCTTAAGTAATTGCAAACCATAATTTTAAAACATTTTTTTCGATTTAGCTTCAGATACTTTCTTTTCCATAGGCAAACAAGTTTATTTATGTTTGAATTAATGGCCTATCAATCTGAGATCTAAAAACACAACTTGAGCTATGTATTGGTTATGACAGTTCAGAGTCAACTAAATAATTAAAAGCGAGAGGCAGTATATCCAAGAGTTAACAGCAAGACCTCTGGAACCAGTAGACTTTGACTGGAATTACGGCTCTTTTACCTGCAAGCTACGTGACCTTGGGCAAGTTGCTTAACCTATCTATGCTTCTGTTTTCAGAGCACTAAGTGCTATGTGCTAGCAGTTATTGCTGTTATTATTGTTGTTAGTGTTATTACATAGTTTTCATAGATCCCACTGGACCCTGATTTTATATACATACATATATACTGAGAGTGCCAGGAAAAGATATAGACATTTTAAGAGATGCTATCTATGTATTATTTTAGTTTGCCATAATCAGAAGTGTCTGAACGCTGATGGTAACCACTCTGAGCACTTCTTGCAATCGCAGAAGTCAAATGTGACTTGTGTTCATCTTTTGTTATCAGTATATGTTGAGTATTGCAATTTTAATACTTTTTTCCCTTTTTTAACAATGTATATACATATTTTGGCACCCTCTGTATATGTACACACATGTGAACATATATTAAGGTTTTTTTTCTATTTAAGTTACTGTTTTTCAGATTTCTACGGTCTTGAGTAGACAATTATACTAATTATACATCAGTACAATTTCCTGACAATGAGTCTTCATGCTGCTGTAGTTTATAGTCAGAAAGTCATGGAAAGAGCACTGGGCTTCCAAAAGCCACAGCGTTCCTCATAACTGGGCCACTTATTGCCTGTGGTCCTGCTCTCTGGGTCTGAGAGTCCATCTCTAAAAAGAGACAGGCACAGTTGGCCAAGACAAGAACCAAGTCATCTTTACCCCATTGTGGCCCTAATAACACCCTTATCTGCATCGTGACAAAAAATAAGGTCAGTTCAAGGCAATGTGCAATATGAGAAATGTGTAGAAAGCTGAGGCCATAAATGCCCTTCAGACTAATTTCCAGAGTCCCTGTATTTCATTCCTTGATAAATCAATCAAGTTCTGCTGAGGCTGTTGGGGTCATGCTAGAATGAAATGTTCTTGGCTTCAAAAGGGAATAGAGAGAAGCTAGGAACTAAAGAAAACAGAGTCTTCTTATTCATTGGCTTTGCTAGAGTGTGAAACCCAGTCTCTCTGGGTGTTTAAGTTGTTGCTGAGAACAACTGGTTCAATGTTCCAGTAGCTGCTTTACTATCTTCCTTTACTGACTAGCTGACTTTCATGACTTCCTTTACTGGCTAGCTGAATTCATGTTAGTTGCTCAGTTATTCACCTTCTACGTGAATAAAAAAAACTTCTGGTGCTCTCGAAGCACAAAAGCCTCCATAACGTACTATATGTGCCCTAAAGGAACTTGGACCCTAATCAGAGAGGGTAGATGTGGCTACCTTCAAAGTTAGGTACCAACATTGAAGTCAAGGAAAGACTGAGGATCTATCCAGACTAAAGCGGCATGACAACTAAATGCAACATGTGAGTTGGAACTGAATTCTTGTTAACAAGGATATTATTGGGACAAGTGGTAAACATTGAGTGGGGTCTGAGAATAAGATGGTGGTGGTGAATCAATGCTACTTTCCTGGTTTTATATTGTAAGTTATGAAGGATAATGTCCTGTTTGTAGAAAACTTACATTAAAGTATTCATGGATGATAAAGTATAGGTTGACAACTTATTCTCAGGAAATAAAAGGACCTGATACTTAGGGTGATTAACCAACTTTGTTTTCTTGAGACAGTTTCAGTTTTAACACCGAATCGTGTGTTGGGGGAAGCCCCTCAATCCTAGGCAAACTTGAATGGTTGCTCATCCTATCTGTATGGTACCTGCAACTTTTCTGTACATTGGAGTTGTTTCAAAATAAATATTTTTAAATAAAAAGTTAGGTAGTTAAAGCAATAGTAATTCAAAGTGACCAATATAAGCATGAATAAAGCGACAGTGCATGAGAGTTTCCAAGCAATGGTACAGACACTAATTGGCAGAAGTGCTCACGGTAAGCTGGAATGGTCAGAGATGGGGGATGATACCCCACAAGGGGTCCCAGGTGTGCTGTCAATCTGAGAACTTCCCACCACTGTAGTGCAGAGGAGACAGGGCCCTGGTCCTGGTCCTGCCTTTCTCAACTAGACTGAGCTTGAACAAGTCATTTGTTTATTCCAAGGCTCAGTCTCTCTCTTCATCTGCAAAATAAGATGTATAGTGGATTTCATTTTTTTTTCTTGGCAGTTGAATCCCTTCCTTAAAGGAAATGTCACCATTTAAAACATAATGGAACTACCCTAGTTGTAGTGCAGGAAGGATTTCAAGTCCTGTGGCCTCTTAGGTGTTTCCCAAGCCTCCTTTGTTGTGGTTCAGATCCTCCTTGCTGCCCTGGAGCTCTGTAGAATGCAGTGTGGAAGCCACTGAGCTAGAAAGTATTTCTTTGTCATTTAGAATCACTCTTTTGCCTTCTAAGATGGATGGATCCCTTCTCCCCAGAAAATTTCATGATGCAAATATCTGTTACCTCTAGGACAAACGTGGTGTTTTCAGAAATTATTTGTCAAAGTTCATAATACATGTTTAAGAGAAAGTCCATTTAACGTTATTTAGCATCAGCATTATGTGTATAGCATTATAATTTCTTGTCATAGCAAAATCTAGAAATGAATTCATTTATGAGGTTGATTTCCTCTTGGGCATAAGAGTCAAATGCAGCCTGAGAACACTAAATGGAGGATAGGAAAGAGGGAGAGTAGAGATTAAATCTAGGTCAACATGGAACATGACTTTTTGAATATGAGGTCCAGGTTTCTACCTGAAAATTTTTCTTCAAAAACAGCATGACAGTCATTATCCTTTTTGTCATCATACTTTTAGTATAATGATTAATAAGTATACAATACCAAAAGGCTTCTCTGCTTTCAGTCATTTGTATGTGAGTATGTATTTTATGAATTGTGGTGTTATTTGCTTATAAATCAGGCAATTCTTAGCTCACATAGGAATTCCTCAGCTGTTTGCAGCAGCTGTGACTCACCTACCTCCAGGGGTCTGCAGTCCTGGGCCTGGGCCAATATCTTCTGACTAAATTCTCACTCTTCTGCAAGCTTCTACACATGTTGTTCCTTGTTCATGAAATATTCTTACCCCGTTTCTCTTGGCTGATCTAATTTTGGTACAGCCTTCAAGGCTCAGTTGAAGTACCGTGTCTCCAGAAGTCTTTTGAGGTACTCTCCAGTGGGAACTCCCAGCTGCTATGATCACACACTTTACTCTGCAGTGTATTTGCTCACCTAACAGGAAGAATGTCTATTAATACTCCTCTCCCTATAGTTGTTTCTGTGGCTGGGCTAGGTTTCAGTAACTGAAGAGACCTATATGACTGTGAATTGGAAAGAACTGGAACAGAGCCTGATTCCTCCACATAAGAAAGGGCTGATAGCCGGGCATGGTAGCGTGCGCCTGTAGTTCCAGCTACTTGGAAAGCTGAGGCGGAAGGATCGCTGGAGCCCAGCAGGTCAAGGCTGCAGTGGCTGGGCGGCCACTGCACTCCAGTCTGGGTGACAGAGTGAGACTCCGACTCAAAAAAAAAAAAAAAGAAAGAAAGGGCTGAGAAGGTGGGATGGTGCCCTGCATCAAAAGTAAGGAAACAATCATAGGAATCAGAGAGACTTCAAAGGAAGACATATTGAATAGGGGTTTATGAAGCTGTACAGTCTGGGTTAGGCAGTCTACCATTTTTAGGAAAGGCTAATATAAAATTATGAATACTTGATATGCTCAGGTATTTTTGTAGGGGAAAAAAGCCACATTCAGCATATTGATTGTAGTGTAGCCAACCTAAAATCAGCTGGCTGTTCATCATGACAGCCATACATTTGTCTCACTCCAGACCCTACACATTTAATCTGCATGCATTTTTCCTTTCATACATACCACATGGTAGGTCCCTAATAAATGTTGACTGAATTAAGAAGAACCTTGTTTCTAGATAAGAGTGAATACTGACTGTTTTTAGTAACCCTTTTGAAATTGGGACCATTTTGATGAGGCCAATTGAGCATTTGACAACATCAGGTGATGTCTGGGACAGCTGCTCTTTCTTTTTTTTTTTTCAGTTGGAGTCTCACTCTGTCGCCCAGACTGGAGTGCAGTGGCCGCTCCCGGCCACCGCAGCCTCAACCTGTTGGGCTCCGGCGATCCTTCCGCCTCAGCCTTCCAAGTAGCCGGAATTACAGGCAAGCGTTACCACACCCGGTTGATTTTTTGATTTATTGTAGAGATGAGGTCTCGCTGCCCAGGCGGGTCTCGAACCCGCGGCCTCAGGCAATCCACTCACCTCAGCCTCCCAAAGGCGCGGGATTACAGGCTGAGCCACTTAGCCCGGCTGCTGCTCTCACTCCCAGATTCATGTTGACTTGGGACAGGGATGGTGGAACGTTCAAAGATGTCTGTTTCACATGGTTCTTGTTAATAAAATCACAGTGATTTTTTTTTTAACATCATAAGATCCCCTTTAAAATGGTCTCACAAAGATCTGGTCCTTCCTCCAGAATGGGGAATTCTTAACCACTGAGCATCTTGGACAGGGCAAGAAGTTACATTTCGGTACCGATGATTCACAGTGAAGTAGGAGAAAGAGACTTGGATTTAGGACCAGAAAATCTGCCTTTTAGTCTCGGCTCAGCAGGTGTAATTTCTATCTGGAAAAATTCTTCACACCCTTGGAACCTCATTTATAGCAACTAAAGCCCTCTTGGGGACACTGTGAAGATCAAAGGAGAGACTATGAGGAAAATGGCCAAGCATAGCAGCTTTAAATCTGTTATTAGTGTCAGTCATGCGTGCATTCATTATTTTATTCATTCATTCAGAAATTTCCAGCAGCTCTTCATATATGGCAGAGATATACTGAAGAACTCTATGCATAGAAGGGTATTTTTAAATACTGGTAATTTATAAATTGCTGGAGGTGTCACAGGGAAGACTTGGGTGAATTGAGGGAGGAGGGTGGAAGAAAGAGGAGATGTTTTATTTTATGAAATCTGCCTTTTGTTAAAGAGGAAGGGGTCATGTTTTTAATTAGTATTTTTAAGTGCAGATTTGTCAGGGGTTCAGTTTTGGTAAGTAGCCTATTAATTGACAGGTGACCCTGAGGTCATTTTCTGACTTTCTGGACTCTTTTTCTCTACCTTCATTATCCCGTTTCTGACTGTTTTGGCCTGTATTGGCTGGATATGTAGGGAGGATAAATTGGAATGAGATGGTTGTACTGGGTGGGTCCAAATAAATTTTCTTTTCCTGTCTTGTCCTCTTCTCCTTCCTTCTTTTCTAAGACTTTTCTCCTTTCATACTTTTAAAATTCCTATGCCATTTATAAAAATCAAAGTAACTTGTGTAATTGGTGAAAAAGTGGAAAAATCTTGAAATAAATCAGGTTATCTTTGTTTAAAAGTCACCTATTTTATAACTCACTTAATTGGCATGTATCACCTGCAAAAGACAAAATTAACCTTTCTTATTTAGTAACTGAGACCCATAGCATGACTGAATGTGATACAATACTAACAGTGAAGTTTTTCTCTGTTTTTCTTAGTACCTTAGTTGCCTGGCTCTTGTAGTTGCAAAATTACCCCAAGTACTTATTAAAGTGTTGATTTGTAGGATGCTAGGCTGCCACAGTAGGACCACATGGTAGACAGAAGAAGCATTGATGGTGTGCTTTAAAAGTTTCTTCCTTTTCAGTTGTAGATGAATTCCTTGCTCCCCACACTGACTGGACATTCTTCAGAGAATGAGGCTGACACTCCTCGAACCCGTGGCCTGAAGCACTTAAGAGCCACGTGTGTAGCTTACTATGAATCATTGGGATCCTTGAGGGAGACTCTTCCAGAAATGCCAGCCAACCAGTGTTGACAGTTTCCCATGGCACCAAAGTGAAACCCACAGAACATCAGACCTCTGGGTTGACAGGTCCTCGGCCAGTAGAAGGATACCTCTGTTCCATGAAATGTTCCAGCTGGTTCCCAAAGAAGCAGAACTACACTGGGGCCAGAGAGCCCAGGAGGGGCCCAAGAGAAAGAGCCGCTCAATCGAATTGGGTCTCCGCATGTGGGCTGAGGCCTTGGTCCCTGAGACACAGAAGCTGAGATGTGTTATAAATTGGGCCCAGAAGTTCTTGTCTAACTCTTCTGAAGAGCATGGGTTGAAGAGTCCCAAACCTTCTCTAGTTCTCTCTCAGTCTGATCTTTGCCAAAGTTCAAAAGCTCTAGGGAGCAACAAAAAGGCTCATCTGAGATCATCGGATCCTTCCTGTCTGTTCAGAGAAAAGCAGTCCAGTTCCCAAATGGATATTCACAGCTTATTTTTGAGCTCCCGAAATAACTTTTCAGAAATGGCCTTGTCTTCAGAATTTTCAGATTCCTTCCTGAAGAAGGATTTTCCTGACAATCAGTCTTGTGGGTGGCAAGAAACTGTAGTTAAGAATGAGAGGGAGGGAAGAGCTGCTGTGTCCCCCGCTGATAGTCTTAAGCAGGAAGATTCAACCCAGCAAATGTATGACACAGCAGGAAATAGAAATATTCAGAACCCCAGTGAAGATGAGATATCTTCTGAGAGGATGGCGTTTCAGCCACGACCCAGACACACTTATGAAGAAAGTAAGGTTTTAGGGGAGTCTGGACAGAGCCCACCCAGAAATGGTTACTTCTGGACTCCACTGACAGAAGACTCAGAGGAGGAATCTAGATAAATCTGAGGGAGATAAGGGAAGTCTTAGAAGGGCTGTTCTTGGCAGAAAATATAGGGAGTTTTCAGGAGTTGTCTTATCTCCCACAAGTGATAGTACACTAGTGTCAAAAACCACTGTGCTGGAAAGTGGTGCTTCCTCTCTGGGGGAGACACATCTGGAGGCTGAGATCAGGGAGAAGTTCAGAAGAGCAGAGCCCGAGGGGACACCCAAGGATGTCACAGCAAGGTGTAAGGTTGACAGCTGCAGAGAGGAAGGCCCCAGCCAAGGACTACCTGAGGGTCAACATATACACCCCTGTGACAGCTCCAATGGAAGGAGAAAGGAATCAGACAATGCTGGTTTTACTTTGGGCTCCCCCAAACTGATATTAATCATAAAAATGAATGGAACCACTCCATCGCAAAGAGAGAAGGGAAGACCCTCATGGGGAGATTGCCAAGAGGTAGTCAGAACAGTCATATGCAGAGTTCTGTTAAAAGCAGCCCTCCTGTGATAACTCAGAAGCAGTTTGATCGAGCCCATCATGAAAGCAACTTGGCCCCTCAAGTTGCCAACAGCTTGATGGATATGTTAGAAGACCCCTTGGAGAATATTGCCTTTTGCAATATTTGACATTGGTCAAACCATTTGCTGCCACCTGGGATGGACAGCAGATCAGTGCAGACACCTGGAGTGGTGACCAAGGAAATAATTCAGAGGCAAAAGGAAAAACCTCTATCTCCAAGCCACCCCATTTCCAGAGACTTTTTCAAAGCTAGTTTGAAGGGATCCTTACCACTCCAGGAAATCAGCAATAGCCTCTTTTGGAGGAATGACCCGCCTCATGAACCAGAGCCAGGGGCCAGTGTATTGGAGACATATTTGTATTATTTGCATGTGTTGAGCAAGGTCAAGGGTCTCTCTTCAGAAGGGAGGAACTCCTCTTTGCCTTTCCAGGGGCCTTCACTGTCGGAATCAGAGTTGGTTCTTACATCTCCAGAAGAGAAAGGCAGGTTTGAAGGGGCCGGGCTGGAAGGGAAGACACAGGGATGGAGAGATGGGAGCAAGGGTGGTACAGTCGTGGAAGGTGATGGGCTAGCTCATTCCCAAGGATGATGCTGTGCTAAAGAGGTCACTCTGAAGAACAGCTTTTGGAAACCTGATAGCAACTATGGTATGTTACGGTATGAAATCAGAGCTGGGCAAAAAAGTCTCACAAGCAACAAATGTGTTGGCACTTGTAGACTGTATCACGTAGCCACTGGGATAAGACACATGTCCTCACTGTGTGACCTCTAGGCTTCCATAAGCATAACATGGGGATAATTACCAGGGTAATTAAAGCATAAAGTATGAGATACTATGTCAATGTTAGTTTTGTTTTGTCAGATCAAAAAGCCATTAGCTAATTAAAAAGTAATATTAGAAAATAGTTATTCTGAAAGGTAAAAGCTACAGCATTCTTGTGGTTGAATCTCTTTCTCTCTCTCAGGTGCTGGCATTTTCCATGATTATGATGGTTCGATTCATTTTTCCATCTGGTAATTTGGATGGAAATAAACATTTTATGCCTTTCATCTGAAGTACATTTCAATAACCCAGCGTCTGAAAATATAATCTGCCTCTCCAATTTGAGTGCTGTGTAGATAGAAAATAACTAATTCATTTGAATTTAATAGAATAAGCCCAGATTAGGAATATAAAACACCTTGCTAGATCTTTATGCAAAAAGAAAAAAATCTTATTTGGATTCACTGTTTTCCTTTTTTTGGAAATAGGTTACATGATTTGTTATGAACAATAGTAAAATATAACATTCCAAAGATATTTTGAGAAATAGCTAAAATGGTAGAAGATACAGATTATTAAAGTATGCTTATAATATTCTCATAGGATTTGGGAGGGTCATACATGCCTTCTATCAGTGCAGCTAACAGAGAACATATGCAAGATAAAATCTGTGTGCTTAATATGAAACGTGAAGGGTTTGTAACTTTTCATGTTTTTAGGCATGTTCTGTTCTGTTACCCCCCAAATGATATCCAGAATGACCAGTTGCAGAAAGTCCTGTGAAATGGCTGATTCTATTTGTTCCTCAAATATAGGTGGCACTATGAAGCCAAGGTTTGACCATTCTTTTGTTTTGTCAAATAAGATTAACATTTTAAATAGCTAAATGTCAACACTAGCAATCTTCTGAGAAACTGGTTAATATTCTAGTTCATACAATGTGGTAAAATTGATTAAGTGTTGAAGGTCCACCTTGTGTAAGACACTACATGTGGGAAGAAGAGACAGTTACTTGAGAGGATGAGAGTAAGGGGGGAAATGCAATTACAGTGCTTGAGGAGCAAAAGAAGAAGAAGTGATTGTACTGGTGGAATAAGGACATATTTTATTTTGTAGGTGGTAATTGAGGGGGCTTGTGAAGAATGGTTGGGAGTTCAACAAGTGAAAAAAGGAGGCTGGGCTTGGTGGCTCAGCCTGTAATCCCAGCGCTTTGGGAGGCCGAGGCGAGTGGATTGCCTGAGCCTGCGGTTTGGAGACCCACGTGGGCAACTTGGCGAGACCTCATCTCTGCAATAAATAAAAAACTAGCCAGGTATGGTAGTGCACGCCTGTAGTTCCGGCTACTTGGAAGGCTGAGGCAGAAGGATCACCAGAGCCCATCAGGGCGAGGCTGCGGTGGCCGGGAGCGTGCCACTGCACTCCAGTCTGGGCGACAGAGTGAAACTCCAACTCAGAAAAAAAAAAAAAAGAGAGAGAAAAGGAATAGTCATTGGTAGAAACAGCATGCACATAGCCTTAGAGCATGTATTTTGTTGAAAGAGTAGCAGGTTGTCCAGTGTCATTGAATACATTAGTCAGCATTATTTTGTTGCAAATGATAGAAGCATTACTCAAACTAGTGGGGGCAACAGGAACAATGTACTGGTTTGCTTACTGGAACATCTGTTCAGGCTTCATCTAGCAACTCTGCACAATAGCATCAGTATTCTACCTCTCTCCAGTTCTTTGCTCTGCTTTTAATATGGCAAAGACCTTCATTAAGCTTTCTGATTGTTTGGCCTCAGGGCGACCTTTTATAGACGTTTCTCCTAAAACAAACTCCTCCAAAGATTTCATCAACTTAGTTTTGTGTTTCTTCTGGGATCCTTTAACCAGTGCAGGTATATAGAAATTGAAGTCAAAGACTTCATGTGTTTCATGGCTCTACCACTTGTTGACTGAATGTCTTTGGTTGAGTTACTTAAGCGCTCTGAGATTTGTTTTCATTAACTGTAAATGGGTGTGACATTTGCCCCACTTGCTTGGGAGGATTGTTTTGAAGATGATAAGAATACTGTATATGGAGTTTTGAGTATCACAAAGTGTGATACACATGTAAGATATAATTAGTAACACTAATATTAACAATATGTCTATGTGGTACACAGCAAGTTATCCTAGATGACCTTTTCTGGCTTACGTTTATATCCCTTCTATAAAACAGTCTCGAGTCATCATTGTCATCAGCATCGATACCATCAGATCAGTGAAAGTTTATTGTGTACTTGGCCCACGTGTGCCAAGCAACCAATGTATCTTTATATTAGATGACAGCCACTGTGCACTCTTAGATGATATGTTTGTATGGTTTCTTCAGCTTTATGACCTGGAATCCATTTTTTCTTGTTTCATCCCATGTCTCTGGATAGTGTGAGTGGTCTAATTATCTGAAACAAAACTTACCAAAAGCACTTTTCTTCAGGAATTTTTTGTTTTCCCAGTGATGAGTTTGGCAATAGAAATCTGTTATTTTTCTAGGTTCCTAGGGTCTATAAATAGTGTAAGTGGAGGGCTTTAAGTTCGCATCTTGAACCTAGACGTGGCCTCTGGACGCTAGACACATATACCTTCTTAATTGGCGTGCCCATTTGAATGTTTCACAGGAACTTCAAACTTGGCAGGTTGAAACGACATTCATCAGTACCTCCCCCACCCACAGTAACCCTGCACTTCTGCAGGTCCTGTATTTGTGGCTAATGCCCCTGTGCTAATAACTACCCTGGCCAGAAGACTGAGGTCATCCCTTACTCCTTTTTCTTCCTCACCTTCCATATTTGGTCCATCCCCAAATCCTGTCTGTTTTCACCTCCTGAATATTTTCCAATATAGCTACTCATCTTCATCCTCAGCGCCTTACCATCAGCTCTTCCTAGAGGACTGCGACGTCTCCTGCCTTTTCCCCCGTAAGCACTCGGACTCTCACTCTCAAGTATTTTCCACACTGCCATCACAGCAATTTTCCCCCAACATCTTAATAGTGGTGCAGTGGAAGCAGTGAATCTCCATTGCCCTTAGAATACAGATTAATTACGTTAGCGTGTCCTTTGGGGTTCAGAGTGTTTCCACCCCTGCCTCTCACCCTCTCCTGCCAGCCATACCACCTTCCTCAGTTCCTTGGGCGCCTTATATTTCCTCCTACCCCAGAGCTTTTGTATTTGCTATTCCCCAGCCTGGAGTGTTCACCCCACAGTTTAGTCAAGTGCTTTCACTCTTGGGACTGAGCTTTAAGATCATCAGACTAGATCTGGTCTACTTTTCAATTTGCTCCAAAGCACTCTATTTTTCTCTTTCAAGAAACTTAACTAAACTTGTTCCTGCCCTGGGTCTACAAGAGCAGGATCAAGTCTATCTGGCATACTAGGATAAAAAAGTATATGTAAATTGTGCTGAAAGCTGCACTGATTTTTACTGGGTTGCTAGCTATCATCTATCTATTACACATATGAAATATATAACATACATACATATAGATTCCATATATACAATAACTTTTACTTTGCTAGCTTTAAGAGTTGGGTCTTTTTAAGAAAATAATCTAGATAAGAACCACCTTTTTCTTTTAAACACACTTTCTATTTATTTATTTTTAATAGACAAGTAAAAATTGTGTCTCTTTATGGTGTACAACATGATATTTTGATATATGTATACATTGTGGAATGACTAAATCAGGTTATTTAACATATGTATTACTTTACATACTTTTTTGTGGTGAGAGCACTTAAAATCTAATCTCATCAATGTTCATATGTATAAACATTGCTTTCTTATAATGTCATTTCTGGCTAAATTTTTAAATAAAATACATTAGATTGCTTTCTGCCATTACAATGTATGCTGATCTTAGCTACATACTGTCTTGACAATTGTCCTTCATATTGAATATTCATTATTTATAGTTCTTTTGTTATCATTATCTATCACATCTCTGAGTCACTGCAGCTGCTTGAATCTTATGACTTTTTCTTAGGCGATTTTCCATCCTGTGCATAGATTTAGAACTTAATTATATACACTTGTTAGGCTTATGTGTTAAGTAAGAGTTAATAAGACTTTGAATAAGAGCTTTAAGAGTAAAGTGTATGTTTCTATGATGCAGCATTTTCTATGCAGCATTTTCATTTACATCCTGAGCTGGCTTCTGGGTGCATTAAGGAGTTATAGGTCTGATAATTTGGGAAGAGAGATGTTATTTTATATATTCGTGCATTTAAGAGTTAAATATTTAAAATAAAATGCTAAAATACTTGATAAATAGAACTGAAGAGAACACAAACCAAGCATGAAATCATACCAAGTAGTTTTCCTTATCTACATACTAAGTAGAGGTACCTCTCCGGGAAGTAACTAATTTATAGTAAAGAATGGAGAAATAGGAAGCATCTCATAAATATTTACAGTTAGCCCAACTGCTATATATTGGTCCACATGACAATACATGATTTGCTTCAAAAATGTGTCTCACAATTATATTTTTAAAAAATTCTAAAACAGGCCTAGATTGGGTAAGCAGTTGTCCCCAGAGTCCAATTAGTATTTGGAGGGATCTCCTCCGTCAGCAAAGCCTGTGGCATCCTCTACTTCCAAGGACAATTCAAAACAATTTCAGCAAAACATGATGATAGGAATATGTTTTCCTCCCTCCTTAGAACCCTGGATAGGCTTTTGCTTGTCATTCTGCAGCATCTTTTTGGTGTATGATTTGAGGCTGAATGAGATGGGTTGTGTGGAGGAGAATTGTGTTCCAGATAGGAACACATGGCTAACCTGGCCATGACTGTTTTCCTCCCGTCGACAGTCAGGGTGGAGCAGGCTGGTCTGACTTGTTAAGCAGGTGTCCTTCTTGTCCAGCTTCTCCAGGAACCTCCCAATGAAGAGGATGGTCTTTCTGGGAGGAGAAGGGCCCTCTTGTGATTAGCTGCATTAATCTGCATTAAGCTGCATGTCCCCTTTTAGAACCTGTCATTCCAGACAGTGAAGTCCTTTATGTACAAAATCCTAGGCTGTCAGATGTAGGAGAGGGGAGATGCCCTTGAACCCTTTCACCTACCTCTGGAGCAAAGTCAATTGGAGGTCATGTCCAGATTAGCAGCTTTACCTCTGTGTCATTACCTTGGTAACCGGAGTAGCTTCTAGCTCTTTTCTCACTTCAGGGAACAACATAAGATAAAACTTAACTCATTCATGTGACAAGCTTGTTGAGGCCCTGCTCTGAGCAGACACTGCTTTTAGACCCTAGAATACGGCAGTGAGCCCAACAGACAAAAACGTCTCACCCTTCATGGAGCTCACATTCCAGTGGGATGAGACAGAAAAGAAAACCTGGGAATAAATAAGTAAGCCATGAAATGTGCCAGGTGATGATAGGTGTGTTGGAAGAAGACAAGGTAGCAAAGGACGATAGTAATGTTGGAGGGATTGTGGTCTTAAATATGGTGGCTGGGGTTTCTCATCAAGGGGATAACTGAGTAGAACTCAGGACAGGATCTGGGGAAGGATCTTTCTAAACGGGGGCAACAGCAAGTGCAGGGGCTCTGATAGGAGCCTTCTTGTTTTCATTTGTGTATGTTTTCAGAAGAATTTTATGCATGTGTGTGTGAGTATGCATCCTTAACACATTTCCACAAATGCCATCATTAAAGAGCATGCTGCCTACTAGTTTCTCACTTAAGCATGTCTTAGAGGACTTCCATGTCAACAGGCAGGTGCCCCTCACTTTCAGGTGGCTGCAGCGCCAGACTGTGCCTGGGCTTTGTGCATTTAACTAGTTCCTGCTGAGGCGCGAGGCTGCTGCTAATTCATAGACCAGCTCCAGGTACAAGAACTCCAGAGACATTTTCCTGCTTGCGTCTCTGCTGTCTCCTCCAATGATGGACAGGTTCGTATGTTTGTATCTCAGCCTCTCTCTTGCCAATACCCATGTCCTGTCTGCTCATCTTCCTTCTCTCCTTTAGTTCAGGAAAGAACTGTCCATATTTGCTCCAGGCCCTGAGTCCTTAATACAGTGGCAGACTCTTGCTGGCAAATGTTGTCCTGTCAGTGCCTCGTGTGCTCACTGATTTAGATGTGGAGGGAAACGCTGTGTAAGGGGATTCAGAATGCATTTTGCCAGCATGTCTCCGACAGTTTTGATGTCACTCACCGATGCTCCTGTGCTTTGTTTCTTTCTGAGTCTTGTATTTGGTTCCCCTGGAATCTGAATGGGCCCCAGCAGCGCTGCACAGGACAGTCTCATTCTGGCCTCTAGTGGATGATGAGGTTCCAACATGCAGGCTGGTCCTGTTTGTGATCCTGGCTACAATCAGGCTGCAACTGTGGATGCTTTTGTTAAAAATATGTAACTCTCTATAATGGGTCTCTAACAGGAAAAACAAAACAAAACTGACTTTGTCTTAATAGCTTCTCAAAGGCCAGGTGCTTTTAAAAAAAATTTAGCTCTGTCCAGTGCCTCCAAAATATGTGGGGGGAGAATGACACCTTCTCAGCCTCGGTACCATCAGATCAGTGAAAGTGATCTTCCAAATGCGCAAGCTGGTTTGTTTCTGGACCTAAAATCCTGCCGAACTTTGGAAGCACATTGTGTCTTATGTCTCTTGTGAAAGGTCTTAGAACTACGCATGAAATGGCAATTAATAACAAAAGTAATTAGGAATGAAAGCACGCCATTGCTTAGCACAGTCATTTGACAGTTGTCGCCTGTTATATGACTCTTTTCCGAGTAGCTTTTGTGGCGGTCCTTTCTGCTTCTTTCCTTGTCTTAATATTGAAGATTTTTATTTCTTTCTATGGGAAAATGTCTTCTCTATGTTTATCCCTTTTCCCCATCTATTTATAACTTTTTAAAATTCTATGGGAACAGAAAATTACTCCTTGTGCCTTTTCTTGTGTTTTGGGGCATTGTTTTGCCCAGTCCTGCCTGCTCAGGAGACTGCAGTATGCTCTGTAGAGTGACCCAACAAGAGCGGAGCCAGGTTCTGTTTTCCAGGCCCGTTAAGCCTCAGAGTGCCTGAAATGTTGTTGGGCTGAGGTAAATGGCTGGTGTTATGTGGCAGGAGGAAACCTGAGGTTGTTTGTCCTTGGAGTAATTTGGCTTCCATATCTCCATGTTGCACTGCATTAGTCAGTCCAGTGGGTAAACAAAACGGGGCCACTCCCTGGGGTCTCCCATGGGGGCAGCTGCATGGTGGTCCATCCATCTGTAAGGACATGCAGAGAGTGGAAGTGAAAGGTACTAAATTATGCATCAGGAACGAGGTTTCCTTATGCATGACAAAAAGGCCAGTACTGTTGACGTTGCATTTTTTTAGACAGTAGAGAGAATGGGATAAAATCTGTTGAGTAGTCTTTACTTAAATTGTGTTAGGTTGTCTGTTTCTTTTGAGCATAAACATTGTGCTGTCATAGTTTTCAGTTGGCTCTGTGTTTCCAAATGATATGTTTTGGGGGTAATTTAGAAAGGAAACATTACTGGGGAGTCCTGATGTTGTAGATCTATATTAAAACAATGATGAATTGTGGTCACTTACTAGTAAATAAAATAGTCCAAGAAGTCATTTTTGTTCCAGGGTTCTCTCTCAGACCAGAGAGAGGAGATTTGAGGAGCTGGACACAAGTGCAATGGCACTGAGAAAAGCACATGTGAATTTCCTAAAGACAGTTCTCTCTGACAAACAAGTGCAAAGTGGCACCACTACTGAGCAATTAATTCATTTTCCTGTGCTTTTATTGCCGTCGATCTCAAAGCGTTTCAAGACCAAGCTTAACTGAAGCAGAGGAGCGACCCTCCGCTAAGATTTATCCCCGTGCTTATGCCGTTGGTAGGTGGCCAAATCGTTAATAAGTCAAGTGGCCTAATCTGTCAGACTGATGGGAGCGAAAAGGGAACAGCTGCATGCGCCAGACCCAATTAAAATGTCAAATCCAGGAGGAGCTGGTAAGGAGGGGTGGAGAAGGGGAGCTGAGAGCCAGGGCCCTCCAGGGGCTCGAATGTTAGCCTCACTTTTGGATGAGCACTCATGACATTCATGGCCCCAAGAACAATTTTTAAAACTTGACTTCAGAATTCCTTATTCCAGAATCACAAATGAATGGCACGAGCATTGCTTTTTATAATGTGCTCTCACTTTTTCTTCTCTTGAAACCTTTTGAGGAAGGAGGAGGGATCAGGCTCAACCCCCGTAGCTCTCTGTGATGATGGACCAGCGTACCCATGAACTGTAGCCAAGACCTCACTGTAGTCTTCCTATGTTTCCTGTGGACTGTGTTGATGCAGTAATGCAGGAGGTGCTTCAGGAAGTGGTAAAGCGACTCCTGTGACCAGTGACTGTCCTGCCCTTGGTGAGAGCCCAGCCTTCCAAAGATAGGTTGGGGCCGTCCTCTGCTTACTATAACTGGGCCTCAGCCACGGACCATTTTGTTCAGTGCTTTCTGTGACCACCAGCACAGAAGAACAGTTCTTTCTTTCTGTTTGGGAATCATATGTTCATCATGAAAGGAGCAGCACTAGAGAAAATTTCTCATTCCAAGTATTGGGTAAAGAGCCAATTGATCAGACAGTGTTGGGTGTTCATGTCTACAGTTGACTCTCTGCCTTCGAGTTACTATAAAGACTGATCTGCACAAATCACAGTCTGAAGGAAACTCCCAACCAGATGTTAGAAATTTAGGGAGTCAGTAATCAATACCTCTCTCTTCCTTTCTCAGTTATGGAGTTAAAGGAGTCAGACAAGGTGATATTAAAATACCAGGATTATTATACAGCAGGACAGCTGTGGTTAAGGATTCAAGGTGCTGTATACTCAGGAGACACAAATGGGTTTTAGTATTATGTGTAGGTGGCTTTACAGCGAGACACAAAGCTGGGGCCACAGCAGGCATGGCGTCTTCATCTTGTCAAGGGGCCCAGCAGCGATCCACCTACCAGCTCTTCTTTCCCTGTCTCCCACTTGAGGTGTGCAAGGCTCTCACACATGAGAGCCAAGCTGTGTGGAGTCAACCTTGACACAGAGAAGCCATAGCTCCTTTTCTCATTACTGTTTTCCATCATTCTAGTCATTTGCAGTTTCAAGACCTTGTGGAACTTTGTGCCAATGCATAACTCCCCAAACCCGATGCAGAGTCACTCAGCAAAGAGGAAAGATATACTTCCGTTTTTCTTAACTCGGCTGTTTCTAAGGAAACATTTCTTAGGGAGACCAGATCTTTGCAGACCTGGTATTAACCCTTTTTTTGGTCATTACCAAGTCCTGACCCTTTCCACTCCTACTTGCTCCTTCTGCTTTTCCCATCTCAATCAAGTCCATCTCCGCCTGCCATTCGCTCAGACCAAACATTTCCAAGCAACCCGAGGCTTCTTCTCTTTCATGCGCCACATCTACTGCCACCACCCCAGTCCAAGGCACCCTCATATCTGGCCTGGATTATCCTAAGAGCCCCCCAGCTGTTCTTCGGCTTTTATCCTCACCTTTTGTCTTCCCACTGCCCACTACTTCCTTCCACAGGCTATTTTAAACATGGCCGTCAGCGTGTTCTCTAAAAAGAGAGAAAGAGAAAGAAATATTCGATTCCTCTGTTCATAGACATCCAGTGACTTCCCATGTCACTCACAGTCCATGACCTGCAGAATCTGACCCCTCCTAGGGTCCTGTGTCCTCCTAGGTGCTCCCTGCATGTACGCTCTCCCTTCATGGTGGCTCTCTCTGGTCAACCTGCCCTGCCTCTTTATATCACTGGTAGCCACCTGACCTTTGAATATTTATATTTATATACCTTTGCTTTTTATCTTTCTTCCCTTTCTAGTATGTTGGCTCCCCGAGGGCAGGAAATCTGTTTCTTGTCTGCCTATTTTCCACTGCAGTATCACCAGTGTCTAGAGCACTGCTGGCATGTATAGACGGTAAATAAGCATTTGTTAACTAAGAAGCACACAAAGGCGTGAGTGCCTGGTTGACTCAGCAGCTTGGACTCAGTGGACCTCCTCAACCTCTATCTCAAAATGAGATAGATTTTCCAATCTGGCTGTCAGCTTGTTAGAAAACCCCAGACCGTGTTGACTCTCAGATAGCCAACTGCTGCCCTTGCTTTTCCCTCAGCCACATCAGAAAGAAAGAGTTCTGAAAGGGTTGGGCAGACTTAGCCCCTTTTTCAAAATCCCCTAGCAGGTAATTCACTCTGCCTCCCCTGGGGTGAGTGATGAGTGAGAGGGAGGGAAGGAAAATTGCTCAAATGGAAGTCCCACCAGATAGGAACATGTAGCCAGAGGCATAGAGATTGCCTCTGATGCAAGACAAACTTAATTCAGCAAGAAGATGCTGGTAGACCAAGTGTATGCCCATGGACAAAGTATATGCTGCAGAAGACGACCAAGTCTGTCACAGACAGTTGCAGTGTGACCTCTGGGCACAAAAACAAGGGAAAAACACCCAGTGCACAGGCTTTATTTTGTAATACATTCTTTGATTAAAAAAAATAAATCTCCTTGGAGAAATGGCTATTCTAGGCCTGGGTCAAGGAATATACAAAATGACCTGAAATATACAGTGGCAAGATTTGCTTTAAAAAACCCAAAGAATGAGGCATGTCAAAGGGACATGGGAGCAATCTTGAAAGAACTGACCCAAGCTGCAGCAATTTGAGCAATAAAATAAATAATGTAGTATTAGATTATAACAAAGTATAGAGTAAATGTCCACGAGTCCATACAGATATAAATGAATGAATGAGCGAATAAATAAATGAGGGAGAAGAGATAGATCTTCCCTGCAGAAAAATTCCAAATAATTTATGTGTTGATTATTAACTTATATAATAAAGAGACGGAGCTTAATTATCCCTTCCAACTTGAGTGTGGGCATTAGTGAGTGACTTTTTAGGGCATGGAAGAGGGGAAAAAACTTCCCAGTGAGATACCTGGTGAACACTGCCAGTCAGGTGGTTGAGGCTGACGTTATCCATGACAAGTCATGTTGGCAGCTTCTACCCATCACATAGGTGAGGACACCTATAGTATTTTCTGTATAGCTCTGTAGTATTCTTCCTCCTACCCATAGCCTCCATTAGATAAACCCAAATTGAGGAGTGTTCTATGAAATGCCTGATCATTACTCCTTCAAGGTGCCCAGGTCATGAAAAGCAAGAAAAGTCTGAGAGACTTGGGAACTCAGTCTGATGGACACATACATAGGCTTGACAGTTCCTTTCTATCTTACTTTCCCTTCTAGGCCACTATTCTTGCTGCACTTCGATCACAGAGTCAAGAAATTCCAACAGTTCTGCACAGCAAACATTCCATTCCATACTTCAAGCCTCTGAGAGGTTTAGCATGAGAGTGGATGTATTTATTTAACTTCTGGAGCTTAAGACCTGTTTCTCACTAGAATCTTGGGCACATTGACCAACACACAATCTCCTCGCTTTTTAATAGTAAAGACATTTTTGTTAGAAATTGTAATAAAACACCAGTTTGCATTTCAGCATTGAACTTGTCCTTTCATTGCTTCAGGCAACTTCAAGCAATTAGTTTCACTCACTCCTGATATAGTCTGCAATCTATCACTGTTGTCATTCTCTAACTTGTTTTTATTTCTTATTTTGAAATAATTTTATATTTACAGAAAGTTGCAAAAATACTACAAAGAGTTTCTCTGTACCATTCATCCAACTTTTCCTAATGTTAGTAACTCTCAATAATGTTTTAACCTACATCATTGTAAACAAAACATTTCTTTTACAGGATTGAGGGAGGTAAGAAGAATTGGACAGTAATTTGATACTTTGAAATCAGTAATTCCTCAAGGGAAAAGCGTGGGCAAGGTTAAGCCGTTGAAGCATCATGAGCTTCCATTTTCTCCAAGGGCTGGTGTGGAAGTGGCTTCTAGGCTTGAGATAATCACAGACCACATGGGTTCTTTCCATAGATTCTAAGTGTTTAAAAAAACGATGCCTGAAAATTGCAACCAAGATGTACTTTACAACTGTCGGATGAAATGGGTGAATCTGTCCAGTGGCTTTCCTCTTTTCATCACCTGCTAGTCTTTTATTCTTAGTCTGTCAAGAAGTAATAAAGGGGTAACTATTAAGTGGAAACGACTATTTCTTCTGGGGATTATAATTGGTGCCTGCCTGCCAGTTCATCCCTCTGTAATGGAAAAATATAATCAAACTAAGATGTCCTCTGTCCGCCAAAAGGCCATGATCTTTTCTGGAGTCTTTGTTAGCAAATTGTTGTTTTTTTGTTTTTTTTTAATGTTTGAAAGTTTGAAATCCACAGACTTGTCACAACTTCCCAGGATAGGTTTTTCTTTTTTTGAATTGAGTGTGATTACTTACAGCTTCCTTAGGGTAGCAGGGATATTTGCACATTAGACTAGAGGGATATGTCACTGTTTGGCTTCCTCTGATTGGCTTTAAGTGCTAAATTTCGTTTCTTCTTCTAGGATCTGTTGAAAATTTCTTTCCCGAGAAAATGAGGTACCCAGGCCACATTCTGTGTGAATAATCAACATCCTAGTCTCATTGTTATTTAAGTTTGAATAATCCCAGTGTTTCTAAAGGGAAATCTTTGCTTGAGTAGGAAAGTTATTTGGCAATTTCATGGGCATGGAACATAGTGGATGGGAGAGGCTGAGACCCTGAATTACGTTTTGCCCAAAGCCAGGTGAGGATTTCAGAGTCTTTCTTCACCAGTCATTGCTTCAGCAGAGTAGTGGCAATTGGAGTGAAAATGCACTTAAAGTGGATCATTGGTAATTATGTATATTAACAAGTAATTTAATGCAGGTGGGAACCTTGGCAAACAGCCATGCCTTTTCCAGGTGTTCTGCTCTCTTGTTTAGATACCCTGTTTTGTTTTGTTTTTTTGTAATTCTAATATGCAAAGTTGGTATCATTAAGCACCAACATAAAAAGTGCAGTGCTTGCAACGTAAAAACATTGAGTGTTGTGAAATCCATAATTGTAAGTAAAATAAAAAGCTGAGTGTAAACCTGAGTTTTCAAAGACCCGAGCTAGCATCATCGAAGGACAGTTGTTTGTGTGTGTGTGTGTGTGTGTGTGTAAAACAAATGTCCATTGATCCATTAGCGCTAAATGAATAATTTACAGTTCATTTTAATGATTTACAAATATATATTTTTTATCTTATTTATTTCAATAGCTTTAGGGGGTACAAATAGTTTTTGGTTACCGTGTTTTAAGATGCTTTAGCTATTTAATAATACAATGTACTTTTCCCACTGTTTTAAAGAGCATATTTTCCATGGGGCTTATATTGTACATATAATTCAGATGCTTCATGTAACAGGGACAAATTTTAAATGCAGGGCTATCTACAGTCTTACTGGCTGTAGGTAGAACCCTAGAAATTTGTGTTGCTAATTATGATATTGTGGAGAAAGTGCTGCAAAATTGGAGGGAACCAAATAGGCCACCAAGATTTTATACTAGAAACAAAACTAGTAAAAGGAAATAATCCAGAAATGCAGGGGGTGGGGTGGATTGTGTGGGAAGGACATTTGGGGCCGCTTAGAGAGAGCGGCAAGAATAGTCTATGGGCCCACTCCAGAGTGTGAGGAAATTTGAGAGAGAGAGAAACAGGGATGCAGTAGTTTTAGGTTTTTTTATTGGACTTGAGTTGTCTGATATTTTTAGACAAATTCCAGTAAATATTTGATTACTTCTTAAATTTTTTTTGATGGTTGAACTGATGTTTATTTGAATCAGACACCCAGGAACAAGCTCTAGGAAAGAAGTAATTTTGCTACATTGATGTCCAGGATTGGAGATGGGCCTCTCAGGTTTATTCCAGAATTGAGACAAGAACATGAGTTTCTCACATTTGCCTTACTTATGGAATGAATATATAAGAGTATAAAGTGAGCAACAATAAGACATAACATGGTCATTCTTTGTCAGTTACACCGAAAGCCAGAAGGTCACCATGCTGAAATCGGGATTACAACTTTTCAGATAATATGTGGTTTAGGACTAGATGTTGCCAGTGGAGACTCAGTTCTCTGTGATATTGTGAGGGATCTCTAAGATGAGGAAGTCTAACAAACTTCCTGATAAATGTCTGATCTGAGGAGTAGATTTTACCCCGACCTTAACAGTACCCAATTTGTCAAGAAACTGGAGAGTCATTCATGGAAGGGGCAAGGAGACTTGTGACAAAGATGCTTTGACAAGTTCAAGAGCCCAGCACCAGCAGGTGAGGCTACCTCCCCCAACATGGGCTGGGCTGTGACTGTGGCTGGGGACACAGTCAAACCAAGGAACCACAGAACTGTGGTCGGGGCTCCTCCTTGCCAGATGCTAGTAACATTTGCGGACAGAGCCTCATCAGAGACCAAAGTGGAAGACCCTGAGCTGTGGTTAACTAATACCAATAAGATGCCACAACCAGAGGGGTTTAAAATCTTCAGTTGGATTTCTCTGTTGATATTTTTCATTTTGATTTCCAAACTTTAAGATGTGGCATCTGTCTTGTGTTTGAGATGGGCTTGAGGTGGGTGGAAGGAGAGAAAAGAGGTCTTGGTCTCTTTGCGGTCTAAGGGTTTTGTGCAAGTGCAGTGCATTTCATTATTTTTATTTTGGAGATGTATGACCTTTCCTTGCTGTGCTAACCTTTTAATGCACATTGTCTCTTGTTCTGTTCCAGGTGCACAGAAGAGATGCTGATTTTTCACGGTGGCTACTACTGCTTGATGAAATATGGATTTGCATATTTTCTCTTCTGTCACACAAGGAACTTGCTTGGGCTGCACAAGTGTGTCACCACTTCCACCAACTTGCTGGTGATAAAAGCCTCTGTGAGCAACAAAACAATATTTGAAATGAGTGGACCGTAATTGGGAAAAATATTCATATGGTGTTGTCAAATTTGCTTTCCCATTTTTCCGTTGTCTAAAAGAATTCCTTGGCAAGTTCATGACACCTTCCTGGCCATTATTATGTTGGTTAGCACAGTTCTGACACTATTTCATTTGTTCCTTCATCTGTCTAACCTATAAATTAGGTGCTACAGGGTAACAAGGAGAATGTATTGTTGACCCCACCCTCAAAGTACTTTTATGCCATAGGGAGACGGAGTGATAGCCAACTCACTGAGATACAACTGTAAAGGCAATAATAATGATGATCACTGTAATTATTTATTGAGTACTTGTTATATGCCAGAATTATACTGTTTCATGTACTTATTTGTCACAATAATGAAATGAATCAGAACTTTTTCCATGTTCATCTTGCAGATGAAGGAAGTCAGTCTTGGAGAGGTTAATGATGTGCTTATAATCTCTTGGCTAGTAGATGGAAAAACTGATTGTTGAGCTCCAGTACTGTTATTACACAGGCGAAAAGCAAAGTGTTAAGTAGCTGTGGAATAAGGAAGTGATGGCATTTGTGCCAAGTGTTGAAGAATAAGTAGCATTTTGAAAAGTGGAGAAATGGAAAGGAGAGGGAAGAAGAGTTTCTGAAGAGACTGAATAGGATGAGGAAAGCAAAGAACCATTGTATCAGTTAGGGTTTTTGGCTCCTGATTTTGGCTACAGATTATGGAGGCCGGAAGTAACCGTGACCTAAACGAGAAAGAGTTTTTTCTCTCACATGACATGAATTTCAGAGGTAGGTTAATTGGGGCTAGTTTAACTACCTGGTGATGTCATCAAGGAACCAGTTCCTTTCCTGTTTTTATTTTTGTCCTCCTTAGGGTATGACTTCCATTGTCAAGGTCACTTCATGGCCACAAGGTGGCCCCTGGGTGTCAACCATCATCCATAGTCAGGAAGAGGAGGAAGAGGAGAGGAAGAGAAGAAAAGAAGAGGAAGAGGAGGAGGAGGAGGAGGAGGAGAAGGGGAAGAAAAGAGCAGCTACCATCTGAGTAAACTCTATAGTTTGTATCTTTGTGTGTGTTAGTCTTCAGATGTGGCCACAAGAGGAGACAGAGGCGAGGCTCAGGAAAACATAGTTGATTATATGCACATGCCCTAGAGACAAGAAGCAGGGCACACAGCCAGGGTCAAATGGGAAGGACACTGATGATCAGGAAGCAGAGGACAGGAGAGAGGGGAAGGTTTGGACCAGAGCCTCTGTTGGAGTTTATATGGGACAGGTGAGGCAAGGCAGGGCGAACAGTTGAGAATCGACTAGTTTCAATAATTTTTTGTGGGACGGGGTTCTAGCTATAGGGATGGTTTCCAGTAGCCTGGCACTTGACCCTGGGATGATTAAGGAAGAGGAATATTGTCTCCTGGGACTACAGGCCAGATAGAGTAGGTATGGCTCTGGACTTGTTCCTTTGCATACCTAAGACATGCTGGGGTGGACCCTTCGCTATCTCTAAGAATTGGCAAGGTTTTGATGTCATAAAATACAAAACATCATAATATGCAAAATAAAAATATGTGTAAGTACAATCACAATGTGAATACTCAGTACTCACATTTAAATTTTCCTTCAGTGGAGCAAATGATAATACCAAACCTGTTAATTGATGGTTAACCTTAATTAAAGATCATTTTGAGATTATGATTTGAGGTCTGGAAATAAACAGAATAACCCTTCCCTGTGGTGAAATAATAATTTGTTCAGCAGACCTTCATCCTGCAAAGGGTTGCTAAGGCAGGCCCTCTAATTACCACTGTAGCTGCACACTCAGTCAGAGGGAACACAATTTAAGAATAAATCAGACCCCTCTAGCTTTGGCTACCTCCCGTGGCTGCACCCCAGCATTTAGCTGCCTGGAATCTCAGGGTTGCTGCTGTGCAGTGTCTGTTAGTCACCCAGTTGAGAGTGAGGCATGGCTGAGGCTCTGTAAGTTCATCCATACTTCTGGGCACCCGGGAATATGGACCTCCGGGAGCTGCTTGTCTCCCTGCTTTATAGAGTCCCCTGGGTAGTATCTCATCTGGCCTCTGGCAATCATCAGCTTATGTTGAGGAACAGTCTTGAAAGACTCATTATGTTTTCGGGGACACATGTGTTTTGTTGTTGAGAACATCAGACTGTATGTGACATAGCCATCTCCCGTGAGGACCCTGGGGGAGGTCTCACTACCAGACTTAGTACTTCCAAGTGATTCTTTTCTTGCATTTCACGGTACCGCATTGCATAATTGACTGTGCTTGCTGTGTTTTTTGAGTTGGGATCTCACTCTGTTGCCCAGGCTGGAGGGCTGGAGTGCAGTAGTATAATCACAGCTTACCACAGCCTCCAACTTCTGGACTCAAATGATTTTCCTGCTTCAGCCCACAACCAACTTTTTTTTTTTTCTTTTCACTTTTTATGGAGACGAGGTCTCACTATGTTGCCTAGGCGGGTCTTGAACTCCTTGGCTCAAGCAATTCTCCTGCCATGGCCTCCCAAAGTGCTGGGATTACAGGCATGAGTCACCACACCCGGCTTGAGTGTGTGCGTCTTTAGAAAGTATAGTGCCATACTGATGGCTCAACTCTGACATGTATAAAGGATTTGGGAGGTATTTATTTTGTTGACCAAACACAGTGTTAACTCTGTTAAATTTTCCTATGTTTGTTTTCTCTTCAAATCATTTTGTGTTCCTATTTAAATTGTGTTACTAAAAATGATGATAAAAATGATCACTGTACTATCTTCAGACTCTTAAAAGCTGCCTGAACTTGTTTTGGAATTCAGGCTGGGTAGAAAGCAGTGGTTTGTAAACTTGAGCATGTATCAAAATCACCTGAGAGGCCTGTTTTAAATCACAGATTTCTGACTCCTTCCCACAGCTTGGGATTCCCTAGGTCTGGGGCGGGGCTTGAACCTGTGCCTTTCTTGCACAATCTCAGGAGCTGCTGATGCTACAGGCTCAGGAGCTACACTGCATGCCGGTGACATAAATAAAACGTCAGTGGCAGCAACTGTTGACTATTATATCAGTAACCTGTCAATCAGGAAGTGAGGTTTTTATTTTGTTTGTTTTTTTGAGTTGGAGTCTCACTCTCTTGCCCAGGCTGGAGTGCAGTGGCATGCTCACTACCACCACAGCCTTGACCTGCTGGGCTCAGGCGATCCTTCTGCCTCATCTTTCTAGTAGCTGGAACTACAGATGCACACCACCACGCCTAGCTAGTTTTTGTGATTTATTGTACAGACGTGGTCTCACCAAGTTGTCCAGGCTGGTCTTGAAACTCCAGGCAATCCTCTCCTCGGCCTCCCAAATTGCTGGGATTACAGGCTGAGCTGCTGCACCCAGCCAGGTTTTTAAATTATTATTATTATTTTAAATTTTATTACACAGCTGTTACAAACTAGGTACTGTGGGGTGATAGGGCCCTTGTTCTGAGGGAATTTTCTGATTGGAAGCAGAGATGAGAAATGCAAACTCAGAGAAAAGGACAATATCTAGCAAGGTATGGATTAGGGGTGGGACAGTTCAAGATGAATTTGGATCATTAGGAAGAAACATAGGGTGAAAAAGGGCTGTTTGGTTTGAAAATGGAATAAAGGATGGTGAGAAAGGACATTTTCATTAGAGGACCAGCATGGGCAAAAAGTCCAGCCTTGGGGGAGAAAAAAGCCGTATAAAACTACTTAAGACTGTATCATGCAGAAGACAGAAGCTCTGACTCCACAGAGCAGTGCACCCTCCATGGCCATGGAGGGGGTGTGTTCCCAAGAGCTGATACCCCCTCCTGTTGCATCTCCCACCCTGCTTTCCATTTTATTAGATCCTTCATTGTTCTCGGACAACATTCTGTGCTTCCCAAGGCTGTTCCTTTGCTGCTTATGTCTCCTTCACCTGATGTACACTTTTCACCTATCTTTGCCAGTTTCCTAAGGGGAAACTCAAAAGCTACCAACTGGCATGGTGGCTCACGCCTGTAATCCCAGCATTTGGGAGGCCAAGGCAAGAGGATTGCTTGAACCCAGGAGTTTGAGGTCAGCCTGGGCAAGATAGCAAAGCCTCATCTCTACAAAAAATTTAAAAAAGGCTGAGGCAGGAAGATTGCCTGACTCAGGAGGTCAAGGCTGTGGTGAGCCGTGATGGTGTCAATGTACTACAGCCTGGTGAACCGTGTGAGACCCCGACTCAATACATGAATGAATGAATGAATAGATAGATAGACAGATAAATAAATAAATAAGATTTAAAAAACTACCAACCAACCATTTAATGAAAATGCTCCCCATCCTTCCCCAAGCCCTACCTTAGTGATGAGCAAGTAACTTTCATTGACAAGGTTAACGCTCCTTCCCCTCATTCACTTGTGCCCAAGTTTCACTCACATCTGTCAATTCCAGTTTCTTCCTGCACTTCCTGATAATTCCCATTCTCAAAGTGTGGCCCACAGACCAGCAGCATTGGCCTTACCTGGGAACTTGTTGAAGTGCTAATACTCACCAGCCGAGACCGGAATGGGAAACTCAAGGTATGGGGCCTGGCGATCTGAGTTTTAACAGACCTTTCAGGTGATTCATGATGAATGAAGCTCCATGAGGAAAGCTAATTATTGGCAAATGGCTACCACAGCCCTCCCAGAGGGATGGTGCTCTGCTCTCTAATTACTAAGAGTTCATTTCAAGAGTTGAGATTTTGCATTTCTTACAAGATGAACAGTTTTAATTTCCTCAGCAGTTTGCTTTAAAAATAAAATGAGAATGTTTTCTCCCTAAGTTTAACATTTCACTGACTTTATTAGTAGTACAAATGCCCTGAACAGCTTTTTAAAATGATAATTCAAACATAGATAATGAATGCTTTGGAGTACTGCAACAAATTGGATAATAACAATGATTTAATGGAAGTCAAGCTATCTAACAGTAGGAGGAAAAACCCTGCTGATGAGTTTCATTTTTCTAAAAATCATATTTGTTTAAAATATACTATATTCATACCTAAAATCTTCTAATGCCTTGCTTAATCCATGTCTAGTTTATATACTTTCTTATAGGAATAATTAAAAAAAACAAGGAACTCTTATGTAGAAACATTGCAATATTCAAAGATTTACAATATATTGCTTATTTTCCAGTGAAATTGCAACTGCTTGGCTAAGTCCAGGGTATGTAAGAATGCTGTTTTCTACAAAAATACAAATTTGTGTACATATACACAAATCTGAGTGTGTCTACATAAGCGAATTTGTGTTCTTTTTATTAATTTTTTCTCCTTAATTGAAGTATAATTAACAAAATAAAAATGCACTCATTTAAAGGATACTGTTTGATGAGTTTTGACAGCTACACTCATGAAATTGCCATCAAAATTAAGTTACAGAACATTTCTATTACCCTCCAATATTTCCTTGTGTGCAGTTTTGTAGTCTATCTCACCCTTCAACCCTGGTTTCAGGCAACATTTTGTTACTATGGATTAATTAGCAATCTGTATAAATAGAATTATAACAGTATGTACTCTTTTGTGCTGTCTTCTTTCCCTTTCATCATTCATTTTGTTGCATATATTAGTAGGTCATTCATCTTTATTTCTAAGTAGTATTCCATGGTATATAGATGTGCCACGTTTTGTTTTTCCATTCACCTATTGATGGATATTTTGGATTGTTTCCAGTTTTTGAATATTGCGAATCTATAAATATGGTTTATTTCTCTATTTGTTTCACTTTTCAAAATAATTTTTCTTGGCCATGTCTAAGGGATTTTATTGTAGAGGTCTGTACATATTCTGTTAAATTTATCCCAAAGTATTCTGTTTTTGGAATGTAAATGGAATCATTTTTGTAAATTTTATTTTTCTAATGTTTACAGTTAGTATAGAATTTAGATATAATGAAATGTTTTTATGGTTTTTGACTCCTTTTTTCATAAAACATTTTATACTTTTAAGGTTTTTAAGTATTTACCTATATTTTCTTTTGCTACCTTTATACATTTCTACGCTTACCTATTTAATTTACCTGGCATTTGGTACCCCAGGGAATCTAACTCTTTTCCCCAAATGCAAGTCAACCAAATACTTATAAATATTTATTTTTTCTGGATTTTTATATTCTATTCCACACATCAGTCTACCTACTCTGCTAATGATAATGCAACTGATTAACTGAAACCAAGATATGGATGCATTTGTCTAAGTGTTTATGCTGATGAAATGATACTTAAATTGGAATTTTATAAACGAATCACAGAGTTCCTCTGATTTTCAGTGTAATTTTTGATTGCTGAATGACAGTGATGTTATGTGTGTAGAAAACTTCCAGTTTTGATGATCGATGTCGAAGGGAGATTGATGACCATAAACAAAACACATGTGAGGTGATGCCAATACTGGTGGATTTGTCTGAATTTCACCTGCTACTTCTCAAAGATTTTGGTTTCTATGATAGTCTCATTGTGAAATTTAAAGCTAATCATTAACTCCCTGGGTTAACAAGACAATGGCTGGAAGCAGCAGACTTGTGTCTCAGACACAATGCAGCAGTGTTTTGAAACACTGGCAGTGTTGTTTACAGGGAGAGGAACTCCTGTACTTGCATACACAGATGAGGTTAAATGTTTTGAACTGTTGCATGGTCACAGGGCTGCCAAGGTGTGTGGTCATCGTTGAGTTGCACCAGAGTCTCCTTCATCTGAAATGGAATTCAAGTAGCCACAGGAAAAGTGAATTCTGTGAATTCTGACTCTAAGGAGTGATCTGAATGGGGTATACTGGGCTGAAAGAACTTATGTTTTCTTGTTTCCAAAAGTGGATAAATAAGGAAAAAGCCGTTTGCAAAATATTACCATAGAATTTTTACTTTTATTCACCAAAGTATGTAAGAAAGTAGTTCTTACATAAAGATGTTTATTATTATTTTACCATATTATTTATTATCTTTATTATTTTACTTTTTATTCCCTACTTTTTTGTGAAATAATTTGTGGTGTTCATAAAACTATATAAAATATAATAAGTCTTATTTTGTAAAATAATGTATCAGGACAGAAAAAGCAAGGATCAGATAGAAAGATAAAGGCAAGCGGGAAGTAAATACATAGTAGAAAAGTCTGTTCTTTTTATCCTTAAGTAATTGTAGTGTTGCTTCACAATTGACTGAAGTTTCTTGGGCCTAGAAAAAGAGGTGAGGATGATGAACTGTCTTCTTCTTTTAAAAATCCATCTCTTGTTTTTCCATTGCTTTATCCTAAACCCTATTTTGGTTCTGACCCTTCCTGCTCTTGAAGATCTGTGGTCTAATGGGAATCATTTTATTACACGGTGGCTCTTAGCGCAACCCCGCCTCGAGACTCTGAAGTTTTCTTCCATTCTGGTCCTTCCCAACAGACTGAACAAGTCCAACTAATGCTCAAAATTTCTTTCCTAAATGGAGATAAAATCTGCTCCCTATAACTCTACCCATGGTATGGCACTGGTTTGTCTCCCGGAATCACAAAAAAGAATTCTATCTTTTCCCTTATATTTAAGTCAGTTTTCTTCATGTTTATGATAACTCTTACGTCTCATGTTTACTCTTAGATAAATATCCCTGGTTTTCCTAGCACTTCTTTTTTTTTTTTTTAGTTCAGGCTTTCACCATCCTGGACATATACCTCCTGATGTTCTTGTTTGTCAAAGTCTAGTGCCAAATTTTCATTTATGTCCTCAAATTTGAACACATTTTAGAGTAAAATGGGGTGCCTGACAATTACAGAAAGACAAAAAGTGAAAACAGAAACCATGTAGGGCAAACCAACACATAAGCTCTTCTTGCCAAAATTTCACTTACTTCCTTTCATCTGGATGCTTTGCTTCTATTAATGTAGCTGAAGGCTAAATGCTGCAGGTGAGAGTTCCTCTTGAATGCTTAGCCTCCATTTCAATTTTGGTAATGGCATCCTAATTTTCCTTTTGGGAAGCATTCTTCTTTAACTGAGTACACTCTGATTTCCAAGGGTGGACACATGACCTAGGTTTGGCCAATCAAAACCAATCTTCCTACCACCCTACAATGACCGGTTTAACCAGAACAGAACATGAGATAAAAGCCACAGTGCCTGGCATAGTAATACAATAAATGCTAGCCTTCTTCTTTTTTTAAAATCTAATGATGGAGTTTGGGGAAGATGGCGGCCGAGCCAGTCAGACTCTGCGAGTCCCAGTGTGAGTGAATGAGAAATTTGTGTGAGGGCTGGTGAGAGAGTGGGCATGTGAGTGGCTGAATGAGTGAGAGCTATGGAGTTAGCGGCCAGGGCTCTCCTGGTGCAGCGGCTAGTGCTGCAGTAGCTGGGCTTGGACCCTAGCAATTCTCGGGATGCAGAAACTGAATGCCATTAAAAAAAAATCAACAAAACCTTTCCTGGGAAGAAAATGCTGAGAGAGATTAAGTGGAGGCTTGAGAGAAAGGTGGCCAGGGACCCCCTGGTGCAGCAGCTGGTACTGCAGCTTCTCTGCTTTGTCCCTGGTGCTTCCCAGGTTGCAGAAGCTGAGCGCTATTTTTTTTTTTAAAGGGACAAAAGTTTTCCTACGAAGCGGCAGGGAGAGACTACCAGCCCCAGGCTCTGCCTCACCACTGCAGCAGGAGAGACTGCAGGCTCTGGGCTTTGCCTCATCACTTCAGTGCCTGGCTGGACCCTGGCAACAGGGGCTGTGGAGGGAGCCTAGAGGCGGAGTCCCACCAGAGAGGAGGAGAGAGGCACCCTGCCACCATCTTGAAGGTGGGGCAGCAAAGTGCTCCGACTTGCTCACCACAGAGCCGATCTCTGTGACTGGCAGATCAACTATAAGGGATTGAGCGTGACCCAGAGGGAATATCCTGAAAGTACAAACTTTGGAGGGCCTTACCCTGATCCAGCCTCAGGACAAAGGGTGTGGCCAGAAAAGGACAAGGAAGAACTTCAAAGAGATCAGAGGTAAGTCCGGAGCTGACCCAACCACCCTCCTCCCCGGCAATCCTCTCAACAGACCCACAGAGCTGGGGCACAACCGAGAGGGACAAACTCAGACGGAGCCTGGATGTCAGTTGTAATAGAACTCCATTCCAGGATAGGTCTGGCTGGGGCACAATCCTGTATCTCCCCACCGGAGGGGATCTCCCTGACCATACAAGAGTGGGAGGGGAGGACAGCAGCTCCACCCAGCCTACTGCCCCTTCTCCTTCCCTGCATTGGACACTGGGGAGAGAGTGAAAGAGGTGGAAGCTCTGCAGGCTAAAGCAGAGGAGACGAGAAGAACAATTACAGAGCCTGCCACAAGAGGGCAGAGGTTTTTTAAATTTTAATTTTAATTTTTTTTTCCTATTTGTTAGTTTATCTATTTTTAAAATATTTTTTCTTTGTGCATGAATGTGTATGTGAGGGTTCGATCTGTATCCTCACCTTTCTTCTTTTCTTTTTCCTTCTTTTGAATTTTGTTTTCTGTTTATGTGTGTATGTGAATGATTGAGTGTTCATCTTTCAGTTTTTTGTTGCTTGTTTGTTTTTACTCTTTTGTTCTCTTTTTATTTTTCAGTTTAAGGTGTATGTCAACATATATGTGAGGGTTCAATCTGAATTTTTTTTCATGGTCTTTCTCTTTTTCTTCTTCTCCGTTCATTTTGTGCTAGGGGTGTGTGTGTGTGTGTGTGTGTGTGTGTGTGTGTGTTTAGTTTTCCTGATTTTTTGTGGTTTTAGTTCATTTTGTTTTCCTTATTTTTTGTTTGTTTTGTTTCACTTTGTTGTTATTCCAGTTTAAGGATGTGTATGTTTGTCTCTCTCTCTGTGTGTGTGTGTGTGTGTGTGTGTGTGTGTGTGTTCAATTGTTTTTTGCTTTGGCGTCTGCTTTCATTGTTCTGTGTTTTTTTTTTCTTTTTTTTAAAAAAATTATTGTCCATCTTATTTAATTCTATTTTTCTCTGTGTTCCTCTTTGCGGTCACTGTATCTTGGACTAAGGGGGTACACACATGTACCCATTGCATTGTCATATAAAGTGGTGGTGGGGAGTGGGTCTCAGGGAACACATACCACAATCAGTGAACACTGTGATTTGCAAGTAGTTTCTGAATCCTAGCTCCCCTTCCCCTACCTTATTTGACTTTCAAAACTACAAGAGACAGCAAAGCTTCCCACCCACAGTCCTGTTTCAAAATAGAACAATTCCAGAGATCAGATCAAGGAAGAATAGAAGACTGAGCAAACATCAGAAGGGAAAGCCTCTCCCACTGACACTGAATAATGGAACTAAAGACAAAAGCAAGAGATCTGACACAAATGAGGAAAAACCAAAGGAAGAACACAGGTAAATTCAAGTGTAATAAAGAGAAAACTCCCGAAAAATCAGACCTTGGAGCCCAAACAATGGAAGTCACCAACAACTAGCCCCAGAATATGACAGGGATTAGAGAAGGAGTGAAAAGAGTGAATAAGACTCAGGAAAGACAAGATACAATACTGAAAGAACTTGTAACAGAGATTCTGGCAATAAAAAAATTTCATCCAGGAAATAAATAACAAGATGACAAGCATGGAAAGCAGAATTAATCTAGCCAAAAAAAGATTCTCAGAACTTGAAGACCAGAACATGGAATTAACCTGATCTGTAAAAAACATAGAAAGAAAACTCAGAAAGAACAAAGCCTACAAGAGATGTGCAATTATGGCAAGAGATCAAACACATGCCTGATTGGTATCCCAGAAGAAGAAAGGGAAATGGAGAACCCCTTGGAGCAAGTATTCAGGAAGTCATCCAAGAAAACTTTCCCCATCTCACCAGAAATGTGACCAGTCAAACACAAGATATACAGAGAGCCCCCACAAGACATCAAGTGAGAAGACCAACCTCTAGACACATAGCAATTCGCCTACACAAAGTAGGCACAAAAGAAAAAGCCCTAAAGGTAGCAAGAGAGAAAGGTCAGACTACCTACGATGGGAAACCAATCAGAATAGCAACAGACCTATTGGCAGAAACACTACAAGCAAGAAGGAACTGGAGTCCAATAGTCAAAGTACTCAAAGGTAAGCAATTTCAACCAAAAATTTCCTACCTGGCCAAGTTCAGCTTCATCAGTGGTGGAGAATGAAAAGCCTTCAAAGACATCCAATCCCTAAGAGATTATGTAGCTTCCAGAACAACTCTACAGGAAACCCTTAAAAATGTATTAAGCAGAGAAGGGGGAAAAAAAAAAAAAAAGAGAATGACCGCACACTTCCCAAGAGAACAGCAGAGCACAGAATCAACAGAGAATACAGTGCAACAACAAACTCGAAAGCACACGCATATATCAACTCCAAAGCCAAAAGTAAAAGAAGCACACAAAGAAAAAACTTTATAAGAACCTCATGACAGGAATAAGCAATCACATTTCAATAATCAGCCTGAATGTGAATGGACTAAATGCACCACTGAAAAGACCCAGAATGGCAACCTGGATAAGAAACCATGACCCAATGATTTGCTGCATCCAGGAAACTCTTCTCACTCAAGGATGCACACAGACTCAAAGTTAAAGATAGAAAATGAATTTCCAGGTAAATGGATCACAAAAGAAGGCAGGAGTTGTGATCTTAATATCACACAACATTTAAGCTATCAAATATGAAAAAAGATGCAAAAGGATACTATATAATGATAAAAAGTTCAATCCATCAATAAGAAATATCAATCCTAAACATATATGCACCCAATACAGGTGCACCAGCATTTATAAAGCAACTACTAAGTAAACAAAAAAAGATATTGCCTCTAACACTATTATAGCAGGGTATTTGAATACCCCAGAACAGCCCTAGATAGATCATCGAGGCAAAAAATCAACAAGGAGATCCCGAACCTAAACTTCACACTGGACCAAATGGACTTAATAATATCTACCGATTATCTCACCCAACAACCACAGAATATACATTCTACTCCTCACCACATGGAACCGACTGCAAGATGGATCACATCCTTGGCCACAAATCAAGCATAAACAAATTCCACAAGGTTTAAATATTGCCAGGCACCTTCTCAGACCACAGTGGGATAAAAATAGATATCAACACCAACAAAATTTCCCTAAAGTCCACAAAGGCATGGACTCTAAACAGCATGATACTGAATGACTACTGGGTCAACACTGAAATCAAAAGATTCCTGGAAACAAATGAAAATGAAGAAACATCTTACCAAAACCTCTGGGATGCCATGAAATCAGTACTCAGAAAGGAATTTTTATCTCTATAAGCACCCATCAAGAAAATGGAAAGATCACAAGTTGAGAGCCTAACAAATTACCTAAGGGAATTAGAAAGAGAAGACCACCAAAACTGTAACTTTAGCAGAAGAATCCAGATCACTAAAATAAGAGCCCAAATGCAAACAAAAATATCATAGAAAACATCAAAAAACCAAAAAGCTGGTTCTTTGAAAGAATCAACAAGATTGATGGACCCCTAGGAGTAATAACCAAGAAAAAGAGAGAAAAATCCCAAATAAACACAATCAGAAATACAAAAGATCAAATCACAACTGACCCTGAAGAAATACAAAAGAGTATCAGAGATTACTATGTATACCTCTATGGAAATAAACTTGATAACCTAAATGAAATCGAGGACTTTCTGAAATCACACAATCCCCTCAGGTTGAAATAAGAAGACATCAAGACACTAAATAGGCCAATAACAACCCAGGAATTTGACTGTGTCATATGAAAACTACCTACAAAAACAAAAACAAACAAATAAACCAAAAAAACTCTGGGCCAGAAGGCTTTCCAGCAGAATTCTACAAAATGTACAAGGAGGAACTGATTCCAATCCTATTGAAAATATTCCAGGCAATTGAGAAAGATGGAATTCTCCCCAAATCATTTTATGAAGCTAACATCACACTGATACCCAAACTGGATAAAGATCCAACAGAAAAAGAGAACTACAGACCAATATCCCTTATGAATATAGATGCAAAAATCCTCAACAAGATTCTAGCAAATTGGATCCAAAAATACATCTCAAAAATCATCCACCATGACCAAATAGGCTTCATCCCCAGGATGCAGGGCTGGTTCAACATTCGCAAGACCATAAATGTAATTAAATATATCAATAGATGTAAAAACAAGAACCACATGATAATATCACTAGATGCAGAAAAAGCTTTTGATAAAATCCAACATCCCTTCTTGATAAAAACCCTCAAACACCTAGATATAGAAGGAGCATACCTCAAAATAGTAAGTACCATTTATGATAAATCCACAGCTAACATATTGCTAAATGGACAGAAACTGGAAACGTTTTCCCTGCAAACTGGAACAAGACAAGGCTGCCCACTCTCACCCCTCTTGTTCAACATTGTGTTGGAAGTCCTAGCTTGGGCAGTTAGACAAGAGAAGGAAATCAGGGGTATCCAAATAGGAAAAGAGGAAGTCAAGTTATCCCTCTTTGCTGACAATATGATCCTATACCACAAAAATCCAGAAGAATCTGTCAAAAATCTGCTTGCATTGATAAAGGACTTTGGCAAAGTCTCAGGGTACAAAATAAATGTGCAAAAGACAGTTGCATTCCTATATACCAACAACAAGTAGGCAGAGAACCAAATAAAAAGCACAATCCCATTCAAAATTGTCACACACACACAAAAGAAATACCTTGGCATCTTCCTAACCAGAGAAGTGAAAGACCTTTACAATGAGAACTATAAAACACTGCTCAAAGACATTCAAGAAGACACAAACACATGAAAAAATATTCCATGCTCACTGATAGGAAGAATCAACATTGTTAAGATGACCATCCTACCAAAGGCAATCTACAGATTCAACACAATACCCATTAAATTACCAACATCATTCTTCTCAGACCTGGAAATGACAATACAGAAATTCACATGGAAACATAAATGACCACGAATAGCCAAAACAATCCTTAGCAAAAGAAGTAAAGCAGGAGGTATCACACTTCCAGACTTCAAACTTTTCTATAAGGCTACAGTAATCAAAAATCAGCCTGATATTGGTACAAGAACAGGCATATAGACAAATGGAACAAGATAGAGATTCCAGAAGCAAAGCCTCAATTTCTCAACCAACTTATCTTTGACAAAGCCTCTGACAACAACCACTGGGGAGAGGAGAACCTATCCAGTAAATGATGCGGAAAACTGGCTGATTACATGCAGAAGATTGAAGGACCCCTACCTATCACCATACCCAAAAATTCACTCTAAATGGATCAGAGGCTTAAACATAAAACCTCAAACTATAAAAATCTTAGAAAACACAAGAGACACCCAGGAGACTGGCAACCAATTCCTATTTAGAACCCTAAATGCCCATACCTTAAGAAAAAGATAGACAATCTCATCAAACTAACGACCTTCTGCAAAGCAAAAGAAACCATCAAGAGAGTGGGGTGACAGCCCACAGAAATGGGAAAAAATATCTGTCAACTGTATATCTGACAAAGGCCTAACATCTAGGATTTACAAGGAACTCAAACGTGCTGACAAGAAAAAAAACAGACAGTCCTATTAAAAATTGGGCAAAAGACACGAATAGACACTTCTCAAAAGAAGATATACAGAGAGCCAACAGACACATGAAAAAGTGTTCAGTCTCACTCATCATCAGAGAAAAGCAAATCAAAACCATGTTGAGATAGCAGCTCACCCCAGTAAGAATGGCCATCTTTAATCAAACAACAACAGATGCTGGTGAGGATGCAAAGAAAAAGGAACTCTTCTACACTGCTGGGGGGAATGCAAACTAGTGCAGTCTCTTTGGAATACAGTATGGCAATTTCTGAAAGAACTAGAAAGTGACCTTCCATATGACCCAGAAATCTCCCTACTGACAATATACCCAGAATAACTCAAATCATTCTACAAAAAAGATACCTACACACACGTTTGTTGTAACTCTATTCACAATAGCAAAAACATGGAATCAACCATGCTGCCCATCGAAGTTGGACTGGATAAAAAAAATGTGATACACATACACAATGGAATATTATGCAGCCATAAAGAAGGACAAATATGTGGACTTCGCTGCATCTTGGATGGATTTAGAGTCTATCATACTCAGTGATCTATCACAGAAACAAAGAACAGACTACCATATGTTCTCACTCATAAGTGGACCTTCAACAATTGTCACAGTATTGTAGGAAAGGGATTGGCAATAGTGGGAAACTGCCAGGGGAGGGGGATTAGGATTGGTAGTTGAGGGACACTGCCAGGGCAGGGAGGGGCACACCTCATCAACAAGAGTACCTGCATAATGAACATTTATATGCCTAATCCTGAATTGTACCCCACATCCTTAAAATAATAAAAAAATAAATCTAATAATTGGTGCATTTATTAATGTTCTCTAGAAATTTTTCTGGGATTCATATAAAATTTGTTGATTAAATATTTCTGAAAAATTTCCCCTTCTGCCATGTTTTAAAAGTAATGTTTCCCATCTTTGGTTTTCTGGGTGCTTCCCATTTACTCTGGCAAAAAAAACTGACTTCTATAAAATTAATGTGATTTTTCTGAACTTAAAGACATGGTTGCATTATTTATAGTTGTTTGCTCTTTTACTATCTGCAGCTTATTTCTTACAGGCTAAAATTCCCCTTTAGACATATTTGCCTTTACTTTTTTGTTTGATTGAATGATACAGGATAGTATTAATTTTCACCATCCTAGTATGCAGGAACAGGTTATGTGAACTTTTTTTTTAAAAAAAGAATTGCTTCTTCTTGGTTTTGGAATCTTATATTTTGTACTTGACTTAAAGCACTTCTTTAAGGCCATACACCTGCATATGGTATAAAATTCAAGTGCTAAAACTGGCATATAGTGAAAAATATTTTCATTCTTTATTTTTTGAGTAGTCATTGTGTGTGTTTAATACTAGCTATGGCATATGATGCACACTATGCCTTGCTTTTCTATTTAGTGAAATATCAGATACTTTTTAATATAAAATATGAACTTATCAGTGATGTTTATTTGTAACTTCAGTGTGTTTGTCTAGATGCATTTATTCAGCAAATATGCACTTACAATGCTGCAGGTCCTTTGTTCAATAAGGTATGTGGTGATGAATTAAAGGGATATGACCCCTGCCTTGATGCAACTTGGTTTATGTTAGTTATCCTTTCCCATTGGCCTGTTTTGACATTATAGATACTCAAGATTTTCTTTCTTTAAAATAAATAAATGACAACATAATACTCATATTTTTTATATAAAGAAACATCATGTAAAAAAGGCACATACATGTTTAATGGCACATCATGTATAAAGGCACATGATGTATAAAGGAAACATCTTGGTGCTTTTGGACCATCAAATGTACCTCAGTGAGACTAGAGGCCAGGGAATAAAGAGTGGGTGATAAAGTTTGAAAGTCTTTGCTTTCTTTGTCATTCGTGTGACTTTTCTCTTGCCCTGTGTTTCTCAAGTATGTTAGGTATACTAATGGTGTCATGCAAGAAGGTCTAGGCAGCATGTAGACAAACATTTTTGGCTTAAAATCTATGGATTTATTTGTATACTTTTCCTATGACAAGCAACGCTTGTATTTTCAAATACAAGATCACATATCTTTTTTGAAACAAATCAAGGTATGTAAATAATTATATAGGTACTATGCAAATAAACATGACGATGGTGGTAATCAAATGACTGAAATTGGGAAACATGGTTGCCGAAAATAGTGGTGCTGATGCAAAGGTTTTGGAAAGGAATAACATAAAAGGATTTGTGGTTTAGAAAGATCACTTTGGTTGCCATGTGTAGTTAGATTGGTGGTAACACAAGATGGAAGGCTATATTAGGCTGATTGACAAACAATAGAGGCTTTAACTAGGCAGAGAAATTGTGGAAAAAGCCCAGTTCCCAAGACAGTACAGTGTGAGTTGAGAAAGGAGGAAGAAATCTCCTAGACACTTGAATATGACCAACCAGAATATGGAATATAAGAAGAGAAATAAATGAGCTTTGGAGAAAAACAGGAGTTCAGTATTTGTTGTGTCTATTAAATGTGAGGAGTCTGTGGGTAATTCAACAAAAAATGGCTGGTGTCGTTGGATTTATGGTGCTTGGGCTTAGGGGAAAGTTTTGGCTGGAGACTTGCACTGGTGGTTAGAAGACATGGATAGTAGTGGAATCCATGGATATGGATGAGGGTACCTAGAGAAGAGAGTCATTGAAAGGACTCTGGGTCCACTAGCACTTAAGAATAGGTGGAAGGAAAGGCCATTCTCTAGCAGACATAGCCATTTCATGGCTAGGAGTGTCTGAATAGTGAAACCAGAAGAGAAGAGAATTTCAAGTAGGAAGTGAGCAATGATGGTGTCAGAAGAAAGAAGAACTATCTGTAAGATCTGTCAGTTAGGTGTCTGGGTAGCACCTTAGTGTGTTTTGGTAGTCTAGTGGGCTGAAAAGAAAGAGAAGAAATTTTGCCCCTGAAGAAGTAAACAATAAAAAAAAAAGGGGGGGAGTTCAACTCCTAAGATGGCAGCATAAAGAGCTCTAAGGACTCCCTCTCTAGTGAAACAACAGCCGTGAGAATTATAAAAACAAACAAAAACAACTATTTAAATTCTTTAGAAATTGTCACTATAGGGGCTCAACAGTACATTTTTACTAGCAGAAGAAAGAATCGGTGAGTTTGACAAAAGATTAATAGAGATTATATTATCCAAAAACCAAAGAGAAAAAGGAAAGTAGGAAAAAAGAAAGCATACCCACACATGTAATGATAGTACTAGAATAAAAGGAGATAAGGGAAGATTAAAAGGACTAGAAAAAATTTTTTAAGAAATGACTAGAGTATTCCCAAGTTTGAAAAAAAATTATTAATCTCACATCCAATAAGCACAAGAAATTTCAATTTGGACAAATACAAAGAGATCCACACACAAAGTTTTATCATAGTAAAACTGCTGAAAGCCAAAAAGAAAGATAAAATCTTGAAAGCAAGAGAAAATAAATGACACATCACATCTAAAGGAATTTCAGTAAAATGAAGATCTTGCCCATAAACTTTTCACCAAAAAAAAAAAAAAAAAAAGGAAGTCAGAGGGTATTAGGGTGATGTCCAAAAGTAAAAACAAACAACACCTGTCAACCAATAATCATAAATCCAGAAAACTATTTTTCAAAAATGAAAATGATTTACAGACTTTCCCAAATAAATAAAAATAAGGAATTTGTTGCTAGCATAGCAAACTCAACTTAAAAAATACTAAAGGAAGTTCTTCAGTTAAGACACTCCAGACAGTAATTTGAATTCATGCACAGACACAAAAATTTTTTAAAAATTGGTAAAGATATTGTGTAATTATAAAAAAACTGCATGAATGCATATTTATTCTCCTTTTATTAACACTTAAAAACCAACTTTACAAAACAATATGTATATAATTGTATTGTGGTACCTATAGCATATAGAAATATAATATGTTTACCAATAACAGCACAAAGGAGGTAGTGAGAGTAAAGTTATATTGGAGTAAGAAAATGAATAGATGTGGTAACTCAAATTTATAAGAACAAATGAAGAGACTCAGAAATAGTAAATAGGAAGGTTAATGTAATAAATGCTGTAAATATATAGCTGCTCTCTGCTCTTCTCTTGGCTTCTTTACAGACATAAAATTAGATAAAGTAAGAAACAAGAATTTGATGGAGGGTTTGTAATATATGTAAATTAACAATAATATCACAAAGGAGATAACAGAAATGATAGAGCTATAAAGAAGTAATCTTTCTATATCTCACTTGTATTAGATTAGTATAATTCTTAAATAGATTCCGATAAATTAAGATGTTTATGGTAAGCACTAAAATAACCACAAAAAATAGCTAAAAAGCATAGTGAAAAAACCATGAAGGGAATTAAAATGTGGCCTTAGAATATATTCACTTAATTCTAAAAAAAAAAGCAATAAAGGAGTAATAGAAGAGCAAATTTAAATCACATATACAAATAAATAATCCTATCAAAAGGCAGAGATTATCACACTAGGGAAAAAGAGATCTAAGTATATGCTATCTAGAGGAGACACACTATGTATTCAAAGATACATATAGGTGGAATAATGATATGTAAAATGCAACTTCTAGAAATCTAGAATGGGTAGACTAATATAAGTTAAAAACAGACATTAAAACAACAAAAAATTACTAGATATAGAATGATTTTATAATGATAAAAGTGTCAATCTATCATGAAAATATCTATCACAAAAACAAAGAACAGAGTACCATATGTTCTCACTCGTAAGTGGACCTTGAACAATTATAATACTATAAGAAAGCAATTGGCAGTAGTGGGAAACTGTCAGGGGAGGAGGGGAGGATTGGCCATTGAGGGAAACCGCTAGTGGAGGGAGGGGCATACCTCATCAATAAGGGTACCTGCATAATCAACGTTTGTATACCTAACTCTGAGTTGTACCCCACATCTTTATAATAAAAAAAGAAAATAAAACAATTATAATGATAAATACATCACAGAGTCTCAAACATATAAAGGAAAACCCAGCAGAATTGAAGTGAGAAATAGAAAATTTAACAACAGTCAGAAATTAAAAACTCCATTTTCAAAAACAGATATAATGACTAGTCAGAATATCAACAAGGAAATAGAAGAATTGAAAACACTGTACACAAAGTAGACCTAACAGACATCAATAGAACATTCTACCGAAGAAAAAGCAGTATACAAATTCTTCCCATGTGCACATCGTGGTGTGTGTGTGTGTGTGTGTGTGTGTGTGTGTGTGTGTAGCTTCTATATAGGTTCATCTATTGATGGACACTTAGGTTGATTCCATATCTTGGCTACTATGAATTATGCTGCAATGGAATAGAATTGAGATTCCAGAATCAAAACCTCAATTTCTCAACCAGCTCATCTTTGACAAATACCTAAATTTTCAATGCCAGACATTGAGAAATGTCCACAAGCATCAAGAACTTTCAGGAAAATATGATGCCACAAAACACTAAATAAGGCACCAGTGACCAATCCTGGAGTGACAGAGATATGTGACTTCTCAGACAAGCAATTCAAAATTTCTGTTTTGAGGAATCTCACCAAACTTCGAGGTAACACAAAGAAGAAAGTCAAAATGCTATCAAATATATTTAACAACAAAAAAGAAATAATTTAAAAACATCAAACAGAAATCCTGGAGTTGAAAAATTCAACTGAAAAACAACAACAAACAAATGCATCAAAATGTCTCAACAGCAGAAGAAAGAATCAGTGAGCTCAATCAAAGGCTTTTTGAAAATATACAGAGGAAAAAATGAAAATGAAATGAAAAATAATGAAGTATCCAAGATCTAGAAAACAGCCTCAAAAGGAAAAATCTAAGAGTTGTAGGTCTTAAAGAGGATGTAGAGAGAAAGATTGAGATAGAAAGTTTACTCAATAAAATAGTAACAGAGAACTTTATAAACCTATAGAAAGATGTGAATATTCACATACAACAATCTCAGAGAACACCAAGAAGATTCAACTAAAATAAGACTACCCCAAGGTATATAATAAATTCTGAAAATTAAGGACAAAGCAAGACTCCTAAAAGCAACATGAGAGAAAAAGGCAAATAGCATATAAAGGAACTCTGATATGACTGGCACAGATTTATCAGCAGAAACCTTACAGGCCATGAGGGAGTGAAATGACAGATTCAAAGTACTGAAAGAAAAAAACTTTTAAATGAACATACTGTATCCAGCAAAGTTATCTTTCAAACATGAAGGAGAAATAAATACTTCCCCTGACAAACAAAAACTGAGGAAATTTATCACCACCAGAATTGTCTTAAAAGAAATACTAAAAAGAAATATTCATTCTGAAAGAAAAGAATGTGAATGTGCAGCAAGAAATCATCTGAAGGTATAAGACTCACCAGTAAAAGTAAGTATGCAGACAAATTCAGAATGCTATAATACTGTAATTATGGTATGTAAATTACTCATATCTTTGGTATGAAGACTAAAGAATAAATCCTATCAAAAAAATAATAATGTTAGCAGTTTGTTAAGAGACAATTCAAGAAAGATAAAAATAGAAACAACAAAAAGTAAAAAAAAAATGGGGGAGAGATGGAATTAAAGTGTGTATTTATTTGTTTATTTTTTATTTGAGGTCTCACTCTGTCACTCAGACTGGAATGCAGTGGTGCGATCATGGCACACCACAACCTCAAACTCCTGGGATAGAGGAATCCACCCACCTTAGCCTTCCACAGAGCTGGGACTACAGGTGTGTACCACCATGCCCAGCTAACTTTTTGATTTTTTTTTTTTTTTTAGAGATGAGGTCTTGCTATGTTGCTCAGCCTGGTCTCAGACTCCTGGGCTCAAGTAATCCTTATACCTTGGGCTCCAAGATTTTTTTAGTTTTGTTGCTTTGTTTCTTTTCTTTATTGCCAAGTTATTATGTCATCAGTTTAAAATAATTTGTTATAACTGTAAAATGTTTTTGTAAGCCTTATGGTAGCCACAAAGTAAAAATATTTAACAGATATACTAAAAATATAAAGCAAAAATCACTTGTCAACAAAAGAAGACAGTAAGAAGAAAAGAAAAGAAGAGAGGACATACAAAATCATCAGAAAACAAATAACAAGACGGCATTAGGCAAGTCCTTACCTATCAATAATAATACTGAATGGAAATGGACTAAAATCTCCAAATAAATGATATAGGGTAGCCGGGCTCGGTGGCTCAGCCTGTAATCCCGCGCCTTTGGGAGGCTGAGGTGAGTGGATTGCCTGAGCCCACGGGTTTGAGACCCGCCTGGGCAGCGAGACCTCAACTCTACAATAAATCAAAAAAATCAGCCAGGTGTGGTAGCATGCACCTGTAATTCCGGCTACTCGGAAGCCTGAGGAGGAAGGATTGCCGGAGCCCAGTAGGTCGAGGCTGTGGTGGCCGGAAGTGGCCACTGCACTCCAGTCTGGGTGACAGAGTGAGACTCCAACTCAAAAAAAAAATATATATATAGGGTAGCTGAATGAATAAAAAACAAGACCCAACAATTTGCTGCCTGCAAGAAATCTACTTAGTCTATGAAGAAGACACACATAGAATGAAAGTGAAGGGATGGAAAAAGATATTCCATGCACATGGAAGCAAATTTTTTTTTTTTAAAAGCAAGAGTAGCTATACTTAGATAAAAATAGATTTCTAGTCAAAAACAACGAAAAGAGATAAAGAAAGTCATTATATAATGTTAAATGGGTCAGCTCAGCAAGAGGATATATATAATTGTAAATATGTATGCAACCAACATTGGAGCACTCAAAAATATAAAGCTAATATTAATATATCTAAAGAAAGAAATAGACTGCAATACAATAAAAGAAGAGGACTTCAACACCCTACATTCAGTAATGGGCAGATCATTCATACAGAAAATCAACAAAGAAACATTGGAATTAATTTACATTCTAGAGCAAATAGACCTAACTGACATTTACATAACATTTCATTCAGCTGCCACGGAATACATATTCTTCTCATCAATACATGGAACATTCTCCAGGATAGACCATCTGTTAGCAAATAAAACAAGTCTTAAAAAATTCAAAAAAAAAATTTTGTCAAGTATCTTTTCCCAATGGAATAAGACTAGAAATAAATACCAAGAGAAACTTTTGCAACTATACAAATACTTGGAAATTAAACAATATGTTTCTGAGTGACCAATGGGTCAATAAATAAATAAAGAAATTAAATAATTTCTTGAAACAAATGAAAATGAAATGGCAACATACCAAAAACTATGGTATACAACAAAAGCTGTGCTAAGAGGAATATTTATAGCAATAAATGCCTACATCAAAAAAAAGAAAGATTTCAATTAAACAATTTAATGTTGATTCTCAAGGAAATGGAACATGCAGAACAAGCCATATCCAAAATTATTAGAAGAAAAGAAATCATAAAGGTCAGAGCAGAACTAAACAAAATAGAGACTGCAAAGCAACAGAAAGAATCAGTGAAACAAAAAGTTGGTGTTTGAAAATATAAAGCAAATTGATAAACTGCTAACTAGAGTAACCCAGACAAAAAGGGAGAAGACCCCCCAAAAATAAAATAAGAAATGACAAAGGAGACATTACAACTGATACCACAGAAATTCAGAGGCTTATTAGAGATTATTATGAGCAACTATCTGCTACTAAATTGGAAAACCTAGACTAAATGAATAAATTCCTAGATACATATAACTTACCAAGACCAAACTATGTAGAAACATAAATTCTGAACAGACCAGTAAGAAGTTCACTACTAAACTCTCCCAAACATTAAAGAAGAAATAATGCCAACTTTACTCAAATATTAAACACACACACACACACACACACACACACACACACAACACACACAAATTGGAGGAGGCAGGAGTACTTTCAAATTCATTTTATGAGGCTAGCATTATCCTGAAGCCAAAAGTAGGGCAATCCCCAAGTCTCCTCCCACTGTGGGAGCTTTTCTGTTCTCTCAATAAATCCTGCTTTCTAAAAAACAACAACCCCCCAAAACAAAATAAACAAACAAAAAAACTAACGCCCCCCCCAAAAAAAACGACAAAAAAAGGTACAACATAAAGAAAACTATAGGCCAATGTGACTTATGAGCATAGAAGCAAGAATCCTTGACAAAATACTGGCAGACTGAATTTAACAACACATTAAAAAGATCATTCATCATGATCAACTGGGATTCATCCCAGAGATGCAAGGGTGGTTCAATATATTCAGATCAATAAATGTAAAACACCACATTAATAGAACCAAAGACAAAACAAACATATTATTTCAATCATTTCAATAGATGTGGGAAAAGAATTTGATAAAATGCAACATCCCTCCATAATAAAAACTCTCAACAAACTGGTATAGAAGGATACCTCAAAACAATTAAAGGCAATAATGACAAACTCACAGCTAGCAGTATACTTAATGAGGAAAATTGGAAGCCTTTCATCTAAAATTTGGAACAAGACAAGGATGTCCACTTTCACCACTCCTATTCAACATAGTACTGGAAGTCATAGGCAGAGCAATCAAGTAAAAGAAAGAAATAAAAATGATTCAAATCAGAAAGGAAGAAGTCAAATTGTTCATATATGCAGATTATATGATATTATATTTGAAAAACATATTTAAAAACCTAAAAACTTCACCAAAAACTATTAGAACTAAAAAACAAATTCAGTAAAGTTGCAGTATACAAAATCAGCATACAAAAAAAGCAACATTTCTATTTGCCAACAGTGAACAATCTGAAAAAGAAATCAAGAAAGCAATCCCATTTACAATAGATACAAAAATTATCTAGCAATAAACTTAACCAAAGAAGTGAAAGGTCTATACAATGAAAATTGTAAAATACTGATGAAAGAAATTGAAGAAGACACAAAAAATAGGTTTGCAAAGTGAAATAATTAATATTTTAAAACATCTATACTATTCATAGTAATCTACAGATTCGATGAAATCCTTTCAAAATACCAATGACATTCATCAAAAATATAGAAAAAATCCTAAAATTTGCATGTAACAAAAGATTCAGAAAAATCAAAGAAATCCTGAGCAAAAAGAGCAAAGTTGGAGCCATTATACTTTCTGACTTCAAAATATACCACAAAGGTATAGTAACCCAAACAGCATAATACTAGCATAAAAACAGATACATAGAAAAATAGAACAGCATAGAGAATATGTAAATAAATGTACATATTTGCAGCCAACCCATTTGCAACAAAGGCACCAAGAACATACCCTGGGGAAAAGATAATCTCTTCAATAAATAGTGCTGGGAAAACTGGATATCCATATGCAGGAAAATGAAACTAGATCTATATTCTCACCATATGCAAAAATAAAGTCAAAGACTTAAATGTGAGAAATAAAACTATGAAACTACTAGAAGAAAACATTGGGGAAGCACTTCAGGAAATTGTTCTGGGCAATGTTTTCTTGGGTAAGACCTCAGAAACACAGGCAACAAAAGCAAAAATTGACAAGTGGGATTACATCTAGCTATAAAGTTTCTGTACAGCAAAGGAGGCAGTCAACAACATAAAAAGAAAACCCTTGTAATAAAAGAAAATACTTGTAAACTATCCAATGAAGGATTCATAACCAGAATATATAAGAAACTCAAATAACTCAATAGAAAAAACCCCACAAATAATCCCATTTTACAGTGGGCAAAAGATCTAAATAGACATTTTTCAAAAGAAGACTTGCAAATGGCTAGCAGGTATATGAAAAAATGCTCAATATCACTAATCATCTGGGAGATGGAAATCATAATACCAATGAGATATCATCTCACCCCAGTTAAAAATAGCTGTTATCAAAAAGATGGGCAATAACCAATGCTGACAAGAAGTCAGAGAAAAGGGAAGATTGGTAGGAATATAAATGAGCACATTCACTGTGAAAACAGTATGGAAATTCCTTAAAAACCCAAAAATAGACCTATCATATATTATCTAGCAACCTGACTGCTGAGTATATATCCAAAAATCAAAAATGGAAATCAGTATGTCAAGGAGAAAGCTGTACCCCCATGTTCATTGCAGCATAATTCATAGTAGCCAAGATATGGAATCAACCTAAGTGTCCATCAATAGATGAACCTATATAGAAGCTACACACACACACACACACACACACACACACACACACGCACACACACATACCACGATGGAAGATTATTCAACCATAAAAAAGAATGCTGCTCTAGTTTGCAACATGGATGGAATTAATGTTAAGTGAAATAAGCCAGACACCGAAAGACAAATATCACATTTTCACTCACGTGGAAGCTACAAAAGTTGATCTCATGGAGGTAGTGAATAGAATGGTGGTTACCATAGGCTGGGAAGGGTAGTTAGGAGGCAGTTGGTGAGGAGAGGTTGGTTAATGGGTACAGAAATGCAGTTAGATTGAAGGAATAAGATCTAATGTTTGATAGCACAATGAGGTAACTATAATTAACAACTATTTCAAAACAGCTAGAAGAGAAACTTCGGAATGTTCTCAACACAAAGCAATGATAGCATTTGAGGTGATGTATGTCTTAATTACCCACATTTGATCATTACACTTTGTATGCTTGTATCAAAATATCACAAGTATCCCACAGATATGTACAATGATTCTGTACCTACAAAACTTTAAAATACAAAAAAATTTAAAGACAACCCTATTAAAATGGGCAAAGGATCTGAATAGATATTTCTCCAAAGAAGGTATATAGATGGTCAATAAACACATAAAAATACGCCTAATATCATTATCCATCTAGGTAATGTAAATCAAAGCCATAGTGTTATATCACTTCGCACTCACTAGGAAGGATATACTTTTTTAAAAAAAAACCTAGTAACAAATATTAATGGAAATGGGCAGAATTTGGACCCCTCACTCACCGCTGGTTGGAATTTTGGTGCCGTTTCTTTAAAAAATGTTTGCAGTTCTCCAAAAGGTAAACATAGAGTTAATCATGTGACCAACTCCGCAGTTCCACTTCTAAGTACACACTCAAAAGAATAAGCTCACACAAAAACTTAAATATGAATGTTCATAGCAGCATTATTTATAATGGCTCAAAGCAAAAATAACTTTAAAGAGTCAACTACAGGATAATAAAATGTGGTATATCCGTAGAATGGAATATCTTTCAGCACTAAAAGGGATAATGTAATGATACAACATGATGGATCTTGAAAAAAGGCTCAGCCTGTAATCCCATGCCTTGGGAGGCTGAGGTGAGTGGATTACCTGAGCCTGGGGGTTCGAGACCCGCCTGGACAACTTGGCGAGACCTCATCTCTACAATAAATCAAGAAATCAGCCGGGCTGGTAGCGCGCGCCTATAGTTCCGGCTACGTAGAAGGCTGAGGCGGAAGGATCACCGGAGCCCAGCAGGTCGAGGCTGCGGTGGCCGGGAATGGCCACTGCACTCCAGTCTGGGTGACAGAGTGAGACTCCAACTCAAAAAAAAAAAAAAAAAAAAAAAGAAATTATGCTAAGTCAAACAAACCCATCAAAAAAGATCATGCACTATATGATTCCATTTATATGAAATGTCCAGAATAGGTAAATTTGTATAGACAGAAAGTAGATTAGTGGTTGCCTGCTTCCGGGGGAAATGTGGAGTGGGGGTTACTGCTAAAGCATATAGGGTTTTTCTCGGAGGATACTAAAAATGTTCTAAAATTGATTATGATGATAGTTGCACAACTCTGTGAAAATATTAAAAGCCTCTGAATTGTACACTGTAAATGGATAAGCTGTGTGGTATGTGAATTATTGTAAAAAAAAAATCTGTTACAAAAAAAAGAAAGAAAGAAGGAGGCTGATATCCAACATTTGTAAAACATTTATTACAAAGTATTGGTGGTTTCAATATCTCCTTGGGCTTTTATAGCAATCCTGGAAAGTGGTTGATATTGCTAGATCAAGTTGCAGAAGTTAAGGCCTAAAGACTTTAAATGATTGAACTTGGCCTCCAAACCTTGAGGCCAAGTTAAAGTCCAAGTCTGGTGTTCTGTCTGATATACAGGCTTTTTTCTGAGGTTGTCAGCTCAATTTTTATTTACTTTGCCTCAATTGCCTGATTTAGAGACTCAAAAGTCTGATTTTGTATCAGACACTGTTCTAAGTCTTTCAAGTATATTAACTCATTAAATCCTTACAACTCTCTAAAGTAAATGCAACTTTGACCCCATTTGCAGCTGAGAAAATGGAAGCATGGAGATTAACTTTCCCAGATCACACAGCTAGTAAATGGCAAAGCTAGGATATGTACCTCAAAAGAGTTTGGCTCCAGACTCTTAAACCTTTCCTTTAAGAGAAGTTCTCTTTATTTAGGGCTTGCATCTTGGACCTTAGCCTTAATTGTAAATTAATTTTTTTTTTCTATCTGCTTTGTTGTGCTGAGATCTGATGCTGGGCCCTACCGGACTGGGTTCCCCAGCATCAGAACCAAAGGTGAACGGTACCTGTCAGTCAATGACTTCTGTGTCCAAAAGCCAGGAGTGGTGTTTGCTTTTCAGTAACTAAACAAATCTCTCATCTGTCAGTCTGTCAGGTGACCAGGCTTGGGTAGTGGAGAGAGGAGAAAGGAATGTTTGCAGAGCTTGTATGTTCTCAGTCTTAGGAAACTACACTACCATTGAAGGAGACTGAACAAGAGTTTTGTGAATCAAGAATTCTCTCACCACACACACACAGTGCTGATGGCAATAGCACAATCCTCACAGTGTCTTACTGCTGACACAACCACTGAATTGTATGTCATTTTACACCATGGCTGGTGCGCCAGTGGGGCAGCCCACAGCTAGTCCCAGAACTTGTCTTTCTGGTTAATTGTTTAGACAAGACTTAAGGGCATAATAGTGCTTTTCTTGTGACTTTCAGTCTCTATCAACAGCTCTGTGTGTCCAGTGCAATCAAGAATTCTTACCAGGCCACATAGGCTTCTTTTCCCGCCTCCATAGTGTCTTTCCCTGGCTTTCTCGGGGGAGGACCAGTCACTCTTGCATTTGCTTCATGAGAGGGACCAAGTTGTTTTTTCATAATACATTGTGGCATTTAAAGAGTTAAATGAACAACTCTAGGGTTGGAATGGAGGAATCTGTGGTAGTTTCCAGGTACTGACTTGGGAGAACAGGCTGGACCCATCTGCAGTGACTACTGACCTGTGTACTGCTCAAGGATTGTACATGATATTATCCAGGGCACAGTACATAGCTGGGTGAGGATTAATAATGGTCATGCCTTTCAGAAAATCCTTTTAGGATACAAGTCTCAGTTTCTCTGTAATTTGGAGCTTCTACGAGTTACCCTCTTTTAATATAGCTGGACAATACTTCATGTCCTATTTACTCTTTATTTTATTTTGAATTCCACTTAAGCCCGAATTATGATTTTATTTTAAGAAAAAAAAGATTTAAAGTGCTTCTATACTGGAAATTAAGAATAGCTTAGAAATGTTGGTAGAGTAAAAGGACCATTCAGGTTTAAGTTACTTTTAGTGCATTCTAGTTTATATTGCTTAGTGATTGTAGCTCTCTTTTAATTAGCTGTTAGAAAACTCTGACCCAAACTCAAGATCCATTTGTAGCATATGTATAGGACATTATGAAATGCACGTGAGACTCAGTATCACTACCCCATTTCTGCCCCTTATTCCTACTTGTCTTCCTTTTCATCTTTTGAAATCTGACTCAAATCCTTTTTGCAATAAGGTTGGGCATGAAGAAATAAAAAGACCAAATCATGCATCCATACAACAAATATTTGTTGGAAGTCTATCATGTGCTGGAACCCAGCCAGGAATACAAAGAGAACACAAAGTTCTCTTTACATCCTCAAATAGCTCCTGAAACTAGATTTTTAAATAAAATCTATCTCATGCTCTCTCTTCCCTCTTTGTAAATCCTTGAATGTTAGGCCTTTGTCAGAGGATGTGAAGAAAAGAGAAAGCTTCTGCACTGTTGGTGGGAGTGTAAATTAGTGCAATCTCTGTGGAAAACAGTATGCCGATTTCTAAAAGGTCTAGAAATCGATGTTCCATATGACCCAGCTTATGGAATATAACCAGAGGAACTCAAATCATTCTACAAAAAAGGTACCTGTGCATTATGTTTATTGCAGCACTATTTACAATAGCAAAAACATGGAACCAACCTTGCTGCCCACTGAAAGTGGACTGGCTAAAAAAATTATGGTACATATACATGTTGGAATATTACGCAGCAGCCATAAAGAAGGACAAAATTGGGCTGGGTTTGGTGGCTCAAGCCTGTAATCCCAGCACTTTAGGAGGCTGATGAGAGAGGATTGCCTGAGCCTGCAGATTTGAGACCATCCTGGGCAACATGGTGAGACCTCATCTCTACAATTAATCAAAAATATTAGCAGGGTGTGGTAGCGGGAGCCTGTAGTTCTGGCTACTTGGAAGGCTGAGGCGGAAGGATCGCCAGAGCCCAGCAAGTCGATGCTGGGGTGGTCGTGAACGTGCCACTGCACTCCAGCCTGGGAGACAGAGTGAGACTCCTACTCAAAAAATAAAGGACAAAATTATGGACTTCACAACACCTTGGATGAATTTAGAATCTATCATACTCAGTGATCTATCACAGAAACAATGAACTGAGCACCACATGTTTTCACTCATAAGTGGACCCTGAACATTTATCCTAACACTATAAGAAAGACATCGGCAGTAGCAGGACACTTCCAGAGAAGGGGATGGGGCACATGACATCAATAAGGGTACCTGATCCTAAATGAGGTGAAGTGAGGACCAATGGGAGGACCATACTTTACCTGTACATAGACCACTTATGTACCTAATCCTGACTTGTACTCCACATCCTTAAAGTAAAAAATATATAAAATTGTTGAGCATACTTTAAAAAACGTGACTATAATATCATTATAATACCCCACAAGATAAATAATAATTTATTAATCTAATCATATACCCAACCAGTGTTTGTACTTCAAATGATCCAATAAGTGTTATATTTTCAGTTATATTTTGAAATTAGATTCTCATGGCATACACCTTGTGATTGGTTAATGTGTCTATCAGACTTTTTAATTGTATATGTTCCTCCTCTCTCTTAAAAATTTTTTTTTAACCTTTCAGTTTATTTCTGGAAAAATTCAGATTTCTATTGCTGGAGTCCTAGAGATATTCACATTCTGCATTTGTTGCTATTATTTGGTGTACTTTAACATACATTTGGGCTGCTATAACAAAATACCACAAATGAAGTAGTTTATAAACAACATAAATTTATTTCTTACAGTTCTGGAGGATGGGCACATACTCGGTGTCTGGTGAGGGTCTGCTTTCTGGTTCATAGGCGACACCTTCTCATTGTGTCCTACAAGGTGAAAGGGACAAACCAGCTCCCTCAGGCCTCTTATGTAAGGGCATTATTTCCACTCTTGAGGTCTCTGCCCTCAAGACCTAATCACCTCAAAAAGGTCCCACTTATTACTATCACCTTGGGGCTAGGACTTCAAAATATAAATTTGGAGAACATATAAGCTTTCAGTCCATCACAACGTGTTTCTCTGCTCCCCTGTATTTCTTACAGATTATTAATTAGACTTAGAGGTTGGCTTAGATTTAGATTTGGTTTTCTCAGATAATCTTTTTAAATGGTGCTGTGTTCTTCCATCAGGAAGCATACAATATCTGGTTTGTTTTGTGTGTGTGTGTGCCATTAGCAGCTGTTGATATCTATTGCTTAGATTTATTAATTCATGAGATGTTGCAAAGTGGTAATATTTAGATTCTATTATACTTAAGTGTTTTTAAAAAGATTTCACTGTGCGTTGAGACTTGCTTAGAGAGAGATAAAGGAAAAGTTAGTCATCTTTGTGAGAGGTGATGGTGGCTTAAGTTAAAGTAGTGACAGTTGGTGGGGTGTTATATAATTGGATTCTGGATATATTTTGAAGACAGAAACAACAGTATTTGCTGATAAATTTGGTGCAGGCTGTGATAAATAACAGATTAAAAAAATTTTAGGGTGATTTTAAACCTTGAGCTACTGGAAGGATGGAATTGCCTTTAAGCAAGAAACGGACAACTGGATGAGGGATAGGTTTATGGTAGAGGATGAGAAGAGTAGTTCGGTTTTTGATGTATTATTTTTGAGATGCTAGTAATAGGAGAACTAGATAATTTATCATCTATACTGAGAAACATTTGACGGTGAAAGGTACACTAAAACTAATTAAAATTATATAATTAAAAATATTTATATACCTATAAATTAATTTTTAACTGATTTTATTTTTTAAACGGTTTTAGGAGCACAGCAGAATTTAGGAGAAGATGCCAAAATTTCCCATGTACTCCCTGACCTCACGCATGCTCAGTCTCCCCCATTTTCAACATCCTCTGCCAGAGGGGTACATTTGTTAATGGTGATGAACCTGCATTGACATATCAGTATCATTCAATGTCTATAGTTTATATGAAGGTTTTCTCTTGGTGTTGTACATTCTATAGCTTTGGGCAAACATATAATTACAGGTATCTACCCTTACATTATCGTACAGAGCAGTTTCACTGTTTTAAAATCCTCTGTGCTTTGTTTATTCATCTCTCTCTTTCCCTTCTGGAAACCACTTTTCTTTTTACTATCTCCAAGGTTTTCTTTTCCAGAATGTCATAGAGTTGGACTCATACAGTGCGTAACCTTTTCAGATTGGCATCTTTCACTTAGTAATATACTCTTAAAATTCCTCCATGTTTTTTCATGGCTTGATTTCTTTTTAGCGCTCATTTCTTTTCAGCACTGAAAATTCCATTGCTTGATGTATCACAGTTTTTAAATCATCCACTTACTGAAGGACATTTTGGTTGCTTCCAAGTTTTGGCAATTCTGAATAATACAGTCATAAATATCTACATGCGGGTTTTTGAGTAGACAAAAGGTTTCAATTGCTTTGGGTAAATACCAAGGAGTACGGCTGCTGGTTCATATGGCAAGAGTGTGCTTAGTTTTGTTAGAAACTGCCAAACTGTCTTTCACGGTGGCTGTACCATTTTACATTTCCATCAGCAATGAATGAGAGTTCTTGTTGCTCCACATCCTGTGTGCGTTTGTATTGCCAGCGTTCCGGATTTCGGCCATTCTACTAGACGTTCGATGGCACCCTAAATGTTGTTTTATTTTATAATTCCTTTATGACATTTGTGGAGCATCTTTTCATATGCTTGTTTGGCATATGTAAAACTTTGGTGAGATGTCTGTTAAGGTCTTTGGCCCCCTTATTAATCAGGTTGTATGTGCTCTTACTGCTGAGTTTTAAGGGTTCTTTGTATATTTTGGAGAGGAGTTCTTTATCTGATATGTCTTTTGCAAAATTTCTCCCAGTCTGTGTCTTCTCACTCTCCCGAGGGTGTCTTTCACACTGCAAACATTTTAATTTTAATGTGTAGTTTATTAGTTCTTTTATTTATAAGACTGTGTCTTTGGTGTTGCAATTAAAATGTCCCTGTCAAACTAAATCTCATCTAGATTTTCTCCTGTGTTATCTTCCAGGAGTTTTATCATTTTACAGGTAAGTCTGTGATCTACTTTGAGGTAATTTGTGGAGGATGTAAGAACTGTGTATAGATTCATTTTTTTTTTGCATGTGAATGGCCAAATGTTTCGGCATCATTTGCTGAAAAGGCTGTCTTTGCTTTATTGCCCTTATGTCAAAGATCAGTTGACTATATTTATGTGGATCTATTTCTGAGCTCTCTATTTTGTTCTATTGATCTTGTTGTCTGTTCTTTCACCCACACCACAGTGATTTGATTACTGTAGCTTGATATAAGTCTTGAAGTCAAATAGTTTTTACTTTTCAACTTTGTTCTTCTCCTTCAATTTCGTGTTGGCTATTCGGGTTCTTTTGCTATCCTTATAAACTTTAAAATCAGTTTGTTGATATCTACAAAATTAATTGTGGAATTGTGACTGGAACTGCATTGAATCCATTTATCAAGTTGGGAAGAACTGCCATCTTGACAACATTGAGTCTTTCTATTCATGAAAAAGAAATGCTTCCGTTTATTTAGTTCTTTGATTTCTTCTCAGATTTTTGTCATTTTCCTCATACAAGTTTTATAATTTTTTTTTAGATTTGACCTAAGCATTTCATATTTTTTAGCACTAATGTAAATGGAATTGTGCTTTCAATTTCACATTTTATTGTTCATTGCCGGTATGTGAAAAAGTGACTGACTTTTATATATTAATCTTTTATCTTTTTTAATTTTGCTGTGATTGTTTATTAATTTCAAAAGTTTTTTGTCTGTTCTTTCAGGTTTTCTATGTGATGATCATGTCATCTGTGAACAAAGGCTCTTTCATTTCTTCCTTACCAATTGGTATACTATTTCCTTTTCTTGTCTTATTACGTAGTTAGGATTTCCAGTATGATGTTGAAAAGAAGTGTTGAGAGGGAATAACTTCACCTGTTTTTGCTATTAGTGGGAAAGTTTTGAGTTTCTAAATATTAAGTATGCTGTTTTGGTGGGGTGTTTTGTAGATATTCTTTATCAAGTTGAGGAAGTTCCCTATATTCCTCATTGGCTGAAAGTTTTATTTTTTTTAATTATAAAAAAGTTGTTGAATTCTCTTTAGTGTTTTTTCTGCAACTAATAATATGATCCTTTGTGTTTTCATTTTTAGCCTGTTGGGATTATGGGTTAATTTTTGAATGTTGAACCAGTCTTCATACATGAGATAAATTCTACTTGTTTATGGTGTATAGTTATTTTTATATATTGTTGGATTTAATTGGGTGACATTTTGTTGAGAATTTTTGTATATATGTTTACTATAAATATTGATCTGTGGTTTTCTTATAATATCTTTGTCTGGTTTTGGTGTTTTTAATTCCACTGTTGTCTGAGAACAGACATTGTATGATTTCTATTCTTTTAAATTTGTTGAGTTACATTTTATAGCCCAGAATGTGCTCTATTTTAGTAAATGTCTCATGTGTGCTTGATAAAAATGTGTATTTTTCTGCTGTTGGATGAAATAGTTTATAAATATTCTTTACACTCCCTTGATTTTTGGTGTTGTTAAGTTCTTTTTTTTGAGTTGGAGTCTCACTCTGTCGCTCAGACTGGAGTGCAGTGGCCGCTCCCGGCCACCACAGCCTCGACCTGCTGGGCTCCGGCGATCCTTCCACCTCAACCTTCCGAGTAGCTGGAACTACAGGTGCGCACTACCACGCCCGGCTGATTTTTTTTAATTTATTGTAGAGATGAGGTCTCGCTGCCCAGGCGGGTCTCGAACCCGCGGGCTCAGGCAATCCACTCACCTCAGCCTCCCAAAGGCGCGGGATTACAGGCTGAGCCACCGAGCCCGGCTAGTGTTGTCAAGTTCTACTATGTCTTTACTAATTTTTCACTTGATGGATTTGTTTAGTGCTAATATAGGGGTGTTAAAGTGTCCAACTATAATAGTGAATTCAAATGAATTCATTTTTTTCTTGTGGTTCTGTCAGTTTTTGCCTTATGAATTTTCATTCTTTGAAATTAGGCTCATAGACATTAAAGATTATGTCTTCTTGAGTAATTAACCCTGTTTTCATTATGTAATGTCCCTTTTTATCTGATAATTTTTCTTGCTTTGATGTCTGCTATGTCTAAAATTAATGTAGCTATTTCAACTTTATTTAATTAGTGTTAGCACAATGTTGTGTCTCCATTTATTTAGTTTTAATCTAAATGGTATTTATGTTTAAAATTTGTTTCTTGTATACAACATATAGTTGCTTCATGATTTTTGATATTTCTGACAATCTCTGTCTTTTAATTGGTGCATTTAGATCATTGATGATTAAAGTGATCACTGATATTAACGTATTAATAGTTTTGTATTTGCTACTGTTGTCTGTTACCCTTTTCTTTGTTCCTAATTTTGTTCTGTGTTTTCTGCCTTTTGTGGTTTTAATAGAACATTTTATATGATTCTATTTTTTCTCCTTTCTTAGTATAATAGTTATGATTATTCAACTATTTTTATTGGTGCTCTATAATTTGTAATATACATTTAAAACTAATCCAAGTTCACTTTCAAATAACACTATACATCTCACAGGTAATTTGAGTTTCTTATACTATAATAATACTAATTTCTCCCTCTTGTCTCTTGTGTCATTGCAGTCATTAATTTCACACATATATATACATATGTATATATTTGAATACATTGTTGCTATAATTATTTTGAGCAAACTGATATCTTTTAGATTGAGTCAAAAATTTGTTTTTGCTTATTCTTTCTTTAATGTTTATCTTTCATTTTGTGTAAATATGAGTTTCTGACCTATATACTTTCCCTTCTCTCTAAATAACTTTTTAAAAGTATTTTTTAAAAGGCAAATATACTGAAAACAAATCCACTCAGTTTGTGTTTGTCTGAGAAAGTTTTTATTTTTCCTGCACCTTTAAAAGGCAGTTTTGCAAGTTACAGAATTCTAGGTTGGTGGGGTTATTTTTTCTCTCTGAACACTTCAACTATTTCATTCCATTCTCTTCTGAGAAGTCAGAAATAATTCCCATCTTTGCTTCTCTGTAAGTAAAGTGCATTTTTCACTGTTTAAAATTTTTTCTTTACTTTTGATTTTCTGTAGATTAAAAATTATATGCCTAGGTGTATTTTTTCCCAGCATTTGTTCTTTTGGTGTTTTCTGAGCATCCTGGATTCATGATTTGGTATAATATTAATTTTGGGAAATTCTCAGTCATTATTTTTCAGATATTTCCTTTGTTTCTTTCCCTCTTTCTTCTCCTTCTGGTATTCCCAATACGACTCTTCCCACCTTTTATAGTTGTCCCACAGTTTGTGGATACTTTGTTCTCTTTGTTTCAGCAGTTTTCTTTTTGCTGTTTGGTTTCAGATGCTTTTACTGAGATATCCTCAAGTTCAGAGATTCTTTCTTCAGCATTTTCAAGTCTACTTACTAATAAACCCATCAAAGATATTCTTCACTTCTATTACAGTGTTTTTGTTCCCTCGCACTTCTTTTGATTCTTTCTAGAATTTTAATTTCTTTGCTTGAATTGCCCATTGGTTCTTGCATGCTGTCTACTTTATCCAGTAGAGCACTTATCAAATTCATTATAGTTGCTTTCAATTACTGGTCTCATAATTCCAACTTCCTGCCATATCTGAGTCTGATTCTGACACTAACTGACTCTGTCTCTTTAAATTGTGTGTTATGACTTTTAGTATACTTTGTGATTTTTTATTGATACCGGGACATAAGGTACTGTATAAAAGTAGCTAGTTTTTACCCGGGAACTGACTACTTTAGTTTATTTTACCCTAATGTGGTGACTAGAAGACATTTATGTGTGTGTGTTTATGCCGGGGAAGAAGTGCTCTATTGTCCTACTATTAGATGTCAATCTTTGGACTGCAAATTGCACAAGTGTTTATCAAGTTTCTTGCCCTCCTTAGGTGAAATAAGATGGATAGAGTGGGCTAGAGTTGGGTATTTCTTTTCTCCCAGGTCTATTAGACTCTGATAAAACACTATTAGTTTAAAGTCTGGTTAAATAGTTTCCCCTGAGGGCAGACCATGCTGAGAAGAAAAGTACTCTGGCAGATTTCATAATGCTAATTTTCCCCTTCTCCTACTTGAAGCACAAGGGGGTTATTCTCTGAAATTTACTATGAATATCTGGTCAAATTCCTAGAGGTAAAGCTTACCAAAGTGTGGGGGCTTTTCTCTAACTTAGTCCCCTAGAGTTATTTTGACTCTCAGTCTTGTCCACACTGAGCTGACAGCAATTCACCAATTACAGTTCAGTTTTTCTTAGTTTTCTTATCTAGCAATGGCACCCACTGTGGTTTCTGCTCATGAGCGTCTGCTCTAGTAAGCTCTGCCTCCCTATATTTGCCTAATGTCTCTCTAGTCTTGAGGACAGCAGTTTCCCCTGCACCTCTAATATAGATCCAAGAAGAATTGTTGGTTTTTTAGTCTTTCAGCTTTCTACATATTGTTATGATAGAGCAGTGCCTTCCAAGCTTCATAAACACTGGACTGGAAACCAGAAGTTCTATACCTACAAGCTAATTTTTATTTTTTTAGATCTGTAAAATATTTTTATCCAAAACCATTCCCAACGTATTTTTTGGCAAATTCTAATTTATATCTGTGTATGCTAAGGCAAAAATTCATACCTGAATATTGAAACATAAAAAAGATAATTATCTTGGGTAAATAGTCCCTATTCTTTAATCCCTTTCCTGGTTGTATCTGTCCCTAATACCATCTCTGGCAGTTTTCTGAAGAATCTGTTTTTTTCATATGGACTTATATTTTCATAAAATGCTCTGCTGTCTTTTTCAAAGTTTTATTTTATGATTACTAAGTTTAAAATCATTGACACTTTTGATTAATTTTCCTTTGCAGATTATTGTATTTTAAGGGATATGATATGTTCTTTGTACTTGTTTACCTAGTTCCCAGATAAATATCAAACTCAATAAATTTTGCTAAATAAAAGATAGTGTCAATCTAATTTTTTCTATATTAAAATTTGTAAGTATAGCAATCATACTATTTTTACAACTTTGTTTTCATTCAACAAATATTTTGCAAGACAAAACTCAAGTTGCTTATGATTATTTTGAATGTTTTTCCAAATACAAAAGCTGCAAAGTTGTAGGTTTTCTTAAATGTATTCCATTTCAATGCAGAATATATAATTATCTAATTAAAAATAGGAACTCTATCAAAAGGTTTTCAATAAGTCAAGATATTCTAAAGCACAATTGTAAAATTTCAAAGTTACATGTTACCATGTGAATTATATTCTGATTATTTAATTTTTTAAAGTAACTCTTTTGCTTTTATAGGAATACAGTTCAGTACATTTTAGTTTTTTAAATGGAACTTTTCAAAGCCAATTGCGAAAGTTTGTTAAAGGCTCAAACTTTCTTAAAATGTGATTGAGGGTGTATAGCATAGAGCATATATTTTCTGCTTTGCATATGAATTTCAACATTAGCTTGAAATTTATTAGCTATTTTTTTTTAATTTATTTACCCAGCTGACTATATGTGTATGTGCATGTTTGTGTGTGTATTTTTGGGGGAAGATTGACAACTGGGTGTTTATTTTTATTAACAGATGTCACTGCCTATTTGGTTCTAAATGTATATTATGTGTGCACCACAACCAATTCCTAGTATTTTTCTGTATTGAAGGAGTCTTAATTTAGTAAGAAAACTTTTTTTTACTATGGCAATATGCTGTATCAAAATTTGTACTTATGTTATTACTGAAAAATTATTTTATCTTCAATGTTAATCTTTTACGTTAATTTACAATGTCAATCACAATAATGTCAGATGTTAAAATGCAGGGAGGATAATCATCCAAAAGCTTTACTTTGATTTTGTTAACTGGATGAAAAAATAACCCTTATTGAAATTACCTTAAGTGATTGACCATTTTTAGTGTTTGATCATGTTAATATAAAACTGACACCACTGAATAATTATCACTTTGATTTTTTTTTCCACGTACCGAAAAACTTGGAGTATAAAAGGAACTGAATTAATTTTTAAGACCAGTCATCTAGTTTACATGGAAATTCATATTGCCCAGATGATATTTAAATGCATGTTTTGTAGTTGCATGTACTAAATCGTCTCCAGGCATAATCTTGCAATAACTGTTAAATTAACCTTGAATTAAGTGCTGATGTTTCTTCAGCAGATTTGTGTCTTCTGGTTTTCATGTGATCGCTAGTACCACTGCATTTCTGGATGGTAAATGTCAACTTTTTTTTTTCTTTTGGTGTTTTGATCAGGAGTTGGTTGCCTATTCTAATTAAATGTCAACATTCAAAAAATTACTTTTTGATTATCAAATTTTTTTTTTTTTTTGAGTTGGAGTCTCACTCTGTCGCCCAGACTGGAGTGCAGTGGCCACTCCTGGCCACCACAGCCTTGACCTGCTGGGCTCCGGCAATCCTTCTGCCTCAGCCTTCCAAGTAGCTGGAATTACAGGCACGCGCTACCATGCCCGGCTAAGTTTTTGATTTATTGTAGAGACGAGGTCTCGCCAAGTTGCCCAGGCGGGTCTCGAACCCACGGGCTCAGGCAATTCGCTCACCTTGGCCTCCCAAAGTGTGGGATTACAGGCTGAGCCACCGAGCCCAGTGATTATCAAATTTTTTAGATGTATATATTCAGTGTTTAACTTGTAGGAGTGCTAAGTCCCTATTTCCTGCATATTTTCATATACATCTAACCTATAATTTATGCTTCCTACAGATCTTACTTTTGGCTACCTGAGTCTTTGTGCATCTTGCAGGTCGTGTTGGTGTTACACTGTAAAACTGGCTAATACGCAAAGTGGCTAGATGCAGAAGTAGCCTCCAATAGTTTTTCGACCACTATCTCTTATCAGAAAGAGTTAGCCCTTCCTTGTATCCAGGACGTTTTTTAAAAACCAGCAAGTACCCTGCATTTGTAGTTGGGAATGAGGCATTAATTATATTTCATCCAGAAAGGGTTGAGAAAAGGGAGATGAGTTATTTCAAATGTATCCATGTGTTACAGCGAAAGCTGTCCATTGCCCATAAATCTTACACTTTATTGGATCATGACAAGAACTGGAAGTACATCGTGGAGATCTCACTGACCCATCCTGACTTAGCATAATTAAAACAACAATGACAATGTCATTAAAAATGAACAATGCAGGACAAATGTTGACTCAGATGGGATGCTGCTGAGTCCATAGCTACAAACCAGGGTCATCCTGTGTAAGCCAGGAAGGTACTGGCCAAACTGGATGGATGAGCACCCTTATTGTTAGGCAAGTGGATACAGTCAAGGAGGCAGTTAGATCAATGAGTTTGGAGTCCCTGGGAGGCACCTGCTCCAGATGAATGCATTTGGGCTTCATCAGTAGTAGATCGTATTTAAAGTCATGAGACTGAATGGTGCTGCAAAAGGGAGTGACTGTAATGAGGTAGGAGGAGAGGGCTAAGATCTATGCCCTGGGCACTACATCATGGGGGTAGGGGGAGAGGGAAGAAGATGAGGAACCAGCAATAGAGATTGAAGATTGAAACCCAAATTGCAGAATGTCACTTATCAAGTTGCAAACAGTGCTCAAACGTCAGAGAATCAGAATATTCACTGCATGCTTCCTATATGCTAGAAACTTCCCTACCTTTTGAGGTATTTCTGGAGAAGGAGTGGAAATTAAGTGCCCATGGGCCTGAGCAGAAAACACACACCCCTGATGCAGGCCAGTATAAGACCAGAGAGAGGAGTATGTGAGTGCCAGAGAGGAGAAAACAGACCTCTTAAAGGAATTAAAAAAATACTTTTTGCAAGTTTGTGACTCAAGGGTATTATTATGTCTGTAGACCTGGTATGGCACATGGGCCATTAGTTTCTGATACCTGCTACCTATGAACTCTTCAAAAGTTATATTATTCTTGTGTTTCCTGTTAGGGTAAAGGAATTCCAAGTCCACGTAACTATTAAGTGGCAGATCCTGGGTAGGGTCTACGGAGCCAAGCTTCTTCTTTCCACTGCGCCAAACCACTGTCCTGGAGTTTCTGAAACCAAATCATATTGGCAATTGACTGCTGAATCTAAGCATCGAGCTGGCTCTGTCTTGCATGAGTATTGAGAGGTGAACAGATAAAGTGGAGAAAATTATATAATATTCTCATTAGTACTTTTATATTTCTACCCCCATCCCATTCAAGTTCTAAATTGGAAATGAAGAAGCTTTCACTAGAAGTCCCTTATCTCTGAAGTCTGAAGGAAATGCATGAAACCTAAACACTGATGGAGAAAGAAGGATCACAGAGTATCCAGGTATCTTAAGGGCCTTAAAGTGTATTTACAGCCCCCTGAACGTGACTTTGGGAGATTGAACGGCTCAATAATGTTGCCCATTGTTCTTGGAGTCAACCACCTTTTCCTTTCTGGTTAACCTCTGGATTCAGGCTGCTTGTTTATAACAGGTGGCAGGAGTGCTCTCTCTTGGCTGTGCCTCTTATTTTTCGTAGGGAACCCACAAAGGATGGTGGGAAGAAGGCTGACCTTGACTCAGCAGGCTCATGTGTGAGGCCCAGCTTTGCCACTTATTATCTGTGTGACCTTGGGGCAAGACACACAGTCTTTTGGGACCTCGTTTTTTATTTTTCCGATTCTCAAATAGGAATGAAAATACCTCTCCCTGTTACATCCTCAGCTGGCCGTGAACCTACAATAAAGTACTTGTTATTTCACCTATATGATAACGCTTTATTCACTCAATGCTTATAAGGATGCTTATTTTAAAAATAAGCAGGGCAAAAACGGTATACTGGTGTGGAAAGAGGAAAAGGCAGGCTTTGAGAAGGTCGGATTGTGAACAAGGAAATCCCCACGGGGTAGCAAGGGGTAGCAAGAGGGATGGCCAACCTTGGTGAACTTGTGAAAATCATGCTGTGACTCTTTGTGCTTCAGAAGCTCCTGCCTTGTGAGTGTTTCAGAGGCGATCATGTGTACCCAGGGAGTGGGAACACAATGTAAGGCAGGGAAGGGGAGGAGACCGACTTTTGTCCAGCTGTGAGTTTTCTCACTGTGACTCTATAGCAGAGGTAGTTGGAGTCTTCAGGTGTGTCCAGCCTGTCTGAAGTCACAGAGCTGAAACTCTGGACTGTGGATGATACTTGTGAAACTAAGGACTGTGGATGATACTTGCAGGGCTGGGGAGAAAGGGTGATAGAGAAGCTTGAGCTTTCAAATGAGGCCTTCTGGGTAAAAGGAAAAGGCAAAGAGGCCGAAGGAGGGTGCAGAAGACTGTCGTTCACAGGACTGTCTACATCCCAACTCTCCTTTCCTTCTGTCAGCAACACAATACCAACAGGGCAGGTGTTATTGTCTTCATTTTTTAACGAAGAAATCTGAGGCCATATTGATGCAAAGAGCTGCTAAATGGCAGAATGTACCCTAGAACTAGGGCCTGCTATCTTAGACTACTCTTTACCTTCCATCTCTCTGGGGTCCGTATTTGCCAAGGCTCAGAGAAGAAAAGCAACTTCTCATAGGTCACACAGCAGTAAGTAGCAGAACCAGGATTTCATCCAGATGTTCAGGCTCTCTCCACTCCCAGCTATTTTGTGCAACCTCCCAAATGGGCAGTGGAAATGTTATCTGACAAATGTCAGGCATTCTGTAGGTGTGGGGGATAGGAGTGGGGGAAGTCCTGGCCTCAGTGAGATGAAATTCTATGGCAGTAGGTGACATACCTAAGCCTACCAAACCTGCCTGGGAATATGCCACACAATTCTCACTGCATGGTTAGGTGAAGCTTTTGGCATTTTATCTCATTCTTTTCTTTCCTTGTTTTTTTTTTTGAGTTGGAGTCTCACTTTGTCACCCAGACTGGAGTGCAGTGGCTGCTCCCAGCCACCGCAGCCTCGACCTACTGGACTCTGGCGATCCTTCCACCTCAACCTTCCAAGTAGCCGGAATTACAGGCATGTGCTACCACGCCTGGCTGATTTTTTGATTTATTGTAGAGATGAGGTCTCGCTGCCCAGGCGGGTCTCAAACCTGCGAGCTCAGGCAATCCACTCACCTCAGCCTCCCAAAGGCACGGGATTACAGGCTGAGCCACCGAGCCCAGCTATTCTTTTCTTTCTTAAGGTCCTCTGATACCGAGGACTAGAAGAGAATATTAAAAGAAGAGAAACTGTTAAGCAGCCTCATACAATAAGAACTCGACTGGTAGGCAGTAGAATTTGAGAGTCTTTGGCAAGTAGCTGAATTATTGAGTTGGAGAAGAAAGACTGCTGTAACTTCAGGGCACATATAGAAGGCAGCTCAGAGTTCCCATGATGGAGAAACAAAAGGAAAGGGGCCCAGGTCACTTGTCATTTATATAGATCTTTGAGGTTTTGATAACGTTAGAGACAGTCTTCTCCAACTCAGTGGCAATTTTGTAGTGCCTTGGACAATAAAGTAAATGGTGGGTTCCTTTGAATGTGCAAGGAACAAGATGTTTCTTGTTCTAATAAGCAGTAATATATTAAAACCCAAAGTAAATGTCTTTAGTGAGGTAGATTCCATTTAATAAATCCTTGCCATGGAGAAAGCAATACATTCTAGGTTGAGAGAGAGAGAGAGAGAGAGAGAGAGAGAGGGAGGGAGGGAGAGAAAGAATAAATATCATAATGTGTAAGGGAAGTGGAGATTTTAGTAATATATGGAGAACCCCTAAAAAACCAGAGTTATTTTTTTGGAGGGCAGGCCCTTTGTACTACAGGCTCCTCCCACTAGGTAAGTGTTCTGGGAACCCATTGGCATGAGTATACCAGCTAGTATTGTGAGAGGCTGTATTCCGTTTCAGTGAATTCTTTTTTGGGGGCCGGGAGGGGAGGTGGTTTCCACTGCTCAAAACAGTTTTTGAACTCATCAATTTTTATGCCTTCTAGTGCTTCTGCTGTTTTATGTTTCATCTCTTCCACATGGGCAAGACGTTTCCCGTGGAGGACTTTTTCATAGTGGGGGGGATGTCCCTTGGGCACATGGGTTTGCTCATTTCATGAGGGGTGATTTACAAGCACACTTGCCCATACTGCACTGAGTATTCAGCAGTTTTTGACCAAAAATGGCATGCCCCCCATGCCCTACCCTCCTATTCACCTGATCTTTCCCCAGGAGTCTCCTTCACTGAAGAGTAGGCTCTTCCTCAACCTGGGCCTCCTTAGAATGAGAGACTGGAAGAAGACAGATGGTGGGTAAGGCCCCTTCCAGCTTGTAATTTTTGAATCTGTGGTTCATTCTTATGAATGAGCCAAATGCTAATTATTTAGGAGTTGGTTATCCTTTTTGTACAATTTTGGAACTGGAAGAAGCCTTTTGGACCAATCTCAGATTAAAGTATTTGATTAAGGCAGAACATTTAGTTTTTCCTAGAGCTGGGTCAAGATTCAGGTCATTGATCCCTAGCTTCTTGTTTCTTCTTTTCCATCTGATCTCTTTTCATCATCTTACAATTATTGGCACCTGCCAAGTGTGAGATTCTGTGGTTAAGCACTGGAATGTCAGAATGCTTAAAATCCAGTCCTCTTCTTAAGGAGTTCATAGTTTGACTGGAGAGGAAAGATACCTGCCTAGGGAGATGTTGACAAAGAGGCTATAGACCTAGCCTCTCTCTTGTCCTTGAAATACACTCCCCTCTTGGTTTTGTGACACCATGTTTTCCGGGATTTCTTCTACATCTCTGGTAGCCTTCCTGAACTTCCTGAAGAAAATAATCTATTTCTAGAAAGAAAAACGTCTCCATTGGTCCTTTCCACCACCTGCTCTTTCGATCTGAGTTCCAGCTATCAGACACCTCTGTAGGCAGTTTTTCTTTGGCACGGCAGAGCAATAAGGCCTTCTGTTACTTTTCAACATCTCCAGAGGTTTTAGGAAGGATAGTTACTTCTTAAAATGCTTTTAGATTAAGTTACTTGGTGCACATAATGAAGCCAAAAGTTAATCTTGGCTTTTCTCCTAACTGGCTTTGGGAAAGTAATGTAATTACTCAGTGCCTTGGTTTCCCAGTAGCAAAATGGAGATGATATTTGCCAACATATTTTTTGTTAACGTTAGGGTTCATTAAGTTTTATAACTATTATACAGCCCTCTCTCCTCAAGCAACTGCATTCACTCCTCTGGCTTCAGTCCCTGTCTATATACCAACAGGTCTACCATCTACCTGGTGTCCCACCTAGAAATCTGGGGGCTAGCCATTCCTGTCCCTACTTGCATATTCAGTCAGTCATCAAGTCCTATTACCTACATTTCTCATGGCCTTCCCTCCTCACAGGCCTTCTGGAAATCTCTTGAGAGCCTTCAATTCATACTCCACACCAGGGGAGTCCCAGGGGCTAAGTTGGAAGGGAGGACTTTCTGGGGTACAGCCAGTAAGAGGTGCATTAACTGTAAATAATTGAAAAGCAATAACAAAACCTACTAAAAGTAATTCTGATTTTTATTATCACTATGCATTGGCAATGCAGCAATAAAGCACTAATCCCTGAAAAAGATCATGTAATGGTCTAAGTTCTATACAATTGTTGTTGAGTTTTAATAATTAATATACCAACTTCAAGTTAGCTTATTTTTAATACTTACCCTTTAATACCCACTGAGTTCTACATGGAAATTAACTCAGAAAGCTCTCAGTAACATAGAAGAGCCCTGTCGTGTGAACTTGACTACATACGTTCTTATGGAGAAGTAAATTCATGATGCTTTCAGGATCAGAAGAGTTCACTTTGGTTGCAGTTCATGTCTACAGTTCTTCTGGAACTATGCATGCTAGCATTTAAACAGTAGATCCAAAATAAACAATGATAGTAGAGTGATTATAAAAATGAAGAAACAGAACTTGAATTATTTCAGTATTCTGTGTGATCACAGAGACTTCATATGCTTAAATTTTAGTACAGTGAGGTTTTGAAGTGTAATATCTTTGGCATGTGCACATTTTAGTTCATACATAAAGTAATTTACTACATTTAAATAATGCCTTCACAATTGAAAGTATTCTTATTAAAGGTGTTATTTTGAAACAAATCAACTCAATAAAAATAATGATCATTACTGAAAGTAACTTGCCCTTGTGGCATAAGAAATATATATTTGGTTTTTGTCCTTCATTCCTGACAGAGTTCCTAAATCCTTGGAATTCCCTGAGTGCTAGGAGTGTCTTTTGTTCTAAAGAGGTGACTCTTGGTGGGCCCTTAGATAGTTCCATGATAGGAGCTGGTTGTCAGAAAAAACAAACTGTTTAGAAGTTGAAGCTTTTAGTCCCACCTTCCAACCTCAGGAGATGCGAGAGGGGGCTGGAGACTGAGTTAATAATCAATCTTGCCTACTTGATGAAACCTCCTTTACAACCTCTAAACAGTGGGATTCAGGGAGCCTTGGGGCTGGGAGGATGGCACCTGGAGACGCCACAGAAGCTTGCCCTATGCATCTCTTCCATTTGGCCAGTCCTGATTTGTATCCTTTATAATAAATGGGTAATCGTGAGTAAAATCCTTTCTGAGTTCTGTGAGTCATTTTAGAAAATTATCAAACTTGAAAGGCAGGGCTGTGAACCTGCAGTTCATAGCCAAGTCAAACAGAAATGTGGGTAACCTGGGGACTTGGTACTTGCAACTGGTGTCTGATATGAGGGTAATCTTGTTGGATAGCTCTTAAACCTGTGGAGTTTTATACAAAATCTGTGTCATAATGGATGTAAATGATAGGATACCTAGTTGGTGTCAAAGAGTCAGAGACTTGGTCTTTGTTATTAAAAATCCCCTCACATTTGGGGTTAGAAATGTGACGGATAAAAGCAATTGAGAGAGTGTTAAAAGTAATCTGCTCCTGGTGGCTCTTGAGTACCTGACATGATTGTCGAGTACCATAACTCTGGATCATAGTTCCATGGGCTGGCCAGAGAGAGCTTTTTAAAAACGGGTCTGATCCCTGCTTAAAACCATTGAGTTGAAACACTCATCCTGGCCTTACACAGTCTCACCCCAGCCTTCCTCCTCCTGGGTCACACCTTCCCCACTGTCTCAATGCCAGTCACCAGCCTTTACTCATTTCTCCTGTGACAAGTGCATTCCTGCCTCAGTGCCTTCTCACACGCTGTTCCCTTTGCCTGGAGCAGTCTCCCCAGGTGCCACACTTCCCTTGCCATGTGAAATTCCATCACCTTTTATATCCAGTATAAATGTCTCTTCCTGGGGGAAGCCTCCTCCAGTTCCCTAAGGTAGCCCTCATGTAATTTCCCAGCATGCTGTATTTCTTCAGCATTTATCAAGGGCCACTAATCACATGACCATTTGTTGATGCCTTCCATAGCTAGATTCTAAGGTGTCTAAGGGCAGGTGCGTATCTATACGGAGGCATTTCCACTGGGTCTTCAACACCTGCCACATGTTGGTGCTCAATCACTTCTGTGGCCAATGAGAGAATGCTCAGAAGCAGGTCCCTTCTACAAGGAGTTGTCAAAGGGAGCTCTTTAAAGTGCTTTTGCTTTTGTCTTTTGTCTTTTTTTTTTTTAATCACCAGGGAAGCAGATTCAGATTACAGACTGTCAAGTCTTGGAGGATGACTGGCTGGTTGCTGACTCAACATCAGCTCTGCTCTCTCACTCTGCACTGCTGCTGTGTTGCCATCCAGGCTGTGACAGAACATGGGCTGAAGAGGCTTTTCTAGCAATGCAGGGATGTCCTTCAGGTACTCAGCACATGCCAGGTTGTAGAACACCTCCACATTCCCCAACCCGGGGGAATTGTATGGATGGATTCTACTGGTCTCCCTCCCTGTCTTCCCTCTAAGTCCCCATAAAACAATATCCTGTTAGTATGGAATTGTATAAAAAAATGTAATATGTTGGATGGGCACTATACTCACTTGGCTTAAAAAGTTAAGATGATATAAAAAGATATCCTTTGAGGTGTCTCACTTTAACCCACGTTGTATTAGTTTCCAAGGCTGTCATAACAAAGAAGCATGACTGAGTGACTTAAATGTCAGAAATGTATTATCCTACTATTCTGGGATCAAGGTGTTAGCAGTGTTGGTTCCTTCTGAGGTTAGAAGAGAGAATCTGGCCCCGACCTCTCTCCCACCTCCTGGCTGTTTGTTGGCAATCTTTGGCTTGTAAAGCATCACCCCAGTCTCAGCTTTTAGAGACTGGTATTGTCCCTGGGTATGTGTCCCTGTATCCAAATTTTTCCTTATAATAAGGACACCAGTGTTATTGCATCAGGGGTCCACCCTTTGCCCACATGATCACCTAACTAACTACGTGTGAAATGACACTGTACCCAAATAAGATCGCACGCAGAGGCACTGGGAGTGAGGACTCCAAAACATGAATTTTGGGGGGATCACAATTCAACCCATAACCTATCTCTCACATGATATTTTAATGTCTGATTAGACATTCATGCTGGTGGTGGAAAAAAAAACACTTTATAATTATCGAAGCATAGACGACAATGCTATTTACACTCAAAGTAATTTTTGTATAGTTTTAATATGCACTGATTATCTCCAAAATGCAACTTCCATATTATGGAGGAATAATGTGCTTCATTTTGTTGGGAAATTTTCCAAGAGTTGTTTTTGTGTTTAGAAAGTCATGTCATTAACAGCAGCACTGTGCACAGTATTTGTGTCACCAAGACAACACACTTAAAGCTCTCTACAAATATGAGGTTCCTGCTACTGTAAAAATAACCTTAAAAAATGCTTTTAATTTTGTTATATAATTGTTCTTTCTGCGGTGGAACGTATGGGATTGCAAAATGTTCTAAACCAGGTTTACAGATATTTCCTCCGAAAACTTTATGGGTTATCCATATGGTATACTTGTATGTGGATATGTATGAATATATAATAAATATGTATTAAATCACAGGTTTGTGGCATCTGGGAGGTACAAAGCTTAAACATATTGTAAAATATTTGGAAGATTCTATTATGACCTTAAAATTTCTTACTAAGATTGGTAATTTTTGTGTGCTTGTTTTGAGTCAGAATCTCACTCTGTTGCCCAGGTTGGAGTGCAGTAGCCTGATCATGGTTCACCGAGGCCTCAAACTCCTGGGCTCAGGTGATCTTTCTACCTCAGTCTCTAAAGTAGCTGGGACTACAGGCACATGCCACCATGCCCGAATAATTTTTTAATTTGTTGTAGTCATATGGTCTTACTGTGTTGCCCCTGCTGGTCTCAAACTCCTGGGCTCACGTGATCCTCCCACCTTGGGGTTACAGGCTTGACCATTTGCTCCAGGTCTAAAATCAATAATTTTTAGCTTCACTTCCTTTATTCTCATTCAGTTGTTTGGGGCTCTGTCTACTCTGCCTAATTTTGTTCCCAGGGCTTCAGAAGCCCAATTTTTAAGTGGTATCTTCAGTTAGGGTTTTTTAATGGTGGGAAATGCTCCTGAGAATTTAAATGCAATGACAATTTAAAACAGTGGGGCATTATGCTTCTTGCTTAGCTTATGCATCCATATTAGTTTGAAAATTTCTGTCTGACAGAAGCTGTCAGAAAGAGTTTTGAATATCTGTTGAGAGTTTTCAACTTTCACCCAAGTTCATAGATGAACAATTTAAGAGGGTAGGGGCTGTCTGTTCTCTGTTGACATTTATGGATCAGTTGGTGTACAAATATTGGATGCTTCCCTGCTGTAATAACAGGTAAATAGCAGCAGTTCTACTCTCCAGAAAAGCGCAATCATGAAATACTCATTCAAAGGGTCATGCGTATATACGTATGGGTTTCAAAATCTTTTCTATCCAGAGAAACAGAGCATATAAGATGGGCTGGGTACAAGTTTAATTAAGCATCACACTTTTTAAGAGTGAGGGGGACTCTTGGGATTATCTAGCTTATTCCACCTGTCTATCATTTCTCTTTTTTCCAAGTGATGGTACCAAGGCCCACGGAGGTTCAGTGAATTGCTGATGCTTGTTATATCCTTGGCCTATCTTGAGGGATCTTGTAAAACACAGACTTCTTGCATTTTTATAAGAATATCTTTGAAGACTTAACTTGTGAGCCACCATATGGCTTCCCAGGAATATCACCTGCTAGAACTCGCTTCCTTTGACTTTTTTAGCATTTCCTTTGTCTGTTTCAAATACCATAGATTGTGAACCTTTAAGACAGATCATTCTTTATAACTCCATTTTAAATAGTTCTCTTCTTGAGGACTCATGAAATACATTTCTCAAACTTGGATATTTGTCATTCTTCTGAGTTACTTGTTTGATTTTACGTTATGAAAAATGTAATTATGCTCTCTTCTTCCCCTTGGTCGTTAGGGAATCCAGACTCAAATTTGTGAAATTAAACATCTTATAGGACATTGGATGTTATGGTTTATATATTTGTTAACTAGTTTAACCTGTGGCATTATTTTATTTTTCCCATCATTTCTCCTCTGTTTATTTTTATCTTATTGAAGTAGTTATTTTTAAGTTGCATGAGATTCTTTTTTTAATACTACGCTTAAAAGTCTTCCTTGGATCTATTATTCATTGAACACCAAAGTATGTTAGGTGTTGTCAATAGACAAACCATAGCACTTGTGGTGAGACAGGCTAAGATCTACTTAGCTGTCTTTAGCTTGAAATAAATTTTGGGCCTTACAAGTCTGGAAGAAAATGAAAAGAATGCAGGGTTACCTTGAGTTCTAAGGTCTTTCAAGTTATTTGGGAACATATAATCTATAATATATATTTAAAATACAGCATATATTAAAAATATTAAGAGTGAACTTAATCCAAAATCCTTTCAAATATACCAGTTGAATGGAATTCTAAGCTTAAATCTGACTTGAAAATTATGTCATGGAATGACTCCACTCCTGAGATTTAAACACTGGATTACCTTGTTCTATAAGTTTTACAGTCCTTGTTAAGGCTGTAAGTAGGGCTCTGTTCTACCTGCATTTAATCAAGAATTCTGATTCTGTGTTTCAGCCTATCATTGGTAATTTTTTTTTCTTTTTTTTTGAGTAAACTGAGGAGGCAACCCTAAAGATTTCTTTAAAAGATAGCTTTAAAATTGTTTGGGATAATTTAAAATTTTTTGAAATGCATTAGCAGACTAAACCTAGAGAGGTTCAGAATTAAGACTAGAGATGTCTGTGAGAATTCAACCCATGATATTAATTTTATATAAAAATATGTACATATTTGTGTTGTAGGTGCTTATAACATTTAAGAGGATTTGGCTTATTAAAGTAATAGATTAGCCTTGTGGGTTAAAATGTAAGATTGACTAAATGATTTATACTTGTATGCCAACATCTGTGTCCATGTCACTGAGCCTTGGTTTATCTCTTCCTCTGTGATGAATACTATTATGTGATAAATGACTGATTAGTGTGACTCAGTCCCCCACCCAGTAAACAGGTGAGTGCTCAATTTCTGGGTGCTGATTCCTTTTGTAGACCAGCTGCCTCATTTTCCATAGAATACTATACTCATTCACACCTGTCTGTTTCTTCAGGCTGCATATGTGTTCCAGATACTAATTATCTGTCCTTTCTGTACTTGGAAAAATTCAAACCATCCTTTGAGGCACAGTAGAAATGTCACATTGGCGGACATCTTCCCCTTCCTCTTCCACACTCCTCCACAGGTAGGATTTCTTCAGCTTCTGTGGTGTTCTTCACTCCCTGCCCTAAAATAAATATCTTTGACTGTCAGTTGGGATCACACATTCATCAAGGCACAGATCATGATCCAGGCACAGTGTCTGGTCCATAACAGCCAATTAATATATGTTGAATTTGTTAAATTGAGCTGACTTAACGAGTTTAATTGGTATAAATTAAATGTACTGGCCAGCTAGATAACAGACCCTTCATTGTTTGGCCAACTGTTATTCAGGGTTCCATAAAATCATCGAGAACTCTGGGAGGTTTAAAAGAATCTAGTCCTGTCAGTCTCATATTTTTGTGTTCTATGGAGAATTTAATTTGAAGAAAAATTTTTATATTAAGAAACTGCATGAAAGCCACTGATTCTTGATAAAAATAACTTTATCATTATATAAGTAAACTGAAGATTTTTCTTCTTTTAAGATTTTTCAATATAAAAAACCCTAAATATCTGATATCACTTGAAAAATTAAAAGACCCAGCAACACAAGTTTCAATCCTTGAAAATGGTCAATCTGCTAGAGTTTTTTCCAGTTTTCTGTCACCTTCACTACTCCCTACAGCTTCTCTGCCATAGAAGTTAAATATCAAGGACAACACTCAAACCCAGACATGTTGACTTTGTCATACTGTGGTGATACACCTAGACTCTCCCTTCATTTACATTACTTGCCTGTGACTGAAGACAATTGAACTTGAGGTCGTAACAACTGCAATAATGTATTTCTACAAAGCATTATGGGAAAATATTGTTCACAAATCAAACTTTATCTAAAATGCATGTATTTTGCTATTCAGAGGAAGCAAATATAACTGTAAACTAACTCTTTTGTATATCAAATAATCATACTTGCTTATATTTCTATTGCCTTGACAAGAACTACATCTTAACTTGGCATATATTTCTGAGAGCTCATTGTGTTTGGTTAAAATTCTGCAAAAATCTCTTCCTTTTATTATTTTTAACATTTACTTTTGCACAGGGGAAGCTTGAGTTCAGTGTGATTATTCTTTCTGTACAAGTAATCTGTCTGGCTTTCTTTTCCTGCATTAATAAGATCATCTTGCTTATCAAATTTTTATCATGAAAATAAAATGATTGCCAAGAGAAGTTTAAGACTGAGAAACATTAATTTTTGCCAGGGACAGGGTGAGCTCATTAGAGCTGTAGACTCCCACTTTCTTTTATACTAGAATGTTGACCTTTTTGTCTATAGTTTTATGAGACAGTTTTAGTGGTGTATACATTTCATATAAAATGTATTGTTGGCAAGTGATCAACTCAATGATCTGTGGTTTTAGAACATTTCCATCACCCCTAAGAGTTCCCTGTGCTCATTCAAAGTTAGTGTCTGCTCCCAACCCCAGCTGCATGCAAGCCTGAGCCAGGAACGTACTTCCAATTATGACCTCAACCTTGGGCAGGTAGAGCAACTGACTCCGCATCACCAATCACCAAGACCATCACTTTCACCCACAATGCCACTGGGCATGGGTGTCTCCATCATACCAAACTGAATAGTAGCTGACTGTCTTTACAGCTTGTCCTCTGACCAGGCAGAACCTTGGTGGGCACGAGCCAGAGAAGCCTGGGGGAAAACTGGAGCAGCCCTAGGCAAGCTTAGGGCCCATGAACTCATGACTAAGCTCGATGACTGCAGTGTTACAGGCCCTAACGTCAATCTAGTAATGAAGCACTGAAGACTCTTCAGAATAATTGCCTATTGTTCTTACTTGAGGTCTGCCGTTTTCACGGTATAAATGCTTTAAATGATTATTGTTTACTGTAGCTTTTGGGAAGAGGATTTGCTGACCACCTCACTCAGTCATAGCCAGCAGTCTCACCTTTTGTTAACATGTTGACTTTTTCTCCTTATTTTTTCTGATTTCTTTCTCAAGGAGGTCAATAGCCAACTGCTGAGATCTTTGTGCTCAGTCTTCTGTTGCTGTCTCTTTTTATATTATAGTTTTCATCTGTGTTTGCTCATGAAATGCTGATCTCACCAATTCTGTTTTTATGATGAATCACTTGCTCTTCAGTGCCTTTAAGATGGATTTTCATTAGCTGTTGCGATATTAGTTTCTTTACACGTGCTTTGCGTCTTTGGTATTTACCTTTTTGTATCAGCATTGCACCTCAGTTACTTCCATTTTCTTTTTTTTCTTAATTTTGCAAAGTTATTTTATTCTATATTTTTGAAAATAGTAGTGCTTTCTAAATTTTTTTCATGTAACCTTGTTATTAGTAAGAATAATTTTTCCCTGCATCTTTGGAGCATTAATTTCCTTCTTTGATTTTCAAATGTTGCATTTATATAATTTTCCTGTTAACTCAGCCTTGAGTAAGGAAGATTGATTTCTTCTGGTGTTTGTTAGCTGATAAGACTCACATATTCTACTTGGACTCTCTCACTGCCCACCAAGGTACTATCAGAGTTCCTTTTCCAAAATATTAGATGGAAGTCAAGTAGACACACGAGTCTCTAGCATTAAGTTTTTAACGTCTGGAAGGCATGTATTCAGTTCAACACTATTTGATGAGGCAGGACTACTTCTATTTTCATTTCCTGGTTTTCTAACTGTAAGCCAGTGTATTTATGAATCATCATGTAGGTCTTGCTGTGCTGGGAGGTGGAACATGGGGAACTCTGGTCTCTGAAGTAGATTGCTTCCTGTTCCTGTCTTCACCTACACATGACTTGACGTCACAGGGCTCAATGCACTTTTGCAGTGCACAGAGCCCTTGAACTCATGGCCAAGTTTAATGACTTGATGTTATAGGCTCCAATGTCACTCTAGTAACGAAGCACTGAAGACTTCTCAGGAAATAAGATCCCTTGAGGAAATAGGTCTCTAGTATCATGGCAAACTTCCTGACTGTGTTGCTCTCTTTCAGAAACCCATATTTGAGTGCACGGGCGATCATTTCTTAGTATGGTCCATTTGCATGGAGACTAATTATTCCCAATGGTTTTTAAAAATTCATTGATATCATTGACTTATATTAGTTTCCACTGCCATTAATTTTTTCTTTTTTTCCCGTGTTGAAATTTTAAAGTGAGAGGGGAAATTAGTAATTGATACAATTTTCAGTATTTTAGCAAATATTTAAAATATCCATATACTGACTAAATTGGTAAAATGTTTTCATGTTTAGAGGGAAATTTTTTTCTATGACTCTTAAGGTTTTTAGCATAAATCCCAGAAAAATACATTTTCTGCTCTAATTTTGTTTTGTTTTGTTTTTAATTATAAAGATGTGGGGTACATTTCAGGGTTAGGTATACAAATGTTGATTATGCAGATTATCCTTGTTGATGAGGTATGCCCCTCCCTCCCCTAGCAGTTTCCCTCAGCTGCCAATCCCACTCCCCTCCCCTGACAGTTTCCCACTACTGCCAACCCCTTTCTTATAGTATTATAATTGTTCAAGGTCTGCTTATGAGTGAGAAATTATGGTACTCTGTTCTTTGTTTCTGTGATAGATCACTGGCTCCAAATCCATCCAAGTTTCTACAAAGTCCATATGCTTGTCTTTCTTTAGGGCTGCATAATATTCCATTGTGTATATGTACCACATTTTTTAAATCCAGTCCAGCTTCGATGGGCAACATGGTTTCTGCTCTAGTTTATACCAGCTAACCCTTGGACAGCATGGGTTTGAACAGCACAGGTCCACTTATATGTGGATTTTCTTCAGCCTCTGCCACCCCTCCTCTTGGTCTTCCTCCTGACCCTACTCCGTGTGAAGACAATGAGGATGAAGACCTTTATGATGATATCCTTCCACTTAAGGATACAAAAGATATTTCCCTTATGATTTTCTTAACTTTTTTCTATAACTTACTTTATTGTGAGAATACAGAATCTCATACATATATCATATAAAATATGTGTTCATCAACTGCTTATGTTATCAGTATGGCTTCTAGTCAACAGTAGTAGTTAACTACTTAACAGTAATAGTTGAGTTTTGGGAGAATCAAAAGTTACATTTTCATTTTGACTGTGGTTATAACCTAAGATCCCATGTTGTTCAAAGATCAGTTGTATAAAAAGAAAGTCTTGGAAGGCTGTACACTAGATCTGTGAAATTTCCATGTGCAGTGCCTCTCAAACTTCAGCACACATATGAATCCCTTGGAATCCTGTTAAGATGTGTATCTTGCAACTCTAACAAGCTCCTTGTGCTTGTGAGAAGAAGGTGGGAGAAGAACTGGGAAACTGAGTCCATGATTTGGAGCCCAAATCACTCATATTTTGATGGCCATTCGGAAAGATTCAAACTGGGAACATTCCGCAACTCACCGTTTCCAGACTTACTGACAGCCTGGTATTTCGTGACCCCTGCACCCAAAACAGAAACTGTCACCAAGTGATTGCTCTGTCAATAACTATGTGTCATTTCATGATCAAATACCCATGGTCTTTTTTATCTGGGAGGAGACTGTTAGAGTAAGGAGGTGGCAACCACAGATAAGTCTTAACATTTTCATGACAACAATCAAAAGTTTTAAAACTTTTTTTTAAAGCTTCTAAGGGTTTGACGTGGGGTTTGTTGTATAGCAAGTGATTGTATACTTAACCCTGAATTGTACCCCACATCTTTAAAATAAAAACATTTCAAAGATTAAAAAACAAACAAACAAACAAACAATTCATAGACAGCCCTTTGAGACCCTGGCTAGAGCAAGAAGTCACACGACTCCACAAGGGGATTTCTGGAAGGAACTCTGCTGTCTTTCGAATGTAAAAGGGCCAAGTGTGTGTTTGGAACTAGGGAAAAAGGGAGTGAGTGAGCTGCTTTTAAGAAGGTGGTTCTGGCCAGGCTCCGTGGCTCAACCTGTAATCCCAGCACTTTGGGCGGCCAAGGTGAATGGATTGCCTGAGCCTGCGGGTCCGAGAACAGCCTGGGCAACTTGGCGAGACCTTGTCTCTACAATTAAAAAAAAAAAAAGATTAGCCAGGTGTGGTAGCGCACACCTGTAGTTCCAGTTACTTGGAAGGCTGAGGCGGAAGGATCGCGGGAGTCCAGCAGGTTGACGCTGGGGTGGCTATGAGCGTGCCACTGCATTCCAGCCTGGGCGACGGAGTGAGAGTACAACTAAAAAAAAAAAAATCGGAAAAACCAACAACAAAAAAAGGAGGTGGTTCTGCTCTAGAAGAGCTGACTTGATGCTCTAGCATTCAATAAAAATATTCCTGTTGATTTGCAAGACTCCTCAAAATAGATTCTATTACAGTTCTTTGCCTGCCAATTCAGGCATTTTTATGGTATCGAATTTAAGTGAGTTAATTTTCAGGATGAGACTGCTTTTATGCCCTTGTCTCCTTGGCCTTACTATTTTCTGGACTCCTTTCACAGCCTAATTACTTCCTTATTCTAATATTCTCCTTAGAAAACTGTCTTCGTTGCTTATCATTTTAATTTATGGGTTATGTTGGGTCTAAGAATTGCAAAGCATTTAGTTGGAAATATCTAGAAAAGTAAACTTGAGACCTCACATCAAAGAAAGATAATGGTAGCATTTTCAATGATAGTGTCATCTGAAACTAACCTGGTGGATTATTTGGACGATGGATACAGTAGGAAAGCAACGGACCCAGGAAGTTTTAAAGACCTTAGATGCTTGGAAAAAAACAGATTAAGACGGGTACCACTGACATCAATTCTATAGCCTTGAACAAATCATAACTGTTGTGGTTTAATTTCTCTTACTACATGTATACGGTGTTTGTGAGGTAACTGAAAATTAAATTGCACTTATGTTTTAAAGTAGATTAACTCCTTCTGAGCATAGTGTTCAAGTTTTGTTATATTCTTTACCAAGGAAGCCAGTCTTCTAAGTATCTTAACTTTTTAAGCAATATGACAGTTTATTGCCTACTTAACCCAAACCCATCCCTCCCTTTCTTTGTCCTCTCTCCCACCTCTGAGCTTTACTGCTTTCCATCCATTTTTTAAAAGTCGCTTCATATATAAAAATCCCTCGTGGGTGATCTGCAGCTCTCTACTGAGTTTCCAGCCTCCTAACTCTGCTTGGCCCCAGACTGGGCCTGAATAATCTTTTCGTGCTTTCTCATATCATTCCCATAAAATGACTTCCAGTGTCTCCCACCCCAGCCAACTCAGCTTCTGGCGTCATTCAGTGAGCTTTTTGATAATTATTTCTATCACTCCATTTTTCTTATTCCCAGCATGAATCCATCTGTTATTATCTTGCTGCCTCTAGCTCTTTCTCTGTCTTTCTCAACATTTGCCATTGTCTTGTTTTCTGTCTACTAAACGATGTCCATGTTTTTCAAGATTAACTATCAATACAGGTATGTCACAATAGTTAACTCCCTTCTCCAACTTAATCAGTTTTTATGATTATTATCTTTTTTTATTACATAGTTACTATCTTATTCATTTTGCATCCAGTGACTATGTTCTCTTTTAATGTCTATGATCAAGCTCAGTTCAGAAACCAAGAATTCCCCAAACAGTATTTTGCTTCATAAAAACAGGAATAACAATTAATACCACAGACCAAAGAGTATTAATATAAGGCAGTTACCTTATGCAAAATTGTATGTGTTGAAAGTGATAAAGGAAGAATTATAAAATATAGGGTATTGTAGAAACAGGATAACATTTCAGTAAAACAATTAAGGTAAAATCTCTACTTTATTATGTTTTGTAATCAATCCATATGAGATTAATAATTAAGTATAAAAATCTATCCCAATTATAATAAAAATTGACAAAAATAGGACATTTATTCAGTGGGTTAAAAAAGGATAATTTTTGATTTTTGAAGAAATTGTAAAAGGATGATGGATAGTCTAAAAAATAGACATGTTTAAAATGTTTATATTATTTTAAAAAGCCCCAAATGGCTGGTATATACAATATTTTAAAAATTGTCTTTCAAATAGTATTGTACAGTATATAATGCATATAACGTTCAAAATATGACTTACTTATATAAATATTTATAAAGCAGACATTCAAAATTTAAAGGATAAATGTAAAACAGGATATAAATAGATCCCTTCAGACTGTCAGCCCTGCAAGGACAGAAACATTTCCTTGGATGCCACACATGGTGGACATGTAATAAATACTAAATGATTAAACGAATAAGGAAGAACAGACAGACAGTAAACTTTTAAAAGTTCATCATTGGAAGAATAAATATATGTAATAAACAGCACTGGACAGGTAAAATATGCCGACTAAAATCATTTTAAAATTATACCGTGCAATACTAGTGAGGCTGTAGCAGGATCAGTATACATTTCTTGTAGTGGCTCTTTAAACTAGTTTGTAGAGTCGATCATACTCAGTGATCTATCACAGAAGCAAAAAACAGAGTACCATATGTTCTCACTCATCAGTGGACCTTGAACAATTGTCATACTACTATAAGAAAGGGATTGACAGTAGTGGGAAGCTGCCAGGGCAGGGGAGTGGGATTGGCAGTTGAGGGAAACTGCCAGGAGAGGGGAGGTTGCATACCTCATCAACAAGGATATCTGCATAATGAACCTTTGTATATCTAACCCTGAATTGTACCCCCATCTTTAAAAAAAAATAAAAAAATAATAAACCGGTTTATATTAATACAAATACTCCATGTATTAATTTATCTTAATGAAGTAACCAAATTTAAACATGTCATATGTACATATTAAAAGATGTAAAGATTTAACATCTCCATATTCAGTATGTTTCTACATTAAAGGTGTCCAATCTAATTTTATCTACTTTACCTATTAAGGGAAGGTTATATGTCTTTTCGCTTTGCCCAAGGATATATTATGAAACCATGCAAATACTATAAGCTCTAAAGATGGCGTGAAGTAAAAACAGAATGCAAATTATTATATATTATGATGGCAACTATAAAAAATTCTGTAAGCTCGTAGAAGACAATATGCATACATGGAGAAATAAAAGCAGTTTTATGAAGGGGATAAATGTATGGTCTTATTGTTATTGTTTTTATATATTTTTAATATTATAGGTTTAATTAAAATATACAAAGCAATCTCTCCACCGTATATTATATATGTATATACGTATACATACACATACATACATATGTATATAATTTACATTCTCATGAGCCTGGTAAAGCTGTTGTTCTCCCAGGGAAACTGTAATCATTACTTATTGACTAATAGACTCTCCACTAACAGCACCGAAACTCGCTGGTGAATATTTACGGGATAGTAGGAAGTGTAGTTTTAACTAAGGATTAAGGGAAGACTTGGAAGAAATGCTTTGGAAGGATAGTGTACCCTAACATACCTGTGAAACTTGAAGCAGGTATTGGTTTCTGCAGAGAATTTGGCTTAGAGACACTCAGATTGTGTTTGTATCAACAACAGATGGGACATTCAGAGATAACTTTCAGCATGGAAATAATTAACTATACTTATTTATATGCCTTGGATTTATAGGTGGCTTGAAAAATAATTGGTTTATTGGGATATAATTTATGCACAGTAAAACTCACCCTTTGAGTTTTACTTTGAGGTGTACAATTCAGTGGGTTTTAGTGTATTCTTGGACTTGTGCAACTATCACCACTATCTAATTTTAGAACACTTTCATTACCCCAAGAGAGACTGGTACCTGCTAGTGGGCACTCCTCACTATCCTTCCTCCTAATTCTTAACACTCATCTATTTTCTGTCTCTATGGATTTCCTTGATCAGAACATTTCATGTAAACAGAACCCAACAATATAAATGGTCTTTTGTGTCTGGCTTCTTTCTTGGCAAAAGACTTTAGAAGCAGCATGTTATCAGCACTTTATCCCTTTTTATGGTTGAGCAATTTCGTTGAATAGAGATATCACACTTGACCATCAGTTGATGGATATTTGGGTTGTTTCAAAATAGTCAAAAATATTGTGAACAGTGCTGTTATGAGCATTTATGGACAAGTTTTTGTGTGGACATAGGTTTGTTTCAATTCCGTTGGGTATATACCTAGAATTGCTGGGTCGTGTGATAACTCTTATGCTTAATTCTTGTGTAACTACTAGACTGTTTTTTAAAAAGCAGTTGCATCATTTTGCAGCCTCATTGCAGGTGGCTTTTACCTTCTTCTTTTATTTACTTATTCTTCTGTAGTGGACATATATTACTTTAATAATTAGAAAAAAAGTTTTAAAAAAAATTGTGAGTCCAAATCTGTGGGTCACAGGCCTAATGCAATGGAGTTTTATTCCATTTGGGGACCATCTTTGTCTTTAAACTGAACAAAGACCCTATCTTGTATGTTATATATAGGTGCTATTATGTTCAAAGAGGAACAAATTCTCTGATGGGGGAAAGAATCTGTTCCAAACTGTTTGGTCAAATGAGAAATCTCTTTGGTAAGAGATGTGGACTAAATGTTCTTCCCAGGATTTTCTGGGTAAGTTGTTAAATTTCCATCCCTTGTGTTCTTTGTTACATTTACCTATAAAAGTACAGTAAAACCATCTCTGCTCTTCAGGTGTCTACGAGTAGGGAGGGGGAGAAAAGGGTTGAGAAGTCTGTATATAAGTGGAAAAATTTTATTTCAGTGTATTTGGTATTTTATATTTGAGTGTGTGTGTGTATATCCTTATCTATATCTGTTAAAATTGCCTGTCACAAATTGGACCAGTGCATAGTCCTGAAGTGATCTGCTTCAATAAATAGATGAATGTGATCTATACATAAAAGAACATTTCTTCATGGCTCACCACAGCCTCTACTTCCTGGGCTTAGCAATCCTCTTGTCTCAGCCTCTCAAGTAGTTGGGACTACCGGCATGTACCACCACAACCTAATTTTTTTGTAGAGACAAGGTCTCATTGTGTTGCCCAAGCTGGTCTTGAACACCTGGGCGCAAGCAATAGTCCTGCCTCAGCCTCCCAAAATGCTGGGATTACAGGCATGAGCCATCACCCATGCCTGACTGTAAAAGAACACTTCTGAGTTGCTTGGGGGAACCTAAAACAACATGGGTACTGGTTTATTGGCTGTCACAACTATCAAATGCAATGAACTGGTGTAGCTCACTTGAGGTGACTTTTAGGGCTTAGTAATAGCACCATGCTGAGCCATATTGGAACCTGAGATAAAAGGAAAAATCAGCATTACTGAGCCTTTTCGTTGAAAAACTTGACATTTTGTTCATTATAGATTTTGTTTGTGTTAGTTTTGATTTTTTAAGAAGATTGCACTAAATGTCATTTCTTTTAATTACAGAGATTTTTGGTGCCCCTATAAATGTTGCACCCAGGGGAGTGCTTCATTGGCTTCACTCTAGTCCTCTCTCTGACTTTGACTAGACATATAGTTCTTTAGGTAAAAGGGCTAGAAAATTGAGTGGCTTATTATTTGTGAAGAAACTGAGTCATGGATCAGCTCATTTGGTGTAGTCATGCAGTGACTAATCGGGAATCAGAGAAGTAACTCCTCACTCCTATTCTTTTTATCAAATCAGTAAGTGATACTCCCTTGTTATATATTTATTAAGGTTTGACCTCTTTAGCTTGATTACAATTTTACATATTGATTTTAAAAATGAACCATTTCTAACTTTTTTAATATTGTGTCTAATTTTTAAACAAAAAATGGACAAAGTTTTTCTGATTTCTAGCAGTTTAATCTTCATCCTTGTCTTTTTCAGGAGACGTACTCTATTTTAAAGCCAGGCAAAGAACGATATTACACTGGAGTGGAGTTTTCTGCTTAATTCCCTCATTCCTCTCCATAGATTAGGCACAAAAATATCTCTTTTACTTACACCTTTTTAGTTTGAAAGTGAGATACTCAGATGAGCCAGAGGATTATGAAAATTTCAGTGCACTGAAATGTTTGTCAAACCCTTTGGAAGAACAGCACATCCTGGAACTATTATTGGCAAAGCAAATAGTGAATGACATTCAGAATTTATGCTGTTTGCTCTCTGATACTGCTGGAATGAGTTTACGTCACACACAGGAGCTACCAAGAGGTGCCTTTTTCTGGGCTGCTCAATAACTGGTTGTTTGTTCTGCAATTTATTATCGTAGTGAAGTAAAATCTTCATTATCTGTAGTCAGATCACCACAGAAGAGGGAAATTTACAAATGAGAAGAGAGTATTATTTTAACCTAGCATTCGCAAAAGTTATCTCTTGAGAATAGCTATAAAAAATAGTTGCTTGGGTAAATAAATTGGGAAATACTGCATCCTAATGCCAGTATTGGAGAGGGAAATGCTCATCAGCATATGAAAGGCCTTGAGAAATCCTGCAGAGAAAATAAAAAACTTATAGAGTTTGGTTTAACCCAGTTTTGCCCAAATATTTTTATGGAATCTCTTAGTATTTCTGTGAAGCAATTTGCTCAAAACATAGAGGCTTAAGACAGTAATTACTTTATTGTCTCTGTAGTTGTCGCGCGCCGAAGAAAGACGACACCGACACCGTTCTTCTGCGGACAAGTTTACTCCAGGTCTTAATGTGCTCTTTACAAAGACAAAATGGCTCTCCCCGTCCGGCCACCACTTGTCGCTTTCAATAACGACTCTCTCACGATTCTTTTGCTAGCTGCTTTTGTCCCAGGCTATTACATCGTTGTCTCAGCTGCCTCAGCCGTCTCAGTTCTCTCTGCCGTCTCAGCTGTCTCTGCCGTCTCAGCTGTCTCTGCCGTCTCTGCTGTCTCAGCCGTCTCAGCTCAGCCCTTTGTTTCTCTTTCCCGTGACCTTAAATCTAGTATCTCTGCCAATCAATTAAGGTAACGCGGCACACACCAATAGGCCTGCGAGAGAGGAATGCATGCTGACATCCCTCAGCTGCCCAATTAGGGCTTGTTTTGTCTTGAGGTCTGGCCGCTTCGGGCGCCATGTTAGGGTGGAGGCGCTCCACAGTAGTTTCTATGGGTCAGGAATTTGGGCAGGATTTGCAGGGATGCTGCTCAATGGCTTAGCACCTTTCATGCAGTTGTAGTCAGCAGGCGGCTAGAGCTAGAACAGCAGGTGGCAGGAGCACTTGGAGACTGGCTAGGCTTCTTCTTGCCACCTTGGAGTTTCTCTTTGTGACTTGCCATGTAGGCTAGATTGGGTTTCCTCACAGCATGGCTGCCTCTAGGCAGTAAGACTCTTACATGGCAGCTCAGAACTCCAATGCCAGTATGGTCACTCACCAGGTGAAAGCTACAGTGACTTTTGTGACATAATCTTGGAAGTTATGCAGCATTGTTTTCATTGTATTTTGTTATTACAAGTGAGTCACAAATCCACCCAGATTTAAGAGCAGGAGGATTCAATTCCACATCTTGGTGAGTGAGTACCAAAGTTCCAGAAGAGCATATAGGACAATAAATTGTGTTGCTGCCATCTTTGAAAAATTCATTTCTACCGCAAAACCCTCTTTTCTCCATGGAATCTCTTCAATATCGTTTTTATGAAACATACTCTGGGAATGTTACTTTAGGCAATTATTACCAGAGCTGCTTCTAAGTAGAAGGATGGAGTGATCCCAAAAAAGATTTGTCTTTGCAAATTCTGGAAATGTTCAGATATGCAAGCCACAAAGGAATGATCTGGCATGACTATACTAAAAGGTGCCATTATATAAATCCTATAGTCTAGGGTATATCCATTTAAATGTTTCATTTTTCACCCAGCAGAGAAATTTAATGCTGGAAATCCCACGTCAGTGCCAATGACTGAACGAAGTTTTGTGGAGCCTCTTGGCATTTATACATCTAGATTGGAGCAGATTAAGAAGGGATCTATCCATTGCAGTCCAGAATAGTTCTGGAAACTCTTCTCCAAGTGAGATGGGCTCTCATTAAACTGAATGGCTTCCAGGAAGTATTGCCAAATTTTGAGAGGCATATCAATAAGTCTTTTATTTCTGATGTTACAGTTCAGTGTGGTGAGTTAGCTTTCATCTAACCCCCAAGCTTTCATGTATTAAAAATGTTTGGGAATCCTTCCCACTGAGTGACACTGTCCTTAAGTCAGGCCTTTTGAGTACATTGTCACCTATCAATCCAGCAAGTCCTCTCTTCTCCTCAAACAACCCGTCTCATGTTTTTTGCCCTCTGATGTAAAATCAACTTATTTTCTCTATGTTATTGTCATTTATGTGATGCCACGTACAGTATGCCAGGTATGTGAGCACTTTTTGTTACCTACTTTTTAAATTAAAGTCTTTATATTTTAGAAAAATTTTAGGCTTACAGCAAAAGTGAGAAAAAGATACAGAGATTTTCCATGTCCCCTCTTCTCCTACACATGCATAGACACTTCCATTGTCAACATCCCCCATTAGAGGGGTGCATTTGTTACAAGTGATGAACCTACAGTGACATATCATTATCATCCAACATCCGGACTTTACCTTAGAATTCACTCTGGTGTTGTATCTTTTATGGGTCTGGACAAATGTATAATGGCGTGTGTCCACCATTATAGTACCATACAGAGTATTTTATTATCTTAAACATTCTCTGTGCTGTGCCCACTCATCACTGTCTATGCCTCAACCCTTGGCAACCATTGATCTCTTTATAGTTTCCATAGTTTTGTTTTTCCAGCATCTCATATAGTTGGAATCCTAGTATGTCGCCTTTTCAGATTGGTTTATTTCACTTATATGCGTTTAAATTCCCTCATATCTTTTCATGGCTTGACAGCTTACTTCTTTTTAATGCTGAATGAAATTCCATTGTCTGGATGTACCACGGTTTATTTTTTATTTTATTTTAAAGATGTAGGGTACAATTCAGGATTAGGTATGCAAGTGGTCATCGCCCAGGTAAAGTTTGGGCTTCCCTTTGGTCCTCACTTCTCCTGGTTTGAGAAGAGGATACACCCTTATTGATGTTGTGTCCCACCCCTCTTCCCTGGCAGTATCCTGCTATTACCGATCCCTTTCTTAAGAGTATTATGGTAAATATTCAGGGTCTGCTTATGAGTGAGAAATGTGGTACTCTGTTGTTTCTGTGATAGATCACTGAGTATTACAGACTCTAAATCCATCCAAATTGCTGCAAAGTTCATAAGTTTGTCCTTCTGTATGGCTGCATAATATTCCATCATGTATATGTATCACATTTCTTATTCATTTACCTACTGAAGGACATCTTGGTTGCGACTAAGTTTTGGCAGTTAAGAATAAAACTACTATAAACATCTATGTTTAGGTTTTTGTGTAGATATAGTTTTCAACCTCCTTGGATAAATATCAGGGAACACAATTTCTGGATGATATGGTAAGAATAAGTAGTTTTGTGAGAAACTTCCAAACTGTCTTCCAAAGTGACTGTATAATTTTTAATTCTCACAAACAATGAATGGGAGTTTCTGTTGCTTCACATCCTTGCCAGCATTTGGTATTGTCAGTTACCAATTTTTGCTGTTCTGGATTTTTGCTGTTTATAATAAGGGTGTAGTGGTATCTTGTTGTTGTAATTTGTATTTCCCTGATGATATATGATGTGAAGCATCTTTTCATATGCTTCTTTTCTTTTTTGAGTTGGAGTCTCACTCTGTCGCCCAGACTGGAGTGCAGTGGCTGCTCCCGGCCACCGCAGCCTCTGTCTGCTGGGCTCCGGCGATCCTTCCGCCTCAGCCTTCCAAGTAGCTGGAATTACAGGCGTGCGCTACCACGCCCAGCTGATTTTTTGATTTATTGTAGAGATGAGGTCTCGCTGCCCAGGCGGGTCTCGAACCCACAGGTTCAGGCAATCCACTCACCTCAGCCTCCCAAAGGCGCGGGATTACAGGCTGAGCCACTGAGCCCGGCTCATACGCTTATTTTCCACCTGTATATATACCTCTTTGTTTGTTAAGGTCTTTGACCTACCTTTTAAATTGGATTGTGTGTTGTATTATTGAGTTTCAAGAGTTCTGTGTACATTCTGAATAATAGTCTTTTATCAGATGTGCCTTTTGCAAATATGTTTCCAGTTTATAGCTTGTCTTCTCATTCTCCTAACACTGCTTTTTGCAAGACAGAAGTTTTTAATTTTAATGAAATCCAATTTAACACTTATTTTCTTCATAGATCATGTCTTTGGTGTTGTATTTAAAAAGTCACTGCAATACCAAAGATCATCTAGGTTTTCTCCCATGTTGTTTTCTAGGAGTTCTATAGTTTTGCATTTTACTTTTAGGTCTGTGATTCATCTTGAGGTTTTTTTTCTGTGTGTGAAAGGTGAAAAGTCTATGTCTGAATTCCTCTTTCTGCATGTAGATGTCCAGATGTTATAGCACCATTTGTTGAAATGACTGCCTTGGCCCATTTCTTAATAATCAGTTGAGTACATTTATATGGGTCTATATCTTGACTTTTTATTCTCTTATATAGATTTATTTGTCCCTTTTCCAACCAGTATTACACTGCTTAGATTACTATAGTTTTATAGTATGTTTGAAGTCTGGTAGTATCAATTCTCCAGTTTCTCTTTCAATGCTGTGTTGGCTATTCTGGGTATTTTGCCTTTCCATATAAACTTTAGAATTGGTTTGTTAATGTCCACAAAATAACTTGCTGGGGATTTTATTGAGATGCACTGAATGCATAGATCAAGTTAGAAATAATTAACATCTTGACAATATGGAGTCTTTCTATCCATGAACATAGAATATCTCTCTTTGATTTCTTTTCATCAGTGTTTTATAGTTTTCCTAATACAGGTCTTGTATATATTATGTTAGCTCTAATACAGGTCTTGTACATATTATGTTAGATTTATGCCTAAGCATTTCATTCTTTTGGGTGGTAATGTAAATTATGTGTTTTTAATTTCAAATTTGACTTATGCATTACTATCACATAGGAAAGTGACTGACTCCGTATATTAACTTTATAGGCTGCAACATTCTACGAGGTTTTTTTGGTCCACTTTAAACATTTTTCTACATATATGATCCTACCATTTGTGAACAAAGACAGTTATATTTCTTCCTTCCCAGTTGATATACTATTTATTTCTTTTTCTGTTAAAATGTATCAAGACTTCCAATATGACGTAAAAAAGGAGTGGTGAGAAGGGTCTTGATTTTAGTGGGAAGGCTTCAGGTTTCTCACCATTAAGTATGAGACTAGCTGTGGCTTTTTGTAGATATTCTTTATTAAGTTGAGAAAGTTCCCCTATATACCTAGTTTACTGAGAGTTTCTATCAAGAGTAGGTGTCAGATTTTGTCAAATGCTTTTTCTGCATCTAATTGTATGATTCTGTGATTTTTATATTATAGCTATATGTGATGGATTGATTTTTGGATGTTTAACTAGCTTTGCATACCTAAGATAAATCCCATTTGGTAGTAGTATTTAATTCTTTTTATACATGTTGAATTTGATTTGCTAATATTTTGTTGAGGATTTTTGTATCCATGTTTATGAGAGATGTTGATTTATAGTTTTCATTTCTTGTAATGTCCTTGTCTGGTTTTTGTATTAGAGTGATGCTGGCCTTATAAAATGAATTCAACAGTATTCACTTTGCTTTTATCTTCTTACACAGATTGTAGAGAATTGGCATAATTTCTCCCTTAAATGTTTGGCAAAATTCACCAGGGAGCCCATCTGGGACTGGCTTATTTTGGAAGGTTATTAATTATTGATTCAATTTACTTAATAGATATAGGACTATTTAGACTCTTTCTTCTGTATAAGTTTTGGCATCTTTCAAGAAATAGGTGTGTTTTATCTAGGTTATCAAATTTTGGGGCGTAGTTTTGTTTGTAGTGTTCCTTGATTATTCTTTTAATGACTGTGATTTATAGTGATGTTCACTCTTTCATTTCTGATATTAGTAATTTGTGTTCTTTCTTTTTGCCTTACATAATTTAGATAGAGCTGTATTGATTTTGTTGATCTTTTCAAATGACCAACTTTTGGTTTTTTAAATTTTCTCTATTAATTATCTGGTTTTGATTTCATTGATTTTGCTCTGATTTTTTTTTTTTTTTTGTCTACTTGGTATTGAATTTTGTCCTCTTTTTCTAACGTAAAGTAGAAGCTTACTGATTTTAGATCTTTCCTCTTTTCTTATATATACATCCAATGCTATAAATTTCCCTCTAAGCACTGATTTCACTGTTTTCCATTACTTTTTATAAGTTGTGTTTTCATTTTAATTTAGTTCAAGATATGTTAAAATTTATCTTGAGACTTCTTTTGTGATCCATGTATTATTTAGAAGCATGTTGTTTAATCTCCACATTTTTGGGGAATTTTCCAGGCATCTTTTTGTAATAATTTACAGTTCAATTCCATTGTGATCTGAGAGCAGATACATAAGTTTTATTCTTTTAAAAGTATTAAGGTATAATTCATAGCCCAGAATGTGGTCTATCTTGGTGAATATTCCATGTGAGCTTGAGAAGAATATATATTCTGCTGCTGTTGGATGAATAGTCTGTAGGTGTCTGTTACATCCAGTTGATTGTGGTGTTGCGAAGTTCAACTATGTCTTTACTGATTTTCTGCCTGCTGAATTTGTCCATTTCTGATAGAGAAGATAGTTGAATGAAATCCATCTCTTATAGTGAATTTATTCTTATAGTCCTATCAGTTTTTGCCTCCTGAAGTTTGATCCTCTGTTATTAGACTCATACATGTTAAATATTTTTATGTCTTTTAAAGAATTAACCCATTTATTATTATGAAATGCCCTTCTTTATTTCTGATAACATTCCTTGCTTTAAAATATGTGATGTCACAGCCGAGCTCGGTGGTTCAGCCTGTAATCCCAATACTTTGGGATGTTGAGGCAAATGGCTTGCCTGAGCCTACAGGTTTAAGACCAGCCCGGGCAACTTAGTGAGACCTCGTCTCTGCAATAAAAATAAAATATTAGCTGGGTGTGGTAGCACACGCCTGTAGTTCTAGTTACTTGGAAGGCTGAGGTGGAAGGATCACTGGAGCACAGCAGGTCGATGCTGGGGTGGCTATGAGTGTCCCACTGCACTCCAGCCTGGGTGACGGAGTGAGACACCAACTCAAAAAAAAAAAAAGTGATGTCCTAAATTAATGTAACTACTCCTGCTTTTTTGTTATAAGTGCTGGCATGGCAATTTTTCACCATTCGTTTATTTTCAATCATTATTTGACTTTATATTTGAAGTGTGTCTTTTGTCTCACTTTTGATACATTCTGGCAATCTCTGTCTTTTAATTGTTGCATTTAGTGAATATTGATATAGTTGATTTAATGTTTACCACATTTGTTACTGTTTCCTTGTTGCCCTTATTCTATATTTCCATTTTTGTTTTCACTCTTTTTCTACCTTTTGTAGTTTTAATTGAGCATTTATACAAATTTTCTCTCTTTTCTTAGTAAATCAATCATACTCTTAAAAAAATTTATTTTTATTAGTTGCACCAGAATCTACAGTAAAATTTACAGCTAGTCCAAATTCCACTTTCAATTTGCATTATACTGCTTTTCAGATAGTGTATGCTATAATCACAAAATAATCCTAATTCCTCCCTCCTGTCCCTTGTATGATTACTGTCATTAATTTTACATATATAAGCATATTTGCATAATGTACATAAGCAGATACATTGTTGCTATTATTATTATCATTAACAATAGTTACCCATTAGCTCAATTAAGAATAAAGAAATAGAAGGGTTTTTTTTAGCCATCATTTATTCCTTCTTTGGTGCTTCTCTTTTAAATAGATGAGAGTTTCTGACCCATATTATTTTTCTTCTCTCTAAAAAACTTCTTTAAATATTTCCTGAAAGGCAGGTCTACTGGCAAATAACTTCCTTAATTTCTGTTTATGTTAAGAAACACTTTTTTTCATTTTTGAAGAATAATTTTAAAGGATACAGAGATTGGTGGTTTTCTCCTCTCAACATTTAAATTTTTCACTCCACTTGCTTGCAAGGTTTCTGAGAAGTCAGATGTAACTCTTATATTTGTTCTTCTATAAGAAGAGTTTTTATCCTCTGCTTTCTTTTATGATTTTTTCTTTTTCTTTGATTTTCTATAGTTTACAAGTGTTATGCCTAGGTTTAGTCTTTCTGGAATTTATTCTCTTGTTCCTGTTCTTTAGTTTGTTGTCTGACATTAACTTGATGTAATTCCCAGTTGCTATTGTTTCACCTATTTTTTCTCTCCTCCTCCTCCTCCTCCTTCTTCTAGAAGTCTCATTATGCCTATGTTCCACCTTTTGTAGTTATCCCACAGTCCTTAGAATAGTCTGTTCTGTTTTATTTTTAAGACTTGCTTTTTTGTTTTCAGCTCTAGAGGTTTCTAGTGATATATCTTCAATCTCAAGAGGTTTCTAGTGATATATCTTCAATCTCAGAGAGTCTTCAGTAATATCCAGTGTACCAAGCCCATGAAAACATTCTATATTTCTGCTGCAGTGTTTTTGATCTCTAGCATACTTTTTATTCCTGCCTAAGCTTTTCATCTTATATTTTGCATTTGTTCCTGCATCTGCCTACTTCTCCATTAGAGCCCTGGGCATATCAGTTATAGTTGTTTTAAATTTCTAGTCAGATAATTCCAACATCTCTGCCATGTCTGGTTCTGATGCTTGCTCTATTTTTTTCAAATTTTGCTTTCTGCCTTTTAGTAGAGTTTTACATGTTTCTTGATAGCTGGATATGATGCACCAGGTAAAATAGTGTTGTGAATAGACTTTTAATAATGTGGTGGTAAGGTATAGGGAAGGGAAGTATTCTATAGTCCTATGATTAGGGCTCAGTCTTTTATAAGGTTATGCTTCTGGAATGTGAGGGTCACAACCTCTCATTTTTTTTTAACCCTCCCCTTAGATAGGACAGGATGGGTATAGTGGGATGAAGCTATTTCCCTTGTCCCATATTGAAAGCTATAATAAGCTGGAGTTTCCTTTTTCTGTGGGGAATGTTTGTGCTGGCTGGAGTTGGTATTTCTCTTTCTTCAGGTCAGTTAGATTCTGACCCAAAGGTTAGGCTTTGGATAACTAGTTTCTCCTGACGGCAGAGCTTGTTAAGAATAGAGTGATCTGATATTTTTCAAAGTGGTTCCTTTTCTTCTCCCCCTGCCAGAGGAACAAGGGAACTTTTCTCTGATAATTACTGTAAGAACTTGGCTGAGTTCCTGAAGATAACATTCTCCAAAGTGTGAGGGTCCCCTGGAGTTATTTTTTAACTCTCAGTCTTGCCCAAATGAGCTGCAATTTGTTAATTACAGTTCAGTTTTTCCTACTTGGCACAAGTTCCTGCTGCAGTTTCTGCTCCTGAGTTCAGCTTTGGTAAGTTATGACTCCCAGTATTTGCCTGTCTCTTCAGTCTTGGGGACACCAGGTTGCTCCACAGTCTCACTTCCACATTTTTATGAAGAGTTGTTTTTTCAGTCTTTTAGCCTTTTTTACTTGTTTTTGTATGGAGTGGTGACTTCCAAACTCCTTACATGTGGAACTAGAAACAAGAAATTCTGCAAGTACTTTTATTTCTGTCAGTGGTATGTCTTAATTTGTGTTCCCTAAAAGTGGACCCCTGGACACACATTTGAGTGTTGTGAGGTTCAGAAAATACTAACAAAAGAGTAGGGAAGTGGTATAAGGAAGGAAAGTTAGCCAAGAAAGTATTCATTGTTAAGTCGACTTCCATTGTGGGAAAGTGAAGCAAAATCTCCCAAAATATTTTGGGAAATGGTCTAAAGAAATTGCTTCTGAATTTTGACACCCAAGGGGCAAGAGAGCTGAGGTGTTTGCTCACCAAATTCCAAGAGTCATTAGTCGATGGCTGCTTTTTGAGGGAGTTAATTCTTTATCACTTCCAGCTTTCAACTCATGACTGTGGGCTGTACAGCCTTCAGGTTCTGGAAAAAGACTTCAGGCAAAACAAAAAAAAAAGAGAGAGAGAGAGACATATATTTGTCTGAGGGACAAAGGTGGGATGCTGGCAGTGTCTGCTCTAGGTACAAAGATACTCAAGGGTAGGAACCACATCTTGTGATGCCCAAGATGAGAATTAGAAAAGACCCAAGAGATCACCTTCTCTGGTTATTTTATATTTTTCAGCTGAGGGAACTGGGAGCTAGATGTAGAGTGTTTTAGAAACATACATCATACTTCTAGTGTTAGAGCTAGAAGCAGGACCCAAAACTCATGAAGCCAGTCCAGGACACTTGTTTAGTGCCTTCCACAGGGCCTTGAGCATGTAGCATTAGGTGACAAGATGATTTGGTCTTTTTTATTTTTGAATAGTCCTGCCAGCTTTGGAAGATCTATGACTATTTGGATATTTGCTCCTTTGACAGCGTTTTGTAGCACTCCATACACATTGCTCACCATCCTGTGTGTTTGTAAGCTGTTTGGGCTGGGTATTGGTTTCCTTTCACGAGTCTGTGAGTCACTGAAGACAGGAACATTATATTTGTTTCCTTGTATGCCCACTGCTTGGCTCAGTACTTAGCACACAGCAGGCACTCAATAGGTATTAAGCAAATGATTGGCTGATTGAATGGATAAATACTAATGTGTTACTCACATGCGAGGCAGATGGTTTCTATATTGTGTCAGTATGGTATTTGCCAAATTGAGTCTCAAGAGAAAATGTAATTTTATTCTGCTGAATAAAGAATGACATAAGATTTGTCCAAATTCATAGAACGTACAACCCCAAGAGTGGACCCTAATGAACACTCTGGACTTTGGATGATAACGATGTGTCAATATAGGTTCATCAGTTGTAATAAATGTATCACTCTGATGTGGGATATTGATGATGGGAGAAGCTATGCATGCGTGGGGCTGAGGGTTTATGTAAACTCTGTAACATCTATTCAATTTTGCTGTGAACCCAAGATTCCTCCAAAAAGATACAGTTTTGAAAAAAAATTTTTTTCAAGACTGCATTGCACAAGCTTTTTAAAAGATGAGATTTCCTAGAGTAGACATTTGGGCATCTCAGATTCAGGGATGAAATGGGGAATAGAAATGCTGACTTTCCAAGAATGTCATTTCTAGAGAATGTCATCTCTAGGCCTCTCCTGTCTTTGTATTACCTAGGAAATTGACTTCTCTGAGCCATTTGGCTGCACCAAGGCATTTGGCTACATTGAGGTATTTGTCCACACCATGTCATGGAATCTGATGGATACATCAGACATGTATTGCAGAACTGTGTTCCATATTCCTTTCCCCCGTTTAAAAAAAAAAGTCATTCTAGTCATTCCATAGCAAAAGAAAATCTATCATGTACCCAAGGATATATTGTTGTGTTGTATGCTTTAAAAAAATCAACTTGTTTTCATGTTTGTGTAGTGTCTGGTTCAGTAATTAAAATCAGTGCTGTAGCTTTTGGCTTTCATCTGCTACTCCCCTTGGAAAGTTCAGGGTGTGAGCAAATACTCAGTATAGGAAGAGGAAGGCATTGAATTGGGTATAAGTTTTCAGTGGCTTCAACGGCCCCATAGATATTTTTCCTCATCCCTTATCGTCTCTATAAATGCTTATTTTCAGGTTAAGTCTGGCCTAAGAAGGAGACACAGACTCTAAAACGAACGAGCAGGCTTCTAATTAGTATCTCACTCTTGTGTACATTTTAGGTTTAAACAGGAAGAGGGCACTTCTGTTAGAAATAAATACTCCGGATTTATAAGAAAAGATCTGAACTTCAAGAAACAGTTGTTAAATTTTAATTGACTTTAAATCAAGCTGCTTAAAATTCTTTCTCACACTAGGAATAGATTTTTTTACTGATTTTATCACAGAGCCATTTTGACCCCAATGGCACTATTTGAAAATTATCTGATAGAGTTAGGAGTATATAGTCTGTGACAGAAGATAAATGGAATTTTTTTTAGCCTTGTTTTTGTTAAAGATAACTGACTTATATGGAGATAAAATTCATTGATCTGAAAAATTTTCTCTGAGTGTCTGCACATAGCAGACACTGAAATAGCAATTAACATATTACTAGGGTATAAGTTTAAATGAACAAAATAATATGGAATAAAAAACTATGATATTGAGGCTACCACCATTATTTTTAAAGAAGAATTTCTGAATTGCTAAGATGCCTCATAATTCAAGAAGCACATACATTACAGAGTAAAAGTGGAAATTGGCTATCATTCAATTAGTTTTTGCAAAAAAAAATTTCCTTTGTAGTACCAGGCACTCCATTCCTGAGTTCTATTTATTGAGTTTCAAATCAATGAACAGAAACAAATATCAACTCATCTAAGAGATATCATGGGAAATATTGGTCACCACTAGCAGGTTTGGTTCTTGTTGAACACATGAATGTCCCTAATTTGTATGTTGGAATCAATGGTAACTGGAGGTTTTGGGGTATTCATCTTGGTAGACTTGCTGGGTTTCCCACATTCTTGTGGTTAGGGTCATGTTTCAGAGCTCCTCGCTAACAAAGGATCGCCCATGAAAGAGGTCACACCCAAGGGCCCAGTACTAACCATTGTAACTAACCCCAACTGAGGTGACTTGGAAATAAAGTTTCCTTTCTTGTTCCCAGTCTCTTGTTTGTTTGTTTTTTTTGTTCCTTTTTTGGTTTGTTTTTTCTTTCTTTTTCTGTTGTTATTGCCAGCACATACACTGTCATTCACATTACTAGAATTATTCTATTCTGGATCTCAGTTTCTCAATCTCTCTTTCCTTGAGCCTTTTTTTTTTCTTTTTCATTTTTCCCCTTCCCCTTTCCTTTTTCAGTTTGGCTTAACAGAAGGATAACTAAAGTTTCATCTGGGGGCTCTTAACCTGGGGGCCCTGAAAAGAGTTCAAGAGATTTGTGAACATAGATGAGGAAAAAAGAACACAGTTTTTTTCACTTCCTGCTCTACAAAAATTTAGCATCCCTTCTGCTATGAATATGGGCACCCAATCATCTTGTATGAGCAAAACCTATGACTTGGTCACCAATAGAAATCATTGTTATTTTCATGTGACATTACAGCAGTTACAGAATCTCAAAATGTAGTTTATGCCTATCACTACTTTGAAACTATGTTTGTTACCAGACAAGTGGCTAGCTAATATTATTTACTGTACTAATAAAGAATAATGCTACTGTATCACAGTTTAAAAAAAACTTTGTTAATGGTATATCATTATAATTTGGTTTTCTTTGCAATGTATGTATTGTATTTCATTCATTTACAAACATTATTCTGACATAGATGCATAGGCTTCACCAATTTGCCAAAGTCGTCCAGTGTACAAAAACGTCTAAAACCCTTCTGTAAAAAAAGAGTCAGGGCCAAGAATTGGTGGCCTGTTTTTGTTTTGTTTATTCCAGGTTGACTTTCTAACCATGATATCTCAAAATAAACTTAATCTGTGTTATGTTTAACTAAAATAATATTGCACATGACTTTTGATGCTGAGAGTCAACAAGAAATATCTGACAATGTTGGTCATTTGAGTTATAGAGGTTGAGAGCTGCTATCCAGGGTAGTAGGTAGCTACTGGGAGGCCTCCCAGGGCAAGTGCAAAGCTGTAGGTATCATGCACCAACTTCAGCCTTTACTGCTACTGAAACAGGAAGAGGAATGAAAATCAAGAACTGCATCTGAGTCATGGGAAGCTGTACTCACAGGTGTCTTTCCTCTTATTAAATGCCTCCAAAGGAAAACCTATAAGGTAGATTTCTTATTCTCCTTGGGATTCTGTAACAAAATATCATAGTTTTGGTGGTCTAAACAATAGAAATTTATTTTTCATAGTTTGGGAGGCTGGAATGTCCAAAATCAAGGTACAAGTTGAATTTTTTCCTGGTAAGGGCTCTCCTTTTGGCTTGAAACAGTCACCTTCTGGCTGAGTCCTTACATGATAGAGAGAGAGAGAGTTCTGGTGTTTCTTCCTACAAGAACATTAACTCTATCATAAGGGTTTCACCCTTATGATCTAGTAACCTCCAAAAGTCTTCCCTCCTGACACCATCATACTGGGGCTAGGGTTTCGACATAAGAATTGGGGAGACACAAACATTAAATCCATAGCAGTCGATTTCATGTTATTCTCCTTCTGTATATAAGAAAATGAAGGGTATGAATGCCAAGCAACTTGCTGAGACACAAAGGTCTTCAGTGGGAGACACAGGATCAACCCAGCACCACAAACATCCTGACACCTGCATTTCTGAACTGTGCTCTCACAGCATTGGTTCATGGAACTGAAAACATTTTGTATGAAAAATTAAATCAGAGGTAATAGAACTTTTATCTACTTGGGTTTATCTACTTTTGCAAAACATAAACACTTTCCTTGACCAAAAGACCCCTCAGAGACTTTAATACGTTAACAGACACAGCAAATCTCTAGTGGAAGATATACCATCTGTGACATCCTCAAACTTTATCTGATTGTGCAGCTACTGCTCCTGGAATATCTGTTCACAGAGCCTGGGTCTCTACTGTTAGTTTTTTTCTGATTTTGTTTGTTTGTTTGTTTTTGAGTTGGAGTCTCACTTCTTGCTCAGGCTGGAATGCAGTGGCATGCACGCTCATAGCCACCCCAGTGTCGACCTTCTGGGCTCCAGCGATCCTTCCGCCTCAGCCTTCCTAGTAGCTGGAACTACAGATGCACACTACCACGCCCAGTTATTTTTAAAAAATTTTTATTATAGAGACGAGGTCTCACCAAGTTGCCTGGACTGGTCTCGAACCCGCGGGCTCAGGCAATCCACTTGCCTCGGCCTCCCAAAATGATGGGATTACAGGCTGAGCTACCAAGCCCAGCCTTACTGTTAGTTTTTCTTACAGGGACTGTAGAAAAACATTGTCAGTCATATTTGCTTACTTATTACCTATTCCCCATAGTGTTGCCAAAGGAAAGTGGCAGACTTCAGAATGGTATATGATAAAATAATAAGTTTAAATTTTAGGGAAAAAAATTGGGTAGAATGAGAAAACAAATTCAGAAAAAATTAAAAATTAGCAAACTGTGAGATCCTGTGCAGTCATTAAATGTGGACAGCTTGCTCTATCAACATTTTACTGCTGCTATTAACAAATTGCCAAACACTGAGTGAATTGAGACAACACAAATTTATTCTATTACTATTCTGGAGCTCTGAAGCCCCAAATCAGTGTCAGTAGGCTACAGTCAAGAAGCCAACAGGGCTCGGACTCTGCTGGAGGCCCTAGAGTTGAATTCATTTCCATACCTTATCTAGCTTCTAGAAGATGCCATTCCTCTGTGTGTGATGTTCTTCATCCACTGTTGACATTGCCTGACTAGTGATGTATGGAAGAGAGCTCAGCTGAAGTAGGTGATGTAGAGACGAGGTCTCACCAAGTTGCCTGGGCTGGTCTCGAACCCACGGGCTCAGGCAATCCACTCGCCTCGGCCTCCCAAAGTACCGGGAAACTGGCTCTCCCCACCAGTGCTCTGCTCCTCCACCTAGTAAATAGCCTTGATTTGTAGAATTTGCCAATTTACTCAAGGGTAACTACTTCCACCCTGGCTGATTTCAAGCTCCCAGTGTGACATCACTGGACCTGGAGTGGGAAAGAAATGCAATTGGCAATGCTAGTATGCCACTGTTTACAACCTTTTTCCAATACCTGGGCTGGCTTTTGCTTCTAGGTTTTACTAATGGCCTGTCCCAAGGCTCATCCTATTTATGCTTGGGTTTGGAATGTGCCCTAGAGCTCAGCATGTGTCTCTGCAACCTTTGCTTCAGTCTAAGACCTGTAGGTCTGTTGTTGGCATCTCTCTTTCACTTTTCCCCAATCTGTGTTTTCCAATGCTCTCCAGTCAGAAAAAGGAAGAAAGATAGTCATCCGGCTTGCTTCAACCCTGTGCCGGGTAGCTAATGACAAGTTTCAGAATGTTACTGACTCACAAAAAGGCTTGGGGAGAGGGAGGTTAGTTTAGGGTCCCCAAATACCAAGCTGCTTCCTTCTGCTCTAGAATCTTCAGGTTGTGTATAGAATAGTATCTTCAAGGAGGGAGAAACAGTGGCATCTTTACTTACCATCATAACCCCAAAACCTCCCCCCAATAAGCATTTCTGACTAATTAATGGAAAGGCTATATCCTTCACAGATAATTATCCTCTTTTATATTGAGGTAGCATCTCAGAGGAAGGTTTGCAGTCATTTAATATGACAAAATATTATTAACTTTGGTCAAAAAACTGAATTCTCCTAAAAAATGTAAACATAGAATTAACATATGATCCAGTGTTTCTGCTTCTGGGTATATATGCAAAGGAATTGAAAGCATAGACTCAAACAGATATTTGTTTACCCATGTTCATTGCAGCAATATTCACAGTAACATAAAGACAGAAGCAATTCAAGTGTTCACAGGCAAATGAATGGCTAAGCAAAATGTGGTACATACATACAATTAAATAGTATCCAGCCTTAAACAGGAGGGACATTCTGACACTTGGTACAATATTGGTGAACCCTGAGAAAATTGTGCAAGTGAAATAAGCCAGTCACAAAAGGACACATTCTGTCTGAGTCCACTTCCATGGGGTACATAGAGTAGTCACATTCATAAGGAAATAAGTAGGATGATGCTTGCCAGGGATAGGGGAGGAAGTAATGAGAACTATTGTTTAATGGGTACAAAGTTTCAGTTTGGAATGATGAAAAGCTCTGGAGATGGCTGGTGGTGATGGTGGCATAAAAGGGGGAATGGGTTTAATGCCACCGAACTGTACATTAAAAAATGGCTAAGATGATACATTCTATGCTATGTATATTTTGCCATAATATATAAAAAAGACAGAGTCCTTGCTGTTAGTTGATAGTGTTGAAGCCTAATCAGACAAAGAGCGCTGAGAACAAGCCAGTAGCCTGGTAAAGTCGGATTGACTGACCTGAAGTAGGAGGAGGAATCTCCCCAAGAACCTGAGGACACTGCTCCACTGGAAGGAGGAAGGAAGCATCTAGTGGACAGTTTGGGCTTTTTGTGAAGGACCCACGATAAGCTGAGGAAGCAGGGTCAGTTCTGGATCGTTTGCAGCATCTGAGGTGAGATTAGGATTAGCGAGGGATGGAGTGCTGCATGAGGTATGGGCAATTTAGCTTCTGGGTGTGTATCCCCAGTGTTAGAGGGGTGTAGCAGGATGGGTCTGGGGTGTCCATGGTGGGAAAGCAGTAGTCACACAGCCAGGAAGTCCTTATGACATTTTGCAGCTGCTGCGTGACCTCAGAAGAGACTTGTTTCCTGTGACTGTCTCTCAGTAGCTGTCATATGCATCAGTCCTCTCAGCCTGATTAATAACAGGGCTGCTTTCGTCTTTTTCGGTCCCAGATAATGTTCATCCTTTCAGTCCCAGAGAGGTTTTTGCTCTTTGGCTCTTTAGTTTTGCTCTTTTAAAATTTCTAAAACATGTAATAAAGTGTATTTCAATGCTAGATTCTCCAAAACAACTTTACCCGAGGATAAAGACTATTATTTGCTTGATAGATCAATAAAATGACATCACACCACATACCTTTTAGCAAAACAGGATCTACCTCTTAGAACAATGGTTCTTAAGTTGTGATAAGAGAATTCTCAAGTATCTTGTTTCTCCTATAACTTTCTTTTTGCCCGTTTGGGGAGGGTGTTATGTTTTGACAACATTTTAACAAAGGTCCCCCCGGTGATTGATTTTGTTATTTTGACTTTCTCCAGACTTTGATTAGAGTCATGTTTTAAAAGGTTCTTTAATGCTTGTGAAGGTAAAACAATGAAAAGATCACGTTATTTTTCAACATAATCTATGGTTTCTCTTTTTGCCAAAATACAGTAGTTGCAAAGCTCCATGCAATATACCTAAAAAGGGATCGCATGCAAACAATGAGTGGAATTGTTCTGGGTGATGGCGTGGGGCACTAAAATGTTTCACCAATGGTCATCCAAAGAAAGTCCCTTAAGATATGAAGGCAGCTAGTCCTTTTATCAGGTGGCATCGTGAAGTAAATATGTTCCCCCTTATTATTGCATTGGTCTGACTAACTAGGGCATTTTTATTTTTTAAGCCAATATTATAAAGCACTGGGAACACACTTTGATTTTCTTTTAAGGCAGACTAGACTTTTCTGTGACAAAAAAGTCTAATTAATGTCTAAGAGCAGGTTACTAGTCCAAAAGATATTAGTTTCTTTCTATGTTTAATCTATATTATTTTGTATTATTCCAGTTTTAATGACCATTTGTACAGTCTGCCTGATTTAAGGGGCTTTCACATTCATAGTTCTTATGCTAAAGTAGTAGGGCTTGGAGGAAAATTGTAAGTTAAAGTCCTCTTGGGGCCACATTATTTGGCTGATTGTTATAGGATTATTTTATAATTATGTACCCCTAGTGAGGGATAATAAATTGGCATAAATTCATGCTAAATAAGTGGGTTAGTTTTAAACCATTGCAATCTATTGCCTAGAAAGTAACTCAAAATACATTTCCTATCTCGGTAGAAGAAAGTGTATTTACATTAAAATATAATATCGTCTTAAAGTAAGTTGAATGGTAGGAAAATAGTGGATGAGAATAAAACATAGCAAAGGGTGGTGACACAGGTAGGTAGTGGTTATAATGATCTTATAAATTACCATGAGTTTGGCAACATTTATTTCAGAGGTTAGACAAGACATAATGGACAGTTCATATACTGTAAAATTGTTATCTTCCAATCAGAGAATCTTTTAAAAGGAAGAGAATTAACTCCACATCCTATAGACAAATTCCATCTGCATCACCAACCTCCTCCATTTGAGACTGTCCTCAAACAGTTTCTGTGATGAGGACCCCTCTACTTCAAGGTCATTATTATTCCAGATAATTCTATTTCAACTTAGCCACTGGTAGAAAATATCTATCGTCTCAGATATTAAGTTTCTAGCCTAGAATAATTTATATCTTTTTTTTTTTTTTTTTTACGTAAGATGGAAATAGTGCCCTGATATACATGTTAGGGGACCAAAAAAAAAAAAGCAAATGTGGACCAGGGTACCAGTAATGCCACCACTGAAAGAATGATGCCCCAAATTGCTGGTTTCTGAGAGTTCCACAAATCTAGTTCAACTCAGAAACAATAATAGAGTGGAATATCCAATACAATATTCTCTAGCTGTTTATTTCACATGACTAACATTTTCATGAAAAGAACCATTAAATCCAAATATCTGCTTCAGAATTCCTAGTTTTCAAAAAATGGGGTTTGCCAAAGGTATCATAACAGTATCTCCCACTTGTGGCATCCTGTTTGGTCATGCTTTTCTCAGTTGCTCTCAGCTACAGCGTAGATTCAGTTGTGGATTGAAGTCCATGTCAGACCTAGGCATTGGTTAAATTTTTTTCTCAGCATTTTATTATGAAAAGTTTCAAACACACTCTACAAAAACCATGTGGAAGTTGAAAGAATTCTAATTTAACATTTATACTCATCATCTAGGTTTTATGATTACATAATACTGTATTGGCTTTATCACACATCTAGCTACTGTTCTTGTATCCATCAACCCATTTTTTTAAAAAAATTGTTTTAAAAATTATTTACAGACATCTGGTATACTTTATCTTTAAGCGCTTCAGTGTGCATATTATTAAAGTTCCTCTTTTTTCCTTCTTGAGGTAACATCTATATACAAGGGGAGGCATCCATTGCAAATGAACATTTTTCAAGTTTTGACAAATGCACACAGACAGCTTTGCAATCCCATCCCATTCAGATAGAGAATATTACCACCAGCTAGCAAGTTGCAGTCTCCTTATCCCACTCAGTACTCCAGAGGAAATCACTGCTCTGAGTTTTTGCACTATAATTAGTTTAGCCTTGCTGGCAAATAACATTTTTTAGGCTATAAAATTAATACATATTTATTAAAAAGCACTTTGAAGCAACATTTAAAAAAATAATGGAGATGATTAAATATGTAAAACATTTTGTAATCATGGTTTTATGTGTTTTCTCAATTTATTTAAAGTTCTGTGTTAACATAATATTTAATATCTACATAACTGTTGACTATTTGGACACACTGTGGTTCTGTAATGGTTCCCAAGATACTTCTTTCCATGAATGGAATCCACACCCTCAGAAGGTGTGGTGGAGTCAGTAAACAGGCCCGAAGGACGATGGCCTGGACCTGGGTGGAAATACACTAGTTTTAGCTGCTTGGGACATTTCCTCCTTTTGCTGAGCTGCTATGCCTCGGCTGTTAGCTTCCATGGTGATTTCTCTCACTTCTTCGCCATTATCTAATCGGTTACTAAATCCCCTTTTGATTATACTCTGTTATGAAGGGATTCTGATGAGTGTTCACTGGTTTTAATTACCTAGGAGCTGAATGTGACAAGCTGCAATGGTCCTGGTCTCACGGGAGACAAGGTCCTACACCACGCATGGGGCCCTTTGCAGACAACTGACAGTGATGGATGTTAGCTGGTCTGGGGCCACAGGTGAAGGTATGATGGCTCTTATTACAAGGGACTTCAAGGTACCACATAAAAATGTACCCTGCTGTTCCTCTAATTAATTAATTGATAATACATTTTAAAAATAAAAAATACTTCTTGTTCTTATTTTATACAAGTCACTGTTCTAAATCTGCATTATTTTAATTCCCTGAACAATTCTACAGGTAAGTATGAATTCTTATTATTTTCCTCATTTTGCTAATGAGAAAACTTGGGCACGGTGAGGTTAAGTGATTTGCTTCACTTCATATTTATAGTTAAGTGGAAGCCTGTCCTGGGACTTGGACAATGGGGTTTCAGAATCTGGTTGCCATCTGCATTATATCTGTTTCCTGCAGGGAAAAAAAAGAAGATTTTTTTTCTTAATTTGATATTTGGCTTTAATAGAGTCATGGTTTTTGTGGAGTTGCCCTATGAGTCTCAGTCCACAACCAAGAGTGGCAAGCTTCTAGACGAAGCCTAATCGAAAGCAGGGATCAGAACAGTTTCTCAGTAAAGGATCTGATAGGTCATATTGCAGGCTGTGTGGGCCACACAGTCTGTCATAACTATTCAACTAGCCTTTGTAGCAGCCACAGACAACATATAAATAAAGGAGCCTAATTATGTTCCAGAAAATCTTTGTGTCCAGAATTAGGTGGTGGGCTGCATATGGCCCAGGGGCCACAGTTGGTTGACCCCTGGTCTAGAGAAGTGCTTCTTGAAATGTTATGGGTAACAGCATCTTTGAGAATCTGATGAAAGCAATGGATTCCTGCTTATAATAAGCCATATAAACCAATACCTATAACCTTTTTAATATATTGATTATATATATATAGCATATATATCAGTACATAGAAATATATATTATATATTTACATACATTGATATATTGCCTTAAAAATTAGTTCTTTAGAAAAATCAGATTATGAAACAATCTTTACAAATGATTTATCTCATAAATAGTTTTTATGAAACAATTTCATCCCCTGACAAACTCAAAAAACTCCAAATTGTACAATTAAACCATAAAGAAAAATTAAAATTTGTTCCACAGCAACTCTAATATTCAGATTTTAAATACAAATATCATCTTTAATTTCCTATGTCTGTGACTTTTTTGTTCTGATTAAGAAAAACTGAGAGCTGAGCCCTGACTTGTAGAGAAATGTGAGTGGCATTAGAACTCTAGTTGGTCTCTTTATCAGATAATAGGTGATATCAAGGAATTTTCTTTTCTCAAAGTCTCTGCCATTGAATGGATACTGTTTCACTTCCTTTGTTCTTAAATCAATGAAGCCATCCAGGCAAGGTGTTCATCACTGGTGCTGTCTATTGCATCAAGATAATTACGGATCTACATTTCTATGGTAAGGGTCATCTGAGTTGAAGGGCCTTATAAAAGAGTTCTATTACATTTCTGATTATCTTCAGACTTCTACTTGCAGGGTCATTTCTTCTAGCAATGAAAAGTTGGCATCATCCTCGCATCAGTAGGGAAAAGATAGATGATGTTGTGAAAATGAACAAGTTCCAAATCTTAGTAGCTTAAAATAGCCAAGATCTGTTTCTTGCTTTGTTCTTTATTTGTGGCTCTTCTCCACAGCATCACTGTGCTCACTGCAGGGTCCATTGCTGGTGAAGCCCATGACTGTCAACTTTCATGGACAGGAAAATAGAACGTGGTGAAACATGCATTGGATCACAGAGCAACTGATTATATTTCGTGGCCAAAGTAACAAGCTCCATGAGATGGGAAACTGCAATCCTACCACACTTTTGGAAAGAAATAGAAAAACCGAACATTTGTGAATGGTCCTCTTGACATCACAATTGACCTTCTCTAATCTCTTTTTCCTAGAGTAGGATTGCAGCCAAAGCAGTTTTAGTTTTCCATCGGCCTCTCTGAACTTCCAACCCTTAGGTCTGAGGAAGTCGTTGATAACTCCTCTAGCAGCTGGCCAGGTTTCTTTCAGATTTGTTAACAGAATCTTAGATGTCAACATGTGTCAAATGCAGAAGAATATGAGTCACTATGGGTTTTCCATCCAGAGCAGCAAAGTCAGATGTGTCATCAAGTGACACAGATGCACTTTCTGTACACAAGATTCATAAGAACCATTTGGGAAATGCATTTAATATCATTTTGAAGATATCAGTGTTCTTATCAGTTTCCTGAAAGACAAAAGCAAAAAAAAATCTATCATTGAAGGTGTCTACATGTATATAACAGATGAAAACTAGGAAACGGCTGCACTGAAAGATATCAATAATTTCATCTAGTCATCTGTGGAAGAAAAGTGGTGCAGCTGCCCCCCACTCCGTGGTCGGCTTCAAAATTGTAGATGGCATGCCCGATGGGGAGGAAGGGCTACTGCTTCAGTTTTCCCTCTCTGCTCCAAATTATCAGGTAGGATAACCATTTCCATGACATATGACTCTAGCAAGGGCCCTCTGATCATGCTTCTCAATGTAAAATTTTCCTTTTAGAATATTTTCAGAAAAGAACTTTGTATTGAATTAGCTCCAGGTTTTAGTAAAGTTTCAGCCTTTTAAAATTGAGCCCTGTTTTCTCAAAGAATTCACACTGCCAATATAATTTTGTAAATGAGAGAGGTAAGAGGCTCTTTTAGCTTTTCTGATTTTGTGTATCTGATGGGAAGAAATGGGTCATATAAAAAGCACTATGGATTTTATGTTCCATTATATTTGGCAATAAATCTAAAATCAAATGCTATGTAAAGTTCATATTTCATTTCTTTGTCAATTTCTAGCTGTAGCTTGGCTTTGTGGTGAACATAAGGAATCTACATAATGATCATTATGTCATTGTATGAGGTTCTTATTTTTATCTCTCATAGAAAACCATTCCTGGGCTAATAACTTAGTGATGATAATGGAAATTATACTTTAAATAACCATGTCCAGGGATTATTCCATATCCCTCACATAACCATATCCCTACAAAACCATATGGATACAACCAAAGCCTTGATAAAATAATTTGAAATGAGGGCTCTGCGTGGTGTTTCTTCTCTATAATCCCAGCACTTTGGGGACCAAGGTGGGAGGCTTGCCTGAGGCCAGGAATTTGAGACCAGCCTGGGCAACAGAGCAAAATACCATTTTTACAAAAAACTTAAAAATTAGCTGAGCTGATGGTATGCACTTGTAGTCCCAGCTGCTTGGGGGGCTGAGGTCCATAGATCACTTGAGCCCAGGAGGTCAAAGCTGCATTGAACTATGATCATGCACTGCACCCCAGCCTGAGCAATAGAATGAGACCCTGTCTCTAATATTAGATGATGATGATAATGATTAATTTGAAATGATAATTCCTGCAAAGACAGAAATCAAAACAACAGAAAGAAAATACAAGAACTAAAATATGTATATTTGTGCCCGATTTATTAACCCCTGCCCCAAAGTTGATCCATAAACCAAAATTAAAGCATTGTTTATAAAACCACAATTCCTCTGTAGATGTTTTCAAGATAATTTAAATAACTAATGAACTGCAAGCCTTGGATATGAAATATATATTAATTATTGAGATGTAATTTTTTTTGCAAACTTTCAGCCCTCAAGGACTCTCCATTAATGTATGCCAGGTTATAGACAAAGCCATTAAAGCTCTAGTTAAAAAGTATAGAAACAGGTAACAACGTAAAATTTCCTATTTACATGTTACTCTACGCATCACCTATAAGCCTACAAGAATGCATTATTGTATCTTGTATATATTACATTATTTGGTATTTCCTCAAGCATCCATTGGAGTCAGCATTAAGCACATTTGTCAGTTTAGTAAATCGAGGCCAAAGACATTAAGTGATCTGCTAATGGGCAGAAAATTACAGAAGCTAGACCTTCCGGTGTCAAGCACAGTGTTCTTTTTGGTATAGCAGAACATTAAGCAAACATCTTGAAAACATTTCTGCCCCGTCTTCTTGCTCTGAACCTCATTTATTACAGAGCAAAGCTCATCACAAGAGACTTTCCCCAACATGATTTTATTTCCACTATCTTGGGCTGAAAGGGTTAATACCGTACATTGTCTGCACCCGTATGAAAAGATCATCAAATGCTTGTCTTTTCAGGAGTTACCCTTCTCCCATACTTTGGGAAGGGAATTATCCATCCACTATTGTAGGATGATCAGTAGCAGATGGCACTGGCATGAAGGCACTGTGGACTTACAGGATTCACAAAGGACTAATGAGGTTTGACATTTGTCACCTGAAGGCTCATCAAGCTGGGGTTTGAGAAATGTTCAGATAAGGTGGTGCTAGAGGCCTGTGTCTGGTGTCTCAGGGCAATAGCTGTTGCTCTCATTCTCTACAGGAAACATTTAAGCAGAACCTTGATGGAAAGCAATGGAACTTCATCCATATTTCTGAGGTGGAATGATTCTGAGGTGGACAGATTTTCTGTCTTCTAATTTGAGTCTACTTCTGATTTTTAACCATCAAAAAGGAATTGAGTTAGTTTTTCCCATGGTGGAAACCAAGGTTTAGGCCCTACCAATAAACAACTCCTTTTGTCCTTGAAATAACTCAGTAACTCACTATGGAGAGAGGCTGCTGTCTTCTCTTGAACTTTTTGTTTGTTTTAAAATGCATTTTCTCAAGGCTATTAGCCCAGGAATGACTAACTGAATAGTACATTACATGTAATGATGTATTTTAAACAGAGCAAATGATGGCCCCAACATGAACTGGGAGTTTGATTTGTTCTCAAGAGTCAGTTTGAAACATCTTCACTTTGATCAACTCTCTTCTTTATAAGTTAAGTCATAAAGTTTAAGGGTTAGTTTATATTGTATTTCTAAAGAGTAGCATGGGGACTCTAAATATTTGCTTAAGACTGTGATTAACTTGATACCTTAGATGTTCTGCTTTATAAGGAGAAAAATAGTCTCCTAGTCAAATCCAAGTAATTGGTCAATTTGTTGCAACGAAGAAGTGTAGAATAGATAAATTTTGCAGAATATGTATTCTCTCATCCATTGACATATTAATCATTTTTCTTCAAATCCTTCTCTGTGAAACCTTTTTTTGAGATGTAGGAAAAATAATGTAGGAATCATATCAGCCTGTTTATTACTTATTTGAATTTGGGAAATTTATGTACTTTCTGAGCCCCAATTATCTTATTTATCAAGTGTGGGCCATAATGACTATCAGGAGAGCTGGTGTGAAAATTCAGAGATAATGTACACAAAACCCCTATAACTAGTACTTAGTACGTACTCAATAAATGCTACTTTGTTTTCTTCCAGCTTTAATTTATTATCTCCTTCTCTGAATGCCTGTAGCACATACTGTTCATTTCCCAGTATTTCTATAAAGATAAACCCTGTCTTTATAGACAGGCAAGATTTGGCACCTGCAAGATTTGGCACAAAGCAGAAAATAATCTGGGGAAATGCCATGAATCCTCCCAAAGTCAACAACCTGTGAACTGTGTAATAGTTTGTTTCATAGAAAAACATGCCAAGGAATGTGATCCATTTGATTAAAAGAAAATCATGTAACTGGCTATAGAAACCTCATCAAATTGAATTCTGATTGGCAAAGTATACAAGTTAATGAAGAAGGTCAACATTTCTTAAATAAATTGGTGGGCACATGTGGTTTCTCCAAATTATCTTGTCTTTTGAATCCTGATTCTTGAACAGTTTTAACATAAGTCAACAATAAATGGAAACATAAAACTAAAAATGAAGTCTTGATAGGGAATGCCATAGTTTCAAGTTTTACCTTCACTCACTTTGGAATATTAATACCAATGCTTTGGTTCAGCTGAAGTTCAGTATATATTTTCCTGTTTCTGTGTTAAAACTTATACTATTTGGATATATTTGCTTATAATGGTTTTAAAAAATAGTTGTAGTTTTTTTGTTTTTTTCAGTTTTGCCCATGCTTTCCCCACTATTGAAAATTTGTCATCATTTTTCTGTTTGATGTATTTGTTAGCCAATCTTTAAAGTTTGGTCATTTAGATATTTCTAATGTTAAAATAAATGCTGCCTCAATGACACTACTTTTTTCATGGAAATTCCTGTTTCTCCTTTTTATGACTTTGTATTTAGGCTAGATTTGCCAAAGCAGGATTTCTAGGTCTAACTATATAAAAAAGATCTTAAAATCTTGATTCACATCTCCAAGTGTTCTGAAAGACTGAACTAATTTATGACTCATCAGCAATGGAAAGAATGCCTGTTCATCATACCCTGGCCAGTGACTGTTCTTTGGTGGCAGAGTGGGAAATTGAAGGGTAGACACAGTGAACTTTACAGATTTGATTGGGAAAAAATCATGCTGCTTGATTTTAACTTTATTCATATATTGGTTATTTGTATTTCTTCCATTGTAAATTTTCTGTTCAAGTTCTTTTGAAGACACTGGGTTTTGTAATAAATTTCACTCTTAGTTTTAGGATAACAGTTCTTTTCAATCTAGATATCATGTTTTTATATTAATATTTTAATTTATTTTACTTTATATATTTGTTGAAAATTGATTTTTAAATCCATAGAGATTTTTAAATGCAGTGCTTATTTTTCAACGATACAAACAATGTATTAAAAACATTAGACTCTAAGAAACTAGAGAAAAAAGACTTATCATTGCCCTCAATTCTATCATCTGGTGACGTACTATTTATATCTTACATATTTTCTTTTAGTTTTTTTTCTATGTATGGGGGGGGAAAGATGATCCCAAGGATAGAGTTTTATGTCTTCTTCACTAACTGTATTGACAGCATACTTCCAACTGATCATTCCAATTCTCTAATTAAGTATCCTTTGACTCTAAATTGTACCCCACATTTTAAAAATAAAATTAAAAAAAATTTTTAATAAACTTAGAAAAGGATAATTTTTAATTGTTACAGAAAATGAATGTGCCAATTTACTATCTGACATTTGTATGGTTTCTAAATGTTTACTTTCATATGTAATATGATGAAAATTTTTAGGATAGGATCTTAGAAGTATAATTACTGAGTTAACAGATAAGAATGTAAATTTTGCAAAATAGATTTCTAGAAACTGGTAACAGTATGTATTCTATCAGAATGTGAAAGTATTAATCTCACTCATCTAGCTAGCATTGAGTATCGCATTATTACACATAATTCTAAAAAGATTCTGGTTTTTTGATATATTTAATTATATGTTATTGTTTCACTTTGCTTCTCTTTAATAGCAAAGTTGAACATTTATTAGTACATTTATTCATTGTAAGTTTATTGATTATTTGTCTCTACTCTTCTGTAGAATACATGTTTATATTCTTTTCACAGTTAAATATTTTGGGAATTATATTTATTTTAAGAGCTCTCAATATAGAGGATGCTAACTTTTGTGTGTGTGTGAGTTGAAGTCTCACTCTGTCACCCAGACTGGAGTGCAGTGGCCACTTCCGGCCACCGCAGCCTGGACCTGCTGGGCTGCGGTAATCCTTCCACCTCAGCCTTCCAAGTAGCTGGAACTACAGGCATGCACTACCACGCCCGGCTAATTTTTGATTTATTGTAGAGAAGAGGTCTTGTCAAGTTGCCCAGGCGGGTCTCGAATCCGCGGGCTCAGGCAATCCACTCACCTTGGCCTCCCAAAGTGCTGGGGTTACAGGCTGAACCACTGAGACTGGCCAGGATGCTAACTTTTCATAGCTATTGTAAGTTTTTTTTTAGTTTGTCATTTACAGTTAAACATTTTGTTTATGTTCAGAATCATAAACATTGTTTAGTTATATGTTAATTTATTTTATGCTTTCTTCCATTGTTTTTAATTCAAAATTAACTGAATATTAGTCCATTTCTCTATTTTAATTTTTCTCAACGAAATCTTAAGATATTATTCTTTAGAAACTAGAAATGTACAAAGAAAACATGACAATCATCTGCTTTTTTTTCAACTTTACTGAGGTATAATTGACAAAAAAGTATATATTTAAGATGTACAATATGATGTTTTGATATATGTATATATTGTAAAACGATAATCACAACCAAGTTAATTAGCATATCCATCATCGGACATAGTTGCATTTTTTTTCTTTTATGGTGAAAAGACTTAAGATCTGTTCTTTTAGCAGATTTCAGGTATTCGATATATTAATATTATCTGTAACCATCATGCTGTAATTTAGGCCTCCAAAACTTATTCACCTTGTAACTTTGACCCACATTTTCTTATTTCCTCCACACCCTTAAATCCTGGTAACTACCCTTTTACTCTGTTGGATTTATTTTTGGAAAAATTAATATCTTGTCAGCATCTGAACTCCGCATAATGTCTTCAGATTTATTTCTGGTTCATTAACTCTTTTCAGTACAGGCTATTAAATTTGCTATTAATTAATCACTCAGGTTTAAATGTTACTATGCTTACATTCTTTGTTATTTTTGTTGTTGTTGTTGTTTTTTGTTTTTTTGAGTTGGAGTCTCACTCTGTCACCCAGACTGGAGTGCAGTGGCATGCTCCCGGCCACCGCGGACTCGACCTGCTGGGCTCCGGCGATCCTTCCGCCTCAGCCTTCCACGTAGCTGGAACTACAGGCACGTGCTACCACGCCCGGCTAATTTTGTTTTAATTTATTGTAGAGATGAGGTCTTGCCAAGATTCTTAGACGTTTTTGTCTCCCTAAGTATACCTAACCAAGTTTGATAGTTTATTGTTATTTGTTCCTACTTTCAATACTCTCTATTACTTCTTTAGGGATAGTAAGCATTCTCATCTTATATTCTGCATCTAAAAATTCCAACCTTTGTAGGCTCTGGGCATCCGATTCTGCTGCTGATTGTTTCTGGCAGTTCTTGCTCATGGTGCTTTTTTTCCTCATGTGGATCTAAAGGGCTGGGTGAATGTACATTTCTCCCATAATTTGCTTTTCCTTTTTCCTGATTCCTGGGACACTACTGGCTCAGAATTACTTGGAAAGAAATTATTGACTTAACGGCTTCTCAGATCAAAGAGGGAGTATAGATATAGGCCCTAAAGCAGTGTGAAAGCCTGTTTATGATTACGAGTAATCATGTCAGGGCAGATGGGTAGTTTCTGTGGTGTCTCCCTTCCTGCAGGAGAACACAGTTAATTCTTTCACCAAAGCATTTAAGGATCTCTCGTTCCACGTGCACGCTTCTCTTCTGACTCCTCTCTGTGCACACTCTAGGCTTTATAGCTCGTCATGTAGGGTGCCCTTAATATACAAAATTTGAAACAATTCCCTCATATTCTTTCTAAATGAAGGTGCAAGACTGTCCAAATAAGACCTATTAAGGGGTTATATTAAGTTTGCTGGCATTGGCAAACATCTACCCTCAGCCTGTATGAAAAGAGGTAGAGGTTGAAGAATTGAGGGAGGGGATTTTTGGAGAATAACTTAATGGTATACTCTGATTGGGAAGGGAAGTACCTTCCTGACCTCAAGGCAAGCAGGAAAGGGGTGGTACTTTGTTTCGTGTCCTCTACGGCTTAGGAACCACAGGAGCTAGTGTCTGCCTTGTATTCTTTTGAGTCTATTCTGGCTCTGAAACATGGTTGCTGTGATAGTCACTATTTTTCTACCTTGAGATGCCATTTTGCATAGACTGGGGCCTTTCTAATTGCTCTGAGGTTCTGATCATGCTAACTACTAAAAATCAGTACCAACAGGAGTTTAGGCCACTTTGTTTTCTTTAAAAATGTAACTAAGTTTTTAAAAAAGCTTTTTAGAATAAACTTATAAAAGCTCAATGTTAGCATGAATCTGTGCATTCTTATCAAATTGACACAAATAGTAGAAAATATAGACTGAAGATTTGTTCCTTCTATTTGGGAAGTTGAGTCATTGGAATTAGAGAGATTTAACCTCTTGATCAACCCATAAAAACTTTTTACTGTTAGAGAAAAGGCATTCAATCTCATTGAAGGGAGAATCTATAACATCGCATCTGGGAAGGAATGTACATGGCCTTTATAAAACAGGTTAAAGCTTGCACAGTGGTAGAAATGACAATTTTTGATTAACAAAGGGACAGCATGGGGCATATTCCTTCAATTTTCAGCAATTTGGAATTTCAGCATTAATCAGCTTTTGAAGAATGCCACCCGCTGTTCATACAACTGCTAGGAAGTCAATAATGAAGAATTGTAAAATTAGCATTAGATCAGAGATCATGCTGACTGGAGTGTTCTTATTTTGGGTGAAGATGGCTTCTTTTTGTTATTCAAGAATTGGTCAAAACATCATGTCCTCATTAAATGACTTCTGTGAGTGCTTTTTTTCAGGACAATAATGGTGCTAATAAGTTGGCAGGCCTCCCACCAAGTATATCTGTGACATATGTTTTGTGAGCACATTAATATGAGATCAGAATTACCAAAACATGGGGAGTCTTCCCTACTCATTATTGCCTTTTTCTGGAAAGGAAAATAAATCAAACTATCATGTTATTCCCAGGAAGCCTAAACCATTCATAAAATAATGACTTTCATTTTTATAAACTGGTTTAATTCACCCATTTCTTTATTACTTATTAGGTTCCTACAATGTGCATGGTGCCACAGGGGCTAAATAGATGCATAGGCACAGCCCTGCTATGTAAAAGCTCACGCCATCCACATACACTCCATTGCTTGGTTCACATAGTTTGTGCTTCTTCTGTATTCTAGGTCTGCAGAATTGATGTGCCAATATCCTTCCTGTGTGGGTGCTACACTGCTCTGTAAGTTATTGTCTTTGCTTTTTCTGGTACTGATGCCAGGGACTGCCACTCATCACTTTTGATGTTCTTGGCCTATCTTCATATCAAACTACATATATTTTCAGAAAGGCTTCTCAAAGTCGGAATGTGTATAGAGTATTCTCTTGAGGAAGAACCAAGTAAACTGATTGATTCAGGAGGGATGTTGTGAGCTGTATAACTCTATGATTAACTATAACCATGAGTAGTTCTGTTGAGCAAACAGGAATGTGAAATGGAAGTTCAATCATGTGGTTCAGAAAAAAGAGAGCCAACCTGTGGATTGTTCTCAGTAGAGTGGTTTAGTAACTCGTCATGAAAATCTCAAACACAAGGTCTTTTATAAGTAACGTTTTGTATTTAAGAACCTATGTGTTTTCTTGAGATAACCTCTTGATTCTCTGAGTGTTTTCTTGAGGAGACAACCACTAGCCTTTACTTGATTTTCCAAGTGATCTCTGAATCCCCCCCAAAAGTTATGAGCCATTTTATGGAAAGTTTAAGGAAATGCTTGTGTAAAGCTAAAATCTAGTATATGTTTCTTTAGAAGAATCAATTGATATCAAGACCAATATATTTTCCTTTCTTTTGTTGCTAAGTCTTACAGAAATTTTCACACCAAGATTTCTGAGTGCTGTGTTTGGAGAATTCTTTCATCAGCTTGGCACAGATAGAAATGTCATCTTGACCTTGTTTCTGAAAGATGTTTTAACCTCACTAATTAAGCAACCTCCACTGCTATTCAGTGAAGCTCTCTTGAGAGTGAAGGGCCTTTGATTGGGGAAATTCCCTAATTGGGTAGGACTTCTCATCATACAGCAGTCATAACATGTTGATTATAGTTTTACCATCAGGAATTCCTTGCTTAACACAAATGTATTATAACAAGAATTTGATTAACCTAAGTCAATATTAGCCTGGAGATATTTGGAACCAGCAAAGAAATTCAGTCACTTTACCAATTCAGGAGATTAAGAAAAGGGGATGGGCCTTTGATTCACAATCATAAAAATAAATAGTGTACAATAGAGTTTGGGTTTTTGTATAATGCAATCTTCTAGTGATTGCTAATGCTGGATACCTCTTTTTTCTATGTCTTTCAGCCTGCATTTAAAAATATTATTAAGGGCTGGGCTTGGTGGCTCAGCCTATGATTCCAGCACTTTGGGAGGCCAAGACGAATGGACTGCCCGAGCCCGTGAGTTTGAGACCAACCAGGGCAACTTGGAGAGACCTTGTCTCTACAATAAATCAAAAATTATCCAGGCGTGGTAGCATGCGCAGGTAGTTCTGGTAACTTGGAAGGCTGAGGCAGAAGGATTGCTGGAGCCCAGCAAGTCGACGCTGGGGTAGCCGTGAGCATGGCACTGCACTCCAGCCGGGGTGACAGAGTGAGACTTCAACTCAAAAACAAACAAACAAACAAACAAACAAACAAATTATCATGCAAATGTTCATACACAAAAGGAGAATTGCATAATGAATATCCATGTACCCATCATCTAGCTTCAGTAATTACCAGTACTTTTCAATCTTGTATTATCAATTCCTTTCATTTTTTTGTTTGTTTGCTAGAATAATTTAAAGCAAATCCTATATCTATTATTTCACCCATAAACACTTTGGTATTCACTTCTGTCAATTCACTTTTATACTATTAAAATAACTATAAATACTAACACATATTCCATTGTAGTCTTTGAGTGCCTTATCTTATTATTAGGTTATCACAAAAATTTGGCAGATATTATCATCACTCTTGAGCAGATTTTAAAAAAAAACAAACCCATAGTTTCCAAGTGACTAAGTGGCATTCTCAGGAACTACTGAAAACTACTACAATGAATTTCAAACCTGGCCTCCTCCAAATACTTAATTCAGTTTTAAGGCCAGGTACGGTGACTCACGCCTGTAATCCTAGCACTTCGGGAGGTAGGGGCGTGAGGACTGCTTGAGTCCAGAAATTCAAGACCAGCTTGGGCAACATAGTGATACCTCGTCTCTACAAAAAATCAAAAAATTAGCTGGGCATGGGGGATCATGCCTGTAGTCCCAGCTACTTAAGAGGCTGAGGAAGGAGGATTGCTTGAACCCAGGAGTTCAAGACTATGGTGAGCTGTGATTGTGCCACTTCACTCCAGCCTAGGTGACAGAGTGAGACCTGACTCAAACAAACAAACAAACACAACTCAGTTTTACACTCTGTAGTTTACACGACCATATCAAGTAAAAGGCTGTTGCCTTATGTATTTGACATTCACTGCTCTGAGCAGAGGTTTTCTTCTTGTGGTTTTGAGATACCTAGAGACCAACTCAAGGAGGTTGTGGTGGAGATAGAGAAGTGGCCAGTGGAGACATGCATTAAGCATGTCTTTTTATTCTGATGTTTTGACATTTGGGTCTTTGTTGACTCTGGAGGGACTGTCCCTCCCAGGGCTAGCCAATTCCTAGAGACAGTCAAGTGTGCTTTCCCAGCCAACCAAAACCCTTATCCCAAACTACTTCCTTTACTCAGACACTATCCACCTGTCCTAATTTCCCCAGGGCTGGGTACCACACAGACAGGGACAGCCTTTGTGCCCTGAAGCCTGCTGAAATTGTCAAACTAATCAGTCTTAAGTCTGCTCACCCTGCTTTTCCTGCCTCTTCCTTTGGGTAGAAACTGCAATGAGAGCTCTTGTCCACGTGTTCTCTGGCTTCTGCAGTTCTCGGGCTGCACAGTGTGGCCCAGCGTGATGCAGCAAGCGCTCTCCCTTTGGGAGCTACAAGTGTAAGAAACTATCTTTTTTATACTTGCAAATTTAATTATTTTCTAAAGTATATTCATAACATAAATCAATATATACTCATAACATAAATCAATACTTAAGATCCTTTGGTGGTCACTTGCAAACACGTGCAGAGCTGCAGCAAATTTGAGTCCCCCAAGGTGTGTGTTTGCATTGAGGCCCAAGATGAAGTTTGGCCTTTTTGTTTCTGCTCTTATTCCGTAAAGCAATGTCCCTTACACTTTTGTGCCACATGTGTTCACATTTTTGTGCCTTTTGTTTGTGATTTCACTATTTAAAATGACCTTCAAACATCGTACTGATATGCTCTCCGAGTGCTCCTAAGTGCAAGAAGGCCATGATGTCCCTTAAGGAGGAAATACGTGTCTTCTTTCTTTTTCTTTCCCCTTCCTTCCTTCCTTCCTTCCTTCCTTCCTTCCTTCCTTCCTTCCTTCCTTCCTTCCTTCCTTCCTCTTACCCTCTCTCCCTCCCTTTTTCCCTTTCCTCTTTCCCTCCTTCCTTTCTGTTTAATTTTAACTTCAGGGAGTACATGTACAGGTTTGCTACACGAGGATATTGTATGATGGTGAGGTTTGGGCTTCTCTTGAACCCACTACCAAAATAGTGAGCATGGTATACGATAGGTAGTTTTTCAGCTCTTGCTCCCTTTTCTCCCCTTCTTAGGAGTCCTCAGTGTCTGCTGTTCCCATCTTTATGTCTGTGTGTACACAGTGTTCAGTTCCCACTTATAGGTGAGAACACGGAGTATTTGTTTTTCTGTTTCTGAATTCATTCACTTGAAATAATGACCTCCAGCTGCATCCATGTTGCTGCGAGGACTCTGTTCAGTTCTTTCCTGTGGCTGCATGATATTCTATGGTGGAAAATACATGAGTTGGATAAACAGTGTTCAGGAATGAACTATAGTGCTGTTGGCCGTGGGTTAAATGCTCATGAATCAACAATATACATTAAATATGTCTTTAAACAGAAACATACATACAACAAAGTTATATATTGACTAATTAATGAAGATATTATGACCTGAGTCTTGTAGGAACCTAACTGTCTTTCTCCTAGGAGCATTGGTTCAGTATTCCCTAATCCAGCATTTGCGGTGGCTTTGTAGAACATAACTACCATGAATAACAAGAATCAACTTGCCATGATATCACACTTAAGGGTTTCATTTATTCACTGATTTTTTTTTTCATTTTGGGGTCTCACTCTGTCACTCAGGCCAGAGTACAGTGATATGATCACAACTCACTGCAGCCTCAACCCCCTGGGCTCAGTCAATCCCTCCTCCTCAGCCTCCCGTGTAGCTGAGACTACAGGTGCCTGCCACCATACCCAACTAATTTTTTGACTTTTTGTAGAGTCAAGGTCTTTCTATGTTGCCTCAGCTGGTCTCAAACTCCTGGGTTCAAGCAATCCTTTCCCCTTGGCCTCCCACAGTGCTGGGATTCTAGGTGTGAGCCATCATGCCCAGCCTCATTCATTGATTAATTTACCTACTCATTTTATGGCATCAGCCTTCTGTATTCACTTCTCAGATGTGATATTATCATGCAGATTTCCACCATGAAAAAGTAAAAATGTCGCTTAAGTAACATTAGTGATCTGCTCATGTGTAGTGGGGTGCATGGTATGATATTTTATTGATTTTTTTCTTTTTGTTTTTTGAGTTGGAGTCTCACTCTGTCGCCCAGACTGGAGTGCAGGGGCCGCTCCCGGCCACCGCAGCCTCGACCTGCTGGGCTCCGGCGATCCTTCCGCCTCCGCCTTCCGAGTAGCCGGAATTACAGGCATGCGCTACCACGCCCGGCTGATTTTTTGACTTATTGTAGAGATGAGGTCTCGCCAAGTTGCCCAGGCGGGTCTCGAACCTGCAGGCTCAGGCAATCCACTCACCTCAGCCTCCCAAAGGCGCGGGATTACAGGCTGAGCCACCGAGCCCGGCTTGATTTTTTTCTTTATCACAAAGTCTTCATAGGATCGCGGGAGCCCAGCAGGTCGAGGCTGCGGTGGTCGGGAGCGGACACTGCACTTCAGTCTGGGTGACAGAGTGAGACTCCAACTCAAAAAAAAAAAAAAAAAAGTATATTTGACTGCCTTGCTCTTACCACCAGGAGTGTAGACTCCCTGGCCCTGCAATGTCCACACCTGGTGACCCTGAGGTCTCAGGAGAGTCCCCAAGGTTTCTGAGTCCTGCCTGGTCAGCAGCTTGAAGAATTGGCGAGCCGTAACTGCGCTTAATGTTGCTGGCCTGAATGAAAATGGTGAGAATTTCTGGGTGCAGCCCGACTTCTCCAGCAGTCTCCATGTATCTATGTTGCCAGAACATAAAGCTAGTAATATCTGGGACTTTCCTACCTCATCATGAAGTCATGACCTCAAATATGCATTTAAAGAGGGGGTAGAATCTTGACCGTGTGATATAAAGGGTTTGCACACTGGATTATGACTATTCAAAAGAAATATTTCAAACTGGGGAAGTAAACATAATTACCTACGGAAACATTGCTAGTTAGCAGGTAATAGATCTAAGAGTAGACCCACTAACTGGATCTTTTTCAAATTTGTGTGTGTGTGTTTTGTTTTTTAATAGTCAAGGTTGCCCAGGCTGGAGTGCAGTGGCACACTCATAGATTGCTGTAACCTTGAACTTCCGGGCTCAAGGGCACCTCATGCCTCAGCCTCCTGAGAGCTAGGACTACAGGCATGTGCCACCACACCCGGCTAATTTTTAAAAAATACTCTTTTGTAGAGGTGGGTTCTTGCTATGTTGCCCAGACTTTTGCCAATTTTTAAGCTGACCTAATATTTATCATATTAATAAAGCTATTCAGCAAATAAGAGATAATAATAATGATGATAGCTATCATTTACTGAGTCCATTCTATGTTCCAGGAACTGTACAATGCATGGTTATACCTATTATTTCATTCACTTCCCCTCTTTCCTGTTTCAGAAGTAGCATGTTTCCCAATTTATAGGTAGAGTGATTGGGGTTCTGAAAAAGCTGTGGTGTATGTCACAGAGCTAGTAAGCATGGACCCAGGCTTGCTAATTTGTTACTGTTATATCTCAATGACTTCCTTCTATGTGGAGGAAAGAGAATCTATGACTTCTTCCAAATATGACCAGTTAAAAGTGATGTGACAATGGGACGGGCTGATTTTCACAAATTGAATGTTGATTCATAGCATATTCTGAGAATTTGGAGTGGAGAGAACAGATTCTCATCAAGTGGCTTCTGTAAGCTTTGTGATACCGGTTGGTTGCATGCCAGTGAAAGATGTTTTGGTGTCAGCAGCTGAGTGAAAACTTATGAGATCCATTTTTTTCTTTTACTAGCCTCATTTCGGGCTCCAAAGTGTTCTTGCCTTGAACACTGCTCTGAAGAAGCAATTAGAGAACAATACAATTTTTTTTAAAATAAAAAGGTCATGTCCTTGAAAGTAGTTCATTAAAAGTTGAAAGTCTGCTCTTAGCTTGCTTGATGTTGTACTTAGATATGTTTGGGAAAGTCTTTCACAAACTCAAAGTTCTGGGAGGAACTAAGCTCTCATTCTTAGTCTCTTTTTACTCCAAACAGCACATTCGCACAGCAACAATCTCGCTCAACTTCTAGGCATTCACTTTTAATCCATGAAGAACTCTTTAATTAACATTATGTGTATCACGTTGGATTACTTGATATCTTAAATAAGATGATGAATACAGCACACTTGCCTAGTGCTTAAATTATTTGAATCTAGTCTCATAAATGTTGTGTCACCACAGTATTTGAGTCTACTTAATCTAAGCACAGTATAGGATAAGCACTTCCATGACTCTCTGATTTACATATTCAAGTGGGGATTCTGCAGATTCTGGCATTAAAACAGACATGCAAGTTCACAAATTTAGAAACCAGGCTCAAAATATCCCTGGAAGAACTCTAGGTGTTGCTCAGGAAGTAGAGCACGGATTCTGAACATGGCTAGAGCTTCAAAAATTTGTGCTGGAGACTGCACCAAGACTAGACTATAATATCTATCTCATAGTAAATTATGTATAAATTGAAATTTTGTGAATCAAGCCTATTTTCAAATGCCTAGTGAGGGCTTGTTATATTCAGGGACCATGTCTTGAATTATTTGTAAAATGAATAATTACATTCTAATTAGCCGACTCTGTAAGTCTGACTTTCTGTTATATAAGATTTCCTTAAAGTGTGGGTCACCTGAGTGCACGAGAAAATAACTTAGCATGACATAGTATGCCACACAAGACCTCACCTGTGATTTTCTGTCTTTTTATGTCCTGGAAAATCAGACTCTTCTGCGATGTTCTCTGAACGCCAAGCTTTGCGTTGTTATTTTAATGGAATAACCACGGAAGAAAGACATGCTTTATAGACATGTTTTTAAAGTGGGTTTTTGTTGAATGTGGAGACTTGTACCTGTAATCCCAGCTACTCAGGAGGCTGAGGCTGGAGGATCACTTGAGTCCAGGAGTTTGAGTCTGCAGTGAGCTGCAGTCGTACCACTGCACTCCAGCCTGGATTACAGAGCAAGAACCTATCTCCAAAAAATAATTTTTTTAAGAAGTGGACTTCTCTACTCACTTGTGTAGAGAGTATAAGTGTATGAGATACAGGGAATATTACAGTGTAATTACAATACGTCATAGATAGATGGATAGTTAGAACATTTATACTTATAGACATATATATAAAGACAGAGCTAGAGATGTAAGGGCAGGAACAGCATCTAGAAGACTTGATTTTTCTTTCTTTGTAGGGTCATACATTCACAATAGATAGGTTATCTCAGCTCCTGCTCTATTATAAATTATTGGAGGAAAAATCCAGGTCTATGTTCTGTGCCTAAAATCATTATAATTGCAGTTAGATATTTATTAATAATTTTATAATAATAATCATATTAGGGGTTTAAATAAAATCTTCCTGTCAATAAAGTGATAAGTAGTCACGACGTGATGGCTAAAAAAATACAAACAACGGACAGTGGTTAAATTAAGCAGAAAAAAAATCACATAAAATTTTGGGGTTAATCATAAGCTAGGTTTTCTTTTTTCTTTGCTTATAATATTCCAGTTTGGCATATTCTGATCCTTTAATAACACTTCAACTTCATAGTGTTTTGTACCTCATTTTATTCTAATAATAGTGTTAAACTTAACTTATTAGGTCTAAATTTGCTATTTAATTTAGAACCTTACAGCTGACTCCATTTTATATCATTAGTTTATCAAGGTCTCTCTTACTTGCTGATAGTATTAATAGAGAACCTAGGTGCTTGTTTAGTTCTCAACTGAAAGTGCATTGGAAAAATATGGGCTCTGGAACCATCAGTCCTAGATTTGACTATTAGCTTTGCTGCTTACTTAGGGGCAATCTCAGTAAGACACTTAACTCCCAGACCCATAATTTCCTTGTTGGCAAAGTGGGGATATTAACATCTATTTTGTAGAACTGTTGTGAGCATTAGAGCTAGTGCATCTGAAAGGCTCACCTTAGAGTCTGATACACCTTAGACACTTCTCAAATGGGAACTAGTAAGATGATGACTGCGATGATGACAATGATGACAGTGACCCATCTGAACAAATTCATTTCATGTCTCTAATACCCTTGATTTGTTGCCCTATCTTCTAGGTGCAGAAAGACCTGTACTTGAAAACAAGTCCTTATTTGTTTCCTCCCATAGGTGAGGGATCCATTTGTTTATCTCATTGTGATGCAGTGTCCTAGACTGGACAGCCCGGTCCTCAGCTCCTGCTCTTAAGTAACAGACATGAGCTTGGTGGAAATAAGCACTTACCTGTGAACCCTCAGGTACTTTTTCCTTTGTGAGCATCCTTTTGCTGGCACGGACTCCAGCAAAATTATGGCACTCTTCTTTAAAAGGATGGGCTTGAAAAGAAAAAAAGCAAACAGCCCGGTTACAAAGTGGGCAAAAGATATAACTGGGCAGTTCTCGAAAGAAGACATGCAAGCAGCCAACAGCTACAAGAAAAAAATGCTCAGCCTCACTAGTCATCAAAGAAATGCAAATTAAAACTACACTGAGATACCACCTAACTCTAGTCAGGATGGCTATCATCAATAACTCAAAAAACAGCAGATGCTGGAGAGGATGTGGTGAAAAAGGAACACTTCTACACTGTTGGTAGGAGTGTAAACTTGTACGGCCTCTGTGGAAAACAGTGTGGTGATTCCTAAAAGATCTAAAAAATTGACCTTCCATATGATCCCTCAATCCCCCTGCTGGGAATATACCCGGAGGAACTCAAATCACTCTGTAAAAAAGATACCTGCACATATATGTTTATTGCAGCATTGTTCACAGTAGCAAGAACATGGAACCAACCGTGCTGCCCATCAAAGAGGACTGGATAAACAAAATGTGGTACATATACACGATGGAATATTACGCAGTCATAAAGAAGAACAAAATCATGAACTTCATAGCCACCTGGATGAACTTCGAGTCTATAATACTGAGTGATCTTTCACAGAAACAAAGAGCTGAGTATCACATCTCTTATGCATAAATGGACCTTGAACAATTATTGTAATACTATAAGAAAAGGATTGACAGTAGAAGGAAACTGCCAGGAAGGGGTCAGAGAAGCAGGATTGGCAGTAGTGAGAGCCTACCTGGGGAAGGGGGGCACACCTTATCAACAAGGGTACCTGGATAATGAACATCTGTACTCCTAACCCTGAATTGTACCTCACATCTTTAAAATAAAAAAATTAAAATTTAAAAAAATAAAAGATGGACTTGATCTTTTGATTTTTCTTTCTTTAACTCATCTGAATAACCAGTACTCTCTTGTCAATGAGTAAATTAGAAATGGTCACCTGCTGAGAAGCTGAAATTCTGCCTAATACATTTTTGTCTTGGCAGACCAACCAGCATCACTCTGTGGAGTGACCTGACCCATCAGTGCTGAATAAAATAGCATAAATTAGAATATGTGAGATGTTGTTTGATCACAGATTTTTTGAAGAAAAATTCATAGTATAATTTCACCAAAAGCACTTTCAGCATTCTATATTTCTAATGGGCCTGACTTGCAATATCAATAAATGGTTCTTCCTCCTTTCACCATCAAATAAGAACTAGGATGATGTGAAGAGGTAAAGGAAGGCAGAGGAGAGTGGTCATAGAAGAATGCCCACTATCACAGAAGTCCACTTGCCCATGAGTATAAACCAGAAGCTGTAGCTGTTGGTGGGAGTGTAAACTACAGATGTTGTTTAAAAAGGCCTAAGCCACAACAATATTTGTTTAATTTATTCCCATCTTATGAACTCTTCCCCCACTTTCTGGTAACCCCAAATTATAGAGCTGCAAGGGGTGATGAAAAACGTCTTGTTTTGTGTAACGTGGCATTATTGTCTTCTGTTTTAGTCACTGTTGCTGCATCACAAGCCATCCTGAAATATAGTGGTTAAAAATAAGATAACCATTTTATTGGACTCATAGATTCTGTGGTTTGGGAATTCAGATGACTCGTGTGTGTGTGTGGAGAGGATGAGATGCAGGTACAATTTGTCTCTGCTCAACCATATTTGGGGCTGGGAAGACTCAGAGGCTATGGGTAACTTGGTGACAGGGTTGAGAATTATCTGGAGGCTCTTCCACTCATATGTCTGACATGTGGACAGGGTTGCCTTGAACCCTGAACTCAGCTGACAAAGCCAGCTGGAGAACCTACACATGGCTTTTTCTCATGGTTTGTGCTTCCTTACAACATGGCAGCCTCGGGATTTTGAAACTCTTCCATGGCAGCTCACGGCTCGAGTATGAGTATCCCAGCAAACAAGAAAGAAGCTGTATCACCTTGTATGAACTAGCCTTGGAAGTCAAGAAGCATCACTTCCCTGTTACTTTATCAATTAAAGCAGTGGCGTGTGTGCCCAGTTTTACAGAGGAGGGCACATAGACCTCATCTCTCAATTAGATAAGTATCAAAAGTTTTACCATTAAAAAGAAACCACTGCCCCAGTCTATAGTTGAGGCCTTTAAGACTCAGAGAGTATCAATAACTTATCCTACACTCCTAAATTTAAGTATAGATTTAAAACTTTCAAACGTTAGAAAACATTAAAGACTTCCTAATCCAAACATTTGTTTAAATTATAATGATTTTATAAAATCCCAGAGAGCTACTGTAACTTGTCCAAGATCACACAGCTAGTTTGGAAGTAGATCCCAGGTCATTTAACAAATGCTTTCTCTACCACTCTAAATAAATATTAGCAACTGAGCGACATTCACAACAAACAAATCTAACTCATGGAAGAAACTCTGGCATGGGAAATAGCATTAACAGTTGCATCAAGGACTACACAAAACAATGACCATCATGACTACAGTAAACATGGGGGAAAAGTAACAGCTCTGAGAGCCTATAAATATGCCCCCTATCATATAATTATACTTTCTATTTTATTAGCATTTTCACAGACACACATATTTAATAATCATGAAAACTCCAACTGTTAAGTGATTATTCTCATTTTTTTTCCCAGAGGAAACCAGGGCTCAAAAAATTAAGTATCTTACCCAAATTTGCCTAATTAGTATATGGCAGTGTAGACCTCCACACTGTCACCTGGCTGCACATTCTATGCTTTCTTTTTCCCTAAAAAGGCAAACTGTTTTAAACTTGATTATGTAACACTATAAAGGTAAGGATACTCTGGTGCTATAGAAGTTTCCATTGTAATATTCTAAGACAGAAAGGAATGAATGTCATGGAATGCATTGCAGAGCACTTTGGAATCCAGCACCTGAACTCATCTAATAAACTTCCCATTCCTCCAAAGTGTCCTCTTTCCTTTAGAAAAAGGAAACGGAGATGAAAGGCAAGCAATGTCATTCCTGCTGCCAACAATCCACCCTTGTTACAGGAACCTACTCATGGCTTACCCGTGGCTTCTATCCATGCCAGGCAGATATAAACAATAAAAAGGCAGGCATATAGTAATTGCTATTATTATAGCTGCGTAGATTTTTATATACGAGCTTTTCTCTATTATAAAAGCTGAAGCTATTTTGTCCCTATAAAAATTCAACAATGACTTCTCAAGCAATTTTTTATTTAGAAAATTTTACATTCTTTTTTTTAAATTTTGATACTTAAAATTTACTTAAATGAAGGCAGCAAAAACATTTCAGCTTTATTTGAACTCTGCCCATGGAAATCTTGTTTAAATAACTCTCTTATGATTAGAAAATTCTGTGAAAATCTAGGGCAGGCTAAACTTCTCTGGATAATTAGAATGCACGGTGCTTGACTAAGCAGGTGTTGGTGCTTGGGAAAGGAAGATTTGAGACAATGCACAACGTGATTGGAATTGCACTGGTATGCTTCTTTTCAACAGCAAATTCCATTGATGTGTCCTCTCAGCTAGTTGTCCAACTCTTGTCCTGTTAGCTAGGAGAAGGGAACTTGAGTGTGCCAGCTTGTGAAAAGCCACTACTAAGCCCTTTTTACTTACACTCTGCAGGAATCTCTATGTAAATGGTTGCCAACAGGTTACCGATGCAGGAATCCATGCATTGGCATGGAAGCTGCCACCAGCTCAAGTATATAGACCTGAGCTCTACAGAGATAAGCAAAAGAGGGTAGGAAAGTTGAAGATTATCCTTTTTTACCCTCTTGCTTTAAGAAAAGGAGTCATGAATAAATTATCCGTTTTCATTTGTCATTTTATGGGCACCTTGTGAGTATCTAATATAGACCAGGATGTGATAGGTCAGAGGAACCTCTATAGATTCTTAAACAGAGAAAATACATGATAAATGAAAGTACGAATGGAGAAGATTTATAGTCAATTGAGGGGAGTTATTTGGCAAGAGGAATACATAAAAATTATCATGCCATCACATACTTTTTATAGTCTTATATGAACTGCTCCACAAACTTGGAATTAAAATATGGTAATATTTCTTTACTTTTATAATTAATTTTTAAAGCAATTATGCTTCATTTACAGGAAATCATTTTCATCCTCTCTGGTCTACCTCCTCACTAGATTATCCTAGAACCCTGGGGGTTCATGTAGTCTTAAAAAGGGGGAAGGGTCTATTCGGCTTCACCCAAGTGAAGTGCCTGGAATCTCCTTAGTCTACTACTCCCATTGCTTCCTGCTGCTTCTGGAGACGATGCTACCAATTCATGGTTCAACAGATTCCAGGGTCCCATGTGGCAGTGATGCTCCCCACTCAAGCCAAATGGGTTCTTTGAGAATCATCTCAATACCTCAGTTCTAAGCAGTGTGCTCCATGACTGAGTTCTCAAGATTGTAACTACTAGTGTTTAGGTCCTTTAATCCCTTATACAGCCGTAATACCTTCTAGGGCATTAGCTGACTGATTACAACTGGTTCTGACACCTGTCAACTAGTGTTTCCGGAACTATCACTTTTCTTCCTTCCCAGTTAGCATTTCCTTTTAAATTCCAAAATTGGGGGAGGGGGGTGGTGGGCGTCTGTCTGATTGCTGTTCTTTAGGATATTAGAACAAATAGACTACTATCCCAATGAACATTACTACAGTCATTCTCAAGAACCCTAAATTTTCCAGTCTGAAGGAGATACCCCATTATGCTTGGGCATTGGGGTTACCTTAGCTACTGCTAAGTAAAAACTACAGTATAGTTTAAATAATCATGTCACTTATGACAAGATACATGTCATTCCTGTAATTAATATTAATTAGCAGATTCCTTATTAAAATAGCAGTGTATAATTAGGTATTGTTGTCCCATTTAATAGTTAGAAATTCCAACCCCAGAGCAGGAATTATACACTATCCAGGCTCTCCTTTTTAAATACCCTCATAGTATTTTCATCATGTGCTAATAATCAGAATTTTTTAAAAGAAAACTTAATATTAAAGAATTCTAATAACTTTTTCTCTCTTTTATACTGCATACACCTGACATTTAAAAGCTAAGGAAACATAAATCTGTAACTTTCCAGAGTTGGTAATTAAGATGTAGGATTTTGAATTGGCTTCAGATGATGACAAGATATTCCCAGAAAGGATCAAGACATGTACTTTTCGATAGAAATATAAATCACTCCACTGTATAATTTAAAATTTTCTAGTAACTACATTCTTAAAAGTAAAACGAAACAATGAAACTGATTTTAATAATATATTTTATTTAAACTCAATATATTTGAAATATTATAATTTTAACATTTAATCAATATAAAATATTAATGAGATATTTCACATTCATTTTTATGCACCAAGTCTTCAAAATTCAATGCGTATTTTACACTTACAGCACATTTGAATTTAGACTAGCCACATTGCATAAGTGATGAAGAGATATATATGGTTAATGGTTATAATATTGTAAGATCTTGTAGGACAGGAAAGACAACACATGGCAGTGTGTTTCAGTCAGTCCCACAAAGCTGGAGGGGAAAAAATAGTTCTGTGGTTAAGTAAGTTTCAGAAATGTTGCACATTATTGTCTGCATAGAGATTTACAGTAGATGACCTATATATCAAAATTCTTGAGAAATCCTGTGATAAAGAAGTCTGTTAAACATTTTCAACCCAATGTTATATAATGTACTAGATTATAAATTGAGACTTTCAATTAACATTCATAAAGCTGTCATTTTGTACAATATACTTTTAAAATGCTGTCTCAGACTAGAACATCTTACTGTATGAAATTTGGAGGGAAATTATTTGCTCCACATTGAAGATTTTCAAGATACTGAAACTTTCCAAAATGGGTCAGTGAAAATGGTAGAGTAAGAACCTTCAAAAATTTCCCTCTTCGTCAACGCAATGAGAAAACTGGGGGGGGAATGGTCAGAACCAACTTTATTTAGAACTTTGACTTACAGTGACTCACGGGGCATTTATGGAAAAAAAAAAAAAAGAAAAAAGAAGAAAAAAGAGAAAGAAAAGAAAAAAGTAAAACAGCTAAATTTTAGTAAGAAGAGTAAACTTTATAGTTAGTGTTTTACCCTATTCTCTTCCCCCTCCCCAGATAGCTGCTACTTTAAAAATAACATCCTATATTTTTGATACTGGAGGGAGCAGAAATTCCCAAAGAGTTGTCACCATTTGCCAGGTTTAGTGGCTCACACCTGTAATCCCAGCACTTTGGGAGGTGGAGGCAAGAGGATTGCTTGAGCCCACGGGTTTGAGACTAGCCTGGGCAATATGGCGAGACCTCATCTCTACAATAAATAAAATTAGCCATGCATAGTGGTGCACGCCTTTGGTTCCAGCTACTTGGAAGGCTGAGGTGGAAGGATAGCCTGAGCCCAGCAGGTCAAGGCTGCAGTAGCTGTGAGCACACCACTGCACTCCAACCTGAGTGACAAAGTAAGATTCTAACTAAAAAAAAAAAAAAAAAATAGTTGTCACCATTTGACTGGTTATTCCCTGGAAAACTCTACTAAAAGACTTGTCTATATTGACTCCACTCAAAGTTAGCTAAAATTTTAGTTAGTGCTAAAATCTCCCCAGGGAGTGTTTGGCTAATGTTTCAATGGCACAACTGCTTAAGGTAATGGGTGACAACTGTGACAAATAATACACTGAAAAAAAGTTCAAAAGTAAAGTCTAAGGAATCATATATATAAGGACTTAAAAAAACTCCAACATATTCCTGGGAATATGAAAGTCCATTTGTATCTGCAGGACGTGAGCATCACAGAAATATCTGAGGCAACCCCAAGTATTCACAACTGGTTGATCTTTAGACTCTGTGCAAGTAGGAAGCAACCTAAGGTAGAGTTGAAAACTGACTGGCTGAATGTTGAAGGTATGCCTCAGCATATACACAGAGTCTTCACTAAATATTGGGGGATTTAATGGTTCCAGACATTTAAGGCATATTCTGTTTAATCATTAGCTAACCACTATGCTAACTGAGCAGATACTTCAGTGGCCATACATGACAAAGAGTACAGATGCTAAATAATTATTTCAGAGAAGTCTCTAAATAAAAAACACCAACAAAAACTAAAAGCAGCAACTGGAAAAACTCTGCAGAGAGGAGAATATGATTGCCAGTGTTGGTGCATCATATATTTTAAATGTTTAGTTTTTTGAACAAAACTTGCATGACATGTAAAGAAACAAAACAAGTGTGGCTCATACACACAGAGGGGGAAGGAAGCAGTCAATAAAACTGTCCTGCAGGAATCCCAGACATTGGAGGTTATTAGACAAATACTTTAAATCAACTATCTTAAATATGCTTCAAGACCTACAAAAGAGAAACATGCCTAAAAGAAAACCTGATAATAATGTCTCACCAAATAGAGAATAGCAATAAAGATAATTATAAAAATAAACAAAATAGAAATTCTGGAATTGAAATGCAAAAATTCACTAGAAGGGCTCAGTAGCATATTTGAGCAGACAGAAGAGTCAAAATGAACTTGAAGATAGCTTAATTGAGATTATCAAGAAAAAGACAAAGAAAGAAGAATAACGAAAAATGAACACATCCTTAGAGATTTGAGTGACATAGACTATGCTAACCAAAACATATATAATGAGAGTCCCAGGAGGAGAACAGAAGGATCAGAAAGGATATTTAAAGAAATAATGGCCAAAACTTGATTAAAAAATCACTAATCTGCAAATCCAAGAAACTTAATAAACTTCAAGTAGGGTAAACTCAAATCAGATTCACATCTAGACAAATCACAATCAAACTCTTGATAATCATAGATAAAGAATCTTGAAACAAACAAGACAAACAACTAAGCATCTACAGAGTATCTTCTGCAAGATTAACAACTGTTTTCTCATGAAAAAACAGAAGGCAGAAGGCAGTCGAATGACATATTCAAAGTGCTGATTTTCAAAAATAGACAAAACTCTATATCTGTCAAAGTTACTTTTCAGAAATAAAGAAGAAATAGGAACATTAACAGATAACCAAAGGTGAGAGACATTTTTCTAACAGACCTGCCCTATAAGAAATACTAAAGAGATTCTTTAGGGTAAAATGAAATGGCATTAGATAGTAATATAAACAACATTCTAAAAAAAGAGCAATGGAAAAGGTAACTACATCGGTAAATATAAAAAATAGCATACATGTATTTTTTGTATCTCTTTTTTCCCATTTGATTTCTTAAAACCCTGTGTAAAACAATAATTATGAATATATGTAAAGGGGCACAACAAGTTATAAAGATGTAATTTGTGATGATAATAGCATAAAGGAGAAGGAGAACAGAGCTATCTAATGGCAAAATTTTGCATATTATTAATATTAATATATATTAATTAGAAATAGACAATTCGATGACATTAGTTGGAGACTTTAATACCTTACTTTCAATAATGAGATAAAATGGCTAGAGAAAAGATCTGCAAGGTATAGAAGTCATCAACAGCCCTATTACCCAAAATAGGTTTTCTGATGACCGTGGGTTGAAATTAAAAAATCAGTAACAGAAGAAAATAATGGAAATCACAAATATGTTGAAATTAGAAGAGATTGAGCACATCAGGGTGCTATGGTTATAGACAACAAATTTGTTGAAATTAAGCAACAAGCCGGGCTCGGTGGCTCAGCCTGTAATCCCGCGCCTTTGGGAGGCTGAGGTGAGTGGATTGCCTGAGCCGGCGGGTTCGAGACCCGCTTGGGCAAGCGAGACCTCATCTCTACAATAAATCAAAAAATCAGCCGGGCGTGGTAGCACATGCCTGTAATTCCGGCTACTCGGAAGGCTGAGGCAGAAGGATCGCCGGAGCCCAGCAGGTCGAGGCTGCGGTGGCCAGGAGCGGCCACTGCACTCCAGTCTGGGCGACTGAGTGAGACTCCAACTCAAAAAAAAAAAGAAATTAAGCAACACATTCTTGAATAATAAATGTGTCATGAATACATCACAATGAAAATTAGAAAATAATTTGAGATCAATGAGAATAAAAAAAAAAACCTAACCCGAACTTATGGTATATAGTAAAAGCAGTGCTCTGAGAAAAATTTATTTTATGTATTAAAGTGCTCAAATCAAAACTCTAAACTTCCACCTTAAGAAGCAGATAAAAGAAAAGCAAACTAAATACATAGCTAGCAGAGGGAGGAAATAATAATTAGAGTAGAAGTAAATTAAATAAATAATAGAAGTACAATATAAAAAATCAATAAAGTTAAAAGTTAATTATCTGAAAAGATTAACACAATTGATAAATCTTCAATCTAGACTGGTGAAGAAACAATAGAGAAGATTAAATCAGGAATGAAAGAGGGACATTATCTACCTTACAAAAACACAAATGATTATAAAGGAATACTGTAAACAATTATATGCCAATAAATTAGGTAACATAAGTGAAATGGAAACATTCCTACAAAAACACACTACCAAAATTGCTTTAGGCTAGAGGACACCTTTGAACTATGTCCTCAGTCCTCACATGACAACAGGAAAATGAGAGAGAGAGAAAGAGAGAGAGAGAGAGAGAAAATATGAGGAAGTTCTCTGATGTCTCTTCTTATAAAGGCACTAATACCATTATTAGGACCCTCACTCTCATGATCTCATCTAAATCTAAGTATATAAGTACCTCCTAAAGGCTCCATCTCTAAATACCATCATCTCTAAATAGCCACATAGGGGGCTAGGGTTTCAACATAGGAATTTTAGGGGGACACACTTCAGTCCATAGTAGGGTAACCTTTAACATTTTCTCTTTAATGTTCCTTGTGTTCCTCCCTATAATCTGGCTTCTATTGCAATACTCACCCCTTAATAGTCAGACATGTCTACTTCTTTCTTATTGGGTACCTGAGTCCCAAGAAAATCAGGGGATGTGACAAAAACTTGTTTTAAATTGCTCTGAATATTCTATCACAATTACCCTTTGTGGCTGCTGACTTCCATGATGGCACCCAGTGATCTACAGCTACTGGTATTCATACCTCCTGCAGGCCTTTCCACCATTGTATTGGTATTGGCCTGTGACACCAATAGAATGCTGAAGAATTAAAGGTATCTCACTTCTGAGATTAGGTGACAAAAGTTTTCCATCTTGGACAGCTCAATTTCTTTCTCTCTCATCACTTTGTCTGGGGGAAACCAGCTGTCGTAACATGAGGACACTCAGGCAGTCTATAAAGAAGCCCACATAGTGAGGGACTGAGTTATCTGCTCAACAGCCAGTGTCAGCCTGCCAACAACACTATGAGTGAGTTTGAAAGCAGACTCTTCCTATTGGACCTTCAGATGAGACTGCAGCCCTCCCAGCAGCTTGACCTCAACCTTGTGAAGCACCTTGAGCCGTAATCACCCAGCCTAAGCTGCACCTGGATTCCTGATCCAGAGAAACTAAGATAAAATATGGTTATGGTTTTAAGCTGATAGTTTTGAAGTGATTTTTAATGCATCAGATAACTACTAATACACACTGAGAAGTGATCAAGATAAGTATTATTTTCTCTTTTGTTGAGTAGGACATTGCATCCAGACAGTTGCTGCTTGAGCCTGTATATCACATCTGGCCCCTTTATGGACGTGTATTTTAACAAATATGTACTTGGTTTCTGAGCGAGCTCCTTGTGAAATAATGAACCCATGACCTTTATTTTTGTTCTTTTTATCTTATTCTTGGATCTTCAAATAGTCTGAAGCTGCTGTATACATAATACACGATTTTGAGAGACTAATTCTATTCTTTACATCCCCATAGCACTTGGCACATTTTGTACACTACTATGTGATTAGTGGGTAGTGCTAAATAATTCTTAGCTGGTTACTTAATGCATCATCTTTGCCAAAGCCACCTGGACTTTTTTTTTTTTAAGATACATGAATGAAATGAGTAGCCTAGTGGAGGTCTCGGCTTGAAACACATGCAGTTTGAAGGGTCACACACACATCATTAGATTTCTGTTTGAAGATTTGCAACAGGGTTCTTCGAATGCTTAAATTATTTTATCTCGTGAAAATGGAGACTTTTGTATACCTGCAAAATGATAGTGGTTTAGAATAGCTAGATTTATAGAGAATCAGCATCCAAGTGATTATGAAGCCCATGGCCTTCCAGTGCCCAAACATTATTACTATTACTATTTTTAGTTTAAAGTGAAGTGTGAGTATGGTAATGGCTGTGGTTTACTGGAAGCAATTTTGTCTTCCTGGAAAAATTAAATGATGTTCTTGTACCTGTTTGTTCTTATTACCCTCTCTCTCTCCATTTTTTTTAATTTTCAAAAAAGCAAAGGACTGCTTTGTGGTTGTCTTCATTCCCTGGAACCACAAAGCTGAGTATCCCTGGAATTGATGCAGCTCCTGTCATTTACTTTAGAGAACACATTTTAAATATAGAATCAGTTCAAAGTAATTATGGGGAAGTTGTGTACAGAGAGGTATAGAAAAATAATATCTAAGACAAATTCTTCCTTCAAGGGAGTTATCTAATTTAAGAAAAAAAAACCATACTTGTGAAATCTAAACAGCATACATGTACTATGAGGGAAAAAGAGATGGATATAGCTTTAACAGTGAGACTGGCTTCTTGGAAAAAGTTTAACCTCAGCTAATCCTGAAAGACTAGTAAGATTTTGATGGGCAGAAAAAAGGAAAAGGAACTCCAGGTGAGAGCAAATTGTCCCACAACGGGATATATATTTTTTTGTATTTTTATTTATATGTAAGTGTTTATATGTATGTGCTTTCGGCCTCTTCCGTGATTGAAATGTTCACTTTGCTTCAAAAATTTGTAAATAATCTTTAGAGCCATTATGGTATTGGTGCTTGGTCTTTGAAATGTTTTTTAGATATTTTCCCAAGTATATCACATAATGAGAAGTTTTTCAGTTGATTTTCTTGATGTGTTTGAGTGCATTTTAAGGTAGAGTATAGTTGAATGCATACAAAATATATGCTTTAAAATGTGTTACAATGATGTACACATTCTCTAACCTAAAAAAATTCTCTTATTAAAGATAATACATAAGACAATCATTTATCAATTTTGGAAAGTCATACACAAAGACTTTTATAAAAATCATCTGCTCTAGAGCAGAATTTTAAGGTGTGACCCACCGATGTTCTAGAAGAACTATAATTGTACTTGATTTCTTTCTGTGGAACTGCATGTATATTAATACAAGGTCCAGAAATGAATCTGACTGGAAACAATAGGGCCATATTGGATGGGCATGAATTCAAATTACTCATATATTTTCACTCATTTACTATATTTACTGTAGAGACATACCTTTATACTTGCTGATCACTGGGCCACCGAACTTCTGTTTGATTTACAAAATTGACAAGCTTCCGCCTCCATTTGTTTCATCACCAATATCGTCCCTTTTTCTAATTGTATTTTTATCCATTGCCTCCTTCATAATGTATGCAGTAGTTGGTTGAGAGAGTAAACTTATCAGACTCCAATAAATTTTATATGAAAAAAATCAGTCAAAACAAATGAAAAGGGAAACATAATATATTTGCTGTATTGTAACCTTGATACTGATATATAATTTAGGCCTAACTTGTTATCTATGCTTAAACCCTGCTTTTTTGGTTTCTATATCTCTTTCTTTCTGCCTTTGTTTCTTTTTGTCTTTCGTCTGTGAACATCTGGGTAAAAGCTGTAGTCATAATTCCTTGGATCAGCTTACTACACATACTTGAATTTCACTTTTAAATCTGACTGAAATATAATGAAGAAAAAAAAGTGCTATGGGGCGTGCTGGGGCAAATGATAAGTCACTGTTAGATTTGCACTACTGCCTGTCCACTGAGACAAAAGTAGCTCCCCTGGGTGATGCAGAACTAATGATAGTGTGTTATTCAACTAGAACCATGGTTTTCCCTGGGATACCACTGGTGGTAGGCTTCCATGAGTGACAGGTCAGGTTCATCCTCTAATTAGAAAATTATCGTCATTTTAGAGGAGTCTGTGTCTCTAATTATGCTGATGCATAGCAGAGGCTCCAGAGAGAAAATTTCATAAGCACAGAACATTGCCAATGGGCAGAATAAAGATAGTTTTTCTATCCTGGTTTGGTTCCAAGGGCCAAGATCACACTAATTAAAGTACAGAGGAGAGAATGACCCCCCATCTTTAAGAGCTTATTTTGCCACATTGTCAATATCATACTGACATTGAGAGTCTAGACTACCCTTTCTGGTAACTATGGCAACATCTCCAACTTTGTTGGCTTCTCCTGGCATTCTCTTTATAGGATTATCTGGTTCATGCCTCCTCAGTATCTTCCGTTTATATTTTACTTCCATGCCTTACATAAAACCTTCAATTGACTGAAATGTGAATTCAGAAACAGTTACATTGCACTGTTTTATTGTGCCCAAGCCAGTACTTGAAGAATTTAATTTATAGAGAGGCGATCAAGTTGGTAAATACATGACAGACACGTGGAGACGCTGGTGTCTCATTGTTTTATGGCAACTCTTGCAGTAATGGTACCTCCTGAGCCCAGCTGGCCTGTTTTAGCAAGATTTACTGTATTATGAAGAAAGGTATGTTCTATTTTAAAAGGGATGGGAACTTCCAACGGTAGTTGAATAAATTGAGAGAAACATGTTGCAGGAATACAAAATCTGTCCTTATGTGGTCTTCCTCACATGAGCGAATTTGTTAGAGGAAAACATGAAACGCCATTCTTGTGCTCATGAAAACACTCAATAGAAACTTTTGTCTGCATCCTGTGGTGCAATCTCAAGGTTTTTATGCTATTGTAAAGGCCAGAAATGAGCAGGAACAATGTATACAAAAACAGAGTCATGTCTACTCATTTACTAACAGACTATCAAGAATGACAGGCAAATTACTTTTTCTGTATGAAGCAATAAGAATCCTAACTAAATCAGGAAAGACTCATTTCACACCTACACAAGTAGCCTGAATCATTTGTTTAACTTACTTTGAGAGACAGAATTGCCTTGGTGTGTAGACTTTGGAGCTAAATTACCTGGTCTAAACCCCACCTATTTTATTAGCTGTGTGACCTTGGGTAGGTCAATTAAACCTCTCTGTGTCTTGGTTTCCTTATCAGTAACATTAAGATGATAGTACCTACCTCTGGATCATTGTGTGGGGGATTAAGTGAAGTAATAATAGGAAATCATTTAGGAGTCTGGCACATAAAGAACCTTCTATATTAGGCATTATTGTTATTTTATAATACTATTGTATTTTTCTTTATTTCAAAGAGTTTGCATTATTCATTGTACATAAACTCATTACTAATTTAAGGAAAGGTGGTTATCACTTCTTTTAATAACATATATTTTTAAAAGCTAAAACTATTCAGTATTACTCAGTTTGAGTAAATTAATTGTAAAGAATTTTGAATTTTCTGCCAGGTGAGGCGGCTCACACCTATACGCCCAGCACTTTGGGAGGTGGAGGTGAGAGGCCTGCCTGAGCCCAGGGTTTGAGACCAGACTGGGCAACTTGGTGAGACTTTGTCTCTATAATAAATTAAAAAATTAGCTGGGTGTGGTGGCCCATGCCTGTAGTACCAGCTACTTGGAAGGCTGAGGTGGAAGGATCGCCTGAGCCCTGCAGGTTGAGGCTGTGGTGGCCGTGAGCATGCCACTGCCCTCCAGCCTGGGGGACAGAGAGACTCCAACTAAAAATAAAAAAATTTGAATTTTTAGAATCATTACAGGGAAGACTTATTTCCTTGATGACACCAGTCTAATGACTCACTGGAACCCAGTGAAATACCAGAATCTCAATATTCAGAGATAGTACTGTGAAATTTAAAGTATCTCTAATTTTTCTGTTATTAAAATGAAATGATAGAAAACGTCAGTTTTGAAGATGGGGATAGAAATGAGTTTTGTGTATGTAAAATGATTCTTAGCATTGAAAGATGTAGACTTCTTATTACTGAAATATGAAGAATTCTTTCAGGGAATGTCCTTGGAGGTTTTCTGTGCCATTGTTAGCATTAAGAAGCACCATCTGGCCAGGCGCTTGTAATCCCAGCACTTTGGGAGGCCGAGGTGAGAGGATTGCCTGGGCAACTTGGAGAGACCTCATCTCTACAATAAATAAAAAAATTAGCCGGGCTTGGTAGCACGTGCCTGTAGTTCTGGCTACTTGGAAGGCTAAGACAGAAGGATCACCTGAGCCCAGCAGGTTGACAACCCTGGGTGGCTGTGAGTGTGCCACTGCACTCCAGGCTGGGCGATGGAGTAAGACTCCAACTCAAAAAAAAAAAAAAACACAAAAAAACAGCACCATCCATAGTATGAAATATACGAAATCTCTAACTCAGGTTTTGGACAGTGTGTACAGCTATCTTGTTCTATCATCTGGGAATTAAAGATCATAATACTTAGAGTTGAAACTTGAAAGTTTCTTTGCGTATAACGTTAGCACAGCCATATCTGCATTGGCCTCTCAGATATTTCCATTTATACATTCTGTGAGGGATGACTGTCCCCTTTATGTAACAGGTCTGGGGAAGTAGAAATACCAGCATGTTTGCTACAAACCTACTTCCCTTAATTCCAGCCATTTCTTGCGGTTCGCCACTCTCATCTGTCTTCCTACTGGTCCATATCTTTTGGTAAGTAGCTTAACAGGAGAGTTTTATTTTATTTATTTATTTATTTATTTATTTATTTTGAGTTGGAGTCTCACTCTGTCACCCAGACTGGAGTGCAGTGGCCGCTCCCGGCCACCGCAGCCTCGACCTGCTGGGCTCCGGCGATCCTTCCGCTTCAGCCTTCCAAGTAGCTGGAACTACAGGTGCGCGCTACCATGCCCCGCTAATTTTTTTGATTTTTATTGTAGAGATGAGGTCTCGCCAAGTTGTCCAGGCGGGTCTCGAACCTGCGGGCTCAGGCAATTCACTCACCTCGGCCTCCCAAAGCGCAGGATTACAGGCTGAGCCACCGAGCCCGGCATATTTTGTAATCATCATATCAGAAGTCTGTGTTAAAAGATAAACAGGCCGGGTTCCCTGGCTCAGCCTGTAATCCCAGCACTTTGGGAGGCTGAGGTGAATGGATTGCCTGAGCCCGCAGGTTCGGGACCAGCCAGGGCAACTTGGTGAAACCTCGTCTCTACAATAAATAGATAAATAAGTAAATTAGCTGGGCGTGGTAGCATGTGCCTGTAGTTCCGGCTACTTGGAAGGCTGAGGCGGAAGGATCACCAGAGCCCAGCAGATTGATGCTGGGGTGACCGTGAGTGTGCCACTGCACTCCAGTCTGGGTGACAGAGTGAGACTGCAACTCAGAAAAAAAGATAAACTAATGCTCAACAAATTTTTAAAGAATTTATTTGAGCAAACGGCAATTCATATAGTTTGGGGCTAATTAATAGTTTATAGCTATAAATTAATTGACAGCTTCTGATTAGCTAGCCTTAAGTTTTATTTTTCTTAAGTAGATGAGGGTGCACACAAAAAATGAAATTTATTTATTAAAAATTGTGTATTTATTCTTAAATGTTTAAACTTCAGTCAGATCTGCCCTTTACCTAGATTACTACTTGACTCGGCCTGGTCAAGCCTAGGAGGCTGACGCTATGGAATTCCTTCCATCAGCCATGGAAAAGTATGTCTAGAGCCCTACATGCCACCTGGCCTCAACCAAGAGCAGGCCTGGGCCTGGGCACTTGATAACTTTGCTGGGCTTAGCCACCACTCCTGCAAATACCCTCAGTTCTGTGGGAAAGTGGACTCTGGTGCTTTCAGGCTCCTGAGCTGGGTGTCCACCAGGCACAGAGCTCTTTCCGGAGGTGAGAGGGGCCAAAAATGCTGTCGAGACTCAGAAGTCCAAAAACCCATGACTAAAATGATGAAGGAGCTCCAGTCACCTCAACAAGAGGCAAACACTGCCATCAGAGAGGTCCGAAGGATTTGCCACCAGCCAGGAAATGCCACGACCTGAGCAGTTGGAAAGACAGATGCCCAGGGATCCTCCCTGAGCCCAGGCCACCCCCGCAAGCTGCTGAAAACCAAGGCTTGCCACATGGAGGAACCTACAAAGGGGAAGAATGCCAGCCTTGCTCAGGGCCCACAGCATGACCATCTCCAATCCATGCTCTGGAAGGAGCCAGCCCAGTGGGGACATTCATACTGTTCCTGTGGCCTTTTATACTGGAACTGTGACCTGCACGCATAAGAGCTTCTCTAATATGAAGATCATTCTTTGTTTTACTCTACTGAATTATCCTAAATGTTTTTTACTTAGAAAAACTCTCTTCGCATAATGAATTATATGTTAAGGAACGCTTGTTTGAGATCTAACCAATTGTGGTGGTTCTTAGTTGAAACTGCACATGATGATTAAAGTGTTTCCCCTGTTCTCCAAAACAAACAAACAAACTTCAGTCACCTTCAAAGTACTCTCCATTTGATGCAATAAACCCATTGAGAATCTTTGCCACCGTTTAAAACAGCTTTTGAACTCATTATTTTTGATGCCTTTTAGTGCTTCTGCCGTTTTTCGTATTATCTCCACATCGGCAAAACGTTTCTCTTTGAGGACTTTATTCATGTGGGGAAACAACAAAAAAAAGTCACTTGGGGTGAGATAGGATGAAAAGGAAGGGTGGGGCATGGGGATCATGCTGTTTTTTGTCAAAAACTGGTGAACACTCAGCGTGGTGGGGGCAGGTGCACTCATAAATCACCCATCATAAAATGGGCAAACGCGTTGAAACAATCTCCAAAAAAGAATTTACTGAAACCAAACACAACCTCTCCCAACAACCCTAGCTAGTACCCTAATGCTGATGGGTTCCTAGAACACTCAACTTAGGGGGAAAAAGTCTGTACTACAAGGGGCCTATCCCTCAAAAATAATTCCATTTTTGGGGGGACCCCGTTGTAGGCATTTACAAGAAATAGCTAAAGTTAAGGGTTGCTTATGTTTACAAATCAAGGCTGGTTAAGGTCACCAATGAGGACTAAATGACGCTGCCACCTCAGGGATTCTTCAGACCTGGTCTCCATTTTAGTTTACTTTGACAGCTGCAAGTCATCGAGGTCAGTGATTCTCAAGTTTTACGTGCATCAGAATTACCTGACGGACTTGCTAAAACAATGAGCCCACCACTGGCGTTTCTGAGTCGGAGAGTCAGGAATGAGGACCTCCAAAATTTCTAATAATTTCTCAGTGATGTTGATGCTGCTGGTCCAGGAACCATCCTCTGAGAACTGAGTGCTTCTATTAAATACACATCAAAATACTAGCACATCTGGATGATTTATCTAATAATCTCAAGATGAAACTCATACATCTTTAGATTTTTGCTTCTATAATCTTTATTGTTTGCTTGCTTTTTGCAGTCTGGAAAATATTTATTATATGTGTGCACTGTGTGTATTTCTTTTTTAAAGATCCATTTGTAGTCTCAGCCTGGTTGGGAGGGTTAAGGTAAGGTTGAAGGTTAAATTCTTTACAATTCTTTAATTTCAATTATACAGAGATCTCATATGCTAGAAGAGGCCTTTGAGACCTAGGTAAACATATGCTTAAGAGAATCAAAATTCCATACCCACAATTTTAACAAATTCTGGAACGGACTTTGTTCTCATGTCTCCCTCTTCTCCATATTCTCTTGCTTCCTGGGCTCCTATTTCTTCACCTGGCCAGTTTTAATTCAGGCTCTTCTAGTTCATTTGTGAGCAAAATAAACTTGTAAAACTATTTCAGGAATTCCTGATAGGGGCTTACATCACAGCAAGGAAAACACTTTCACAAGTTCTTTAACTGTCTGAGCAATGGCCCTTTACCTCGCCAGTTTCAACCTCTTTACTTTGTGTCTCTCTTTCCCTTCTCTTGTCTTCTTTATTCACCTGTCAGGAGGAATAAAAACCCTTCCCTGTCCCTAAGAAGCGACAGAATCATCACTGTTATTCCACAGATTCTTTCTTGCCCACAAGAAAATCTATCAAGGTATTATTCCAAGCAAAGATGATCCCCTTCCAGGAGTTAATTCTGGTGTCAGATGTTAAGCTAATAATTATTATTACCTCATTATTATTAAATACATATCAAAATACTAGCACATCTGGATGATTTATCTAATAATCTCAAGATGAAACTCATACATCTTTAGATTTTTGCTTCTATAATCTTTATTGTTTGCTTGCTTTTTGCAGTCTGGAAAATATTTATTACGTGTGTGCACTGTGTGTATTTCTTTTTTAAAGATCCATTTGTAGTCTCAGCCTGGTTGGGAGGGTGCAGTAGATAAAGTGGGATGGGTTAAGGTAAGGTTGAGGGCTAAATTCTTTACAAATATTTGTAGAAAGCATATTTAATGACCTATTCTAATAACGTTTTCATCCTTTTTCTCCGTTTCAGAATTTTTTCAGTGGCTAATTATTGTCATATTAGTTTGGAAGTGTGAAACTCAGTTTCTGTAAGAATATCACTCTGGATGTGGTTTAAAAAACTTTGCAAAAATTGTACACGGTAAGAGAGCTTTGATTATGCCCACTTGTGTCTCTTTCAGTCTTAAATGTCATCACAAAGCAAAAAGGAAGCCTGATGTTAACTGAGCATTGGTTTATGTTTCTTCATAAGCCCTTATGGTTGGTTCCATTTTATCAACACAGAGTTGTAGTAATCATTAAATATTTTCCAGGAAATAGCTTCTGGTAACTTCATTTAAGGATAAACCAAGTTTTCATGTCCTTTCCCATAAAAATTCCAAAGTGAAAAATAGTTGGAAAAAGTTAAAACGATTTACCTTTCAGTCAGGTGACCTCTGATCTTGGAATGCCATTTTACAGAATTATACAGTAATCCAAGAGGGAAAAAATTTCAGGAGTTAGCAAAGTTAACTTGCCATTTCAGGAGTCCCCTATTTCAAAAGTTATGTGATTACTCCTTTCTACTCTGTGAAATCTAAGCTTTTTGGATGAAATCTGAGATTTTTGTAATAATATTTCATGAAATGGGGGGATCCGTAGAACAAAGACTTCTGTGGGGCATGCTGGACCTTTTTAGATTTCAAAACAAATAAAATAATGGAACAGTTTGAGGAAGTTCTCTTGCCAATTGCAAATATTTTTTTAGACAATTAACTGATAACATTTTTGTTGCTGGAAAACATGAACTGAGAGCTTGAAAGACAGAATAAAATCTACGCTGTCTTAAAAAAAGTCATCACTAAAGGCATGGCATTCTTAACAAATATGTTGATGGAAAAAATTCTGTCTTCTACTATCTCATTTTGTGGCAAAGGTGACCTCTTTTTTTTAAAAAAAAACAGTCTATTTTATCCATCTATCTTCTATGATATTAAAGACTCACAAATTAAGAAATTTGTGTAATATCATTGGAAGTTCTGATCCTGTATTTCCAGTTACCACATTAGTAAAAAGTTAGTGTCCTAGTTCATTGTTAATCTGAGGTGCCAGGGTATTGATGAAACAAGACTTATTCGACTATTTCATCTTCTGAATATTGAATTATATAATGCTTTCCAGAGAAACAGAAATGGTTTTAGAAGTTTTTATATCTCTTTCTGATTTAGTTTGTCTTATTTTTGTACTTCTGGGAACAGGACATTTAATCTTTTTTAGTCTAAGATATAGTTTAATATTTTAACATCTCATGTTATAGCATTGGGAACTACCATTATAGCCATATAGAAAGGTATATTTCTACATTATTTTGGATGAATATAAATGTATTTCTGATCTAGCAATGCTCACATTGCATCCTCTGAAACTAACAGAAATTTTTGAGTATTTGAGAGCAAATTCATAGGCTTCCCTAGAAAGAACTCCACTGTGGTCTTAGGACATGATTTGTCTGTTGTTAGAACACAAGTTTGGGAAAAAGTTGAGGGTGTCCTAAGCAGCTGTAAAATAGCAAATTAATAATAAAGAAATGTTGATATAATTGTCATTCTGATAGTTCCAAGATTAAAATAAGCATGGCTATCTAAGAGTTGTTTATAATTATTTATAATTTATACATCCTGCTTGATTCTAAGAAGACTTGGAGACTTTTTAAATAGTTAAACGCACACATCGGGCCACCCCTTAGGGTCCCCTCCCACTGTGGGAGATTTTCTCGCCTCTCAATAAGTCTACCTTAAAAAAAAAAAGCACACATGCGTGCACACACATACAGCTGAGTAACTAAAAATTATATTAAGAAAAAGGATCAGAAACCAGCTAGAGAAAGAGTGGGTTAAGTGGGTTAACAGAATCGGGGTTACACTGAATACTGCATTTTAATATTAAACTTGTACAGACTCTATTCAGTGATTCCATACAAACTCTAAGTTGAAATTTGCTGACTGGGAAGGCAAAGTGGAAAACAAAATGAACATCATGGTCCTTTTCTCAATATAAAAAGAGGCCAGGCGATTTTTCACAAAAGATAAAATGAATGTGCTCTAAGGAGAATTTATGATTGAATTCTTTTACAATATTGAGAAACCAAAAAATTTAAACAAAATTGCTTAAGATTCTGCCATTGCTGGTCAGGTCATATTTTATTTTTAAAATGTTAAATATGCTATTATTAATAGAATGGCCATAGTCTTCTTTCATTCTATTCCCTTGTGATGACTTCACTTCTTTCCCTGCAAGTTGATTACTATATTTTTAACTGGTTTGAAGAAATTTTAGAGGCGCTGAAGGTATTAATAGAAGACTGGTGTGAAAATAAGATTTTCTTGCCAATGAATAAAGCTAACTTGCACTATAAGAGTAAGTGAAACATGCCCTTCTCTCCCTTCTTCCCACACAGCAGGATTGGCAAACGTTCTGTAAAGGGCCAGAGAGGAAATATTTTAAGCTAGGCAGGCCATATGTGTCTGCCACAGCTACTCAGTTGTGCTCTTACAGTGTGAAAGCAAATGAGTGTGACTGTGTTACAATAAAACTTTATTTATGGACACTGAATTTCATACAATTTTCACATGTTCCAAAATATTTTTCTTTTGATTTTTTCCCCACCACTTATAAACATAAAATCATTTTCAGTTTGTGGGCCCCACAGAATAGAATAGTAGACTGGGTTTGCTGACATCTGCTTTAGAGTATCTCTCACGGTAGGACCGACACTTTCCTTTGGCAGCTAGTTTTTAACTTTAGATATTCTCAACATTTCCTCACTAAACACATACTCACATGTGATGCGTTTTAAAAACATACTTGTAATTCTTAAGTTTGATGCAATCTTTTTTCCTTTCAGAAACAAAAAGTACCAGTCAAGTTTATCTGAAATATTTTTCATGCATTTGTCATACTTAGAATCTAAGCTCAACTGTATCTACTCCACATAATCTGGGATCTTTTCTTCTCCTTTTTTTTTTTAGATTGAAGATTCTCCTTCTTTATGACTGCACCATCACTTCTCATCTGAGCAAAATAAAGAAGCCTACAAAAGAGTCAAAGTACGTTATGACATTTCTGCCCTGACCTGCTAACATTTTCAGGAAAACAGAATTTCTATCAACAAAGACCTTGAAAATATACTTAGTTAAGCAGTCCCAGAATTTTTCCCAATTAAAGTAAGATATAAATTATTTTTTAATTTAGATAATCAAGAAATTATTTTATATGAAATTTCAGCATCATACAAAAATGACACCACCAGAATATATTTTTGTATAAATTGACAAACTGATCTTAACATTTGTATGGAAATATCTAGGACCAGAAATATCCAAAACAATTTTGAAAAATATCAAATAACAAATTTGGAGAACTAATACTACTTGATTTTGAGACTAATATTCAACTTATGATCAAGCAATGTAATCAAGACACATGATGTTGGTGAAAGGCAAAACCAATCAATGGGAAGGAATACAAAGTCGAGAATAAGACCAAGGCATATATGGTCATTTGATTTCTGACAGAGGTGATTCGATGGTGAGAGAATAGTGTTTTCAAAAATAGTGCTGGTCCTGTAATCCCGTGCCTTTGGGAGGCTGAGGTGAGTGGACTGCCTGAGCCCGCGGGTTCGAGACCCACCTGGGCAGCGAGACCTCATCTCTACAATAAATCAAAAAATCAGCCGGGCGTGGTAGCGCATGCCTGTAATTCCGGCTACTTGGAAGGCTGAGGCAGAAGGATCGCCGGAGCCTAGCAGGTCGAGGCTGCGGTGGCCGGGAGCGGCCACTGCACTCCAGTCTGGGCCACAGAGTGAGACTCCAACTCAAAAAAAAAAAAAAAAAAAAAAAATAGTGCTGGAAGAACTTGACATCCATACAGGAAAAAAAGATGAACTTCAACTTTTAATTCACCCAATATACAAAAGTTAACTCAAAATGGATCAAAGATGCAACAGTAGGTGATAAATCTGTAATATTTCTACAAGAAGACCCAAGGTAGAGAGAAGCTCTTAGACAAATTACTAAAATACAAACCACAAAAGAAAAACTAATAAACTGAATTTCATCAAAACTAAAACATCTGCTCTTCAAAAGATACCATTAAGAAAATGAAAAGGCAAAGGTCAGAATGAGAGGTTTTCAAAGTACATACACACACACTATATATATGACACATGACTTGTTTCTAGAACATATAAGAACTATTGCAACTCAATAAAATGACAACCCAATAAAAAAGGGACAGATGATTTGAATAGATATTTCACAAAGGAAGACTCAAGAATGGCTGATAAGCATATGAAAAACTATGCAACGTCATTGGTCAACAAGGAAATGCAAGTTAAAACCATAGTGTCATACACATACAACAGTACACATCCATTAGAACTGCTAAAAAAGCAAAGAGACTGACGCTACCAAAGGCTGGCAAGGATATGGAGCAACTATAACTCTCTTACACTTCTGGTGGGAATGTAAAATTGTTTAATCACTTTGGAAAGCACTTAGTTGCTTATAAAGTAAAATATATATCTACCATATGACTCAGCAATCTCACTAGTAGGAAGTTCCTCGAGAGAAATGAAAACATGTGTTCCTTCATACAAAGACTTGGACAGAAATAGTCATAGCAATTTTACTCATAATAGCTAAAGCCTGGAAATAACCCAAATGTCAGTCAACAAATGAACAGATAAACACTCTATAGTGTAATGGAATCCTACTCATTACTAGAAAGGAATGAAGTACTGAAATACGCAACAACATAACCTAAAAACCTTATGCTGAGCAAAAGAAGCTGGGCATAGAAGAATGCATACTGCCCAATTCTATTTACAGGAAATTCTAGAAAAGGCACACTCACATGAAATCTATAGCGAGCAAGAGCCAGGTTGGTGGTGACCTGGGGTCTGTGGTTGGGTAGAACATTGACAGGATGGGTTTCTAGGGCACTTCTGGGATTGTGGAAATAGTCTATGTCTTGACTGAGTGGTGGTTAATCAGTTATTTACATTTCTCCAAATTCGTTAAACTACACTTTAAAATGTGTGCATTTTATTGTGCATATATTTTACCTCATTAGACATGGTTAAGAGATAATTTTACTCTCAATAATAGCGGTCAAAACTTTCCAGTTTATTTATGCTGAAAAATCTTAAGTGAAAAATCTTAAATTTAAAAATTTTTCCTTAGGTACCATATGGTTTTACAGCAACATTTAAATTTTTCTTCTCTAGGATAATTATTAGCTTCGAGGGTTTTACCAGTTTTTGTTTGCAGAAAGTGTTATCAGCTACGGTTAGACAGTATTAAATGGCTTATGTTTACAAGATGAAAAATGAGAGTCCTCCAAAGCTACTTTACTTAGCGTGAAATTGAGTGACAAATAGTTGCCTGAGGAACAACCTGCCATGTCTTGCCCCAGTCATTGTCAGAGTTTTGATTCTTCAACCCTTGTCTCCTTCCTCCTTTTTATTTTTCAAGAAAACAAATTTACATTTGTGTATTAGTTTATGATAAACAAATGACCACAAACTTATCAGCTTAAAACTCATTTATTATCTCAAGGTGGTCGTTCAGAAGTCTAGGAACAATGTAACTGGGTTTTGGCTCAAGGTCTCAGAAAGCTGAAATCAAGGTGGTGATTTCATGCCAGGGGAGTCCTTTTCCAAGCCCATTCAGGTAGTTGGTGGGATTCAGTTCCTTGTAGTTGTGAGGCGGAGGTACCAGGTACCTTGATGGCTGTCAGAAAGGAGTCATCCTCAGCTCCGAAAGGCTGCCTTCTCATCCCACAGCAGGTCACTTCTTCAAAGCTGTCAGGGGAATGGAGTCATGTAACATACTGTAGTCACAGGGGAAAGGATCCCATCATATTCGCAGTTCCTTCTCTCTCTGAAAAGAAAGGGATTATGCAGCGCATGTATGTGAATGGGGTGGGCGTTTGCAGGTCACTGTAGAATTTTACTGACCATAGTTTGCTTTTTCTGCTCTCCAAAATTTGAACTGAGGTCTATGTGTTTTCACTGGATTCTATTTCGTTTTCTCCACTTCTCTCATATATGAGTACAATAGAAAACACAAACTTTTGTCTCCACGGAGACAAGTTGTATGAGACACACGGTTTGCTAATGGAGGAAAACGGCACATAAGCTTTGGCTCTGTCATCACATAATGAGATCAGGAGTTTGAAACTTAACACTTTCCGCTCAATTCTAGAAAGAAAGCCAACTCTGCTCTGGTTTGAGATATGAAATGGTATATAATATCATTTGGAGCATAAGTTTGCCGACACATTCCTCTTTGCAATACCTGAGTAGATATTCATAAGAAAACGAAGACTCAAGCTCTTGCAAGATGCCTGTTTCAGAGAATATCTACTCAGGTATTTCAGAGAGTTACTGAGTCTACTAAATGGTGCTTCATCACTAAATGGTATGCCATCACTCAAATATCTACTTCCATGTCAGCTGGTGTATTGAATCTTTCTGGGACAGAGTAACTGCAGTATTGAGTCATGCTCTAAGGAAGGCTCTTGCACTTGAAGGAAGTCCTACATGGTGGGTTACAAGAGGTTTCCACTGAAAGCTCCTCTCACTGGTTGGAAAGCAGGTTAAGGGAGTGGTGCTCATTCCCATTACAGGAAGTTGAGCCAATTTATGATATAGTAGCAAGGGATTATTCCTCATGACTCCCTACTCTATTCAGTGTCGAACTTGAAGTTTTCCAAAGTATGTTTTCAAGAGCGCTGACTCTGTAGAAAGCTCATAGAGACTGAAACCAAACCAAACCAAACCCCAAAACTAAAAGCTTCCATAGTGGAATACATTTAGGAAATATCAAACAACTTTCTTTATCTCAATCGAAAGCACTGCAGTGGGATTCTTTTCCCAATTTAGTTGTGTTTTACAAATGTATTTGATCACAAAAACTCTTTATTTCCAAGGATATCTTTTCACTGCTTTGAGAAACATGTTCTTACAAGATTATCTCTGATTTTTAAAATCCTTGAGCACCTAGAGAGCAAGATGATCTTTCTAAAGTTTTGCCAGTATCAACGGGAAAGCTCCCCTTACCTGCCAATTCACTGACTCTCAAAGACTGCTCTGTTACCTCCAGTTCCTGGCTAGCTGTTTCTGGATGCTAAAATAAAAAAGAAGTGCCTCCTATTTCTTCCTTCTCTCATTACTCTGTGTCTTGAAAAAAATTAGAGACAGATCATATAACCTTGACTTTCCAGTGAGTGCACTGCTGGGGATATTCAAAAGCATTCCTGCAGCCTGTTACTTGAGCTGACATCATACACACTAAGCGAAGTACCTGTGAGTGACAGGTTACAATGAAACTGTGGAGACTTCAGTAGGAAAAGCAGGATCTAGTTCCACTGAAAATGGTTTGGTTCGACAGAAGAGAGAAAAGCTAAAGGGCCTGCTTGATATTCACATTTTGCCCTGATAAAGAAGTGTTAAATTAATCATGTGATGAAGTGTGGCTTAATTAGGGGACAGCAGAAGCCATGATGGAGACTAAAGGGTGTAATGTTTGGATCTCCATGGTGGGGCCATACTGTAGAGGGCTTTGAATGCCCAGATGAAGAGCCTACTTTTGGTTCTCTTTTTATTTGGGCATGATTGAGGGTTTATGAACTAAGGTGTGGAGCAGGCTTTCTCAGCCTCAGCACTACTGACATTCTGGGCCAGACAATTATTTGTAATGGGCGAAGAAGGGGAGGCACTGGTTTGTGCATTGTAGGATGAATAATCAGCAGCATCCCTGGAAGCTACCTGCTAGATGCTTGTAGTATTGCCTCCTTTACAAATTAAGACAACCAAAAATGTCTCCAGTCATTGCCAAATTCTCCTAGGGAACAAAACTACCATGTAACTGAGAAACACAGAGCTGGACAATGACAGAATAATTGGTGTTTGAGAAGAATTGTTTAGCTGTGGTTGTCTAAAATGATCAGGAGGATGACAGAACAGTAGCCTGGGAGAGTGTATTAGAGGCTGTCCCTGCATCCTAGGTGTGGTATGTGATAGTAAGGGGCTCCAGTGAAGTACAGGTGCATCTCCCTGTATCCATGGCCTTGTGTAGTCTCCTCTCACATTTGCTTAGAGCTTGGTCAAGCAACTTGCTTTAGTCAATGGAATTCAACAAAAATGACATAAACTGAGAAAAGCACTTGTGTGTTGGGGCTTACCTTCTTGGTACACTGTTACCACGTGACAGAGCCTATGCTAGCTTTCTGAAGACACACAGCCCAGCCAGCAGCCAACACCGACTTTCAGACATGTGAGTGAGGACAATTAAGACCACCCAGCCCCAACTGAGACACCATGACAACAATGTGAGTGATCTTAGACAAGCTAGCAGAAAGCCACCTAGCTGAGCCTTACCCAAATTGATGACAGTGGAATTACAAGCAAATAAAATGGCTGCTGTTTTAAATCACTGTGTGTCGGTGGTGTTGTTATGCAGTTGTAAGTAATTGACACTGTGGATCTGAAGTGGATTAATATCAGTGAAAATAAGAAAATGTATGCACAAGATATTTGGAATAGTCCATGCTTCTTGATGATTCTTTATTGAAAGAACTCAGGAAAAGGGCAAAGCAGGTCATGGAATATAAAAATTCAGAAATAATGAGCATAGAAGTCAGAGTGAAAATTCAGGAATGAAGTTGGCAAGCAGTCTTCAAGAAAGCACTTCTGCTCAAGTGGTTAACAACTATTATTAACTCATCAATTTTGAAAGAGTATTTATTAATTGCCAACAGTATAATGATAATAACAACAGTTCAAAGATCTAGTTTAATAAGTAATTTGTAAAGCTTTAAAGGCATTACCAAGCTAGCCATTGTTTAAATGGAAAAAATCAATCTTTAGAATAAACAGGAAAGTGCATAAACTCAAAATCAATAACAACTTACATTACACTAATGATAAAATTCATTTCAATGGATTAGCTGGCCAAGTGTATAAAACTGTTAGCAATTAGGTTGCTAAGACCAGGGCTTCCAATGGAATGCCTCTCATAATTTACCAGTTAGATTTGTGGATAGAGGTTCTTAGTATAAACAATATTTACAACTTGTTAGATGCTGTTAGTGTTGATCATGTTTATTGCACAATTCGAGAAAGGGCAGTTCCTCAGATGCTTAGCACTCAGCTTCATGTTTAAGAACACTAGCCTGGGGGGAATGTGTCAGTAATATCCTCTACTTAATTATCATAGTTTTAAAAGTTCATCAACAATAAAGAGAATTCCAAATGAGATAAAAGGAAAATACAGTCATAACTAAAAGAAATGGCAGTAAATAAAAGAGTCTAAATTGTAGAAAAAATGCATATGAATAAAGCAAAAACAACCCAAACGAACTTTCACAAGCTATGACAATCACCTAGGATTATGCACATTAACCATATAACAGATGAGAGACTGTCGTTCTTCTGGAAAGGGATGAACAAGATTCTTTAAAAAGGATAAGAACAGATGAATATTAAATATCTTGTATTCATTAAGCAATCAGTGTTAAACAATAGCAGTGTCTAAACAAGTATTTACAATCAAAGGACAACATGCCTTTGGATATCTAATTCACACGAGTTTTGCTTAAATAAATAATAATAATAAAAAACTATCCCAGTCTTCGTTTAAAGAATGTTGCCTGTCAAGCGATTTTGGTGATTAATTTCCTCTCAGGTCGAGGAGACAAGCATTGGGAAAAACTGTCTTTGGAGATTTGGAAGATCTGTGGATCTCTAATGCACCTTATTAAGTGGTGGGACAGACGAAACGCGGTAACAATAGCCGATAAAATGAGAGAATGGGGTCTTCGGGTAAAGAAAAATTTGTAAGAAAAAGTGTGTAAAGGGAGTTGACCAAGTTTCCAGAATCAGGAAAGACTAAAACGCACGTACGGCTAACCCGGTGGGAACCTGCCCCTACCTACCTCTGTCCGGTGAGCTGGCTTCCCAGGCTCACGCCAGCACCGGGTCTGGGAGCGAGGAGCTCCGGGCCCTGCAGAGACTCGGTGCCGCGTGGCACCCCCAGCTCCGCCGGGCTCCCCGACTCCCGCGCGGCAGGCCCCTGCCCGCTCGGCAGGCGTGGGAACCGGAGCGGCGCGCCTCCCCCCGGCGGGGCGGGGCGGGCGCGCCGGGCGAGTGGCGAGCGTTCCCGCGCCGCGCGGGCGCCCAGTCGCGGCGGGCGCTGCGCGGCGGTGCCACGAGTCGGGGGCGCACCCGCGGCTCCGGGGCCCGGGGACCTGCGTCGGGGCGAGCCGCCGCGCCACCCGCCGCCGCCCAGACGCTCCGCCCCGCCGGGCCCGCCCGCGAGCGGCCGGACCAGCCGGACTGGCGGGACGCGCGCCGGGCCTCCCCGCGGCGGCAGGTGGCCCCGGACGCCCGGCTGTCGCGGCCGCCCCGGCCGGGCGGGATGGAGGCGGACGGGGACCGAGAGGCGCTGACCCGGCTGCGCTCCGTGTTCTCCGCCTGCGACGCGAACCGCTCGGGCCGCCTGGAGCGCGAGGAGTTCGGCGCGCTGTGCGAGGAGCTGCGCGTGCGGCCGGCGGTGGCCGAGGCCGTGTTCCAGCGGCTGGACGCCGACCGCGACGGCGCCATCACCTTCCAGGAGTTCGCGCGCGGCTTCCGCGGGGCGAGCCGCGGGGGGCGGCGCCGGGAGCGGGGGGCGCGGGAGTCGGCGCCTCCCGCGGCGGCGGCGGGGCCCGAGGTCCGGGACGGCGAGGACGACGGGCCTGGCGAGGACGCGGAGGCCAACTCGTGGCGCCCGGCGAGCCCCGGCCGGGCCTGGCAGGACTTCCAGGGGCGGCTCGGGGACGAGGCCAAGTTCATCCCCAGGTGCGTGTGCGGGTTGGGGGCGGGGAGGGAGAGAGCCGCCTCCTGCTTTTCCTCTCCAGACTCGGTGGGCCCTCTCTTCTCTGTGAGTTGCTTTTCTCCTTTCACCGACTCGCTTGGACTTTTCCAAGTGGAGATCCCCTAGAGCTGGGGAAAGGGAATGCGTTCATAGAATCGAGAAAGTTTTGCTTGCGCAAGTCTGAGCCCGGCAAGGGGCACCTTGTTAACGACACGGTGGGGGGGGGGGGTCCTGAAATCCGCAGCCTCAGGCACCTGTGCGCTCCAGCGATCGCGCCATGTCCTGGTTACGTCACCTTCCACCCGAGGCCTCCAGGTCGCTCCCCAGGGCTTGGGTCCAAGCTGTTCGCCAACTTGGCGTCCTCTAAAATAGTTTTTGGATTTGGTGTTTTTCTAAGGTTGTGTAGGAAAGGACACTTTGTTGGGCATCTATATTGCTGGACAAAAGTATTCCATATGTGCTAAGTGTTTTATAGTGTTCACTCATTTAATTTTCGGAACATCCCTGGAAGGTGGGCTTGCTCATTTCTGATTACTGGAGGAACAGACCTAGAAATTAGACCCAGAGATGTTAACATTATGGGACTTGCTCAGTTAATTTAAGAGCAGAGATTTGATCCGAGATCTTGTGAACGAATGAAGTCTATTTCTTATATGATGGAATAAAATGATGAAAAAATACAGTATATTTTCTGCTTTTATGGCCCTGAGAGAAATAACATAATACCAAGTTACTAAGTCATCAGAAAGTAAAGGGACGCCTACATGTAAGACTTCAGATGGAGAAAGAGTTGCTCAGATTTTTGTCTTTGAACCTCACTTGCGTCTGTCCATGCCTGGGTGTCTCTCTCCAGCTGCTGTTTTTCACTTCTTCCTCCACCAATTCAAACATTTTAGTGCTGTCAGTGTTTTCCTGCTTTCTGTTTAGATTTTAGCTGAAATTTTATTGAGCTCTGGCTATCATGATTAAGACGATCTGAAAGGCATTGTTTTGGCTGCCAGTTTGCACATCTGAGACTTAGGACTCAGCAAATAGCCCAGGGAGGTGTCCAGGTGTTCAGTTCAGACTTGCAGGACTGGGATTCCCACTTCCTCTTCCTCCCAACTTCTCCCTTCAGTTTGGAAAGTAAGGGGAATACTGGGCATGGTGAGTGACTCGCTGTGGTGGAAGAGGGATTGTGTAGAGAAAGTGGGTGTGATCATGGTCTTTTCTGTTATTTACAAATGAGTAAAAATGCAGTGTCTCCACCAGGGGAGCAGCAAAACTTAAACATTGCTATAAACGCCAGTGTTTCTTTGAGTCATCTTTCATCTGTAACTTTTTTGGGTCTAGTTAATTTTTTTAAAAAAATTAAGACTATTTGGAATGAAGCAGGGTGAGTCCATTTCATATTAGGTCATAATATATATGCTGGAGGTGCCAAAAAAATACATTTTAAGAGATGTTTGCTGTAATCAGAAGTATCTGGACGCTGATGGTAACCACTGTGAGCACTTCTTGTAATTGCAGAAGTCAAATGTGACTTATATTCATTCCACTGAGTATTACAATTTTAATACAGTTTTTTTTGTTTCTTAAAAAAATATGTTTGGATCTGTTTGGCACAGTTGTCTGGTTTGAGCAGCCAGTACTTCACACTTAATTCTTAAATGATTAAAGTGACCCGGATCAGTATACTAACCAGGACTAGCTATCACTGGTGGCGTTATTATGATGATAATGCCTTTCCAAACTCTTCAGAGGTTATTACGTTTAATGGGGACCGGTGTCACCTGGTAGACTTGTGTCCTAAGCCCTACCTCCTTCTGATGTGAGATTAACAAGTACAATATTTGCCTTCCTGTACTTGTTCAAGTGGAAAAGAACTAAACTGAGTTACTTCATCTGATTGTCGCCATGGCAGTCATCAGCTGTTTTGGTAAATCGGATTGCTTCTACTTCACCTCCTCATACAGCTGTTCACCTTTCTTTCCTTCCAGACAAGTGAGATCAAAATCTTTTGTTATTGATAATGCCATTGCCATGATTTCAGGCAAATTTATTTCACAAACATTGTTGAGTGCCTATTCTGTGCCAGATACTGTCTTAGGAACTGTCTGTCCTAGGTCTCTGGGGACAAAGAGAAGGTTAATAGAGAGTCCCTCCCTCAAGGTGCTCATAGCATAAGTGAAAGAAACATTTCTCAAAAATTTCATCACAGAGCATGTAAAGGCAAGAGAGTTATTTGCAGGAAACTATAGATTGTGGACACAGCCTGACAGACTGCTGCAAGCAAGAATTTTCTTTGAAATCTTGAGCTTTTAATCTTTAAAAAACATTGTTGTTCATTTTAGTACATCATATATTTGGAGCTTGTTTTGATGTGAAACATCTTTTCTTCCAAAGGGAAAATTGTCTATCCAGGAAGGTGTGCCATTCCATCTCGTGGCTTTGTTTCCTACCTGGCCCTCTTTCTTATTTCTGGGGTCAACCTGCCCCTGCCTGGGTGGGAGGTGGGGTAGCAGGGGAGGTTAGGGAGGTATTCATATCCAGTTTGAGAAAAATGGACATTGAATATGATAATGTTTGCTTCCTATAAAGGCAAAGCATGGAAGTATTAACAGGATTTCCATTTCAAAGATCTTTGGGTAAAATATGAAGCAATTTTGGGTTAAATTCTCCAGTCATCAATAATTGTGATATTAGAGAGAAAATAATATTACATTGCAAAAGGAGGAAAATGTCCTTTGGGATGCATGCTAGCACATTCTTCAGTTCATTTTCTCTTAGAACACTGAGGGCCCCTGTCGTTTAAACGCTGGTGAGGGGAATGCCCCAAAGAGTTGTGTGACCTGGTAACCTGAGCCAGGCAGGTGTTAACTGTCTACAAGGTAGGATGGGTGTCTGCCACTTGCTGGCAAACTTGAGCAAGCTTAGCCAGCAGGTACTGGTAAAACCAGTAGGGCAAGGTGAGGAGGTTATGTAAGAGGAAGGAAGGTGGCACCAGCCCAAGAAAAGTCCTGGAAGAAGGAAGAGAATGTGTGGGTGGTAGGGGTAGAGAGAGAACGGCAGAGACAGCAGACTTATCATGTAACCCGGCCGATTTCTGGTGCTAGGGTCCTTATCTTGGTGAAAGGGAGTTTTGTACCCAGTAGGAACTCAATAAGTGTTTGCTGATTGAATGGAATGAATCTGTATTCTTCAATTCCTTGATTCATATATCTGCATTTCAAGAGAGAGTGCAGTTAGTTTGTGCTGTGTGCACTTTTCTCCATTTCTTTTGCAGATTCCCTCGCTGTTCTTTATAAATTCCTGGTGTGAGTTGGTCATGGTGTTTAGAGATTGCCAAGGAAAGACATAGGGTGTATGTGCATATGGAGCATTTGATCCAAGACTGAGGGGAGGATGAGGAGGCTGATCTCTGTCCTCTAGTCAGAGCTGAAGCTTTCCAGCGGTTTATCAACTCCATTTCTAGTGATTTGAGTGCTATCTGTGAATGGATTCATTTTGATGAATGAACTTACAATCCCACCTTCTCACAAACAGGAGCATGAGGATTTGAGCCGTCATGGGTTTGAATGGTATCTCAACTGGTATCTCAACAGTAACCAAATTAGGGACTCAGGTGGGGGGGGTGTCTGTTGTGTAGCAGGTGCCAGTGTGATTGGTGACCTGCCAGGCAAGGGCTAGGGCTGGATTTGTTCAGATGTCAAAATCAGTGCCATGTGGTTAGCTGTTTCTCATGGATTGTGAGGTTTCTACATGCACAGTGTTGAAGGAGAATCTTTTATTTGATAACTTAAAAATAAGAACGTCTATTGAAGCTGGGCTCAGCCTGTAATCCCAGCACTTTGGGAGGCTGAGGTGAGTGGATTGCATGTGCCCGCGAGTTCGGGACCCGCCTGGGCAACTTGGCAAGACCTCATCTCTACAATAAATAAAAAATTAGCCGGGTGTGGTAGTGCATGCCTGTAGTTCTAGCTACTTGGAAGGCTGAGGAGGAAGGATCGCCGGAACCCAGCAGGTCGAGGCTGCAGTCTGGGTGACAGAGTGAGACTCCAACTCAAAAAAAAAAAAAAAAGAACTTCTATTGAGAGGAACCCAAACTACCCATATGTGAACTGTATACAGAGTGGTAAGACCATGTACTTTAGTATGTCCTTGTAACCAGAATGGTGATTAGGATGAGAGGAAAGGCTCAACAATTGAATACCAATCCCACTTAACTGGGAACAATTTAAAAACAAGTGACTGCCAGTAGAAAGAGGCTAAGTTTTAGTACTGGTCAGGGTTTCTCTCACATTGTCCCTTCTTGGCTTCCAGTTTAGCCCTTTTCAATATGATGGCCTGATCGGCTCACTTAATTTACATGATACGGTGCTTGGTAAGATGGAAAAGGAGGGAGAGAAGGAGTCAGAGAAAGAGATGGACACATGAAGAGTGAGCCAGAGAGCAAGAGAGGGCCAGAGAAAGAGTGAGAGAGGGACACAGGAGAGGGCGTGCACGATAGAGATCAACAGACAGATGCAGGGGAAAGGGAGAGAGAGGCTGTTGATTCCATCTTGCCTCAGTTTCCCCCTTTCCACTCAATGAGCTTATGGCCCTGAGCCATCTTGAGATGAGAGAGGCAAATCAGCTCTTCTTTCTTTGATCTCAGCTCTTAAGTATCTTCAACATATGAGCATCTTGATGCTTTGAAGTGTGTTGGTAGTGTTTAAAGAGAAATGCTGTTTGTTTGGTTTTTTCGTATGCATGGCCAGTAATATCTGGTTCTCATCCAGAGAGGTAAATTGGAATCTAGCCTTGCAACACATTGGTGGGCTGTACCCAGTTCTGGATGAGGTTCAAAGGTGTTTTTGACTGGGTGGGATATTTACCTTTGGCACTGGCGTTGGAATCTATTTGTGTGCTAACTGTAGGTTTTCTGGAGGTTCTTTGTCTTTTCTGGATTCTGAACCAGACTCCTAAAATCTCATATATCTACCATCTCTGTGTCTATGCCTGTGTCTGTGTCTTCTCTTTATTTTCCTCTAAGTGTTGCTATTGTGTAGCTTTTCGTTTTCTCTCTTTAATATGTCTTCAGCCACAATTATGTTTATCATTACCATGATGAGTGGGAGAAGCCTGCCTGTTAGGAAAATTGCAGCTTGATGTTGGTGTATAGAAATGCTACTGACTTTTGTACATTGCTTTTGTATCCTGAGACTTGACTTAATTCATTTAACAAATCTAGGAGGAGTCTTTAGGGTTTTCTAGGTATAAGATCATATCATCGGCAGAGATAATTGGACTTCCTCTTGGACGCCTTTTATTTCTGTCTCTTGTCTGATTTCTCTTGCTAGGACTTCCAGTACTACTGGATTGATGCATTAGTTCACAGTGTTTTTTTGCTTGCCCATGAAATGTAAATGTCGCACCTGGTCACATTTGCCAGTTCTGTAGACTGATGTGGATCATTGTGGATTGAAGCATTCAAAACTGTCTTCATCAAAGCCTGATGTTCTTCCTGAATGTGGAGAATCACTCAGCTCAAAGTGGCCCTCTACGAAACGATGAAACCATTTTCTTGCTGTGCTTTCCCCAGTGGCACGCTCCCCACAAATGTTTGGAGCCGCCTACACTGCCTTTACTTCTCTGTTAAACTCAGACGGAAGAATATGTCAGAAGTGTTCATTTTTTTCCACTTGACACTCCATCTTCCTTAGCCTGCAAATAGCACTTTCTTCAAAGCTGCAAAATGCAAGTATTCACAAGCATAGTGTTGTCACTTCAAATGACAAATGATAAGCTGCCAACATCACAGTATTGCCATGCCAGAAAGAAACACTACGAATGTATGCATCAGCCCAATATGTTGAATAGGAGTGGCAAAAGTGGGCATCCTTGGCCTTTTATGAATCTCAGGCAGAATGAGCTTTAGAGCCTCCCTTGTGGGTGTTGTATGAATCTGTGCATGGCTTAGATTTTATGGGTTCTACTTGCTGGTGGTGCTTGCTTCTGGTTCTGATATTACAATTCATTCTTAAGATAGTCATTTCTTTTTGGGCTTCAGGTCCCAGAAAGCTATTCTGACCTTTTGGCCCTTAGGAGACGCTCAGATTTGGTCATCTGAGTAGTGGTCTGCTCTGTCTCTCAGACCTCACTGATTGCTCAAAGCTTTGTTCTCAGAATTTGGAAAAAGATGATTTATTCTGACCTTATGGTTTGGGTTAAAAGAAAAAGACTTAAAACTTAGTGTTATCAGGAAGATTATACTCCCAGAATGACACACTTGTTTAGCTTTTCTTTGAACCTGGACTTTTGATTTACTCTTCTGCCAAACTTCTGTTCAAATTCATAGTTATACCACCCCTATCACTTTAAGCATTTAAAAATATTTACCTGACTGAGTATGGTGGTTCACACCTGTAATCCTAGCACTTTGAGAAGCTGAGGCATAAGGACTGCTTGAGTCCAGGAGTTCAAGACCAGCCTGAATAACATAGTGGGGCCTTGTTTCTACAAAAAATCAACTGGGCATGGTGGCATGTGCCTGTAGTCCCAGCTACTCTGTAGGCTGAGGTGGAAGGATTGCCTGAGACCAGGAGATCAAAGCTGCAGTGAACTGTGATCCTGTCACGATAATTGCTTTCGTCAGAGTAATTATCAAAAAAGAAATGTGAATTTTAGTCCTTAAGGTCTTAGTTTGTATGTCTTGTAAAAGCAAGATGTATAGCTACAGTAATCCTTTCTCTAATTCACCCAATTTTGACATTGTCCTTGACATCTCACTAGGCACTGATGAGACTATGTAGACCTGCCCCTGACCTTCAAGGAGTTCATTGTCTCACCTTCTTAAATACCCAGGAGTTACTGGCACTTGAAGGACTGGGATACAGAATAGGGAATGGGAAGATCACTCCTGGCATGCCAGAACACTACTCACTCTGGACTCCGGACATTTCGTGTCAAGAGTGTTTCTCAAATTGGGGACCACAGACCTTTCGGGTTCTTTACAAGTATATTTGAAAGTTTAGAAGACAAAAACATTCTTGTTTTTTTTATTTTGGTGATAATATAAAACAAACTGATGTGAGCACATTCTGAATCACCTGGATGACTCCTCCATGACAGATTTGGCTACACAATTTCATAACCTGCCTTTGTGCTTGTGAGGCACTCCACAGGACTGTGTATTGTCGTGGGCCAACAAGGAAGGCAGGAAGGTGGGCTTAACGTGTGAATGATGTGTTCCTGTGAACTGAAGGTAACTGACAACACAGTGCTGGATTTCAGATGTGTGTCTGAGAGAGCCACGTTTGAGCTGCCAGTCTTACACTGACATCGGCTGTGCAGATGTAGTGTCATTAAAACTGCCTTTCCTGCCAGGTTCGCTGTTACTAATTTTGTGTGTGTGTGTGTGTGTGTGTGTGTGTGTGTGTGTGTGTGTGTGTCGCGCGCACGCGCGCGTGCACGCGTGCCAGAGCTCAGCAGGTCATTATACAGTAGCACACTCACAGCCACCCCAGCATCGACCTGCTGGGTTCTGGCAATCCTTCCATCTCAGCCTTCCAAGTAGTTGGAACTATAGGTGCGTGCTGCCGCACCCAGCTCATTTTTGATTTATTGTAGAGACGAGGTCTCGCCAAGTTGCTCGGTCTGGTCTCGAACCCACAGGCTCAGACGATCCACTCACCTCGGCCTCCCAAAGTGCTGGGATTACAGGCTGAGCCACTGAGCCCAGCTAATTTTTATAGTGTCATTTGATTTTGTAAATATGTGTGGGTTTTATAACTGTATTGAAGCTATCAGTATAATACATTTATATCTTACTTGTTCATTGTTGAAAAATATGATATAAATAATATTTAAATTATCTCTGTAATTTACTGGTGATATTTTAAAAAATCATGTCAGCATATTAATCAAGTGTGAGAAATAGTATTTTAATTTTTTTATTTTTTGAGTTAGAGTCTCACTCTGTCATACAGGCTGGAGTGCAGTGGCACATTCAAGGCCCCCACAGCCTTGTCCTGCTGGGCTCAGGTCCACTTCAGCCTTCTAAGTAGCTGGAACTGCAGGTATGCACTGTCATGCCTGGCTAATTTTTCTTGATTAATTGTAAAATGAGGTGCCACCAAGTTGCCCAGGCTGGTTTCGAACTTGTGGGCTCAAGCAATCCTCTTGCCTCAGCCTCCCAAAGTACTAGGATTACGAGTGTGAGCCACCATGCCCGGCATGAGAAATATAAATATTATTTTAAAGTGACTTGAGATACTCAAGAATGACTTAGGATTGAAAACATTAGTTCCTCATGTTTTGTAATGTTTTGATCTCCTCCATCACTTAAACTGAGGGTATAACATTGGAAAAAGTTAATCTTAAATTGCGCAGTCTTAAACAAGAAATAGCTTTGTTGTTTTCCATAAAAAACACTCTTACCTTTTTTCTGTGTTTTTCATTCCTCCATTCGTTCATCCCTTCACTTAACACTGTTTTCATATCCACAGTGTGCCCAGGACTGCGTTTGGCATTGAGTGCTTTGAAATAGTATTCTACCAGAAATCAGAGCTGCTTGGCCAGAAGGCAATAATACCAGTGAGAATATAAGGTAGAGAGAGTCATGAAGTGGATGATCTGAGTCCAGCTTTCACTGGTGGTCAGAAGTTAAACAGAACGGCGGCTGCATTCAGCCAGTTTCTTCCTCTCCATGGAGAAAGATCACTTTCACGCCTTCCTTCTCAAGGCCAAAGCATGCTTACCTTTCTGGTGGTGGAACAGTTCCACCAAGAGAGACTCCAGGCACCTGTCAAATGATCTCCAAGCTCTTTCCACCTTTACCACCCTGTGGGCTGTGATTGATGTTATGGAAACATGGAGCCTGTGGCCAGTAAGAGCCTCTGCTTCATCTTCAGAGGCACAGCCGCTCTTCAGCTCGGCCACTTCTCAGTTTCGGACAGCTGCTGTCATGTAAGATGTAGGTCCAGTGTTTACAGTGATGCTACATTTTAAGTGGAAATGTCCAGTTTTGCATATGCTGTGAAGGACAAAGCACATAGCTGAGCAAGACAGGGTTTCCAGCGTGCAGCCTATTTTCTGCTTGTGAATGTGTCTTCGTAAATCCAAGTGTCAGGTTTGATTTCATTGTGAAGATCCATGTTTATTCTACCATATTGTTCCATGGCATCTTAACTTAGAGCTTTAAGGGAGCTGTTTCTACTCCTTCTCATACTGTTTTGATCCATAGGTAACCCATTTTGATGCAAAGCTAGATGACAGTCTGATTTCTTGTTTGCTCTTGAATGTTATTGCACTTTGCAGTTACCTAGTCCAGGCTCAGCAGATGCTGCTGTATAATATTTCTTTAAAAACAAATAGTATTTTCTACCTCCAGGTTGTGCTGCCCTAATACGCATGTCTTAGGAGAGGAGAGCTGAGCTCAGAATGCATTGGGATGTCCAGAATACCTTTTCCTCTGACATTTTTCTTTCTCTTCCTTTGAAGCTAGAAGTACTTGACTGTCATCGTTTTTAAGACATGTAGACAGCAATTGAATGGAGTGATTTGTGATTAGAAATATGGAAATTTGTTGTAAGAGGTCATACTTTCTGGTATCACAGTATTATTTTCTTCCATTGTTGGAATACTTCGTCCTTTAGGGAAAAAAAATTTTGTAGGGATGAGAATTTTAATCACTACAAAAGCTGTGTAGTTTTTGTTTTGTTTTTGTTTTATAGCAGTCCCAGATACAGGTTATGTCCAGCTTTGCCCCATAATGTTCTCACATCTGTGTGGCCTTGTCTTCCATTTTTAGGTGACCAAGTAGAACATTTAAGATAATGGTACGTTCTGAAGTTCCCTTTCACCACATACACACCAAGAGCAGCCACTCTCTTCAATTTCAATTTTTCACATTTAGTTTTGAGACATTTTATGGGAATGTTCAGCCATGATAGCCTTTTGTGATCCTCTGCAACTATAAAATTATGGAGGACACTCAAGCGGCCATTTTGTAACAAAGGCATTTTTGACCAAGAGGGTCTTTTAAAAGTCTAGCTAGAAAGCAAAAACATACAAAGGAGTTATTCATTCTGGAATCTCAGTGCAGTGTTGAAAGAATCACCTATTGTTGACTTCCTGTAGCTACCTGATGCAAAGGCCAGAGGACTCATGGGAGGTTGTAGCAGTGTTTACTGGTTTTTGTGGCCCTTCTACTTAGGTGTGGAGGACTGTACCATTTAACCCCTGACTGGATATGGTCCCCTCAAAATTCTTGCTTCTGTAGAACATAGTTACAGTCTGCTGTTGGCTGAGGTGGGAGAATTCGTGAAGAACCAAACCATATTTGTTTAGAAAATCCATTTTTTAGGACATTCCTATGTTATGCTTTCTGACAGACATGCCATAAACTAGTGTTAGTTCTTGCGGTGCAAAATACTTTTTCTTTTCCTCCTTGGGGATCTGTTGGCATAGCATGTAGTTCAGACTGGCGGACCTGGTTAGCTTGGGGATGCTAATGAATGAATTACAGTGCAGGTGTTTCTGCTGTAGTACAGTGTGCACATTCCAGAAAAACCTAATGGTTTGCAAGCACACACTCGGGCACATGAAAATAAAAAGTAGCGATGGTGTAGACCACACAATATCTACAAGTCTGTAATCAGAATACGCAAACAAGGATTGTGACTACAATCCTAATAAAATACCAGCACAACAAAAAAATCATGCTAGATTCATAATAGATCTAGAAATACAACAGCCCAGGATACCTGTGGATGTTTTAAAAAATAAAACTATTGAATTTTGCAGATTTTTTTTTTTGAAGGTGAAGGTAGCTTGGTGGAAGGAAGTCTCTGGGTTGTGGATGCTTAGTTATGGAAACAAGGACAAAATGCACAAAGTTCTGAGATAACTCAGCTGGTGGTGGACAATCTGTGCCAAGAGGAAGGTGAGTGGGCATTGTGTCCAGCACTGCGTTCCTCTGCCCTATGCCACTGTGCTAATGGGCTTGCATTCAGTTGTTACTTGGGGGCATAAAACATTAGCACCCTGGGAAAAGTCATTTCCACATTAGCACTCTGCACTGCTGACCACAGGAAAAAGCTAACTGATGTCTCCAAGCAGTCCTAATCTCAAGTACAAATTCACAGGATGCCCCAGTGAGGCACAAAGACTGTAATGAGTATTAGATTGATTCTGTGTACACAGATTCAAGGTTTTATATTGGTCTAAAAGGATAATGCATAGCCTTTCTCCTAAGAGACTACAGAGATTGAACTGTCTTCAGGTTAACAAAAGTCTTTCTGTCCCCAGAAGTCTGCAAATCTATTAGACAGGTCATTAGAGTCCTAATGACACTAGCTAGAATTAAAATATAAGCACTTGGAGCACTTGGAGCCTTGGAAAGTGACCTACCCTGTTGACTGATATTTAAAATTAAAGTTCCTATGCAATTCTTTCAGTCAGTGCTAGCATATATTCAACATGAAGCTTTTATTTGTTTACACTGATTAGCCCCAGTGAAAGTGCAATGATTGAAGCCATTTGTATTAGTTGGAGCTCTCCAGAGAAACAGAACCAATAAGATGCGTCTGCGTGCATGTATGTACACATATGTTACACATATGTAATATTTGTTATATATAACGTGTGTGCATGTAGATGAAAGTACACACACACATATATGGAGAGAGAGAGAGATTGATTTTAAGGAACTGGTTTATATGATTGAGGAGATTGGCTAGTCCAACTGTCGGGTGGCATGGCAGGCTGGAGACCCACGGAGGGGTTGATGTTACATGAAAAGACTGTCTGTGATAGAATTCTGTCTTCCTTATGGGAGGTCAATCTTTGTCTGATTAAGGTCTTCACTGATTGGGGGAGGCCCACGCACCCACCCACATTATGGAGGAGAATCTGCTTTATTCAAAGTCTACTGATTTAAGTGTTAATCTTGCATACAAAATACCTTCATGGCAACATCCACATGTGTTTGACCAAATATCTGGGTACCATGGCCTAGCCAAATCAACATGAATGAAATTCGCCATCATAGCCATTAAAAACTTCTTCCAGGTATTACTGATTTTTGAGATTCACCACGTTGTAGGAATCAGTTTTGAAAAGATCAGAGAGAGTTTTTGAATGCTTCCAGCTTCTAACATATGTAACAGAAATGTTTCAAATTATTTGAATCTAGACATATATCCTCTACCATACCCCTTTCAAATGCCTAAACACTCCAAAACAGTGTACCATATCTCTGGGGCAACTTTAAAGTTATTAACATTTTTCTGTCTCCCAAGAAAAAACTTGCTCTATGTCTGTTTATGGCTCTGAGCTGCCCGTCTTCCCCCTACCCCAGGCCTGGGAGAAGAGGACTTATTAGTCTACCCCTCCATCCCTACTCTACAAGCCCATTCATTATCAAAATTTTCGTAATTCCAAACTGAGCACCTCATGGAAAAGACATCTTGGATTTAGCAGTGGTAGCTATCTGGCAAGCCACGCCAGCGTTTTGCATTATTGGACTTTCCCAGGCAAACTTCCTGCTTGCTTGTGGTTTCCTTTCTTCCTCTTTTTTCCTTCTTTCTTCTCTCTCTCTCTCTCTCCACCCCTCTTTCTCTCTCTCTCTCCCTCCACACACCTCTCTCTCTCCCTCTCTCTCTCTCTCTCTCTCTCTCTCTCTCTCTCTCTCTCTCCCCTCCCCCCTCTTCTCTCTCCCCCCCCCCTTTCTCTCTCCCCCCCCCTCTCTCTCTCTCTCTCTCTCTCAAATGCTCTGTGAAAGAAGGGCATTGTGCCAGGAAGTCCAAAGGCTGCCATTTTAATGAGGAACAGGAAGAAATTCTTTAGAGCAGAAATGGGGTTTTATTTGCTGTCTCCAACTATTAGTTTTTTTGTTCCTGAATTGGTAGTTAGTAACAGGAATGTAATACGAGAGGGACAGGGAAGCCCAGAAGTGTTCTACCAGATACGGTCCTAGGAGAACTGTAGGATTCATTATTCATTTCCCAGGAGCTGAAAGGGTACTGGTGTTAAATCACGTTTTTCCCTCCAGGCTTTGTTAGTCAAGGGCTTTAGATCAGCAGCACTGGAAACACCTGGGAGCTTTTCAAGAAATGCAGACTTGTAGGCCTCACCTCATACCCACGGAAGTATCTGCATTTTAACAAGATCCCTGGGTGATTTGTGTAAGTATTAAACTCTGCAAAGAAAGTGAGAAGTAAGGATGTGGGATGTTGCCACATTGCTCAGGAGGTGCTTTAAGGTAGGAAAGACCCAGAAAGAGAATTCTGAGCTTAGGTAAACTTTACTGACTTCCTAATTTTGCTTTGAATTGCATCTGGTTATTTGATATCTGAACATTGAGGTGTTCATGGCTAAATTTACCATGAAGGTAAGTAATTTATACTTGATCAAGTATGTTGTGTATTTTGTGAATGTGTTATTCAAAGACAAATACACATACAGAAAACACATACAGTTTCCTGAGATTTCAGTCAGAAAACTCACATAAATTAACATCCAGGTCAAGAAACAGAACATCTTCCCACACTGCAGAACCAATCATCACAGACTTCTCTCTCCAGGGTAGTTACTAACCTTTGTGTGTTGTTTTTCTTTTTTAAAATTTCACATACAAAGGTTCATATAATATATATGGCTTCATTGTGAGCTTGTAAGGTAGATCGTCTCTTTTCACAGCTGTAGAGTATTCAGTGGTACGAAAATACCACAGTTGATTTATCCTGCTTACTATTAGTGGCCATTTATGTAATTTCTACTTTGTGGCTATTACATAGTGCAGCAATGAGTGACTGTCACAAGTCTTTGGGAAGCATAGGGATGTGTGCGAGACATCACTCAGAATAATTGTTTGCAAAATCACTTAACTAACTCAAGGGCATTGTTATGAAGTCGGGTTGTATCCTGGGCAATTGTATAGTGATGTTCCCAGGATTTGTGGAGATGATGGTTCAGCTTGTCTCTCTGACTTCCTGTGTGTATTTTCTGTTCTGCTGTCAGGTTGCCAAGTGATATTTTACTATTATCAGTACTTGCTTCTTCCTTAGGTTTTTTGTCAGTTGAATATTTGGAAAGCAAATTATCAAATATATTAGAATTGCATCTTAAAGCTCCTATTTGTGCCGGGCTCGGTGGTGCTTTGGGAGGCCGAGGTGAGTGGATTGCCTGAGCCCGCGGGTTCGAGACCTGCCTGGGCAACTTGGCAAGGCCTCATCTCTACAATAAATCAAAAAATTAGCTGGGCATTGTAGTGCGCGCCTGTAGTTCCAGCTACTTGGAAGGCTGAGGCGGAAGGATCGCCGGAGCCCAGCAGGTCGAGGCTGGGAGCGGCCACTGCACTCCAGTCTGGGTGACAGAGTGAGATTCCAACTAAAATAAAAAATTTTTTAAAAAGCCCCTGTTTGAATGCAGGTTAGTCCTATACCAAGCAGGGTTGTTTTTCATCTTTCCCCACTGACTTTCAACCTTGTTTTGGAATCTTCTGGGTGTTAGATACCTGAGTTTCAAATAGCTGGAGTGCTGCCATTGTTTTGAAATTTTTTTTTTTTTGCAGTTTTACTCCTTTTCCATTTTTATTTGTATTTTAACTTTTTTCAATTTTATTTATATTGCAAGTTTCTCAAATAGACACTGTTGTCCAAAATTATCTCTGTAGAAATTGTGCCATTAAAAAGATAAGCACAAAACATGGAGGCATATTATTTGGGAGACGGGTAAGAAGTAGGTGTCTAGCTAAGAAGGGACATGGCTCACACAGACGAATCCAGGGGAGTCTGTCACCTTGTTTCTTGGGCCCCAGGCTAATAGTTGGTCATTAAAATTATTTTTAAGCCACTTCATTTTGAGTCTTAGGGAAATGTTTAAAAAACTACACATGGAGGTAAACAAATATTACCGCTTTGTGGATTCTTGTGGTCCATTTAAGCAAATTATTATAATAACTTTATTACAGCTCTCTTTAGCATCTAGATTTAAAGCAGCAATTAAGCATTAATTTGCATTTTGTTTAGTGGCTTTTGCACCAGTTCTGCTGCCCAGAGGGAATATTATCCAAGCAGGTGAGAGAGGAGTACAGCTCAGATCACAGGGAAACAGGAACTGGAAACCAAGGGAATGTTAAAGGTTTGGGATGAAAAATATAAACCTAAATACATGTAAATGCACAGAGTACTGAAATTTCTTTTTCCTTATCTGTTGAACCAGTGAGTTAAGAAGATGACTCCATTAAGGTAAGACTGGTTTTTCTTTTCTTGCTTCCTCCGGGAAGGGTTGAGGTCAGATTCCTTTGGCAGATAGCGTTTACACATCTGAAGGTTGTTTGCTCTTTTTGTGAGTTGTGGTTCTGGGAGCTTCAGAGTGGACCAGTTTCCAGGACAACTGATCCTTGTATAATGTGAAAAAGTCAGATTTTTAATAAGATTTGTAGCTGGTTTCTTTTTAAAGCACATGCCAGAAGAATCACCCTTCGGTTCTGCTGAAAATCAAATGAAGACGTAATTAAACTTTCCAGCAGGACACTTAAAAAGCTGTGGAGTCGACCGATGGTGGGTGGTAGGGTCTGTTTCTGGAAGCTTCTGCTTTGTGGAAGATATGCCCCAGGCACCACTGAGTGAGACTAGAGGCCTCTCAAAGGGTCTTCACTGTTGAAATGTCGAATGAGAGATGTCAACTACATTTGATTTCAGTGGGGAGGTGTGTTTAAGAAAATTTGTAAGAAAATCTTTACAACTGATTTAGCTTTAGTTTGATATTTTTGGTCTATTTTGGTATCTTTGCATAAAACAGAGAGACTGGAACACTTATTGACTTACCTAGGCGTCTGATGGGTAGGTAGTGAAATTCAATGATTCTTAAAGTAGATTAAAATAATTTTTTTTCCTGTGACATAACTTTTTGGACAGTAACTAAACAGTACCATGTATACAAATAGTTTTAAGATAATTCAAAGACCTGGTCAGAGAAAATAATTTCTTGCTTAATTATAATATATAATCTTTCATAGTGCACTCATGTAAACCTTGAAAGAGGCTTTTTAAAAGGCCAGAACAGATTGCGTAACATTTCCAACAAATTTTCTTGCCAGTATCATTTATATTTTCGCATACAATTTATTTGATTATTGAAGAAATTGTGACTATAGCTTAGGCACCAGTTATTCTTCCATGGCATCAATCATACTTTAGAATTAACTGCCAATCATTTAATAATTAGTGGTAGGTGTCCCCTATATAATAAATGTTAATTTAGGAAATATATTTGCTATTGAGTGAACAAGTGAAATGACTTATACCCCAGAAAATATTGATTTTAGGAAAGAAAATGTGCTTTTTACTGGTACTCATGATTCTGTAGAATATTAAGAAATCATTTGGGGATTTTTAGAATGACAGGAAATCCTTATCTTTTGTAGATGCTGAAGGTTGGGTTATCTATGTATGCTATATTTTAAGTCTATGTTGAACTACGTAAAATCCTGTAATTTAATTTGTTTCTGGAACTCTCATATATATTATAAACAACTACAAGTATTATTATTTTTTTGAGTAGGAGTCTCACCCTGTCACCCAGGCTGGAGTGCAGTGGCATGCTCACGGCTACCACAGCTTCGACCTGCTGGGCTCAGGTGATCCTTCTACCTCAGTCATCCAAGTAGCTGGAACCACAGGTGTGCGCCACCATGCCTGGCTAATTTTTAAAGTTTATTTTAGAGATGAGGTCTCACCAAGTTGCCTGGGCTGGTCTCAAACCCCCCCCCCCGGGCTCAGGCAGTCTTCTCACCTCTGCATCCCAAAGTCCATTTGTTCTGGACTCCAGATTAAGTTCATTGTTTCTTTATTGACTTCATGCCTTGATGATCTGTCTATTGCTGTCAGTGGATTATTGAAGTCTGCCACTATTATTGTTTTGCTCTCTGCTAAGTCAGACCCAGTGAGGGGTCTCTGTGATCCAGTGTCATGTGGAAGATGCAAAGAATTACATGTCAGTTAAATTAGAAAATATCGTTTATTTGGAAATAAATTAGAGAGAGAGAGAGAGATTGATTTACTTCTCCAAGGTAGGAGAGGGGGCCAAAGCTTAGGAAAATATAGGAGCTGCCATAGCTCAAAGAGCCACATGGCCACATCAGAGTTTAGTAAAGCATTGGCCGATGACTGCTTCAGGTGGAATCCTTTTAAACTTTCCCTTTGATGGGGGCAAGTCGTTAAGGTGATTGGGTGGTGGTTTATTCCACATCATCATGGAGGGCAGGTAAAGCACAGGTCCTGATGTCAGGTGATGGACAGCAGGCAGATGGGTGGATTAGTCACATGATTCCTGCCATGGTAATGGGGTCTATCTGTGTCATGGAGGTCACAAAGGACTGATTAGGTTCACTTGGGTCCTCGGGTGGAGGCAAATACTTGAACTAGAAATGTAATTAGTGCAAAACAAGCTGGGAAGAGGGTTGTAAAATAATTGTCAGTAACTGCCTCTGAGAAACTGGTTCTGTCCTTGGCTAGAGAGTAGAGGGAAAATTAAAGTGAACTGCGAGAAAAACATGGCCGAGCAGTAGCTTGGCTTTATACAATTTCAGGGTAACAAAGTTACAAGAAACCTAAATTAATACATATGAGATTTTCATTGGTTTGGCCCAGGAAGAAGGGATATTTTCAAGCAGTGGCTTGTAGGTTATAGATGGATTGGAAGATTTCTTGACTAGCAATCTGCAGTTCCTGTCTAAGGATTCAGGTAATCAGTAGAAGAGATACTTTGTTAAGATAAAGTAATGGAAAACTCCAGGTTTGTTGATATGTTGATAAAACTCTATATGTGACAGACTTCAAGGAGGATAGATAATGGCCTTACAAGGTTCCTGGAGTCTAGAAATCCACAAAAGCTGACTTTTCAGGGCCATAAACCTCCTTTATTTGTTATGTGATGCCAACCAGAGTCAGATTGGAAAGCAGACTTTAGGATATAGGGTAATAGGGTAATAAGATCCTGCTTGGTGAGTTCTTATCAGGCAGTGACTCCCCAAGCCTTATAGTTAGGAATTTTGGAAAGGTAAAAAACTAAGGTCAAGTTTAGTCCTCAGTTTCAACATTCAGAACTCCTTTGAGCATTTCTTTTTTTGCAGAGCAGGTCTACTGGTGACAGTTCCCTCAGAATTTGCTTATCGGGAAAGATGTTATTTCTCCTTCATTTATGAAGCTTAATTTTACATGATACAGAATTCTTACCTGACAGTACTCTGTTTGAGGAGAATAAAGATAGGACCCCGATCCTTTCTTGCTTGCTAAGTTTTCTTCTGAGAAGTCTGCTGTTCATCTTGATAGGTTTGCTCTTCTAAGTTATTTGGTGCTTTTGTCTCACTGCTCTTAGAATTCTTTCCTTTACGTTGACTTTAGATAAGCCGATGACTATGAGACAGGAGGAAGGAAGAAACTGCTCAGGTAGGTAGTTTGGGTGAGTCCCTGATAAAACTTCCTCCAGGAGTGGTCTGATGCCTGAGGAGTCAAGCTACAAGTTCCAGCTAAAATCCACAAACCAGAATGAGAACTCCCATCCCCTTTTGGCACATTCTCTCCTGCTGGGCCCTCATCCTATCCTCTCCCAGTTGGTCCTTTACACCATTGTGCCTCTTTCTGATTGGTGCATTTTCAAGCCTACCTGCCAACTAATCAGCACACACTTCCCCTTTTCAAGCCCATAAAAAATCCTGATCTCAGCCTCATCAATGGCAGCCTACTTTCAGGTCCCCATTCACTGCTGAGAGCTTTCCTGTTGCCTAATAAACTCCAACTTACCCTCTCTTCAATGCTGGCTGTCCTTATTCTTCTCGGTCATGTGTCAAGAACCTGGAACTAAAAGAGCTGTGACAGAACTCACCAAACTAAAAAGCCATAACAACGATATTCCTTGGGGATATCCTTTTTGCAATGAATCTTCTAGTTCTTTGGGCTTTTTGTATCTGGACGTCTAAATCTCTGCCAACAACAGGGGTGTTTTCTTCAATTATCCACTCAAATAATTGAAGAAACCTGTTGCTTTTTTCTCTCCTTCAGGAACATCTGTGATTCTTGGGTTTCAAAGTTCCTACATTTCGTGGAGACTTTGTTCAGTTCTTTTAATTCTTTTTTCTTTGTCTGATTAATCAAAAGCCTTGTCTTCATATTCTGAAATCCTTTTTTTTCTATTTGATCTGTCTATTGTTAAAACTTTCCACTTATTCCCTAAATGAGTCTTTCATTTCCAGAAGTTTTGTTTGTTTGTTTAAGTATTTGTCTCATTGGAAAATGTGTCATTCATGTCCTGAATAGCTTTTTTGATTTCTTTTTGTTGGCTTTCAACTTTTTCTTGAACCTCATTTAGCAAGTTTGCAATCAACCTTTTGAATTATTTATCTGGAATTTTGGAGACTTCATTTTGGTTAGGTACCTTTGCTGAGAGTTAGTGTGATCTTTTAGGGGAGTTGTACAAATCTGTTTTTTCATATTGTCAGGATTATTGTTCTGATTCTTTCTCATTTGGGTAGACTATTTCTTCTCATTATGTTCAAACTTATTTTTGATTGCATTTTTTTTCTTTCCCTTGAGGGTGTTATTTTAATGTGTATAGTTTATTATCTTGCTTTGACTTGGTGTTTTCAGTGGCAAAGACTCTGTATGAGTTCTTTGGTAATAGAGAATGTTTTCTGTTGGCTTTCTCAGATGCTGCTTGTAGTAGCAATTATTGGATGTGTGTGTAGTTTCACTGTCTCCTGTGGGTCATTCTGGAATGCCAGAGGACTCAGGAAGTTCATTTCCTTCCCTAGTAGTGTGGTGTGCTCTTTTACTTTCCAGTGTATTTTCCCGAGTTGTACTATTCTAGATAAGATATACAGGGGTTTAGATGCATCAGAGACTGAGATTAAAATATACTTTGACTAGGGAGGGAAGAATCTATTTTTTTCACTTTTTTAGTCTAAAAAATTGAAAAAAATAAATCGTTAATAGTTATTAATAGGATGATGTGAAATCAACCAAGATAACATGTTTCATTTGACTATATGTCCTTTGATGAAAAGTTACGTATTTTGTGTTGAGCAAATACTTCAGTACATTGAAGGCCTACATATGGAGAAGAGTGAAGAAAATTAGATAGAAAACTAGAGTGACCATAGAATTGATTCCAAAAACCAGAACTTAAACGTTTGAGAATAAAATGAGGGGAACTAATAAACTTTAAATTTTATAATTTTATTGAAATACTCTTTTATTATCTGACAAATTGTTTTCATCATATAAGAGGTCCTATAAAATAGTTCTTCTCAAAATATTTATAAATTAAGTTATTCCTATGATATTAAAAAGTTTATGTACATTAAAACAAAAGAATCTTCATATCATAACCAGGCACGGTGACTTATGCCTATAATTCCAGCACTTTAGGAGGCCATGGTGAGAGGATTGCCTGAGCCCATGGGTTCGATACCAGCCTGGGCAACTTGGTGAGACCTCATCTCTACAATAAATAAAAAAATTAGCTGGATGTGGTGGCGCATGCCTGTAGTTCCAACTACTTGGAAGGCTGAGGCAGAAGGATCGCCGGAGCCAGCAGGTCGAGGCTATGGTGGCCATGAGCATGCCACTGCACTCCAGACTGGGTGATAGAGTGAGACTCAACTCAACTCAAAAAAAAAAAAAAGAATCTTTATATCAATTATGTGAACATTGAAAATTGCATTAGCAGACTAGTTAGTACTGGAACATTTAAAATATTTTAATCAGCTAATTATCCGTATCATACTCACTGGTACTTTTTTGAAGAAAATATCTTCTTTCGATGTGGTCTTATTGTGCCTTATTTTTTTCCATAATATTGCTTGTAGTCTTTTTTAGAGTCAGGCTTTATGATTATTAAATTTGAAATTATTGACATTAACAACTGACTATTATATGTAGATCATAATGTTTTTAATTAGAAAACACTCAAGGGCTGAAGTATAAGCACAGAGCAAATTCTGACAAGTGGAGAATATTCTCAATTCTTTTTCACTACTGACATGTGCAAATATTAACATATGTAAATACTTTAGTCAACAATTTGCATAGGTTCTATGTCTTTACCTCCTTTCAAAGTACAGTCTTTGACAAATACCTTGGCAAATTTCTTAACTTTTGTGAGACAAGATTTGTCAAATATATTTCTCCATTTATGATTCTATTTTGTTACAGAATATAAATTTAATCTATTGTAGAAGGCCTATCCAAAGATTATTCCCATAACTTGAGATATTTCAAAGCATAATTACAGAATTCAGAATTAAATTTGTACATTTGAGCTCTCATTGTTTAATGGGTTTAGTTCCTTAGTGTCTTCCTGTTTTCAGGCTTAATTTTCAATTAATTTCAATCTGCAAAAAGCTTCAGAAACTAAAGTAGCTTCTATAGCTTACAATACTTAGTAATTTGATTAGCATTTTCCAGCTAGCTGAACAAAATGTAATGAAAACTTGGAAGACTAGTTTACAAAAAAAAAAAAAATAGTACATTTAGGATGAATCTCTAAGTAATTCTTCAAAGAGACTTCTAAAACCTGAATGAAGATAAGTTGCAAAGAGAGAAAGTGACTATCACAAAACAGTTTAGATAATGTAATTATGTATATAAATATATTTGAAATTTTGACAGCAACAGCTTTTATTTCAATTGGCAGAATATAAAGGTATATTTGGATTCAGTTGTGTGTACCAACAATTCCAGGTGCATTTCTGCTTTACAGATTTCTTTATTTAGTAAAAATATAATTTTTACCACACTGCTTTAATCTTTTATTTTTCACTGAATTTTCAATAGCACTTGTAGTTAACTTGAATGTTTTATCTTTGACAGAATTAACTTCCAAGAGCTTTACTTTGATCCCATGCAGTGGGTGGAAAAAAAATCTAACCATTATTGGAATTAATGCAACTGATTCTTTTGGAAGCATTTTATTTTACTGATTTAAAACCAGTCTCATTTATTTTTGAGAAGTTCTTCTGCTAGTGAAGATATAAACAGATACTATTTCACTCTTTGCATTTGTACAAGAAAATATGGAATAAAAATATACAAAATTAATTTAGAACCATAGTTTCTTGATCTAAGGTAAAAGTCATGCTTCACAGTTGATGTGTAAATGAACTTTCTGTAGCTGCAAGAGTAAAGCTGTAGACTCTGGACACAGGTTTCTTAAAAGTTATAAATTCTGTTGCTTTTTGAGGAGGAGTTTTATATATTCTGGTTTTCATGTAGATGGAAGATAAATGTCGAAAAGCTTTTTTTGTTTTTTTAAATAAGCTTTATTTGTTTAGGAATGGTTTTTGATTTAAAGAAAAATTAAGATGATAATACAGAGTTCCCATATAATCTGAATCCACTTTCCCTTATTATTAGTTTCTTGCTTTGGTGAAGTACACTTGTTACAATTAATGAACTGATATTGATGCATCATTATTACCTAAAAGTACATATTCTATTCGCACTTCCTCAATTTTTCCATAATGTCCCCTCTTTTCCTTCATTCTAGCATCCCATTCAGGATGCCACATTACATTTAGTTGTCATGTTTCCTTAAACTAGTCTTGGTCGTGACAGTTGCACATTTTGAGCAGTTATGTATTGATCAACTTTGAAGAAAACTGTATACTTAGCTTTTTATTGAGGATGTACCTTTTTTGTTTGTTTTTTGGGGTCATTTTTTCCAGGAGTGGTTATTGCAAAATATAAAAGCATTGACATTCAAGAAAATAGCTAGCGATATATTTAAACAGTACGGAAATAGTTAAGTCACTATAGTAAGAGCATTCCAATTATTCCCTATCATTCTGTGGCAGGACTGTTCAACTTCTGTTTTCTGTATCTATTTTATGTGCCCTGTGCTTAAAATTTTCCAATGTCCCACTGATTTGGCCTCATAGCCACATAGCTGCATTGCACATCTGGTGATAGCAGCACAGCTGGCTGGCTCTCCAGGTGGCTGGCAGAGGCAGCTGCCTACAATTTTTCTCTACCACCATCTGAACCCTGAAGGAGTCATCTGTCTCCAGCTTCTCTTGTCCAAGTTTCATTTGTTTTATCAGCGAGCATTGTGTTTTCTGCTCCTGAAAGGAAACTCTCATTTACATTGTGTCTGGAAAGGGTCAGGAAAAAAAGAGATGGTTTTATCACTGATAATCTTCTGATATAGCCCACACATTAATGAAGAGTCTTTTCACAGCACAGATGTCTCACACACTACGGGTCAGAGTGGCGATTCGTCAAACTCACGATGGCTTATTTTAATGCAGCTGTTAATAACTTTAAATGCACAGTTAGTGCACAGTTTAATAGAAGCCAGTAACTGTTAATGCAACTTTTTTATTGAAATTAAAGAGAAATTCGGAGAAATGCTGAAGTGGACAGGTTACAGGCAAGTATAAACTGGAATTCTCCCAGGCAAATGCAGAAAGGTGACAGACGCTGTCTAAAGGGAAATTTTACATCGAAACTGATATTGTACTCCTTATTTTGTCCCCAACTCCTATCTTTGTTGCCAAAATAGAAAAGTACTTTCAGTGGACAGTAACTATAATACAAGGGCAAGACCTCTCCCCCTGACTGGAATTTATGTATAAAAAATTGTGTACTTATGTGTTTAAACTCAGTCACCTTCAAAGTACTCTCCATTTGATGCAATACACTCATCAAGACTCTTTTTCCACTGCTCAAAGCAGGTTTTAAACATGTCAATTTTAATGCCTTTTAGTGCTTCTGCCGTTTTGTGTTTCATCTCTTCCACATCAGCAAAACGTTTCCCTTTGAGGACTTTTTTTTTTCATCCAGAGAAACAAAAACAAGGCACTGGGAAGGGGAGGAAAAGTCACTTGGGGAGAGATCAGGTGAATAGGGAGGGTGGAGCATGAGGGTCATGCTGTTTTTGGCCAAAAACTGCTGAACACTCAGTGTGGTGTGGGCAGGTGCATTGTCATTGTGGAAGAACCAGTCATCTGTTTGCCACAACACAGGGTGTTTCTTCTGAGTGCAGCCTCTCATAACACAAGCTGGTACACCGATTCTGATGGATTCCTAGAACACTTAACTAGCTGAGAAAGCCTATACTACAGGGGCCCACCCTCCAAAAGATAATTCCATTTTTTGCCTTCTCCCCATATACCTACTTACACTAATGTCATTAGATAATAACTACCTTTAACTTGACTCAAGGTAGATTAATATGGGAGACATACTGGGAGAGTGAATGTGCATTGCAAGGTAAGTATTTTTTTTTTTTCTTTAGAAAGCAAGATTTATTGAGAGGACAGAAAAGCTCTCACAGTAGAAGGGGACCTGAGGGGGTTGCCCAAGATAAGTACTCTTAAATAAAGATGTGCATATTCTTACATATCCGTGTACTTATGTATAGTACATTAATGTGATATTGACAACACATAAATGAATTAGCTTGGCTGTACTCCAAGAAAACTTTATTTATACAAACAAGCAGAGGGCCAGATGAGAATGGTTTTTGATTTAAAGAAAAATTAAGATGATAATACAGAGTTCCCATATAGTCTGAATCCACTTTCCCTTATTATTAGTTTCTTGCTTTGGTGAAGTATACTTGTTACAATTAATGAACTGATATTGATGCATCATTATTACCTAAAAGTACATATTCTATTCGCACTTCCTCAATTTTTCCATAATGTCCCCTCTTTTCCTTCATTCTAGCATCCCATTCAGGATGCCACATTACATTTAGTTGTCCATATTTTTGACCATATTTTCTTTCTGGTGCTTTTACTTCCCTATGGACCACAACCTTTGCAGACTGACCCCAGGCATGACTTAATTCTCCTTTTTCCATTCCCAGGGCACCCATAAGACATTTCTGTCCATGTGACTTCTACACCATAAGATTTTCTTCCTTTTAGACTTTCCCAGAGCACCACACAGATATGAACAGGAGACAGCCATCTACTTCTTTTTAAACCAGTTGGGTATTGGAATCAAGAGTAATAACAGCTTATAACAATGGCGGGCACTTACTGATTACCCACTGCGTGCCACGTACTGTACCCAGTGTGCTTTAAGTAGGGTTTCATCCCTGCAACAGCCCCAGGTGGCAGGCTCCATTATTATGCCCACTTTATGGTTGAGGAAACAGAAGTTCAAGAGGGTAAATATTTTGCCTTGGGTCTTAAGGCTGAGATGTGTTAGGGGAAGCATTTGATCTAACCCGGCTATTCCACTTATTCTGTGCAATATTCATTCATGCTTTTAGAAAACCTCAGTTGTTTTCAGGTCCTCTAGACTTTCAGTACAATGTCTCTTGCTGTTTCTATCTTCCTGACTCCATTGGCGAACTCCCAGTAATTAAATATCAGTGATTTAAAATAGGAAGCAATGTGTATTCTGAATTGTTTCTAGATATATTGAATGGGTCTAGTTAACTCTCTCCACTTCAAGGAAATTTCCATTTTAAAACCTTTTGGGGAATATTACGCAACTAAGTACTTACATAAGTTAAATATTTTTCAGGGTGACACAATGCAGAAAGAAACTTAACTGCAGGAGATGTATTTGGGCAGGGGGTCCTGGGTGAGACAGTTGATCAATACTTGGACCAGACCCTCCTCTGATCAAACAGCAACAGAGGCCTGGGAAGCCCAGGCCCCTGGACCAGGTTGCTTTCCAAGTTTTCTGACTTCTGGGGCCAAGTTGAGGAAACCTTTGCTTTCTCTAGCATAGAGAGCCAGGTTACCATTCTGTACACAGATTGAGCCACTTCCAATCATAGGCAGCTCTGTTTGTGAACAGGGGCCATCCTGTCTCGATAGCAAGACTTGAACTTCAGAAAGGAAACTTGTGTTGCCTGTTCTAATAGCATAACTGGATTTGGCCCTTAGGGGTTTTTTTCTGTAATAGATTGGGTTTTATTCCAGAAGTATGCATACAATGTAATAAAAGTACATTTTTAAAAGAGTAATTTTTGCTTGACTTGTATGGGAGGAAAGAAATAAGCCTTTGTATTTACTGACTAAATTGCAGTGTGGTTTGTTCAGGGCATTGCAAAAGGGTAACTGGTGTTAGATTAGTAAGAATATAATCCTTATTCTTACCCCACAAGAGAAATAATTGTCAGACTTTGTCTATTTTTACTTATTCTATACTAAAGTAGAAGCCAATAACAATTCTTGAAATTTCACGTATTTGGATTAAATGATAATGGCCTTAGTTTATCTTTATCTCTCTCTGCAAATGTATTTCAGAATCCTTTGTTCAGTTCTTTGCTGCAGCCAAAAACATGTGAAGGTGCAAACTTGATCATTTCATCTCTTCCTTTAAATCTTTCTGTGGTTTCCCATCCTCTTCTGATACTCCTCCCCTACCCCATGTCTTTAATATGCCTACAGGCCCTGTACAGTTTCACTGGCTCTATGCTATTGGAGCATCTTGTACTTAATCTTCACAGAACTTTTCAGCCATGCATTAACTTTGTGCAGAAAGGAACTCCAGGATCTTATGTGGTACCCTTTGGATGGCATATGTGTTTTAATTTCTCATGCTCAGATTTTAGGATCCTAGCATCAATTTTCTTGTGGCATTCTTTAGTGCAGAATGATGAAGACAATGACATTTAATACTGTTTGCCTTTATTCACAAAATGCTTTGGGTTTTAGATGTATGTAACATATAGTTTAAAAAGTTTAGCTCCCTTTAAAAATTTTTAAGGTAGCAAGACTTGGAATGTAAGGGCCAATTTTCCTAATGACCCTACTTGTGTCATCATGTTGTTTAGTGTAGAATGGTGTTATCTGAACTTGACTGAAGTTGCATTTTATTTGGTGTCTTCAGACATAAATTAGATTACTATTGGTGATGGTGTCTCTCTTAGTATAGAGGTAGAGATTGTTTCTGTCTTCATTGACTAATGCTTATGGTTTTATCACATATATTTGTAAACAGGTCTGCATGGCAGTTGTGAGTCCAAGTGTAATTGCCTTAGATGAGGCCCTGGGTCTTCATGAATTCAAAGTACTTTCAAGCCTTGTCACTTTTGGGCACCCTTCTCAGCACATACCTATGGCAAACTGGGCCATGCCCAGTAGAAAACAGAGCTGTGTGTGTGTGTGGCCATTGTGTGGTTTAATCTTTCATGCTTGTTTAACCTTTGACGTCAGGAGCAAGGGCCCCTGGAGAGGCCAGGGACTACTACTACTCTCCTGGAATGGAACAAAAGATTATCTTGGCAACAAGTTCCAGTGCCAAGTCTGTTGAGGTGAAGAATTCATAAGTGTTTAGCTGTCCATACAAGGCACAGCATTTACATTTTAATGTAGAGAAACAGGTATTATCTCTTGCTATGATGAAGTTTTTTTTGTTTTTGTTTTATTTGTGCTTTTTTCATCAGGTGTGAGAATCACCAAGTGCATTATGATTCAATCTCTCAGCATAATTCAGGTAGTTTTCACTCTCACAAATAAGACCGAATGAAGCACACAGGCAGATGGGGCGGGAGCTGGGAGTGTGCCCCACTGTATATGAGAATGCTTTCCCTAAATAGCTTGAAGTAAACTAAATTTTGTCTCATTTTGATCTCATTCATGCTTTCTTTTCAGAGTCTCTTTGTAATATGGACAGTCCTTGTAACAATAGTACATATTCTGCTCTAAAGTAACTTAAAAAAAAAACTTGTGACATTAGATTTTCTTAAATAGATGTATGTACTTGGGACCCCTTAAAACCAGTTTAGCACTTACTTTTGGCATGAAGAGCTAATGCCTTCCTAGAGAGCTGGACTTTGAAGCCAGATGGAGTGAGTTGAAATCCTAACTCTGCCACCAGGATGCTACTTAAATTCTTTCTGCCTCAGTTTGCGGTTTTATAGGATATTAGTGATCACTTCTTCATAGGATTGCCATGAGAATTAATTGAATAATACATATAAATGTTTTAATCAGTGCCTGGACTGCATATATTAGATACTCAATAAATGCATATGTGGCTTCCGTATACGAATGTTTCAGAATAGTCTTTTGTTCCCTTCTAAAGGGAGTGGGTAGTGGTGGTTAGACTAACCCTGATCATAAAGTTTTATTACTTAGTTAATGTGTGAAGCTATCAAGTAAAGAAGTAAGGAAGTATTTTAATTCCTTACCAAGAGGATGATGAAATACCAAAAGAGGAAACCATAACGCCAACTTTCTAAGCTTAAGCTGACTGGAGCAGATAACTTCCAAGTTTTAGTGGCTTTAGGCCATACAAACTTATTTTGCTTTTATGTGTCAGACAGATCAAGGTGGTTAGGGAGCTCTCCTGAGCAGTTTTGCTCCATGTTGCAACTCAGAGATCCAAGTGCTTTTCTTGCCGTGGCTTTGCCTTATTGGATGGAGTTCTTCACTTCAGCTATGAGGATGAGTTTGAGGGGGAGAGAGGAAGGAGGGAGAGAGGGAGAATGTTGGAGTTTCGGAGAGAAAGTGAGAAGGAAGAAAGAGAATGAAAGAATATGAGCTAAAGACCTTGCAAAGGATTTTAGCAGTCAAGCATGGAGGTGGCAAACACACAAGATTTCTGCACCCGTTCTGTTTCCCAGAACTAGTCACATGGCTCCAAACTACCCGCCAGAGGTTCTGGAAAATTACATCTTCCTGTATGTTCTGTAGTAATAAGCAGGATAGTTAGTGAACTGCATACACGCAGTTCTAGTATAAAAGCTAACCATGTGACAGATTTTCTGTTAGTGGCATTTTCTATAATTAATGTATTTGTACATTTCACTGTAAACAGTTCCTGAAATTCTATGTAATGAATGCTAGGACCAACAAAAGGCGCAAGAGAATTTACTTATCATTATATTTCTTTCTTATTTAAGAAATTTATAGAAAGTGAAGGAATTGACAGAGATATCCACTTCTGAACATTTTATTGTTTTGCAATTCACCAGTGAAAGAGGATTCTAGGTAACAGTATCATAATGACCATCCCTGACAGTCAGTTTCCTGATAAAGAGGAGATTTTTATGCCTTGCATATTGCTGGTGGTCAGTAAATGGCAAAGGCAAAGAAGTTAATGAGATGTATTTGTATACTTCACTGTAAACAATTCCTGAAATTCTGTGTAATGAATGCTAGGACATAGGACAATCTATGAGTAGAGATTTTTCTTTTTTTTAACTGCCCTCTGATAAAAATGACTCACTATTACAAACAGTGTTTATACTCAGCTCTGATGGGAGGAAGGATGGTAGGTTTATATCACCAAATAAAGTTTCTTACTTCTATAAGTTTATTAATAATGTGTCACTTGAGCACTTCTTTTAGATCATAATTGGCCTCTGCGTAGATAGAACAGTGTATTTATAAGAGTAAACCTGGGAGGGTTTGCAGCCACAGGGACACACCTTGGGGTCATGCTTAACTAAGCTTTAGAGTTAATATGTACCTATGTTTTGCAGTGTTTCATAGATCTGTGGATTGATTTTGAATGTTTACCACATTTGGGAAGGCGTGTGATGTTCTGGTTGATTGTGTGGTCTCCAACATGAGGCTGATTTGCATTCCACTTCTGGCCATTTAACCACTACATGACCTTGGGCACCATACAGTATCTGTTTGGAAGGATTGCCTAGGTGTTTGTGGTAACAAACACCACAAACTGGGTGTCGTAAATGACAGAAATCTATTTTCTTACAGTTCTGGGGGCTGGAAAGCTGAGCTCAAGAAGGGTTGGTTACTTCTGAGGTCTCTCTCTTGGGCTTGTAAGTGACTGTCTTTTCCCATGTCTTTACGTGTTCTTGCCTCTGTGTGTGTCAGGGTTCAAATCTCTTATTTTTTTTAAGGTCATTAGTAAGATTGGATTAGGATCTATCCTAATGACCTCATTTCAGCTTAATTACTTCTTTTAAGATCCTATCTCCAGAATGCATAGTCACATTCTGAAATACTGGGGGGGGGTAGGACATCGAGATGTGAATCTGGGAAGACACTATTAAGCCCATTGCAGGCCATTATCTCTGACTGATCTGCAGAACAGGTTAATAAAATTACTGCATTGCATTGTTGTGCATTCCAAGAGATGATGCACACAGATTACTTAGCATAATAACTGGAATGCTCACTAAGTAGGACTATATTATAATCATAAATCTTATTTCATCTAACCGTGTCATCTTTTCCAGTTGGGAGATGGCTTTATGCATGGTCTTTCAAACTGATAATCCCTAAGACTGGGATTATCATAGTCTTTCTTGTGCCCTCATAACATCTTAACAGGCTTCCTTCAGCAGGGTATCAGCTTAAAACCATAATATCTATAAAAGCAGAGTAGGAGAACTTTATTTATTATTTAAAAAAAAAGTTACAACTTGCAAGTTGGGAAATGGAGCCACCAGCCAATACTGAAAGCAGGCACTCTAAAGACAAGAGAGAGACTGGGATTTATGCCAAAAGGATTAGCTATACATGCATATTCAGTAGGTTATAGGATCATCTATGAATATTTATGAGGGAATTCTAATGCACGCGTAGTGAATAAATGTATATGTTGCATGTCTCATGTTCACTTTGAGGTGGAGATTTAATATTCAGATGAAGCGAAACTTGGCTCTGTACATCAGGAAGTGAAACATAGGGGCAAAGGCATTGTGTATGCAGCCTCTGTGAACTGGCCAGAACCAGTCTGTGGTCTGTGGTCAGTTGCCAGAATGGGATGCTTTGTAAGTCTGGCCAGTTGTCATGGTAAAACTGTGATAAGGGAGGGGAGGAAGACTAGAGGGAGAAGTCTTGCAGACATGGCTTTTCAGGAATTGGTTTCTGTTTAATTGTAAGAAAAAAGTCTTAATGCAATTAAGTGAAATAGGCTAGCTGAGGTATGACTGATCTCTTGCCTCTCCAAAACCGTAGAATTTAGTTTTTAAAGTTTTCTGGTGTTTCCTTCGTCACAAGGAGTCCATTTTGTTTTACCTGGGGGCCTCGGGACTTTATTTTTATTTCACAAGAGCAACAGGACAGAAGCCCAGGAAATACAGATCAAGTAGATGAGGACAAATTTTGTGATCAGGACTTCTGAGTGGTCTTCTGTGGCTGTCACTGTGGCGTCACTAGGCACCATAGATAGGACTGTGAAATGTTCTCAGATGTCCTGGTTCCAGCAGTGGCCTACTCAAATTCCTGATTCCTATAGTGGTCTGCCCAATAACTTTACCAGAGCTAGACAAGCACCTGGAGAAGAGTAATCTTTCTACATTAAGGGCAGAAGACAGAAGGCTTTTGGTACTGTCAGGGGACCGACTATAAAACCACGGAAGTAGATCACTGAGCATAAGAATTATCCAAGCCCTGCAGGTGGTTTTTAAATAAGGCAATGTGTGAATGTGATTAGCTTTCCTGTGATTATTAGCTATCCCTAAAATTTCTAGACTTGATGAGAACTAATAGAATTCTTTGATGCTGGTAAATTATCATCTCAGATCCAAAGACTCTCTAAATTCATGGCATCTCTTATTTCAACTGGTGTAAATGTTCTTTGCTTTAAAAAAAAAAAAGTGCTGCTACTGTCACCATCCAGCCACAGCTTGTGTTAAATACTAACTAGCGAGGGTCTCCACCAGAATCAGAGGAAGGAAATTGTATTGCATAGTCTCTGATGTAAGCTGTCCAAGGAGGCCAACATGAGGTCATCAATCAGGAGAAGCTTTGATGTGCTGGGAAATAGTGTGACTGTTAAGTCCACACGTAGCGATAGCTTCCATCAATAGCAGTTGAGTTATACAGGCTTCATTCACTAGACATAAAGCGTGTATCCTTCATAGATCATGCTAGATTCCACTTAATGAATCAGATCCTTAGCTGATTCATAAAGCTGAGTCAAGAAAGGACATTACTAGCCTCACCAGCTAGCTCCTTTATCCACTATCAAGTCAGCTAGTGAATCTGGTCAGCTTCTTTTTTTGAAATGCCTTTGAAGATTTTTATATTTTAATAAAAGGTATTAAATAACAAGTATGATGACTGTCACATATAAGTAATGTGATACAATGAAAAGTATATATTTGGTCTTTGTCCCAGGTTCCTGGCACACAGTTCCCAAAACCCTTGGAATCTCCAGAGCGATAAGAGCGTCTTTTGTGTGGAATGAGATGACTGGTGGTTGGGGCTTCTAGATAGCTTCAAGATGGGAGATAGTAGCCCAAAAAATGAAGATATGATTAGAGGGTTGGAAGTTTCAGCACCGTTCCTGACCTCTGGAGAGAAGAGAGGAGCTGAAGATTGACTTAATCACTAGTGACCAGTGACTTAATCTATTGTGCCATGGAGCCTCCATAAAAACACTTAACCAATGGGGTTAGAAGAACTTCTGGGTTGGCAAATACATCGGGGTGCTGATAGGGTCGTGTCCCCAGTGAAGGCATGGAGGCTTCGCCTACACATCCTGCCTCTATGCCTTGCCATTTCTTTCTTCTGTTTGGCTGTTCCTGAGTTGTATCCTTTATGGTAAACTGGTAAAATGTTTTCCTGAGTTCTTTGAGCTGTTTTTAGTAATTTGTGGAACCTAAGAAGGGAATCTTGAGGGCCCTTGATTTATATAGCTGGTTGGTGAGAAGTACAGGTGACAACCTTCTGTATAGTTAGTTCTGTATAGTTAGAGTTGAATTGAATTGAGCACCCAGTTGTTGTCTGGGAAGTTGAAGAATTGGTTGGTGTAAGGAAAATTCCAAACTTTTGGTGTCAGAAGTATTGTGAGTGACAACAGTGCAAATACATGTAATTATGAATTTGTATGAAGTGATTTTTAACTGACCTTAAAATAATAAACGTATCTACTCCAATGACCATATCGGCTAAAAAATGCCTTACTATGTGTACTGGGAAAACACGGAATTAGGAAACTGGTTTAATGTTACCTAACTTTTCTGTAAGTTTATCTTTCTGTTTAAAAAAAAGCAGGAACAGCAACAACAAAAATCCTATCTTTTCTTCCCTGTCCATTTCCATTGCCCTCACAGATCTTCACCTTTTAATGGAGAGAAAAATGTAACAGTATCTCTGACTGCTATCCCTTCCTTCCAGATTATTTTATTATTGCTGATTTTTTTTCTTCCTTGGTTCTTATGTTTCTCTTTCTTAAAAGTATTGTGTACAGTTTCCTTTTTATTTTTTAATTAGTTTAATTTAATTTTTTTTTTTTGGCAGAAAAGAACAAGTTAGTACCCTGTATCAAAACATCAACCTTGTGGAGCCAAGACTAATTCAGCCATATGAACATGTTATAAAGAACTTCATTCGTGAGATCAAACTTCAAAGCACAGAAATGGAAAACTTGGCCATTGCAGTGAAGAGGTATTGAGGTCCTTCCTAAGTGGCATAGAGGGTCCTGTAACTTGCTCTCTGACCTGTATGGCAAATGGACAGAACTACATTATCACATTGTCATGCAGGTGGACTTCCTAAACCTCAGGAATCTAGAGTTTTTGAAGTTAAACCAACACACGAGAAGCTTGTCAGCCAGCAATCAATCAGTAGGTCATCATGATCCTGTTATGTAAACTCTTCAGGACTAATGACTCAGTACAGAACAATTTGGAGATTTATCTTATATCCAGCCACTTGAAATACACAGGCAACTTTATCTAGAGAAGTAGACGGGACTCTATTTGAAGCTTGGCTTTGTTACCTACAGACGTGAGACCTTGGGGGCAGAATACTTAACCTCCCAAATCTTAGTTCCTGTATCTGCAAAATGAAGGTAGAGGTATTCATATTCTCAGAGTGTTAAGACTTAATAGGTGATATCACAAGAGCCCCTCACACTGTGCCTACTGCTTGGTGGGTACTCAGCAGGTGCTGCTTTCTCTCTCTCTAACTCTCCTCACCTGCCCCCCCCAACTGAAAGTCACAAGACTATTAAACTGTTGCCATAATACAGTTCTTGTAAGTCATAGCTGGCTTACATAGGATACCTTATTGGTTTTAGCAACCACCTTATGCAAAAGCAGAATTTGTATGTGTTGCAATCCCAATGTCAGCCTCTTTGCTCTTTGGAAGAACTGTGTTTCTTTAGCACAGGCATTTTGTTTGTCACAGTTCTTGAGTATTTTTGCTCAGACTCTTCTCACTGCCATGTGATCCACCAGCAACTCCCAACATGCTGCATATTCCACTGGTCTTTGCCTAGAGCTTGTCAACACAGCCCCTTTGCCTGTCTATGTGGTTCCAGGAGGGGGCTACAAGCCCACTTGTCTTCAGCTTCTGCATCTCTTTATTCTTCCCCTCCACATGATGTGGAAATTATCTAGTTGGACCTTTGGAGTAACTGAAGGCAATTAACATGCCAAAGAAAAAAACCTTTTGAAATTCTGATGCTAAATGGGAGTTTTCTTATAGTCCTAGGGTCAAGCAAGAGTTGAACTCTTCAAAAGGGATTTCTTTCTTTTTTTTTTTAGTTGGAGTCTCACTCTGTCGCCCAGACTAGAGTGCAGTGGCCGCTCCCGGCCACTGCAGCCTCGACCTGCTGGGCTCCGGCGATCCTTGCACCTCAGCCTTCTGAGTAGCTAGAACTACAGATGCGCGCTACCATGCCTGGCTAATTTTTGATTTACTGTAGAGATGAGGTCTCGCCAAGTTGCTCAGGCGGGTCTCGAACCCGTGGGCTCAGGCAATCCACTCACCTCAGCCTCCCAAAGCGCGGGATTACAGGCTGAGCCACCGAGTCCAGCTCAAAAGGAGTTTCTTATGAACATGTTCACTAGCTGATTGATCTTTTCCCTCAAGTTTGCCTTCCAGTGGGATAAAAGGTAGTTCTTGGAACTCCAAATTAGCTTTCTGGAGTGTCGATCGGAGCCCCAGAATTGGCTTTCTTTGAGGCATGACCAGCAGAAACACATATTGATTCTTCAGAGTGTTCATTGAATATCTATTAAAACAAATAAACTAACAGGTATATGTACAGGTATACATACACAGACCCACATGAAGATATGTGGGACACATACATGCACACACAAACACACATGCATACTTGCAAACTCCCTCTAAGGATAGTGCTGTGTAAACCCATAAGGCTGGTGTGCTCTACCTCCTCATTACCAGTTAGGCTGCTCTCTCACTGTGGAGTATGTCACATTAATTTCAGTGGTGTTGGTATCTCCTTCACCCTTTTCTCTGTGTCTCCTGGGGGATCCAGAGCCAGGCTCTATCCTGTGCCTGGGGTCTCCTAAAGTTTCCTTTCTTAGCTATCAAAGACCTCATGGAAGTGTTTAAATGACTATTCATGAACCATTTGTTGCATTCTTAGCCAACAACTTTATCCATCTCACATGTAGTTTTCGTCGAAGGAGGGTCTTTTTTTCTTTTTGCTTTGCCCTTGCACCTGAAGAATGGTTCCCAGCATCCTGGTAGGAACCCTGGACTAGGTTGCAGTGGACAGACATTTTACTAGAAATTAGAAATTCCTGGGGCAACACTGTCATTATAATTACCCTAATTTTAAATAAATAAATACATAAATAAATAAATAAATAAATTTCCCAGAATTAGGACAGATGAGAGAGTATATCCAGGAGCAGTTCCAGATGTTTGGAAGTGGATAGTTAAGAAAGAATAGCTGGGAAAATGATCACAACAAAGGAAGAAAGAATATGTGGCTTAGCTATTTACAGTCCCAGAGTAGACCAAAAAGAGCAAAGTTGCTGTGGAGATACATAATTTCTAGTAAAATAGCAGGAATTTATAAGGAGAAACTAGCTGACTATCCAAGCTTGGTTAACAAAACCTCAGGCAAGTAATAAGGTGAGAAGAAAGTAAACAAGAGCAGAAAATGGTAATGTTCAGAATTTTACTTTGGGGTCTTTTTCCCCCTGCAATGTTTCTTTGGAGTTTTATGTAGAAGTTGAACTAATGCATGAACAAGTTGTGTTGTGAGGGAGTGAATAAGTCAAAACAAGGAGGGTGCTGTAGCAGAAGCCCAGCAAACCAGGAGATGGAATATGTTATAGTTAAGCCCTGTCTCTACAATTTGTTGTTGATGTCATTGGTCCAAGCGAATCAGCTCTCTAAATCCTATAGTTTAGATGCAAATTAATATACTCTGCCCCCATAGAGATATGATTTATTAATTGCTTTAATAACAGAAACAGAATTTTTCCAAAAGGTAACCTTGTCAACATTCGAAAACTTTTGGGGACTGATTAGAAGTAATTTTTGAGATGTTTTTCCTTATCACTTAACATATAACATTATGAGTTTTATAGAATAAAATTTTAAAATTATATCAAAACATTTCTTTGCCAATAAGTTTTGTTGCTTTGTTTTGTTTTGTTTTTTCTTTTGGTTCAGAATTGTAACGCAGTCATGGCAGCAAAAAGAATTTGGGAATACATTGAGATCCTCCCAGCAATTTGATATCTTTATTTTTGTAACATTCTAGTATAATACTATTTTATCCAATTTATTTATCTCTTGAATGCAGTCATGTTACATCATGATGGTCGATGGATTGCATATGTGACAGTGGTCCCATAAAATTATAATCCTGTATTTTTACTGTACCTTTTATATGTATGGATACGTTTAGATACACAGACACAATTGTGTTATTGTAACCTACAGTATTCAGTACAGTAACACACTGTCCAGGTTTGTAGCCTAGAAGCAATAGATTGTACCATATAGCCGAGGTGTGTAGTAGGCTATACTATCTAGATTTGTGTAAGTGCACTCTGCAAAGCTCCCACAGTGACAAAGTCTAACAACACATTTCTCAGAATGTATTCTTATCATCAAGTGATGCACAACTGTATCTAGTTTTAAAATCATTATATGCTGAAATGGTCAAATTGCCAATCTCATTTTATTATGTATAAGAAGTGGGAAATATTATTTCGAATGGTGTGTTACTCTTCATCTGTAAAATGCAGGGCTTGAAATAGATGAGTTTGAAGTTTTCATCCTACAAATAGAGTATAATGAAAAGGTTGAACTTTGAATTTCAGAGCGCAGGACAAGGCAGCCATGCAGCTGAGTGAGATGGAAGAGGAAATGGATCAGAGGATTCAGGCTGCCGAACATAACACACGGAAAGACGTGAGTTTCTGGGATTAGTTATTCACTCAGCACATATTTTTGGGCACTTTGTCTGGATGGGGCCTGGGTACTTCTCTAGGTGCTGGACATGGGTACAGCAAGCCCAGGCTCTCACAGAGCTCCTAGCAGAGGGATTTCTACTGGTGTTTTTTTGGGGGGTAGTGTAAGAGAAATGACACTAGTAAACAAATAAAGCAGATAATTTCAGCTAGCAACAAGTGTATTTAAGAAACAGCATGTGTGATAGCAACTTAGAGAGGAGGTTGCTTAGGCTGGAGATCACAGGCCTCTTTGAAGAGGTGCTGTCAAACAGAGCCAGCCTTCACAGAAAAGACGGCTGGACTTCTATGTACCTGTCTCATGCCCATGTGCATTGCCAGTTTTAAATCTGGATTACAGTAGAATTAAAATCCTGTCTTCGAACTTTGGTGTTTTTTAAGGGAATACGTTGTCACTTGGTGTCCATGGAGACTTGGTTCCAGGACTCTAATTTCCCTATACCCAAATCTGCATGCTCAAGTTTTTATATAAATGGTGTAATACTTGCATATAACCTATGGACTGCCTCTAGTATTCTTTAAATCACCTCTAGATTACTTATAATACCCAATACAATATTAATGCTATGTAAATAGCTGTTATACTGTGTTTTCTATTTGTATTTTTTCGTTATTTTCAAATGCTGATTGAATTCACAGATGTGGAACCTGTAAATCTGGAGGGCTGACTGTATGTCTTTATTCAGCATTACAGAAACCCTTTAAAGTTGAAAGTTGCATGCCACCTTCAGTGATTTCCATTGAATGAATAATTCTTTTTTCCTATAAAATATTTGTGGATGATTAATGTTTACTGAAAACAGAAAAGACGTATTTCTTTGAGTAGCCAATATTAGGTTGAACATTTCATTTTTTTTTTAATTCCTTTGCCTCGTTAACACTGAGAGGCAACAAAATAATGTGCAGGTGGCCTGAGCACTGGTATCCAAAAGACCTTAGTTTGCATCTTGACCTTGACCTTACCTAGGCTAGGTGGCATTGGAAAAGTAGCCTAACTTCTGATTCTCTGTTGTTCAGTCTCTAAAATGATAATGTGCTGGGTGCATGGGGTTCATACCTGTAATTTCAGCACTTTGGGAGGCTGAGGCAGGAGGGTTGCTTGAGCCCAGAAATTTGAAACCAGCTTGGGCAACACAGTGAGACCTTGTCTCTACAAAAATAAAAAAAGTAGCCAGGCATGGTGATGCATGCCTGTAGTCACAGCTACTCTGAAGGCTAAGGCGGGAGAATCATCTGAGCCCAGGAAGTCGAGGTTGTAGTGAGTGGTGATCATGTCACTACGCTCCAGCCTGGGTGGCAGAGTGAGACCCTGACACACACACAAAATTATAAATACTTAAATAAAATGAGATAATGCCATCTACTTGCTTTAGGATTACTCTTGATGTTCTAAGAAAAGTGCCTGGCACAGTGCCTGAGATGTGGTGGCTGCACCCTGGCTGCTCTTTCCTGCCTCTGTGTACTCTTGCTTCCTTTCAGATTCTTTGCCCGAAGTGTCTTTGCCACATGTATGCCTCAGATTCTTCACCGGAAATGGCTTTACCCTATATATGCCCTTGGGTCTCTTTGTTGTCATATCTCTTTATAACAAGTTTAATAAACATTTGGATGTCATATTCAACCCAGTAAATGGTTCAGGGTTCATGGTCCAGCTTTAGTGCTGTGGATCCTATTCTTCTGCTAGCATTTTCCTTTTTTATGGACTAGAGATATTAAAATCTTTATTTCCCTGCCTTTTTTTCTCTTCGTCCACTGTATTTAATCTGTGCAGTCATTTATGTGCATTTAAGAGCATGTGTTATTCTGTCATCAAATCTCGTTGCTTCTTCTAACTAAATGCCTCCCAAATTTTTTGTTGGTAATGAACAATCACCTGGTCCCCACCCCTTGTAACTTCATGTTTTGTCAATTATAACATCTTCCTTAGTGTCCTTTGCTTCAGTCCAGGGATAGCAAATCTGTGGCATCCATAGCATCATTTCTGTGTGCCACAGCAATGGCAGATAGCCGGTCACTGTCAACCACACATGGTCTCTGAAACCTCAGCACCCTAGTCCAGGACCTCACCACCAGCTGAGCAGCTTTGGCACTGAGAGGAAACCTTTTTGCCTGTCCATCCTAGTGTCTACTTCACACCTTTCTAAACAGTCTCTCTGGAATAACATGCCTGGGCAAATTGAAGATTTTCCCTAATTTCCCTCCAGTTGGCATGGCTCCCCTTGACTCTCCGTGGTTCCCCCATGGTTCTTCACCCTAGACTGGTTGAGTCTCTGCTTTTGCTGCTGCTGTTTTCTTTTCCTTGCTGACGGTCTCCCCACTCCTTTCCACTTTCCTAAGTTCTGCAAAGCTCAGAGAAAGTCTCCCCTTCTCCATGATGCCACCTCTGGTCCTTTCGCTGCATTCACATCCACCTCTTCCTGACACCGGACTCGTATGGCACATGTCGTATATATAGCATTGTCTCAATTTGTTTTTAAAATTGCAGCATATTTATGGAGGTATAGTCGACATGCAATAAACTGCACATATTTAAAGAGTAGAATATGTTAAGTTTGGGCGTAAGTTATGCCATGAAATCATCCCCACGAGCAAGATCATGGATATAGCACTCTACTGGAGAAGCTTTCTCATGCCTCTTTGAAGGCATAACAAACCCTCCTTCCCTGCTTCTTTGTTTCCTCTTGCCAGGTAACCACTGTTTTATGTCAATGTAGATTAGTTTGAAGTTTTTAGAATTGTATAGAAATGGAATCATACAGTATGTACTATTCCTTATCTGGCTTCTTCCACTTAACATAATAATTTTTAGACGTACCCATGTATCAACAATTCATTCTTTCTTATTGTGAGTAGTATTCCACTGTGTAGGTGTACCATAATGTGTTCAGCCATTCATTTGTTGAGAGACATTGAAGTTGTTTCCAGTTTTTGACTAAAGCAAATTAAGGTGTTATGAATATTTATGTGTACATCTTTTATTCTTTCCGAGTAAATTCCTAGAGTTGAAAGGCTCGCCCATCTGTGTAGGTATCTGTGTGTGTTTGTTTTCGTAAGACTCTACCAAGCTGATTTCTGGAGTGGTTGTACCACTATACGTTTCCATCAGAAGTGTTTGAGAGTTCCATCCTATCAGCATTCTAATAGGTATATACAGGAATTTCATTGTGTTTTTCTGATGACTAGTGGTGTTGAGGATCTGTTTATTTACCATGTATATAAGTGCTTTGGTGAAGTGGCTTGCCAAAATATTTTACTCATTTTAAAAATTAGGTTGCTTTCTTATTACTGAACTTTGAGAGTTCTTTATATATTCTTAATATAAGCCCTTTATCAGATACTCGATCTATAAATATTTCCACTCAGGAAACAGTATCTTTTGAAGAGTAGAAAATTTTGATTTATGGTAACTTCTATTTTGTTTTCTAGATGGACGGTTATGTAATATATACATAAAGACAATATTACTTCTCTTTCTGATCTGGATGTTTTTAAAAACTTTTTCTTGCTTTATTGAACTGGTTAAACGAATAAAAGTGATGAGAGCAGTCGTGCTTGCCTACTTTATTTTAGTCTTTCAACATTAAGTAGGATGTTAGTGCTATGCTGTTCATAGTTGTCCTTGGTTAAGTTGAGGTGCTTCCCTTCTGTTCCTCGTTTGCTAAGTGTTATTGTTGTTGCTGCTGTCTTTTGTTTGTTTGTTTGTTGCTGCTGTTGTTTTAATCAGAACTGGATGTTGGATTCTGTCAGTGCTTTTTCTGTCTCTCTTAATGCATGATTTTTTCTTTCATAGAACATTAAGTTCCAAAATTCTATACTTTAAATATGTGCAGTTTATTGTATATCAATTGTGCCGCCCTAAAGCTGTTACAACTTTTTTTTTTGGAAAGCAGGATTTATTGAGAGGACAGAAAAGCACCCACAGTGGGAGGGGACCCGAAGGGGTTGCCCACAAACTTTTTAAAAAACTAATTGAAATAATGCAATATACACTACATGTGCCATAAGAGTCCAGGGTTAGTGTGGTGAATTACACTGACTGATTATTGGATATTAAAACAAACTTGCACTCTTGAGATAAACCTCAACTGGTGATGATATATTTATTATCCTTTGTATAGATTGTTGAATTCAATTTGCTAAATTTTATTGATCATTTTTGCATTCACATTCATAAGAGATACTGGTTTCTTGTTTTCTTTTAGTGTCTTTGTCTGATTTTGCTGGCAGTTTAGTGCTGGTCTCATAGAATGAGTTGGGAAATGTTCCCTCCATTTCAGTTTGCTGGAAGTTTGTGTAGAGTTGAACTGAGCTACCATTTTTCACCTGCACTTCTGTAATAACCTCCTATCTGATCTCAGAGTATCTACCTGTCATAGGTTGGGAATAAATAAGCTACTGATAATTTCCTTTATTGAGTTCTGAATATATTTTTAAAGAATAAAAGTGGTTCTGTCTGAGTTTGCGGCCGTAGATCCAGTCAAGAGACTTGCATCCAAGTTCATTTAGATGCCAGGAAGGCTGGTGTCTTCATCTACCTGTGAAGTGGGCAATACTTGTTGCCTCACCTGTAAAGCTGGACAAAGGCAAGATAACCACTTTAAAAAAAAAAAGGTGCCTTAGAGAAAGTGTTACTCTTCTGCTAAGCATTTCACATGAATTATTTAATTTACAAGGATTATTTTAATTTATATGGATTATTTAATTTTCATGGAGTATTTAATTTACTTGGATATTTTAACTTGTATGGACTAATTCGTTTATCTGGGTTATTTAATTTACATGGATTATTTAATTTAACTCCTAAAAATCTAATAAGAAAAAAGTGGAGGCTCAAAGAAGTTAAGCAACTTTCTCAGACTCCACAGCCAGTAAGTGGACAGTAAGATCCTTAAAAACTGGCAGGTATCAGATATGGGAACATGCTACCTCTGCGGAGACCCTTCCTTACATCCATCACACTGGCTGCCCCTCACATCTCCTTGTGTTTACTTCTTTAATTCACTTCCTGGAATCCTCTTTACTTCCTGTCTTCCTCACTGGAATGCTGTGAGCATCAGTGTGCGTTGTCCCTGCCTCTGTCCCCGTGTCCCCAGGGCCTAGAACCATTCTTGGTATATGGTAGGCTGACAGTGAGTATCTGTACACTGACTTTCACTAACTATCAATATAAAACTATTTGAATACCGAACATAGGTTATAAAATCATATCATTTACCAAGAGAAAAGAGAATTTGGTGATGTTTCAGCCCAGGGGAGCTTCTGAATGGCAATCCCCTGACCTCCTGGGGCACCTGCTTGCCATTCTCTGCTCCAGGTGAACATAAAGGAATACCTTTGCGAAGTACCAGCATGCAGGGGAAGCACTTTGCGTTGAAATTTGCAGTAATGCACTTTGAATGCAATTAAAGCACATACTGTAGGAAAATGGGTGCACCAAGGATGCCTTCCTGAGCCCTGATGACATAATAGGATTCAGGCAAGCACCAGAGCCCTTCACTGTGCCATATATTTTAATTATAGCAATTATAGTTAATTAACTAGTTGATGTGCTGTAACATCTATCACAAAGAGAGTGACGGTTTTAAGGTCACTCCCAAGTGAGGTGTGTATGTAGGTTGTGGGGTTGTTTCACTTTCATGGGTTTCAATTCTGGAACTACTCTACAACTTACGTCGTTTGTTTTCCTTCTGCCATCTTTTCTTACCCTCCCTGTGTAGGGGAATGCTGTGTCAGCCTTAGTTTGACACAAGGTGTTTGTCACCTGTGTGGTTTTTGAAGGTGGTTTATTTTAAGAGTCGGAACCTATGCAAATGAGCAATATATCTCTCTGTCTCTGTCTGTTTTAGGAAAAACGCAAAGCTGAGGAAGCTCTCAGTGACCTCAGACGTCAATATGAAACCGAAGTAGGAGATCTGCAAGTGACCATTAAAAAACTCAGAAAGGTAGGTATGTGGTAGTTAGGCTTTGAGGAACAGCCTCGGTGTCTCACTGTGTCTAAGCTGTTAACAACTAAAAAACATGTGGAATTGTATTGCATTGATAAAATTGGATTTCACAGTTAAATGACTTCTTGAAAGACTTTTCAAGGGCTCCTGAGTTCCTCTCCTGTTTCTAGGGGCCACCTGTCTTTTACATAGATCTAATAAAATATTTCTGATCCCTTGAACAGTTGTTCATCAAAACTTAGTTTGCTTTCCTTGGTCTTCACCCACTAATTTTCCTCTAGTCTCTTGTGTTCAGTGGACTGTGTGCTCCGTGACCTCCCTTCTTGGTCATGCAACCCTATGTCCCTATCCCTGGATTATACAAGGTGTGTGGCTGGTATGTGGTGAATATTTACTAACTGAAGTGAATATTACTCTTCCACGTATAAAGTTCCAGATTTAGGGGGTGCCTTATCAGCAAGAGGTGAGAAAGAATTTGTCGAAGTATGAGCAAAGGTGTGATTTTTTTTTTTTCTTTGATGTGATTATGTTTTGGCTTTTGCTCTACTCGGTTTCTAATGAGCAGAGTCCCTTTCACTCAGTGATGTGTGGCTGATGTTTAACAGGTGACTGGGGGGGGAGGGAAGGGAAGGATTCGTAGTATTTGCCGATTTCTATGGCATAAATATTCCCATCATTATGATTTTAAGATATCAAGTTATATCACTAAATTCAGAGTTGGGAAGGGATGCTTAAAATAGATTCTCACCTGCTGAGACAAGCTGGCTCTGGCACAATATCAGACTCACTCCTTGCATGAGGATTTTTCCCATAACGAATGGACATACCTTAGCTAAAATGAAAACGAATGATGAAAAAGTAATCATTCCTGAAAGTGGCAATGCGATTAAGTGACAACCTACTGTATTTTGTAGATTGTTATAATTTAAACCTCTGGGATGAAGTATTCTCCCCGATAGCATTCTGAGAAAATTGTCATCAGTTTCAACCTTATATCTGATTTTCAAAAGCTATTAGACCATACATACTATGCTTGTACTACATAAATGAAGGGACCAATCTCCTGTTAATCTCCTAGTCACTGTGGCTTTCCAAATCTTTAGACTTAAAGAATGTCTGCAAGAAGAGGTGGAGTTTCTTTCCCTGATAGAGTATATGGTGAAGACCAAATGGCAGTAAGGGAGTCCATAAGTTAGGAGTGAGGACACCTGAGTCCTTGTTGAGACTCTACCCGTTTCTCCCTGTAACACCTGGGACAGTTTGCTTCCTCTTTCTGGTCCTTAGCTTCTCATCTGTAAAATGAGATTAATAACAAGCTGTCCTGCCTAATCATAATAACAGATACTTTATTGACTTTACAGCTTATTAAACTCTTTTTCATAATAAAAAAATTGAATTCTCAGACATTCTCTGTGAAAAGTATAATTATTCTACTTTTACAGATGAAGACTGAGTTCCAGAGAGGTTAAATGTCTTGTTCAAGGTCACATAGTTAACAACTGATGGATTCATCTTGCTGCACAGTTTGTGTTTCCTCAGATATGCCAGACTTCCTACCTGCCTGATGTGGTTGTTATGCAAAACAGTGAGAAATTTATCTTCAGGGCTGTAAAGAACTATAGAAAAATATGCACATATATTACAATTGCCATTAATTTATGTCACTGATTGTGAGAAAACTCATTCTTCCTCCCACAATTTTTCTTCTCTGAGTCAGAATGCATCTCAAAACCAATGGCTCCTCTCAGTCACGGTCAACCATGTGACATCATGACAGTTGTGTAAAAATCTTCACTTGATCTTCGTCTGGCAAGATGAGGAAGTCCCAGAGGCAGAGTATTTAGAGGGTGATATGTGGGATCCGTTTTGATCAATGCATGAACACTCGGTTAACGGACACCCACAAATCCCCAGTGATGTAAGCTATCTGTAGGAAAGGTGTTGTTGTTCTTCACATTATAGATGCTCTTGAACTAATTTAATGTGGTATTTAATAGTAATGATGCAACCACCAAGCAAAGCTTATGTATGTATCTATGTAATGCGTGTGTCTTTAGCTTCATGTCATACTTAGATTTTATTGATTTTAGTTATTTAATAAGCATTTCTTGAACTCATTGTAAAGAAAACATAGGAGAATCTGACACTAACTTTGCCTTAAAAAAAAATCTTACATTGTAGGACGGAAGGTAAGACATTTCTTAAGAATTATAATACAGGATAGAAAGTGTGAAAATTTTAAAAAATCTAAAGGTCCAGACTCATATGCAACATAACTGAAAAAAGCAATAATTAGGTTGCTTAATAATTGAATGGTTTCCAAAAAGGGCTTTTCAATTTTTTCCAAGAAAATGTATTTAACAACAAAACCTCTTTCAAATGTTTAAATTATTTAGAATGAATTTTCAAATATTTTGGGGATTTTATACAGTTTAATGATTTATAAGTTTGTATAATGTTGAAAGCTGATGACTTCTAGAATTCGTATGTATACTTAAGGATAATTCTAAAGTTAACCAAAACAGTTTAAAGTGAGTATGTAAGCACACAACTTTTATTTGCTCTTTCAGCTTGAAGAACAATCAAAACACATAAGTCAAAAGGAAGATGTAGCTGCATTGAAAAAACAAATTTATGATTTATCAATGGTAAGAATTATCTTTTCACTTACAGAAATGCACTCCCTGTTAAACTACATAATCATACTGTTATTTCAGTGTTCAAGGAATAGCAGCCTAAAAATCAGTTAATACTATAGTTGGAGAAAGTCTCTGAAATACCTTTGAGCAATTGTAATTTTTTTTTAAAATCAATCAATATTTTTTATTATGGTTTTGTGGGGTACAGTTAAGGGTTAGGTGTACAATTACGTTTCATTCAGGCACCCTGTTGATAAGAGGTGTTTTCCCATCCCCAGACAGATATTTGCTACTGTTAATCCCATCCCCCTCCCCCCCATAGTTTCCCAGTACCGTCAGTCATTTTCTTATAGTATTACATTGGATGTTCAAGGTTCATTATATGAGTGAGAACATGTGATATTCGGATCTTTGTTTCTGTGAGAGCTCACTCAGTATTATAGACTCTAGTTCCATCCAGGTTGCTGCGAAATTCATGATTTTGTTCTTTTTTATGGCTGCGTAGTAGTCCATCATGTATATGTACCACATTTTTTTAATCCAGTCCTCTTTGGATAGGCAGCATGGCTGTTTCCAGGTTCTGAGCAATTGTAATTTTTATGCAGAATTTTTCCCCTCAATGATATGCCACTTATTGTGAAAGATTTTATTTATTTTTTATTCAAAGTAGTAAAGCCATCGTCTGAAGACCTTATATAAAAGAGTTTACCCTGTGTTCTTCCAGCATCAACTCTTTTTTTTTTTCTTTATTTTGATTTTAGGTTAACCCCCAAATTTGAAAGCAAATAAAGAACAGTTTGTTTATTATAATTCTAAATATTTTCACTGCAGAGCCAAGAAATGAGCGAGGGTTACATTTTTTTTCTCTCTAGTCATTGTCTCTGCTTCACTGAAAATAGAAGATTCCCAGCTTCAAAAAAATTCCCTTTATGCACCACCATTCCCAAATTGTACATCTTAGTTGGCTTTATATTTAGATCATTACTTTCCTTTAGAGCTGCCTGTTTTTCTTGGATTTTCTGGTTGAGAGTTTGGTTTCCTGTTGTAAAAAGAAATACTACTATCTTTATAATATTACTGATATCTTCTTTATTCTTCCCAATGCATGGAATTGTTTAATTTTTCACCTTTTTGAATTTGGGCTCCAATTCAAAAGCAATTAGACTGATTGATTGTTTTTTATACTTGCTATCCATACGCCATTTTGGAATATTTTTAAATTAGGTCCTTCACTGAATTGCAGCATTTTGCATATTAATTTTCCTCTTTGGAGTTATCTTCATTTTGCTGTGGTACGTCCTCAAGGAACTTCTTCAGAAAAAGGATGTGGGAGATACATTTTCTCAGTTTTTGAATATTTGAGTAGGCCTCCATTCCTTTCAGACTTTATTGTTTGTCTAAATGAATAGACTTCTGGGAATTCTCTGGGAATTTTTTTTTTTTTTTTTTTTTTTTAGGCCTTTCTAGATGCTCCTCCCCTTTTTCAAACACCTGGAAATCCTTGACGATTTGTTTGTATTTTAAAATGAAGGATTCTCTTGGTCACTTCAGGAGTTCAGTGCTACTTTGTCTTCCTGGGAGCTGTGTGTGTGAAGATGACTGTTGGACTAAGGGACCCTAATCATTACAATGAGTGGGACAGAGATGTACACAGGAAATCACTAGCTTTCCTTATAGGAATAACTCAGTTTTTATTTTTTTTAACTTTTTTATTTTAAAGATGGATACAATTCAGGGTTAGGTATACAAATGGTCATTGTACAGGTCAAGTTTGGGCCTCACTTTGGTCTCCAGCTTACCTGGTTTGAAATCAGGTACCTTTATTGATGAAGTGTGCCCTGACCCCCTCCCTGGCGGTTTGCCACTACTGCCAATCCCTTTCTTATTATGATAATTAATTAGGATATTAATTACTTAAGTATTATCATAATTGTTTAGGGTCTGCTTATGAGTATGAACATGTGGTACTCATGTCTTTGCTTCTGTGATAGATCACTGAGTATGTGGAATCACTCAGCTTTGAAAAGGCAGTCTCGGTCTTGTTGCCTTTAAAGTGTCCTCTGGCTGTCTGCTATTTTTTTTTTTCTTTTAAAAATTTTTTTTAATCAATAATTTTTATTATGATATTGTGGGGTACAGTTAAGGATTAGGTATACAAATATGTTTCGTTCAGGCACCCTTGTTGATAAGAGGTGTCTCTGTGTCCCCAGACAGGTATTGACTACCGTTAATCCCATCTCCCTTCCCCTCCCCCCCATAGTTTCCCACTTCTGTCAGTCATTTTCTAATTTTACATTGGATGTTCAAGGTCTACTGTATGAGTGAGAACATGTGATACTCAGATCTTTGTTTCTGTGAGAGGTCACTCAGTATTATAGACTCTAATTCCATCCAGGTTGCTGTGAAATTCATGATTTTGTTCTTTTTTATGACTGTGTAGTATTCCATCGTGTATCTGTACCACATTTTTTTCATCCAGTCTTCTTTTGATGGGCAGCATGGTTGCTTCCAGGTTCTTCCTATTGTGAACAATGCTGCGATAAATATACGTGTGCAGGTATCTTTTTTATAGAGTGATTTAAGTTCTTCAGGGTACATTCCCAGTAGGGGGATTGCGGAGTCATATGGGAGATCAATATTTAGAGTTTTTAGGAATTGCCATACTGTTTTCCACAGAGGTTGCACTAGTTTGCACTCCCCCAACAGTGTAGAAGTGTTCCCTTTTCACCACACCCTCTCCAGCAGCTGTTATTTTTTGAGTTGTTGATAATTGCCATTCTGACTGGAGTTAGGTGGTATCTCAGTGTGGTTTTGATTTGCATCTCCCTGATGATTAGTGAGGTTGAACACTGCTATTCTTTGTGAGGGTAAGAGGGGGAAGGGACTTGTGGAAGGGTCCCTTCATATACTATTTTAATCTCTATTTCCGGCTCTATATCTTGTTCCTTTTTTCTGGGGTTTGGCCTGACCACTTGTCTCCTTCTGGGTTCTACATCAGAACCTTTAATACACTTCTCCTAGATTCTCTCCCCTACCCTCCACTCTGTTCCTTTGACAGCACATTTCCATCCAGTTTCCATTTTTCCAGAAAGGTGTTTATGTCACTTAAATGATCACAGCCCCCTCTTCCAGTCTAGTAACTGTTATCGGTTCATTTCCTTTGCTATTTCCTGTTAATGGGGTTTCAGAATGAAAAAAGACGAATTCATGTACTCAGTAAACCATCTTGAATGGGAGCCTCCAGTTTTTTTTTGGTTTTTTTTTTTAAAGAAAAATAAAGAAATTTCCTAATCACACTGTTTTATTTTTAAGTCTAAAACATAAAAGTTTAAGTGATAGGATTTATAAAAAGTAGCCAGTGTACTTGTTAATAGGTACTATTAATTCTGCAGAATGCTTATCAGTTTTATAGTGCTTAATCAGTAAAGCAGGTGTTCAAACGTTTGGTGTCAGTTAATTTGCCAATAACATGTTAAAGTACATCACGCTGAACTCTTGACTGTTATAGTTTGATACCAAAAGTCAAATATTAAAAAAAAGAACAACTTTGTGGATCTAGATTTTTGACACTTTAATCATTTGAAATATTTTCAAATTACCTTGAACTGGCAATTAGTTCTTTGACTCGTGGAAGGGTGAGAAAGGCATGAGGGTTACACATACTCCACTCATTGCTCACAGGCAGAAGAAACTCTGAATCTAATGACCTGCACTATTCCTTTTATCAGGAAAATCAGAAAGTTAAGAAAGATCTTTTAGAAGCACAGACAAACATAGCCTTTCTACAGAGTGAATTAGATGCTTTGAAAAGTGATTATGCTGACCAGAGTCTGAATTCTGAAAGGTATGAAACTTTGCATTTTATTTTATTTTTGAGTAGAATGTTTATGTAGATGACCATCCAGGCAAAAGGAGCTCAGCTATGTAATAATAAAGAGTACGTTATTAACTTTGCTAGTATGTTTTTTTCCTTTCTGATGATTTTACTTGGTGTCAGATTTCCTAGTTTTTTTGTGTATGTTTTTAATATTTTTCAGTAAATAGATTAATTTGTGTAATTATTGGCTGCTTCTGCTAGTACAGGGCTTAAATGTTTGTATTAACTGGGATAAGAGTCAATGCTTATTAAAGTACTTTGTATGTAGGAATCCTAGCCATAAAACACAAGAAAGGGAAAAGTAGACCTCTTGGTCTACTTTTTCTGAGCCTTAGTTTTGCAGTATGACGCCAAACATAAGACCTAATACACACACTCACAGACATGCATTTGTATATAAGGGATCCACATATGGATATTTGTATAGGGAAATGTAAATATAAAATACATAGGTGTGTGTATATATGTGTACCTCCTAGGACAAGCGTGCTTGAGAAAATTATTTGTTTTTTTGTTTGTTTGCAAACTTTAATCAGAATGAAACTCTTGTAATAGAAAACAGTGAGGCATGTGTTAAATACTTACTATGCAGTCTTTGTCTAGTCCCCGAGCTAGGTAAGGGATTTAGCTTGTACAGTATATAAAAAAGAAAGGGTGTGCCCTCTGCTCTTGGAGAACTTCAAACTTAGTTGGAAAAAAAAAAAAGCAAAATGTTTACTGAGTTAAACCACATAGGAGCTAAGCAGTGGCAGGAACTCTACCAGCAGAGTCATGGTTTGGGTTCATGCTGTGTGTAACAAAAAGCATCTTACTTTAGTTCAGAAGAGGTAAAGAGCTGGGTTCAAGAGGAGATACTTCCGGCAAGCTTAAGTGGATAGGCAGGCTTGTGCTGGCAAAGGGGAAAGGGACAGCAGGGACGGCAACATCAACAACTCAGAGCTGGTGGCACTGCCACCTGCCAGCACTATTCTAGTATGTGCTAATATCAACTCATCCAGTCCACAGAACACCCTACGCAGGAGGGACTTTCATTATCTCCGTTTTACAGATAGGAAAAGAGAGTCTCCGAGATGTTCTAGATTACACAATAACCAAAGCAAGGGCAGGAAAATAAGGAAGGATCTGACTTGGGGAAGGGAAGTCAGACCACTAGACAGAAAGAGATATTGTGAAGGGAAAAGGAAAAATTGGGGGGAAAAAAAAGAAAACATGAAAAAGTTTACAAGCTAGTTTAAGGCTATATTATAGGGGTTCAGAATTTTTGGCTAAGAAGCTTAAATCCCTGTAGACAATGGGGAAACATATGGCTTTGTGGATAGGTTATTGTATAAGTGGACAGGTTATTGTGGATACAACTTGATAGCCTGAGAGCTTTTGGAAGCTAGTGATTGGGGTTGGTGTGCCGAGGGGGATCAGGAGCTAGAAGTGGGTGCCAGTGTTTTGAGAGCAAGTTTGAGGAGCTGGCCAGGGCTTCCTAAAGCAAGGGAGAGATGAGTTGCTAGTGACCCCACCAAGCCCAGTTCTGTAGGTATCTCTGTGGTTTAGTCCCCAAGGAGGATAGAGCCAGGTCAGCAGGGGAGGGGAGGGAAGAGCTGGTGGGTACCGCATTGTGGTTGAGGAAGAGAAGCTCTAGGTTTATGGTGTCAGATGGGGCAGAGCCTTGTACAAGGAATCACAGGGTGTGGAGGTGTTGTTAATGGAGTCTCCGAAGGAGAGGAGGCTGCTGAGGCCACAGAGGCACAGAGCAGGAGCATCAGAAAGAGAAAAAACCGTAGCCAAGGACACTCGCTTTTGAAAAAGGTGCCAGAGGAGAGGGTCTGGGAGGGTGAGTGTAGGCAACGCAGGACTTGACACCTAATTCTTATTCAAACATAAAATATAATTTTTCAGGGATCTGGAAATAATCCGAGAATACACAGAAGATCGAAATAGTCTTGAGAGGCAAATTGAAATACTCCAGTAAGTTCTCAAATCAAATGCTCATTACATTTGCATTTTACTTATTTTTTGTTAATAAAACACATACCATATCTAATACGAGGTGCCGTATTCTAAAGACCGGCTTCACAGGTCCGTGTATGTTTCTTCTCATGGCGGTGCTCTCAGCATATCCGCTTCGCTTTCTAATGCTTCTAATCCTAAATAAATTATTCAAATGTGGGAAATAGAATATAATTCTCTAAAAGCCCTTGCAAGTCAAGAGGTATGTCCAGCATGTCTTTGTTATGCCTCTGTGAAGAAGACCTCTGACAGCTCGGTTTGCTCTGAGCTCTGGACAAAAAATTTGTCAAGCTTCTCACGCTGGTAAGGGCTGCAGGACTCTGCTACACACCCATTCTTTCTCAGTTTATTGTGCTTGCCTAGAGATTTTTTTTTTCCTAGATTGCTTTTCTCTCTGCAAGTGGAAATATAATGTCCGCTCTGTCAGCTTCACAACTAAGTTGCATCCTCTGCGAACCTTTCCCACAAGACGTCCTCTTCTTTCTTCTCTTTCTTTTCTACCTATGCAGTGTTTTCCTCTGGCTTCAGTTCTCCAATCTGAAGTCAGGTCAGGCGTGATCATTTTTGTTTGTTTTTTTCCACCATTTTTGAACGCTTTTTAAGTCTCACCTATGTCAATTATAGAGTTCATTTATTACAATCATCCTTTAAGTTCATTCATTCATTCATTCTCAGGCGGCAACTTTTATGGGTCAGGTATGCCAGGAGCCGAGGATAGAGTGGCGAGTAGGAAAAAAATCTCTTTATGGAACTAGTCTGGGGGAAGAAGACAGAAGCTGGCCAATAATTATAGAAATACATATAAAATGTCAAATGAGAGCAGTGTGGCAAAGGAAAGGTACCAGTCTCCTAGTGGGAACTTTGCCCTATCCAATGAGGTCAAGAAAGTGTCCTGGAGGAAGTGAGGAGTGTGCTGAGACAGAAAGGGTGAACTGACCTTAAGGAGAGGAAGATTAGCTACAGTGTGAAGTAGGGCTTTTGAAATCATCCTCATTTTCTTCAAGGGGGCACTGAGGCTCCGAAAGCTTAAATGACTTCTGTTAAATCACATGGAAATAAGAGTTGGAATTTGAACCCAGATCTGACTGAAGTCACTAACCCAGTGTTTACTGGGCCTGGCAGTGCCTGGTAGGATGGCACCAGGCCACGAGTAGGATGCAGGAGCAGCAGGAACAAGAAGCCTCATATAACATGTTGCCTCCATGCCTGGCTGCTGGACTGTGGGAACTGGCCAGCCAGTTCAGGCATTTAGGGAACAAAGACCTGCATTAAACCTATTCACACAGTGGAGCTACCTGAGGGAAGGCTGAGTCTCACAGCAGAGATACCTCATCCCTAGAAGGCCCTGAGGCCATTAGAGAGATAATAAATCAATGAAGGTGTGGTACTTTGAGTAATGAATAATGATCTCAGTCTATGAGGTTGGAAGGGAAGTGGTGGAATGTTGTAGACGGTGATAAGGTATTTCACATTCTGAATAATTACAGCCTGAACTGGAGAGTGGTAACATTGACCCCCACTAATACTTTTATTGTCCATCTCTTTATCTGTTTGTTTATTTACTCTGCAGAACAGCTAACCGGAAGCTGCATGACAGTAATGATGGCCTGAGGAGTGCCCTCGAAAATAGTTATAGCAAGCTCAACCGATCCTTGGTATGCCACATAATATTCTAATATATTTCATTCTTTCTAGTGGTAGAATATTTTAAAAGCTTTGAAAATCACGTAATTTCTAAGAACTTCATGTAGGTCCTCATAATAATGAGAAGCTCTTTCCATAAAATAAAAGGAGGCAACGTTTTTTCAAATTAAAAAAATATATACTACCCCTCTGTAGAAATAAATGTCTTGATGTCAACCAATTCTTTAGTTAGATGTCCTAGGGAACTAGAGAAAGGTATGTAAGATGTGATCTTTGGCCTGGAAGAGTTTATAATGTAGTATGAAGTTAAGATATGCACAGATAGATAGCATGAATATAAGAAAAAGTAGAAAATCCCACAGGTAAAAATAAAATACTGCCCAGTTGAGAGAAGGCAGAGGGTACTTGTGGCTGAGGAGTGAGTTTAGTTATGTGAGTATACTTTATGCTAGTGTAATTAGCACAATGAGGGTCTTGGATTTCAAACTCTCCTGTGGAAACAAGCTAAGTGCATTTGGAATTTTGAGGACTGCTCCCAGATTGCATTTATCATAAAGCTTCTTACCCACTTTTGGAGGTCGGCTCCAACTGTAAGATTCCAGTGCTAGATCTGGATATGGATGAGTCCATTACTAAGCCAAATTATGGTTCAAGAAGAGATAAGGAAGTTGATATTGCATGGTCCTGGCAAATCTGGGGATTTGGAGTACTCCTTTATGGAATGTACAGTAGGATTTGGACTTAATACATGATGAAGAAGAGAAAGTACTATAGCAAGTTATTTTTATTGCAGTTTTTCTCTTGAGTTGCATGTCCACATTTGCTATGTAGTGTACTAAATTTTTAGTTACATTAAAAGTTAAATAGGGTGCTACAGTTAAAAGAATAGGTGTGTATGGGTATATGTGTAGAATGTTTACATGAACTAACAGCTGCTTGTATATTACAGCGCATAAATAATATATCACCAGGGAATTCAATTTCTAGAAGCAATCCCAAATTCATTGGTCATTCTCCTCAACCTCTGGGCTATGATAGGTATGTTAACACCTACTTGCTTTTTGCTTGAGTTCTGAATCAAAGTTAAAAGGATGGTAAATTTTCTTAGAAGTGGATTAAAGTGACAATATATTTTGGTCACTCATTTCTACTTTCTACAATTTTACTTAAAAGTTCTGAAACATGAATCATGTTAAAAGTAAAAGTGTTTCTGGAGAGGGCAGAATTATTTCGTTAGGACGTTATGACTTCATTTTATCTATACTCACCATGACCTCATCTCTAATCATGGCTTGTTTCTTAGAACTGGGCTCAATAAGAGATGGTTCAGGGAAACCAGTGGAAATATGTTATATGATGTTGCAGTATCTGTGGTGTACACTGTTGAAACCGTTGGCATGATCTGTAAATGTTTGATAGCTCAGCATAATATTATGTGAGCTATGTTATAGGAAAAGGAACATTTCAAAACAAATAGAAATATGGCTAGATGTTTATAAGCTACTGTATTGAGGAGTAACAGAGGGCTAACAAAAGTTAGAATTTAGCACTATTATTAATCAAATAAACTGAAATATTGGGACTATTATTACTTGAGACCTAGTAATAGACAAAGATTACATGTGTGTACATACACATATGTCTAGTGTTGCTAGTTAACAATTATTTTTGTAATATGTCAAAATTTGAAAATGGAAGTGAAGGCATAAACAAGGCTTCCAGTCCTCCATTCCTGTGTGACATTTCTCCATTTCACGTTCATCTCTTTTTTTGTTTGGGCACTTTTGGTAAACAATAATGTACCTAATATCCTGGTGATAGCAAATGATCAAGTTGCCGTATAGGAAGGCCTACTTCAAAAAAAAATTTTTTTAAAGACACGGAGTACAATTCAGGTTTACATACACAAGTACATATACATGGTACAGGTAAAGTTTGGGCCTCCCTTTGGTCCCCACTTCTCCTGGTTTGAGATCAGGTACCCTTATTGATTTTGTGTCCCCCCCACCCTCCCCTGGCAGTATCCCACTACTGCCAATCCCTTTCTTATAGTATTATGGTAAATGTTCAGGGTCTGCTTATGAGTGAGAACATGTGGTACTCTGTTCTTTGTTTCTATGATAGATCACTGAGCATTATAGACTCGAAATCCATCCAAGTTGCTGCAAAGTCCTTATGTTTGTCCTTTATGGCTGCATAATGTCCCATTGTGTATATGTACCACATTTTTTTAATCTAGTCCAGTTTTGATGGGCAGTACAATTGGTTCCATGTTTTTGCTATTGTGAATAGTGCTACAATGCACAGCCATCTTTTTTGTAGAACGATTTGAGTTCCTCTGGGTATATTCCCAATAGGGGAATTGTTGGGTCATATGGAAGAGCAACTTCTAGTTCTTTTAGAAATAGCCACACTGTTTTCCATAGAAGTTGAACCAGTTTGCATTCCCACCAGCAGTGCAGAAGCATTCCCTTTTCTCCGCATCCTCACCAGCATCTGTTGTTGTTTGTTTTATTAATGATGGCCATTCTTACTGGGGTTAGGTGGTATCTCAGTGTGGTTTTGATTTGCATTTCTCTGATTGTGAGTGAGGCTGAGCACTTTTTCATGTGTCTGTTGGTTGCCCATATATCTTCTTTTAAGAAGCATCTATTCATGTCTCTTGCCCACTTTTTAATGGGGCTGTTTGTTTTTTTCCTTTCAGCACATTTGAGTTCCTTGTAGATCCTGGATGTTAGGCTTCTGGCAGATACACAGTTGGGAAATATTTTTTCCCATTTTGTGGGCTGTCTCCCTGCTCTCTCGATGGTTTCTTGTGCTTTGCAGAGGCTTGTTAGCTTGATGAAGTCCCGCTTGTCTATCTTGTCTCTTATGGTATGGACATCTGGGGTTTTGATCAGGAATGAGTTGCCTGCTCCGATGTCTGCAAGGGTTACATTTTCTAAGATTCTTATAGTTTGAGGTTTTATGTTTAGGTTTTTGATCCATTTAGAGTTGATTTTTGTGTATGGTGATAGCTAGAGGTCCTGCTTCAATCTTCTGTATATGGTCAGCCAGTTTTCCCAGCACCATTTACTGACTAGGTTCCCCTCTCCCCAGTGGTGGAGGCTTTGCTGAAGATGAACTGGTTGAGAAATTGAGGTTTTGCTTCCAGAATCTCTATCCTGTTCCATTGGTCCATATACCTGTTTTTGTACCAATACCAGGCTGTTTTGATTATTGTAGCCTTATAGTAAAGTTTAAAATCTGGAAGTGTGATACTTCCCGCTTTATTTCTTTTGCTAAGGATTGTTTTGGCTATTAATGGTCGTTTATGTTTCCATATGAATTTCTGGATTGCCATTTCCAGGTCTGAGAAAAATGATGTTGAAATTTAATGAGTACTGTGTTGAATCTGTAGATAGCCTTGGGTAGGATGGACATCTTAACTATGTTGAGTCTTCCTATCCATGAGCATGGAATATTTTTCCATTTGTTTGTGTCGTCTTAGATTTATTTGAGCAGTGTTTTGTAGTTTTCATTGTAAAGGTCTTTCACTTCTCTGGTTAGGAAGATACCGAGGTATTTCATTTTTTGCGTGTGTGACTATTGTGAATGGGATTGTGCTTTTTATTTGGTTCTCTGAGGAAGGCTTATCTTATTGCTGATTACTTCTCAGAAAATTCTTTCCAGGTATAAGATGTTTTATTGTACACCGATTTGCTAAATAAAAAATTCAATGCCTTATTGTTTATGGGCAGCTGACTATTCTGCTATTGAGAATGTAGATTTTTAAAAGTGTAGGTATGATGTCATTTTTATTGAATTATTTATTTATTTGAGTTGGAGTCTCATTCTATCAGCCAGGTTAGAGTGCAGTGGCATGCTCAGAGCCACCACAGCCTTGACCTGCTGTGCTCAGGTGATCCTTCCACCTCAGCCTACCAAGCAGCTGAAACTACAGGCACATGCCACCACACCCAGCTAATTTTTTGATTTATTGTAGAGATGAGGTCTTGCCAGTTTGCCCAAGCTGGTTTCAAACCCATGGGCTCAGGCAGTCCTCTCACCTTGGCCTCCCAAAGTACTGGGATTACAAGCATGATCCACCACACCTGGCCTATTGAATATTTAAAATCAACACTAAGCAAGTGGGGGAAAAGGTATATAGCTAAAAAGTATCTAAGAAACTTCACCATAATTCATTTTGGAAAGATTAGACACTGTGAATAAGGCTCATAAGTACTAGGTTAAGAGCTCCTCAACAGAAGGTTCTAAGGGACACAGTCATCACGTCCCCTGTACCTTCAAGTGACAGGAACATGGCACTCAAGTGCTCATCTCCCTGACTGTAGCCAGAGGGCCACCCTGGCTTAGACTGATGTTCTTTTCTGGGGAGGTGATTAATTTGATATAAGAAGTTAGAACAGCCTGGGCAACTTGGTGAGAACTCATCCCTACAACAAATCAAAAAATTAGCCAGGCGTGGTAGCACACACCTGTAATTCTGACTACTTGAAAGGCTGAGGTGGTCGGATCACCTGAGCCTAGTCAGCCGACACTGCAGTGGCTGGAGTATGCATGCCATTGCACTTCAATCTCAGCAACGGAGTGAGACTACAACTCAAAAAAAAAGAAGTTAACATTTTCTTTTCTTTTCGATGCTAATATAAAAACTTAATAAAAGCATGTTATCCACTTAATTGTATAGTTTTTGTGGCTTTATTTGATTTTAGTTTATAATTGGTTCTGACTTTGTGGTTTTTTGCAAGAATACTAACCAAAAATATGACTTGTTTTATATTTTTACATAATTCATTACAATGAAAATATTCCGAGGGTTGGTAAGAATGGTTTACTTGAAAAGGATACACATTTTATTGAATTTGAGAAAGTTTGATCTGTACCTATATTTTTAATTTAAATTCTAGATATTCATGGAGATGATTCCTCAATTCAGGATTTCACTATTTCTTTGCTCCTTATAAAAAAATACAAATAAGTTTTAAAATATTCTAACCAATAATGAAGATATGGAGCCAAATTAGTTTGTAGTATAAGTATAGGGGTTTTCTTATGTACCTTACATATTGACCTAAAATCAGTTTAGAAGGAGAGTTCTATAAATAATGAAAAAAACATATTTAGACACCCACACCTAGCTAGTATGAAGATATAGTATGAAATTCCTATCTCAGAATAAAGACTTTATAATTGAGCAACATATTAAAAGAGAATAAGGTAGTTAAATTATCTTTTTAGTTAATTTTAAGCATTTGCTAAAGACACAAAAATATTTTTGGCTTCTCAGATTACACGGCTTATGCTTATTTATATTAAAATGACCCTCTCTCTTCTAAGTATATCCATCTCTTATTTCTCTTATAAGAAGACCTATGTCTTTTGCTCATTCTCCTTTCCAATGATCCATGTAAGCAAAGTGGCTGGGATGGTGGCCAATGGGTAGTGGATGCTAAGTAAGTCGTATCCATTCTTGATATTTCAACATAAACTTAGATTCTTATGAAAACCAAATGGAAAATCAAAAGTAAATAGGGAAGTGTACGGTTTCTTTTGATTCTCCTATTTGATGTTAACTTCTCCCTTATTTGTAAAATCTTGAGTGTCACAAATGGAATGATCCACAAAAGTCAGGAGTTCTAACCTTATCTGAGGCACCTTCCTATGAAACTTCTGTAGAGGTATTTGCAGACTATGGGTCCATACTTAGTGACAGAAAACTCATCTCATATGTCAAACTACACTTTCTGGTACTACACATTTCTAACTGCCTCCCCCCCTTTTTACCATGTTGATTAGAAATATGACTCCATGAAAAGTTCACCTTGTTTTGTTTTGTCTTATACAACCTGAGAGGATGTAGTCTTCTTCATGTGTCAACTCTTTAAGTATTTGAAGAGAGATACCATTAAGATCTGAGTACACTGAACATTTCTCATATCTGAGGGTTTTGAGTTTCACAATACTGTGGCTGCCTTTTCCACCTGGGTTCTCAGCATCTCTCTTAAGTAGAGCTGTTATTTAGTTATAAACACAATGATCAGAATATGATTTGACCAAATTAGAGTAGCCGGGCTCGGTGGCTCAGCCTGTAATCCCACGCCTTTGGGAGGCTGAGGTGAGTGGATTGCCTGAGCCCGCAGGTTCGAGACCCGCCTGGGCATTGAGACCTCATCTCTACAATAAATAAAAAAAAATCAGCCGGGTGTGGTAGCGCATGCCTGTAATTCTGGCTACTCGGATGGCTGAGGCAGAAGGATCGCCGGAGCCTAGCAGGTGAGGCTGCGGTAGCCGGGAGCGGCCACTGCACTCTAGTCTGGGTGACAGAGTGAGACTCCAACTCAAAAAAAAAAAAAAAATTAGAGTAAAAAGGCTCACATTCTTATTAACACAACTTGAGATTACATTTACATCTTGAGCACTCTAATTCCTCTTGTATTGGGAAATAAGGACATTTAAAAAATGACTTCATTCGTTAAATGTTTGATTTGAGGGTCTTAACCTTAATTAACTGTTGCATAGAATGAACTGATGCTGCTTTGAACATTTTATTTCCCAGGATGCTTAATCATGAACTATATATCACAGCTCCTGGCAAAAGCGAGAATGTCAGTCTACTTGATTCCATCTAACAGCATGTGGCTTATTGCCTGTGCATTCTCCTGTATTACCAGCTCTCAGGTAACTTGGTCTTCTTCTTTATTACCAGATCATCCCGCTCTTCCTACATGGATGAGGACTGTGACTCCTTGGCCCTCTGTGATCCTATGCAGAGGATGAACTGTGAAGTTGACAGCCTGCCCGAGAGCTGCTTCGACAGTGGCTTGTCTACCTTGAGAGATTCCAATGAGTATGACTCAGAGGTGGACTACAAGCACCAGAGGGCGTCTCAGAGGTCCCACGGGGTGCAGGAGAGCTTTGGAGGTGATGCTTCTGACACAGATGTAAGCCCCAGAAACCACTGTTCTCCTAGGCTTTATCTTTGAAAGCGGTCACCATATTTGCCTTCTATCTGTTACGGGAATCTGGCTTAAAGGTCATAAATGTGAAGGATAGTCAGTAAAATACTGTTTTCTCTACTAAGTTAGGAAGAAATTCTCATAGACTACCAATCAGGGCCATTTTATTTTATAATAGCACTGATAGCAGATTGAGCTGCATTTTTCTCTTCTCTTTAATCTGTGATATATTTGTTAATGAGAGACTTTGTTTTCTAAGTACTGACTTTTTTAAAAAAATAGGTTCCTGACATAAGGGATGAAGAGACGTACGGTTCTGAAGATGTGGCTTCCATCTTAGACTGGAAGCCCCAAGGGTCTGTTAGCGAAGGTTGCACTGTTAGCTCACCAAGAAAGCCCATCTCGGCACTTTCCCCCCAGGTAGGTAGTTTCTGAGACACTCCTATTCGTGAACACTGCTACTTTTCTGTGCCATGTTACTTAGTAGGAAGGAAACTGGCCCTGCCTTTATCACTCACTGTGTCTTTTTCCCCTTCAGACAGACCTGATAGGTGATGACCACAAATCTCCCAGCTCACAGAAGGCCTACAAGATTGTGCTCGCCGGGGACGCTGCAGTGGGGAAGTCTAGTTTCCTCATGAGACTTTGCAAGAATGAATTTCGAGGAAATACAAGTGCTACCCTGGGTATGTCTCCTATTCTAGTTGACGGTGAGAACGTGACGGTGAAAATTTCTTATCTCGAATTTTCTCTTCCTTAGGGATTCTGTACACAGATCTCTCTTCCTCTTTCTTTCTGTGTGTATGTACATGCATATAGGGGTGTGGGTGTGTGTGTGTGTCTGTGTGCGTGTGTGTGTGTTCTTGTCTATGTAATAGTCATCTGTTTCAGCTAAGGCCACTTTTAGGAAAGGAAGACAAAGGACAGAGGTATCTGCTTAGCCAGTCAGATGAATTGAGCCAGGTTTAGAGTTTGAGATGTCGGATTCGTTTATTCGGCACGTATTTTCTGAGTCCTACTCAGAGCCAGATACCGTTGTGAGCGCCAAGAATACACAAGGAGGAAAGCCGGCTAAGTCACAGCCAACAAGGAAGTTATATCCTGGTAGAGGGAAATGATAAAAAAAGTGAGGTTGGGCCGGGCTCGGTGGCTCAGCCTGTAATCCTGTGCCTTGGGAGGCTGAGGTGAGTGGATTGCCTGAGCCTGCGTGTTTGAGACCCGCCTGGGCAAGTTGGTGAGACCTCATCTCCACAATAAATCAAAAAAATCATCCGGATGTGGTAGTGCATGCCTGTCATTCCGGCTACTCGGAAGGCTGAGGTGGAAGGATCGCCGGAGCCCAGCAGGTCGAGGCTGCGGGGGCCGGGAGCGGCCACTGCACTCCAGTCTGGGCGACAGAGTGAGACTCCAACTCAAAAAAAAAAAAAAAAAAAAAGGTGAGGTTGGAAGAGAGGTACAGACTGCCACAGGGTGGCCAGGAAAAGCCTAACTGATATGGTGTCATTTGATGTTGACAAAGTGACAATATTGAAGGCCACTTTGTCATATGGTCAAAATCATAGCCAGAAGTATTCCTCTTTCCCCGCCTTCAGTAGAATAGGTAGTATCCTGATTTCCCAAATTTGCATAATAGACAGTAAAAGGAGTTGAAGATATGCAAATCATCATTTATTTTTCTTTTTTTCATGAAAACAGTTCTTATTTTGGTAATCAGAAATGTTAGAACAGACTGATTGCCCTCTTCACAATGGGTGTCTTTATAAAAATATGGTTCCTCGATACACTCTTCAAGATAACAAAGCTGAAAGTTCACCTGAATTTGATTCATAAAAAGACAACTGGATTTGATTTGGTCGCTAGAGACCGTGGTGCATATCATATGTATCTACATAAACATATACAGTAAGTCTGCATACAAACCCTCAAGTTGTGGACTTTCAAAAATGTGAATGTGCTTTCTCATGTCCAGTCATTTAAGTTAGTTCTTGTGTCTGGCGTACATTGTCACATGTGCGTGTCCCCTATAAATGGTTGTGCCTTACTGTACTTTACTGTACAGTACTGTTTGGGGTTTTTTGTATTATTTGTGTGAAAAGTATTATAAACCTCTTGTATTAGTTGGGTAAATAGGCTAATTCTGTTGGACTTACAAACCAATTAGACTTATGAACATACTCTCAGAACAGAACTTGCTCGTATGTAGGAAACTTACTGTACATACAAATACATACACATGCGTATATACATAAAATATATACACAAGCACGTTCACGCATGCCCTCTCACGCGCGCGCGCACACACACACACACACACACACACATGCACACACACACGACTGGGTTTTTCTGATCATCTGGGAAAATAGAACATAGATTTTCCCTTTGTCCATAGAATAAATCCCTCCCCAAGTCAGCCAACCTGCAGATGGTGCATCGGCATGCACATGTGTGACCTGACTTAGAATTACTATTTGAAGGTCACTCTGTAAAGGCCGTGATCATTCCTCTACCATGCTGGGCTTTGGCTTATTGACTTTTGCCTCATCTGCAGAGGGCTTGAAAGTAAAAAGCCAGTGGAATTATTTATATCATATTCTCCACTCTCATGTTCCTTTGCAGGAGTTGATTTCCAAATGAAAACTCTCATTGTAGATGGAGAGCGAACAGTGCTGCAGCTCTGGGATACGGCTGGTCAGGAGAGGCAAGTGCTTTTCATAGGGCTTCAGGCTCTGCTTGGGTTTGCAGGAACAAGTCTTGTAGGAGATTAATGTCCTTCTTACTTATAATTATGACTCAGTGTGCTAAGATTCAACGGTGAACTGACACAAAGCTCATATTCTTGAGTGTACTAAGAGTGTCAACATTTTAAAAATATTTGTGGTTGACGTGGCCCTAATTTAAAATACTCATGTTATACTTGGTTTAGAATTAGGACATGTGTGCTGAGCTGTGCTCTTCCCCCAGTGAGAAGACTTCCACCCCTGAGTCTGTAAAGCTTCTGGCATGTTATGTTGGTTCTTCCACCCACCCACAGCACTTCCTACCCACTACCCCCAAATAATTTTTCTCTAGTTTGTACCTTCTTCTAGCCTCCTCTGTGTCTCTGATGTGGATTCTAGTAGCTTGTTGCTAAGGTTGAAACTTTTAGAAATTCTGCTGTCTACGTTCCTAGTTATGTGTTGGGGTTTGTAGACATTTTGGGGATTATTTGCTAGAGAAAAGGATTGTCTTTTCTGAATAAGCCTCTCAGATTCTCATCCTATTCCCTTTTGCTGCATCATTCGAGGCCTCGAGATGGCTATTTTGCAGTAATATGTTGCAGTTAGAGTCTTCTCAATTGGGGCTAATTTTAGAAGATGAGAAAAAAATGAACACGTAAGAGAAGAAAAATGAGGCTGCACAAAATGTCTGATTATGTGCTTTTCTCTTCCCCAGATTCAGAAGTATTGCCAAGTCTTACTTCAGAAAAGCAGATGGTGTTTTGCTGCTGTATGATGTTACATGCGAGAAAAGCTTTCTTAATGTACGAGAATGGGTAGACATGATTGAGGTGAGAAATCAAAATGGAGAAACAGAAAATTACATGAGGGCGTTCTAGGCCATCTTGGAAAAGGCTAATGCTCTTCTTTGTCAGAGTGAACTTGATTAGACACCATTGATCCAAACCATCAAGAAGAATTGGATGCTAGAAGCAGAATTGGCAGCATTGGTCTCTTCCTCAGCAGTTGGGCTAGTTTCCTTGAAGCCAAGGACACTACAGAAAGGAGCTTCTGGGAATAACATTTCTGGGTTTTCTTGCAGATAAAATCAAAACCCCATTGTAAGCACGTGAAAATGCAGGTAACCTAAGAAGAAACAGCTCTTACGGAGATGGGGTATGTTAGGGTACGTAACATGGTTGGATGTGTGTAGGGATTTCCATGTGGTTGAAAAAGTACAGGTGAAATACCACCTTAGCATGTGCTAAGGTCCAAATTTTGTGGCAGCTGTCTTCTCAACCTTATTCTGGCTACGGTTTGAGGTCTATAGACATCTCAAAGTACCACTGAAATACCAGTTGATATTTTAAGCATGTGGTGTAACTTTGTGCTTACTCTGGTTAGATAAGATGGTGTCTTTCATCTGAGGAGCTTTCTTGTCCTCTAGTTTCATGTTAAATAATTTTTTTAAAGTAGGAAATGATTTAGGCTGCATTTAGCATGTGGCCAAGAGCTGTAAATTAACATAATACCGTAGTTCAAGCTATGGTTTAGCATGCCCTGTTGAAAAATAAACTAGTGGCTAATACAACTTTACAAGTAAGTATATTATCTATAATTTCAACCAGGCATTACAGTACAGTAGTGACTGAACAGAAGATTGGTTGCTGTCTGATCTCAAGTTAGCCTCTGGCATTAATATACTCTTTCTAACTAAAGGGAGTAGTGTGAGAAATGACAGGTTGAAATTGGCAATAGGACTTTGGCAATGATAAATAAATATGCACTTTGTTCTACCGAGTTATCATAACTTCAAATGAATATAAACACAATGAAAGAGCATTCACATTTACGTAACATTCTTACTTCACAAAATATCTCATATGTTTTATTCATCTCTCTAACATCTGAGAAGGAAGAGACTTATTCTCACTTTTTATGAGAAACGTGAGCTATAGAAAGAATGTACTTGCTGATCGTTATTTAGTGGTTAGGAGTAGAATAGGGGGCTCACATCGAACTGCCTGATCCAACACTGGCTGCTACGTCGATACAGCACCAGAGTGAGCAGCAGATGATGGGGAGAAACGCTGATGTCAAGAAAGGCGTCCCACGATACAGTTAGTGCACAGAGTGGCAGCTGCTCAAGGGAACACATGGAGCTCGCTGAGATCGAGAGTGGGTCCAGAGAATAATGGATGATCCAAATAGACTCATACACACAAGCATTTAAAATCTACAGCAAAACTTGTTATCGCTGGCATGTTGGACTTAGTCTTTACTGAAATCTTTGGATTATGTTCAGAAAAAGGAGGTACAAGAGGCAAGGTCAGCCACAGCCAAATCTCCCTCTATAAAGTGGCCACTGCCACTCTTTGCTAAGCACCTTCACGTGGTAAGTAACCTTTTCAGTCCTCGGTATCACCTTCTCAGGGCTCTGAAAAGGAAGAAAACTGTAGAAAAGATGAGTTCTTGAATTTGTTATGGGGGAAACTTAGATACTACATGGCATTTGACTTTCAGTTTAGAGAAAGGATGGTTGCAGTGAAGATTCTGTGACTCACTGTTCCTAACTTGAGGAGATCCTATGGGAACAGTTTATTTTTATTTTTATTTTTATTTTTATTTTATTTTTGAGTTGAAGTCTCACTCTGTCGCCCAGGCTGGAGTGCAGTGGCCGCTCCCGGCCACCGCAGCCTCAACCTGCTGGGCTCTGGCGATCCTTCCGCCTCAGCCTTCCAAGTAGCTGGAACTACAGGCGCACACTACCACGCCCAGCTAATTTGTTTTTGATTTTTATTGTAGAGATGAGGTCTCGCCAAGTTGCCCAGGTGGGTCTCGAACCCGCGGGCTCAGGCAATCCACTCACCTCAGCCTCCCAAAGCGCAGGATTGCAGGCTGAGCCACCGAGCCCGGCCTGGGAACAATTTATACAGCCACTATAGATATGGGTAAGAATGAATGGGGTGATCACTGGAATAGACCAGAGGGATGAAAGCAGTAGACTGTCAGTGGTGAGTGGGCCCTCTGAATTAATAATTAATACACTTTAATGGAAAAGCACGAGGGTGACAAAATCTTACACTAGAATTATGGCTAAAATAGAAAGATGACCATTTATTTGCCTGCCATGAATAATTTATGGGTGGAATATTTGGGTAAAAGCTAAATGGAATATAAGATTTCTTTCCGACTTTTACACATTCAGAAATATCTTTTGGGTATCTGTTCTGTTTGTGTGTAGTATTCTAGGTTCTTGAGATATACTTGTTAATAGAAAAGTTACTAGCTAATCAAATAGATATTTGTTAATAAAAGAGTCCTGTCCTTACGGAGCTTGCATTCTAGTGTGGGAGATAGATGAAAATCAACAAACATAAAGAAATAAAAGAAGAAATGATGTACCAGAAAGTAACAAAGTTATTGAAACAAAAAGGGAGCAATTTAAAAGGCCTAATGATGAGGAAGTGGGTTGCAGCTTTCTTTTGTGTGATCAAGGCAGCTTCACCACAAAGGAGAGATTTAAGTCGACTTGGAGAAGTGTGATTTACCTGTGTGATTTTGGGAAGGAAGTCTTTTAGCTGCCCAGATTCTTGGCTTGCTTGAATGGGTATATTGAGCTTCCTGATGAAGCCTCCTTGCATACTGAGGGGATCACCAAAGAACACGATTAATGTACTTATTCATGGGTGGAGCAGCTAATTTTGAAGAGGGCCTTCTGTTCCCTTCCCTCCTTTGCTTTTATTACAGGCAGGTGCTTTCAGTCAAAGGAAAATTGTTTGAAGAGAATGGAAACCAAATATAATTTCATTTTATAGCTCACTTCTTGATACTTGATCAGAAATAGCACCAACCAAATGAGCACCCAGACGTGTTTGGTTACTAGGAAAGTGGTTTCCACATGGTTTTGTCAGGGCTGCTGCTTCTCTTGTTTTGGAACCAGAAACCCGTGTTTCTGTGCCAATCATATTATCTTCTTTCATTCTCATGAAAGCCTACTGAGGTGGAATATGCCCTCATTATAGATAGGGAGACTGAGGCAGAAGCCTGCAGAGACTTACCTGATTTTACATAGCCAGTGACTGGACAGCTGGTAGGAGGGACAGGTCTTGAACACTCATTTAACATTCCATCCCCACTGTGACTGTGGGAACACTGTGACAATTTGCCTATGCTGGTTTGGGAGCATTCTCCTTAGACTCTGTTGCTTTGAATGATTGGCATTTGACTCTATAAGAAGAATGTTGACCTTCAAAACTTCTGTAGGTTGCTTTAGTCGTAAACCAGAGAATAGTGAATGTAGAACTTTCAGACTCCATTTTGGTCCCATTACAGCTGAAGAATTACTTGTATGTGAATGACTTGTATGTTGTACCTGGGATAATGAACCTGACTTGTAATCAGCATTGTCTAAAGTGAAAGTTGTAGAAAGTTATGTGGGCACCACAACCAAATAAAATCCGGTGGTCATGGCTCTCGGGTTTATACTGGTTTGTGGTGCTCTGTGTACTAGAGATAAGAAATTAGCAGGTATTTTCTCTTTGCTGTAAAACAGAATAATCCAACCTTTTACCCTTTTCATTGACATAAGGGAACAACGTTTTATAGTAGCAAGGGTTATGGAGATAGTTTGGACCCAGGCCGTAGCCCTTACATATTATACACTTATTTAACCTCTCTGAATTTCAGTTTTCTCATGTGTAAATGGAAAAAGTTTGACTATTTTTGGAGACATTTTGAGGTTTAAAGAGATCATCTATACATCACTTGGCACCCAAGGGGCAACTTGGAAATGGTAACTGCTGCTGTTGCTGTTGTCATTGTCATTGTAATGTGTCCAGTGTTTGATATACGCCCAATTTTGTGTTCTTCATGGCAGGATGCAACCCATGAGACTATTCCTATCATGTTGGTAGGAAACAAGGCTGATCTTCGTGACACGGCTGCTGCAGAGGGACAAAAATGTGTCCCAGGATACTTTGGAGAAAAACTGGCCATGGTAAGAGTGAGGATGGGTCCACACGGAAGAGAATGTAAAAGGTTAATGGCTTTGGAGTCAGTGGCCTCTCACTTCTGTCTATCTTTGCGTAAGAGGTTCTTTGATAAACCTCCAACCCTTTGATGGGAAGTCTGTTCTACTTACAAGAGCGGGACTCCCATGACTTCCCCCTTTCATGAGTGTAGATAATTATGTGATGGATTAAATCCCTCATGAAGGCAAAACAATCACGTGATCATTTCCCCCACTGAATATCATTGACAAAGAGGAACTGAAGTAATCCTGTCGTTTCCCTCCTCCCTCACACCCAATTCCTGGAATCCTTCTCTAGTCCTGGAATCTAGGTGAAGGAGAGAGAATGAGGGCTCTATTTTGGAAAGATGGGTTTGGTTTCAGAGGGTTACAGTGCCAAGGGGCAGAGGATGGTGCAGTGTCTTACCTGGGCTGGAGGGAATTGGAAGACATCTTTTTTTCTCTAAGATCTGTGTTTAGTTGAAATACTCTAGAATTATTTTGGGTATGCATTTGTAAATAGAAATAAACTCACTCCTTTTTAGATTATTATCACAGGCAGTGTTTATTCTCCTTTCACCATCATCTGTCCTCATGTCAGAATGCAAGTGGCAGTCTTGTGACGTGTCTTCTCCATACAAGAAATCACGTGCCCCTTAGGTCACATAAGCACATACTGTGGCAGCCTGGCTTGATGTTGATATTATTGTCTGTTATCAACGCCAAGGAAGGACTGCTCTGTAGCATATGCATGTGAACTTTATTGTTTTTTGTTTTTTTGGTTTTTTTTTGAGTTGGAGTCTCACTCTGTCGCCCAGACTGGAGTGCAGTGGCCACTCCTGGCCACCTCAACCTGCTGGGCTCCGACGATCCTTCCGCCTCAGCCTTCCGAGTAGCCGGAATTATAGGCGCGCGCTACCACGCCCAGCTGATTTTTTGATTTATTGTAGAGAGGAGGTCTCGCCTGCCCAGGCGGGTCTTGAACCCGCGGGCTCAGGCAATCCACTCACCTCAGCCTCCCAAAGGCGCGAGATTACAGGCTGAGCCACCGAGCCCAGCTTGTGAACTTTAAAAAGAAGTTTCAGTGTTACTATTTTAAAATTGGAAACATCTTTCTGGTTTTAAATTTTACAGCCGCAAACCAAACAGGATGAGCGTCAAAACCCGACAATGAAATGCAGAGGAGATTCATTCAACACGTATTTTTAACTGTATCCATCCTGTGACAGACACTTCATTAAGTGCTGGGCAAAGAGCAGAGAACAAAGCAGACAATCCTCACCCTAGCAGAGTGAACTGTCTTGGGGAGACAAATGTTACACTCACATAAGCCCATGCCAAGCTCCATCCCACACAGCACCTTCAACATCTGGAAATGCTTGGCCATCTGCCAGCGTTCTTCCCTCTTCGTGACTTCTCAGAGTTCCCAGGGCTGCTTCCTCATGCATCTCATACCTCTACCCTCCTACTCCCTCAAAGGCGGTCCCTGTTTCACCCCATAACGTACTAGATATAGAAACCAGCAGCAGCGCGACCTGTTTCAACTAGAAATACAGTTGTTTTGTGACTTTTGTAGGTTTTCTATGGATTTGGGGGCTCCTGGGTACCGGTCCCACTGTGGAGTCTCCCCCCCCACCCCAGTCTGGCTCTCTTGCTCTCCCTGTCCCAGAGCAAGTGTCACATCCTCCCCCTTGTGTCACACAAGACTGATATATCCATACCCAGGCCAACAGCACACTCGGTTCTCTTTTATTAAGAGAAAATGTCTCCAGCTGGTCAGACAAAGACACACAAAAATAACTTGAGCAATTACAATTGTGGCAAGTGCTGTGCAGAAGAAATACAGAGTGCTGTGAAGTTTTATCATAGTAAGGCTGAAATGTAGATTTTTAAGGTTAGAAAAGACTGAATCAGCTGGGCGTGGTGGCTCACCCCTGTGATCCCAGCACTTTTGGAGGCTGAGGTGAGAGGATGGCGACAGAGTGAGACTCCAACTCGAAAGAAAGAGAGAGAGAAAAGACTGAATCTTAGCTTCAAGGGAGGATTACCTAAAAATCCAGTAAGTAGGTAGGAGTTAGACTCGTAAAGGAGGCGGTGGGGTGCAAGAGCAATGGTCCTGAGGTAGGGAGGGAATTGGGGGCACTGGAGAAGGAGGAGGAGGCTAGGGTACCTGGAGCTCTGTCAGTGAGGAGCAGTGGTGAAGGGGAAGCTGGAAGCCTGGGCCTTGTTGGCCATGGACAGCATTTGCACACCACCTGAAGACGAATGAGAGGCATCAAAAGGCTTGAAGCGGGAGAGTGATGTGATCAGTGATCATATAATAACCACTGGGAAGTGGAGCAGCAAAGGACTAGAAAATGTCCATTGGGTTGTAGCAATGTGGAGGGTGCTAGATCCTGACAGGACAAGAGGATAGTAGGAAGGAGGAGGTGCATTAACTGCTGCCCAAAAGGAAACGTACCATGGACATTACATTCCTGCGTGGTTAGCTTCAGCTGCCACTTGTATCTGCCTCAAGTTATTTGATAGAGAACATCGGGTGGCATGTGTTAGACTGTTGGAAATGGCGACTTTACAACATAAAATTGTATGTATTTTATAATGCAAAGTAAAAAATCCTCTGACTGGGAACTGTTTCTGGAATAACTATGCGCAAACTTATTTTTTTTGTAAGTATTGAAACTCTGAATTCAGTTTCTTAGCTATTAGTCACTCTTAAAATGCTTAACAGAAAAATAAATTTTATTCTATTTTGTAAGCTAAAGTTCCCAGGGGCCTAATTAGAGACTTCATTTAATTGTGTGTATATATTTCTTTTCTACAGACATATGGGGCATTATTCTGTGAAACAAGTGCCAAAGATGGCTCTAATATAGTGGAAGCAGTTCTCCATCTTGCTCGGTAAAGTTTTGTTTTCTGTTTGGGAAACTGGACATAGGATTGAATTTTAACTTAGGTGATGCATGTGTCAAATTTCTTGACCATAACATGAAGATAGAATACACATTGGAAAACACTGTCTTATCTTTCAGCCATGATTTAAGAAACAAATACATAAATATCTTTAAAACTGGTAGGGCTGCTGTAAACATTGGCAAAATATCTTTACTGCCAAGCAAAACAGATGCATCTGAGGTGCCGTTGACATTTCTGCAAAATGTCACCACAAAGCTAATAGTTGACATGTATGAATCATTTCCAGGAACCAGATTTTAAACACAAAAGACTATTGTGAACACAGCGATCTATTATGACATTTCCTGGGTAAAGGGGGAGGAACCCAACAAAGCAAATTGTGTATCTTGCCAGTTGGAAACACTTTGCCAGAATTATTACCTAAGTAATTATTAAGCTAAGGCAATGGTGTTAATAATAAATAACATTTTGGAAGTACATTGGAATGAAAATGGTATCATTAAGAACTTGGATATGAATGTATGTGATTTAATCCTTGAAGTATTCTTAGGAAACGACTTTTTCTGTTAGATTTTTTTCTCTTCTATCTAGTTTTCTTTCCATAAATGAAAAGATTATTCTTTATTGACCTAAAGGGATTAATTATCAAAAAAAATAAAATGCACATTAAAAAAATCAGGACACTCATCTCTAATTACAGACAAAGTTAAAACCTAACTTTAAGCATGTCATTCTGTTTCTGATTATTTGAGATTTTAAAAGAGTTTTAACTTTAGTGTGATAATTGGTCTCTTCTGCTAGTAGACATCAACAGTTAAAATACTTCGCAGTGTCTTCAGTGCTGCTTTTCAATTAATGACTTGGTAGTTACAGGACCTAATAGAATAGAGTTCTAATAATAGAATACTTGGATGGGGCCTTGGGATAGAGCGTTGAGGTAATCAAGAAACAGATCCCAGAACTTTAGGTGGCTTGCTTGGCCTTAGTTTGTATCTGTGAACATTTTCCTCTCTGACATCAGTTCAAGAGACACAGCCACCTCCATCCACATAACTGGAAATCATTTTAAAACCAAAAACAGTGCTAACATGAGTATGACCTAAAACATCTAGGAAAAAAGGCACGTGTTTAAACATGTATGGATGCAACTGAGCTACAAGGCTTTTTGCCTGTGAATAGTAGGAGAATCGTAGGCTAGTACCACATTTGTCAAAAAGTAGCCAGAGTAAAACTTTTATATATTGGGTCAAATAATGCAATCTATGTACTTATGGGGGGACAGGAAACATCAACTGTTTTAGCCAAACAAGCTGCGTTCAGTAAAGCCAGGAGAATTCAGTGCGGTGCAGTGTCTGACTTTACTAAAGGTGGAGTAATTGCTGAATTGGCAGGTATTTTCACTTTTCAAATGGTTGTGTGCGTGTTTCATTAACATGAGCCTGAGGACTCCTGGATAGCAGTGATGTCGCTGCGGGCGCGGAAGGCAGTGGGGAAGGTCCAGCAGGTCATCAGAGCATCATTGGGCCGCCTCAGCCCTAGTCAGTGAGTGTGGCATTACTGCTTCCACACAGCAGTAAAGGATGCTGCAGGTCAGGTTTGCACGTGGTCACTGGTTGCTGCCCAGAACATTGGAGTAGTGTGGTGTTAGGAGACTCCAAGCCCATTCTTAAATCTACCCCTAAGCAGCCATGAAGTCTTGAACGAGTCCTTGTCTTCCTTTTAGTATCTCTCCTCTGTAAAATGAGGGAGGCTTTCTAAATAAAATGATCTCAAAGGTCCTTCCTAATTCTAACAGCCTGTGATTCTGGGTATGACAGCCTGGACTCTCCTGAGCAACAGAATCACTATTCAATGCCTGATTGTCTTAACGATCTCCTATTAAAGTTAAATGGCTCCAAAGTGCCCTGGTCACACCCAGAGTGCAGAATCGACTCTCTTTATTATGTCATAAAGATGGGAGAGGCTGTAAGCTCCCTGGGTCTTTCTCCCCATCTGCTCCTGTGACATGTTGGGTCAGCCAGGCAGCAGCCCTATTTACAGTGTAGCTTAGACATGGGCTTATGATTGTTGACTTAAAACAGCTGGTATGCAAAGGCATCGTGATAATGAGATCACTGCAGCTGTGTAATGGTCAGGTCATAGTTATTATTGTAAGCTTTAGACAGTTAAAGAAATCAGATAAGTTTCTTGTGAATCACTTATGGCGAAGTGTTTTGTTTGTTTGTTTGTTTTTTATTGCATTCAGGCCTGGTTTGGGACCTCTAGTGATATCAGCAAGGGGTTAAATATAAAAATTGTAAGTGAAGCAAATAAATACCTATGTGAAGACTTTAATTTCTTTATACTCAGCCTTCAGATTTGCTTGTCAAAGTACTCAAATCTTAAATGGAAATGTTCTAGTCTCCACAGGTGAAATTATCATTTAAAAATGTTTAAAAGCCTTTAGAAAGAGATGTATATTGCAAAAACACGTGTGTTCTCAACATGGATCTCCTAGGGTGATCACAGCATTGTCCCTTCGGCATCATGTGATGTCATAAAAACTTGAAGAGTGTATGGGTTTGCGCGGTTTGAAACAGAATTTGTTTTTGAAGGGAGCCTGTAATGTTTGGTTAAAAACCCAAACGACCCTGCTTTTTCTTAGAAAACCTCTCAATCCCAGGTAAAGTTTCTCCTAGAAATACAGTTTCCCTATGGTGATGACAGGACATCTTTTACAACCATTGTCCCATTGGTAAGGAAATTCACCATCACCAGAAACTCAGGCTTTAAACATTTTGCAGTAGATGTAAGTTCAATAGGCATTTAATGGATAAGACTGAATTTGGAGAAAAACACAAAAGCTCGGGCTGATGTGTCAGTTCAGCACAAGAACTGAGCCCATTGGTATAAATCTGTCCATAAGACTGAGTCATTTTAAATGCAGTTTTAAAGTGTATGGTAGTTTTGGGTGAGGTGACTTAATTTTCCCAGCCATAACCCTGTTTTAGATGTTTGGAATTGTACCTTTCTGATTTTCTTAAAGTGGGGCAGGCCTGCATTTTTAGCAGATTAAAGAAACTTAAGGCCAGGTGAAAGATGTGGGTGTATATATTTTCCCTCAATATTTGCCTTCAGGTTCAATAAGGTCTGCATTATGAGCACTTACCATGTGCATAGTCCTGTATTAGGCTCAATAGATATCAAGGGACTACAAGGCAGACCTTTGCAACTTAACCTCAGAGGAAACAAAATGACAATTTAAGACCAGTCAAGGCCAGGCTCGGTGGCTCAGCCTGAGGCTGAGGCGAGTGGATTGCCTGAGCCCGCGGGTTCAAGACCAGCCCCAGCAACTTGGTGAGACCTCGTCTCTACAATAAAATTAAAAGTAGTCAGGCATGGTAGTACACACCTGTAGTTCTGGCTACTCAGAAGGCTGAGGCAGAAGGATTGCCTGAGCCCAGCAGGTCGATGCTGGGATGGCTGTGAGAGTGTCACTGCACTCTAGCCTGGGCAACAGAGTGAGACTCAAACTAAAAAAAAAAAAAAAAAAGACCAGTTAGTCATATGGTATGTGATAGAGGCCAATGGGTCCTCCCAAAAGAGACATGAGAGCTGTCCTGAAAGGATGCCATAGTCGTTATACCTATTCTACAGATGAGGAAATTGGGAATGAGAATGCTGAATCAGCTTGCTCAAAGTGAGATAGCTCCTAAATGTCCAAGTGCAGACACTTCACTATTCACCTGAATCACTGACTTGCCACTTAAATGTTGGCAATCTTGGGGTCTCATGTTGTGCTCTCTTCTTTCTCCCTCTCTGTGCCTAATGTCTTCCATCTGCATGGCTTCTGGAACCATCTCTCTTTGTATTTTTAACCCCACCTCTTTTATACATTTCCTGTGTTTTCTGAACCACCCTCTAGAAGTTCCGTAGACTTATGACTCCACGTACTCAAATCCCAATGTGTTAATGCTTCTTTAAAGTTGTTTCTCATTCTGCATTCCCTTCCTCAGAAACCTACCAAAATTGCAACTGAAAGATAGCCATCTGGAGTCCATCTTGATTCCTGTCCTCTCTTGCATCCTCTTCTGTCTCTGCAGCTTCTGGACCTGTTAGTCCTGTGTCATCTCCATCTCTCTTTTGAATTCATGTATTTCTCTTTGTTTCTCTCTCTGCTTTGGTTCAGGTCTCAAAATTTCCTGCCTGGGTTAGTGCAGGAGTTTCTGCCTCAGAATTCCTCTAATATCAGTTCATCCTCTACCCTATAATTGGGGTAATTTTTTTTTTTTTTTTTTTTTGAGTTGAAGTCTCATTCTGTCGCCCAGACTGGAGTGCAGTGGCCGCTCCTGGCCACCGCAGCCTCGCCTGCTGGGCTCCGGCGATCCTTCCGCCTCAGCCTTCCGAGTAGCCGGAATTACAGGCATGCGCTACCACGCCCGGCTGATTTTTTTTGATTTATTGTAGAGATGAGGTCTCGCTGCCCAGGCGGGTCTCAAACCCGCGGGCTCAGGCAATCCACTCACCTCAGCCTCCTAAAGGCGCAGGATTACAGGCTGAGCCACTGAGCCCGGCTTGGGGTAATTTTTATAAGTAAAAATCCAATTAGTATTTGCTTTCTTGTTTACAACTCCCATTGGTGTCCTGCCTACAACGTGAAATCCAAGCTCCTTACCATGTGGCTAATAGTCCTTCAAAGCCTGACCTCACCTTCCTTTCTGGCTAACTTTCTTATCTTTTTTCCCAAATAAATGATAATTTATAGATGCAGCAAACTTTGTGTCCAAACATAGTCAAACTCTTTTATGCTTCTGTCGTTATGCATGCTGTTCCCTGAACTTGTGGCATCTCCTTTCGCATTAACTGTGGTGAATTTCTATTCTTTCAAGAGGTCACTCCATCATCAGAGTATCTATGAAGCTCCATCTTCATGAAGCCTGCAACACTCTGTATGTGTGTGTTAGCAGCTCTCTGGACTTTGTAATTATTTATTTGGACATCTGTCTCTCCCTCAAAGCTCACTAGCTGAGAGGGTCCCAGAGCATGGCATAAATTGAGCATTTATTGAATGAATAAATAACCAAAATTTTGCATTGGAAAGTTGCATTAATATGCCATTATAACAGATTCCCACAGAGGTAGAGGCTTCAACAATGCACATTTATTACCTGAAAGTTCTAGAGTCAGAAGTCTGAAATGAGTCTTACCATGTAAAACCGTGTGCCATCTTTTCTTCTCCTGAGTCTTTGATTTCTTATGTATGAAATGAGGACGATAATACTCACCAGTAACCTGTCAGGTGTGTGTGTATGTGTGTGTGTGTGTTTGGGGTGTCTCATGCATTTGCAGTCAGAGGGGCACCGGGACCGTGGCTCTGGCTGGGTGTCTGCTGCCAGGGCACTCCTCCTTATAGCTTCTCTCCATGTGGCATCTCTGGTGGTTTCACTGGGGAACCCTGGACTTTTAAAATGGCAGCCCGAGAGAGGAATGTAAAGTGACCAGGCATTATTAGCGCTTGGGCTTGGATGTCACAGAGGTGTGTCACAGAGGGGTGTCTATTGAATAAGCAAAGCATAAAAATGTTTATCATTACATTTATTAGTTGGCCTACAGCAAGAATTTCCTTTTTTTCCCAACTCACTGTGCAGTGGTTTTCAAAAGGTAGGACTTACCAGCACTTTCTGAAGCTGTGCTGGCCAATTTGGTGGTCACTGTCCACTTGAAATTGTGGCTAATCCAGATTGAGCTGTGTTGTATGTATCAAGCATATACTGGATTTGGAAGACAGTACACAAATTGTAAACTAGCCCACTGATATTATTTTTTATTGACTACATGCTGAAATGACAATATTTTTGCTATAGTGAGTTAATAAAATATAATAAAACTAATTTCACCTATTTCTTTCTACATTTTTGAAGTCTGGCTACTTAAACACTTTAAAAGACGTGTGAATCCCATTACATTTCTATTGAACAGAGTTGCTCTGCTGAAGATATGCAGATTCTGGGTGGTTTCAGCTAGCTGCTTCCTTAAGACAACAGCCATTTTTAAATTTCTCATAATTATCAGAGTTGACTGGATCTCAGCTGGAAGGTTGCTCGACTGCACTTGTTTGGAGTGTCTCATGCATTTGCAGTCAGAGGGGCACCGGGACCGTGGCTCTGGCTGGGTGTCTGCTGCCAGGGCACTCCTCCTTATAGCTTCTCTCCATGTGGCATCTCTGGTGGTTTCACTGGGGAACCCTGGACTTTTAAAATGGCAGCCCGAGAGAGGAATGTAAAGTGACCAGGCATTATTAGCACTTGGGCTTGGATGTCACAGAGCACCATTCCTTTCATATTGCTTGGGTCAGATCAGGTAGAGAGCCAGTCCTGGCCAAGGGGGAGGGGCAAAGCCCTGCCTCTTGAAGGGGAAGGCCTGGGCATTCAGAAGGAAGGGTGGAATTGTTTGGTACCATCTTGGGGATAGAGATGTGGCACTCATCTCACTCATAGTGATAACCATTCAGTTTATTTAAGTGGGTCTTCATATTTCACAAGCGTTCCCAGAATTACACATGGAAGGATACTTCCCTAGAGGGCTTTCATAAGATCTTGAAGAGTAAGACATTTTTTTCAGTGTTGCCTCTAGTGGTTAATTCTTAAAGACACATAGGATGAGGCAAAAGGAAGGTTTTAACTATCCATTGTTACCTGCATGATCATATACAATTAAAGAATAGTTATAAAAGCCCCATTGCTTTTGTGAAGGTCAACAAGCATTACTTGAGGATGAAAACCAGGTTCTAGAGTTTTAAGGAGTAAGCTGTGCATGTGACAGACTGTATAGCGTCCTGAAAGTTTGGGGAGAGTGAGAGGTGTGTGTGTAAGCTGTGCATGTGACAGACTGTATAGCGTCCTGAAAGTTTGGGGAGAGTGAGAGGTGTGTGTGTGTGTGTGTGTGTGTGTGTGTGTGTGTGTGTGTGTGTGTGTGTGTGGTGTGTGTGTGTGTGTGTGTGTGTGTGTGTGTGTGTGTGTGTGTGTATGGCCTGGTGCTCAGACTATCAGATTACAGATGTTGTGTGTGTGTGTGTGTGTGTGTGTGTGTGTGTGTGTGTGTATGGCCTGGTGCTCAGACTATCAGATTACAGATGCTGGAGCCAGCCTATGTGGTTTGAATCCCATTTCTCCAGTCTTGTGACCTAAGGGAAATTTCTTAACCTCTCTTTGCCTTCATTTCTTCACACATATAACGAGGTACAGCAAAATGTATGTGGTTCTTGTGAGGATTAAATAAGTCAACCCCTTTAAAGCATTTAGAACACTGTCTAGATGGCCCACACAAACTCTCAGCATTGCTGGTTTTTTATTTCTGCAGAGCCATTTGTGGCTTAGCTTTGTACCTCAGTAATTCTCTTTTTCTCCTCTCTCTTTCTCCAGAGAAGTGAAAAAAAGAACTGATGAGGATGACAGCAAATCCATTACCAACCTGACTGGGACCAGTTCCAAAAAGTCAACACAGATGAAAAATTGTTGCAATGGCTAAATTCCAGCACCCTTGGCCTGTGAAGTCTTCATTTCCAGAATAGTGAATTTGTGTGACTTGCTTGGTTCTTAATAGAATGGCGTATCCTACTGACACTGCCATACGGAGAGTTACAGTATGGGAAATCTGAACTTCACCCTCAGCTCTTCTTTGTTGTATCTCAAAGAGTGACTTGAACCCTCTGGTTAAATAGACTAGCCTTGTCCTTACAGGTCTTAAAAGATCACATGTCGGTGTTTTTTAAAATGGTAAATAAATAAATAACATGCTCAGATCAAAGCTACAGAGGAAACTCATTGACATCATAAGATTCATGTCGTATCTGACTTTGTAAGTAGCCCAGGGCAATGTTTACTTTATACACTTGGTACTGGAGTCCTAGTAAAAAGGGTTCTTATCCCAGCTCTGCTATGAACTAGCCTTGTGATCTTGGACATGTCACCAGCCAGAGTCCATCTGTGTCCTCATCTGTAAAATGAACAGCTTGACCTTGAAGGCCTTGTAGGCCTCGGCCCCTCTCAGATTCTGTAGCACTTTCAGCAGTTGGAAGGAGAGGACGATGACCCACAGTTAATAAGGATTCTGGTTATTCCTGCCTTTTTAATATTGGACTATTGATTTTCTTTTTCATTTATGAAATAAGAGCAGAATTTAATTGAAGAAAAAACGGTCATATCTTCGGCTCCAGTGGAAACAGAAAAACGTGCTTTTTGTGTATAAAGAAAACATTTGAGACAAAAATAGTTGTGTATAGAAGAGAATATTTTGTAATCTCAGAACAACTAAAAAAACCCATGGTTGAAATTTAGGGTTAAAATTTGAATTGAGGGGTAACCCCTTTGGGTCCCCTCCCACTGTGAGAGCTTTTCTGTCCTCTCAATAAGTACTGCTTTCTCTCACACACACACACACACACACACACACACACACACACACACACACACACAAAATTGTACTGAAAACATGTAAAGCTACATAGTTGTGTATAGAAGAGAATATTTTGTAATCTCAGAACAACTAAAAAAAACCCATGGTTGAAATTTAGGGTTAAAATTTGAATTGAGGGGTAACCCCTTTGGGTCCCCTCCCACTGTGAGAGCTTTTCTGTCCTCTCAATAAGTACTGCTTTCTCTCTCACACACACACACACACACACACACACACACACACACACACACACACACAAAATTGTACTGAAAACATGTAAAGCTACATAGTACCAAAAGTAGTGCCTAGGAAAGTTATCACTCTTTCATTTTAAAAAAATACACCAGGGACTGAAGAAAGGGAGGCGCTAGAAATGTCTGCTAAGGGGTTTGTGGTTTCTTTTGGAGATGATGAAAATGTTCTGGAATAACAATGGTGGTAATGACTGCATATTTTTTTGAATATACTAAAAACCACTGAATTGTACCCTCTGAAAGGGTGTATTTTAGACTGTGTGAATTAGGCTACATTAATTACTAGCACTTAGAATGATTTATCATTTTCTGAATTAAAATATTAATGCTTGTTTCAGACCTTTCCATGGTTTTAAAGCATAATCTGTAACATAATGCAAGTCCCTGAGCTTCCTAGTTGCAAAGTATGGACTTTCTTTAAATAATGAACAATGAAAGCATACTATACATGGTTTTGGAAAACATTGTCTTTACAAGAGGAATTGCCGTTAAGAAAGGTGAGTCAGAGTCTTTTGTTTAATGCGATTAGTGACTTGTCAGCAGTGACCTGGTTGGTCTTGCTCTCCTTCTGGAATCTTCAGTGTCCTCCACCCCCACCCTTTCCACTGAAATGTCGCTAAGAGCCAAAGAAATGGACACCTGACCCTGGGGGAGACAGTGATGCTTGGTTTTCAGAGACCTGAACCAATTAAGTTATTAGCAACAAGACACTTGGTTCATGTAGGTCTAGGCCCCAAGTAGCTTGCTGGAAAACTTAAGTAATAGCTGTCTTTTATTGTATTATATAAGCTAAAGATATTTATTTTGAAAATAATTCTATGTAGCAATCCTTGTCCTGTTTATCACTTTTGTGATCAAATCTTAAATTCCCCAAGCTTCATTTTTAAAAAACAGCAATTGACTGGGTATGTTACATACAAAGATTTTAAATATTTAGAGTATCCTTTAGCTTTTAAAAATGTGCCTTCTCCCCATTGAAGGCATCTGATTTTTTTTTTTTTTTGCTGGAGAGTGGGATCTATCCTAAGTAACTTTACCATGAATTCCTGTTTCCTGTTTTTTGGTCCTGTAGAAAAATATAACACTTATGATTAAAAAAAAAAACAACGGCAATGCCTTGCTTTTGAAGAATTGTCAAAATAAACAGGAGGGGAGGAGTGGGTGTTATTTTTGTGGCATGATGAAGTAAAAGTTTTGCCATTTCTGTTTCCCTTAGTGGCCTTGCTTGAGCCCAGGTGAGACGGGACTTGATATATATGTGTTGACATAGGGGACACATGTCTAGGTTTTGGTGTAGTTGCACAAAACTGTGTAAATTTATGTATTATCATGTTGCCTTTATTTATTTTCTCAAAGTGTCTCTTTATATTTGTCTTACCATCTGTAAATAAGAGTATAGTTTAATACAGAAGTATTATCTTGGTCTTTGCCTCTAGTATACCCAAATTGATTAGGAGATTATACAGGTACCTTTGATATTCAAACCAATCATCTTTAACTGTTCAAACCTGGAGAAATATTTTGGTAGCGTAATCCAAATTAGAGACTTAGATAGAGCTCTGGTTGGCAATCTTGTTTGAAGAAAAGCTACTGAAAACTCTTTTTAGCTGCAATGCTGGGAGATTATTATTATTACCGACACTTAGACTTCATGAAGGTGTTCTCAAATTTAAAGCATATCTTTGGTAAGGATAAAACTATTTAATGTTTCTAACTTAGACTTAACTTGATACATTTGCATATTCCTATGGAAGTTACTCACCACATCTCTATTTTTCCTTTGAGAGCTTTTAAAAATCACAATGATACTATACTCCTTTTTTAATGTATCCTGATACATTGGAAAATTTTAATTTCCTTATGGAACATAATGTTGGATAAGGAGACATTTTTCACTGGTAACTTTTAGACCCGTGCGTTTTCATAATTTATTTTTTCCACTTGCTGCTTTATATGACATACGTGACATTTGATTTTTAATACTAAATGTGATTTGCATAAACCCAAGTTGCATAACCCTCCTGCTGAAGATAAAATTTAGGTTAAAGATAAAGATTTATTTTCATATTTGTACAGCGATCGACTTCAGAGTGATGGTTTTTGTGGGCTTTTATTGTATGCGTGTGTAAGAAATTTCATATGTATATACTAAGTAGGCCTCTGAGAATTGAATAATTGTTTTACGATTTTGATTTATATGGTTTACATTTTCATAATATGGGCCATATTTCGTTTATACTGTTTATTTCTCTTCAACCCATTAATAATTACACCATAAAGTGTAATTTTTATAGCAATGCAAATGTCTAAGGAACCACAAATATTTTCTGCGTTGTAAATTCAATAAAGCCTGCTTCCTTTGGCCCTTTGGGTGTTTCCTTCAGCTTTACTGCAGATATCCCTGAAGTAATTTTAATTCTAGGATGTGTCTGCATGAAACCATAACTCTACAAAAACACTTGTCTTTTCTGGCTGTGACAGGCAGACTGGTGAGAGAAAAGAATGCATACCTGGTGTTCAGGGCTGTGCCAGTTATGTCATTTTGGCCAGCAGGGCAGTGGGCAGACCAGCTTGGGGCATGACATCCAAGGATAGTCGGGCTTTTGTAAAATAATTTCAGTGCTCTGACCATCCTCATGACCTCTGAGAGGTTAGTTCCTTTCTCTGATACCCCTTTCCTTCCACTCCCACACTGCCTGGCCAACTTCTCCAGGAAGTTTCCCTGGAACCCCCAAATGAGAATGAAGCTGCCTGTATTCACTCCTATAGCACTTTTTTGAATTTATCAGTATTCTTGTTGCCCTTATACTGGTTTGCATAGACAGATGTCCAGTGTCCTTAGCCACCTTCTCTGCTGCTACCTCCCTTCTGTTGTGCCCAGTGCTTGGTGCCTTAATGGTACTGATTGTTGAATGGATGATCAAAGAATTCATGGGTTAAGTAAAGCAGGATTTGCCAAGAGTTTCTGTAGACACACATAAGCAATAATCGTGGACAAGATAAATAAGAGGTAACAGATATTAATGGCTGTGGGTATGAGCTCAGCCTGCCTGGGTTTGAACCTGGCCTCAGACCTTCTAGTAGGGTAACTATTGGCAAGTGACTTTGCCTCTGTGAACTCCAGCTTCTTTGTTTGAAAAATAAGAATGATAACAGTACCTGTCTTGTGGAGTTGTTTTGAGCACTAAAATTTTAGGGTTAATGTGTATAACTGGTTTGGAATAGTGCCTCAACTAAAAAAAGTCAAGTGTCCTCAACTAAAAAAAAAAGATTTTGAATGCACCATTGATTGCATTGGTCTTGTTCAGTACTGCCATCAAGAGTAGCAGAATTCCAGAAATTTGTCAGATCACATGGGGAACGGGGTATTGTAAGGATTCTTTTTGACGTAAATTCATTGACTATCTCCCATATACATGTAGTTCTTGGTGTTTTGGTGGACACACAGTTGGGAGATCATATAGGACAGGATATTGTGTAGAAGGACTTAAAGGAAGAAACGACTAAGGGAGGAAAAAAAAGAGCCCAAAAGTGAGAATGGAAAGATGTGAATGGAATTGTGATGGAGATAGGATCTTCATTTGTTAATGGCTAATGGGATCAAGTAGTTGAAGGGATGAAGAAAATACTGGAGGTCTGACAGGGACTTTGAGTCTAAATGAGACAAAAGTGGGGCGGGGGGTGGGTGGGTAATGGAGTTCTCTAGCCGAATGGAAACTGACCTTTATGTTTATACTAAGACGGGTAGCCTGTTGAAAAAGATCTCTCAGATATATCCCAAAATCTACAAAATGGGAATGAATCCCTAGGAAAGCATATTATTTAGCAAGTTTTAAAATAAAAATAACCTATTTCTGGCTATGGATGTTAAAATATGTTTTCATTGCTAAATGTAGAAAGGAGGTAAAAACCCTTCAACTCGAAATACAGGGTAAGATACACTTTCATTAAATTATAGAAATACCTATTTTCTTTATTTTTTCTCCAATTCTTATAAATTCTTAGGAAGCTGAAGTCAATTTTTTCTCGTAAAAGAAAGGAAGAAAATGAGGAAAAGAATGAAGGAAGGAAATAAGAAAGGAAGAGAGGCAGGGAAGATTAATGTTCTATAGAGCACAACTTAAAAACTGATATGTTTGAATTATTTAAAGTTCCTACTCAAAAACTTAAGTCACTTGTTTATGTTTTTAATAACTACAGGCATATGGGTCTGCATAACAACATTTTGCATTTCTAGATTAATAATTAAGAAATCAGATAATTCAGATGATCAGACTGTTGTAGACTTTTGTCACTTTCTTTCCTATCATCATCTGAACTCCCTTTTTCTATAGAGGGAACCCCCCACTGTGTGAATGTTAGTGGGAAGCAGAATTCCACAAATCACTGAAGAAGCAGAGAGGAACAAATATTGCCTCCCCCTATCCTTGAAAACCCAGAGTGTAGGTATATAACCTAGACTTAGCTTATCCCATTCTTCCACCCAGCCCCTCTCTCTGAAGGAGTGATGCAGACTTGAAGGGCAGGTATTAAATCAGCCACAAGGCCAGGCTCGGTGGCTCAGCCTGTAATCCCAGCCCTTTGGGAGGCCGAGGAGAGTGGATTGCCTGAACCCACGGGTTCAAGACCAACCCAGGCAACTTGGCAAGACCTCATCTCTACAATAAATAAAAATAAATTAGCTGGGCGTGGTAGCGTGCACTTATAGTTCCTACTACTTGGAAGGCTGAGGCAGCAGGATTGCTGGAGCCCAGGAGGTGGATGCTGGGGTGGCCTGGCCATGAACGTGCCACTGCACTCCAGCCTGAGCGACCAAGAGAGACTCCAACTCAAAAAAAAAAAAAAAAAAATCAGCCACACAACAGAAACATCTTGGTTGGACTCCAGACTCGTTAGGGTGTTTGTGAGCTGCATTTCCTTGGATTCAGCTTATTCTCCAAAATCCGCACTGGGCTCTTAAGTTTTCCTATTGATTCTGGGAGTTACCCAATGGCCTTTAGACAAGATCATTTTCGGCTCAAGTTCAAAAGTGAAATAAAGGATGTAAAATACAATGACTCCATTAATCTCTCTTGTTTGTTTATATGTCACTTCTCTTAATTTTGATATCAAAAGCTGAAAAATTAGTATGTTACATATGTCTCATTTTTCTACTTGATTTATATTACTTGTCTATTGCTGAGCTAACAAATCACCACACACTTCATGACCTAAAACAACACAAATTTATTATCTTACAGTTCTGAAGGGCAGAAGTACAAAAATGGGTCTTACAGGCTGAAACCAAGGTGTCAGCAGGATGGTATTCCTCCTGGAGGCTTCTAGGGCAGAATCCACTTTTTTTCTTTTCCATCTCCTAGGACCTGCCTGCATTTCTTGGCTTTTGGTTCCTTCCAGCAATGGCATCATTCCAACAGTTTCTGTTCTCACATTTCCCCTGACTCTGACACTCCTATCTCCGGTCTCCCTCTTTTCTTTATAAAGATCCTGTGGTTACATTGATAGCCCCTGAATAACCTAGGATAATCTATCCATCTCAAGATCCTTAATTTTATCTGTGAAGTCCCTTTTGACAGGAAGGTAATGTATTCAGAATTTATGTGGATTTGTATCGAAGGGATCCATTATTCTGTTGTCTATTGCAACATCCACAATTATTTTGTACCATTTTTTCTTTTCACAATTTCCAAGTTACTTAAAAAGGAAGAATTCTTTCTTTTTGAATCATTTCCTTTTTAGTCTTCTAATTTTGTAAGTCTAAATAAGTCCACAGCCAAAACACAAATGAGGTGTGTGGTGATTTTTAAGAATTCCTATATGTCTCTGGAGAGCAGGAAATGAGCAAGTTACCTTTTCAAACATTACTCAAATGACCGTAACTTGACATAGACTTGGCACGGACTAGAAAAAGAACTCTTTGAAAGGTTGGACAGAAAATAAAACACAGAAGGCATGCTCCTTATTCCTAAAGAACATATTGGTCAGTTGACCAGATCACCAAGAAGACCATCTTCTCATCAGCTAGAGAAAATGGAGTTATTAATAGATACCAGCTGTACAGCAACTGGGAGAATGAAGTTCAACGGATTTCTCCACCAGACACTGGGTCGTTCACTCTGTGCCTTGTATTTAGAAGCTGTTCAAGTGGCTGCAAGCATATATGACCTTTGCAGAAGTTTATAACTTTTGAGATTTTAGACTTACTATAATTTTAATGAAAGCACTGAGCAAGTAGATGGATGAAAATATACATCGAGGCATGTACAACTAACCCTGTGCAGACGGTCTATCATAAAAGATGCTAAAAATTTCCCAGACAGCACCCATGGAGTATAAATCAGACTTGTAGTTAGCTCATTTCTTATTGTAGACAGGAAAATTAGTATCTCCCAAGTGTTTACTGTGTCCTACAAGCTTTTGACATTTTGTAAATGTTATCCTTGCAATAATTCCTGTTTTAATAGATGAGGAAATAGGCTTAGCCAAGTTGAGCGGCTTAACTAAACTGATCCAGGACCCATCATGACAGAGCTGGAACTCAAACATAGGTTTGGTGGGATTATTCCCCTATAGCATCCTGCTGCAGCCAATGTATATCTTAAAGATCACCTACATTTTAAGTCTTAATGTCTTGGAGGAGAAATTATGACTTCGTGATTATAATGTTTATTGGGGGAAAAAAATCACAGAAAATATATTCTCTTTCTATTGTCTGAGCTCACTGGGCTGAATTGCCTGGGATGAGTGGGTAATATTGTAAGGTGGCTAATCTGTTTCAAATTCAAGACAACCATCTCAATGACCTTTTCCCTGTCGTGGGCCAGGATTCTGCAATTCTTGTTTCAGAAAGACTTTTTGTTTTTTCTCCTTTTCCCTTAAGTTTTGGGTACTGGAAGCTTTCAAATTCTTCTAAGATCTAATGTTTTATTTCCCAACTCAGTGGGGGTCGGGGAGGGGAAATCTGGTCTCCGTGGACTTAGTGTCGTGAGCAGACACCCAGGACAGAGTAACTAAGCATTAGTACTGCGAGGGAGTTCAGACATTATTGGTGAAGTGGTTGGTAAGCAGAATAGACTGTGATTGTCTATGTAATTTCAGAGTTGGACCCAGGGTCCAGGTCTCCTGCCTTCAGGCTGACAGTTCAAGACACTAAACTTCCTTCTGACTTGCAGGACTGGGAACTGACAGTGTGAGCTTGCTTTCCTCTTTCCTCTCTTCCTTTTTTTTCATTTGTTCTCTCTCCTCCCTTTTTCCTTTTCCTCCCCCCCTCCCTCCCTCCCTCCTCTCTTTCTTTCTCCTTCCTCTCTCCCTCTTTTCCTTCCTTCTTTCTTTCTTTCCTTCCTTCCACAAAATATGTATTTTGTGCTTATTTTTCCATTAAGTCATTGTTGTGGGTTAAATTATGTCCCCTCAAAATATATGTTGAAACCCCAAATTCTTGTAGCAGTGAACTTGACCTAATTTGGAAATACAGTTTTTGAAGATATACTCAAAGTAAGCTGAAGTCGTATTTGACAAGGGAGGGCCCTAATCCAATATGACATGCCCTTACAAGAGGAGAAGACACATAGAGGCAGACACACAGGGAGAACACCACATGACCACTGAGGCAGAGATTGGAGTGATGTGTCTACAAGTCAAGGAATGCCAAGGACTGCCAGCAACACCAGAAGCTAAGAGAAAGGCATGGAATGGATTCTCCCCTACAGCCTTAAGAGGCAGCATGACCCTGCCAACACCTTGATTTTAGACTTCTGACTTCCAGAACAGTAAGAGTATACATTTCTGTTGTTTCAAGCCACCCAGTTTGTGGTCATTTGTTAGTCTCCCCAGGAAACTAATATAGGCACTGGACATTTCTAGAATTCCTGATACAGCCAGGAGCTTTGAGTAGTGGGGTAAAGAGGACCAAACAGAAGACTGAGACACAAGTTGTACGCCCTAGGATCTCACAGTCTGGCAGTTGCAGTAATCGGCCCACCTTACCCACAGGTGTCTCCACCTTGAGAACAGCTTTCAAGGACAGGTGGCATCAATGGAGATTTCTGTGTGTTACATTTTCAGTGCAGGAAATGATTGCAGGAAAAACTACGAGGAAAGACAATGTTAACAGTCTTTAGAGTCAGGCAGTAACTAAGATTGGCTTCAGAGAACTGAAGGCCCCATTTTTACATTATTAAGAGAATGATGGTAATATTTAGGGTTCTGTTTGAGTTGTTTTGGGGTCCTTAGCCAAGGTGAAGGAGACTGAAGAAACCAAGTAGCACAGTATAATAAAGTTCTAGGCTGGGCTTGGTGGCTCAGTCTGTAATCCCAGCACTCTGGGAGGCCGAGGTGAGTGGATTGCCTAAACCCGCGGGTTCGAGACCAGCCCGGGCAACTTGGCAAGACCACATCTCTACAATAAATAAAAAATTAGCTGGGTATGGTAGCACGCACCTGCAGTTCTGGCTTCTTGGAAGGTTGAGGTGGAAGGATTGCTGGAGCCCAGCAGGATGAGGCTGGGGTGGCTGTGAGTGTGCCACGGCAGTCCGGCCTGGGCGATGTAGCGAGACTCCAACTCAAAAAAAAAAAAAAGTTCTAGCTGAGCATATGTCTAGAGAAAAGTGGGATGTAGAGAACATCAGCTCCTTGAGGAGCCAGATCATGTGCTGTTTCTTCAGCATCGACCCTTCCCCAGTTCTCTCGTGTACTTAGTTCTCTCGTGGCCCCACCTTTTGAGTCAGCGAACATACCCGGGCTGATTTTGTCCCCCCAAACCTAGTTCAAGCCATTTCCTTTATGGACTTTGGAGGAGGTGTGAGAGGTGAACGTCGAGAAAAAACAGTGGGAAGCCTAGGGTAGGTAGAGCAATGAGAAACAGCAAGAGCAGGATGAGGAGACAGTTTGTACCCAATCTAATGGGGGTGGTCAGCCTGCTTCAGCCCAGAGGACACCTTGGAGTTATGCTTGCACCTTGATACAGCCTGACTTGACTGCTTTCCAAGATAACCAGTGGGCAGCTCCGATTTAAAAATTAGCCTCCCACGGGATGATGATTTCAAAGTTAGGAACCCATAATTTTGATGGAGTTTGTATGTCTGATGGAAAGAGACAAATAGGGTGAATAGCAGGTAGTGTGATGCCCTAGAAGACACCAGAAACCTGCATCAGAGGCACGGCCTGATCTGTATTTCTCAACTTTTTAAAAACAATCATCCCATAAAGGAGTCTTTTTACATATATTTTCTTTAGTGCCCCCCCATGAAATTGAAATGCCATAGAAATAGTACATACATGTTTATGTACTGCACTCAAATCTGTACTTCATACATTAAAATGTAAGATTCCCCTCTCATTCTCCCACCTAAGAGACAATTCTCCCCACTTGGGGACAATACCTCTCCCACTAAGGATTCATGGTCTAGATAAGAACTGACTGTGAGACCCAGGAATAGAAAATAGTTGGGACAGAGGTTGGAATTAGAAAATAATTGGAACAGAGGTTATTGTACCAAGCATTGTCTGCAGATGGGCTTAGGAATCTGACAGACCTGGCCCTGAATTCCACTTCTACTACTTCCTAATTCTGTGACCCTGAGCAACTTAACCTAACTTTTCGAGTTGAGTTTCCTCTTACCTATATTGGAGGTATTTACGCCAAAAGACAAAGATAGTTAAGTACTTTGCACATTGCTTGACACCTAGTCCCTGATTGTGATCAGAATGGCTGCTCTTTATAGCTGTTTGCTAGCCTGTTTTCCCCACGCCTTCATAGGCCATCAAATGAAATGGAGTATGTGACAGTTAGGTCAAGGAGTTATACAAAGGTAATTTGCAGAGATTTTTTTATCCTTGAAGAATCTTCCCCATAAAGAGCACACCAACCTCATTCTCTGAAGAGGTTTGCTGGCCCTGGGAGGGCTGGCCCAGCGGGAGGCTTGCCTTTGTTTCCTCTAACCATCCTGTCCTTACCATGAAGAGGCTGCAGGCTGCTGTTAGCTTCCCAGATTATCAGAACAGACAGAGCCAGAATGGACCTCTCCAGAGGATTAAAAAGGTTAAATAGGCATGTAGCTTCAGAAAAGTCATTTAATTGGATTTTTAAAGATAAATAGTAGCATTGTGGAAGAGCAAAATTCTGCTTGTTCTGAGAAGCAAATATGTCTTCACATAGTAGGTACTTCATCAATGAGACGCTATCTCAAACTCCAAACCCAGGTGTCTTGATTCCTAGAGATTTGATCCCTTTGACTGCATGTCTAACTCATTGCAACACACACGATGCCAAGAAATCCATGTCAAATTTTATCCCAGTCAGTTTTTATCATATGACGTTTGTTCAGCAGCATGCACTATATAAATGCATATTAAAACCATAATAATATATCACTTTCCTACTTATTAATGTAGCAAGTTCAGTAAGTTTGATAATACACTCTGATGGCAAGCATTTGGAGAAACAGCTCATAGTTTGGAGTATTAATGGCTATCGCCTCTCTGGGGGGTGGTTTGACAACACCTATCACAATTTAAAGTACACATTCAGCCGGGCTCACTGGCTTAGCCTGTAATCCCAGCACTTTGGGAAGCCGAGGGGAGTGGATTGCCTGAGCCTGAGGGTTCGAGACCAGCCCAGGCAACTTGGCGAGACCTTGTATCTACAATAAATAAATTTTTAAAAAGAGAGAGAGAAAATTAGCCAGGAGTGATAGAGCACCTCTAGTTCCAGCTACTTGGAAGGCTGAGGTAGAAGGATGGCCAGAGCCCAGCAGGTAGACGCCGGGGTGGCCGTGAGTGTGCCACTGCACTCCAGCCTGGGTGATGGAGTGAGATTCCAACTGAAAATTAAAAATAAAACAACGCACACATTCTATAACCTAGCAGCTTCACTTCTACAGACATGTCTACACACATCCAAAAATGTGTTATTACGGCAGCACTATCTACTATCAGAAAGTTTGGACATGACTTAAATATACATCTAAAAATGAGTTCAATAAATAATGGTACATACAATGGAGTAGGATACAGCCTTAGGAAGAATGAACCAGCTCTCTATATATTGCCTCTGCAGCTATTTCTAAGACGTATTATTAAGTGAAACAGGAAGACACAGACCAATGTGTATATTATGCCATGGTTTGTAATACAAAGGGTGTGGATACGTACATGCTTACATGTGTGCAGGCTGTCTATGGAAGGAGATGAGAAATTCAGGAGAGGGAAACTGGGGAACTGGGAGACAAGAGTAAGAATGCGATTACCGTTCAGTATACCTTGGAACATTTTGAGATGTACTCCAGATACATGCACTGCCTATTTAAAATAAATAAATAAATAAATAAATAAAGCCAAAAGAAAGCCCAGCTGAGCAAAGTACTTATGGTCTCTGGTTCTGGCACAGACTGCAACCCTGCCCATCTATCTAATCTGCTTGGCTCATCTTTTGTGGCTCTCCAGCCTCTTGGATCTCTTCTTTGATTCCTGATACCCACCACCAGCTTCCACTGTCCTGACAACTCATTTCAGACAGGCTTCTCTGGCTTCCATCACTGGCACTCTCCCTCAGACACAATGCTGTGAATTTTCTCTGGCTCTGTGGAGCCCAGCTTGCTGGAGCCCACCAACTCCTGACCAGGCCAGCCAGGCCACTAGTCGGCGTGGACCTCCTGGCTCCAGACACTACCCAGGTCCAGGGAGAAAATGGTCTACATCAGTCATCCACTGTATAGATATACAAGTGGGTTGCCTATGGCAACTTTTAATCTTTGTTTTGCCCAGGGAATCTTGACTCCTTCATTTGCTTGTTTCCTCATTGGTTGATTAGTTGGTTATTTTGTTCATTCATGCAGTCAATACCTCTGATCGACAGAAAGAGAAGCTCAGTCCAATGGGATGAGCAGTAGAGCATGCTTCGAGATTCCATATCCCTCCATTTTTCCTTTTTTGCAACCCAATGGATAATTTAGATTTTATTATATCCTGATAGCATGAGGCTTAATTAAACTTATTGCTAGTGGAATAGGTTGTATGAACCATGGTAGCTTCTGGGAGTTACAATGACCTCCCTTTCACCCTCATCTACCCGAAGAATCTACAAGGTACAACAAAAAGGCATTCAGTTTAATGACATTTGCAGATAAGCCTTATTTCCCACCACTGATTTTTTTTTTTTTTAGACCAGTAAAATTCTTATTGAGGCTTTCCAGGGTTTCAGTTCTCCCAGAGGGCATCTTGGGAAGAACAATGAATGCCTGCAGGCAATCGACTACTTTCTGTCTTCAGCCTCCTGGGCATTAGGGTGAGGTTAGGAGTGCTGCTAGGAACTCCGACAATATCGAAAATGCCTCCGGCTTGATTAAGCTTCGGAAATGCCTCCATTGATCCTATTCAAATATTTATTGAACACCTATCTCAGACAGGGTAGACTAATTGACCTCAGAAAAGTCACCTTTGCCCAAAGCCTGGGAGGGGGAAGCACACAGGAACACTGGGTGGAAAAAGGAAGTTTCTCCTGGGGTGACTGGCAAATGGGCTGGCTCAGTTCCAAGCAGAGAAGGTTCCAGAAGAAAAAGCCATTAGGTCCCAGATGGCTAATAAGGGCCGATGGCCCCTGTTATCAGCTAGGTGATCTCATCTGAATGGGCATCCAGAAAGTAAGGAAGTCTATACAGCCACAGCAGGCATGGGCAGTGACCTTCATAAAATGACCTTCATGTGAGACACCTTTAAAAAAATGCACAGGAAGAAGCATTACAGTTTCTTGACGTGCCCCATAGAAAGTGTTTTGTTCTGTTTTAAATGAGACAGTATTCAGGTTAGTTTTTAAGCGTACGGACTGTGAAGATAGACTACCTGGGTTTGGATCCAGATACTACCCGTAAGTTTGCTTAAACTCTCTACGCCTCACAATCCTCTTCTGTAAAGTGGGGATATGATAGTGTCCATCGCATATGGTCGTCTGAGGACTACATGAAACATGGTGATGGCACTAGAACTATAATAAGTGCTAAAAATGTGAATAGGGCAAGTTTTGCCCTTCCAAAAATCACCATGTTGTCCAGTGAGTCATGGGATTGCTAATTTGTCTGCTTTTACATTTTGCACCTGGAGGAACAGCGAATTTTTGTGTTACAAAATGCTTGTTCCCATGTGGCTTTGTTCTTTTGTCCTTTCCACTTCCTTTTTTGATCTCAGAGAATTGAGACTACAGAAGGAAGTCTCATGGTCTGTGGCACCGGGGATACTGGTTACTTCGTGTGCCTGTGCTCCTTAAGTTCAAAGAGTCATCATCATTATTGGCTTAAAATGCCGAAAAGAGGCCCGGCTCGGTGGCTCAGCCTGTAATCCCAGCACTTTGGGAGGCCGAGGCGAGTGGATTGCCTGAGCCTGTGGGTTCGAGATCCACCCAGGCAACTTGGAGAGACCTTGTCTCTACAATAAAGGAAAAACTAGCTGGGCGTGGTAGTGCGCGCCTGTAGTTCTGGCTACTTGGAAGCTGAGGTGCAAGGATCACTGGAGCCCAGCAGGCCGAGGCTGCAATGGTCGGGAACCTGCCACTACACTCCAGTCTGGGCAACGGAGTGAGACTTCAACTAAAAGCAAAAACAGAAACAAAACACAATGCCCAAAAGAGGTTGCAGTTGAATATCCTCAGTCTGGGAAACAATTTGTCTCAAAGTTTTGTCCATTTCTTATCACAGGTTTCATCAATAATGCCAACTAAAACATCTTTCCATAAGCCTGCCTAAATTCTCTCTTCCCTGAACTTGTATTTTCATTGTATTAATAGTTATGAAATAACTTCTTCATGAAATCTAAGTTCCTCGTGTTTATTTAAAATGGTTTGCATTTGTGTGCAAGCTGACATTGCCTGAGGAGAAAGTCAAACAAAGACCTTGTCAACAATAAGACTCTGAGTTTGCCCTCAAAACAGTGACAGTAATCACAAACATACCAGTCCAGTTTTGTCATTCGCAGAACATAGCTAACGCCACAAGGCCACAAGTTTGCTTAAACTCTCTATCCTCACAATACTTTTTTCTGTCCTCACGATACTTCTTGTCCTGAGCCCAAATAACTTTTAAATACATTTTATTTTTTTTGCAAACAAATTATAGTTCTGATCATATGGTCCTACTCAGACTTTTGTAACGTTTCATTCACAAATGATTTTCTGTCAATCCTATTCAAGCTGCCAATCAAATCTAACCTTTGTAACAAAAAGAACTGCAGAGAAAAAGTTTCCTAATTGCCCCTCAGAATCATTTCTTAAAGAATCTCCCTCTTTAAGGCCAAAAATAATTGTCACTGAACAATTATTATTCAGCACGGTTGTGCTCCCCCCCATAATCTATTTTGTTTAAGGGAAACTGAGGAAAACATTTCAGTTCCTTTACCCAGCCCTGTGCAGTGGAAGAAAGGTCTTGCCCGACGTCCACAGCTGTAGCAGCTCTGACCGCTGTAGTAGAGCGGATAGATTAGTTCTCCCTAGTTCCTCTAGGTGGCAGTGCAGTCCAAGACAACGTGCTCCGGCCTCGGCTTCCTCCCCTCCCCCTCCATCTGGGTTGCCAGCACAGGTTGGATTGGCAGGCAGAGAAAATAATCATTAAAAATAAATGCAATCAAAAGAAGTAGGTTATTATAGTGGCACACTGGAACTGCTTTCGTTAGAAGACTGTCAGCCTCCCTTTAAAAATGTTTGGGGGGAGTTTGCCACTCGCCTGTGAAAATTTGCTGGAGGTTAAAAGTGACACTCTCAGGAACTCAACCTTGTAGTCTGTTTCTTCCCGAGAAGTTTCATTTTAGATGGCTGGGTGGCTTTGAAGGAGCATGCAAAGACACACAGATGGATTTGTTTTGCTTAAGGCGATTCGTAACTGTTTTTGTAATAATGAAAAGCACTCTGACCCAATGACATATTGAGGTTTCGTGGACCACACCAGAGTGCATGTTCTTATTAGGATTTTATGATTAAATTCTGGAAATTATTGTTGTGTGGGTAGGGAAAATAGGATTAGAAATTGCTGTGGGAAACTTAGATAGATACGGCAACAACTCCCATCCCCCACCTTATCGGAGGCCAATCCCTTCCACCACCACCCCTTCTACCAAGGCCGTCTAAGTCAGGATGGGTTAGGTTATGCTGTGGTAACACGTGAATATCCAATCAGAGTGAGTTTAACACCCCCAAAATACATTTCTCACGGATACAGCTTGAGTCACAAAATACTTTGCTGCACGCTATTGCTGAAGAACTACCATCTTGTAACTTGTATCGCCTAGAATATGTGTTTTTCAGCCTTCTTGTCTAAACTCTGTTCTGGAACGGATACAGATCACTTCTGCTCTAGTTCACCACTCACAACTAGTTACGAGGCCCCACTTCACCGTAAGGGAGTGGGAAGATATTGAACGGGCATCTCAGCCTTCATCCTAAGTCACTTTTGGCACTGCGTTTTATGTGATTCTATGATTCTGTGAGGGGTACAATCTTATTTACTTTTTAATACCCTCGACCATCAACATCAAATGTTGGCTAATTCCTCAAAAACTAAATTTAATGGAATACTTTGATGAACTCCCAGGCTCCCGTCAAGACACGAACTCATGTAATTCTTTCCTGTGAAGCCTTATTCTCATTTTCCAAGCTAAATTAATTGCTTCCTCTCCATGTTTTGGAGGCACTATGTTCATGCTGATAGCATTGCTTTTGTCACAGCCCAGTTTGTAGCTGGTCTGTCTCCTGTGATAGAGTATAATCTCCTCGATGGCAGGTAATCATTTTTATCCATCTTTGTACTGCTGATGACTAAAAAGATATGGATGGGAGAAAAGAATAGATAAAAAGGTTATTCTATTGACAATAATTATAAATATGATATTTTTGAGCTCTATGTGCTCAAATGCTAATTGTCTAACATATGTAATACGCAGATGCCTTGTTTCTTTCAAGTCCTAAAATAATTCTATAAGGTGAGTAGATGAGGGAGCTGCATTTTCCAGAGGTCAAATAACTTCCAAATTTATGAGGTAGAGAATGTGAGAGCTGAGATTCAAATTCGGCCTCTTTGACCGCAGAGTTGTACTTCTGAACCATTATGCTAAACGCTGTAGTGACTTACATCCTAATTTATACATCTTAATAGTGAAAACATATTTATGGTTAAAAAAAATTCATCATGAAAAACAGTACCAACCTGGAGGGAATTCACTGGAAGACAAGAGACCTCGATTCCATTTCCGGGTGCCAGTTCTACTACTCAGTTGTTGTATAACTTTCGGGAAAGGCTCTTCATTTGCCTCATCCTAGGTTTCCAGCTCTGTAAATGAGATGTTAAGTCTGGATCATTAATTTTCGACTTGACGGTATATATTGGAGATCTTGTTAAAATGTGGCTTTGGATTCAACAGTTCCAGGGGCCCTGAGATGCTGCAATCCCACCAAGCTTCCTGGTGGTGCTATGGTTGCTGGTCCCTAAAGCGCCTTTTGGGGAGCCTGGAGCTCGAGGGTCTTACTATCTGATTTTGTGAGGGTTTGGGAACTCCGGAACTGCTTTTTGATTTAAATAACTGACACAAAAATATAAAGCAATCGATCTGGTTATCTAATGTATAAGTACTTGATATCCATTCTCTCTGCTTCCAGCAACAAATCCAGAGTCTCCCTGGAGAGGCTCCTCGTCCATAATCTATATGCTTCGGGTGAAATGGGGAGGCATTCGTGTTTAAAGTTGTCTAACCACAACTCTGGCTTCAGCGAATGTCATAAAGATAAATTTAAAGTCAGTAAAATATAATTAAGCATGCTCCTGGGAATTCAGTGACAGAGACTTTTTCCTGCTGAACTTGAACTCAGAAGGGCTAGAGCTGCCATAGCTGTCTTACTTCACAACCTTGAGGATAGTAAGATACAGCAAGAAAATGGATTCAAGATGCGGGTGCAGAGAAGGCAAGTCCTGGGGAAATCTTTCGAGCTTTACTTAACTGGGAAGGCCCTACCATGCATAGGTAGATACATTTATTCACTTGTGTGTATTTGTGTCTAGACACTTCCACGTGGGATTGACCAATTAAGTGCTTATCACCTGGACAGGTCCAATCTCCTCCCTTGGGCCCTGGGATCTGGGGTTGGCATTGGGGAATGGGCCTGAGGGAGGACTCATGTGGCAGAATTCAAGGCCAAAGTCACCACTGAAAGCCAAGCAGAAAAGGCAAAGGCATGGAGGGAGCCGCAGAGTGGCAGGAAAGGAAGGGAAGCCACGGACCACACTAGAGATTTAAGGCCACAGCCTGAGGGGTTGAAGGATAGGAATAGAACCTGCCGATAGCCTCTTGGCTGCTGGAGTCCGGCTGGGATTTCTCTCTCAGGGAGACTCTGGCCTCTGCCGTGGGTGAGGAAGGAATCAGGAGGTGTGCCAAGCCAGGAGGACACAGGAGGAGATTGTGCTCCTCTCTCGGGCCTTAATAAGGCAAAGACATGAACTCTGGACTGAGATTTACTTTGGTTAGTAAACTGCTGCTTGCAATGCCTCTGTGTGTGCGATTATTTATTTTCCCGACAGAAGCAGTAATCTCAAATCACCTCTTGAGACTGGGCCACTATTATGCATGTCACAGATGAACTCCTCTTAGGACAGAGGACTTCACGTTGACCTGAGGCAAAAGCTGTTTAAATTTTATTAGGGAAGCAGGCCAACCACCCTATTAGACCTTGGGGTGATTAAAAGAAAATCATCCTATAAAGCGTTCCATTATATACGTCTGTTAAATGGCCACGGCTTCTTGATGAATTTTAAAATGTCTGATAGGCGGAGAGCATGACTGTAATAATTTATCTGCATCAAACTAAACACTTGCGCTCGATTTTATGGAATGTCTGGGGATCCCTGTTTTTCCTGTTTGTGTGCAATCCGCTTCTTCTTCCCCTCCCCGCAAACATGGCTACTTCAGCATATTCTGCAATCCATGTTCCTGTGATTGTTTTTGTCTTGCTTCAGTAACTCTGGAGCATTTATCCATGTAATAGCATGGTCTTCCGCTCCACTGCCCATCTAGCCCTCACGCCTCGATGAATTTGCTTGATGGGATGGAGACAAAATACTGCTTAGTATATTTTATATATTTAGATGAATATTTATAGCAAACAAAGGAGGCAGACATTTAAAAAAAGATATAATCATTTTGAGGCAAATGGCTAATTAAGTTTTATCGTGTATAATAACAAATTCTGTACACTCTTCACTTGCCCTATAGAACTGTGTGTTGGGCCATATTTGAATAAGTAGTGCATACCGACGTGTGGGTTTATTAATGGAGCAAAACACATTCTAAAAGATGACTTCAAGCTACTATCTTGGGTTAATTACTCTGCAATAGTCAGTCACTTGTACAAAGATGTAGGTATAAGGATATTCAGAACAGAAAACTTTTGGTTGAGGAAAATTAGACCAAAGGAATGTCTTTAAAAGATGCACGTATTATGGTAGAGATTCCTGGTGGAATATAATACAGTTGCTAAAGAAGAATGAAATAGATCCATACTTGCTGACCAGGAAGGATTTCTAAAAACAAGCACAGTTCCATAATAGGCACATGTACTGTAAATCTGTTTTATTAAAATATTATTTAGTAAAAACAATGTTTTAATTTGTATTCTCATAAATCCATGGAGGAAACTATACCTCATTTTTGTCACAAGTAAGATAATGGGTCACTGTTCCTTTCTAAAAACATTTCCTTATAATTTGATTAGGAAATTTATTTTTTTATGAGAAAAACACAGTAAATGTTTTCTTTCAAAAAGAGTTCTAATTTGGTGTACAAGTGGGAACTTCCAAAAAACCTGGAATTATCTTTTTTTGGAGGGCGGGCCCCTTTCCCCCTCTAGGCAAGTGTTCTAGAAGCCCATCCGCATCAGTATACCAGCTAGCGTTGTTGTGAGAGGCTGCATTCAGCTTCAGTGAATGTTTCTGGCAATTCTTTCAATACCTTTTGCCCATATCATGATGGGTGATTTCAAGTACATCTGCCCACACCACGCTGAGTGTTCAGCAGCTTTTTTTAAAATTATTTTTTATTTTTATTTTTATTTTTTTTTGAGTTGGAGTCTCACTCTGTCGCCCAGACTGGAGTGAAGTGGCTGCTCCCGGCCACCGCAGCCTCGCCTGCTGGGCTCCGGCGATCCTTCCGCCTCAGCCTTCCGAGTAGCCAGAATTACAGGCATGCACTACCACGCCCGGCTGATTTTTTGATTTATTGTAGAGATGAGGTCTCGCTGCCCAGGCGGGTCTCGAACCTGCGGGCTCAGGCAATCCATTCACCTCAGCCTCCCAAAGGCGCGGGATTACAGGCTGAGCCACCGAGCCCAGCTTGTTCAGCAGTTTTTAATCAAAAACTGTATGGCTCTCCTACACCACCCTCCCTGTTCATCCCATCTTGTCCTGAGTGACTTTTTTTTTTGTTTCCTTGGATGATAAAAGGGAAATGTTCAGCTGATGTGGAAGAGGTGAAACAAAAAACAGCAGAATAACTAAAAAGTATCAAAATTGACCAGTTCAAAAACTGTTTTGAGTGGTGGAAATAGCATCTTGATAAGCATATTACATCACATGGCAAGTAATTTGAAGGTGATTGAAGTTTAAACTTGTAAGAGTAAATGCACAGTTTTGGATTTTTTGTTTTCTGACTCTGGTGCCCAGACTGGAGTGCAGTGGCATGCTCACAGTCACCCCAACATCAACCTGCTGGGCTCTGGTGATCCTTCCGCCTCAGCCCTCCAAGTGGCCAGAGTTACAGGGCATGCTACCACACCTGGCTATTTTTAAAATTTATTTTAGAGACAAGGTCTCACCAAGTTGCCAGGGCTGGTCTTGAATGCGCATGCTCAGGCCCTCTCCTCGGCCTTCCAAAGTGCTGGCATTACAGGCTGAGCCACCGAACACGGTCACAAGTGTTTATAAATAAATTCAGGGCTTTTGGGGTCCCCCCTCATATATAGAAATAATTATAGCCATCATTGGATTCATAGCCACCAAAAAAATGAACCATAAGTTAGACGGAAGCAATTCCTATTGATGTTTATGGAAGAAAGGAACAGACCCTTCACCACAACACTTGTGGCCTGGCAGGGAACTTAGCGACAGCAAATCTACCTCTTCATTTTGAAGACGTGAAAAATGAAAGATTGACAGGGCTCATGTCTTTGCTAAGCTCATGCAGTCAGTTCATGATGAGAAGGCAATAGAAGTGAGGTCAAGACTCCTCAGATGCCTCACCTGACGCCCTCTCCACGAGCACCTTCTTTCCAGTTTAACTTTTAATAACACTCGAACTTTGAAATATGTCTGCCATTGCATTGGAAAGCTAAATAACGCTTCAGCTCATTAGCTTAAGATCCTAAAATATCTGTGTCTTCATTGAGTATATTTTATTACTGTGCTGTACAATTCTGGTTTAGTGTGTGGGAAATGAATTAATCGTGACCCTTCCTTGCAGCCCTATGAGGCAGGGAGCCCTTGTCACATTACCTTCATTTCCAGATGAAGGAACGCGGCACTGAGAGGGTAAGTGATGTACCCAGGGTCACGTGTTGGAGGTTGCTAACAGTCAAGTCTGGATTGGAGAATTTTATCTCAGATGCATTCTGTCCTTCAGCATTTAAAATGAGTCCCAGAAGTCCAGGCCATTTGCTATCAACCCCCAGATTTTGATATTTTGGAACGCCAAAGATTCAGCTTTTATAATAGGAAAAAATAAAAAAGAGTGACAAAGTGAAAAAATTAAAAAAATATATATTTTACAGGAATATTAATGGGCAAATGAACGCTTCATCATTGAGCCTAGATGTGCAGCCCCCGTGTAAAGATTATAGTAGTTATAAAATGCCTGTGCACACGCCATCCATTTTTTGTCCCGAGAAAGACACAGAAACACTCTTTTTGTCTGCTTTGTTACAATGAAAATGTGCACACAGTCCACAGAAAGTTTTAAATTTGCCTATCTCAGACGCTTACGATGTAGCAATGAAAATGTTTTTTATTGGATCGTTCTGTGCATAAGAATATTTCAATTATGTGTTCAAAATCTAAATTAAATCCTCCATTAATTTGATGGGAAAGAGTCCAATAAGGTGTATCACATTATCCAGACTCTCCTGAGACACTCACACCCTTGATGAATCCATTGGGACTCAAGTCATCAAGTGCACTTGTGAAAATTTACAAGCAGGCTCTCCCCTCTTTAGGTCTTTTGGGGAAGTTTGTTTATGTGTGCAATTAATTTTGGTCTGTTCTTCCTTATTGAACACACACACACATTCATACTAAAAATGATTCCTTGTTGGTGGGATGAACCGATCACCCAATCTCTCTACCTGGGCAGAAATCTTAGGGATCAGAGAGCTGGCTTGAACTTTGTACCACTCATTATCTTAGCTGCCTTCAGCAGTTTATACAGATTTCTGTCAAATTAAAAACTAACCTAGGAAAGCAGGAAGTGCTGTTTCAGGATAATATGATAAGAAGTCGTTATTTGGGTGCTGGGTTGAAACTGGGCTTACAAGATTAGCCTTACTAGTTTCTTCCTGGGTTGGGAGGGCAGTCCTCAAATTTGCCAGACCTGATGGCATCTAGAAGATGACCTAAACTGGACGCCAGCCATCTTTGCCTCTGGGTTTCTTAGGACGAACTGTCCTCCTCACCTTTCCCCTTTACCCCTTGTAGTCATGCTGGTGGAAAAAATTGAGAAGAGTTAAATCATACTCTTCCTCCAAAGGAGAATCTACTCTTTCTCCAGACTGAGTTTGCACGAAGCCTCCCTCAGTACCGGCTAAAGCCAAAGGCAGTGGCATAGTATAGAGGACATGGAATGAGCTAGTCTGAACCTCTGTTATATGGTGGGTGGGTGGCAGGGAGAGAGTTAGTTTGGTATGTCCGAGGGATGGCTGGTGACATTCATAAGGAAAGCTTAAAGAAGATACTGTAGAAGCTGTGAAAGAACTTAGGGAGTGAAGGGGAAGTTAAATATAAGGAAACATGTGGGGTTTGGGAGGGAATATTCTCCAAAGACCTTAAGTTGGTGCCTTTTGTCAGGGACTATAATGGAGAAGGGTCTAGATGGAGAAGTTGCAAGAATCAATACAGAATGTATATAGTATTGGAGTGACAATCGCTTGTGGTGATTAGAAAGATGGTGAACTGTTCAGAAAGGTAAATTGAGACAGATTGTAAAACTTGTTTGGCGTCTGTTCTTGAAAAATAGATTCTAATCAACACTAGCTAGAACAACTTAGGGTGATTTATTTACAAATTGGCCAGTATAACCCACCACATCATTAATAAAAGGTATAATCTGATTAAATACAGGTAGAGAGATGAACACTTTTTGGGGGTGCACATCTCTTAGCTAGAATAATATTGTTTGTCTGGCAGTGTCTACAAATCTTGTCACTGATTATCTGCACTCAGTGGAAGGAGGTATTTTAGTTGTGTCTCCCTTTACAAGTGATGAAGTGGAAACCCAGAAGGTCTCTGACATTTCCAAAACTACAGGGAAAATTAATAGTGAAGTTAGAATAAGAACCAAGACACAGCAGGCATGGTGGTTCACACCTGTAATCCCAGCACTTTGGGAGGCAGAGGCAAAAGGATTGCCTGAGTCCAGGGGTTTGAGGCTAGCCTGAGCAACTTGGCAAGACCTTGTCTCTACAATAAATCAAAAAATTAGCCGGGTGTTGTGGCATGTGCCTGTAGTTTCTTGGGAGGCTGAGGCAGAAAGATTCTCTAAACCCAGCAGGTCGAGGCTGCGGTGACTGTGACCGTGCCACTGCACTCCAGTCTGGGCAACAGAGTGAGATTCGGACTCAAAAATAAAAAAAAGAATAAAAAAAGAACCCAGATACCTCAACCCCAGTCTTATGTCTTTTTCTACTGAACTGCACTGTCTGATATTAGTTTAGCTAGAATCCTTTTCCTGGTAAATATTCCTCTTCCCTACTCCAGTCACAACATGGAAGGTACACATAGATCATGTGAGTGACAGGGTCATCAAATACTAACAAGAAAAGCCTTTAGATAATCTCCATTATTCTCTCCTTGTCACCTCCACTCTTCCCCAGCCCTAGTCTCATGAGTCAACCCTCTCTGTTATAGAGCAGTACTGAATCCAGCTTTATACCATGCTTTGTTAAAATGTCTTGATTACATTTATTTTATCCTTCAGAGAAAAAAATAATCAGAGAAAAGAAGAGTATTCCTTTTCTTTTAGGGCATAGCTTGTCACATCTAGCTCAAGAAGCACTCGTTGAAATTATTTATTATATCTTATCTGGGCCCTGCAGAAAAATTAGACATTGTTTTGAAACTTCATTGAGTTTGATTTTTTTTTTTTTTTTTTTTGGTGGAGAGTTGTCATTAATTTATGCAATTGTCAGGATTACCGATCAAGTTGCTTCATGTTTGAGTGTACACTCTGTAGAGTGAAAATTCTTTTTGGGTATCAGGAGAGTGCAAGATTTAGAAACATGTAACGACAAATGATTTGCTCTACTATTTATTTTCTCTCTTTAAAGAAAAGTTGTTATTTTTAAAAAGGAAGACGGCAGTGTACTCTATTTCATTCCAGTTTGACGGGAGCCTCTGCTTGTGCAACATATTCATTTTAAATGATACAGATTCTTTCCCCCCATACATGCAGAAACCTTTTAAGCTCAGAGATTCTAACAGATGACTGACAAAGCCTTAACTTTACTGAACATGATGCTATAATTAAGGAAATGTGGACTTTGGAGGTAATCATTAGTTCTTCCGTATGCGCATCTAGCCTGAGATTTTGCCGCCTACTATGTTTCCTTCTTAATGACAATGTTGGGAGGCTTCCATGTAATTGAAATCGCCCCCTTTGAAGAATTGATGTGTTAAGTGATCATGTAATCTCATGATGAACTGGTAATGGAGAGATGAAGAGAATTTGTAGCCTGCCACAAAGTGGAAATAAAGAGACAATCATACAGTACATTTTTGTACCACTTTGCAAGTTTGTGCGGGAGAATTAAAGCAGCAAGGTGTTACCCATTGCTGCACAAATTCAGAAAGACGCTTCTAAACTGCTTTGGGTAGATCATAAATAGAGTCCAATCATACTTCATGGACTCAGGCATTTCGAGTGAAGGACCATATGTGTGTACATATGTCTATGCCAGGGGCAGACGTGTGGTATGTATTGCTCAGTTATTTCTGCAATAATGTTGCATTTTGAGAAAAACTTGCTCACAGGTCTGTGGGTCTGGTGCACCTTGACTGGGTGAGGATGAACTCTGGGCTTCAGGCTCCAGGCTGTGGCACAGGTTGGATGTGGGTCAGTTCCACAAGTTTCTCATCCTCTTTGGACCAGCAACTACCTAGAGCCTGCCTGACATGTGGCAAATGGCAAGAGAGCAAGAGACAAAATGGAAGGAAGTATTGCCACCAGAGGCTTCGCCCTGAACTCGCCCACTGTCTCTTGCACTCACTATCCATCAGCAGGTTGCTTGGCCAAGTTCAACACAACTGCAACAGGGCAGAGATTCTATTAATGAGTCACATGGCAAAAAGGCATGGATGCACAGAAGCATATTATGTATAATAATTGCAAAGAATGATTAAATCTGCTACAGGGCCAACAATCTTTATTCCTACAAACTCTTCTGATGGTTCTTAATATGTCATTTGTTTAGTTTTGCAGTCTCTTTATTCTGAGATTCTCAGTACAACAATACATATCAAACCGTTCTCACTGACTTCATTTCAAATGAAGATGACAAAATCTGCTTTGAAGGAAGCATTTGCTTTCCAGAGGGTCCTGTTTGTTTGTTGGGGAGTTGTTTATGGATACATACAGTTAGGACAGCCCACATAACAGTGTGCCCTCTCTTTCATGGGCAGGAGGGACAGCTAACACCTCCTCTCCCGACATCCTCCACCCCCTTCTCACTCCTGAACGTCTGGCCAGTCCATACATGGCTATCCTGGGTGAAGCCTGGGTTCTGGCATGCCCAGACCTAGAGTGCATCCTGGGAGAGCAACTCTCAACTGTCACTTTGCATGGATATGAAGTTGTGCTTGCTTCTCTAGGAAAGAACTTAAGCATGAGATGCATTTAACATTACATTCAAATATGAGAACATACAGTATTTTTTCCTTAAGGAACATTTCAAAGTCCAAATTCTTTCACAAAATTTTCTATGTGTTATACAGAAAAGGAAAATAAAGAGGGTTTAAAAAGTCTCTAGGTCTTTCCTGTCTGGTTATGCATGTAACCCTGCTAAACTTTATTGTGCTTCTTGCTTCACAATACTCAGTTTCTTTTATTTGTACATTATCTGAAGACAAGAGTTTTTATGAGGCAGATTACTTGAAAGAGGAGAAGTTTACTAAACCTTTGAAAACATGGCCATTGGTAATGGGTGAGGTGCCTCGTGCCAGTAATCCCAGCACTTTGAGAGACTCAAGCAAGAGGATTGCTTGAGACCAGGAGTTCGAGACCTGCCTGAGTAACATAGCAAGACATTGTCTCTACAAAAGATAAGACACTTAGCTGCACATGGGAGGTTGAGGTGGGAGGATTACCTGAGCCCAGGAGGTCGAGGCTGCAGTGAGCCACGATGGTTCCACTGCACTCCAGTCTGGGTGTCAGAGTAAGAACGCTGACTCAAAAAAAAGAAGAAAAAAAAAAAAAGAAAAAGAAAGAAAAGAAAAGAAAGAAAACATGGTAATTGAGACTGTATCTGAGCTTCCATTCGGTGATCCATCTCAAAATTTAAGCTCTCAGAAGAGAGATTTAATCCGTTTTTTTACTCTCAACCCCCAAGTTACTCACATACATTTCAAAATGCTTTTTGATTTTGGTATAATTTTGATTCAGATACCTGGATGCAAAGATGCAGAAATGAAGGTGGCAAAGAAGGTTTGATTCCCAAGCTCAGCACCTTGCACTAGGGTTGTGTCCTAAGGAAAGAGAAAGCATCATTGCATTTCTGCATGGAATATGGTTCCAAGGAGAGTAAAGAACACACAGGACTGTACTTCCATCTTCAGGGCACCAACCACTCTTGGGTTCCCAAGAAGACTAAGCACTAGAGAAGGTGGTTCTCTCAAGGAGGGCATAGCAGCAGCATCAGAGTTGCGGAGCCATCCTCAGACAGCTTTGCTGACACCTGACCTTCCAGTGACTGCCGAAGTGGAAGAACAAATGGAACGTGTGTTTGGAACGCATGCAAGCTATCTCTGAGGATGCCGCAGAAGTACTGGGGGAGACTTAGTATGTACATACATAGGGAGACTAAAATGCTCCAAAAAGACAGAACTACACACCAGAACATATTTGCTTACCAACATTTATTTTTTAATTTTTTAATTCAGGAGGTACAAGCGCATGTTTGTTGCAGGGGCATATTGTGTACTGGTGGAGATTAGGTTTCAGGTGACCTCATTCCCCAGATAATGATCATTGAACCAAATAAGTAACTTCTAAACTCTCAACATCCCTCTCCGCTTCCCTTCTTGTAGTGTTCCCAGCACCTGTTATTTCCATCTTTATGACCATTCATCTTTCACATATAAGTGAGAACATGCTGTGTTTAGTTTTCTGTTTCTGAGTTAGTTCACTTAGGATGATGTTCTTCAGCTATGTCCATGTTGCTGCAGAGGACAAACTTTTGTTCTTTTTTATGGCAGTGTAGTACTCCATGGTGTATATGTGCCACATCTGATTGTTGATGGGTACTTGGGTTGGCTTCATGACTTTGCTATTGTGAATAATGCTGCAATGAACATACAAGTGCAGGTATCTTCTTTATATAATGATTTCTTTTTCAGGGGGTAGATACCCAACAGTAGGACTGTTTGGTAGCTCTGTTTTCAGTCCTTTAAGAAATCTCCATCCTGTTTTCTCTAGAGATTGAGCAAGATTACAATCCCACCAACAGTGTGTAAGTGTTCCCTTTTATCCACATTCATGCCAACATTGTTGTTCTTTGACTTTTTAATAATAGCCATTCTGACTGGTATAAGATGATATCTCGTTATGGTTTAATTTGCATTTCTCTGATGATTAATGACGTTCAGCATTTTTCATATTTGTTGGCCAATAGTGTCTTTTGGGAAGTGTCTGTCTAAATCCTTTGCCTGCTTTTTGATGAGGTCGGGGTTTTTTGTTTTTTTGCATGTTGTTTGGGTTCCTTGGAGATTCTAGATATTAGTTCTTTGTCAGAGATATTTTTACATTATGTCCACAAACAGATAATTCCAAGGCCGTTCAGGTCAGCCATCAATTGAGAGATGTACATACTAAAAACCAAAAATTGGGTTTCTTGGCCTCATCCAAATGAGTGTTTGGTTAAAGTAGAGTCATTGAGTCATCAGTCCCATGAAAACAATTCCCTGTCATTCTTTCTCTGTTGTATCACCCTCACAGTTATTTGTTCAGATGCTTCCCCTGTTTACTACCATCTCGTGCTCTTGCACTGCTTTCTGGGACAGGCCTTTTTGGAGATGGCATGTCTAGTTTCTACCTCAGTTTGTGGTATTTAGCTAATACACCTGTTATCAGACATAAGGAACAGGGAGATTATTATTTATTTACATATTAATTATATTTATTTTGCTTGGTTGAAGCTGAGCATTTGGCAGGCTCATTCCTATCCTTAGTGTGCAATGTTCTTAACTTGTTACTTTGAGTGTAGCGATCTGAGCTATTGCCTTAGAATCTGGCCAGCTTTCTAGTTTGGGAAACTTACATTGACTGCAATCCTGAAAGCAGACCTACAGGAACATATTAGGTGCAGTTCTAACTATATTTTAACATTTTGAAATAAGATACTTTTATGCCACAGACATCATGGAAGCCACATTTCAATTACTGACTCATACCTCTGCAACATAAATTTTGAAACACATCTTGCTCACAAATTAGACCTAGGTTTCAGACTCCCTTAAAATCATGCAAACGGGAGAAGATTGCTGCTTACAGATTTTTTTTTTTTTTTTAGGAAGTCACAGGAAATGAACTTTTTAAAGTAGTATCAATGCAAAAAAGTCATCCTGGAAGAATAAAACATTTTCAAGGTTTTCCTAAGTGCTCCTTGAGACAATGGCACCTCAGTGATTGAGATTTGAACTCCTGTGATCTGCTAAATACTGACAAGGTTATTCTAAGGGCTTTGAGCTCTCAAACATGAGCAGCATTTCATTACCCCAGATTTCAACAGAACTTTTGAAATGCCAAGAGTTTGCCTGCTGTTCCCAAGCTTGGTGATATATAGCTTGGTCCATCAGGTCGAAAGACCTTACCTTTGAATGTGGCCCACCGTGAATGTGAAATGCTAAATCTTTATAGCCTGAGTATTTGAAATGGCCTTTCTGCTCTTAATTAGTAGATGCCTTCTCTGCCACTGACTACCTGGGACTGATGTGATGGAGAATTTGCCTGGTTTGCAGGGGGCCCTGGGAGAGCTATTATCAATCACAGTGTGTTGGAAATGAAAGACTGAAGAAAAGATGATTAAAGCCCCAGCAGCTGACTTCACAAATGAACTTCAGGAGAAAAAGCAGTTTTAGTGTAAGTGTGGCAAGCCTTCATACTGGAGTTTAATGAAATTAAAGGCAATGCCAGGTAATATAAACCGTTGTTGAATCTTCTTTATATTAAAACTGGGCTAAAGCAGGAGTAGAAATTTGTCAGGTGCAATAATTACTTTGGTACTTTACTGATGAAAGCCGTCTTGGGCAAAATCCTCCTCTCATCTATTTTCCATTTCCTCTGAGTTCTACTTTCAACTGCTAGAGAAGAATAGATACAAGATGAGGTGAGGGAAACTTCACAGCCTATCTATTTATGGATTAAATAATTTCTAAGGGCAAAGCAGATGGTGTTTTTGTCATTTTTTTCAGGTGCCCTGAATTACCACCTTGAAAAAAACTTCTAGATTATCTGGTCCTTAGGAGAACACAGAAATCTACTTGTGGGTGGCCATAGAAATGGGAAGAAAACAAAAACCTGGCCAGACAACATTGGTTGCATTTAAAAAGTGCATAACCCTGGTATTGTAGCAGCAGCAGAAGATAGGAGGACAATACTGAGGCATTGATAGTGGGATACAAGAAACTGGCAAGGAAGAAATGACAAATCTTTTGGGTCACTGCTACTCAAAGTGCAGTATTGGAAACAGCGTAAGCCTCACCTGAGAGCTTGTTAGGAATGCAGAAGCTCAGGCCCCAGAAATACTGAGTCAGAATCTGCAGTCTAATGAGATCTGCAGGCGAGTCATAGGAACATTAGAGTTTAAGGAGGAACATTAGAGTTTAAGGAGCTCTGGTTTATGGACAATCCTTAAACTGGGTGATACTAAAGGCAGGGAGACTCATAAAACCTAGAGGATATCTGCAGATTCTCGGCAGGCATGTGCAGAGGACATGGCAGTTGAAGGAATTACATATTCGACGCTAGAGGAGACAGAAATAAAAAGCTAGAGTAACAGAAGTTCACACGAATTTTCAGAGCTAAGAGAAAAAAGCTCTCTACTTTAAAGACTGAAATTTGTGCAACCATAGAAAGGAGTTAAAACTCTTTGCAATAAATACACTCGTTATGAAAACATTATCCAAACAAGGATGGCATGAATGAGTATCAGATGTCGAGCTGCTAGAAAGCAGAAGTGATACCATCAGCACCAGACAAGAAGACAGGAGAGTCATCCAGGATAAAGATCTGCTTCTAATCGCTTTTTGCTAATAGCTCTAACAAAAGCCTAGTGGGGTGGAGGTAACGATAAACCCAGACCATGGCCAGCCATGTTAATACTTTGTAATCTGCTGCATGTTCTTATTCATTCCTATGTGTATGCAAAATAACTCTTTAACAAATTCACCGTAATTCATTTATAAGTGGGTTCTGTGTCTTTACAAGCATGGAGTCATCTGCCAGCTCTACTTTTATATGCTGTGAGACTTAGACAATCTGTATCTTAGGCTCCCTTGCTTCTGTTTCTTCAGCTATAAAATGGGGATAACAGTAGTGCTTACCTCATAGGGTTGTTTGGGAATTAAATGAACTAGTACATGCTATTCACTTAACAGAGCATCTGATGCGTAGTTAGGGCTTAGTAATTATTAGCTATGATTATTGCTTATTAAATTCTACACTAAAAGTTTCCATTCACGTACTTTATTGACAGGTAGGTGAGCCAGGAGTATTTAACCAACATCTGCAGTCACTCTCCTGGTCCCCAGAGGGGACAGATTACGTCAGTGGGGTGGATTCTTTTTAGGTGCTCCACACCTTAAATATGGGTAATAACATGAACATTAGATAGGATTTAAGTGGTCATAAATGAACTTAAGGGTATTTTCATAGAGCCAGGAAATGAACTCTGTGGCAATAGAAAAATCCATTACTTATCTTTGCTTCCAGAAATCTCATCCATTTTCTTGGGTCTTTTTATTTTCACTAGCTTTGAAGACCAAATCCATATTAGTCATTCCTGGATAAATAGTCATAGTCAAAGTTGAGTGGCTGAATTTCATCCTTTAAAATTTGATTGAGGAATTGAGATTTTCAGTTTTATTATGCATCTTGTTTCATATGACAGGAATACTAGAATACAATTAAGATATGGTGCAATAATAAAATATTTAGGGTCGGCTGGAACTTATTAAGAATGAGAGCTTCTTCTTCTTTTTTTTTTTTTTTTTTTTGAGTTGGAGTCTCACTCCGTTGCCCAGGCTGGAGTGCAGTGGCACACTCATGGCCACCCAGTGTCAACCCGCCGGGAAAGCTTATCTTAAAAATAGCTCTAATGAAATATTTCCCCCAATCGCTTTGCAGTAGTATTTAATGTGGGGTTCTGAGTATTTTTCTTCTGCCTCCCCCTCCTCTTCCTTCTTCTCCTCGTCTTCTTTCTCTTTCCACTTCTTTCTTGAATAGCATTTTTGCCAGGAAATGTCATGAAAAACACACTTGGTCATAGATGATGGCAGTAATGTCCAAAGCAATGCATTTTAATAGCTTTCCTTGAGGAGGAATAATAAATATGTAAAATAAGTAAATTTGACCCATGCTATATAGATTTAATATCTGAAATTTTTTTTCTTGCCGTGATTCTGCTCTGACATCATTGTTTTGTTTTAAAGCCAGGCCATTTCCCTCCTCTAGGCCTCAGTATCCTGTGAAATCTGGATTAAAATATAAAATTATATCTCCAACCAAATGTAACGGTCTAAGCCTCAATGATTAGAGACCCGCACAAAAGAACTATGAAAAGAATTTCTAAACAATTAATTTCACCTGGCTTAGGAGAACTGGGGTCACAAACCACCAGACTGCCCTAGGTAGAACTGCAAGTGTTTCCCTGAATATAATACTTTCCTTGAGTAAATGCAATTCCTGAGAATAATTTATTTTCCTGTTTTCCTTCAGCCTGGGGCCAGGGCAGTCAGCCTGTTTGTAATATGGGTTTTGTTTTCAAAAGTGTTTTCCTGCACATCTACTCTCTGTACCATTGAAGATGTGGTTGGGAATCTATACAAAACCAGTCGGAAGAGGTCCTCGGGTTGCGAATGCATGACACACACTCACAGTTGCTTGGCCCACGTGGCCCCGGTTTGGCAGGAAGGACATGGCAAAGATGTAAGGGAAGTCTTGACACTGCAGGGATTCCCGCAATTGAATTCCTGGGCAGTCCCTCTGCTGCCTTCCAGCTCAGGCATGCTTCTTTGCCTTTTTCTATTTTCTTTCTGGCTTCCATAAATAATCTACAAAGTGGACAACTGGCAGCCAGAAAATCAATTGGCCCCTATATCTTCTCTAATTAATTTCTCATTGTCAGGCACTCACAGGGCATTTGTAGGAAATCAACTAACTCTTCCACCTGTTATGGTGGGTGCTTTTGACAGATGACAAAACAAAGAAGGATTCAGGGTGAAGCAAACAGTCACAATTCTATACCCGAGCACACTGTACAGGGGATTCCTCTTACGGTGTCTTCTACATACATGGAGGATAATGTTTTCCCAAATAAATTATGACTACGAGCCGGGCTCAGTGGCTCAGCCTGTAATCCCGCGCCTTTGGGAGGCTGAGGTGAATGGATTGCCTGAGCCCGCAGGTTCGAGACCCGCCTGGGCAGCGAGACCTCATCTCTACAATAAATCAAAAAATCAGCCGGGCGTGGTAGCGCATGCCAGTAATTCCGGCTACTTGGAAGGCTGAGACGGAAGGATCGCTGGAGCCCAGCAGGTCGAGGCTGTGGTGGCCTGGAGCGGCCACTGCACTCCAGTCTGGGCGACAGAGTGAGACTCCAACTCAAAAAAAAAAAAAAATAAAAAATAAATTATGACTATGAATAAGAAAATTTAGAGTTAAATATATGCAGATGTTTAAAAATATTTCATAAGTGAATGGAATTTTTGAATATAGTTCTTATTTATATTTCTATCTACCAGAAGCTTAGCAATAACCTATTTGTCTTACTTTTGCCAATGATATGCAATTATTTTCACTATTTTTCTATTGCAAAAGGAATACATTCTTCTTTTACACCTATGAGAATGGCTAAGATGAAAACAAAACACTGAAAATCCCAAGTGCAGAGGAGGATGTGAAGCAATGGGAATTCTCATCCATTATTGGTGGATATGCAAAATTGTATGGCAACTCTGGAAAAAGTTTGGTAATTTCATAGAAAGTTAAATATACATATTAGAATACCCTGCAAGGTATTTATCCAAGAGAAATGGAAATTTTTGTTTCTACAAAAACCTGTACACAAATGTTTATAGCAGCTTTCTTCATAATCACTCAAAACTACAATCAAATGTCCAACCCTGAGAGAATGGATAAACAAAACTGGTATACCCGTATCATGGAATACTACTCAGTAATAAAAAGAAACAAACTATTGATGCATGTAACTACTTGGATGCTTCTCAAAGGCATTATGCTGAGTGAAAGAAGCCAATCTCAGACGACTGCAGACTGCATGACATTCTCGAGAAGTCATCCCTCTCATACTCTTCCTCATTTTTCTGTCTTCTTAAAGGAGAGTAATAGGGAGATTTGGGGGCACAATGAAATGGTTCTGTATCCTGATTGTGCTGGTGGTTACATAAATCCATACGTGTGTTGTAATTCATGGAACTGCACATCCAAAAAAAAAAGTCAATTTATAGTATGTTTTTATAAAAAACAAAATAAAAAAATAAGTCATTCTTATCAAAGACTATTAAACAACAGGGAAATGTAAAAGTAAAGTGAAACATTTTCACCCTTCACCTTGCTGAGAAGTAGACTTGGGTACATGCCCTTTCAGAGTTCTCCGTGCTCTGCTGAGAGTCACCTGTGAGGACACAGACTCAGGAGCAGATGGCCTGGATTTGTGTCCCAGATGCTCCACTTATTCACTGAAGCTCTGTGACCTTGGGCAAATTACTTAATCTCTCTGTGTCTCAATGTCCTTCTGTATATAATGGTGCTAATGGTAGTATTGTAGGCAATTTACATAGCAAGCACGATGTAAGCACTTACAGTTTTGCTATAAAAATGTCAGCTGGGCTCAGTGGCTCAGCCTGTAATCCCAGCACTTTGGGAGGCCGAGGCGAGTGGATTGCCTGAGCCCGCAGGTTAGAGACCAGCCCTGGCAACTTGGTGAGACCTCGTCTCTACAATAGAATTAAAAAAATATCAGCCGGGTGTGGTAGTACGCGCCTGTAGTTCCAGCTACTTGGAAGGCTGAGATGGAAGGATTGCTGAAGCTCAGCAGGTTGATGCTGGGGTGGTTGTGAGTGTGCCACTGCACTCCAGCCTGGGCGACAGATTGAGACTCCAACTCAAAAAAGAAAAAAAAATGTGCACATATAAAATAGGTTTGTATTATGCACATAGTTTTGATGCTGACTTTTTTCATTTGACATTACATTAGCATCTTTTCATGACTGTATATAAAGATTTTTCCTACTATGTATCACAAAGACTGAATAGCAGTCTACCATATCTATGAATTATAGTATAAATATTATTATGTACAACTTATATGTTTAACAAATTTAATGCTAAATGTAATATTATCCATCATATTCACTGCATCATCAATATATATTTAATAAAGTTCTTATTGATGAAGGTACCGCTTTTAGCTTAAACTAATTTATTTTAATTTTTGCTTATGAAAATTTTTCTCTATCAATCCAGTCTCAGTGTACTTTATCACTTCCAGAATTTGTTCTAACTTTACGGATCCTTGCTGGTGCCTTTTTTTCAACCCTTCTCAACTTCTTTCTTCTTCTTTTAAAACTATTTGCCATGATTCCAGTGAACTTTTGGGAGTCAGTAGAGATGATAGGTTTAGTTGGTCCGCCATCTTGAACCATAAGCTCTTACCATCTCCTAAGAGCCTCTCTTAAAAAGGAGTTAGGAGAAATATTCAGGCAGAGGAGTATAGTCGAGAAAGAAAATGACTCAGGCCAGGAAATTGGGGTGTTATTCTGCATAGCCGTCGGTTAACTGGGTGAAGTTGGGATTCACTTTCTCCTTTCTGGTTCTGAATTTCTTTAGCTGTAAAATAATATGGTTAGACAAGATGGACCGTAATATTCTATATTGCTGTCATTACAAATAAACAAACCGGGGCTCACAAAAATGAAACGATTTGCCAGCGATCAGCCCTTAGACTGGTAGAATTGAGTCTTGAACTTCCATCCTCAGATTTCCCATCACAGCTCCACTAAGCAGACCTGAAAAATTCCACCTGGGGATCTGGAAATCTGAGCACAAAGGGGCCAGGAGATGCAGCCTCACTGAGCACCGCCCACCTTGGCAAGTAGTACCTGTACGTGAGGATGTGTCCCTACACACAAGAAGGGTGTTCCAGGAGGTCTTTGTCTCTGGGGCCTCCCCACCCCTGCTCCCCTGTTGACAAAGCTGTGTCCTGGATACTACCTCCTCAGGTTCTCCCCGAAGTGGGTGGGGCGCCGCTCTCGGCTTGGCCAAGGCAGCTTGGGCAGATGGTGGTGCGGCTGGTTGCACAGTGGTCGTCCTCTCAGTGCTGAAGAGCTCGGCTGTGCTCTTTCGAAGTCGCTCTGACAACATTCCTCTCCTGGCAGCCATGTACTCTCTCCTCCAGCCTCATGCGAGCAAATGGCTTTGCAGCACTTCCCTCGCGTCCCAGTGGAGGCTGGGATCCCTTCGTTAGGCCTTACGCATTTGCGGACGTTTCGTTCACCGAAGTCTTTCCACTGGAACTTCTCCAGATTTCATTTCCACTTTCCTTTCCACGGGTTTCCCTTCTGGTTGTATGAACACAGTTTATGTGCTTTCGTCAATATTAGGATTATTAAAAACAAACAAAGAAGCCCTCACTCCTCCAAATGTGCAAACAAGTAAGCAAACAAACTCAAACCGACAAACCCATTCACCCTATAAACCCATCGCGAGTGCTTCTTCAGCATGATTCTGATCAGCTTCTGATTCAGAGACAGTTGACTTGTTTCTTTGTTTGTTTGTTTTTTAGTTAGAGTCTCACTCTTATTAATTTCACTCTGTTGCCCACGCTGGCGTACAGTGGCACACGCATGGCCACCCCAGCACTGACCTGCTGGGCTCCAGTGATCCTTCTGCCTCAGTCTTCCAAATAGCTGGAACTACAGGCTCACGCTACCATGCCCGCCTAATTTTTTATTTATTGTAGAGACAAACTATGGCCAAGTTGCTCTGGCTGGTCTCAAACCCGTGGGCTCAGGCAATCCACTCGCCTCAGCCTTCCAAAGTGCTGGGATTACAGGTTGAGCCACCAAGTACTTGTTTCTTAACCTGGTTTCAGAATCAAATATTCAGTCTACTACCACACTCTTCAACTTCGTTTGGGCCTAAGCTTCTGAGAGTCTGATTTATATCTTTTCACTCTTCCTGTCTCCTGGACACTTGCCTTATTCTTCCTCCTGCCTTCTCCACTTCCTGGCTCTGTCTGTTCCCTTGAGTCTTAGTCAATTACATAATCTGGCCAATCTCTCTGTGACTCCAGATCTGTTATTATCAACTCTGGCTGTATGTTAGAATCACTTGGGGATATAATTTGTCTTTGCTAGATCCTAGGTTTGCGTATATTTAAAGTTACCCCCATATGACCTGCAGGTAAAAGGAAATAAGAAATAGCATTTGTAAATGGGACTAACTACTTCCTCTCTCTGTCTAGCTAACCTAGCCTTTTCCTCTTCCAGTAATTCTCAGAGAGGAAACAGAAGGTTCCAGGTGGGTGGCTGTTAGTTTTCGAGTCTTTAATGGGGTAACGCTTCAGCATTCTGTGTGTGAGAATGATGGCCCGCTCTATGGGTCGATAGGTACTTTTAAGGGTCACAGGAGTTTTCAGAATCAGATATTCAGTCTATTACCAGACACTTTAACTTCTTTTGGATCTAAGCTTCTGAGAGTCTGATTTGTATCTTTTCACTCTTCCTGTCTCCTGGACACTGGCTTTATTCTTTTTATTCTTCCTCCTGCCTTCTCCACTTCCTGGCTCTGTATGTTCCCTTGAGTCTTAGATACAAGGTTGTTTGCTTGCTTTTTTCTTTTCTTTATTTTTTAAACATCTCCACTGAAGTATAATTGATATACCCAACTGCACTATTTAACGTATACCATTTGATAAGTCTGGGCATAGGCATATACCCATGAAAGCATCACCACCATCAAAGTAATAGATGTATTCATCACCTCCAAGTATTTTCTTTTTTTGATGGTAAGAACATTTAGCATGCAATCTACTTCCTTAAGTTTTCAAATGCACAGTATAGTGTTGTTTAACTACAGATGTTATGTTGTACAGCGGACCTTTAGAACTTACTTGTCTTGCATAACTGAAACTTTATACCAATTGAACATCTCCTTATCACTCTCATTTGCAGTTCTGAAAACAGATGAATTCTGTAGGGTTTTTAGACTCCTCAATAAAATGAGAAAGCGAAAGGGAGCTCTAGGTTGCAGAAGTTTGCATAGAAAAAGATTTGTCTCAGTCACTTTACATTACAGTCTGAATGGTGTCACTACTCAGAGTGTTTGTGGGTCTGCCCAGCTATAAAGACACAAGACATTTTGCACAGGTTGTGTGTTTAAGCTCATGGGAAGAGAGTAATAAAGTGCATCTTCCATGTCCACCTTCTGCTGGGTGTTGAGAAAACTCTTTTCTCTTCACCTAAGCACCTGTGTTGAATTTGGTAGCTGTGGTGTTTGGACTGATTCAGCAGTAATTAATCTCCAGGCTAATTATGAGCTCTGTTGTCATTTTGCTAGATGTAATTAAACTGCATAGCTGGAGAAAGTTTGGAAACTACAGGCTTCCAAGAAAACTCTTCCCTGTTACTTGGCACCGAGCTCAAGAGTGACAACATAATCAGCCAATTAAATGTAAGCTGGAAGCCTGATGTCCTTCAGGATGAGTTTACGGGAAGAAGACAAATGTATGTTCACAAGAGGCACCTGCTGTTTCACTGCTGCCTATTTGGAGAGTTTGGAGTGTTCTAGTGGTTTTCTCTCATTAATTCTTTTGATAGCTTTATTAAACAGTAAACGGAACAAGCATTTTAGTCCCTTTCAAACACAGGAGACGATTAACTTGAAGGTCAACTGTCCTGCCAAAGAACATAGTGACCACGGGGCTAGAAGTGATTTCAATGGTACATACTTATCTGCACAGATTTCTATGACAACCCTCCAATATATAAGAAGGCTATGCTAGTATGAAGATATGAATATGCCCCTTGGTGAATAAATTCAAGTCTTTTGGAGCCAAAGTTCTGCTTTCTATTTTAGTCTGAAGTAAAGAGATATAGATCACATGCCAACTGTAAGCTAATAGAGGGAGGTTGTTGCTGGATCCCACTGGCCTTGGCCTTGCTCAGTCAAGAGCATCTACTGTAGTTGCTGTTTCTGAAAGCGTATGTAGTGTGTGTATGTGTCCCACTGTCATACTGAAGAGCCTAAGATGACTTGGGATGATACAAGGACTCATATAGGTAGAGTTTTAACATTTTTAGATATTTTTCATAGTTATCTTATATATGGCAAAGGCTTTTTATCAAGAATAGTAGAGAAAAAAGATTCTTTTGAAAAGAAATTTGTAGCCAGGCTCCGTGGCTCAGCCTATAATCCCGCACCTTTGGGAGGCTGAGGTGAGTGGATCGCCTGAGCCCGCGGGTTCGAGTCCCACCTGGGCAGCGAGCCCTCATCTCTACAATAAATCAAAAAATCAGCCGGGCGTGATAGCGCATGCCTGTAGTTCTGGTTACTCTGAAGGCTGAGGCGGAAGGATCGCCGGAGCCCAGCAGGTCGAGGCTGCGGTGGCCGGGAGCGGCCACTGCACCCCAGTCTGGGCGACAGAGTAAGACTCCAACGCAAAAAAAAAAAAGAAATTTGTTTTACTAAAACTGAGAACCATATAATTTCTTAAATGAATCATGATCATGGTTGATATGTAGACAGAGCTCAAATCACGAAATTAGCACTTGAATGACTAAAGTTTGAGAACAGGAACCTCTATCCATTGTGTCCTACCACTGGTAAGGGGTTGGCATGCTTGATTCCTTTGCCTCAACGATAATATTTTATGAAATTTGGGTCAGATAAGAACTCTAATGTGTTGTATTCTTAAGTCATAAATGTGTATGCCACTATCATGGCAGTAAACAAAAAATAATGAAAGCCATTCCCAAGCTCTGCCTGGTATTTCCTAATTAATTTTAGTGCCCAATCATTTGACTAACAAAGGCTTGGGTCTTATGAGCATACAATTTAGTGCCTGTGATAACCACAGATTATGACTGTTCCTTGAGAGTGCTTATCCTTTCCCTGGCATGCCAAGAATAACTCGCCATATTTATATCCTCTTCTTCTTGACCATGGACAAAGCTGGAAATGGTCAGAGATCCAGGTTTTGCATACTGACTTGGACTTTGGCAAATAAAGGAAACCAAAGAAAATATCCCAATTCACGCTTCTTGAATGATACACACATGACATGGATGGAGCCGGGCTCGGTGGCTCAGCCTGTAATCCCGCGCCTTTGGGAGGCTGAGGTGAGCGGATTGCCTGAGCCCACAGGTTCGAGACCCGCCTGGGCAGGCAAGACCTCATCTCTACAATAAATCAAAAAAATTAGCCGGGCATGGTAGCGTGCACCTGTAGTTTCAGCTACTTGGAAGGCTGAGGCGGAAGGATCACCAGAGCCCAGCAGGTCGAGGCTGCGGTGTGACAGTGAGACTCCAACTCAAAAAAAAAAAAAAGAAAAAAGGACATGGATGAATCTCAAATACAATGTGCTAATTAAAAGAAGCCAAACTCAAAATATTATGTACTTTCTAATTATGCTTATATGACTTGCTGAGCAAAGTAAATCTATAAGGAAAGAAACATATTCGTGGTTGCCAGGGACCAACAGTTGACTTCAAAGTGGTATGGGAAACTTCTCAGAATGATGGAACTATTCTCCATCTTGATTATGGTGGTGGTTGTGCGACTGTGTCTGTTTGTCAAAACTTCCAGAACTGTGCACTAGAAGGGGTGAATTTTACTGACTGTAAATTATACCTTAATAAACCCAACTAAAAAAATATGTGTTCTCAGTATTTCATAAGAAGAATCACAATTGCAATATGAAATAACAGTCAAACGAAAGACCAACATTTTTACCTGCAAATCATTCCTGGAGGGAGGAGAAAGATTCAACCTTCGAAGTGATTTACATGATAGACATTCTCTTCATTTGCATGTCTAGAGTAGAAATGTCAAGTGTATGCTTTTATACAAACTGTTTCCATTAGATTTTTTTTCTGTTTTTGTTCATGACTAGATTTATTTCAGTCCTCTTGCTCCTCATAGAGGGGAAAATGTTTAGGTCCTGGCAATGTTATCCTGGCAAAAAGTGGTTTCCCTGGTTTGGTATCAGAAATAGTAAATCAGCTGATAATGATTGGTCTGCAGCAGTTTTTCTGTATAAAATATAATACCATCTTCCTTGTTTCTGGTACAATTAGGAAATTCTCAAGAGTGAAAATAACAAAGAAATTAGGAAAGTATAACCTTTTGGAGATAATGTACTCGGGATTATTTGGGAATGGCCAATGTATTCAAAAGTGTGATTAGGTGCAAATAGAGATTCATCTCCAGATAAAAATAGACTTTCAGGACTTGGGCAAGTGTTGTGAACGGAGAGATGCCAAGATAGACACAAGAGGATACCTGTGTGCCCTGCTGTGACTGCAGCTTCTCCCAAAGGCCTGTCTCTGGACCGGGAAGCTTCTTGAAACTTAGATTCATCTCTGGTTTGATGAAGTAAGAACTGCTCAAAGCTTCCAATGAGTTGATCACACATTTAAAAATGTTTAAATTAATATGATAATGTAAATTAAGTCTTTTAAGAAAAAAGAAATGACATTTTTGAAAAGTTCTTCTACCTTGAAAACTGTATAATATATTCAACTTTAGCATGTCTTTATAGGCAATGCTTTCACAGGACTAATTTATTTTCTTTTGAAAGGTATGTAGATTATTGACGATTCAGATTATTCCATAGTTCAAATAAAGGGAACCTTGTCTTTGTAGCTTTTCAGGGAGTTTTTTTTTTATGTTATAAAAGACTGCCTGATTAATATGTTACTAGTCTAGTTTTCATCACTGTAAGTGTTGTGATCTAAGTGCTGATTTTTAAAATTTCTATTTTAACTTATTTACTTTTCTTCTTTTGTTTTCCAGTGATCACAGACATTTAGCCCTGTTTGCTTTCTGATACCTATGACACCATTTTCCTATGGAAGAATGCAGCCCTAACCAGAGCAAGTCCTAGGGGTTGTTTACTGATCACAGACTCAGTTCTTTTCACACACTGCAAACACTCCAGATCAGCTCCCTTTTGTTGATTTAATTTCTCCAGGCCTTGCAGGATATTACTCACCTCTGTGACTTCCTTTCACAATTTTTCCAGGCTATGTTTCTCTTCACACATTGTATTTCTCATCATCTTGCTTATTTCAGGCTTACTAATCAATACACCAATTAACTAATATTTGCTGAGTACTTTTTGTGGTGGGCATGTGTTGTTTGTCTTGTCTGGAAAACATTTTCCCTTTCCTGTAGCACCTACACTTTGGTGTTTCTGTGGGGAATCTCCCTCTGGCCGTTCTCAGTCATGTGCTTTGGTCCCCACCTGTTCCTGGTGGGCACGTGACTTAAACTGTCCAGCCAGTGCATTCCATTCCTCTGGCCACAGAGACTTCCATGCCAGTGGATACACAACTTAAGACAGCCCATCAAGAGTGAATTCCATCATGTTTTGCTAAAATTGCTGGGAAGAGAAGCTCTCTTTCTGCTAGTGTTACTAACCAAGTGCAACACTTCTAGGGCCATCTTTAATTCTTCTATAAGAGAGTCTTTGGAGAATGAACCCAATACAGAGATAATCAGAGCCGAGGGATGGCCAGGGAAATTGTTATGTCTCCTTAGAAAATCTGATTCAACTTCCCTGAGGCTGATATCAGGCTATTCCTACACCTAAGAATTTGCAAGCTAATATTTTTTAAAAATCGAATTGAAGTTGGCTTTCTGTCCCTACTAAAAACTACTGAACAAAATACTCACCTTGTGTAAAGATCCTGGAAGATGTATATTTCTGGCTTCCAAAGATTTATAATAAGCAAAAAGTATAAAAGATAATCATATCGTTAGCATTATTCTTCAAAATATGCTATTTTTCTCTCTATGCCAGAATTTACTGCTTTATGTCAGAATTATTTGCGTATATCTCTTCCTTCTGTGATAGATTACAGAGAAGAGAGCCTGGTCATCTATCTACTTTCTTGTCTCTATACATCTAGTACGTAAAATGTTCAGGAAGTTCTTACTGAGTTTACCTGAAAAGACAACTAATATTACTCTGGGATTTATGGTAGGTACCAAATGAGCAGTTTAGAACATAAGGTCCTATTGTTTGGGGGTTAAATGACATTTTTTGTCCTCTAGGCCAGGTCCTCACTCAAACTGCTGTCACTAGATGATTTTGTGTTTTGTTCTATGGAACAAGGCAATATTTCTGGGGCTCAATACACAAAGGCAACTTTGTAGGGATAGGAGAATGGGAATTGAAAGACTAGAGATCTAGGGATTTAGGTTTTTACAAAGAATATGCTTCATTATCAAAATAATGTTGAATTAACTTGTTCTCTTTTTTGTCTGTTTTTGTTTGTTTGTTTTTAGTCGAAGTCTCACTGTCACTCAGGCTGGAGTGCAGTGGCACGCTTATGGCCACCACAGTCTCGACCTGCTGGGCTCAGGTGACCCTTCTGCCTCAGCCTGCCAAGTAGCTGGGACCACAGTTGCATGCCGCCAAACCTGGCTAATTTTTTTCTTTATTGTAGAGACAAGATCTTGCCAAGTTGCCCAGGCTGGTTTCGGACCCCTCGGCTCAAGCAGTCCTCTTGCCTACACCTTCTAAAGTGCTGGAATTACAGGCGTAAGCCACTGTGCCTGGCCAAATTGTTCTTTTACCAAATTTACAATGATAAACTATACAATCCTAAATTTAATAAACAAAAGAAAATGAAGGAAAAAAATGCTCCCTTGAATAAAAAAAAAATCTTGATTATCATATCTTGATTGTCTTTGACCTTTTCTGGCACAAAGTACTCCTAGCTGGTTTTACGTAGTTGCGTTGTGAAATAGTGTTCACGGTTAATTAAAATCAAATGTCCTGACAAGGTCTGACTCTTTCTTAATTCTCAGAACTGTAAGTCTTTGTTCATCTAAGAGCAAATAGAAGTGAACTTCCTTTCTGTGATATTTCTGTGTGTATTTCTCTGTCTTTAGAAGTGGAAGCACCTGAAGCTTCTTTATCCAAAGTAAATCACTGGATATCTGCACTGAATATTTCTTTCTTTTACATTTTAATCAATACACGCATGAATGGGAAGGTCTCCCCCTCACAGGCGAATGTATTTGAGGAACAAACAATGCTTTTATGACAGTAGGTAAGACTTGGAAAAGAAACCAAAAATGCATTGGTGATATTTAAAACCTGCATTTCTCATCTTGGATAATGCCATCCTGTGGGATGTGAGATAAAGATGGCTTAGGTTTAATAATAATTCATTTTGATGGCTTCATTAGATAAATAAAATCATATGCTTTTCATAAGAGAGTGACAGATAGAATGAGATGGGCCCAAGTGTAAATCCCTGCATCACCACTGGCTAGCACTCAATGTAGGCAAGTCATTTTCAGCTCCAATGTGCTCATCTGTTTCTCATGGGGTTGCTGTGAGAACGAAATTGTCTAATGTCTATGAAGCCAAAGCACATCGTTAGCAGTAGTAGTGGTGAAAAATTGGCAGCCCCGGTTGTTATGGTATAACCTTTCTCCATATCTTTCCTAGGAAACATAATGTAAGGGCAATTCTAGTTTTCCCAGGGTTGACTGGGCAATATGGCTGTCTAGGCCTCTTTTTTTCTTCTCATTCCAGCTGTGCACATCCAAGAATATATATATATGGTTGAACAGGGTATCCTTCCAGGATGGAGAAAAATTGTTCTTCAGTTGAGGGTGTATTTCCAGGGAACATAGGATTAAAAAACAACAGAAAAAACTGGCCAAAAATGTTGTCAAATTGTGAGAATAATGTTGGTTTTCATGTAGCTGACGTTTTTTTTTTTTTTTGTAAAAGGAATTAAATTCCAACAAAACCAGCTTTGATCAAAGAAGTTGACCCAGTTTTTTAAAACAAGATATAAGGATGTTATTGGGAATTGAACAGTTTATTGCTAGAATTACAAAGACCACGAGTAGAAGAATTTTTGCTTCTTTTGTTCTTTGTTGAATCTCAGTTCCCAAAGCAGTGCCTGGCATATAAGAAGTACTCAAGAAATAATTATTGAATGAATGAATGCACTGCTGCGAAAAGAAAGAACAGGGTGGACTTGGGCTAAATTTTCAGCATGACAAATGTGGCCACGGAATATAAATAGATACAGGCAACATGGTTAACCCAGGAAATAGAAATCCCTCCTCTCGGAAAATACCTGATCTGAGGAATATTCACTGTCATAGCCCCAAGTTTGTGGCAATCTAACCTTTGAAGGCAAATGGAAAGGCCAAATACATTCTGAGGTCTGAAGTTTCTAGAAGTCTCATGGAAAGTTCTACATCTAGTGGCAAGAATTTTCTTCATCTTGAAACTTGGTGAGCTTTGTCAGGTTACAGCAATATTTATCCTACCATGTCTTAAAACAAATTTTCCTACCACAAATCTGTATTGCTTCCTATATTATTTCATTGCAAGCCACTGTTACTTATATGTGCCAATGATATTGACTCCAGTGACATTTATTAATAGATCACGTTTCCTTCGTAGGAAGCAGGAATTACTTCCTGTATCTGGGCCATAAGTAAATAGTTGGATAACATTGTTGCTTTCTGTCTTCAGACATTAGAAATTGGAGTCTTACTCAAGGTTTTATAGATAATAGTGATTTTCTGGGTCCCAGACCATCTTCAGGTCAGGATATCATAATGTATACACTTTGGTTCTATTTTCCTTTTGAAAATAGTGGAGTAGATTAAAGTATTTCTTTCCTTTCTATGAATAATGCTTTATTCATTCAAACACTTCCTCTGAAACAAGCATTTTTTACTAAAAGAACTCTTAGAAACTTTGGGTAGAAAACAATGCTCGTTTTACAATTTGTCTGTAATCAAATGGTATTTTGAGAAAGAATTTTCTTATTACCATGCTGAGGCACTGATCATTTTTTAAAGAATAAGATAGCTAATTTAAAAATAAGTACCCTATACCTCTGTGCCAAAATATCTAACAATGGACAGGTTTCATGGTAAATTTAGAATGAGTTGTTGTTTGCCTACTTAATAGTTACAATACCAGAAATAAACCACAGTCCAGAAACTTCGAAATATTGTCATTTGCATTATATATGATCTTATTACCTTGCTGAGGCACTGATCATTTTTTAAAGAATAAGATAGCTAATTTAAAAATAAGTACCCTATACCTCTGTGCCAAAATATCTAACAATGGACAGGTTTCATGGTAAATTTAGAATGAGTTGTTGTTTGCCTACTTAATAGTTACAATACCAGAAATAAACCACAGTCCAGAAACTTCTGTCACAGCCACAACTATCTCCAATAGTGTAAGAAGCAATACGGATTTGTGGTAAGAAAATTTGTTTTAAGACATAGTTGGATAAATATTGCTGTAGCCTGACAAAGCTCAGCAAGTTTCAAGATGAAGAAATTTTTTGCCACTAGATGTAGAACTTTCCATGAGACTTCTAGAACCTTCAGACTTCAGACTATATTTGGTCTTTCCATTTGCCTTCGAAGGTTAGATTGGCATAAACCTGGGGATATGACAGTGAAGATTATTCAGATCAAGAAGATTATTCAGATCATTTTCCGAGAGGAGGAATATTAACGTATGTCCTGAAGACTCAATTGGAAGACAAGTTTGTTTTGTTTAGTTTTGTTTTTGAGCTGGAGTCTCATTCTGTCACTCAGGCTGGAGTGCAGTGGCATGATATCAATGATCACCACTCATGGCAGCCTCGACCTACTGGGCTCAGGCAATCCTTTCACCTCACCATCCCGAGTCACTGGGACAACAGGCCAGTTACTGTGCCTGGCTAATTTTTTTATTTTTTTTTTTTTTTAAGAGATGAGCTTTTACCATTTTCCCAGGCTGGTCTCAAACTCCTGGGATCAAGAAATCCACCCACCTCATCCTCCCAAAGTGCTGGGATTACAGGCATGAGTCACCATGCCTGACCTGGAAAAGTTGGAAACAATAAAACTCACAGATCAGAAAGACATAATACAGATTTAAAGACCACACATCATCAAAAATGCCCTATGATGTTGTTGATGAAACTAAAAAATTCTGTTCACTAAAACTAACTTACATTGCCCGTATAAGTAAAAGACAATGTGTCTGGTGAAATTAAGATAACTAAAATAGCAAAAGACAGTCTTCACTTTGAAGGTATAATTTATGAAGGTACTTTAGGATCATATATAATGCAGATGACAATATTTCGAGAAATATATTTGTACTCTATGGATTCTTGGATGATAATGCTTGGAGCATTCCAACAGAGGGAGTTGCATGAATTAATGGAGCACATCTGGGCATCAGTCCAATGAAAATGTAAGCTGAATGCTTCCTTGGGGGGGGAAGAGATATTGAGAACTAGATAGCTACAGCAATTGATGCTGGGTAAACTGAACATCCGCCTTACTGTTTTTCGATTCACTTCTGAACTAGGTCAGCTATGTATGTGCCTTTGGGAGAGGAAGGAGGCAGCTTCAAGGGGCAAGTTTACCTTAACTCAAAGAGTCACTTTTCAAGTAATTTACTTCCTTTTGGATAAACTGACATTGCATATGAATACCCAGGTTTACTAGCAAGCCCTTAATCATGAAGTCTCCACTCCACATTTAATGCTGATATCTCAGATTTATGCTGCACACTTCTTAGAAGATCAAAGTACAGTATGTAATTCTCAATTTCTATGGAACTATATATGTGGATACATTTAGTTTGTGTTGGGAACAGTAAGAAGAAATGACATTAACCCGACCTCATGGGAAGAGGTCTCTTCTTTCCAGCTCACACTGTTTTCCACGAGGACATAAGGAAGTAAAAATCCAAGGCTAGTAAATACCTCTATGTCCCACTTGCCAATCAGATATGGAAGGCAACGGAAAGGTCTTTAAATGATTGGTAGTGGGAGTAGCAGGAAGGAGGGTGTGGTGTGTGATAGCTCAGCCAGATGGACTGGCACTTGATCTTTACAGTCGGCCTGAAGGTCACCCTCTCTGATCATAGTCACACAGTAACTATATCACTGGGGGAAAAAAAAAAAGAAAGCTCTCCTTTATGTATCACAATCATTTTTTTCAGAGGCTCCTTGCAGTAACGTGTATCAAAGAGTTTTGCTGGTTGTAAAGGACTAAGTAATTGTGAAGTGTGGATATTATTATCTCCTCTAATGGAAAGCTCCCTGAGGGTTTATACCTTTCATAAACCCCTTGCAGCTGCCTACTTTATTTCCCAAACACTCCTCCTTTGGCTCTTCCTTCTTTTTGATCTAATTACATCCAGGAGGAAGCCTCCATTAGGAATTAATGAGCATTAGTACCTTAATTTACCATCTGCTCCCCCCTCCTTTTAACAAATGAAGGTGTGTCTCAGCTTCAAGACCTTATGTTGGTTGTAGCCAGGCAGATGGGGGGGATTCAGATGAGAAAGATTCTTTTTCTATGGTACCAAGGTCACATTTGGATTTGGTGCTGCTTTTGGCAGCCAGGTAATGACGAGAAGGTGAGAAGGCCCTCTGCTTAGAGCCCCTACTATGGGACACACAGGGCCTATTGGCATTCATTTATTCAAGCATGCATTTATTAATTCAATCGCATTTGTCATGTGTCTGGTATGTGACAGCCTATGTGCTAGATGGTAGAGATATAAAGTTGAATAAAGCTGAATTCTTTTTCTCAAATTGCTCACAGCCTAGAGGAGGAGACAAACACATGTACTCAGGTAATTATAAAGCAGTGTTTGATATGCTGCGGTAAGGACATAGCACCTACCTAGTGTCCAGCATTGTATGTGCGGAGCTGAGCTACCTTCAACTAAGGGTCTTTCAGAGAAAGGACTATACTCTAAAGCATGTTTGTGTACCACTAACCAGCAGATACCCCCAATCCCACATCATTCTTTTCTGTTCTCCCTGTAGATGCTATGTTAAGTTTAGAATTCACCTAGGATGTAACTGCAGCATCCAAAGTATTTATAACGAAAGAGTATAATAATTTACTCATCTCTATTTATAACTATGTGTCATTTATTGTTTAATGAAGGTGGTGGTGAATTAGGGCCCTAACAGAAAACCGGTAGCACTCAAAACTCTTTCCCACCAAAGTAGGGAATGGTATAATAACCCTCAAATGTCCATTATCTTGTTTCAACCCTTGTTAATTCATGACCAATTTTGTTTTAACCGTCTCTTCATCCACTCTCCCTACTCCTATTATTTTAAGTTCATGTCAAACACCATATCCTCCTGTATTTGGATATTGTTAGGCCAAAGGCATGTTAAAATAATTTTTTAATAAATCACCTCTCTCCATCACAAATTAAGCATATATGCTTAAGAGCTAAATCATAGGCAGTATTTAATATATTTTTAAAAGATTAGTCAGCTCTGTTTAGCCCTATGTTATTTAAAAATGATAAATTTTTACAAAATACAATCAAGTCATGTGATTTATGTCACTGATTATTGTGTTATAGTTTAAAAATGCTTGCTAGCATCTGCACTTATCTGACTCTGTTTCTCTTGCTTTTTAGTTAAATAAAAAATAAAAATTAAAAACTGCATTTGGGAATTCAGTTACCTGCCCCCACACCCTAAGAAAAAGTTTTGGGAAGCTCTTGTGAGACACCATTTACTGAAAAGAACATTGCTTCCCTCATATTTGTAATGTCATATTTCTACATATTATACTTCAACACGTGAGTAGGCCTGTGTTAGGCATCTCATTATTCTGTAATGAGAATAATACAGGTAAACACAGATACTAGCAAGTATTTCTAAACTATAACATAATAAATAGTGACATAAATCACATGACTTGATTGTATTTTGCAATCATTTATCATTTTTAAATAACATAGGGCTAAATAGAGCCGACTGATCTTTTAAATTATTATTTTTTAATAATTGGGCCAATATTACATATCTTACTTAGTATAAACCTATAATAATTCTTCAAATCTGGTATTTGGAGACTTCAATTCTCCAGGTCTTTTTTGGCCTACTCTTCCATATAATTTTAGATTCAGTCTGTAAAATTCAACAGGAGGAAAACAAAACCCCCCAAAAAATCTGAACTGAAAGATATATTTGTTGAGAACTTTGAAAGTTTTCCAGAAGTTTATGACCTGAAGACTGCATGAGACTGAAGCTTAAGACAGGTGGGAATAAAATATGATTTTAATTTTTGCATGCATTTTTAAGCAGCATTTAGAAAGCTTGATTGAATAAAAAGAATATGTCTTCCCTTGTATGTCAAACATAGGACTTATATCTCTGTGTTTAATGTAGTTTTCTACTCGCTTTAAAGTCCTTCTTTGCAACATGGGCCACCACATTGACCAAAAAAAAAAACAAGATTGAGAAGAAACGACTGACAGAAAATTTCAACCAGTTGTCTCACAGAATGTGCATCATTAGCCCAAGGGGCAATGCACTGATGGATCCCACTTATGGGCTGATGAAGATCAAGGCTGCAATAGAACCCAATCGTTAGTCACTTAGAAATGGAAGATCTGAATACTTAGGGATTGTGTTAGTTATTGCTGGGTAATAAATCACCACAGACTTAGTGGCTTTAAACACACAGGTTGTTATTATCTCACAGACCCCATAGGGCAGGACTCCAAACATAGCTTACCTGGGTCCTCTGCTCAGAGTCTCATTGGGATCCAATAAACATGTTGGTGATCAACACTTTCATCTGGACGCTGAACTTGAGAAGAATCCACTTCCATGTTCATTCAAGTTGTTGGCAGAATCATTTCTTTGTTGCTGCATGACTGAGGGCCTCAGCTTTTTGCTGGCTGTCAGGTAGAAGCCACCCCAGGTCTCAAGGCCAACTGAAGGTCCTGGCCATGTGGCTTCCTCAATATGGCTGCTTCCTCATCAAGTCAGCAAGGTGAATCATTCTCTGACAAATACAGGACCCAGTCCCTCTTTGAGGGCTCTCACCTGATTAAGCCAGGGCCATCCTGTATCATCTGTTTTGATTTACTTAAAAGCAACTGATTTGGGACCTTACATCTGTGAAACCCCGTCACCTTCGCTGTATTTGATGATTTAGAAGAGTCATAGGTCCTCTTCACACCCAAAGGGAGGGGATGATGTTATAGCCTGTGAATACCAGGAGGTCAGGAATCACAGGGCTAACTTAGGGTCTCTTCGCCATAGGCCTAAAAGAAAATGGAAGAATAATTGCCATCTGTGATTACAATTCCAGCCACCTGTTTCTTTCCGAAGTAAAGGGCATTTCTGGGATGAGACTTCCCCGGGCAGAGGTGTTTTGGGGTGACTTGACTCCAAGCCCATTTGGCTTTGTTGCCTTTGTGAGAAGTGTAACATTACCTTAAGGAGCTGCCTGGCTGAACTATTCATGAAAGGTTGTGTCCTAGAGGTTGGTAAAGTTGCTATAGATTTTGTCCCCTTCAGATGGGTAGATGTGCAGCCACAGGCAGGCAGCAAAGTCTCCTTGTGGTCAGCAGCCCAGGATAGAGTTAAGTCCTGACTTTTTGTTCCAAAGCCAAGAGTTTTTATTAGAAGCTTAATTGTGATTGGAAACTGATGTTTAGGGTACAGGTTTAATGACCTGAAACATTCAGAGACTGCATTTAGTACCTACTTTTAAGCCTGCTCCCCAGGACATGAATGAAAAGAATTGTGGGGCATATTGCTGGCACAAAGGCTGGGCAAACAATCGTCTTCCTGGCTATGCGACAATTCACCGGTACAGGTGATTTTGTTGGTGGCATTTATGTTGCACATCTCCCTTCACCTTTTTGGCCCTAACCTGTGAAAAATTTCCTTCACAGCAGGGATTAGCCCCTAATGGCAAGAAAAAAAAGCAATTAGCATTTCCTAACAGCTAACCAAACACAAAAGCTTCCCCCAGCCTTGGATGGAACACCTTTGACCATTCATTGCCCCTCTGCTGTAAAGCCCGGCACCTTACAATTTGTGCTTAATTACACAGGAAAAGAGAAATCTGTTTCTCCGGGAGAGACTCTGAGAACCTGTTGGGGAAAGCTTTCAATTTTAATTACAGACGAAATACTGGCTGAGGCAATGTTGAAAGGGAATTACCTTTCCTTTTTTTTCTGATTTTGCAAAACAGCTGGCCAAACAGAGCACCGCGGCTCTGTTTAGGCAACCTGTGCAGGGTAGCTGCAAGGCCGTGCTGGGGTTCATTTTGCAAATCAGCTGGAAAGATTTCTTTGGGGCTTAAGAAAGCTAATTTAAACATTGCCTGTGTACAGAAACTTTAATCCCTCTTAATATGTCAGCTGTGCCATCAGACAAGCAGACCTCCTGCACCGGCATACTCGAGAAGAAAACCAATACCGTCTTCATTATTCAAACCATCAGTCCATAGACAAAAGGAAGAAACAAGAAACAAATCATCCCGGTGACACCCAGATCTTTCCTATTTCATCTTGACAGGGTTTTGTTTCAATGCCGAACTCTCCCCCTACCCCCTTCCTGCGGCTATTGCCTCCTGTTACTCTTTATGGTAATTGAAGCTGGGCCCCAAAGCCCTCAGAGGCTTGTATCTTCTTCTCACATGAGTGACGCTTCAGTGATAAACTTGAACTTAAAGTTACTGAGGCGGAACTGAGGGTTCATTTGATAGCTAGTGGTTTTCAGCAGCTCCGCGGGGCTTCGGGAACGCAGCGTGAGGTAGATTGTTAATGTCCTGTGAGGGAAAACAATAACACATTTCATTAATGCGTTCATGTGTGAAGCATCCATTAGTGCACTGGAGGTATTAATGACGTTATGCTTTAAACTGACATGCGGGGCATGACAAGAATTGCAAGGTCGGATGGGAACAGATGACATGATGAACAAATATTTGAATGGCTTCATTTGCCTGCAGGTCAAATGATGGGTGCAAGCAACGGAGGGGGTGGGGGATGGAAAGGAGTCCTTTTGTTTTAATATAGACCAGTGGCGGCAAAATGAAGAAAACAAACATGCGTGTGCACATGGCTCCTTTCCCCACAGAATCGGGAGGGCAGAGGGAGCATACTCAGAGAGTGGACAGGACCAGCTGAAAGTCACAGGTTATGTGATGGTTTGATTGAGGGAAGAAGCCATGCAGATGCATGGCGGACAGGAGACTTTCCTCAGGCAAAAGCTTCCTCCAGAGAATCCCAGCACCAAGCCAGGATGGAGACTAGGGGTTGCATTCTCTGCCCAGCCTGACAATGAGGGACATGGAACTTGCAAGCGCAAGTGTTGACCAATAAGACAGTTGGGTCCTTCATCTAGCGCCTGTGGCCTAAGACAGTTGCAGTACAGCACTGGGAGAAAAGCATGAAGAATCAGACTTGACATTGACATCTGGTGGCAGAGAGTTTGTTGCATATTTAGCAACCATGCAGTGTGACGGGTTGAAATGAGGGTCAGTACACAGTGCCTTGAAACAGACAAAAAATGACTAATATTTAGGGTAGCATATATCTGGGCATGCCACAGCAAGTCCTCATTTGTGCCTGTTGTCCCAGAAAAATGACTGGGACTTTAAATGTATCCTAAATTGGTATCACATAAGCCTATGGTGGCCAGGTGCAGTGACTTGTGCCTGTAATCCCAATACTTTGGGAGTTGGAGGCAATAGGATTGCCTGAGCCTAGGAGTTCGAGGCCAGCCTGGACAACTTGGCAAGACCTCATCAATACAATAAATTAAAAAAATTAGCCAGGCATGGTGGCACCCACCTATACTTCCAACTGCTTGGAAGGCTGAGATGGAAGGATCTCCTGAGCCCTGCAGGCTGCGGTAGCCATGATCGTGCACTGCAACCTGGGCAACAGGGTGAGACTCCAACTCAAAATAATAATAATAAAAAAAGAGTAAAAGGAGTAAAATAAGCCTATGGTGGTAGGAGTCAGGAGAGTGGTTTTAGTGTAACTTTCTGGGTCTTGTTCTGGGTGCTGGTTCCACGGGGTTGTCAGTGTGCATGTATAATTTGCATCCTTCTTTGTGTGCATGTGTGTGTTTAAATCCATTGCAATGTAATTCACTGAATATATTAGACAAGGCTGAATTGGGCAGTTACTGTTTAGCTTTTGCTTTGAGAATATGTTGTAGAAAAATATTTGATGTTCTTCCTGGATTGCAGCACCTGAATGTTCACTGTGGATTCTGAGTGGGGAAAGTTTCTACAGATTGGGCGGGAGATGTCAGCAGTATACATCTCAGGGTGACAAGTATAATTCAACATGAAAGATCTAAGTGTTTGGCAGTTTCTCTGAGGAGAACACCTTTTGTTTTTCTTACTCAGACTCCAGTGGTCTTTCCCAGTCAGAGAAGACAAATCCCTGAATGCTGTTTTAAAGCAGAGTGAGAGATTGACCTGCAGCTGAATTTGCAGAAGGTTGGGCATCCCATGCTGTGAAAATCAAATGTCAACTTGGACAATCTCAAATGGCAACCTCCCCCACGAAAAGGTTATTACAGGACTGACCTCACATCTTGCACACATTTTTCTTTTCTGAACGTGAATCTTAGGTTGACTTTATAATATTCTAAGTGACCAGAAATTAGCCAAAATTTGAATAAAATTGTAAGGAATTCAAATGCTAGAAGAAAGATTGAGCTCTTCAAGTAGTTATCTTGTCAATCAATATGCCATTTGTCCCCAGAATAAGTAGAAATGCCTATGAAGCTTTAAGATGCTTTTCCTCCCCAACTAGAAGCTGAGAAGGGGGAATCTTCCCTGGTGGTGTTTTCATATTGCTATTTATTCAATGCAACCACTGGCCCTAGTTAATGCTGAAAAACACAAAGGTATAATGAATCAGAATAGCAGGTACATGACAGGGATGCTGTGAATGGAAATTTTTTATGTCAGATGTTTTTGGAACCAGGACTACCTAGAAGTAGAATCTGTCTTCACCACTCCCTTCTCCCACTCCACAAACTTGGACTTGAGTCTTTCTCTACACATTCAAGATGCTATCCCCTTCAAGCATCTGTCTGGATCCCTCCAACCTAGCTGGGTGGACTGTTGTTATGTTACCTGTGAACCCCAGTTTTCCTCTCTCATTTCAGGTGTTTCTTCCTCCAGAATATGGGTTTCATGGGACCTCCACAGCAGACCTTGACAAAGACATTCAATAAATGGATGCCAAAAGGCAATGCAAGAACAGAATTATGTGTTGTGGAAGTACCATTCCTTTCATAAGTAGATTGAAATGATTCTGAGGTAAGACATTCAGTATCTTGGTGTACGTATCTCTGGTCTCAAACTCATAGTTCAAGTCCTATTTAAGTAAATGCCAGTAGTGGTGCAGATGATTGTCTAAACTCTGGTAGTTTGAAGCATGCAGAATTGCAGATAATTGATGATCTTTCAACCTATTATTTTGCTCTCTACATTAACAGATATAATTTTAATTGGAAAAGATGTGCTTTCCTTCATACAGATTATAGTAAGTTTTTGCCAAATGGGCACAAGCATCTGGATGCTTTTCTTTCTAAGCCAGGCGCAGAAGTTGTTGAGTCATTGCCATCTCTAATTGATGAGACACGGCTGTCTGACACTGACAGCGACAGTTGATGCTGCAGGTGCTGGTGCAGGAGAGGTGAATGACATCGGGGAGAAAAGCCCGGATCCAACCTGTCCCCTGGTGCCTTCATGAAGCTCAGCATCTTAACCTTTCTGCCTGGGAGATGACTTGTGGCAGATGGCAGTGAGCTAAAGGGCACAATAGGCATTAATTAAGTCCAAAAAAATTAGTCCTGAATAATTTGAAGAGAGAATGCTATGGCGTTCTGTTTGGTGGAAAATAGGACTTTTTGTTTTATACAGATCTTTGCTTTCACAGAATTTCTGTCATTCCATAGTTTATGCACAGCAGATAATTTTTCACATGTTGGAGAGGGGATCATTTGTGTCAAACGTGAAAGGAAGGGGTCAATGTGCTCTAAAACGAGACGTAATAAAGAGTATCAAATGAGCACGAGTACCAAATATGAAGAGATGGTTGGAGCAGTAGAGAGACACGAGCTCAGGAAATGTTTCCCATGCTAGTCCAAGTACAGCAGTTGGACAGCAATAGGTAACATGTGAAATGGTATCTTTTGAATGAACGGGAGCCTGAATGTTAGGAATGATAGGAAGGGTGTTTCTGCAGCTATAGCTCCCACTGTAAGAAAAGCAAAGACGTGGTACAAAGGCAGCCATGCCCCCTCCTGGCCAGACATCACTAGTCAATAGCAGCACTCCTTTCTGCTGAGCCTGAACTCAGACATGACATCCAAGCCCTATTCAACACAAAGCTTTAGATATCCTCTGTGAGGAGATCTATTTATTATTTCTGTATATACCCTGAGGAGGCAAAATCTCTGAAAAAATTGTGGCAAACTGACAAACTGACTGGCTCAATCTGATGATGAATTGCTTATCAGTAATAACCTAATTCAAATAAAGTTTTCAATAGCCTTTTCCCCTTCTTAATATTCTCACAAGTTCTACAACATTGGCATCTTGTATACTCCAGTGCTTGTGATTTTTCATCTGCTTTTCATGTAAACTAGGAATTAAGCTAGAAGAGCATTGAAAGAGACTTTATTTGGAGTTTCTTTAAAAGACATTCTTAAAACTTTTATTAGCCAGGTGTGGTGGCTCAGCCTGTAATCCTAGCACTTTGGGAGGCCGAGGCCAGAGGATTGCCTGAGCCTGGGGGTTCAAGACCAGCTTGGGCAACTTGGTGAGACCTCATCTCTACAATAAATCACAAAAATTAGCCTGGTGTGGTGGCCTGTATCTGTAGTTCCAGCTACCTGGGAGACTGAGGAAGAAGGATCACCTAAGTTTAGCAGGTCACGGCTGTGGTGGCATGAGCATGCCACTGTACTCCGCCTGGGCGACAGAGTGAGACTCCAACTCAAAAAGAAAAACAACAACAACAAAAAACTTTTGTCTTCAGTGTTTCAAGAGCCAGATAAATCTCTAAGTTGTTGCTTATTTTTGTTTTAATTCTAAATATTTGGAAGTATAATTATATTCTATTCAAATTTTATTGCCTGTTTCATTATGAGAAAAGAATGTTGCCTTGATAAATTTTTTAAAAATTTGCTGTCGAGACTGAACATTTAAAATATGCTGAAATTCAAATATATTAATTTATATTTATAATTGCTCTGTGTACTTTTTTTTTTCCTGCTCAGACTAGGTCTTTGCTGGTCTATAAAAAGTGCTATTTTCTCATTTAATTGTTAAATTCTTCCCTTCCAACTCCAATATCCGGAAATCAACGTTCATGACTAATCCCAGGTCCTTTTGCTGCTTTTATAGAAACCAACAGAACATTAAATACTATAAAATGGATTCACACTGTAATGAAACATTTTCTCTTCTTGTTGTCAACGCATCATGCCAATGACATCAAACACATCCACTGCAAATAGCCAAGGCCTTCACAGCTGATTTATTGGCCATGCCTTGAACTCAGGTGGCCCGGCACAAAACATCAACTGTAGCCCTAAAATGAGAAACGACTGGCTATTTGACCACAGGATCTTAGTTGACTGATGCCAGGTTACTTTTATGTTCTGTTTCCTCAAGATCCAGAAAACCCAGAGATGCTGGTGCAGGCACAGAGCTAACAGGTAAAAAAAAGCCTCTCCTGCTGCTCTCTGTCTCCTCCTTCCAAAGTGTCCTTTTAGCACTGAACACGTGGTATGTGTTTTCTTATTCCGTGAAGTAGATATCTCTTAGACCACACTGTGTTCCATGAAGTAGATATCTCTTAGACCACACTGTCTAGAAAAGATGTCACAGGGACTTGTGATTTTTGTAGCCCATGAATGTCTGGCTCACGTAATCTCCTGTGTTTGTTCAAGCAGGCTTTGCAGCAGTTGAGGCAAACATTGGACTCATCTGGGTTTTTTTTGTTGTCTTACTTAAGCTCGCTGGAAGTATTTATCTGGAGCCACAAGTACACTCTCATCATTTCGGTTGTGATTCTTTCCCAGCAACTCTTTGTCTAAAAAGGTCATATAATTTAATGTTTCTTTTTGGCCTGCCAGAATTTTTATTTATCTTACTGGTAGGCTTTGACACTAGCTGAGGTGACTGGTAACAATAGAAAGATGTACAAAAATATAAGTGCAAGTAACATACCGTCTTCCATCTCACGTGCCTTCCGGGTACTTTATTTAGTGAGACTGTGTTTCCAAGTCCTTCTTCAAAGTGGATCCATTATTGTCTAAGGCAACACTGCCCAATAGATATATAGTGTAAGCCATATATGCAATTTGAAATAATATATTTTACTTTATATATGTAACGTGCAAACAACATCATATACAATCAACAACAAAAATCAACATGTAGCCTATACAAAACTTTTTATTGAGCAGTCTTCCTTTCATACTGTCTTCAAACTCAGGTGTGTTTTACAAGCGGAGTACATCTCAATTTGGACTGGCCACATATCAAATGCTCAGTGGCCACATGTGGTTACCAGCTACCAGCTACTATATTGGACAGTAGAGGTCTAAGGCACTGACACATTTAATATAATGATATGTATGTCCATATACATACATACATACATATGTTTATTATGTTATATATGTATATATTACATTCATCTGAGAGTTATCAATAAAAATGATGATCTCGGAGAATGTGCAATAATGAAATCCAAACACAATTTAGATTTTAATCTTTAGTAGAGGTACTTCTCAAGCAGTAGGAAAGACCAGTTTGAGTTTTATACTGATATTTCAATGATTGGTTTATTATAATGTCTTGTATTATATAGTGCTTTGTATTTTTTTTCAAAGTATTTTTACATACATTTTCTCATTTGCTGGTCTTGGCAAACTTATAGTCTCGGTGGAGAAGCGTCTACATTCTTTTCAGTCTTTTGAGATGAGGAAACTGAGACAGTTAAATGGTGACTCCATCACTTGTGTTGACAATGGCAGTGACCACTGTATGACACTGGAATCTGTGACTCCTGAGCTTTCTTCTTTCCAGTAGAGGTGCTAAAGTCACCAACTTCCCAAAAATGAACAATAGAGAAGAACTTGAAAGGTTCATTATTTGGCTGATATACTCTTAAGTGAATGAAAACTGTCTTCCATTAATCAGGAGTCCTTGGCTCAGTTTTCCCGTGAGGATCACTGTAACAGTTTCTGAGTGTCAGGCACTCTCCCAAGAACATTTAAACCTCATGACAAACCTGAGTGGATACCAATATTAGTTCCATCTTATAGATGGGGGGACTAGCACACAGAAAAGTTAAGCGGTTGACCTAAGGTTACACAGCCAGGAAACTTGAATTAGAACCCAGGCTGACCTGGTTCCAGAGCTGTGCCTGTAGTAACCACTGTGCCGTTCTGCCTCCGTATTGGGTCTAGGGCTGAGGGATTCAAGGACCTCAAGTTGTCTCAAAAACAGAAGGAGAATTTGTCTTGGGAACACACTGATTTGAAACATATTGTTCAAAGGAGGCCTTCCCCAGATGGCCTGCTATCTAATTCATTCCTCCCTCACAGGACTGGTCCTCTTATTAGTGAAACATGATTAATAAAATGCAAAATAAGGTTAAGGAAATTTCCCTTTGATGTTCTTTCCCATTAATTTATTGTTTATAATGTTTCATTTAATGCATATCAGTGAGTAATAGAATGGTAGTCCCTGTGAGAATTTTATTTTTCTGATGTTTAAGAAGATGAGCAGAGGACGAGAACGTTCTTCAGGGGTATTGGCAATTGCTTGGCAGTCGTTAGTCCTGGTGCGACCAGTTTGCAAATGAGGTGAGAAGGAGGGGCTGATGTTTATGTCTTTGAAATTAAAGCATATCTTGGCATTTCTTTTCTTTGTTTTTATTTCTAAAACAGCATCTTGTTTTATTTTCAGAAGCTATATATACTTGCCTTAAGTGTATAGACAACAGAGTATCATAAAAAAGAAATTTAAATCGCCGGTAATTCCACTACCAGAAGATAACTGGTTAACATTGTGTATTTCCTCCCTTGCCCGTCTGTCTGTCTATTTGTCTGTCTATCTATCTATCTATCTATCTAATCTATCCTGTCATCTATCTGTCTAATATATCCTTTTTGTTAATGCTTTATGTTTTGCTAAATATAAGTATTTGCAAGCCACTGTAATTTTTTCATAAATGTACCTGGTTTACAGAAGAGACTTAATTTTGGGAAGTGTAAATGTGACAGAGTTTTAGTTTTCCAGCTGTCATTCTTCATTTATACGCCTTTCTTCCTGGAGTGTTGGATTTTATTGACATCCTGGTAGGATTCCTCAATTTTCCTATTGCTCTCTCTATAAGAGTCTTGTTTTCTGATTCTTGCAGGTGGAGTCCTGTTTGCTTTTAATACTTCAGGTTTCAAAGTTGGACTCTTTTCATCTTCCAGAACAGGCTAGTTCTGGGAACCTCGTACTAGAGAGCTGTGACTAGTGATCTGGCATTGTCCCTTCCCTGTTCTCAGTTTGTCACCTCTGGTGTTAGAAGCAGGGGTAATGGCCCCAGGCACACGGTGAGGAGATGGTCCTCACCTTGTTCTGGTTCCGTCTAGTTCCATCTGATGTTGGCAGATGTGCTTATCCTGTTGAACCCTATGCATGGTTTCCTTGGGGCAGCCTTCAGGTTCCTTCTAACAACCGGCCTCACTGATGGACCCTTCACAGGACCAGCCATGCTCAGCTTCTGCACAGACTTGCAAGCTGTTCAGGCCTTTGATGCCTTCTTCTGTGTCAGCCTCCTATTTCCCAAGATCCCAATCGCTCCCTGAATCTCAACACCCCTTTGTAAGGAGACATGGGAACCACTAAGATGTCTTTTGCACTTTCCAAGGGCTACAGGGACCTGAATGTGGTGGCACTGACCTCACTTCTTCCCTGACAGGCTGCACTTTGGTCCCCTCAAGTCTTACTACACCAGCTACACTGGCTGCCCCTTCTTCAGTAATTTCTCCTCAGCTAGATGCATCCAACTATATCCCACCTGTGCCCCAAGCTTCAGAGGACATGTCAATCCTCCCACATGTTCTCTCAGTAGCATCACGAGATTGAGTCTGCTGTCCCTCAGCAAGCTTTCATCAGGGAAGCAAGATTCCCATCTCCCTTCTTTAGGATATTCCATAGCTGCTACTATCTTTCCCTTGTCTCGGCTCTGGGAAAAAGGAAGTACCCCACAGGAGGAAGGAGAAACATCTCAGATGAACTCAGTGCCTCTCAAAAGGCCCAGGATGACTCTATGGTCCTCCCAGTTGTCTTTATGTGTGTACTGGGAAGGGGAAAGTGGCTGGGGTTGGGACTGGTTTTGCTGCCTTTAAATAAACAAACAAGGTGGTATCTGTCCCTTGACTGCATGCGGCTGCCTTGTGGCTCGCTCTAGAATATCAGGATGTATTGCACCTTTGGTTTTCGGCTATGGGTACAGTCGTCGACTCCAAGCACTGGAGCCAGCATGAGCCTGCCACACAGACAGTCATTTTAATTACTTCATACTTATTTACACATATAGCCTAATTGTCTTATTTCGGGCTCTCTAAAAACAGATCTGAGACAAGGACAAGTGGGCAGGGAGTGTGTTTGAAGGTGATCCCAGCAACTACAATTCATCAATGGCGAAAATGAGGTAAGGAAGGGAATGCTTTGACGAGAGTTACCACTGGGGAAACCTGGGTGCAATCCTGCTGGAGAACCACTGACAAACTGTGGAAAACATCTGTGGTCTCACACCCTAAATTCGTTGAAGTTGTCCCTAGGTGTGTTGATTTCTTTGCCCTTCTGCAGTGCCAGAGAAAGCCCTCAGACAAAGAGGAAGATATGTGGGCATCAGAGATGGGAGGGAGGCTGTTAGCACGCTAGAAACCTTAGCAACGCCTGGCGAACTCTGGCACTTGGGCAGGATCCTAAGAAATGCAGTCTCCCACATAATTAAATTAATAAATTCCCTCATATTGGGTACTTAGGTTGTAACCTTTTAATTTCCTATTACGATTCATGCTGTAGTGAGTAGATATATTTTCACATATTTTTTTGATTATTTACTTAGAATCAATTCTCAGATGTTGGATTACTTTGTCAAACAGCATGGCATTTTGAGTATGTTAATGCATTTTGGGGCAACTTCGCTTATGGACCCAAACTTGAGGTTGGTAAGTGATACTTTTAAGATAAATGGGCCAAGGATAGTGGCTCACTTCAGTAGTCCGAGTGCTTAGGGAGACTGAGGCAGGGGGAGTGTTTAAGGCCAGGAGTTCAAGACCAGTCTGGATAGTGAAACCTTGTCTCTATAAAAATAAAAATATTAGTAAGTGTGGTGGTGCAAGTTTATAGTCCTGGCTATTTGGTTGAGGAGAGAGGACCATTTGAGTCCAGGAGTTTGAGGCTGCAGTGAGCTATGATGACACCACTGCTCTCCAACCTGAGCAGCAGAGTGATATCATATCTCTTAGAAAAGTAAGCTAAATTAAATGTTTTTAAAAATAAATATGCCTCAGCCAGTCCCTAGTCCCTGCTAAACATTAGGTGTTGAGAAGACTGCCTCATCTTGCACCCATAGGAGTATTGAAACCTTAGCTAGTACCTCTGCCCACCTGCAGAAGTTAACCTGCTGGTGTGGAAGATATTTCTCTGAAGGGGTTACACCTTCACCGTTGAAATCTCTTCTAGCTTTTGTCTAGTCTCTAAGCAGCATCTGTAGAAAACTATGTGTGAGATATTATCGTCCAGACATGAATGTTTCCCCGCCTCCCTCAAAGAGCAGCCTCTGGCCAAGGCTGAACTCTGAGGGGTGTACATAGTCCCAATAATGAGTCATGGAATGCAGGTGACCAAGCAACGCAGAAAGCAATGTAGTCATCCCTCTCAATCAATGTAGTGGTAAACACTGGATAGGAATTTGACTAATTAACTTGCTTGCCTACAAAACTGCTAGCTGTACTGCCCTGAGGCATGGATTATTGCAGATTCTTGCAGATGCAAATTCTTCACCGACCTGCCGCCATTGGTGTCTCCCGTAAATTTTTAATAAATCAATGTCTTTCTCTGCTGGATTTCCAGGTGACTTCTTTGGAATAGGTGAACATTAAGCACAAGCCCTCTCAGATTTGGGTCTACCACTTTACACTATGCCATAGGTAACACTGACATACAGGAAAGGGAGCCATTAAAAGTTAAAGTGGCCGGGTGGGCTCTGTGACCCAACCTGCAATCCCAGCAATTTGGGAGGTTGAGATGAGCGGATTGCCTGAGCTCAGGGGTTCGAGAACAGCCTGGGCAACTTGGTGAGACCCCATCTCTACAATAAAAATCAAAAAATTAGCCAGGCGTGGTGGCATGTGCCTGTAGTTCTGGCTACTTGGAAGGCTGAGGCAGAAGGATCACGGGAGCCCAGCAGGTTGACGCTGGGGTGGCCCTGAGTGTGCCACTGCATTCCAGCCTGGGTGAAAGAGTAAGACTACTACTAAAAAAAAAGAAAAAAAAAAGTTAAAGAGGCAGCTCTTAGTAGAACAAGAACAAAAGAAAATTCATTCAACAAAACTTCACTGAGTATGAATTCTGTGTAAGGAACTATATGAGGCTTTTTGGGAAACATCAGGGTTAGGAAGGCATGCTCTTGAATTTTAAAGAGATGCTAATCTAGCTGAAGAAGTTTCTGAATTGTTTTGTGATAGAAAGCCATCTGAGTTAGACATCATTTGACTAGACCATCTTTAAAAATACGCTGTGCAGAAAGTGGCACGCAGTTTCTACAGGTCTCTGGTGCTTACTGGAACAGAACTCTGTGGGAGTTTTTCAGGTGGCACATTAGAAGTAGAAACATCAGAGAAATTTTTAGAAGAGTGGTTCAAAACTGCCAAACTCATCTTGGAAGCCTCTTGGAAAGGGATGGGGCTGCGGCAGATATTTCACTGAGTCCCTTAATTGCAGTTCTGCTTCATTATGGATATTAATGATCCAGCATTTCTGACTGTTAGGAAATGAACTGAGCTGGAATTATGGTCCATAAGCATGATACATTTTTAAATAGATTCAAATGATAATTAGGATATGCATGCACATTGGTGTCTGCGACAAAATGGGAGGCTTTCAGCTTTACTGAATTAGCTTATTTTAGCTGAAATTAAAACTGGAATTTGCCAGGCAGCTAATCTCATTCACTGTTCCAGGCTGTCATAGCTAAGCCAGCTGCACTAGGTGTCACTGTGTGAACTTCTACTGAATGAAAGAATAAAAAAGGAAAAGAGGAGAAAGGTGAAAACATTTTAATCTGCTGACACTGTTTTACATTCAGCATTTCTTCGCTCATTTATTTCCCTATAGCGTCAGCTATTTTTAAGATTATGGAACACATATATGCACATTATTGAATGACTAGGTTGTCCAAATAAGAGAATTGTTCTCTGATTTGGGGGATTATTGTCATTTCAGGATAACTAAAAGGAATTCTCTTTGCACCTGTGTTCTGAAGCCTCTTAGGAAGAGACATGAGATTTTATTTTATTTTTAAAAATTGAACCTTGGATTTTTTGTTCTAAGTCTTATTGTGTTGTTCTCACAAATTTTTTTCCTAAGGACATTTCTCCTGTTTAGAGAAAAGAAGGGAACTTATCCTACCCAATACTGATGATACATGCATAAACCATGTTTGACTTTAAGATTCCAAAAATGACAGTTCTTTTCAAATACTTTATTTCATTTAATTTTCATTGCAAGTTTTGACTTTCCCCAACCCATCTCATGCTAATGTAAACTTTTATAATCTCTGTTTGATATTCGTAACATACAATATCATCCCACACCTCGGCCCCAGCCCTCAGCTAGGAGAGATCTTGAGTCTGCAATAATCCTACTAGTGGAAATACTTGGGTTAGTTTAATGACCAGCACCACACGTGTTTTCTACAAAGGCCGTAGAAAACTCAGATGTGGCACTGCTAAAGAAGAAACGCAGCAGAACCCCTAAGCACAGCATAAATCATTGCTATCCCTTAAAACTATACAATTTTTCCTTTGCCTGAATGCCTGGAATCTTTCATTCTGTGTTAAGTAACACAGTAGTGTCTTCCCTTAAAAATATATGGGCCATAATCAATTAGGGCCTGGAGAGACTATTATTCTATATTTTGTGCAGTGCTTACAGCATTTTGTAGTGCCCAATAAATGTTTTATAATAATAGTTCCATACCAGCTATCTAGCGTGTGTCATAGATAACCTTTATTTTCAGGCAAATGATAGAAATACACCTGCATTTTTTGACACCTGTGGCTTGTGTGTTTTTCATTTTTATAAAAACTGTGATATCTGGGAGTCTGGAGACTTTTTTGGAGTCAAATGATGTCCTTTAGAGCTCAAGACAGAATACTTGTGACAATATGGTGTTAGCAGGTAGATATCAGACCCAGAAATCAAACTTGAATTTAGGGGATACTTCTGATGGGTTTTATAATAATAATAATAGTTATTGTTACAGATAATACTTAAATGGTATTACTTATGCATTGTTCTATGCACTTTCCATATGTTGACCCATTACTCTTTGTAACAAACCGTTGTCTTGAAGTAGGCATTACTATTATCCCCTCTTTGCAATAGTGACACATAGAGGTTAGGTTACTTTTCTAAGGTCATACAGCCATATGGTGGCAGAGCTGGGGATTTAAGTTCAAATAGTCTGCATAGTCCCCAATCACTTGGAACCACTATTGTAATATTTGTTGTATAAATCCCTCACCAGTTCCCTCCCCTCAACCACTAGAGGTATCTTCAAGTGCTTCTTAGTTACTGGTAATAACCTCTCTGGACTTTAATTTTCTGATGATTTAAATTAGGAGTCCCCAACCCCTGGGCCACGGACCCGTACCAGTCTGTGGCCTGTTAGGAACTGGGCCACACAGCAAGAGGTGAGTGGTGGGCAAACTTCATCTGTATTTACACTTGCTCCCCATGGCTCACATTACCATCCAGGCTCTACCTTCTGTCAGTTGAGCAGCCACATTATTGGGAACTGTGTATATGAGGGATCTAGGTTGCACACTCCTTATGAGAATCTAATGCCTGATGATCTGGGGTGAAGCTGAGGTGGGGTTGATAGTGATGGGAGGGGCTGCAAATACAGATTAACATTTACAGTGAGGTTTGACTGCACCTTCCTTCCCCAGCTCCTGTCTGTGGAAAATTGTCTTCCATGAAACTGATCCTCGATGCAAAAAGGTTGGTTTAAATGTCTGGTTGTGGGCTAGATTACCTCTTAGATTCTTCCCTTTCCAGAATCCTGATCCCTCTTTGGTTCACAAGAGTTGTCCTAGAGAGTTTTCAATGGGATGATCTAGATGTGGTTTGGAACCTGGACAGAGTTGGAGAGAAAAGGGGAGTCCAAGGTGTCTTCGTGAATACCTGGAATATGGTAATGCCATGAAGGGAAACAGAAAACTCAGAGTCTGGCAAGGCTGGGTTTGAATTTACACTAGTTTATTTTTTAGTGGTAGTGAAACATCCCGAGTTCATGAGACACCTGGTACCATGGTTCTAGAACCATGGTTCTCTCAAACTCTGGCTTACAGGACTCATGCTTCAGAATTACATGGGGACTTGTCAAATGGAAACTTTGGGATTCCTCCATGAGCCAGAAACTCTGAGGGAGTCCCAGGAATCTGCATTTTAGTGAACTTTCCAGTTGATATTCATGGGTCACTATTTGAAAACTGCTGGTTGAGGACCTCAGAGATGGCAGTTGGAGATGACAATTCAAGAACAATGGAATGTGAAGAGTTCTCAGAGGGTGAAGAGGATCCCAAGAGAACTGGGAGCTCCCAACACACACTGCAGAGACAAACCAGAGAGGAGTATGGGAAAACGGAATGGCAGCATTCAGAAATGAGGAGGGACTAGGACTGGGTCAAGAAGAGAGGGAGAAGAGCTACAACTCTTCATGGATACAGGCAAGAGAGAAGCATTTCAGCAGAGGGATGGACACGCTTACAGAATCTGGGGTGAACGGATGGTGGCAAAAGACTCTGAAAATGAGAGTTGAATTAAGATGATGGTAAAAAGCATCATTCTAAGAGATTTTTTTTTAAACATGAGGAAAACTTGTGCTTGTTGGAAGCCCTATAAAGTAACACAACACACTCCTATAGGCGATAACACTTTGGACCGAGTTGGGTAGCACAGGGTGAGAAGGGACTTGGGGTTTTGCCCTTTCCTATGTCATCCTTTCAACAATAGTACTGTGGTTCAAGGATAAGGTCATTGTTCTCCAGTTACCTTTAATACTTTGATGAGAATTGAGAGAAACAAGCCTAAAAGACACGAGATATTTTTGATACATTCCAATGGTTTCTGTGTAGACTGATAGACTTGCCACCAAAAAAAGATACCCAACTTCTAATCTCTGGATCCTGTGAATCAAATCTTACACGGCAAACAAAGGGTCTTTGCAGATACAATTTAGTTAAGGGTCTCGTGATGGGAGGTTATCCTGTGTGATTGAGGTAGGTCCTAAATGCAATCATATATGTGCATGTAAGAAGGTAACAAGGGAGATTTCTCTCTCTCCTCTCTCTCTCTCTCTCTCTTCTCATTCTCATCTCTCTCTCTCTCTCTCTCTCACACACACACACACACACACACACGCGCACACACACACACACACACACACACACACACACACACACACACACACACAGAAGAGGAAGCAATGTGACCATAGACAAGGGATACTGATGGTACCTGCAAGTCACAAGAGGCAAGAAATAGATGCTCCCCTAGAGTCTGGAGGGCTTCCTGGAGGGAGCCCTGTGAACCACTTGATTTTAGCCCTGTAAGATTCATCATAAACTTCTGTAAGAGAACTGTAAGAGAATAAATTATTGTTATTTTAAGGTTTGTGGTAATCTGTTACAGCAGCCATAGGCAATTAATATAGTAAATCCTCACTTCACATCGTCAATAGGTCTTAGAAACTTTGACTTTAATCAAAATGATGCATAGCAAAGCCATTTTTTCCAGCATTATAACTAAATGATGTTGAATGACATGATTATTTGAGGATTTGCTGTAGATGTTTTGCTTAAAGTCGCAGTTTCCAAGAACCTATTGACGACTTTAAATGAGGACTTACTGTACAGCGTCCCAATGTGTGTGGGCGTGTGAGGGTAGACACACAATAACAAAAAAAAAACCTTTTGTGATCCTCCCCCATCCCGCTCAGCACCACCTTTGTTATTAGGTGGTTAACAATCACATCCTTGACAAAGGCACTTTTAATCACTCCATTCCTCCCTGTCTTCTTGACAGTTGAGAAGGAATTAGAGCACTTTGCTTTCCCCACAGTGACTAATGGGGCTTGCTGTGCTATCAGAGCAGTGCTTTACTGTACTTTTTTTGGGTAAATTGTGGAACTCATTACTGTAATACTTGAACAAATTTAAACACCTAACTCACACTTCTCTTTTATTCCTTTCTCCCTGGATGACTAACTGTAGATATGTATAATGAAACCAAATAAACTCCATGAAGTGTGTAATGCCTACTTAATTCTGTCCCTATTCTCTAAATCAAGTACTTCTTTCTTTCTGACTTGAGTCAGTCATTTAACGCATACAATAATACCCATTTGTCCACGTTTAGTTACCTGGAGTGACTACTGACGGAACTTGAGTCCAGCTAGATTGTCGGGGCACTTAGTGTTTAATGAAAACAACCTTTGTAACAGCGTAAACACAAGAGGTAGCGTTTATAATGCCCTTTGATTGCAGTGATGCATTCTTGCCTTTTTGGATACTTTAAGAAGAAAACCAGGAAATGCAAAAGTGATTATAGAGATATACATACACAAACATGGTCACACACATAAACATATACTGCCAGAAAATAAAAGAGACAGATAACAAATGATGTTTAAATTATTTCCTTCTTTCTTAGACTGCCAATAAGTGGTAAGCTCATTTTCTTTCATAGGGAAGGATGATTTGGACTGACTGTCAACTGGATTTAAAAGCTCAAAAGCTTTAAATATTTCTCACTCTCTTTGACCTCTGTTTTTCTTTAATTTATATTAAACTTAAGGGAGAAAAAATAAGTACATGAGTGAAAGTGTTGCAGAATCGCATTTTAGTTGTTTCAAATTAAATTGTTTGGTTTTTTTTAAGTTTAATGATCTTAACTTAGTTAATCTAAAATATTTTTGAAGTTCACTTTAGCCCTGATTTTGTTGTTGTTGTTGTTTTGTTTGCTTTTTTTTTTTTTTTTTTGAGTTGGAGTCTCACTCTGTCGCCCAGACTGGAGTGCAGTGGCTACTCCGGGCCACCGCAGCCTCGACCTGCTGTGCTCCGGCGATCCTTCTGCCTCAGCTTTCCAAGTAGCTGGAACTACAGTTGCGCGCTACCACACCCAGATAATTTTTGATTTATTGTAGAGATAAATCGCCAGGTTGCCCAGGTAGGTCTCGAACACGCGGGCTCAGGCAATCCACTCACCTCAGCCTCCCAAAGCGTGGGATTATAGGCTAAGCCACTGAGCCCGGCTCTGTTTTTTTGTTTTCTGATGCTACTTGGTTATGTCTGGCCTAACCCAAATTGAATTAAAGTCTTCACTCTGGATTATGCAAGTCTATTCTTACAAGCTTACTTGTTTGATTTTAATGGCTGGAAAAGCTGGAATTATGAGTTAAAAAGAAGAAGCCAACCGACTGAGTATTCATGCATTCAGCCCTGAACCCTTTTAAATGTACTCATTACTATTCAGGAAGCATAATTCATGTCTCTATCAAGCAAGCAATTGCTGAGATAAATTTTCCAAAAATGTGGGGGCAGAAAGAAACCTAAAATGGATGTATGTCTCAGGACTCGCCATGCTTAAATCACCAAGGCGCCTTCTCATGCTGATTACTTTTGTACCCCCAAAGCCAAAGTAACTCACCAAGCGAAAGTGGTCTTTAAGCCTTCTCATTCTGAGCCAGATAGCCTTTTTTCTTTCTGAATCTCTTAAGTGCTTTCTCCAGATTTGCCTCACAGACTTCTGACTTCCGCTCCCCTCCAGCTCCATTCTGAAGGAGCCTGGCAGCATGTCGACTACTGTGATTGGACTCCTGTGGGCTTCAGGTAGCTCTTTGATTATGATTTCGGGTTCTCAAGCCAGAAATGATTCCTGGCTTGGTTCCTCTTTTCTTCATAACTGCAGCACCGACAATGACTAGAGAAGCAAGGAGGTTGGTGCCTACACTTCCTCTGGCGTATCGAGGTGAAAGCAGGCACCTCCCAACTAATTAGGCAGTCACTAGTTATAAGGTGCCATAAATGACAGAATGACCCTTTCACAAAGAAGATGGTTTCATTCAGACTGAAATGTACAGTCTGATTGAACGGACTGCCTTACATGGGAAAGATCACCAGGCCCTATGGGAAGTCCGGTGTCTACCCCATTTCTCTCCCCACTTTCTACGCCCTCCCAAATCTTGAGAGGCTTTGCATGCATGCTGACAGACACTGCAGCCTGTGATTGTCAAACTCCTTTACAACCCACCACTCCAACTGGCTGCTCTTTGGACATTCCTCAGGTGGCTCACTGCATCATCACAAGAAGAGACTAGAAGTTGTCTTCACAAGCCCTGCAGGCCTGCAGGGGTTCTACTGGCAAGGAATTCTAGGGGCTCAGGTACGAACAGCATGGTCTAGAGGAAGAAAGGGGAGACAGGATCCAGGTGGGCTGGTAGCAATGTAACAGCTGGAGAAGTGATAGATCAGAAACCTCTAATTAACCAGGACATAGGGCAGGCCTCTGCTTTCCTGGCGGCAGTGCTAGAAAGAGAAATTTTCCTAGATTAAGTTAGAGTTGTACAACTTTATATTTTTTCTGAGTTGGAGTCTCACTCTGTCGCCCAGACTGGAGTGCAGTGGCCGCTTCCGGCCACCGCAGCCTCGACCTGCTGGGTTCCGGCGATCCTTCCGCCTCAGCCTTCCAAGTAGCCGGAACTACAGGCATACGCTACCACATCAGCTGATTTTTTGATTTATTGTAGAGATGAGGTCTCGCTGCCCAGGCGGGTCTTGAACCCGCGGGCTCAGGCAGTGCACTCACCTCAGCCTCCCAAAGGCGCAGGATTACAGGCTGAGCCACCGAGCCCAGCTCAACTTTATAATTCATAACTCCTTTTATATCTCTTTATGTTCCCTCTTCTCTTTCCCTTTCTTTTCCCTCCCCTCCCTCCTTCCTTCCTTACTTACTTTCTTCCTCTTGTCATATTTTTCAACCCCTTTGCTCCCTCTTCATTACACGAATATTTAAGTGTCTTGTTCTAGAGTTCAGTTTGGACAAATGCAGATGGTTTCGCATTAGCTCTTCCTCACTAATGTGCAGCTCTGGTTGTTGTATACCGTCAGTGGTACAGGTGAACAACAGAACAGAAGGAAGTCGCTTGTTGTTTGGAGATATTTTTCCAAGATGCCCGTAAGACATGCCTTTGGTTTTTAGTTTCCAAGTTGAATGAACCTAGAGTCTACCATCTGCCATGTTGCCTTTTGTACTCAATAAACTTCCTTTTTATTGGCTCTCTCTCCGATGGCCCAGAATCTGCTTGACAACACACGCACACTGGACCAACACATTTTCAGGGGATAGAAGATTTAAAATTCATGGTGTAGAAATGTAAAGCCTTTTACTTTATCGTGGTGATAGAAGTGATAAGGAGGTGGCAAATTTTCTGTATCATGAAATAATAAAAGATTTTATTTCTAAATACTCTCAATATGGTACTAAAACATGAGATGGCATAAGGCCAGGATGTATTGGAAGAAGCTAAAAAAAAAAAAAAAAAAGGAAAATGCACAGACATTGCATGTTTGGGATATTTTATTCATTAGCTAAGGAATGTGTTATTAAAGAAACAGTAACTTTTAGGCACTAAGCTATTCAAAATATAGACCTGCGTTTTCTAATTGGGTCGTCACTAGCCAAACATGGTGATTGAGTCCTTGAAATACAGCTAGTTGGAACTGAGATTTGTGGTTGTGTAAAAATCATACTAGATTTAGAAGACTTCATTTAAAAGAAGGGTAGAAAGTGGGAAGAGAAGTAGGATAGATAAAAGACTCACATACATCTTCTTGTTCCAGGCCCCACAAATGTTAGGGCCTCACGGTCTTTCCCATGTAAGGCAGTCGGTTCAATCACAACAGTGACTGTATATTTCACAATGGGTAAAAACTCTCTTTTCTCAATTTTATTTTCTTTGGGACACTTCTGAGAAATTACCTGCTTGCTTTCTAGTTTATGTTCTCTTTCTCCCGCTAGAATGCTAGCCGGGCGAGGACCGTTGCAGTACCTAAACTGATTATCACTGCATCCTAGTGCCTAACCTTGACAGTGACCATGGATGCAGGGCAGCTCATAAAGCACTTAATAAATGCCCGCCACCAGTTGATTTTCTAACTACCTGTGTGCTATATTGTGGCTAGACATATTGATTCAGCTGAGATCAAATCCAGAGACCAATTGAAGTTTTTCATGTTTTACTTATTTGAGTGCTTAGAAGATTTGCATATTTGGCAACAGGACTGATAATGTTTAATAGCTACACTCAAGTTGTCCAGCTCTCTTGGTTCAATGGTTTTAAGCAGATCAATAAAAGTTCTGGGTTTAGTTTTTTCTTGAAAAATGAAGGGGTTGAATTAGGTGATCGTTCGATTAGTCTCTGGCTTTCAAATTCCATGCTGTGGATTTCATCAGAGCGTTGAGGGTGGGTTAGCACTTTGGCTGTTAACTGCCTGCATCTTTAGCACCCATTGTTATATAATAAGAGGACAATATATTTTAACCGGGCTCGGTGGCTCAGCCTGTAATCCCGCGCCTTTGGGAGGCTGAGGTGAGTGGATTGACTGAGCCCGCGGGTTCGAGACCCGCCTGGGCAGCGAGACCTCATCTCTACAATAAATCAAAAAATCAGCCGGGCGTGATTGCGCATGCCTGTAATTCTGGCCACTCGGAAGGCTGAGGTGGAAGGATCGCCGGAGCCCAGCAGGTCGAGGCTGCAGTGGCCAGAAGTGGCCACTGCACTCCAGTCTGGGCGACAGAGTGAGACTCCAACTCAAAAAAAAAAAAAAAAAAAAAAAGAGGACAGAACACTGAAAGAGTTACAGTGGAGGAGGGATTTTTGTTCACAGATAAATCTCTGAAATAATGAAGGACCAATTTGGAGAGAGAGCTTGAGGCTTCAGGATGTCAGGTGTAAGGATGGAGGAATTTTGCCTATTTTCAAATTTATATTTATGAAGTTACTATGTGTATATGTGCATTTTTTTTTCATTTTCTTTTTTTGGCTTGTCTTCCTTTATATCATGGCATTTTCCCTTTGTACTCTGAGAGTGAACTAAACTGGTCATTGGAGGAAATGCAGGGAGACATTTTGGACGAGAAAAATAGAAAAGAGCTCCCAGGATAAAGTGACAAGTGCTTGAGACTCACGAAGAAGTGCTGTTCAGCTTCAAAGACAACTGCAGTGCCGCGAAGGGTGCGAGAGAGTCTTTTGAAAAGGACAATTTCACCCAAAATGTGTGGAGATAAATTTCTCTATAGCCATGAACTTTTGGCACCAGGTGGCCTGCTCAGTATTTCAATTTGTTTTCAAAGACACTTCCCTGATGAAGACCTATTCACTTTTCTTCATTGTTTATAATGGGGTGTTCGAATATCTGAACACACAGTGACCAGGCATCTGAATGAGCAATATTCTCGATAATTCTTAAACAAACTCTGCTGATGGGATGCGTAAGCCATTAAAAAATAGAAAAGAGAGAAAAGAAAAAAGATTTCCTTGATTTGAAGGAGATGGGACGGAGTAGGGGAACTGCTTCTCTTTGCTGTAGTGACCTAGTGGGGCCAGTGAGCAGCTGAGCATCTAGATGGCTGGGCAGGAAAGAGATAAAACTTTTCAAGACTTTCATTTATCTTGTTTCTCGGTGTTAGAGTTCTTGAAGAGTTCAGGTATAATCACAGCCTTCTGTTACAACAGAAGCACCATCTGCTGAAGCATTCTGTAAGCAATATAACATCTCTCCAGAGATAGTTTAGCATTCAATTCACAAAGAAGGATAGCAGGGACTTGTAAACAAAAGGAAACAACTGAAGCAGGGAGGAAGGGGCTGAGCTCTAAACATTCAATATGTTTCTTTATAGCGGAGAAACCCTGTAATGCTACAAAACCCTGGCAGAATTCTCTGATGTATTAATTGTTTCCGTGTGTGTGTGTGTGTGTGTGTGTGTGTGTGTGTGTGTGTGTGTTTAAGCTCAATATTCGAAACTGCTTCTTCTAACACACTACTCCTGCTGTTTGTTTGTTTGTGTGTCTTCCTTTTGCTTTCTTTTAGGATATTTCTCATGAATAAGGTGAGTAATAACTGGATATAGAGAAAAAAATACAAGAAATAATTTAAAACATTTTACAAATGCTATACATTGACTGTAACTATGTGTTTTGGGGGAATAAAAACCCTAATGACACAAAGCAGGAAATGGTAGGCACTATAATTTGAATAGGAGATTAGTAGAAAAACTTTTCTATTTAAAGTTTTGTCCAGGCTCGGTGGCTCAGCCTATAATTCCAGCACTTTGGGAGACCGAGGCGAGTGGATTGCCTCAGCCTGCAGGTTCCAGACCAGCCCGGGCAACTTGGCGAGAACTTGTCTCTACAATAAATAAAATAAATTAGCCAGGCATGGTTGTGCACACCTGTAGTTCTGGCTACTTGGAAGGTTGAGGCAGAAGGATCGGCGGAGCCCAGCAGGTCGATACTGGGGTGGCCACTGCACACCAGCCTGGGTGACAGAGTGAGACTCCAACTCAAAAAATATATATATCATAATAAAGTTTTGCTATGTTGTCATGGGAAAATAGCTGACAGTTCCGCAATGTGTGTGGATATCAAATTAGTTGAAAATAAATGCTGCATTGCACCATAAAGGTAAGGCTTCTAGAAACTAATCTGCATTGTTGAAAGATCAAATGTTTAAAAAAAGTGGTCTTCGTTTTCTATAGTCTAATATGTCTCTGATAAAAAGACACAGTGGGGGAAAATTGCAAATACTGTAGGAAGAAAAAACATCAACCTTCTGGTTTAATTCAATTCTTTAAGAAGAACAGAAACTCAAAAATTAAGTGTTAGTGAATGAATGATTTGAGGGCAAATTTGTGTTAATTCTCCCTCATCCCACTCACTGCCAACCCATGCAGCCCCTTCCTTCATTAGACACAGATCTGTGAGATTTTGGCCTGTAGTTGCATACTTTATAAAAATAGTCAATATATGGCTTTATGATTTATATGGCCTAGAAATATTTACAGTAGCATTGACCATGATTTAAAACCTTAACCTCAGAAGCTAGATTATAGATATCTTGAATTGCAAAATTGCAGGAAAAAATCAAAAGTCTCTGTCCTAAAAAAAAAAAAAAAAAGTATAATCCTTACTGTTGTATCATTATACAAATTAATGGCACTGTGTATGTGTGCACGCTTGCACACACTACACCTCGATAATTGTTTTATCTGATGGTCTTTATTACCTTGTAGAAATTATATTGTCATAATTAAAACAAGTTTCATTATTTTCCACTTCCACTCTCATATAATAGATCACTACCATTTTAGTGGTGGGCCATTAGGCAATACAGATTGGATTGTTTTCCCCTAGATTTGTCGGTTTACTGCTTTTAGAAGAATTAATCACCTGTCTTATAGCTTCTCTTGTAACTCTGCTGGCTTCCACTTGGAAGGAACTCTAGTATCACAGACTGTCTGGGGAGGATTGCAGGCATCACCCACTCCTGACCTGGATAAAGGAGACTAGTGCAATGTTGCTTACAGAGTTTGTGGAGGTGTTCTATTGGCTATTTTAGTTGATTGGCAGAGCATTTTAACTTGTTACATTCTTTGGACAGCCCTGTGAAGTAAATACTATAAAGACCATCTTGGTCCTGGTTGTGAGATAATCACATTACAATTTTGCTTTCCTGCCTGCTTTCTGCATTTGTTGCTTGTGTGCCCTCTGTAGGTGTGTGATTGTAAAACTTCTGGTCTATATGCAGGCGTGTATGTCATTTATTATAGAACAGAGCAGAATTTAGGCATTTCTTAGTCCCAGGTACATGAAATAAAATATATAAATAAAATAAATATAATAAAATAAAATAATAATAAAATAAAATAAATACATAAATAAAAAATCCAGGCACATGAAATACCCACAATGGACACACACACACACACACACACACACACACACACACACATCCCTAGACACATCATACGAATGTATATCTTTATTCACAGATACATGGTATGAATGTATATCTTTACTGACATATGTTTCATCCCATGATGATTTGATATCATCTTACAGTTTCTGTTGACTAAGGAAATGGGTGATAACCATGACACAATGTGGCCATGGAAATAGCTTTTAATCCAGCTCATCATTGGCTAGATTATCTTTCTCAATTCTCTTGTCTAGTGTCATATCCTAGGAGATATCATTTAAGTTAATCAGGTAGTACCTATAGAACTTAACTCAATATATGTCCCTAAAGCTACTGACCTGATTTCTTTTTCCTCCAGGATGTTGACCTCTCTGAATCCTTCTGTTAGGAATTCTTGGTGTTCTTTGTCACAAGGAGGCTTCTGGGAGTTCTGACCATGGGAATGTGAGGATCTTGTGTAGGAGAATCATTTCCTGCTGGTAGCCTGGCTTTCAGAAAGAACACCACTGGAAATGCTCTGACACCTTCTGTGAGAGAATATTAAGTGTTCCCCTCACTCTAAAGCATCACTTGTATGGTAGAACAATCCCCAAAGATGTCCACATCCTAATCCTCAGAACATATGAATATGTTAATTTACATGGCAAAAGGAAATTTACAAATGTGACTATGTTAAAGATCTTGTGATAGAGAGATTATCCTGGTTTTGAACAAATGAGCCCAATGAGTATCCTGGTTTTGATTACATTGAGCTCAATGTAATCAAAAGGTGTTTATAGTAGGAAAACAAGAGGGTTTAAATCAGAAAAAAGAAGTGTGGTGGACAACAAAACTAGTAGTTAAGAGGGAAGCACTTGGAGAATGGAGGAAGGACTGTAAGCCAAGGAATGCAGGAAGCCTCTTAGAAAGGCAAGGAAACAATTTATCCCTGAAGTCTATGAAAGAAACGGCCCTGCCAACATTTTTATGTTAGAATTCTTACCTCCAGAACTGAGAATACATTTGTTTTAAGCCAATATATTTGTTATAATTTGCGGCAATAAGAGACTAATACAACTGTGTAGCCAGTTCAAGAAATCTGGTCTATCTGCAGGCAGAGGTATAAGTTCTCCGTCCAGAGAGAGGCCATATTTGATGCCAAACAATTTGTTGACAAAGTCTTCTTAACACCAAGGAAGTTTGAATTCCCCTTACTTCAAGAAGTCTATGAATGCTACTTACAAGTTTCAGTCAAGATTTCAGTGATAGGTAGCTTGTCTTTTACTTCACTTCTGTGACTCTTCCATTTCTTTTTTTTTTTTGGAGTTGGAGCCTCACTCTGTTGCCCAGGCTGGAGTGCAGTGGCACACTCACGGCCACCCCAGTGTCGACCTGCTGGGCTCCGGTGATTCTTCCACCTCAGTCTTCCAAGTAGCTGAAACTACAGGCACTCACTACCATGTTCGACTAATTTTTAAAATTATTTATTTATTTATTTAATTGTAGAGATGAGGTCTCACCAAGCTGCATAGGCTGGTCTAGAACCCACGGGCTCAGGCAATCCATTCGCTTCAGCCTCCCAAAGTGCTGGGATTACAGGCTGAGCCACTGAGCCCTTCTGTCTCACTTCTTTTCAAGAAATGATATTAGAGCCGGGTGTGTTGGCTCATGCCTTTAATCTCAGCACTTTGGGAGACCAGGGTGGGAGGACCACTTGAGCCCAGGAATTTGAGACCAGACTGAGCAACATAGTGAGCCCTCAACTCTATTAAAAAAATTTTTTTTTTTTAAATTAGCCAGGCATAGTGGGGCATACTTGTAGTCCCAGCTACTTGGGAGGCTGAGGTAGGAGAAATACTTGAGTCCAGGAATTCAAGGCTATGGTGAGCTGTGATCATGCCACTGCACTCCAGCCTGGGCAACATAGTAAAATTTCGACCCCCCCCACACAAAAGAAAGAAAGAAAGAAAGAACATGATACTAGAAATAGCATAGTTTCCTCTGAATAAACAGATCCGGCAAAGATCTCAGACCCTCAAGTATATTTATGAGATAAGCAGCTGCATAACATTCACATCCGAGTCTGTCTACTCCTACTCGGTACAGTCCAAATTTCTCACAAATACTTTTTCCGCTATGTGAATGTATGAGACTGGCCTCAAATCCAGATCTTCTGAGTCTTTCTTCAGTGTCCTTCCCGTTGTATCATGGTTGCTTCTAAGTGGATTGGAGTTGCTCAGAAACCACGAGTTTATGGTGAGAGGTATCTCAAGTGCTATTGTGGAAGGATGCTTGATACACTTTGGATGGTTGTCTCCTCCAAATCCCAAGACCCCTACCTATCCTTATACACAAAAAATCAACTCTAAATGGATCAAAGACCTGAATGTAAAACCTCAAACTATGAGAACCTTAGAAAGTACAGGAGACACCCTTATGGAAATTGGAACTGACAACCAATTCCTGATCAAAGCCCTAAGTGCCCATGCCATAAGAGATAAGACAGATAAGTGGGACCTAATCAAACTGACAAGCTTCTGCAAAGCCAAAGAAACCATCAAGAGAGAGGGAGTCAGCCCACGGACTGGGAAAAACTGCCAACTGTATGTCTGACAAAGGCCTAACATCTAGGATCTACAAGGAACTCAAAAGTGCTAAACAAACAAACAAACAGCCCCTTACAAAGTGGGCAAAAGATATGAATAGACACTTCTCAAAACAGGACATACAAGCAGCCAACAGATGCATAAAAAAATGCTCAGCCTCACTAGGCATTAAATAAATGCAAGTGAAAACTGCACTGAGATACCACCTAACTCCACTCAGGATGGCCATCATCAATAACTCAAAAAACAACAGATGCTGGAGAGGATGTGGTGAAAGGGAACACTTCTACACTGTTGGTGGGAGTGTAAACTAGTACAACCTCTGTGGAAAACAGTGTGGCAATTCCTAAAAGATCTAAAAATAGACCTTCCATACAACCATGCAATCCCCCTACTTAGGAATATGCCCGAAAAAACTCAAATCACTCTATAAAAAAGATACCTGTACACATATGTTTATCACAGCATTGTTCAAAGTAGCAAGAACAAGGAACCAACCATGCTGCCCATCAAAAAAGAACCGGATCAAAAAAATGTGGTACATATACACAGTGGAATATTACGCAGCCATAAAGAAGAACACAATCATGAACTGCACAGCAACCTGGATGGACTTAGAGTCTATAATACTGAGTGATTTTTCACAAAAACAAAGAACTGAGTATCACGTTTCACTCATAAGCGGACCTTGAACAACTATTGTGATACTTTAAGAAAAGGATTGGCAGTAGAGGGAAATTGCAGGGGTGCCGAGGGGGGGGAGGCGGGATTGGTAGTAGTAGGACTCTGCCTGGAGAAGGGGGGTGCATACCTCATCAACAAGGGTACCCGCATAATGAAATTTATATACCTAATCCATAACTGTACCCCACATCTTTAAAATAAAAAATTAAAAGTTAAAACAGGTAAACAAAAAAATTTTTTAAATTAAAAACTACTGACAAAGCCAGGCACCAGCCATCATAATGTGGAGTTGGTACTCTTATTATTTCCATTTTGCACATGAGAAAATAAAGGCATTAAAAGGTTAAGAAACTTTTCCCTAAGGCTATATAGCTTGTAATGGCAGAGCTAAGCTTTGAACCCAGACCCTGCGTGTCTCCAGGGAGCATGTTATTAAAACTACACTGCCGGGCTCGGTGGCTCAGCCTGTAATCCCAGTGCTTTGGGAGGCCGAGGTGCGCGGATTGCCTGAGCCTGTGGGTTTGAGACCTGACCGGGCAACTTGGCGAGATCTCGTCTCTACAATAATCAAAAATTAGCCGGGCATGGTAGTGTGCACCTGCTGCTCCAGCTACTTGGAAGGCTGAGGTGGAAGGATCCCTGGATTCCAGCAGGTCGAGGCGGCCACTGCACTCCAGCCTAGGCGACAGAGTGAGACTCCAACTAAAAAACAAACAAACAAACAAAAACAAATAAAACGACACTATGCTTCTCTCAAATGCATATACCAGGAAGGAAGAGAGTCCGGCAGATGCAGCCATTATCAAAGGCTGACTGCTGTCCTCAGGGTGGAGGTGGAAGTTTATGAAGGGAAGAGAATTTATTTTATTTTATTTTATTTTTTTGAGTTGAAGTCTCACTCTGTCACCCAGACTGGCCGCTCCTGGCCACCACAGCCTCGACCTGCTGGGCTCCGGCGATCCTTCTGCCTCAGCCTTCCAAGTAGCTGGAACTACAGGCGCGCGCTACCACACCTGGCTAATTTTTGATTTATTGTAGAGATGAGGTCTTGCCAAGTTGCCCAGGCGGGTCTCGAACCCACGGCTCAGGCAATCCACTCACCTCAGCCTCCCAAAGGCGTGGGATTACAGGCTGAGCCACTGTTAAAACAGTTGAATGAAGATTTCAAAGAACTACCAAGGCTTTAACAGTCTAGTGCACCTCATCATTCAGCACACTTGATAAAATTTCTATAGCATAATTATCTCCCACAGCTAAATTTTTCTGATTCACCTCCAACATTCTGACTGCTTTGAGAGTACTACTATAGGAAGCAAATATCACTCATCCTACAGAGACACATGCCAACTTAAAAGAGGTGATTATTTGGCTGGGCGCAGTGGTTCAAGCCTGTAATCCCAGCACTTTGGGAGGCCGAGGTGAGAGGATTGCCTGAGCCCAGGGGTTCAAGACCAGCATGGGCAACTTGGTGAGACCTCGTCTTTACAATATATTTAAAAATTAGCTGGGTGTGGTAGCGCGCGCCTGTAGTTCCGGCCACTTGGAAGGCTGAGGCAGAAGGATTGCCTGAGCCCAGTGGGTCGATGCTGGGGTGGCCGTGAGCATGCCACTGCACTCCAGCTTGGGTGACAGAGTGAGTGAAATAAAAGAGGTGATTATTCAGTGACTATGCACATTTGATGAAGAATTCTAGCAAAGGTGACATAATAACTTAAATAAAGCAAACAATAAACAAATAATCAACAACAAAAAAGTTCTTCTAGGCTTTATTTTAGGCACAGAAAAATTACTTTAAAAAAACTGGGCTGGGCCAGACTGGGCATGGTGGCTCAACCTGTAATGCTAGCACTTTGGGAGGCTGAGGCAAGAGGATTGTCTGAGCTTGGGGGGTTGAGACCACCCTGGGAAACTTGGTGAGACCTTGTCTCTACAATAAATCACACAAAAAATTAGCCGGCCGTGGTGGTGTGTGTGTGTAGTTCCAGCTACTTGGACGGCTGAGGCAGAAGGATCACCTGAGTGCAGCAAGTTGAGGCCGCGGTGGACATGAGTATGCCACTGCACTCAAACTTGGGCAACAGGGTGAGACTCTGACTCCAAAAATAAAAATAAAAAGCTGGTTACTCTCCCCCATTTGTTGTAAAATTTATGAATAAGCGTCAGAGAATAGCTTGTTAATCCTCCAAATTGTTTGGTTTTACCCTTTACTTCTTATTAGGAAAGAAGAGTTGTATAAGGCTCAGTTTCAAAGAGGCACTTTTAAAGAGGCCACTGAACAATTTTGAATGCCAAGAAGTAGCAGCCAGAATAGCACCTTATATTTGTATACGTTGTGCTGTTATAAGTCGCTTGTTCGTACAGTATTTCATTTATACCCACAATAATCCCGAAGTGTAGGAATTCCCTTCCCCTGACCCATGGTCAGCTTAGACTTGGTGAGGTTCCGAGTGTAGTCACCAGGCACAGCTGTCCTGTGTGGTGTGTCTGGGTCTCAACCTGGGTCTGTAGATACCAAGCCCAGGGCTCCTTTTCCTAAACAACTGCTACTCTGATTCTCTTTCCTTTTCATCCCGAGGGTAAAGTTTCCCTGGAAAATGTGCTCTCGTCACTGGCTGTCTGTAGGCAGAGGAAGCCAGTATGGTGTGCTTTGTCCCACTTCAGTGGACCTAACCTACACCAAGCACACCACAGAATAGATTTTTCAGTTTTGATGGTCCTTCAGCTCAGTGACTCATTATCGTAGTTCCTTTTGCAATGGACGCTTATGGCTGTGCTGGAGCTCCAGTCTCATTCAAGATTTGGTCTATATACTCAGGACTGACCTAAAATTTTATTGATCTCAAGAATAACAGATCATTCATTTTGACATCCATCTCCTGATATTCTTCTTTTTGGGGGAACAGTTGTGAGTCTCCAAAGACCATAGTCTACAATTTGACATGGAATTGGAGGTCTAACTATATGTAACTTGTTTAACTGTGAGACCCTTAAATTCTCACATTTCTGCTTGTGCCTTGCTTATGCTAAATGCAGGGGACAATACAATGATAAAGACACAGACCTTGCTTCCAAGAAACTCATAATCTAAAAATGGAACTGTAAAGTCAATATTCACTCTCCACCCTTTTTTCTCCTGCTCTGTGTTCTTGGTGCTGACATTTCTTGATTGGATCAATGAGCTCCCTTGCCTTCTGGTTTCTGGTTGGGTTTGCCCTTTGGGAAAGAGAGATCAAAGGCCTTTGTTTTCTTCATTTGCCTTCCTTCTTGTTGAGCTACGACCCTCCACCTAAAACCATAGTTTATGTTAGTAGCCTGATCCTAAACCTATAGGTACCACATTTTCTGGAAATTTCTGAGCCCCTCCATCCCCAGCCTTCTTCAAGATGATGAGGATTGCTTGCTCTTGCTTTCCATGGAGTACTCTATCCTTTGTTAGTTTCTCTTAATCTTGCCCACACCTCTTTCTTAAATACTCCTTTCTTAAACTTTCTTTGGTTATCTCCTTTGAACTTGGAATCTGGTTCTCTGAGGCCCTTGAGTCATTCAATGATCTCGATGATCTGGCTATAAACTCTTGATCCTGCCACATCTGTCAGTGCATCTTATTCAGAATCTCCACCCTCCCCTCAGGGAACCTCATAAAGGAGTCATATTCTGGAAGTCCTCCTAATGATTCAAGGACAACAAAGGCTACCTTGTTCATGAAGACTCACAGGCTGACCCTACAGTCAAAACTAACCCCACCTTCCATACTGCTCTTGATACCAAACTAAATGTTGAAGTATTGCTTATTTCATTTGTCCTTCTTTCCTCTTATCTGCATGCTTGTCTTCCTTACAAGGCCATTGCTCCCCATGGGCTGGTCCTCCCTCCTTCTCAGGTCTAAAATCAGTCCAACAAAAAGGTGAGCCGTGACTGTGCAATTGATGCGTGGGCTTGCTTGCAAGATGAACATGCAATTGCTTGGTGGTTGATATCTCAAATTAGGAATAATCTAGACTATCTGGTTTTGTTATCCTCATCTACATCTTTGCTAGGGATGCAAGAATGGAGGAGAGGACCTGAAATGAATCAATTGTATTTATCATGGACAATTCTTATGAAGGCATATACTGAGGACAAGGCTGAGACTTTTTAAGGATAAACTAGATTTTTGGACTTGATAGAGAAGATGAAGTGGTCTTTCTTTCATTGACAATGACATCCAGGTACCAGCTTTTCTGTGCTCTGGTGAGAGAAAATTTGGTTTGGCTTGAACTGGTGGAAATAAAACAGAGGCCAAAGAAAACTCTGCTTAGAGAGAACTTCCTCTTACCAGCCACAGCCCTATTTCCAGAGAAGACCTCTAGTGTAAGGGATGATGGTTATGGAGTGTAGAGAAAGATGGAGGGCCCATTTGTCCCTTGGGGCAGCACAGTTCAGTGCTGGGGTTAAGTGTTAACTTTCCTTTTCATTTCTTCTGCTTGCTTAGAAGGTCCATGTTCCTCCTCACAAGGTAGCTGCCCTGTTTTCACCAAAAGTCAAGCACTTTTTTAACCTATTTTCAGTAATTAGATCAGTGCTTTCCTTACAACTCAATGCCAAAATTTAACTCTGTTGTTACCAGCCCAGATTCCCAACATGTGAGTTAGCTATTTACCCCTGGAGCCCTCGGACCTGCAGGCTCTGTATGGACTTTTATTACTTGATCGGCACTGTCACTAATGCAAATCTATCCCCCACACAAGGAGCGACATTAATTTTATGTTGTTTATGTACTCTTGCCATAAGGTTAAGCAATTCCTACTATTAAGCTTGATGAAATTGCATTACCTTAATGAAATGCACTTTACTGATAAAGAAGAATGTCACTTTCACAAGTGGAAGCACTGTTAGCAAATTTTTACGAGAGAATTCCCAAAATCATATCTTAATTGCTTGGACAGCTGTGTAGTTTACATAACGAGCAAACAATGCCAAGGTTTTTTATTTCCTTTGTCAGCTGTACTGGATGTTAGTATGCATAGTGGACCTTTTTGGAGCCTTTTATTACTTGATTGCAAATCATTCTTCATTGTTGCCCAAATTTATGGAAGGACATTTCTCCCCGAGGTGCCATTTCCTTTCAGGTCTGTAACTGAACATGACTGATGGCGCCAGAGTAACAGTTGCTTATTACGGCGTTCACTGAGCTGTGATTGCTCCAATACTTTATGTTGGCAGATGTGTTTCCCTAGGAACAGCATCTCCGAGACAGAGGTCATTGATCAAACCCCCTCTGGCTGTTCCATTATGTGCAAATTATTGCTAAAAGCAGAGGGGCTGCAAGGGAGGTGGTGTGTACTCATTGCAGATATCAGGGAGGGAAGTCCAAGGGAAAAAAAAAGGCAAATGTAATGAAGCAGAAAAAAATTCCACCTAAACTACAACGTTGTTTTTATAAGGTGGATTAATAGGGAAAGGGGAAAATTAAGTGACGCAGAGACACACAATGAAAGAAACGAAAGAAGAGAGATTTTATCATTCTGGGGGAACTTCTAAAATTAAGCTTGCTGACAGCATCCTTAGTGGCTGTCCAGGCTAGACGGGAGCATGTGTGTGGGCTGTGTCCAGAGCACTGTCATCCTAATAGGGTAAAGATTGAGGCACTTAAGCAGCTAGGGCACAGCACTCTCCTCAGTCCATTTTTGGCCAAATATTTAGAAAATGCTGGAGACATTCAGGGGACATATGTAGACATGGTCCCTAGCCCCCAGCTTCTCAGGCAGGATGGAAGTGATAATGAATTGACTGGTAAATAGGAGGAACTTGTAATTCTAGGCCATCCTTTGCTCAGGCTTGATCGAGTGGGACTTGGTTTTCTCCTCAGCTGCAGCAGTAACTCTTCCCAACGGATTTCCATTCCAGGGAAGATCGATGGGTCCCCCAGTGGGTGTCTGAGTTCTTAGCTAGCTTCAGTGAGACTATGGGATGACTCAGGTAGTAGATGTGGCCTGCACACCACCGCTGGGCCTTCCTAGCCACAAACTGCCATCCCATTTCTCACACCGACTTGGTTTAAGTGTTGTCAAGACTCACCTTTAACTATTGCAATTCAGTTCTGATTATCTGTAAAATCTTTCCTTATATTGAGCCAGATTCTTCCCAAGGTAGAAGTCACTCCTTTGATACATATGAGAGGCTTCAGGAATACTGTATGCTATTCTTGGGACATTCATGTAGTCTTTTGGGTATTGCTTGAGTCTCTACCAAATATTGATGTAACCCCAACATAACCCCCAAGAAAAGAAGAGGAGTACAGAAGCGCTTTTACTTGCAAGCATGATGGGTGCCAGGAAGCTAAGCAAAACTTTATGTTTATAAATCTAGAGTGACCTCTAATGTTCTCTGTTGGTGGCAGGCAAACTTGACACCTTTTTTCTCTGGTAGTAGTTGTGGTCTGAGTGATGAAGATACTTTCTTTTAATAAAAGAATCTGTCCCCCAAAGAGAAAAAAGCATGACTCTCATACATGCATAAAATGACTACTTCTCAAAGATTTTGTTTAACCCATCAAGTAGATGAGGGAACTAATAAGATGTTAGGACTAGTTCAAAGGTAAACCTAAGAAACAAACAGATACATTAATAGATTAGGAATATTGAAATGATTTTGCAAATACATTCAAAACTGACTTGGAGGAATTTAAATTAATTTGATGTATATAGACAATAATTTTTGAATTGCTATTAGCTCCTATAAGTTGAATTTAATCTCTACAGAGTTATGAAGAACTTAGTAAAAAATAAAGGTACATATCCCTATATGTTTAGATAATCGTTGGCATCTCCAATATTTCATTGAAAAGATATCCAGTTACGATTAGATGATTATGTTTACGATTCTCTTGATTTTGAAATAATCAGCTCACATGTAATCCACCCAGCCTCACTACTGGGAATCCCAACTCTGTGCCCACTTGCTGAGTGGCCTCTCTCCTTCTCAACCAAACCTGCTTTGACCAGTCTGTCCCACGATGCCTGCCCCTTTACACACATGCTCATTTGTTCTGTGTCTCTGCCTGTGCTCCCACTCTATCCTGAATTTCCTTAAGCTCTAATTTAACACACTGAAATGCTAATAACACTTTAAACAAAAGCCTCTGCTAACATTTTCCCCCAAGAATCCATGACTAGTTTCCCCTTTCCTGAACTCCTATTTCACTTTTAATCTGTTGGCAGTGTTCAACTTTACTTGAACCCTATGCTCCTGGAAAACAGCAATGGTTAAGAGACTTCTTGACCTTTTCATGTTTCAGGAAATAGATGACTGCAAAAAAGCAGCCCTTGCCATATGACTTAGATAATACTTGTGGATGAGCCAATGACAAGGCCTGAACTGGCTCTCCAAATTCCTATTCTTTGTCTCATAAATGATTAGCTGAACTCTTTGTTCCCACTAACCAATCTGGACAAAATGTTAATGTGACCTGACCAAACTTTGGTTAGGATCCTTTCTGTCTCCCAGGCTCCGGAAATTTGGTTTCTCCCTGGGCATGGAACATGAAACAACCTCCTCTTAACGGTTTTCCAGAGAATTGACTGTTCTCAAGAAAAAATGTTCCTCAGTCAACTGTCCAATAATGCTACCTGATCATCTCACTCCCCCACTCCTGATTCTTTCTAGCCTGTTTACTCCTCCCTAGCCTTTGAGAAGCTTGTAGGAGCATTCTTTATATCTCAAGACTTCCTTCACCACCTCATTGCATTCAGTTCCCTCTTCTTGTTGCAATAACCTTTTTTTTTTTTTTTTTTGAGTTGGAGTCTCACTCTGTCGCCCAGACTGGAGTGCAGTGGCCACTCTGGCCACTGCAGCCTCGACCTGCTGGGCTCCAGCGATCCTTCTGCCTCAGCCTTCCAAGTAGCTGGAACTACAGGCGTGCACTACCACACCCGGCTAATTTTTTTGATTCATTGTAGAGATGAGGTCTCACCAAGTTGCCCAGGCGGGTCTCGAACCTGCAGGCCCAGGCAATCCACTCACCTCAGCCTCCCAAGGCGCGGGATTACAGACTGAGCCACCAAGCCTGGCTTGCAATAATCTTTTAAAATAAAATGCCTATTTACGTAAGTCTGAATTGGTTTTTATCTAATACTGTTCTTGAATACCAAACTCTCCACTATATTTTGATTACACATAGATTGTTTTATCAGTATTTAGCATTATTTATAGCCAATGAATTAAATAAGGTATGATAAATAAATAAGGTAAATAATTAAATAAATTATTCAGAAAATTAGGTGAAAAAAATAAGCTAAGAATGTGATAAAGAAGTCACATATGGTGGCTCATGCATGTAAATCCAGCATTTTGAGAGGCTGAGACGAGAGGATTGCTTGAACCCAGGAGGTCAAGACCAGCATAGGCAACATAGTGAGAGCTCATCTCTACAAAAAAAATTAAAAAAATTAGCTGTGCATGAAGGCACATGCCTGGATTTCCAGCTGCTTGGGAGGCTGACACAGAAGGATCACCTGAGCCCAGGAGGTCAAGGCTGCAGTGAGCCATGATTGTGCCATTGCAATGGAGTGAGAACCTGACTCAAAAGCAAAAAACAAAAAAACTATAGGTAAAGAATGACAGATAAATATATAATATATGGGGTCCTATACAGTTGCTGAGGTTGCTGAGGTGATCCACAAGTTTGCTGGACTGCCAAGTAAACAAAGAAAGGAAGGAAATTATTTCAATTATAAAATATATTGATTCTACAAACAAAAATCAATGAGATGTATGTAATTCAGGTGTCAGTTTTTGTTTCCCAACCAGATGGCAACCTACTGGAAGTTAAAGAATTGGGACTCTTTTAGGGCAATTAGGTTTAGACTAAATAATAGCCATAATTAAAAATACTATTTATTTAGAACTGGTGTTGTATTAAAATTTTAACATGATCAACTTTAACCCATTTAAGTTACCTCTATAATACAGTTTTGTTCTAATACTATTTAGGAAGAGAAACAATTATTTTCTTGAGAACTATATTTACTTGCCTTCCTCTCCCACCTAATCTACCCAACAACAGGAAATTAAAGATAACAGAGTTTATTAAGGTAGATAGACACTTAGGTGACTTTAAGTGGGAAAGCAAACCTTAAAAGGAGGCTATAAAGGAGAGGGCAAGGACATTTTTCAGTCTTAACCCAGCTCACTATTTTCCTTCCAGCTTCTTCAGCTGACCAGAGCATGGGGATAAGGCCAACAGGTAACTGGAGATTAGGCTGGGGCAGTATAATAGGAGTCCTTGAATGCCAGGAGGAGTGTTTATAGGTAATGAGGTTCATATTGGAAAACCACCAAATGTTTTGGGTAAGAGAAGTTGTATTGTTAGAGCTTTGTTTTAAAAGAACTCATCAATATAAGTATCTGGGATGAATTAGAGAAGGACAAGATGAGAGGGGAAGCCACACAGCTATTCCAATGGTTAGGTAGTGAACTTAAACTACTGAATAATGAAAACAAATGAGCTTAAGTGTTACTTCGGATAGAGCCCTAGAATTTAGAAAACATTGGCTGTTAAAGGGAACCTGGATCTGGAAGCAAAGGGTAATATATGGCTTGACAACTACTTTGAAGTTTAACCCTGTGTGGCTTAAAGGATGATGAATATTAACAAAAATAGAAAATTCTAGATGAAGTGCTATATGCGGGAAAGAAGATGTGTTCAACTTTGCCACACCGATTTTAAGATGTAAATGGAATGCTCACACGAAGGTGTCTAGGTGTCTGGGAGACTATTGGAAATGATAGGAGTGATGCACTGAAGAAAGGACTGTGGAGAAAGAAGTCCTTGGCTGAAGACAGTCGTGAAGCTGCCCACACTCGGGGAGCAGAAGGAGAAAGTAGAACTAAACATGGGACAGAGACTCATCAGAGAGATAGGAGGATACCAGTTTCAATGGGGACGAGATAAATTTTAATGAGGCTGAAGAGAGATGGCTAAAAGAAAGAGAATGAAGGAGAGATATGAGAAATGAAGATCTTAGTCTGGTTGGAGTGGAGGGAAGTGTTTTAGGATGTGAGAAAATTGAGCATGATACTCAAATGAATTGAAGGAGCTTATAGAGAGACAGAGACAGAGATTAAAATGGGATATAGAGAGGAAAAAAAAATTCTGGAGTAAAATGAGAGAGGATGGGATCAAGTAGAAAAAGAGAAATATTAGCCGGGCTCGGTGGCTCAGCCTGTAATCCCGCGCCTTTGGGAGGTTGAGGTGAGTGGATTGCCTCAGCTCGCGGGTTCGAGACCCGCCTGGGCAGGCGAGACCTCATCTTTACAATAAATAAAAAAAATTAGCCAGGCGTGGTAGCGCACGCCTGCAATTCCAGCTACCCAGAAGGCTGAGGCAGAAGGATCGCCGGAGCCCAGCAGGTCGAGGCTGCGGTGGCCGGGAGCGGCCACTGCACTCCAGTCTGGGTGACAGAGCGAGACTCCAACTCAAAAAAAAAAAAAAAAGAAAGAAAAAGAGAAATATTTTGAGACTAAACGAAGAGAAGTTGAAGAATCTCCTACTTCGCTGACTTAATCCTGATAGGGTGACTTAAGCTCTGATGGGGTGGGGTATGGGTGTTTAGGAGAATGAAGAAGTTATGAAATCCTTTCTCAAAGAGTATGAGAAAGATCCAACCGGGAGAAAAGGAGCTGCAGGCAGCATTGAGAAGTCACTTAAGGTTAGTAAAGTTGCATTTGTAGAAGTGAATTCCACGAAATGCTTGGTAGCAGATAATGGGGCTATATCCTGAGGGAAAGCAAAGGCTGGAGGTCTTTGAAGGAGAGGGAGTAGAATGTTAGGAGAGTAAGGAATCATTTTAAGGCTGCCATGAGTGGATTGTGAAAACGGCTGGCTATGGGCCCAGGCCAGTTAGAGTTTAGTGTGTCCAGTAGACAGGGTCCTTGCCCATCCAAGAGAGATGGCCGAGTTCAAAGATCTAGAGATCATAATTATTATAAAGAAAAAAGTCATTGGAAGGATGGGAATTAGAAAAAAGTGGAAGGATAGGAGTTATGGTCAGGGAAAAGGAATGTCTAGACGTGAAGGCTGTGAAGGGAGTAGTGTGTAGGGGATGTCGTGACTACGGACTGGCCGTGTGAGCAGGCGCTTGGTTAAAGTGGAGTGGAGCTGTGCCTTGGGAGCTGAGATGAGGGGGGACGTGTGAGCCTTTTGTATTCCAGAATCCACCATCACGTGCAAAGAGTAATGGCAAAGGTATAAGACTCAGTGTGAGTGCTGGGAAAGACAGAAGCTGGCTAGTTGGATGAGACACCTACAAGGATTAAGAGGTCGTCGTGTGAAGGCAGAGGGATTGAAGGTCGTCATGTCTGTTGCTTTTACGAGAAAAGTGTGGAGACGTGGTTGAAAGGTGTTTTGGAGGCCAAAGATGGTGATTCTTTAGCAGAATCTCCCTGAGATTGAAAAAACAAATACAGGTAGATGGATATAAATAAAGCTAAAGGTATAAATAGGTTATTCTTTTATTAGACATATGTATCATATAAATATCCATCTATCTATATAAATAGGGTCTTTTTATAAAGGGTGAGTGTCTGTGTGTGTACGTGTGTGTATGCCAGTGCCTTTGCAAATGTGTGTTTAAAGCAAAGGTATAGGTGGGGGAGGTTAGCACGGTATAGTGGCAATGTTCTGTTATGAGACCACAGTCAGATTTTTTTCCCCTCATTTTCTTGCTAGTCTTGGGCCATTTCACTGCTAATCTACACATCCATCAAACAAACAGAAAGGGGAAATGGAGAGTCGAATCACAAATCTGTCACTTTTGTTATTCTTGGCAGTATAGGTTAAAGTTTTGGTTGGGGCAGAGTTTGAAACAAATGACAAAAATTAAATTTCCTGATTGCGGGAACATTGTTATGGATAATAAGTCAATACTCAAAAAACTATACATAGGCCAGATTTATGACTTCTTTGGGTGTTCTATGGAATTGGAATACATTTTATTTTTCACTGAAATAGTCACTAACCTTGCTTTTATTGGAGATCTTTATTATTTTTTTTTTATATCATCAGGCAGACGGCAACAGCAAAAAGCCTTAGAGCACCTGCAGAAATAAAATGTAGTGGGTATGAATTTCACAGACCACAGACTCAGATATGAAAAAGTGAAACAGTGTTTATTTCACACTCCTTTTTGTCTGAAAGCAGACAACCTGGTTTTGCCGATTCAAGACAAACTCAGTCAACTTTATTTTTTCAGACATTTCAAGGGAAACATGCTGAAAACCAGTTTTCTTACACTCCCACTCCTATTCCCCAGTGTAGCAGCTAAGTTCTCAGGGCTTTGGGGTTCCATGGAATTGAGGAAAGGGGACACCTGGTCCATAATTGTCCTCTGTCCCCTGCTGGTATCCACAAGGCAGGTCTCATCTTGGTGGTCCTTTGCTCATTGTCTTCTGTCACTGACAGGTATCCCACAGTCATGGCCTCTGGTCAATGTGCCAGAATATCTGTTTCTTCTTTGAAACACCTGTGAGATCTCGCCGGTCCACTAGCGATCTCTTCGCCATATGGGAGCATCTCTTGTTGGCCCCTGGAGATTTTCTGAGGTTGCATTCACACTGCCTGGGTTGCCTTAGAATTTCAAGTCTTAGGGCACTCTCTTAGCTTTTGATACTCTACAGCTCAGAGAACCCAATGGACATACAGTTTCTCTCAAAGACCTGCAGCTCTCCATCCACTATGCCCTGAGATATATACAGGTAGTCGGATCCAGCATCTCCCTAAAACTATATAATGTTTTCACTAACTTTCAACCAACTTCATCCAGGTCTTTGACTTTGTAGGTGGAACATGGTATCCTTGCTCAAAAACATCAAAATGCTCTCCTTTCCCAGGTCCTCCTCCCTCATTTTATCAACTTTTCCTTTTATGTCAGAAAACTTACTTTTACACTAACAAGTATTTTTCCCAAATGTATTATTTATACTATTAATTTTGCATACTTTAGTTATATTAAAATCAAGGATTTGGGCATTCAGATAATCTTTTCTTTGCCACATGTCCATATATTTTCTACACTATTTTCTTTATTGTGAATTTTAAAATAATTTTGGAAACTAAGTAGGATTCTTTGCTTTCTGAAGGTGTGTTGGGTAGGGAACTGGAACTTAAAAAGTGAGCCATGGAGAATCAAAAAAAGGTTTTGTTTCCCTCTTGGCTCTAGGCCTCCAGAGTCTAGGTTTGATAACTATTCCATCGCTTAAGCAAAAGGATGTCTTTAACTAGGGTGACCGTAAAACTTACCTTTCAAGCTAGGGAAATTCTGAAAGTGAAAGGAAAATATACTAATAATTATACCAAGAAAATTGGCATACACTAGGACTATCCCAAGAAAACTGAGATGTAGTGTCACCCTATTTTTGATCCCTGGAGACAGGCTAGGATTTAGTCAAAGATTCAGTGGTCTGTAAGGCTGTAGGGTATCATAAACCCAAAGATAAGGAAATAGATTCATATAACGAAATCTCATAAACTCGGTTGCCTTGTTGTATATTCTTCTTTCCTCAGACCCTTTAGGGAAGCCTGTATATTAGCCCATTTTTCATTGCTGTAAGGAAATACCTGAGATGGGATAATTTATAAAGAAAAGAGGTTTATTAGCTCACAATTCTGCATGGTGCTGGCATCTACTCAGCTTCTGGTGAGGCCTCAGGAAGCTTTTGCTCTTACTTATGAGAGAAGGCAAGGGGAGCAGGCACGTCACATGTTGACAACAGGTGCCAGGCTCTTTTAAACAACCAACTCTCATATGAACTAATAGAGCCGAGCACTCATTAACCACCAGAATGGCCAAGTCATTCATAAGAGATTTGCCCCTATGATCCAAACTCCTCCCATGGGGCTCCACCTCTAACACTGAGGATAACATTTCAACACGAGATTTGGAGGGACCAACCATCCAAACTATATCATCCTGCTTTAAGGATGTTAGCCTGACCTAAGCTATATTTGGGATGTGTGTGTGTGTCTGTGTGTGTGTGTGTGTGTGTGTGTGTGTGTGAGAGAGAGAGAGAGAGAGAGAGAGAGAGAGAGAGAGAGAGATGTGTATGAGACATGGCTAGAGATTTCCATTGAGAACAGTGCCTCCTTCTAGGGCTGGCATGGGGAGGTGACAGGAGCAATTAGCAAGAGGAAGGAAAATTTTGAAAGCTACAAGTTGCAAATAAGATCCAGGCACACCGGCCCGGCTCAGTGGCTCAGCCTGTAATCCCGCACTTTGGGAGGCCAAGGTGAGTGAATTTCTTGAGCCCGCAGGTTCGAGACCCGCCTGGGCAACTTGGCGAGACCTCATCTCTACAATAAATCAAAAAATTAGCTGGGCGTGGTAGTGCAGGCCTGTAATTCCAGCTACTTGGAAGGCAGAGGCAGAAGGATCGCTGGAGCCCAGCAGCAGGTCAAGGCTGCGGTGGCCGAGAGCGACCACTGCATTCCAATCTGGGCAACTAAGTGAGACTCCAACTAAAAAAAAAAAAAAAAAAAAAGATCCAGGCACTATTTTTGCATTGATATTCTTCCTCCATTACCAACCAGAAGGGACCTGGGATTGATTGAGCTAAGGAGGTGTGCCCGACAATGTGCACTGCCACTTAGTTTCTGAGCAATGATTATTTCCCTATATATTCTTTGCTCTTGGAAAGCAGGGCTGTAGTGAGAAAGCTGTGCTCTAGGTAAGGTTGAGAAAACTGGTGTCATTTCAAGTTATTTAAAATATATAGAGAGAATATTATTTGGCTTGCTGCGTGTTTCTGTGTTTAAAATTTAATTGCCAAAATATAAATATCACATAAATATACAGATTTCTGATTTCTTTCGAAAAACCAGATCTAGCAACTTTGGTGCAGCTTCTCTAAGAAGTAAAAATCAGCTAGAACAATAGCTGATGGTTCCTACAAGATTTCTTCAGTTCACCATGTGTCTCACCACTTCTTACTGTCCATATGTCCAGACCACATCACTGATTTACGTCAACTTATTGGCTGATGCAGGTTTTGAATTTGTGATTCCTGTATGACACCAATGCTGTGTTCTGGAAAATTCCTAAATAAGACTAAGTATAGCAGATGTTTCAGGGTTCCTGCTTTTCTAAGAAATCCCAGCTGTCGTTATTCAGACAAAGTTATTAAACATCTACTTTCAATATTCTGAAGAATATATGTAGAGTAAAATGTACATATCACTAAGTGTAGGGTGCAATTAATTTTGCAAATGCATATGTCTTGTATAACTGACTTGCTGATCAAGACATCCATCATTTCCGTTACCCCAGAGAGCACTGCCTTCAGTCGATATTTGCTTGTTTCCACCCATGGGCAACAATTATTCAGAGTCCTATCTCCACAGATTAACTTTTTCTACTTTAGAGTTTTGTATAAATAGAAGCATACAATATGAACATTTCTGCACGTACCTTCTTTTTTCAGCATCATGTTTTCCAGATTCATCCATCCAAGTTGTTGGAAAAAGTTATTGTTTGCTCTTTTACATTACTGAGTTGTTTTCTTTGCTGCAAATAAAGCATCATTTGTTTATTCTTTAGTCGTTCACCTCTTGATGGGCATTTGGTTTTTTGGTCCAGTTTTTTCTTTTTCCAGTTTTAGCTATTTAGGTCATGCAGGTAGAACATTCTCGTGTAAGTCTTTTTATTGATGTATGTTTTAACTTATCTAGGGTAATCACCTAAGAGTGGGATGATTGATGACAGGGAAGATGTAAGTATAACTTTACAAGAGACTGCCAACAGTTCCAGAACGGTAGTACAATTTGGTACTCCTGGCAGCTGTGGATGAAAATTCTAGTTGTTCCACATCCTTGGCAACAATTAATATTGCCAGTCTTTTAAGTGTTATCTAGTCTACTGGGTATGACTTCATCTCATGGTATTTTTAATTTATATTTCCCTGATAACTAGCGATATTGAACATTTTTCCATGTACTTATTGGCAATTCACAGATGTTCCTTGGTGGAGTGTGTGTCTCTCAAAGTCTTTTGTCCATGCTTAATGTATTAATTTTTTTTTGACTTGTAAGACTTTTAATGTAGTCTGCATACAAATCCTTTGGCAGATATGTGTCTTGTCTCATAGTCTCAAGCATCTAATTTTACATGATGCTGTTCTAGCCATTATTAAAGAACTGTACAAAAAACAAGTTTCTAGATGATGTTAGCGAGAAGTACATAAAGTGACAGCCCCATGGCTACAGATTGTTGACCAGACTCAAGGAAATGTGCACAACTATACTCTGTAGTGATGAACATAAATCTTGGAATTTGCCCTGAAAAATAACTAGGTAAGTCGTAGCAAAGACTTCCATTTTTGCGGCTCTGTGTGTATTTTCTTTTTTCAGACAAGGAGCTTCTAAAGTTTTGCCACTAAATAAAAGGAACAAGTTCAATTACACAGCTGTGTGATTGTACCTGTTCCCTGGGGCAGGCGACTCTCCTCTGGAGAGCATTCGATCACCCTCCTGCTGGATGCAACCACAATTCACTTGAAGTGGTGTCAGCAGGACTCTTCACCCAGTGCCAGATAATAGTTTCTCCTTTTAGCGTTAAAAGACCATATCCTTCTGCGGTTCTTAGGAGTAAGAAGCTGGCTTGAGGAAACATACTGCAGGTTCTGTTTGGGAAGTGAGAAAAAGCATGAACTGGATTGTTTGGGAACAATAATCAAGGAGAAGTCTAGGAGTCTGGCAGTTAATGTCTATTTAGTGAATTCAGACTGCGACTTAGTTCATTATAGTATCATGTTTTGGCTCAAAATCTTTAATGGTTCCCGATGTCCTAGAGCATGGAGTTCAGAGTCTTTCAACATTAAGTACAAACTGGCTTCATGAGCCTCATAATCCACAGACACAACCTCCAGACTAAATGCCATAGTCATCAGTGCTGCCAATCGAATTTCCATTCTCTTTCTGAACACAGGGTAGTTAGGTGTGGTCATGTGACTGACTTTGGCAGATGAATCCTGAGAGGAAAAGGCATTTGTCACTTCTGGCAGAAATGTTTAAAACCCAGTGTGTGATTCACTAGGTTTCCTTTCCAATTGTGTGTTAATTGTGGAATTCCAATTGCACAATTGCAATTTGGGACATGGCAGTTCCCAGCTCTCCCAGGGAAATGCATAAATGTGTGCATACCAGTGTGAGTAAAAGAGCTTATGCTTGGAATAAGTCAGGCAACTAGAAATTGAAATCTGAGCTCCAGTACTCCTAGGTCCTGCCTTGTCTCTTTGGCTTTTTAATACCACATCTATAAAATGAGATACAGATTAAGTATTTCAGATTTCAGACTTTTTTGGATTTGGGAGTATTTACATATACATAATAATATACCTTAAAGATGGAACCCAATCTAAGCACAAAATTAATTTGTTTCATATGCTCTTTATACACATAGCCTGAAGGAAATTTTATATAATATTTTAAATAATTATGTGCATGGAATAAAGTGTACATTGAACCAAAGGAAGGCAAAAAGTGTCATTATTTCAGCCACGTGTGAACAATCTGTGGTTGTTTGGCACCACCATTATTCTTGACTCTGAATTTATATGTTCTCAATACCAGCATTTTCTTATACTTGCTTACACACAAGCACTTAACAGTAATAATAAAAAAAAAGACATACCATTAACACAACGAAAAATAATGTGCTCTGAATAACTAAGCAGCCCAGAGTCTCTCCAGAATACCTGGATCAGCTGTTAAACAACAGCAGCAAACAGCAGCAGGTTCTAGTCTCCACCTACGATGCTGTGTTTTGGTTGGAAGGTTATTGTACACTGAATTTTAGTTTTTTTAGGTAAGAAGCAGTTGAGGGTTCAGGAAGTGGGTTTCCTAGGGATGAGGAAGCATTCTGTTGGATGGCTTTTAAAAATACTTTCTCCAGTCATCTTCTTCATTAACAAGTTTTTGTCTTAGAAGTCTCTCTTTGATTTTTATAAACTGACATGACTTTTGGGGGGTTATTTTACGAATACATTGCTCTAGTCCTTCAGTAAGCCCATCACACACTTACCCTGTCATCTGTAGATGCTTTTTCTGCAATTTTAACATCTTTATTGCCACTATTATCATGATCACCTTTATTCAGAACCATTTCAGCTGTTTCACAATTGGTCAATGAATGAACAACTGAACTCTTCCTATCAATGGCAGAAACTACTTTGATATCTACTTTTTTCAACTGACTGACAGACTCTGAAGGTATATTTTTTTGCATATGTAAGGAGGTCAGACATCATTTTTTCTCTCTTACCATATGGAATTCTTCAAAGTCATCAACTTGTTCATTACCATCACCACTGAACATAGCCACGAGCCAGACACTGTGCCAGGTATGCACAACTGTGTTTTCAGTCACTGTGTCCCAAATATTGGTAATAGCATATATGGTACTCTTCAAGCTAAGTTCCTTTTGAAAACCTTTCACACCCATGCCTCTCTTCGATGTAGCTAGCCTGCTAGCCAAAAAAATTCTTCTATTTACTCTTCATTGATTTAAGAACAGCGGTGTTATGACTACATTAATAATGTCATATTTGGGGTAAAATATATGGCGAAACATTGAGGAGAACTTCAGCTGCAGGATGAACAGAACAGTTGCCGAGGAATAACAAAATCTTGCAGTCATGATCCTGCCCAGCCTTCCTGAAGTGAACACTGGTACAAAATATTTGTGAAACCAATACAAAGAAATGTTACTTGTGATCTATACCTTTTCATGAGCATAATAAGGGTCTGATAAGAAATTCACTCCATGAAAACTGTGAGGACACACGATTTTGCTTAGCAAAACAAGCTGACACCTGTGTGTGTCTGCTGCACTAGCATATCCTAGCACAGTTATTCTGTCTTTGGCTTTCTTAATTCCTCTAGGGACTGTCTCATCAGCCATAGTCAGTGTCTTTATGGGGAAATACTGGAAAAACAGTGATGTTTCTCAGCATTCTAGACTTGTTCTGGCATCAGATTTTCATCACCAATAACCTTGGTAAACTCATCAATGAATTCTCCACTGCTTTGTGATCAGAATATGCTTTATCACAACAAATATCTTTAAAAATTGTATCTTAAATTTCTGCAGCCAGTCAGTTGAATATTCATAGTTCCCTTCAATGTTTAGTTCATTGTGATAGACCTTTACTTGTCAGCCAGGCATGGTGGCTCACGTCTGTAATCCCAGCACTTTGGGAGGCAGAGGCAAGAGAATTGCCTGAGCCCAGGAGTTCAAGACCAGCCTGGGCAACACAGCAAGACCTTGCATCTACAAAAAATAAGCTGGACATGGTGGCGTGTGCCTGTAGTTCCAACTACTTGGAAGGACTTTCACTTGTTTCATGACAAGCATACCACTAAGTGCATGTGTGCATTGAGAAGCTGACAGATCTACTCTTTTAATACATGATTGAGATCTTCATCTTCTGTTTTTCCATTTTTAAAATTAATTTCTGTTTATCACTTTCGGCATAAAACTGCAACAATTTACCCTCTTGTTTTTAACGGGTCATGTATGGTAGTCATTCTAACACACTACTCTCCCATAAGAAATTTCACACTTATATTACTGTACACTTAACTTAGTCCAACAGCTTGACTTCCTCTGCTACAGAGAAACATAAATGCTTCTTTTTCTTATCACTTACCCATAGCAGTACTTCAGCCCCTTTGAACCTTTTTATTTTTTTTTAAGTTGGTATCTCACTTTGCCCCCCAGGTTGGAGTGTGGTGGCACGCTCATGGCCACACTGCAGCCTCGATCTGCTGGGCTCAGGTGATCCTTCTGCCTCATCCTTCCAAGTAGTTGGAACTACTGGCACACGCCACCATGCCCAGTTGATTTTTGGTAGAAACAAGGTCTTGCTATGTTGCCCAGGCTGATCTTGAGCTCCTGGGCTCAGGCAATCCTCTCGCCTCTGCCTCCCAAAGTGCTGGGATTACAGGCGTGAACCAACATGCCTGGTTAACATTTTCAACGATATCTTTAAATCACAGAGTAAAGAATTTTAAAAAAAAGCACATAGAAAGCACATAGGTTTTGACCTCATGTGGGTAGTCATTGGGAACCCGAAATTGCTTGTTTGGCCTTCATGTGCGTCTTTTATTGCCTTTTGTGGGTGTGCTTGCCAATAAGGAAGCCAGGCATGCTCAGAAAAGATATATTGCGGCTAAAAGGGGCTGATAGGGTCTTTTTCCCTTTGGGGTTGTTGAATAAACTGGGCATTACGTGCCACATGAGGTCAGGTGTGGAATTTTCCACTTGTGGTATCATGTTGGTACTCAAAAATGTTCAGATTATGGGCGCTTAGGATTTTGGACTTTGGAATTAGGAATGCTCAACATGTAATGATATCTACTTTGAAAGGATGTTGCAAGTATCAGAAATAACATTCAAGAACTTTTACCCAGTAGTGTATGCTACATACCTGCTTTGTCAAGCAAACTGGCCAAATAGATTAATCGAGGTTGTATTTTTAAAGTGAAAAATAGGAGCAGCAAGCTGAAAAAGTTTGCATTTCTGGTTTTAGGCTAGGTTGTTCCATCATGATGAGAATACTTATCAAGTATGTTTCAATTTTAAGATTTTATATGAGAGCTTTTATTTGAAAGGAGAATTTGACATAGTATTTTATTTATCCAAACCAAAATGAAAGTAAATAGCCTTTTATTCCCTAACAAAGAAGTAAATATTTGATGCCAGTAAGCTGATGACCAAATGTAAACTATATACTAATAGGATTTTGTTAACTAATGCTCAGGTTATATACTTACAAAATTGTTCCCAAATAACCGAACTTACTAGTCCCCAAATCTTTAAGATACATTGGGAAGGTCACAACTTGATATGACAGCTTCATAGGTGACATTTACAACTCTATGTCATAACTGTAGAAGTTTTATTAGGAATTTATAGATTTGAGATTTGATCTAAGAATCTTCAGTTCTTCAATAGAATTTTAATCGCTAAGAAATTTTTTTTTGTTTTGAAATGAACTTATTCTAGTCTCCTAATGTCAGTAAGCAGAAAGAGCTATGAAGAATCACCATGCATTTTTAGACACTTCCAATGTAAAATATAATTATTTTATTGTGAACATTAATTATTATGCTGCTCAATGAGTTGGCTCCCTTTTAGTGGTTTACAGATTTCAGACTGTCAAGGAAATTACATGTAATTTGTTTTCCAAATTAAATTATTAGGTGGTGGCATGGCTTGTGCGCTCAAAATTTAACATGGAAAAACTTTTAATGATTAAAATGCCAAGTGTAGGCAAAAGGGAAAACATTTCCCCACACTTTCAAATTATGTTTGTGGGAAAACCAAATTAAAAGTTTAGGCTTAACAGGATACACAATGAATAAAGTATAATGGCTGAAGACTCTTTCAAAAGTTTGACTTTGTATAAGCCATTTATTTTTATATATAATTTAATCTTTATAATCTAGATTATTATATCCTGAAGTCTGATGTGCTCTCAAGTTTCTCATAATATTTATAAAAACTGCTGGCCTTTCAAAAGACCAGGACTAGTGGTGATCGTTTCAACTAATTAATTTGGAGAATTGGAGGCCCACAGAGATAATTGTCATCCTCTACCTCATTTAGTGGCAAAATTGAGACTAAAAACCTTGTCCCTTGTATTCCTGGCCCAGAGCTCTTTCAGCTGTACCCTGCCTTATCGTTGCTGTCAACTTCAATGCCCAAGTTGCAAACATGAATAAAGCAGTGCTGTATTCAAGCGTCAACTGAGCAATTGGTTTATATAATCTATATGGTCTCTTCTCACAGGACAATACATAATTTTTAATGAAGAACTTCCAGAATGAAGATGACCACATACATTTGTTAATCTTCATCTTCTCTAGAAAACCAACCAAAAGAAAGCCACAAAGAGAAAACAAAAACACAAACTCCATTTCCTGAGGACTAGAAAAGAGAAAGTAAAATGATGTGAAAGGGATGCCAAAATAAGTTTAGTTTCAAGCAAAAAACATTAAGAGTAAGGCAAGAGAAGTGGTGACGGGTGGGGAGGAGAGAATACCCTGGAGAAGCAATTAGGTTCATAGAAACAGAAGATGCTCTACTACATACAAAATCCCACAGATCAGTAGTATCTGCAAAACACTGTCTTGCTTTGTGGCAGCTGAAGAGAAGAAAACTTCTGCAAAGCCAAAAGCATCTAGCCTGCATGTTCTTTCCCATGCTTTTCTCTCTATGGGTGTATATACTTAGGTCTGAATCTTAAATTTTAACATGCTTAGTTTTCTGTTTCTGAGTCAGTTAACTTAGCATGATGATCTCCAGTTCCATCCATGTTGCTGCAAAGGACATGATTTCTTTTTTTTGAATTGGTGGTCTCACTCTGTCGCCCAGACTGGAGTGCAGTGGCCGCTCCCGGCCACCGCAGCCTCGACCTGCTGGGCTCCGGCGATCTTTCCGCCTCAGTCTTCCAAGTAGCCGGAATCATGCACTGAGTTTTTGATTTATTGTAGAGATGAGGTCTCCCCTGCCCAGGCGGTCTCGAACCTGCGGGCTCAGGCAATGCACTCAACTCAGCCTCCCAAAGGCGTTGGATTACAGGCTGAGCCACCAAGCCCGGCCAGGATTTCATTTTTTTAATGGCTGCATAGTATTCCATGGTGTGTATATATCGCGTTTTCATTATCCACTGATCAGCTGATGGGCATTTAGGATGATTCCACATCTTTGCAATTGTGAATTGCTCTGCAACGAACATGCAGGTGCAGGTGTCTTTTTTTACTTAATGACTTCTGTTCTTTAGGGTAGATACTTAGTGTTGGGATTGCTGGATCAAATTGTGAACAAGTCTTTATTTGGGGAGATAAATGGCTGGATGGGCAAGTGCTTTATCATATTGAAATTGTATGTTGCAGTAGCCCCAAACTGGAAACAACCCAGAGATGCTTCAGTGGGTAAATTGTTAAACAAATTATGGTACAATCTATGGAACTACTACTCAGTCACAAAACAGAATAAGCTATAGATTCAAGTAACAACTTTTGAGTATATACCCAGCAGTGGGATTGTTGGATCATATAATAGTTCTTTTTTTCATTTTTTGTGGAACCTCTATACTGTTTTTATAACAGCTGAACTAATTTACATTTCCACTAACAGAGTGCAAGAATTTCCTTTTCTCTACATCATCGTTAATACTTGTTTCTAAAAAATCGTTTTGATAAAGTAATTCTAACTAGAGTGAGGTGGTTTCTCATAGTGCTTTTGATTTGCATCATTCTGATGATTAGTAATGTTGAGCATTTTTTCATATGTCTGTTGGCCATTTAAACATCTTTTTTGAGAACTGTCTATTAAAAACTTTTGCTCATTTTTAATTGAGTTATTTTTATTATTATCTTTACTGTTCAGTGTTTTAATTTCCTTATGTATTCTGGATATTACCTCTTTGCCAGATGTATAGTTTGCAAATATTTTCTCCCGTTTTGTAGATTGCTTCTGCACTCCGTTAATTGTCTTCTTTGTGGTGCAAAAGTTTTTAGTGTGATGTAATCTTATTTGTCTTTTTTTAGTTTTATTGCCTGTGCTTTTGAGGACTCCTCTAAAAAGTCCTTGCCTAGCTAATGTCATGAAGCATTTTCCCTGTTTTGTTCTAGTAGTTTCATAGTTTGGGGGTTTGTATTTAAATATTTAATCCACTTTGAATTGATTCTTATATGGTGAGACATAGGAGTCTAGTTTTATTCTTCTGCACATGGATATCCATTTTTTTCCAAAAATAAATTATTGGAGACTGTCATGGAACCTTTTTCTTTAAATTTATTGTGTGTTCTTGGCACCTTTGTTAAAAAAATCAGTTGGCTGTAGGTGCATGAATTTATTTCTGGGCCCTCTATACTGATCCTTGATCTGTGTGTCTGTTTTTATACCATTCTCATGCTGTTTGGGTTACTATAGTTTTGAAACATATTTTAAAGTTAGGTAGTGTGATGCCTTCAGCTTTATTCTTTTTGCTCAGGATTGCTTTGACCATTTGGGGTTTTTGTGGTTCCTTATGATTTTTAGGCTTGTTTTCTCTATTTCGGTGAAAAATGTCATTGGTATTTTGATAAGTGGTGCACTGAATCTGTAGATCACTTTGGATAGCACAGCCACTTTAACAATATCAATTCTTCTAAGCCATAAACACAAAATATCTTTCTATTTATTAGTGTCCTTTCCCATTCCTTTTATCAGTGTTTTACTCTTTATCAGTACAGAGATCTTTCACTTCCTTGATTAAATTTATTCCTAGGTATCTTAGTTTCATTTGCAGTTACTGTAAATAGTTTTCTTTTTTTCCAGGTCATTCATTATTCACTAGTATAGAAACATTACTGATTTTTATATGCTAATTTTGGATATTGCTACCTTACTGAATTCATGTATTCGTTTTAAGAGTTTTATTGTAAAATCTTTAGGATTTTCTATATATAAAATTGTGTCCTCTGCCAACAGGAACAATTTGACTTCCTCCTTTCTAAGTTGGATACTTTTATTTCTTTCTCTTATTTTATTGCTCTGGCAAGAACTTCCAGTATTATGTTCAATAAAATTGTTGAAAGTGGGCCTCCTTGTCTTGCTTCTAATCTTAGAGAAAGAGCTTTCAGCTTTTCTCCATTCACTATGATGTTAGCTGTGGGTTCGTCATATGTTGCCTTCATTGTGTTAAGGGATATATCTTCTACATCTAATTACTGAGAATTTTTAGTATGAAGGAATGTTGAATTTTGTCAAATGATTTTTTGCTTCTATTTAAATGATCATACTTTCAAAAGTCTTTCTTCCTGTTTATGTGGTGAATCTCATTTATTGGCTTGTATATGTTGTGCAGTCCTTTCATTCCTGATATAAATCCAACTGATCATAGTGAATAACCTTTTTTATTTGCTGATGAATTCAGTTTGCTAGTATTTTGTTGAGAACTTTTACATGTAGGTTCACCAGGAATATTGACTTGTGGTTTTCTTTATTTTGTTATGTTCTTGCCTATCAGAATAATGCTGGCCTCATCAAATGATTATGGAAGTTTTCTTCCATTTCAATTTTCTGGAATAGGAAAATTGGTATTATTTCTTCTTTAAACATTTGGTAGAGTTCAGCAGTGAAACCATCAAGTCCTTGCTTTTCTTTGATGAAAGATTTTTTAATTACTGATTCAATTTTCTCTTTCCTTATTGGTCTGGTAATAATTTAATCTGGTTAGATTGTGTATATCCAGAAATTAATTTATTCTTCTAGTTATCAAATTTGTTAGGTATAGTTGTTCATAATATTCTCCTATGGCCCTTTGCATTTCTGTAGTATCAGTTGTAATATCTCTTGTTTCATCTCTGATTTTATTCATTTGGCTTTCCTTTTTTCCTTGGTCTAGCTATAAGTTTTTCAATTTATTTATCCCCCCACCCCAAAAAACTCTTCACTTCATTGATCTTTTAAATTGTTTTTCTAGTCTTTTTTTTTTTTTAATTTCTACTCTGAGCTTTGTTATTTCCTTCCTTCTACCAACTTTGGGTATAATTTGTTCTTGTTTTCTAGTTCATTGAGGTAAACTATTAGATTGTTAGATATTTTTCTTCTTTTTTTTGTAGCTGTTTATTTCTCTAAACTTCCCTCTTAAAACTGTTTTAGTTGTGTTCCATAGATTTTGAGATGATGTACTTTCATTTCTATTTGTCTCAAGAAATTTTAAAGCTTTTCTTTTAGTTTTTTCATTGACCCATTTATTATTTAGGAGCATGTATTTGTAAAGTTTCTGAAGTTTTTCTTGTTGATTTCCAGTTTTGCATCATTGTGATCAGAAAAAAGATTTGAGATGATCTCCATTTTCTTAAACTTGTTAAGACTTGTTTTGTGGCCTAATATAGGAGGGGCGGACTCCCCACAAAAGTGGAATTTATTGATTAAAAAAATGTGTATTTATTCTCACATGTTTATACTTCAATCACCTTCAAAGTGCTCTCCATTTGATGCAATACATATGTTAAGACACGTTCCCACTGCTCAAAACAGTTTTTGAACTCGTCAATTTTGATACCTTTTATGGCTTCTGCTGTTTTTTGTTTCACCTCTTCCACATTGGCAAAATGTTTCCCTTTGAGGACTTTTTTAATCTGGGGAAATAAGCAAAAGTCACTGGGGGCAAGATCAGGTGAAGAGAGAGGATGGGGTATGAGGTCATGCTGTTTTTGGTCAAAAACTGTGCAGTGTGGGCAGGTGTGCTTGCAAATCACTCATCATGAAATGGGCACATTGACAGAATCTCAAAAAAAAAATTCACTGAACCAAAACCAGAGTCTCACAACAACGCTAGTCGGTACACTGATGCCAATGGGTTCTTAGAAAACTTACCCTCAAAAAAGATAATTTTGGGGGGGTCTCCCCTCATATACTCTATCCTGGAGAATGTTCCATAAGTATTTGAAAAGAATGTGTATTCTGTAGCTATTGGATAGACTTTTATAAGTATCTGTTAGGTCCATTTGGCTCATGATACAGTTTAAGTCTAATGTTTCCTGGTTGATTTTCTGTCAAAGTGATCTGTCCACTGTCCAAAGAGGGGTATTAAAGTTTTCTACTATGGTCATATTGCAGAGTAACTCTCTCTTTAGATATAATAATAATTGCTTTATCTATTTGAATTCTCTGATGTTGCATGCACATATATATGTACAATTGTTATATCTTCTTGTTAAATTGATTCCTTTATCAATATATAATGACTCTCTGCCTCTTTTTACTGTTTTAGACTTAAAATCCATTTTGTCTAATATAAGTGTGGCTACTCCTGCTTGCTATTGGTTTATGTTGCATGAAATATATATTTTTCCCCCTTCACTTTTAGTCTACGTTCATCTTTAGCAGTGAAGTGAGTTTAAATAGGCAGCATAGAATTCTGTCTGGCTTAAAAAAAAAAAATCAGATCCATTCAGTCACTCTATATCTTCTAATTGGAAAATAATTTAATCCAATTGCATTCAAGGCTATTATTGTTAGTTAAGGAATTACCCTGACATTTTGTTAATTGTTTTCTGGTTGTTTTACAGATCCTTTATTCCTTTCTTCTCTTGTTGTTTGCCTTTGTGGTTTTGTGGTTTTCTGTGGTCCTAAGTTTTGTTTCTTTTATCATTCTTTTTTTTTTTTTTTTTTGAGTTGGAGTCTCACTCAGTTGCCCAGACTGGAGTGCAGTGGCCACTCCCGGCCACCGCAGCCTCGACCGCTGGGCTCCGGCGATCCTTCCACCTCAGCCTTCTGAGTAGCTGGAACTTCAGGCGTGCGCTACCACGCCCGGCTGATTTTTGATTTATGGTAGAGATGAGGTTTCGCCAAGTTGCCCAGGCAGGTCTCGAACCCGCGGGCTCAATCCACTCACCTCAGCCTAATGTTTTCATGCTCCACAGGGATTTCACCACTCCCCAGTGCTCTTCAACATACTTCCTCTGTCACTGTAGTTAAAATACAGCTGTTTACTTGTTGTTTTGGCTCCTTTTTGGGGAGAGATGAGTGCCAGGCAACTCTAGTGGGCCATATTGCTAATGTCACTCCTAAGAGCCTCGTGAAACATTTTCAGAATGAGTCCTCTGTATATACCTACTCATCTGCCCATCAGGTTTACCAATTTTATTTTTAAACATTTTTTTTTTAATTGGGGATCTTACTTTGTCAGCCAGGCTGGAGTGCAGTGGCATGATCATGGCTCACTGCAGCCTCAACCTTCTGGACTCAGGTAATCCTTCCACCTTAACCTCTCCAGTAGCTGGCATCACAGGTGTGGACCACCATACCTGGCTAATTTAAAACATTTTAAAACTCTACCACTAAAAATGTCTCTTAATAGAATTATTTTAAAATGTTTACATCCTAGTGGATTTTAACCCTCAGTATATTACTGCTAGTGACAAAAATATCTCTTTAAAAAATATTTCTCTATTGCCCGTTCTTTCATTTCAAGAATATGTATCAGTACAGAAATGTTAAACAGAATAGGTGGGGCTGAGCTATGGATGGGTGCATTAGAGAGATAGCTTGTTGTTATTTTTATAGGCCCCTGACAAGTGTCTTTACTTCAGAAGGAATTTCAGAGAGGTGCAGAGTTGCATACCTTACTTTCTGGACAAGATGAAAACATAAAGCTAGAAACTCAACAGTGACTTAGAGCGAGCTGTGCCAGAGTGACTTTTCCAGATGTCTTTGGGCTTTACAGGTTGGTACTGTCTGCAGGGAATGGCTTGGATTTGATTTAACATTTTCTAAATTGGTTCACCCACCTTTGAGTTTGGAGGATGTATTGCTTCGTGCTTCCTCAGATTAATGTACTGCCAGCAGCTCTGACGCTCCCATCTCAGGAAATTCATTAACACATTGGGAAATCCGGAGACCAGGTGTGGCACCGAAAGGTTAATCTATCCTCATTTCTTCTTCATAGCAACTCTGGAGTGAATTATACTCTAGTAGTTTAAAGTGAATAAATGAAGGCAATATACCTTACCTGTGCTTAATGTGCTTAGTGAGATTCACGCATTATTCGATTTCGGTCAAGAGGCGTGGACACTGTGTGTTTATTTGTGTGTCTTCACACATCCTGTAACTCCTAAACACATTTAGTATGGTTGTATTATGTTTTTTAGAAATGATTTTGAGTGTATACTCTGCTTCAATTCATGAGTAAAAAGAAGTCTTCAGGACAGGCACCACTACGGAAATACAGACTTTCTAGGCCATTCCAACATGCACGGACAAGAAGAAACCCTCAGAGCTTGAGAAGAAGTGGTGGGCTTTGTCTAAAGGACTTTGCTTTATTTGGGGTGAATTTATTGTAGCACCTTCATTCAGTCTGCTGCTTCTGGCTGCTGTAATTCTCAGTCCCCTTAAAACTGTTATTGCTCCCTTTTTGCTTTATTTTAACAAAGTTTCCATCCATAACTGCCTTCCTCCACCTGAGAAACGATGGTGAATGTGTTGACCAGAGGTGTTCTATTGTTTGCTTTTTCCTTCTCTGAAGGAAACCCTAGTTTGCTATACCACAAAGCCCCTGGCTGACTTCGGCTCTCACAAACTCAGACCTACTGCCAAGAAATTTGAATTTCTGTATTTTTCTCCTTCTTATCTATTCCCTTCCTCATTTCTTTCAAGTACTACCAACCCCCAATGCTCCCAGCCTAACCTTATTTTAGAGATGATCAGGTTTGTTTTTTTATTTTACTGTTTTCCATTCCAATTTTGCTCATAAAACCACTTTACTTTTCCAGAATAAAATATTACTTTCATTATTCTCCTACCCCAAATACAAATAGCAATAACACACTCGTGATGTATAGTGAGTCTTGTATTAAATACATGATAATACATAATAAGAATGTATTGTTTTAATGAAATATTTTATTTTCCCTTTTGTTACTTGTAATTTCGTTTAATTTGGCTCTCCTAACCTTTTTGCTCATGTGTAATTCTTAAAACACGTTCTTATGAACACTGTATATTAAAGAAGAAAGGAAGAAAGAAAAAAGCCAGTCAGTATCAACTAAATATCAAGGTGAACATAAGGTCAGGTTCAAGTTTGGGGGAAAAAAATGAAAACAAAAACACAAAAGAATGTTACAGGCAAATCTCATTGGAGAAATGTGCACAGCATCTTTGGCATAATGTTTTCACCAAGACAGAGAATGATCAGTGAATTCAATCTGTTCCTATATCCAAATTCTGTTTTTTTCTAAGATGAGAAGAATACAGGAACATTCAGGGGCCCAAGAACCACGGCCCATCATTGCAAGTCTAAGGCTTTTGTCACAGTTATAGGGGAAGTATTTGAGAAAAGCCCTCTCTCAGTTAGACTATTTGGACAGGCGAGCTGGTTCCTTTTCTTTTCAGCTTAGTCATTAAAGTGAAAAATGCTCATGTGGCAGAACAGCTCCACAGGCCTGCCTTGTTTAATAGGTTCTTAGTAAATTATATTAGCTCTTGAATACCATCCAGGTTCTTAATGATGATATTTCTGAAGGTGACAAGCTTCAATAGCTTGGAAAAGTTCACTGCAGTCCCTGTTGGTTGTGATTTTACCCTAATAAAATTACTGTTTGTACACAGGCCTTTTAGCAGTGGTCTAATTTCTTTTAGATTCGGGAAACTGGCATTCTAATAACCTATGTGGCGTGGGGAAAGCTGGGGATCAAACCCATGCCAAACGCTGTGGCCTATAGAGCTGGCTTCTCAGACTTCAGTGTGACCAGCAGCACGTGAGGGGTTTGTGAAAACACGGTTCGGGAAGCTGCCCACACCCTTGGGTGCAAAACCTGAGAATACATTATCTTTCATGACCAAGGGAGGTTAAAGTTGCAGATGGCAGGTTGCTAGTCAGCTGACCTTAAAATAGGGAGACTGTTCTGAATTAGCTGGGCGGGCCCAATGTAATCCCAGGGGTGCTTAAAAGTAGAAGAGAGGCATTGGTCAGAGTGATAAGTTATAGTGGTAAGATATAGAAAGGATTAGGCCCCCTGGTGTTTGCACTGAAGATGAAGGAAGCAGTCATGGGACGAGGAAAACTGGCGGCTTCAAGGAGCTTAAAAAAAATACAAAAGTGAAAAAAAGTAGGAAAACAGATTCTCCCCTCGAGCCTCCAGAAAGGAACGCAATCCTGTGGACATCTTTTAGCCAAGTGACACCTGGATCACATTTCTAATCTACAGAACTGTAAGATCATAAATCCTATTGTTTTAAGCCAAAAATAAAAATAAAAAAACATATTCACTGAACCCCACCTCCAGAACTTCTGATTTAGTTGGTCTTGGATTGAGCCCCAGAAAGTGCATATCTAATAAATTTCCAGGTGAAGATGATGCCTTTGTTGTTGCTGATTGGGGCAACACTTTAAGAACCTTGATTTTTTTTTTTTTTTAAGTATCAGCATATCTGAAGATTTTAGTGAAGGATTTTTTTTAAATTTAATTTTTACTGCCATAATTGAACATATTTGGGGTACCATATGATGTTTCGATCCATATGAACTTTGTGTAATGATTAAGTCAGGGTAATTTTTTTAAAGCTGTAAATAGCAGCTAATTAACTCATCATGATGTCAATGAAGAGTGAGCAGCTACCCCTCTCTAAATTTTCAGGGAACTGCTGAGCTGATATCACAGAAAATTTCCCCCCTTTCAGCCACACTCTTTCTGCTTTGTGAGTTTTGGTTCACTTCTCTTTTCCATTCTGTAACCTCCCTCTCTCTTTTGTTTTAATTATTATTTCAGGGTCATATAAGCTTGAATTTTAGCCCTGGCTCCAGGTAGCCATTTACTTACAAGTTACAGCCTCTGGCAATTTATTAGAACCCTCTGAAGATCAGTTTCCTTGTCAGCAGAATAGTAATACCTATTTCTAAGGCGATTGTGAAAACCAAAAAAGCCCTTATGCCCTGAGGCCTTGGAACAGTGCTGGTGCATTGTAGTGCACAATGTATATTCATCACCCTTGGTTTTTATTGCATGAGAATATCTTTCCTCCCTCTTCTTCTTCTTTCCATTCTGTACTTTGCTTTCATTCTTTCTTCTTCTCTTCCTTTTTCCTCTCGGGTTCACTGAGTTAGTTATGATACTCGTGTAAGCCAACACACCTTATCAGATCTAAGCCAATCACCTATCAGAGGCCATCTGGTGCTCAGAGGGAGCAGACTTCTCCTTTATAACTGTGTTTTCATCTTCCCCGAGACCACCTCATCAGACTTTGAAGGAATTTACATCATTATTCCCTGAAGATTTGCAGCAGCTTGCCGTGGGAATTATAGAGCAGGAGGGTAAGTTTAACATTCTTGTTAAATATGCCTTACCCTGGAGGCCAAAATGAGCTGTTTAAGTTATCAATCCATTTGTTAACCCTGATCCAAAGTTGATGCCTTTCTCTGTAAAGAGTTCTCTTCTCATTTCCTGACAAATCTTAACCCATCTTTCTAGAATCCTAATGTCCAGTCTCAGAGGAAATGAAATACTTGGAAACATTCCTTTTTCCACATTGGACTGCACATTGGGAGAAAGGATCACTGGTGACTATAAACTCTTACTACCCACAGAAGAAGGATAAGTGGGATTAGGGAAAACTCTAAGGCAGGGCTGCTGGTGTTTCCGAGATCAGGATCACTGGGGACCCCAGTTAGAGGTCTTCCAAGACTGCAGTGCTCCTTCAACTTGAGATGTAAGAATACCTGTTTCTTTAAAAGTAAATGCATAGGTTCACATCTTTCCCTAAAACAATCTCCAGGACAATTTAGTCTAAACTCATATTGAAAAAGGAAATATATCCTTACAGCCTCATAACTCTTAAGCAGGATGTAGTGTTCTACTTCTTAAAAACCCAGCGGACCGTATTAATATTCTGAATAGTATTTGCTTCTTCTCTGCTTTTTACCTGGGTGTCTATGGAATAAGAGTGTGCTGGGTGCAGTGGCTCATGCCTGTAATCCAAATACTTTGGGAGGCTGAAGTGGAAGGATTGCTTGAGACCAGGAGTTCGAGTCTAGCCTGGTTAACATAGCGAGACCTCATCGCTATAAAAAATTTAAAAAAAACATTAGTTGGCATGGTGGATGAGATACACTCTCTCCCCTCAAAAAAGAGTGAGGACCCATTTCTCTTTTGTGTCTGCTTCCTATTTCAAATAAGAAACTTTAAAATGTCTGTTTTGCCAAAGCTTGGACGGAGTTCTTGGGAGGGGTGCTTTATTCTCACCAGTCTTTATCTGGGGGAAGGAGAATTATTATTCCAGTAACAGGAGCATTTTCTTTCCTCCTCCCAAAAGAGGTAAACTGAGTTCCATCTTATTGTCGTGTACCACACCAATATTTTTCTTTCTACTCTTGCCCTCTGATTATTTTCAATACACCTACTAGAGTGATTCTTTCTTTTTAAATTAACTTTACTGAGCTATAATTTATATACAATTTTATACATTAAAGTGTATAGATCAATGAGTTTTGACAAATGTATGCCCCCAGATTACCACCACACCACTCAAAACACACATTTCTATTGTTCCAGAAAGTTCTCCTGTGTACCTTTGCAATCATTTACCTCTCTCCTGACATGAAACAACCATTGATTTTCTTTCTCTAGGACTTGTTTTGCCTGTCCTGGAACTTGTTTGACTTCTTTTGATCAACATATGTTTTAAAATCATCATCCATGTTTCTGCTTATAGCAGCAATTTATTTTTATTGTTGACTACAATGCTATTGTGTGATCATTTTATAGCTTTAAAATTTTATTCCCCTGTTCATATACATTTGGGTTATTTCTAGCTTGGGGATAATATATACAAAGGTATTATGAACATATCTGAATTTTTGGGGGGGAGTAAATATATATTTTCATTTCTCTTGGGTAAATATTTAGGAACAGAGCTGCCGGTTCACATGATAAGTGTCTGTTTAACTTTATAAAAACTATGAAATTTGTTTCCAAAGTGCTTGTACTATTTATAATCCTACTAGAAATGCATGTGAGTTTAATTTGTTCCACATCCTGGTTAACACTTGGAATTGTTATGCTTTTAATTTTGATCACTCTAATGAATGTGAAATGATAGTTCATTTTTAGTTCTAATGGCATTTCCATGATGACTAGTGATTATGAATTATTCCATATTCTTATTAGAGGTGTCATATCTTATTTTGTGAAATATCTGTAGAAATCTCTTGCTCATATTTAATCTAGTTGCTTGTCTTATATACATATATGTTTTCTGAATATCCTATGCTAGTAGATGTGACATGGCTTTTCATTTTCTTAATAATTGTTTTTGAAGATAAATCTTGAATTTTGATGATATCCAATTCACAACTGAGTTTCATATGCTGATCTTATATTCTGTGGTCTTGTTGAGTTCACTTACTGATTATAATATTTTTTGATTCCTTGATATTTTCAATAAGATAAACATGTCATTTAAGAATACAGTTTGTTTTAATTCTTTATAATCTTTATGACTTTTATTTCTTCTTCTTTTTTTCTTGTGGAGTTTTGTTTCTTTTCTTTGTCTCATTGCACTGGCCAGACCAGACTTCCAGTCCAATATCAGGTAGAAATCACAAGAATGACGATTCTCCTAATTCTTGCTCTTAGTGGTCAGTATTTGATTATTAAATATAATTAGCTGTGTTTTTGTTTGCTCTTTATCACCTTAAAAATATTCTCTTCCATTTATGGTTTGCTGAGTTTTTTAATTAAATAAATGTTGTTTGATATTTATCCAGTGGTTTTCAGAAAGTGTCAAGATGTCTATTTGATTATTCTCCTTTGTTCTGTTAATATGGTAAACTACACTGATTGATTTCTGAATGTTTAAAATACCTTCCATTTCTGGGATAAACCTCACTAACTTTTGAAGTATTATCTTTGGTATATATTGCTGACTTCTATTCACTAATATTTTGTTGACGGTTTTTGCATATATGTTCATATGAACAATGGTGTATAACTTTATTTTTTTATAATGTCTTTGGCTTTGTTATCAGGGTTATACTGTCCTCAAAAATAACTGAAAAGCATTCCCTTCTCTAGTATTTGAAAGATTTTGTGTAATATTAGTATTATTTCCTTAAATGTTTGGTAAATGTTTGATATTAGTATTATTTCCTTAAATGTTTGTTTCACTGGTAAAACCATCTAGCCCTGGAATTGTATTTGCTGGAAGAATTTCTTTTTCTTATGAATTCAATATCCTTAATAAATACATGACTATTCAATTTTTTATTGAGTTAGCTTTAATAAATAGTTATGTCAAAGAATTTGCCATTTCATCTAAATTATTGAGTTTATTGGCGTAAAGTTGTTTATTTTATTCACTTATTATACTTTTAGTATATTTGTGTTCTATAATGATATCTCATCTTTCATACCATTTTGAAAATTTGTGGTTTCTCTTTTTTATGAGTGTTTTAAAGTTTTTATCAATTTCCTTAACATTTAAAAATAACCAACTTCGCCTTTGTTATTTCCCCTATTGAGTGTATATGTTTTATTTCATTGATTTGTCTTATATTTATTACATTGTTCCTTCTAATTTTTTTTAATTTGCTTTTTATTTTCTAGTTTCCCAATGTGTAAATATAAGCCATTTATTTTAAACTTTTCATTTCTACTATAGTCTCCTAAGACTATATATGTCCTCTTACACAATGTTTTAACTGCATCCCACAAATTCTGGTATGTTGAATTTTTATTTATATTTTGTATAAAATGTTTTCTAATTTTCATAATGATTTTCTCTTTGATCCATGGCTCATTCATGGGTCTGTTACTTAATTTTGAAATATTTTGGGAATTATTATATCTACCTAATTATTGATTTTGAATTTAATTCCATTGTGGTTAGAAGACATACTCTGCAAGATTTCCATCCTTGAAATTTATTGAGACTTATTTTATGGGCTAGCATGTGGTCTATCTGGATGAATATTTCATGGGCACTTGAAATAAATGTATGTCTTGCAGGTGTTGAGTGTTATGTTCTATAAATGTCAGTTAGGTCAAGTTAACTGATACTGTTTCTTCAGATTTTCCACCTCTTTTCTGAGTTTTCATTTAATTGTTCTATCAGTTACTTAAAGAAGAATGTTAAATACCTATAGGTATGATTTTGGATATTTTACTTTTTCCCTTTCCCTTTAGTTCTGTCAGTTTTTGTTTCATGTATTTTTAAAGCCAATTATTTAAGTGTGTACACTTTTAGAATTGTTATTTCTTACTGGTGAACTGTCTCTCTTATCACTATGAAATAGTCTTCCTGATCTTGAGTAATAGTCATAATTTTGAAGTCTACTCCGTCCAACATATCCATGCCAGCTTTCTTATGCCTGCTGCTTTTATACTACATATTTTACCATACTGTACTTTCACCCCTTCTGTGTCTTTATATTTAAAATATATTTTTTGTAGGCAGTATATAATTGGGTCTTGGTTTGTTATCCAGTCTGACAATTTCTGTAGCTCAATGGCAATGTTTATTACATATATATGCAACGTAATATTTATATAGTTAGTTTGTGTACCATCTTTCTATTTGTTTTCCATTTATATACTTTGTTTTTATTCCTTTGGTCATCCTCAGATTCATCAAATTTTTTTGTATTCAAACTTATGTTCTCTATTGGTTTTACAGGTATATTTTGATTATTTTATGTACCCTTAACATACCAACGCTTACTTCATGTTACTATTGTATCATTTTATATTTCAGTTCTTTAACTTTCCACTTCTACTTCCAAATTCATACTGTAATATGCTAACAGTAGTATTTCCTCGCCCCTTCCTTTGTACCCTTATAGTTTTTATTTAAATTAAAACTTAAAGTAATATTACTTTTTGGTTTAAATGGTCTTTTAAGTAAATTTTATTTTATTTTATTTTTTTACGTTTTCAAACAAAGTTTATTAGAGAAGGAAAAAAGGAAAGACAGAGAAACATGCCAGAGCCGGCATGGGTGAGAGAAACTGCTTAAGTAAATTTTAAAAATAAAAGAAACAGAAACTTTTAAAATTTGCTCACTTATTTAGCATTTCTTGTATTTTTCATTACTTCCCATGTGCTCAAGTTTCCTTCTGGCATTATTTTTCCTTCAGCTGAAAGAATAACTTTTGTCATTTTTTTTTTTTTTTTTTTTGTAATGCAGTTTGACTGGTAACAAAGGATATTTTATCTCTATATAGTATTCTGGACTGACACTTTTCTTGCAGAATTTTAAAGAAGTTGCTTCACTGTTTTCTGACCCCTGTGTACAGGCAGAACTCAGTTTGTGTTTCACAGATATTGCACTTTTTGCAAATTGAAGATTTGTGACAACCCTGTGTGGAACAAGGCTATCAATGCCATTTTTCTTTTCTTCTTCTTTTTTTAACGTGTTATTAAAATGTTTACATCTTATTAATGGAAGGATATTCTCCTCACAAAAATATTTTCATCTTAAATTTTTAATTGATGAATCCACCAGGGGGGAAAAAAGCAAGAAGTAAACTGAATAATTAGATTGAAGGGGAAGATGTGAAACCTCACTCAGCCCGAGGGATTCAGATTTGCCAGTCAAGGTTACAAATACTATTGAGTGATATAAAACTTTGGACCCAGCATCAATTTGTAAAAGAGATCAAGGTTCACATGTTAATTCAGACTTCATTTATATACACAGTGATAAAAAGTAACTTGCTTAACTTAAAAACACACAGTACAGCCTTTTCATCCCTGGGCTGCTCTCTTCTTTTTTCTTTTTTTTTTTGATAGCAATATTTTTTATTATGATGTTGTGGGGCACAGTTAAGGGTTAGGTGTACAATTACGTTTCATTCAGGCACCCTGTGGATAAAAGCTGTTTCCCCGTCCCCAGACAGATATTTGCTACTGTTAATTCCATCTCCCTCCCCCCACATAGTTTCCCAGTACCGTCAGACATTTTTTTATGGTATTACATTGGATGTTCAAGGTCTATTATATGAGTGAGAACATGTGATACTCGGATCTTTGTTTCTGTGAGAGGTCACTCAGTATTATAGACTCTTGTTCCATCCAGGTTGCTGCAAAATTCATAATTTTGTTCTTTTTTATGGCTGCGTAGTATTCAATCGTGTATATGTACCACATTTTTTAATCCAGTCCTCTTTTGATGGGCAGCATGGTTGCTTCCAGGTTCTTGTTATTGTGAACAATGCTGCGATAAGCACACCTGTGCAGGTATCTTTTTTATAGAGTGATTTGAGTTCTTCAGGATATATTCCCAGTAGGGGGATTGTGGGGTCATATGGGGTTGATATTTAGAGCTTTTAGGAATAACCACACTGCTTTCCACAGAGGTTGCACTAGTTTACACTCTCACCAACAGTAGAAGTGTTCCCTTTTTGCCACACCCTCTCTAGCAACTGTTATTTTTTGAGTTGTTGATAATTGCCATTCTGACTGGAGTTAGGTGGTATCTCAGTGAGGTTTTGATTTGCATCTCCCTGATAGTTAGTGAGGTTGAACATTTCTTCATGTGTCTGTTGGCTGCTTGGATGTCTTCCTTTGTGAAGTGTCTGTTCATATCTTTTGCCCATTTTATAATGGGGTTGTTTGTTTTTTTCTTTTCAGCATGTTTGAGTTCCTTGTAGATCCAGGATGTTAAGCTTTTGTCAGACCTGGTGTTGGCAAATACTTTTTCCCAGTCTGTAGGCTGTCTCCCTGCTCTCTTGATGGTTTCTTTGGCTTTGCAGAAGCTTGTCAGTTTAATAAGGTCCCACTTGTCTATCTTCTCTCTTATGACCTGTGGGTTTCGGGTTTTGTTCAGAAATTGGATGCTAGTTCCAATTTCCATGAGGGTATTTCATTCATTTTCTAAGGTTCTTATGGTTTGAGGTTTATATTCAGGTCTTTGATCCATTTGGAGTTAACCTTTGTGCATGGGGATAGGCAGGGGTCCTGTTTCAATCTTCTGCATGTGGTCAGCCAGTTTTCCCAGCACCATTTACTGAATAGGTTCTCTTCTCCCCAGTGGTAGGTGGTGGGGCCTTTGTCGAAGATGCGTTAGTTGAGAAATTGAGGCTTTGCTTCTGGAATCTCAATTCTATTCCATTGATCTATATGCCTGTTCCTGTACCAATACCAAGCTGTTTTAATGATTGTAGCTTTATAGTTAAGTTTGAAGTCTGGTAATGTGATACCACCTGCTTTGTTTTTTTTTTGCTGAGGATTGTTCTGGCTATTCTTGGACGTTTGTGTTTCCATATGAATTCCTGTGTTGTTTTTTTCTAGGTCTGAGAAGAATGTTGCTGGTAATTTGATGGGTATTGCATTGAATTTGTAGATTGCCTTAGGTAAGATGGACATCTTCACAATGTTGATTCTTCCAATCCATGAGCATGGGATATTTTTCCACTTGTTTGTGTCATCTTTGATTTCTTTGAGCAGTGTTTTGTAATTTTCATTGTAAAGATCTTTCACGTCTCTGGTTAGGAAGATGCCAAGGTATTTCATTTTTTTTGTGGCTATTGTGAATGAAATTGTGTTTTTTATTTGGGTTTCTGTTTGTTTATTATTGGTGTAGAGAAATGCGATTGTCTTTTGTACATTTATTTTGTATCTTGAGACTTTGCCAAAGGCCTTTATCAGTGTAAGGAGGCTTTTGACAGATTCTCTTGGGTTTTCAAGGTACACAATCATATCATCTGCAAAGAGAGATAACTTGACTTCCTCTTTTCCTATTTGGATACCTCTGATTGCCTCCTCTTCTCTGATTGCTCTAGCCAGGACTTCCAATACTATGTTGAACAGGAGGGGTGAGAGTGGGCATCCTTGTCTAGTCCCAGTTTTCAGGGGAATTGGTTCCAATTTTTGTCCATTTAGGAGTATGCTGGCTGTGGGTTTCTCATAGATGACTTTTACTATTTTGAGGTATGTTCCCCATATGCCTAGATGTTCAAGGGTTTTTATCAAGAAGTGGTGCTGGATTTTATCAGAAGCTTTTTCTGCATCTAATGATATGATCATGTGGTTTTTGTTTTGACATCTGTTGATGTATTTAATTACATTTATGGTTTTACGAATGTTGAACCAGCCTTGCATCCCAGGAATGAAGCCTACTTGGTCATGATGGATGAGTTTTGAGATGTATTGCTGAATTCGGTTTGCTAGGATCTTGTTGAGAATTTTAGCATCTATGTTCATCAAAGATATTGACCTGTAGTTCTTTCTTTGTTGGATCTTTACCTGGCTTGGGTATCAATGTGATGTTGGCTTCGTAAAATGATTTGGGGAGAGTTCCATCTTTTTCAATTGCCTGGAATACCTTCAGTAGGATTGGTATCAGCTCCTCCTTAAATGTCTTGTAGAATTCTGCTGGAAAACCATCTGGACCAGGGCTTTTTTTTTGTAGGAAGTTTTCTTATTACGTAGTCAATTTCCTTGATTGTTATTGGTCTATTTAGGGTCTCAATTTCTTCTTGTTCCAACCTAGGTAGGTTTCGTGATGTCAGAAAGTCCTCCATTTCCTTAAGATTTTCAAGTTTGTTTCCATACAAGTGTACGTAGTAGTCTCTAATGATTGTTTGCATTTCTTCAGGGTCAGATGTGACTTCTTGTTTTGTGTTTCTGATTGTGCTTATTTGGTTTTTTTCTTGTTTTTTCTTGGTCAGTCTAGCTAGGGGACCATCGATCTTGTTTATCCTTTCAAAGAACCAGCTTTTTGTTTCATTGACTTTTTGTATTATCTTTTTGTCTTCTATGTCCTGGATTTGGGCTTTTATTTTGGTGATCTGGATTCTTCTGCTGAAATTAGGGTTTTTGTGGTCTTGCTTTTCCAGCTTCTTTAGGTGGCTTGTTAGGTTGTGAATTTCTGTTCCTTCCATTTTCTTCATGTGTGTTTGTAGGGATATAAATTCCCCTCTTACTACAGCTTTCAAGGCGTCCCAAAGATTTTGGTAAGATGTTTCTTCATTTTCATTTGTTTCCAGGTATCTTTTGATCTCTGTTTTGATTTCATCATTGACTCAGGAGTTGTTTAGCATCATGCTGTTTAGTGTCCATGTCTTTGTGGGTTTTGGGGGGACCTTGTTGGTGTCAATGTTTATTTTTATTCCACTGTGGTCCAAGAAGGTGCATGGTAGAATTTCAGTCCTTTTAAATTTGCTTATGCTTGATTTGTGTCCAATTATGTGGTGGATCTTAGAATATGTTCCATGCAGTGATGAGTAGAATGTGTATTCTGTGGTCTTTGGATGGAGTGTTCTGTAGGTATCAATTAAGTCCATTTGGTCCAGAGTCTCATTGAGGTTCCGGATCTCCTTGCTGATTTTTTGTCCTGATGATCTGTCTAGGGTTGTGAGTGGGGTATTAAAGTCCCCAGTTATGATGGTGTTAGAGTCAATGTCTTTCTTTAGTTTTCCTAGAAGTTGCTTTATGAAAGTTGGCGCACCTATGTTGGGTGCATATATGTTTAGGATAGATATTTCTTGTTGTTGGAGTGAACCTTTTATCATTATGTAGTGGCCCTCTGTATCTTTTTAAATTTTTTATAGCTTAAGTGGTATTTTGTCTGAAATTAGAATTGCGACTCCTCCTTTCTTTTTGTGTTCCATTCGCCTGAAAATTTGTTTCCCATCCTCTTACTTTGAGTCTGTGTATGTCCTTTCTAGTGAGATGGGTCTCTTGAAGGCAGTATATTGTTGCCTGGTGATATTTTATCCATTTTACCATTCTGTGTCTTTTCAGTGGTGCGTTTAGTCCATTCACATTCAGGCTAATCATTGAAATGTGAGAGTTCATCCCTATCATGGAGTTCTTATATAGTTGTTGTTCTTCCACTTGGTTTCTTTTTTTTTTTGTTTTTGTTTTTGTCTTTCTTTTGGTTTTGGGGTTGGTTCATGTATATTTTATTCTTTTCCCTGTACTCTTGTGAAGAACGTTGTTCTTTTTTCCTTTTCTTCTGTGTTTAATACTTTCTTAAGTGTTTCATGTAGAGATGGTTTGGTGGCAGCTTAAGTTCTTAGGGATTGGATATCTGGGAAAGATTTTAATTCTCCCTCACTGATGAAGCTTAGCTTGGCCAGGTAGGTTATTCTTGTTTGAAATTGTTTATCTTTTAGGACTTTGAAGATAGGGCTCCAAGCTCTCCTTGCCTGCAGGGTTTCTGTAGATAAATCTGCTGCTATTCTGATTGGTCTTCCATGGTAGGTGATCTGGCCTTTTTCTCTTGCTGCCTTTAGGATTTTTTTCTTTTATGCCTACTTTGTTTAGGTGAATTATTATGTGTCTAGGAGTTGGTCTTCTCATTTGTTGTCTTGCAGGGGTTCTCTGAATCTCTTGTGTTTGAATTTTTGCATCACTGATTAGATAAGGGAAGTTTTCTTGAATGATCTCATGGAAAGTTTGTTCCACTGTGGTCTCTGTCTCTCTTTCTGCCTCAGGGAGTCCGATTACTCTTAGGTTAGGCCTCTTGAGGTAATCGCTCATCTCTTGAAGGGTTTGTTCTGTCTTTTTGAGCTTATTTTCTGTGTTTTTAAGAGTTTGGGTTATTTCTATATTTTGGTCCTCAAGCTCTGAGATTCTTTCTTCTGCTTGGGTAATTCTGCTTTCCATACTTATCAGTTTGTTATTTATTTCATTCACAGTATTCTTTATTACTGTTATCTCAGCTATCAGCTCCTTCCTAGTTTCTTCTTGTGTCTCCTCAATTCTTTTTAATCTCTCCATTATTGTCTTGATATCTACATTTGTAGTTTCAGACCCTTTATTCTGGGGGCTCTTCATTCTTTGCATTCCAAAGTCAGTTTTCTCAGTGTCTGCCCTCCCAGGAGTCTGGGAGAAACCCATACTCTTCTTTTGGTTTTCCTTCATTTGTGTAGATTTTTTCTCTCTCTCCCCCTTTCCCTCCCCTTCTTCAATTCTGTTTTTGAGAGAAGATGGGGTTGCTTTTATTTCTCTTCTGCAATGTCCTGTTCTTCCTTATGAGGATCTTCTGGCTTTGTTCACTTTTCAGGTTGGAGCATAGGCTGCAATCTGTACTTTTTGCAGTTTTGAGGTTTAATTGAGAGGGAAGCTGTGGTTCAGAATGCTGATTCTAGCATCCACGAACAGGTGTATGAGCACACTGGAACATATTTCCTTCTGTCTTACAATCTGTCCATTCAGCAGTATGTAGTCTTGGTCCCTAGATTAAAAAGGCGGGTATAAAAGAGGAAAATAATGGGGGAAGGGGGTGTCAATAGGGAGTTAGAAAGAGAGAAGAGCGAGAGGGAAAATAGATATACATGCCAACTATCAGGTGAGAAAGAGACACAAGACTAGGAAAAAGTTAAGAAAGACACGTAAGAAAGATTCCCTAAAGAGTACTGATAGCTACACAGAAACAGGCCAATAAAATCAAGAAACAGTGTTAGTCAGAAGGCTAACAACAAACGTGATCAAAACCAACAGTTACAATGACAAAATCATAAGTCAAAATAAGCGATCAGACTAAAGTCACTTCTCTGATCTCCGATTCCCGCCTCTCCCTTTTGTTTTTCGTTGCAGCGTAGGGGTGGGGCTTTGTCTCCTGTTTTACACCATTGCCTTAGGAACTGAGGTAAAGTTTGTTGATAGGTGGGTGGGGCAATGGAAATCTCTGCCTGGAGAATGGTGAGGCAGTTTATGCCGATCTGTTTTTCTCCGCTTGTCTGGGTCCTCCAGCTTGGAGTCTTGCGCTGAGTGCCTCAGCCAGGGTGGGCCCAGAGTTCCAGAGCTCCAGAGCTCCAGAGGGCAGGCGGTGAATGGTGAGAGTGGCCCTGGGCCCCCCACAGGGTACTTTAGCCAGGAATGGGACCTGTGTCTCTGAGGGGTGGGTGCCCAGATCCTCCCTGAGTGACCGGCGGCTTGGTGCCGGGTGCCAGGCTGGAGACGATGTAGCCAGGGGGACCTGGGAGGGGCTGGGACCCAAGACTCCCATGCATGCAGTGGAACAGCAGCAGCAGCAGGGGACCACGATATCTGGCCCTGCGTGGGACCGAAGGTCCCTGGACCTCACACCAGCATGGCTGGTGGTGGGCTGGGGGATGGGGGAAGAGAAGTAATAGTCTTTTTGGGAAACTCACATTCAGAGAATCTCACCAGTTCACCTTTGCCATCGCCATCTTGTTCCTGTCCCTCAATGCCATTTTTCTAACACCATGTGCTCACTTTGTATCTCTGTGTCACATTTTAGTCATTATTGTAACATTTCTAATGTTTATTATTACTATTATTATCATATGTTATAGTGATCTGTGATCAGTGATCTCTGATGTTTCTACTGTAATTGTTTTGGGGTGCCATGAACCTCACCATATAAGACAAGAAACTAAATTGATAAATATTGTATGTGTTCTAACTGCCCTATCAATCAATCCTTTGTCTGTCTCTCTCTCCCTCTCCTTGGCCTCCCTATTCTCTGAGACACAATATTGAAATTAGGCCAATTGTAACCCTAGAAATGGCCTCTTGGTATTCAAGTGACAGGAAGAATTTCATTTCTCTTACTTTAACTTAAGAACTAAAAAATATTAAATTTGGTGAGGAGGGCATATTGAGACAGACTGAAAGCTAGACTTCTTGCATCCAACAGCCAACTTGTGGAGGCGAAGAAAAAGTTCTTGAAGGAAATTAAAAATGCAACTCCAGTGACACACAAATAAGAAAGCAAAAGCAGTCTTATTACTGAAATAGAGAAAGTTTTAGTAGTCTGGATAGAAGATCAAACCAGCCAAAACATTCCCTTAAGCCAAAACCTAATCTAGAGTAAGATTCTAACTCTCTTTGATTCTCTGAAGGCTGGGAGAAGTAAGAAAGCTGCAAGAGAGAGTTTGAAACTAGCAGAGATTGGCTCATGACGTTTAAGGGATGAAGCTCTTTTCATAACATAAAAGTGCAAGGTGAAGCAGCAAATGCTGGTGTAGACACTGCAATAAGTTATTTGGAAGATCTTACTAAGATAACTGATGAAGGTGGCTACACTAAACAACAAATTTTCAGAGTAGACAAAATAGTTTTTGACTGGAAGAAGATACTAACTAGCATTTTCATGCTCAGAAGAAATCAATGCCTGGCTTCAAAACTTCAAAGGACAGGCTGACTCTTACTTTAGGGACTAAGGCATCTGATGACTTTAAGTTAAAGTCAGTGTTCATTTACCATTCCCAAAATTCTAGCCCCTTCAGAATTATGCCAAATCTATTCTGTGGGTGCTCTATAAATGGAACAACAAAGCCTGGAGACAGCACGTCTGTTTTCAGCATGGCTTACTGAATATTTTAAGCCAACTGTTGAAATCTACTGCTTAGGAAAAATGATTCCTTTCAAAATATTACTGCTCATTGATGATGAAACTGGTCACTCATTGATGAAAATGTACAAGGAGATTAATATTGTTTTCATGCCTGCTTACACAATATCCATTCTGTAGCCCATGGATTAAGAAGTAATTTCAATTTTCAAGTCATATTATTTGTGAAATACATTTTGTATTTGGGCAAAGTAAATCGAAAACCTTCTGGAAAGGATTCACCATTCTAGATGCCATTAAGAATATTTGTAACTCATAGGAGAAGATGAAAATATTAGCATTAACAGGAATTTAGAAGAAGTTCATTCCAATCTTCATGGATGACGTTTAGAGGTTCAAAGCTTCAGTAGAGGAAGTTACTGCAGATGTGGTAGCAAGTTCTAGCAAGAGCCTGAAGATGTGATTAAATTACTGCAATCTCACGATAAACCTTAAACAAATGAAGAGTTGCTTCTTACTGATAAGCAAAGGAAGTGATTTCTTGAGATGGACTCTACTCTTTGTGAAGATTCTGCGAACACTGTTGAAATTACAACAAAAAAATTAAATATTATATAAACTTAGTTGATAAAGCAGCAGCGGAGTTTGAAAGGATTGACTCCAGTTTTAAAAGAAGTTCTACACTGAGTAAAATACTATGAGACAGTGTTGCATGCTGCAGAGAAATATTTTGTAAAAGGAAGAGTTGACCAATGCAGCAAACTTCAATGCTGTTTTATTTTAAGAAACTGCCACCGCAACTCCAACTTTCAGCAACCGCCATAATGATCAGTCGGCAGTCATCGACATCAAGCAAGACCCTCCACCAGTCCCTAAAATGTGATCTATTACCACCAGCAAAACGATTACAACTTGCTGAACGTTCAGATGATTGTTAGTATTTTTTAAGCAATAAATTATTTTAAAATTAAAGTATGTATATTTTTAAACATAATGCCATTGCACACTTAATACATTATACTATAGTGTAAACATAACTTTTACATGCGCCAGAAAACCAAAAGTTAGTGTGACTTGCTTTATTGCAGTGGTCTGGAACCAAAACTGCAATATCTTCAAGATGTGCCTGTATTCTGATAGGAAGTCAAATATTATTGATATTGTTCCTATTCCTGTAATGCATCTTTTAATATTTGGATGCTTTCATAAGACTCTTTTTTTTTTCAAAGTCGGAGTCAAAAAAAAAAAAAGAGCCCTAGGCTAGAGTGCAGTGGCATGCTCTTAGACACTGCAGCCTCAACCTGCTGACTCAGGCAATACTTGAACTGCAGGTGTGCTCCACCACACCTGGCTAATTTTTCTTGATTTATTGTAGAAATGAGGTCTCGCCAAGCTGGTCTCGAACCCCTGGGCTCAGGCAATCTTCTCGCCTTGGCCTCCCAAAGTGCTGGGATTACAGGCATGAGCCATCATGCCCTGCCTCATTACATTTTTTTCTTTAAAAAATATTTTTCAACACTTTGACTCTCATGAAGTTAATGATGAGTTTATTCTGCAAAAGGGTGGACAGATTTCTCAAATCTGTATGATGATATTTTTCATCAAGTTTAAGAACTTTATATCCATTATTTCTCCGTAACTTGTTTCTACTTCATTATCATTCCCTTTTCCTTCTGGGACTCTAATTACATATGTCAGACCATTTGATATGATTCCGTAGTCTCTGAAGCACTACTCATGTTTCTGTAATTGTTTGCCTCTCTTTTCTTCAGATTGGATAACTTATATGGATGTTTTAAATTTGTAGAAATGTTGTGATATTCAATATAAGTTTTTTCATTAAAATTTTAATTTCAAATATTATACTTTTTAGTTCTATAATATCTGATTCCTTTTTCTATTTTTCTGCTATTAATTCGTTAACACCATATTTACTTTTAAGTCCTGGAATACATTATAATAGATTCTTTAAAGTCTGTTTGCTAAATCCAGTTTCTTGGTGTTGGTGTCTTTTGACTGAGTTTTTCTTACCTATAGATATAGAAATATTTTCTATTACTTTGCTACTTAATACATGTTGTGTGCATGTTGGACAGTATTTTGTTATTTCCTTCTGAAGGGTGTTAATTTTTGTACTGGTGGTTAAATTTCTATAATATAATTGAGAAGTTAAGATTGTTTTTTACATTTTATTAGGGTGAATCTGTATTAAGTTCAAGATACTTCTCAAGTTCTTGATGGGACTCAATCTCCTCATTCCGTTTCCCTTGTTAGGATTGGTTATAGGATTTATGTTAGGAATTGGTTGTAGAATTTATTAGAGCAGGTCTAGAGTATCCCTTACTCTTAGTTACAGTTATTTTCATAAGGGAAATAAAGAGGACAGGAACAGTACTAAGCATTCATGGCTAGAAGTAGTATCACAGTGTATCTTAGTTGTATGCAACATAAAAAGATTTACATATTCAACCAACTGATGTTGCTTAGTAAGCAAAGCATAAGTGAGATTGTTCCAGAGAGAAGAGGCTACTGTTTGAAGAAATTAAGCCACAAGCCATAGTATTGTTTGGCTATAATTAAAGTCCAAAATTGTATAAAATGACATATGAGAAAAGTAACACAGGAAGTGATTTTTTTTCTGGAAGGTCTATGAACTAATGATAAAGCTCTTGACTTTGTGGTCAGGAGCCATTGTGCTCTCTCCAATGTTCGGCTACAGTAACATTTGTAACCAGCTGGGTACTAAGGCTTTTCTTATTTGAGATAAAGAGAGTAATCAATACATCTATCAAGTATTTAGCATCATTTTGAGGGTTACTCTAGAGATATACTGGTGATGCTCGGTGTACAGTGATAGAGGCACTTGCTGTGCTGCTGATTAGAGGGAAATGTAATTGCATTCAGTGTTTTAGCCCATAAATAGCAAATGATATTCAAGATTTAATTTTACTGAACAGTATATTTTTGTAACTGGGTAAAAATGTCACCTTTTCTCTTTTGGAACACCCACAGAAATACATTGTTTGTCTGTTTTTTGTTGTTGTTGTTTGTTTGTTTTTGCTTGGTAACTTACTGGGAGGATTCTTTGAGATCCTTTTAGACCATATTCCATCCCAATCTAATCTATGTTTTCTGCAATCTACTACTTTGCTAAGCAAACTAAAAATATACTAAAATAAAAGTGTGTGGGACACTCTGCTAAGGGAAGATTTAGGACTAGATTTTACCTCAATTTCTTACTGTCTAGTAGAGGAATTATAAAATTTTATCAAATATTTTCCCTGTAATAATGTCACATAATACACCACCACCACAAATATTTCAGTGGCATAAAAAGTAGACAATTATTGTGCATATGTCTGCGGTCAGCTGATGTTAGGCAACTAGGATGATCTTGGCTGGGCTCATTAACATATCTGGGGAATCTACAGACAATCCATTGATTTAGGCTGGACTCAGCAAGGAATACTGGGTTGCCGCATCTCTACTCCATGTGTTTCTCATTATTCAGCCAGCAATCTAGCCTGGGCTTGTTCTTCTGCTTGTAGCAGAGACACAACATAGCCAGCCTCAAATAATAAGATCTTTTCCAGCTACTGCTTATGTCATATCTGCTAAAATTTTTTTTAGCCAAAGCAAGTCACATGGTTGAGTCCAATAAAAAGGTTATGGCATATCATCCCACACACATTATTGCAGCTGCTTGCCAGAGTGTAAGGATACAGGGAAGACAAATTATGAAGATCATCAGCGCAATCTGCCACTGTTCCTATGACCACAAGTATTCTCAACTCATTCAAAAGCAAACTATGCTCAACCTTATCCCAAGTCCCCCAAAGTATCCAATCAAGGCATGGGGCTAAAGTTCCAGGATATCATGAACTGGATCAAGTTCAGATGTGATCATTTTGATCCAGAAATCTATGAACTGAAAATATAAGTTATCTACTCCCATAAATGCAACATATAATGATAATCAGGAAAAATATAAACACATAAACCCTCATATTTGAATAAGGGAAGACTTTGAGAAACAAAGCAGATACTGGTTCATAGCAATTTTGAAATTATGCTGATCAAATCTTGTCGGGTCTTCTTACTCAGGAGGTAAGAATTAGGCCCCAGTTCTCCTTCCTGGAATTGGCTTCTAAGTTCATTATTCTCCAGGGTTCTTGTTTCTGTCCTCTGAGGTGTCTTTCTGTTCCAATATCAACCCTGAAGGCATTGGAGAATATATTCTTTGAGCGTTTTTCTGTTTTTTCCAACCATCTTTCTGGCTGTAGGAAATTTGGAGTGCAGGCATTTTGGGTTTTTTTTGTTGTTGACATTTTATGTTTAAAAAAAAAACCCAGCCTGTCATTTTTACCACTTCTATATTATAAGCTTCCTATATCTCTTTTGCCTAGAGATGTCTCAAACACTGAATTTTTGATATATTTGAATCCATTTCATGCCCCGTGCCCAAAACACATCCATAATTCCTTTAGAGACATAACTTTTTATCTAGACTTAGTTAATGCTACTTTAGATGTGTCAAGATGCTTTGTGATAATGGACTTAAGGCCCCTAGAAATGCTTTTATCCATTCAAGAAGGTCTGTTAAGCACTACCTTAAATCTTTCAGAGATCTTAAGAAAGTTCTTACAGTCACAGACTTGATCCATTCCCAAACCCCACTCCTCTGGGCCATGTTTTACTGATTGCATCTAGCACTGTAATTTTCATGTTTGTGTTCAAACTTTATCTTTAAGAATCTTCTGCTACCTGGAAAAGCTGCATATGAGGATCAGTTTTATTTTCCAAGCCTGTAAATCGTCAATTGTTTTTAGAACTTTTTTTTTCCTGTAAGAACCAGCTGACAGTTTCATCATTGCATCTAGAAATCTCCATTTTCAATTCCAAAAGTTTACTAGAAATAATTTTTATCTTTCAGGTTACAAAAAGCTGTGATTTTATCAAACATTTTGCCAATAAATAACATAAATTTACATTTTTGCAGTCTTTCATGGCAATGTTTTACTGCCTTCTAATTCCACTTATTTTAGAGTTTTGTGTATGTGGGTATGTATGTAGTAGGACTGTAGATTTATGTACCAATATTGTTTATTTATTGCCACTATCATACTGTGTAATAAACTTCCCTAAACCCTAGTGGCATACAACAAAAGTATATTTATTGCTCATGCACATAGCTGGAAGTTAATTAGGTGGATCTGTAGATCTTGACTGTGTCCACTGATATGTCTGGGACCAGGTGGCTGCTGCCAAATCTAGCCTGGACTTGGATGATTGGGGCAACTTTGCTCTCTTTTATATGTTTTATGTGTCTCTCGTTTCCAGAACACTAGACTGTTCATGTTATTATTGTAATGGCAAACTTGCAAGAGCAAGCCCCCAAATTCAAGCCTGTTTTCAGCCTCTGTTTATGTCATATTTGCTAACATCCCTTTGATCAAATCAGGTTGCATGACTAAGCCCACTGTTAAGGAGTATAGCAGCTTAGTTCATCTATGGGAGGAGGGTACTGCAAAGTCACATGGCAAAGGGCATAGACACAGGAACAAATAAATGATTGGAGTCATCAATGCACTCTACCACAGCTACTGGTACTCTCTACCAAGAACTACAACACAGTGTAGAACTGATAATTGATAAATGTCACTAATAGCAAAGATTCCTGAAAAACTAGAAATAAATGGGAACTTTTTTTATTGGTGTTTCTGCCAGAAACTCAAAGCAAATCTTATACTTAATGGTGACTCTTCAGAAGCAGTCCCATAAAATCAAGTGTAAAATAAGGATGCTTACTCTCATCTCCTTTATCCAACCACTTATAGAAGTCTAAGTCAACAGTCTAACTAGATAAAATAGAAATAGGTATAAAGACTGGAAAAGATTATAATACATAAAGACCGAAAAAGAAAATATCTCTTGACACTCAGCAAGATGGCAATGGTACAAGCTGAACTGTGACGATCTCCACAAAAGGTGACTCCTGAAGGCAGTTCCATGCACCCTGGCAGCTGCTGCCTACATGGGGGTGGCTGCTATAGCCAGTCCCATGCAACAAACAGTCTCCATCACACTACGGCCTTCTGCAAGGGGCTACTGCTATTTGCTACCGGCTGCTGACATTGTGGCTCTCGGCTTGGCCTGGAAATTCCTGCTCCTTCCTCCACCCCAAGCCACCGGTGGCACACCAAATGCGGCACCCAGCCATGTCGCTGGTTGCCAGTGCCTGACACCAGGCACACACCATCGCCCATCATAGTGGATCATCAATGGACCTGGACAAGTGGAGAGAAAGAATGAGTGGAGAGAAAGGATGCATTGAGAGAAAGATTGGGCAAAAGAGGAGCTGCCCACCACAGCCATTTTCCAGGCAGAGATTTGCATTGCCCCGCCCATCTCCAAGCAGCCTCCGCCTTGTTTCTAAGGTAACCTGCCAAAACAGGAGATAGAAGCCCCTCCCCTCTGCTGAATCAGACACAAACAACTCAGTCCTTAGCAGCAGCAAAGGCAAGGGAACCGACCCAATCTATGAGTAAATCTATCTGCCTGTAATGAGAGCAAAGGGGAGAGGTTAGAGATCAGAGCTGAAGAGACTTTAGACATTCAGGAAAGCTAGTCTGGTTTCTTATTTTGATTTTATTGTCTTGACTGTTTGTTTTGTTCACTTTTACTTGCTTTTTGATTTAGACTACCTGTTTGTGTTGGGGAAAAGCATATCAAAAGGCATGATTTTTTTGGACTGTCTTTGTGTAATTACCAGTATGCTTTAGGGAATTTTATTTGTTTGTTTTTTACTCTTTTCTGACCTTGTGTCTCTTTTCATTCATTAGTTGGTATGTATGTCTGTTTTCCCTCTTACTCTTCCCTCTCTCCAACTTCCTCTCAATTCCCCCTTCTTCCATTATTTTTCTTTTTCTTACCTCCTTTTGTTCCAGGGAGCAAATCTAAACCCCACTGCAGGGACAGATTGTAAGGCAAGTGGGAAGTGGGTTCCAGTGTGTCCATACACCTGTTGGTGGATACTGGGATCTGCAGATAGATTCTGAATCACAGCTTCCCCCTCAATTAAACCTCAAAACTGCAAAAAATACAGCCCCCAACCCATAGTCCAGCCTCAAAAGTGAACAAAGCCAGAGAACCCTCATAAGGAAGAACAGGAGATTGAACAAAAAGAAGTAAAAGCAACCCTAACTTCCCTGAAAAATAGAATTAAAGAATGGGAGGGAAAGGGGGAGAGAAAAATCTACACGAAGAAAAACCAAAAGAAGAATATGGGTCTCTCACAGACCCCTGGGAGGTCAGACACTGAGAAAACTGACTTCGGAATGCAAACAATTAGGAGACCCCAAAATGACTGATCTCAAACTACAAACCCAGATATCAAGACATGAATGGAGAGATTAAAAAGAATTGAGGAGAGACAGGAAACTAGGAAAGAGTTGATAACTTGAGATAACAGCAGTAAAGAATACTGTGAATGAAATAAATAACAAACTGATAAGCATGGAAAGCACAATTAGCCAAGCAGGAGAAAGAATCTCAGATAGATTCTGAATCACAATTAAACCAAAATATAGAACTAACCCAAATTGTCAAAAACATAGAAAAGAAGCTTAAAAAGACAGAACAAAACCTTCAGGAATGAGTGATTACTTCAAGAGACTGAACCTAAGAGTAATTGGACTTCCTGAGGCAGAGAGACAGAGACCACCCTGGAACAAACATTCCATGGTATTATTCAAGAAAAATTCCCTCATCTCATCAGTGATGTGAAAATTCAAACATAAGAGATTCAGAGAACCCCTGCAAGACAACAAATGAGAAGACCAACCACCAGACACATAATAATTTGCCTAAACAAAGTAAGTATAAAATAAAAAAATCCTAAAGGCAGCAAGAGAAAAAGGTCAGATTATTTACCATGGAAGACCAATTAGAATAGCAGCAGATTTATCTACAAAAACCCTTCAGGCTAGAAGAGTTTGGAGCCCTATCTTCAAAGTTCTAAAAGATAAACAATTTTAGCCAAACTCGGTGGCTCAGCCTGTAATCCCGCGCCTTTGGGAGGCTGAGGTGAGTGGATTGCCTGAGCCCGTGAGTTCAAGACCCGCCTGGGCAACTTGGCGAGGCCTCATCTCTACAATAAATCAAAAAAATTAGCCAGGTGTGGTAGTGCGCACCTGTAGTTCAAGCTACCTGGAAGGCTGAGTTGGAAGGATCGCCGGAGCCCAGAAGGTCGAGGCTGTGGTGGCCAGGAGCAGCCATGGCACTCTAGTCTGGGCAACAGAGTGAAACTCCAACTCAAAATAAAAAAAAATAAAATAAAAAGATAAAAGATAAACAATTTCAACCAAGAATAACCTACCTAGGCAAGCTAAGCTTCATCAGTGAGGGAGAATTAAAATCTTTCCCAGATATCCAATCCCTCAGAACGTATGCTGCCACCAGACCACCTCTACAAGAAACACTTAAGAAAGTATTAAACACAGAAGAAAAGGAAAAAAATAACAACAACGTTCTTCACAAGCATACAGGAAAAAGATTGAAAACACACATGAACCAACCCCAAAACCAAAAGAAAGATAACAAAACAAGAGAAATAACAGCAACAGCTCTATAAGAACCTTATGATAGGGATCAATTCTCATATTTCAATAATTAGCCTGAATGTGAATGTACTAAATGCACCACTGATAAGACATAGAATGGCAAAATGGATAAAATATCACCAGGCAACAATATATTGCCTCCAAGAGACCCATCTCACTAGAAAGGACACTCACAGACTCAAAGTAAGAGGATGGGAAACAAAATTTCAGGTGAACGGAGCACAAAAGAAAAGAGGAGTCATGATCTTAATCTCAGACAAAATACCCTTTAAGTTATCAAAAATTAAAAAAGATACAGAAGGCCACTACATAATGATAAAAGGTTCAATCCACAACAAGAAATATCAATCCTACACATATATACATGCAACACAGGAGTGCCAACTTTCATAAAGCAGCTTCTAGGTAAACTTAAAAAAGATATTGACTCTAACCCTGTCATAGCTGGGGACTTTAACACCCCACTTACAACCCTAGACAGATCATCAGGACAAAAAACCAGCAACAAGATCTGGAACCTCAATGTGACTCTTGAACAAATGGACTTAATGATACCTACAGAACACTCCACCCAATGACCACAGAATAACATTCTACTCATCACCACATACTCTAATATTGACCACATACTTGGCCGTAAATCAAGCATAAACAAATTTCAAAAGATCGAAATCTTGCCATGCACCTTCTCAGACCATTGTGGAATAAAAATAAACATCAACACCAGTAAGGTTCTCCCAAAACCCACAAAGACATGGACACTAAACAGCACGATGCTGAACAACTCCAGGGTCAATGATGAAATGAAAACAGAGATTAAAAGATACCTGGAAACAAATGAAAATGAAGAAACATCTAATGAACACCCCTGGGATGCCATGAAAGCTGTGGTAAGAGGGGAATTCATATCTCTACAAATGCACATGAAGAAAATGGAAGGATCACAAATTAACAGCCTAACAACTCCTAACCTAAGGAAGCTGGAAAAGTAAGACCACCAAAACCCTAACTTCAGCAGAAGAATCCAGATCACCAAAATAAAAGCCCAAATCCACGACACAGAAGACAAAAAAGATAATACAAAAAATCATCAAAACAAAAAGCTTGTTCTTTGAAATGATAAACAAGATTGATGGTCCTCTAACTGGACTGACCAAGAAAAAGAGTGAAAAAGCCCAAATAAACACAATCAGAAACACAAAAGATGAAGTCACATCTGACCGTGAAGAAATACAAAAGATCATTAGAGACTATGGTGTACACTTGTATGGAAACAAACTTGAAAACCTTAAGGAAATAGTGAACTTTCTGACATTACACAACCTGCCTAGGTTGAAACAAGAAGAAATCGAGACCCTAAATAACAATCAAGGAAATTGACTATGTCATAAGAAAACTACCTACAAAAAAGAAGTCCTGGACCAGATGACCTTCCAGAAGAATTCTATAAGACATTTAAGGAGGAACTGATACCAATCCTACTGAAAATATTCCAGGTGATTGAGAAAGATGGAATTCTACCCAAATCATTTTATGAAACTAACATCGCATTGGTACCCAAGCCAGGTAAAGACCCAACAAAGAAAGAGAACTATAGGCCAATATCTTTGATGAAAATAGATGCTAAAATTCTCAACAAGATCCTAGAAAACCGGATTCAAAAACACATCTCAAAATTATCCATCATGACCAAGTAGGCTTCATCCCTGGGACACAAGGCTGGTTCAACATTCGTAAGATCATAAATGTAATTAAATACATCAATAGATGTCAAAACAAAAAAACCACATGATTATATCAATAGATGCAGAAAAAGCTTTTGATAAAATACAGCACCCCTTCTTGATAAAAACCCTCGAACATCTAGGCATATGTGGAACATACCTCAAAATAGTAAAAGCCATCTATGAGAAACCCACAGCTAGCACACTCCTAAACAGACAAAAATTGGAACCATTTCCCCGAAAACTGGAACAAGACAAGGATGCCCACTCTCACCCCTCCTGTTCAATATAGTATTGGAAGTCCTGGCTAGAGCAATCAGAAAAGAGAAGGCGATCAGGGGTATCTAAATAGGAAAAGAGGACGTCAAGTTATCTCTCAGAAGACATGATTGTATACCTTGAAAACCCAAGAAAATCTGTCAAGAACCTCCTTGCACTGATAAAGGACTTTGCTAAAGTCTCAGGGTATAAAATAAATGTGCAAAAGACAATTGCATTTCTTTATACCAATAATAAACAAACAGAAACTAAAATAAAAAGCACAATCCCATTCACAATAGCCACACACACAAAAAAAGAAAATGAAATACCTTGGCATCTTCTTAACTAGAGACGTGAAAGACCTTTACAATGAAAATTACAAAACACTGCTCAAAGAAATCAAAGATGACACAAACAAGTGGAAAAATATCTCATGCTCATGGATTGGAAGAATCAACATTGTGAAGATGTCCATCCTACCTAAGACAATCTACAGATTTAACGTAACATCCATCACATTACCAGCAATATTATTCTCAGATCTAGAAAAAACAATACAGGAATTCATATGGAAACACAAACAACCTAGAATAGCCAGAACAATCCTCAGCAAAAAAAAAAAAAAAAAAAAGCAGGAGACATACTACCAGACTTGAAACTTTACTATACAGCTACAATAATCAAAACAGCTTGGTATTGTACAAGAACAGGCATCTAGACCAATGGAATAGAATTGAGATTCCAGAAGCAAAACCTCAATTTCTCAACCAACTCATCTTCGACAAATCCTCCACCACCCACCACTGGGGAGAGGAGAACCTATTCAGTAAATGGTGCTGGAAAAACTGGCTGACCACATGCTGAAGATTCAAACAAGACCCCTATCTATCTCCATACACAAAAATTAACTCTAAATGGATCAGAGACCTAAATGTAAAACCTCAAACCATAAGAACTTTAGAAAATGCAGGACACATGCTTATGAAAGTTGGAACTGGCATCCAATTCCTGAGCAAAACCCAAAATCCACAGGCCATAAGAGATGAGATAGACAAGTGGGACCTCATTAAACTGACTAGCTTCTGCAAAGCCAAAGAAATCATCAAGAGAGCAGGGAGACAGCTCACAGACTGGGAAAAAGTATTTGCCAACTCCATGTCTGACAAATGCCTAACATCTAAGATCAGCAAGGAACTCAAATGTGCTGAAAAGAAAAAAACAAACAACCCCATTACAAAGTGGGCAAAAGATATGAACAGACACTTCTCAAAGGAAGACATCCAAGCAGCCAACAGACACATGAAGAAATGTTCAACCTCAGTAATCATCAGGGAGATGCAAATCAAAACCACACTGAGATACCACCTGACTCCAGTCAGAATGGCAATTATCGATAACTCAAAAAATAACAGTTGCTGGAGAGGGTGTGGCAAAAAGGGAACACCTCTACACTGTTGGTGGGAGTACAAACTAGTGCAACCTCTGTGGAAAACAGTATGGTGATTCCTAAAAGCTTTAAATATCAACCTCCCATATGACCCTGCAATGCCCCTACTAGGAATATACCCTGAAGAACTCAAATCACTCTATAAAAAAGATACCTGCACATGTATGTTTATCACAGCATTGTTCACAATAGCAAGATCATGGAACCAACCATGCTGTCCATCAAAAGAGGACTGGATTAAAAAATGTGGTACATATATACAATGGAATATTATGCAGCCATAAAAAAGAACAAAATCATGAATTTCGCAGTAACCTGGATAGAATTAGAGTTTATAATACTGAGTGATCTCTCACAGAAACAAAGATCTGAGCATCACATGTTCTCACTCATAAGTGGACCTTGAACAACTACCGTAATACTATAAGAAAAGGATTGACAGTGATGGGAAACTATGTGGGGGGGGGCAGGGAGGGGAAGGGAGATGGGATTAATGGTAGTCAATATCTGTCTGGGGAAAGGGGGACACACCTCATCAACAAGGGTACCTGCACAATGAATATTTGTATACCTAATCCTTAACTGTGCCCCACAACTTTAAAATAAAATATATACATTAAAAAAAGAAAATATCTCTAACTATAAAATGATTAACAAAGAAAACCCCAGTTGATAAACAGATAATGTGCAAGAACCAATAAATAAGTGCAGTAAGATAACAGCTACCAGACTTATATGTAAAAACTAACTTTCCTATATAAAACAATCCATAAGAAATTGTTGCAGGAAAAAAAACTTATTCCAATACTAACAAAATTTCTTTTAAAAAAAACCTGGAATATGCCTAACAAAAATGTACAAGATCTGATGAGAAAATTATAGACTCTTATTGAAGAACAAAAAAGTAAATCTGAAAAATGGAGAGGTATACCATATTCGATGGCTGAAAAAATAATATTAAATTAGTCGATAAAGTCAATGCAATTCCAATAAAAAATTTCAAAAATGTTCTGCATTCAAGTTGTAACAATTTTAAGAATTATGTACTAATGCTCATACATTGATTATAAAACAGATTCGCAGGTGCTTCTTATGAACCTGTTTACCTTTACAAATGTCTTTAGCAAGTCTAATGATCTGGCCTCTAAGGCTACCTGGGTAGAAGTAAAGTAGCTGACAGGAAAAGGACTACTATAGGCAGACACACTCATGGCAATGAAAGATGATAACTTACTGGAAGCAAGAGAGGAGACAGAAAGACCTATTAATAGTGCACGTGCGCAGCATACACACACACACACACACACACACACACACACACACACACACACACATTATAGAAGCCTTGATCTACTGAATTAAAAGCCAGGTGGTTCTGAATGTATGAGTCCTGAAAGTATCACTTTCATTACAAGTTACTAAAAATACAGTTAAACGAAATCTTAAATTTTGTTTGTATTTTCTTTCTTTTTCTTTTTTTACTTTATGGATGTGGGTACAAGTCAGGACGGGTTACCCAAGTGGTAATTGTACGAGTGAAATTTGGGTCTCCAATTGGCCCTCACTTCACCTGGGTTAGACTCAGATACCCTTACTGATGTTATGTGTTCTCCCCTCACTCCAACCCTGGCAGTGTCCTGCTGCTGCCGATGTCTTTCTTGTAGTATTATCATAGGTGTTCAGGGTCCACTTATGAGTGAGAACATGTGGTACTCAGGTCTTTGTTTCTGTGATAGCTCACTGAGTATGATAGTATGATAGACTCTAAATCCTTCCAAGTTGCTGCAAAGTCCATAATTTTGTCCTTCTTTATGGCTGCATAAATATTGTTTGTATTTTTAAAGGAAAAGGATTAATGTTAACATATTTGAGGGATTAAGTAGGTAAAACTATAGTCATCTTAAACATCAAAAAATGAGTTATTCTCTTAAGTATTTTGCCTATCTTTATATTATCTCCTTCATATATTCGACAACAATGAAGCTTATTGCTACATTGATTGTATGTGGCATTAAATAAAGACTGTTGAATGGAATTCAATATACATATCAAATGCTTCCATCTGATTAACCCTCTTTTCCTAGTCTGTATCTGCTACTCTCACATGCACACAAGAAATAAAACACAAAACAAAAATTAATATCATTGTTGGCTGATTTTTACTGACAAAGGTTTTCAATTGCCCGTTTAAAAAATAAGCTTGCATTTTATTGCTAATAAATCACAAAATTATATATGCATGTACAAATATAAATGCATATATAACTATTAAAGTATATATATATATATAAAACATATATATCTCAATATCTGAAAGAAGACAATCGTGTTACATTTTCCTAAGTCTAGAATTTTCTCATGAGTTACATTGTTCACTCTATATGAATTCCCTTAACTCACTTGGAAATTAGAAAAATACATTTTGTTAAATGTTCATGTTCTGGGTGAACACATTCTCCCTCCCTGTTAATGATAAAAAAGACTCTATTCCTCATAAGTAGATTAAAAAGAATATTTGGTGGTGAATCTGTATTAGTTAGTCAAGTCAAAATACAATGTAATGTGAGAAAGTAAAACAGAAATGACAATTTTATCTCTCCAACAGTCAAGGTTGAAGAGTCAAAGTTTTTAGGTTGGTGGGGACTGTGTTTTGCCCATATTACATTTTCTACAAGAGCAAAAGGACAGCTTTATTCCTTTTAGGTCAATGGATAGCTTTATTCCTTCTAGGTCTCTAAGAATCATTGCTAGATTTTATGAGAGGATTAGAGATATACAGGGGAGAATTGAGTCAGGTTCACTTCATTCAAGGTGATTCAGTCCATTGGGTTTGACTCTTTACCAGAATAATAAAAATGTAAATTGTCCAAAACACAAATCAAGAGAAGAAATACTTGGCATCTAAATACTTAAAAGACACACTTTCACATGGGTAAACTTTAGTGCTATATAGTTAGTTATTTTTTATTTAAAAAGTTACCATGTCTGGGAAACAGTATTTTAGCAACCTCATGGAACAAATATATAGGCACTGGATTTTAAATTTTTATATATGTGTGTGTATATATATATATATTTATATATGATATATATATATATTTTACATACACACATTTTTCTCCTCCATCAAATAAGCTGTGGACAAGGGCCATCAAAGTGCAATTTACAAAGAACTAATTATCAAATACAATTTGCTAGTTAAACACTAGAGAATTTTATTTTATTAGTGAGCCTCCTGATTTAGTGCAACTCTATTAGCTAATGAGTTTTTAAAACCTCATGAGATTCTATGAACTCAGACAAAAATGGATACTGTAATATTCCGGCTTAAGGAATGATTTTCAAGTATTAGAGTAAATTTACAAGAAATAAATGATCTGTTAAATATACTTCTCAACTGATTTTTGAGAGAAAATAAATATAATCGTCATCTTTATTGTTCCCATCAATTTTTGACTTCTCTTTTTCTCCATCACTCACGTTCTGTCTCTCTCTTCATTCATGTATGCGTATACACATATGCTATACACACTTGCTCACACATCTAGAGATTTGATAAGATCTAGACATCTGAATCTCATGCTGTGGAGAGATTTCCATTTCCTTTGTCTCAGATACCTGAAGTTAGATAATTATTTCCATCCTTAAGTGCCCATTAAACCGTAGTGAGTTCTTTATAAAAGTTATTACAAAATGTGCTTATGATGAGGCTTAATAAATTTGACTTCTATCTTTAAGCATTGCTAAAGTGTTTCTGGTTTATAGTCACTTGCCCTAGATTAGTATGTGTAATATTTTAGAAGTGTATTTTGCAAAATTTAGCTTTTAATTGACTGTAATTCAACTTACTTCATAACTTCTGTGGGACAGTGAACAATTATCTAATAATTTAACAGATCAGAGTTCAAATTCTAAACTCTCTTTCTACCTATGTCTTAGTCAAAATATTAGCTTAACTTCTTTCTACAAAAATGTTCAATATGAAGTCTTGAGTACTTATATGCTTTCTATAATTTGCATACTAAGCTGATAAATTGCTGTTTTTCTCTAGAGAAGGACATTGCATGGGATACAAGAATGTGAAGTTTTTTCTCAGATCACTTTTCTCCCCTTTTGTCTCTTAAATAGATTTTGACACTATTAGTCATGCAATCAGAAAGAAAGCAGATAGCTCTTTTAGAACAGTGGTACTTGCTATGATTTAAAAAGCTAAAGTGCATAGTATGTTTCAGTAATTTGAGATAATTATAGAGCAGTATTTTTTACTGTCTTTTGATGTTTAAGATACAACAAAGCATATTTATTTTGATGTGATGAATGTACACATATTTTCCTGGTCACTTCCATTATGTGCCAAACTTTCCCATACTTTTCATACTCTATGTTTGGACATTGTTTCTATGTAATCCTGGCATTCTCATCTCACAGTTAAATACTGCTACTTTTAAAAGTAATGTTTGTGTTTGCTAGTATTTAAGTTTGTATTTTTTTGTTGCATGTTTATATTGGCTACTTTATTGAATATACTTATAACTGCTTCTATCACTTTGTGATCTACATTGGGGCCTGTGGTTATGTGTGGTAGAGGTCTCCTTAGGACTGTATTCAATATTTTGGGTTTTTTTGAGTTGGAGTCTCACTCTGTCACCCAGACTGGAGTGCAGTGGCCGGTCCCGGCCACCGCAGCCTCGACCTGCTGGGCTCCGGCAATCCTTCCGCCTCAGCCTTCCAAGTAGCTGGAACTACAGGCGCGCGCTACAACGCCCAGCTGATTTTTTGATTTATTGTAGAGATGAAGTCTCGCCTGCCCAGGCGGGTCTCGAACCCACAGGCTCAGGCAATCCACTCACCTCAGCCTCCCAAAGGCGCGGGATTATAGGCTGAGCCACTGAGCCCGGCTTCAATATAGTCTTAATTTTAATAAGCTTCATTTGTAAACTGGGGATGTCTACTCTACCAGCTTCAGTGGAGTTGTTATGTTTATTAAATGCATTGGATATATGTGAAAACTGCCATGTTAATAAAGACAACAATTTAAAGAGGGCCTGATTAGAAAGTGACACCAAGAGCTACGTGGGACACAGCAGACAAGGCTTCTCCTTTGTACCTGGTCAGCAGTGGAAGGACTGTTGGTCATTCTTTTCATCCTTGTCTTTAGTGAGTGACCATAAATAATGGGTTAGGTGGAGACAGAACGTGTGCATTCTTAGACTCACTGCCTTGAAATCTCTCATTGCATTTTATTCCACGAAGGTTTCTTACTTGGTTCTTTGCCACTGAGTTTTTGGGTAATTATATTGTAGATGAGGTCAGCTCAGGCAGGACCGGGAAGGAGGAGTATGTCTTGCACTCTCCCATTCCTTGGCATGTTCCTCTCTAGCAGTCTGCTTCTTGGGTTCCCAAAACCTTCTGAAATGTTTCATTCGTGATTCTCCTGCAGGGACAGGACTCCCACACTCTGAACCTCCTCCCCTTCCCTTCTCTCTATTGAGTTCACCTGTCCTTTGTGCCATTCTTAAGAAAGCATACAGAAATAATGTTTTGATCCATATGCAAATACTGTCTTAAACAATGTTAAATACAGTTTGGTTTTCTGCCTTTAAACGTACACTTTGTTAAGGGATTACAAAAAACATCTAGATAGGAAGAATAACCTCCGGTGTTCTATACCACTTAGGACAGCTATAGTTAACAATAGTATATTAGTTTAAAATAGCTAAAAGGAAGATATTGAATGTTTCTGACACAAGAAAACTGAACTTCACGTGTTGTTCCCTAAACAAGTTTCAAATTTTTTCTATCTTTGCGTTTTTCTCTTTCTAGTCTTTTCCTCAGAAGTGCCATTCTTGTCCATACATGACCAAACCCTGCATATAGCTTGAGGTTCATTTCATGTGCCATAACTTCCATGCAGCGTTTCCTCCAACTCTCCTGCTTTAAAACAAAAACAAAAACAAACAAACAAACAAAAAGCAGGTTCTTTCTTGTCTGTCTTGCTATATCATCACTTAGTGGTATGATCATAGCTCACTGCAGCCTCAAACTCCTGGGCTCAAGGGATCCTTTCTCATCAGCTGAATAGCTAGGACTACAGGCATGCACCACCATTCCCAGATAATTTTTAAGCTTGTATTGTAATTATTATTGTTTTATTATATTTTTTTGTGTAGAGATAGAGGTCTCACTATGTTGCCCAGGCTGGTCTCAAATACCTGCCCCAAGTGATCCTTCTACCACAGCCTCCCAAAGCTCTGGAGTGCAGGCACAAGCCCTTCCTGCTTCTTAAAGTAAATTATTTTGTTTGTATTTTTATAGCAGCAATAACCTTTTTACATATTTTCAAAATGTGCTTATTCAGTTTGCAATATATAATACAATCATTGAAGCAAAGCATGAAGAGAAAAACAATTATTACTCCTAATTCTGTCACCAGGAGTAAATATTATTAAAGTTTGTTGTATTTTTCCTGTTATTTTATACTTACACGTATACTTTTTAAAATTAAGGTTATTCACTGTCTTCTACCTCATTACTAGATTTTCCAATTTAACTCAATAAATTTGAGTTCTTTTGGATAGCAAAATATTATTCTGTAACATAGCTTGAATAGTTGCATATTGCTTTATTGTTACAATAGTGACTATTAATTGTATGATGAATACTTATTATATGTCAGATTCTGTGCTATGTAGGTATACCTAAATTACATAATTTGATTTTTTTTCAAATTGTCTTTCTCTAAGGTTAAATGTTATCCCATGGTACAGATGAAGAAACAGTTGTTGGAGAAGTTACATGTCTTGTCCAGCATGACAAAACTAGTCAACAGAAGAACTGTAATTCCGATCCTACTACAATTTGCTCCAAATCCTTGCATTCAATTGTTATTGCTGACTTCATTTGTCTTTTATGAAAATTAATTTAAGCAATTTTCTGTTCTTGGGCATTTCACTGCAATTATTAAAAAGAAAACAACACTGTCATTAACATTCTGATAGAAAAACCTTTGCACACATCTATGATAATTTCATTTGAATAAATTCCTAGCCATGGAATTGTGTAGTTATAAATACTTTATGACTATTGCTATCTAATTAGAATTTCCCTTCCAAATTTTTTTGGCAATTCCCATAATAACTAACATAAGTCTGGGCAAGTAATAGGAGCTGACTCAACACTTGTGAACCTGACTTCACTCAGTGCTGGGAATTTCAGGGAAAAGGAAATCAGTGGTCAATTGTATCTGAACCTTGAACCACCTCTCTGATCTCACCAGTAACTCTGTTTATGCAAAGACCCTTTCCACCCACCTTGGCTCATTGATCAGTTTGAAGCTAAAATCCTAATTCAGGATAAAAGGAAGTGGTTAAATCTGAACAATGATTATGCTTCTTAATAAATACTTTTTGTACCAGCAATAACATTTTTACACAGAGAACCTGTTTTGAATCCTTCCATGACTCAATTTCCTGTGTGCTGTAAGCTAAGGCAGGTAGTAATTTTCTGAAGAATTACTGTATAACACTGGCAGATTACTGAAGTGAAAATTATCAGGATGCATCACAACTGATGCTTGGAGCTCCAGGGCATGCCTTATTTTACAAACCTCTTACATTTTGAGCCATTTATGGCAGGCAAGGGCAGACTTTACCCAGGGTATGCTTCAAAGAGCAGTATCTAGATCTCTCAAAGGACTGCAAGGAAACTTTGAGACCGTCGACTCACCTTTAAACCCCTTCCCCTATAGTACACAATCTGGTATATCCCCTTTGACATTTATACTGTTTTAATTAAAAAGTATTTTGGATCAGCATATTTTAAATAATTCATTTTAAGGTTTGTTTAAAAGTGCAACTTACAACAGATTTAAATTTAACCTGCTTAACTAGTAGCACATACCATTTAATTTATATGAATTAATAATGTACGAAAAAGACATGTGTTTTTGACAAAATAAGATTCCGGGTTGGGAACCATATCATTCAGGATAGGACATACAATAAACAAGCCTCAAATCTTCATGAACATAGCAAAGGTTTCCTTATTGCTCAGGCAAATGGCTAAACGGTCCAGCCTAAGGCTCCACTAATCCTAAACTCCCGAAATTCATAATTTTTTCCAATTTTAGAAGGTAATGCAACATATATTACCTAGCTCCTCCAGGGAAATCTAAGGAAGCCCCCTATCATCAAACATATTGCTATATCTGCACTGAAAAGCAGAAGAGTCACAAGAAATAGATAATCAGAAATGAGGAGAGATCTTATGGAAGAGAAATTAGAATAAAAATTTAAACTCTGGAGGAAGAGCAAGAGTTCTTCTGGATCAACCCATTAAGGGAAAAAAAGGTGAACTGAGAAGGAAACCATCTTCACAGATGAAATAAAAGCACAACGAAAACCAGCAAGTGTTTAAAGGGGGATGATTTCCAGCAGCTTATGCCATTGCAAGACTCATGACTAAAGAGCTCAGAAATGGCATTAGCTGATTTTCAGCACCCCGTGCCCTTACTAGCTAAGAAGTACATTTGCTTTTATTAGAGAGGACATAGTTTCTTTTACAGACTACCAGGTTTAACTGAAAAAATTACCGCTCTGGGTCAGTGAAGTCCTTCCACCCATGCCATTCACCCATGTTAGAAATAATTTTGTCCCAGAGGCCTCCTGGTGGTTCCCTGAGTGAATGATGTACTCACCAACTACTTCCCTATCTAGCAACAACCTGAAGTGAAAAATGCCTCTCCTGATCATTGTTTTCCAAGAGTCCCTTGACATTTGGACAAAGTCTCCTGTCCACCCCAAACTAATCGGAAGCCGATATTAATTTGAGGCTAGAAGCTCCCACTATGTAGAGATTTAATATTCTGTAAAGAATAAAGAGAATAGCATTTTTTTAATCTATTTCTATCAGTGGCCACTAGAAATATTCAAAATTTGTGATCAGTTTCTTCCAAACACATATACCTGCAGAGGACATTCAGAAATAAAATGAGAAACATGCCAACTGGGGTTAAATTGAAGAACTGGAAAAGCACTACTTTTTAAAGCTGTAGATAAGATCAATACCTCTTTCTAACACAATGAAGATTACTGGGTAAACATGGGAGTTAAAGTGAAGATAACTGCACCAATGTTAGGAAATTACTTTCTTATTTTGAAGAATAAGGTTTTGAGATTACCTATAAATCAGATATGTTGAAACTGAGACATTGGTGTCATTTGGGGGAGTAATTTAATGTGGCTCTCTTGAGAAATGGAAAGAAATAAGTTAAATTATTGTTATTGTTATTATTATTATTGAATTCCAAGGGTTTCTTGATTTTTAGGCCCTTAGTCTGTACAGAAATTGAACCTGGTTTTATGAATTAAAACTGATATAAATGCTATGTATATTATCAATGTGCCCAAATCCTGGCTTTGTCAAAATTAATAGAGAATCTTCAAAGAAGTAACATTAAAAAAGTAAGGTGGGATATATTATGGCCATGCTTAATATACATTTTTTGTTGGCTCTCTATGAGTAATTCTTGTATAAAGTACTACAGATAAAGCAACATACACATTGTAAAAGAATAGTAGAGGTTGAACTAACTATATATAATCTATTTATATTGTTCTAAAAGTACAGATATTTGTATTGCTAGGTATTTGTGGTACATAAACCTGAAATGAGTCAGTTTGGCATAGAAAATAGTAAAATATATACCTACAAACACGAGAAAATAAAGAAAAATTTATTTAGTACAAGTTACGTAGAGATCAGTTCTTGGAAGATGTAAGACAATTGCAAATCCTTTTCTTCCTGGTTAAGCTTTCCTTGGATGTAAAAGACATAAAGATGAATAAACATTAGAAACTTGAATTTATATTTTGGAAAAGCCAAGATTTTATATTGCAGTCACTTTTTCAAGGGTGACTTTAATCCATGCAAGCTGCTTCCGTTTTCTAAAAGAGCAATTTGAGCTCTGGTACTTATTATCCACTTTCTTGCCTGCTAAGTCCTATTTATTTCAAAATATTAAGTCCAATTTCCTAAAAATTCAATGAACTTTGTTACATAAATTCTAAAATTGTCAAGTTTGATTGGAAGCCTAAGAGCCCACACGCTGACAGTGAGATCTAAATTTGGTGCTAACATTTGGTGTAGGAAGCCTGTGTGAATATCATTGATGCTGTTTTCATGTCAGCTTGATCTAAAGGGGAACTGGGAAGTCCTTGAAAGTCATTGCTCAGAGCAGGTCATTGATTGAGATGTTCTTTTTTTTCTTGTACTTCAGACCTTGATCAGTCTATTGAGAGCAGGTAAGTAAATATTTCCTATCACCTTTTGATCTCAAGATTTATTTGACAAAGATGCCACTTGATCTGACTTCTTTAATTTATGCCACTTCATGTTGGAGTCTCATCAACATTAAAAAAAAAAAGAAGATTCCCATGTTTCAAGGATCTTGTGATACTTCAGGATCACAATAGCAATTACCTTTGCCACATCTGTTTTTGACAGTTTTTCAACTTGTTTGTTTTGTGTGTGATTCTTTGGTGTTAATGAATTTCCCCTTATGACCCATTTTGAGTCCTAGACTCGGAAAAATTATTCTTCATTCCTGTCCTTGATTTTTGGAATCAACCTTCAGGAACCATAGACTTATCAATAAGCTCAGGGTCAAAGGTAGATAAGAGTTTTATATGAGCTAATATTAAAAGAGAACAACTACATTGTTTCTCCTGAAAACATGTTATGTATTTCATAGGAAGTATTTTTGAGTATCTATTGTAAACTGGACTCTCTGCAAAATATATAGATATAGCAGTGAGGAAGGCAGACAGATTCCCTGCTCCAATGAAAACTCTCAAGCAGAGTCTGGGAATGGGCTGAAGATGACTGTAGACAGAGAATAAAGAAGGAAATAAGTAAATCAACAATATAGGTTGGGCACAGTTGTTGGAGCCGGCCACGGAGGCCCACTGAGCGTTAGTGGATCAGGAAGGGCCGTTGACCCCGAGACCACTAAGATGTGTTTGGGAGCTATTTGACCCCATTTCCTCCCCCTTTCTACTCAGCACTAACCAGATTAAGCTCTTGTGAGCTCAAAACATAAAAACTCTGAGACCGGGATGAACACAAGCTAACTTTAGAAGTTCATTTCTCCCATTCTTCCGCAAACTGCAGTTTTGGCTTTCACACAACTTATAATTCAAACTCGTGTCACATTTAAGAGCCTTAGTATTGGTCACAGGCTTCTGGGTCATGATCTTAGGATTTATTGAAGGTGTAAATTGTAAAATATAGTTTTAGAAGACAGCCATTTTGTTGAATGAATGTGGCTGGGTTACTTGCAGGTAGCCCACTGTGAACTTTGGACTGGGCCACGTTCCAAACATTCTGGGATGGGCCACTTTTGATTGTAAAGTAAATACTTAAGCTTCTATAGAATTGTTTAACTTGGCATAAATCAATCAGCTTAGGATGAAAAAGGTTTATAGAATATGTCAGTCACAGATTAGGTTATCCTTTGTTATAGAATTTTAAGATAATCATATGAAAAGGGTTTAAAGGCAATCATTGATTAAGTTTTCATGGATTAAGGTTTCTGGTGGGTGGGGGATGCCCCTCCCACATCTGACTTTGTGTATAAAAGACCTGTTGTAATTCCCAATAACACACATCGCTTCTGCACTAGACTGGAGTCCAGTCTCTTTCTTTCTCTCCCTCTCTCTTTCTCTCTTCTTCCCCCCAATCGCCAATGCCGTCTCCACCCTTGGGGTACCCTGAACCCAGCTGGAGCTGGTCTCTGGCACACAGTAGCTCACACAGTAGCATTTTGTGGGGCTGAGGCAGGAGGACTGATTGAGCCCAGGAGTCTGAGACCAGCCTAGGTACCATAGCAAGATCTCATCACTACAGAAAAATCCAAAAATTAGCCAGATGCGGTTGTGTGCACCTGTAGACCCAGCTACTAGAGATACTATGGTAGAAGGATCACCTGAGCCCGGAAAGTCAAGGCTGTGGTAGGCCATGATGATGCCACTGTTCCCTAGCCTGGGTGACCACAGCGAGACCCTGTCTCAAAAAAAGGAAAAAAAAGTAACAACAGCAATATTACTTCAGAAAGTAGTACATGATTTGATATATTTAAAAATGTAATGTGCAGAAGTTTATTCCTGGGTAGGTCATTATTTTTACTATAACAACTAGCAAAAAGTGGATACCTTTTAAAATCACTTAAAAAAGACATAGAGTTATGGCAGCATAGAGGGATATACGAATTAACCTTTCCTGGGGGAAAGAAACTTTCTTATTTTTGTTGAGATAAAATTCACAAAACATATAATTAACCATTTAAAAGTTCAGTGGCATTTAATACATTCACAGTGTTTTGCAATCACAACTTTTATCTAGTTCCAAAACCTTTTTATCATCCAGTAGAAAACCTCATACCCATTAGCAGTTTCTCCCCTTTCCTTTTATCCTCCCAGCCCCTGGAAACCACCATTCTGTGTTCTGTCTCTATGGATTTATTGATTCTGGATATATTATATGAATAGACTCATTTGTCCTTTTGTAACTGTCTTCTTTCACTTAGCATAATGTTTTCAGGTTTCCCTCATTGTAGCATGTATTTCTTTTTTTTTTTTAAGGCTGAACAATATTCCGTTGTATGCATATTACACAATTTGTTGGTACATTCATCAGCTGATACACATTTGTGCTGTTTCCATATTTTAGCCACTGTAGTAGTGAGACAGGACATAGCTAGAGAAAGACTAGGCAGACAGGCGAGTCCTCTGGTAACAACGTGGTGAACTACCAACAGGCCTCTCAGGCTCAGCATTGGTAAATAAGCTCCCTGCAAGCCTCTCAAGCTAGAGTTTAGGTAGTCACTGCTTGGATTGAAAAGCAACCAATCAGAACAGCAACAGCTCACAGCTAGTGCTAGCCAATCAGCTTGGACTTAGGACTATATAAGCACCAGGTTTCTGGCCCCAGAGGAGCAACCCTTTTGGGTCCCCTCCCACCATGGGAGATTTTCTGTCTTCTCAATAAATCTTGCTTTCTCACTTTCTGGCTGTCTGTGTCCCTCATTCTTCCTGGGCATGAGACAAGAACCTCGACCCTGAAGAGATGTGACCTGAAGAGCTGCAGACGATGGGCAGAGTCAAAAAGCCGTGCACCCCAGCCAATGGAGCCAGCTGAACCAGGAGAGCTGCTGGAAGAAGGCGAGACTCTGAAGCTGAGACACCCAGGGAGCTAGGCTTGCCAGCCTACCGAACCAGCAACACTCAGGGCTTGGCTTGCCAGGCTGTTAGAGCCAACACCCTGGGGGCTAGGCTTGCCAGCCTACCGAACCAGCAACACTCAGGGCTTGGCTTGCCAGGCTGTTAGAGCCAACACCCTGGGGGCTAGGCTTGCCAGCCCCCTCCCACCAATCGCAACACTCAGGGCTTGGCTTGCCAGCCCATTAGAGCTGACACTTCCCGGGGTTAGGCTTACCAGCCCCTTGGTGACCTTTTCGGGGACTTAGCTGGCCGACCCATTGAGCTGACCTGAAAAATCCAGCTCAGTAGTGCTTCTATGAACATACATATACGTGCATTTAAGTATTTTATTTTAATTCTTTTCAGTGTGGCTAAACCCTTTTACATTACCATCCTTGTAAAATTACAGGCATCCTAGTGGTGTGAAGTAGTTTCACTCTGTAGTTTTGATTTGCATTTCTCTAATGACTAATGATGTTGGGTATCTTTTCACGTGCTTGTCGTCTTTTGTGTGTCCTTTATGGAGAAATGTCTATTCCAGTCCTTTGCCCATTTAGTCGGGTTGTCTGAAGGGCCCTTCCTTGAGAAACTGAGATTTGTATGCTTGGGGGCATTTGCAGGTCTGAGCACAGGCTGAGAACTGAGCTTGCCATATGTATAGAGACTCTAATAGGAGGAAGTGAAACCAGCAGATATTTTTGTGTGAACTGGCATCATGAACTAGAATCTAGAGAATCCTTAGTTGGCTGATTTTCTCTGTGAAAATTTTGCTTAGATCTGGGCCACAGTAGGGTACTGGAAAGAGGTTAGACAGGCAGAGTCAAGTATCTCCGTCTCCTGGTCCACCAGATGGAAGGACCTGTCACAAAGGCTGAGTCCATGCTGGAAACACCAGAGACCAGAAGTGGAGGGAGCCTGTCTACAGCCCTAACCACGTCCTATTCAGCTCAGTTCTTCGTTGCTTTAAGGTAAACAGATTCTTGATCCCTTTATTTGCAATTTCTGGCACATAATAAAAAATGACCAGGTATACAAAAATGGAGTAAAATATGAAGTAGAAAAAAAGTAGAAGATGCTTCAAACATTGGAGTTAGGAAACAGTAATTCAAAATAACCATTGAGTATATGTTAAAATAAATAGAGGAAGTCTGAGCAAAATGAATGAAAATTTGGAGAACTTTGAAAGAAAATTGGAATCTACTAAAATAAAGAATCAAATATATATTAAAAGTTGAAAAACTTAAGTTGTGAAATGAAGAATTTATTGGATGGATTTAAGAACAGGCTGAACCTAGCAGAAAATAAGATTAGCAAACTCAAAAACTAATCAGCAGGAGATATCTAAATTGAATTACAGGGAGAAGGAAAGAAAGGAAGAATGAAAAGAATAGACTAAAATATAGCCATGTAGCTTAACAGATTCTTGATTCTTGATGGGGCTATATTCTGAGAAATGCATCATTAGGTGATTTTGTCATTGTGTGAGCATCATAGAATGTACTCACACAGACCTAAATGGTGTGTGTGTGTGTGTGTGTGTGTGTGTGTGTGTGTGTGTGTATGTATATATATATTGTATTTTTCATATGGAAAACCAAATGTCTCAGCACCATTAGTGAATATCTATTATGTCTCCTACTTGATTTGCAATGCCAATATCAAGTGTCATATATCAAATTTCTATATATGCTTCGTTATAATCTTATGGGACCACAGTTATATGTGTGGTCTGTCATTGACAAAAACATTGTCATGTGTCACATAATTGTATAAGAGATTGTGCAACACCTACACTAATAAAATAAATAAGAGAAATCATATGATCACATAAAGAGGTGGATAAAAACGTTTGATAAAACATGTAGTTTATGTTTCATACAATGGTGAAATATTGAATATATTCTCATGAATGTGTGAGCAAGACAAGGATATACACTATTGCCAACTATAGCTAATATTGTACTGGTGGTCTTAGTTCAATAAATCAAGAATCAAAATAAAAGCTGATAAACTTTGAAAAGAAAAAAATAAAAGTGTCATTCACAGATTACAGCTATGGTTATGCTTGTCGAAAATCTAAAATGATGTGAAAATAAACTATTATGGTTGCTATGTGAATTCAGCAAGATTATCGAATGTGAAAATCAATTTACAAAATCAGTTGTATTTCTATTTGAAATGAACAATTATAAAATAAAATCTTAAAATAATATCATTTACAATAGCACCAAAAATATCAAATAATTAAAAAACTAACAAAAATGTGCAACATCTCTAATCTGAAAGCTATAGAAACACATCTTAGAGAAAAATGTAAAAGATCTAAATAAATGGGTGCTATCCTTTGTTCACTGGAAAGATCAATATTTTTTCATTAAACTTTTTATTTTGAGATAACAGTTGATTCACATGCAGTTGTAAAGAAATAATATAGATACTCTATAGAATGGTTACCCAGTTTCCCCCAATGGTAACATCTTATATGATTATAGTACAATGTCACAACCAGGATGTTCACGTTTATACAATCCATTCATATTATTCAGATTTGCCCACTTTTAAGTTTACTTTTATGTGTATGAATAGGTATATCTTTGTGTACACTTGTTTCTACCCAATTTTAACATGTAAAAATTTACATAATCACCACCATAATCAAGATACAGAGTAGTTTCTTTTATTTTCTTTTTAACTTTATTAATCAATATTTTTTATTTTGGTATTCTGGGGTACAGTTAAGGGTTAGGTATACAACTATGCTTCATTAAGGCACCCTTGTTGATAAGGGGTGTCTCCCCATCCCCAGACAGATATTGACTACCGTTAATCTCACCTCCCTTCCCCTCCCTCCCCCCCATTGTTTCCCACCACTGTTAATCCTTTTCTTATAGTATTATGATAGATGTTCAAGGTCCACTATATGAGTGAGAACATGTGATACTCAGATCTTTGTTTCTGTGAGAGGTCACTCAGTATTATAGACTCTAGTTCCATCCAGGTTGCTGAGAAATTCATGATTTTGTTCTTTTTTATGACTGTGTAGTATTCCATCATGTATATGTACCACGTTTTTAAAATCCAGTCCTCTTTTGATGGACAGCATGGTTGCTTCCAGGTTCTTGCTATTGTGAACAATGCTGCGATAAACACATGTGTGCAGGTATCTTTTCTACAGAGTGATTTGAGTTCTTCAGGGTATATTCCCAGTAGGGGGATTGTGGAGTCATATGGGAGGTTGATATTTAGAGTTTTTAGGAATCGCCACACGGCTTTCCACAGAGGTTGCACTAGTTTGCACTCCTACCAACAGTGTAGGAGTGTTCCCTTTTCACCACACCCTCTCCAGCAACTGTTATTTTTTGAGTTATTGATAATTGCCATTCTGACTGGAGTTAGATGGTATCTCGGTGTGGTTTTGATTTGCATCTCCTTGATGATTAGTGAGGTCGAACATTTCTTCATGTGTCTGTTGGCTGCTTGAATGTCTTCCTTTGAGAAATGTCTGTTCATATCTTGTGCCCACTTTGTAATGGGATTGTTTGTTTTTTTCTTTTCAGCACATTTGAGTTCCTTGCTGATCTTAGATGTTAGGCCTTTGTCAGACATGGAGTTGGCAAATATTTTTCCCAGTCTGTGGGCTGTCTCCCTGCTCTCTTGATGGTTTCTTTGGCTTTGCAGAAGCTTGTCAGTTTAATGAGGTCCCACTTGTCTATCTTATCTCTTATGGCCTGTGGGCTTCAAGTTTTGTTCAGGAATTGGATGCCAGTTCCAATTTCCATAAGGGCGTGTCCTGTATTTTCTAAGGTTCTTATGGTTTGAGGTTTTACATTTAGGTCTCTGATCCATTTAGAGTTAATTTTCATGTATGGGGATAGATAGGGGTCTTATTTGAGTCTTCTGCATGTGGTCAGCCAGTTTTCCCAGCACCATTTACTGAATAGGTTCTTCTCTCCCCAGTGGTGGGTGGTGGAGGCTTTGTCGAAGATGAGTTGGTTGAGAAATTGAGGTTTTGCTTCTGGAATCTCAATTCTATTACATTGGTCTAGATGCCTGTTCCTATACCAATACCACGCTGTTTTGATTATTGTAGCTCTAAAGTAAAGTACTGTGATATCTCTTGCTTTGTTTTTTTTTTCCTGAGGATTGTTCTGGCTATTCTTGTTAGTTTGTGTTTCCATATGAATTCCTGTATTGTTTTTTCTAGCTCTGAGAAGAATATTGCTGGTAATTTGATGGGTATTGCATTAAATCTGTAGATTGCCTTAGGTAGGATGGACATCTTCACAATGTTGATTATTCCAATCCATGAGCATGGGATATTTTTCAACCTTGTGTTTGCGTCATCCCTGATTTCTTTGAGCAGTGTTTTGTAGTTTTCATTGTAAAGGTTTTTCACGTCTCTGGTTAGGAAGATGCCAAGGTATTTCATTTTTTGTGTGTGGCTATTGTGAATGGGATTGTGTTTTTTATTTGGGTTTCTGTTTGTTTATTATTGGTGTAAAGAAATGTGATTGTCTTTTGCAATTTAATTTATACCCTGAGACTTTGCCAAACTCCTTTACCAGTGCAAGGAGGCTTTTGACAGATTCTCTTGGGTTTTCAAGGCACACAATCATGTCGTCAGCAAAGAGGGATAACTCGACTTCCTCTTTTCCTATTTGGATACCCCTGATCGCCTTCTCTTTTCTGATTGATCCAGCTAGGACTTCCAATAATATATTTAACTGGAGGGGAGGGTGGGCATCCTTGTCTTGTTCCAGTTTTCAGGGGAAATGGTTCCAATTTTTGTCTGTTTAGCAGTATGCTAGTTGTGGGTTTCTCATAGATGGCTTTTACTATTTTGAGGTATGTTCCACGTATGTCTAGGTGTTCAAGGGTTTTTATCAGGAAGTGGTGCTGGATTTTATCAAAAGCTTTTTCTGCATCTAATGATATAATCATGTGGTTTTTGTTCTGACATCTGTTGATGTATTTAATTATATTTATTTTCTTGCAAATATTGAACCAGCCTTGCGTCCCAGGGATGAAGCCTACTTGGTCATGATAGATGATTTTTGAGATGTGTTGTTGAATCCATTTGGCTAGGATCTTGTTGAGAATTTTAGCATCTATGTTCATCAAAGACATTGGCCTGTAGTTCTCTTTCTTTGTTGGGTCTTTACCTGGCTTGGGTATCAATGTGATATTGGCTTCATGGAATGATTTGGGGAGGGTTCCATTTTTCTCAATTGCTTGGAATACTTTCAGTAGAATAGGTATCAGCTCCTCCTTAAATGTCTTATAGAATTCTGCTGGAAAGCTATCTGGTCCAGGGCTTTTTTTTGAGGGTAGTTTTCTTATCACATAATTAATTTCCTTGATTGTTATTGGTCTATTTAGGGTCTCAATTTCTTCTTGTTTTAACCTAGGCAGGTTGTGTGATATCAGAAAGTCTTCCATTTCCTTAAGGTTTTCAAGTTTGTTTCCATACAGGTGTACATAGTACTATCTAAAGATCTTTTGTATTTCTTCGGAGTCAGATGTGACTTCATCTTTTGTGTTTCTGATTGTATTTGTTTGAGCATTTTCTCTTTTTTTTCTTGGTCAGTCTAGCTAAGGGACCATCAATCTTGTTTATCCTTTCAAAGAACCAGCTTTTGTTTCATTGATTTTTTGCATTATCTTTTTGTCTTCTCTGTCCCAGATTTGGGCTTTTATTTTGGTGATCTGGATTATTCTGCTGCAGTTAGGGTTTTGGTGGCCTTGCTTTTCCAGCTTCCTGAGGTGACTTGGTAGACTGTTGATTTGTGATCCTTCCATTTTCTTCATGTGTGTTTGTAGGGATATGAATTCCACTCTTGCTATAGCTTTCATGGCGTTCCAGAGATTTTGGTAAGATGTTTCTTCATTTTCCTTTGTTTCCAGGTATCTTTTAATCTCTGTTCTGATTTCATTGTTGACCCAGCAGTTGTTTAGTATCATGCTGTTTAGTTTCCATGTCTTTGTGGATTTGGGGGGAAGCTTGTTGGTGTTGATGTTTATTTTTATTCCACTGTGTTCTGAGAAGGTGCATGACAAAGTTTCCATCTTTTGAAATTTGTTTACGCTTGATTTATGGCCAAGAATGTGATCGATCTTAGAGTATATTCCATGCAGTGCTGAGTAAAATGTATATTCGTTGGGTGGAGTGTTCTGTAGGTATCAATTAAGTCCATTTGGTCAAGAATCACATTGAGGTTCCTGATCTCATTGCTGATTTTTTGTCCTAATGATATGTCTATGGTTGTGAGTGGGGTATTAAAGTCCCCAGTTATGATGGTGTTAGAGTCAATATCTTTCTTTAGTTTTTCTAGAAGCTGCTTTATGAAAGTTGAGGCTCCTATGTTGGGTACATATATGCTTAGGATAGATATTTCTTGTTGATGGGGTGAACCTTTTATCATTATGTAGTGGCCCTCTGTATATTTTTTAATTTTTGATAGCTTAAATGGTATTTTGTCTGAAATTAGGATCGCGACTCCTCCTTTCTTTTGTGTTCCATTTGCCTGAAAATTTGTTTCCCATTCTCTTACTTTGAGTCTGTGCGTGTCCTTTCTAGTGAGATGGGTCTCTTGAAGGCAGTATATTGTTGCCTGGTGATATTTTATCCATTTTGCCATTCTATGTCCTTTCAGTGGTACATTTAGTCCATTCACATTCAGGCTAATTATTGAAATATGAGAGTTGGTCCCTATCATAGAGTTCTTACAGAGTTGTTGTTCTTCCCCTTGGTTTTTTGTCTTTCTTTTGGTTTTGGAGTTGGTTCATGTGTATTTTATTCTTTTTCCTGTAGTCTTGTGAAGAATGTTGTTCTTTTTTCCTTTTCTTCTGTGTTTAGTACTTTCTTAAGTGTTTCATGTAGAGGTGGTCTGGTGGCAGGTTAAGTTCTTAGGGATTAGATATCTGGGAAAGATTTCAATTCTCCCTTGCTGATGAAGCTTAACTTGGCTGGTTATGGTTATTCTTGGTTAAAATTGTTTATCTTTTAGGACTTTGAAGATAGGGCTCCAAGCTCTCCTAGCCTGCAGGTTTTCTGTAGATAAGTCTGCTGCTATTCTAATTGGTCTTCCATGGTAGGTGATCTGGCCTTTTTCTCTTGCTGTCTTTAGGATTTTTTCTTTTATACCTACTTTGTTTAGGTGAATTATTATGTGCCTGGGAGTTGGTCTTCTCATTTGTTGTCTTGCAGGGGTTCTCTGAATCTCTTGTGTTTGAATTTTTGCATCACTGATTAGATAAGGGAAGTTTTCTTGAATGATCTCATGGAAAGTTTGTTCCAGTGTGGTCTCTGTCTCTCTTTCTGCCTCAGGAAGGCCAATTGCTCTTAGGTTCGGTCTCTTGAAGTAATTGCTCATCTCTTGAAGGTTTTGTTCTGTCTTTTAAAGCTTGTTTTCTGTGTTTTTAACAGCTTGGGTAAATTCTATATTTTGGTCCTCAAGCTCTGAGATTCTTTCTTCTGCTTGGCTATTTCTGCTTTCCATGGTTATCAGTTTGTTATTTATTTCATTCACAGTATTCTTTATTACTGTTATCTCAGTTATCAGTTCCTTCCTCGTTTCTTCTTGTCTCTCCTCAATTCTTTTTAATCTCTCCATTAGTGTCTTGATATCTAGATTTGTAGTTTGAAACCAATCATTCTTGGGACTCTTCATTGTTTGCATTCCGAAGTCAGTTTTCTCAGTGTCTGCCCTCCCAAGGGTCTGGGACAGACACATATTCTTCTTTTGGTTTTTCTTCCTTTGTGTAGATTTTTCTCCCTCTCCCCCTTTCCCTCCCCTTCTTTAATTCTGTTTTTCAGGGAAGGTGGGGTTGCTTTTGCTTTGCTTGTGCAATGTCCTGTTCTTCCTTATGAGGATCTTCTGGCTTTGTTCACTTTTGAGGTTGGAGTGTGGGCTGCAGGCTATACTTTTTGCAGTTTTGAGGTTTAATTGAGGGGGAAGCTGTGATTAAGCATCTATCTGCTGATTCCAGCTTCCACCAACAGGCGTATGGGCACACTGGAACTTATTTCCCACTGCCTTACAATCTGTCTGTGCAGTGGGATATAGGTTTGGTAACTTAGGAACCGAGGTGGAGGCTGCTCGTAGGTGGGTGGGGCAATGCAAATCTCTGCCTGGAGAATGGCCAAGGTGGCAGCTCCTCTTTCACGGATCCTTTCCCTCCACTCGTCTGGGTCCCTGGGCAGTCCACTATGATGGGTTGTGGTGGTGTGCGAGGCACCGGGGATCAGCTGCACAACTGGGCGCTGGATCTGGGGTGCCACCAGCATGCTGGGGTGGAGGAGGGAGTCAGGAGCTCCCTCTTCTGGAGCTGAGAGCCTCCGATCAGCACCTCCTTAAGATATGCTGTTCCCTTACACAAGCATGGGGTCATACACTGGGTCTCTCAGCCAGGGTGGGCCCAGAGCTCCAGAGCTCCAAAGGGCAGGCGGTGAGTGGTGAGAGTGGCCCTGGGCCCCTCACAGGGTACTTCAACCAGAAATGGAGCTGGTATCTCTGAGGGGTGGGTGCCCAGAGCCTCTCTGGGTGACCGGCGGCTTGGTGCTGGGTACTGGGCGAGATGATGTAGCCAGGGAGGGAGCTGAGACATGAGACTTCCATGTGGGTGGGGTCACATGTAGTGGAGCAACAGCAGCCGGGGGCCACAATATCCAGCCCTGTGTGGGACCGAGGTTCCCCGGGCCTCAGACTGGTGTGGCTGGTGGTGGGCAGGGGGGTAGGGCAGGAAAGTAAGAGTCTTTTTGGGAACTCATGTTTGGAGAATCTCACAAATCCACCTATGCCATCACCATCTTACCAGAACTCCCCAGAGTAGTTTCATTCCCACAATTATCCTATATACTTGTGCTGCCTTTTTATAATAATACCCACGTTCTGCCACTTCCCCATCTCCAACTTAATCACTAACCTGTTCTCCTTGTCTATAATTTTGTCATTTCAAGAATGTAATATTAATAGAAACATACAGTATGCAACCTTTTGGGGATGACTTTTTTTACTCAGCATAATTTTCTTGAGATCTATCCAAGTTGCATATATTCATAGTTCATTTCTTTTTATTGCTGAATATTGAATGTTGTAAAGAATAACTATAATGCTACAGTTCTTAAGATAGTGTGATGTTCATGTAGTGACAGAACCAATGGAACAGAATAGGGGGCTGATGGAACATAATAGGGGACCAGAAATCAACCCACACATATACATCCATTTCAGGTAAGGCAGGATGCCACTGCCACGTAGAGAAAGAATGGAGCAATGGAACATCTTTGCGGGAAAAATTTGACTTGACTTACCTCTGTTGCATATAAAAATTAATTTGAAATACATCATGAAAGGCAAACAATAAGACTTTGGGAAGAAAACAAAAGTTAAAATCATTGTGACTTTAAGTAGAAAAAAATTTTGGAAACAAGTTGCTGATGTACAGACTAAAGTACATAAGTGAATAGCATGTGTTTCTTTAGCAAAAGACACCAGTAAAAGAGTTAAAAGGAAACCGGAAGAAGAAATGTTTAATACATATGTTCAACAGAATTCATGTCCAGAATGTAAAACAAGTTCCTAAAAATTCATTAGAAGATGACAAACAGTTCAAAAACAAAATGAGTTAAAAGACTTGCACAGGCATTTAACTGAAGAGGATATCCAAATGAACAGTAAGTATATGAAAAAGTGCCTAATCTTATTAAATATCAGAGAAGATCAAAATAAAATGGAAATGAGATACCTCTGCATCTAGACTTTTCTAGAAATAATCATAAGGATAAAGATCCCGAGGCCAGAGCAAGCCTGACATTAAAAACAAAAGCCAGTGTGATGGCCTTTCATGAATATGGGAGATAATTAAAAAACATGAAGGCAGAGCGGAGGATAGGGCTGTCAGGGCTGTGGAACTTAAAATTTTTTTTTTTTTTACTATTAATAATAGTAGTTTAGAAAAAACAACTTTAGATTGCAACTGTGGATGACAACTTCCCATATAATACATATAACACACACACTTTAACATGCCTTATCGTATTTCATTCTATCCTATTCTATTTCACTCAACTCCATTTGTGTTGCTATAAAGGAGTACCTGAGAATGAGTAATATACAAAAACAGAGAGAGATTTATTTAGCTCACTGTTTGGCAGTCTATACATGAAGTATGGCGCCAGCCTCTGCATCTGGTGAGAGGACCTCAGGAAGCTTCCCTTCACAGCAGAAGACAAAGGGCAACTGGCAACACATGAGAAGACAGGAAGAAAGAGAAGAGTGAGATGCCAGGCTCTTTTTAACAATTAGCTTTTGTGGGGACTAATAGACCGAGAGCTCATTCATTACCACACCAAGCCATTCATGGATGGCACCAAGTCATTTGTGAGGGATCTGCCCCTGTCACGCAAACACTTCTACCAGGCCCCATCTCCAACACTGGAAATTAAGTTTCAACATGAGATTTGGAGGAGACAAATAGCTAAACTATATCAAGTGGGATCTCCTCTCAGGGCACAAAGACACTCACAGTTTGTCTGATGAGTATTGTCTAAAAGGACTAAAAGCTAATCAAGTCTCCAAGTAATTTAAAGTTAATTTCATCTCTCTCAGTTCTCCTCAAACTTGCTATCTTAAAATCCAGTCACTGTTGAAAATGTGCTGTCAAATGATTCATCGTGAGCTGCATTATATTCTAAGCTGTTATATTCTACTTTGAATTGAACTTAATTTATTAGACCAGTCAGCTATGATTGGGCTATAAGATGGCACCAATAATCATTTATCAATATTAAGAAAAATCTGGGTCCTGAGCGAAGTATCCTTTTAACTCTCCTACTGCTGCATTGCTGTCCTGTCCCACAAAGACACAGGCTTTATCAAAAGGCATCATTCTTTCTGAGAGACGAGAAATGAGTTTTGAGTCAAGAGCACAGAATCTCCAAAGAAGCTCTCATCATCCATTTGTGGTCATGATTATTGGAATACACTGAGTACTAATATAAAGAAGATGCTTTGCTTTTCTAAAATCAGTGATAAACAAATTGGTTACATCTGTGGCATGATTTGGGCACATGATATGGACTTTCTAAATAGTTCTCATTATTATTATTATTATTTTTGAAATGAGAACTATTCCTCAAGGGAAAGCTTAATGAATATGTCTCTCTAATTCTTTCTGACCTTGCCTGAATCCTGGTCCAAATATGAGGTGCATGAACAAGAGAATTAGGTGGATGAGGTTGGCAAGTGGGAAGAGGATTTAGGTCTAGACAAGAGGGGACCTAAACCTGAGAGGCACAACTTGACCCTCATCCTGCTGGTCCCCTCCTCATGGGCAAGGAGTCAGTGGTGCCATGTGGATATATACATTCAGAGTTCATTCTTTCTCTTTGCGAATGGGTTTCACGTGAAAACTGGCTGCTAAATTTTCAGGAATGTGGTGAGCCTTTGCTGTGACAACTGCAGATTGAAATTTGCCAAGGGGGAGATATTTATAGTATGCAAAATGGCAAATGCTTACAAGTCAGAGCTCCATTCTCAAGAGCTGGTTAAACATTTACCAGCATACCACTAATTAGGACCCTAACCCTAATGTAATTTTTTTAAAGCATTGGATCAAATAGTGGTGCAAATGGCAACAAATTGGTGCCTCGTTGTTTTAAAATAATTTCTATTTTGATCTTTTTTCCTGTGATGCTGATTCAGCATTTTACATGTAGTAGAGCATCAGTACCCTGTGGCATCATTGTCTCGGGGCTTACTTTAAAAAAAAATCCTTTTTTTATTTTGAAATAATTATGGACTCACAGGGAGTTGCAAAAATAGTACGTACAGTCCCATGTGCCCTTCAACCACCTTCTCCCAAATAGCGGCACCTTATACTCGTGTAACGGCAGCATAATATCAAAATGAAGAAATTGACGTGAATATAATAATGTTAACTAAGTTCCAGATCTTAGCCATTTTTCACACATCTTTGCAGGTAATCACTTACCTGAGTGTGCATGAATGTGTGTGTGTGTGTGTGTGTGTGTGTGTGTGCGCGCGCGCGTGTGTGTGTGGTGTAATCTAAGCAATTTGATACATGAGTTACTTTTTAAATGCAATCTCTAGACAGCCCCAGGGATGCAGAACATTGCTTAATTAGCTCATGCCTTCAGGACCTTGCACTCAGCTGACCCGATAATTTCAGGTTAAAAAAAAGAGAGAGAGAAGCCCATGTCTTTGTCTCAATTACCTGGATTTTCTGGGTGAATAGTCCCCAAAGTACCAAGTAAATGTGTCATCTGCTGAAGTCTGACTTTTTAAGGGTGACCTTAAATATTTCAATTCCCATGTGGAAAAAGCGCATTTACACCTTCAAAAAAAATACAGACATTTCTGTAGGTGGCTATGAAAACAAGTAGTCAATATCTGATATTAAAAATAACATTGAACTGTTACTTTGTGATATGAGCATTTAATAATTTAATTATTAGAGACAAATGCGGGTGGGCTAAAGTGTTTGGAAAACATTTCTGTTAATATTTTATTTTTTAACATAGTATAAATTATGTCAATTTATCACTTGCTGAATCCTGACATAAATGTTAAATATTGTTAATAGGTTGCTATCTAAGTAATTTAATGGCTATCATTTTGCACCAAGTTGCTGTATTCTAAAACTATGTTACTGAAACATGGCACTGTTTATATGGGATGTGTTATATTTAATTACAAAACAGTCTGTTCCCAATTATCTGCTGGCACATAAACTACAGCATATCTTATTTCCAATGTGTTTACATTGTTACTTAATCTACTGTATTAACGGACATGAGGGTGATGACTATTGATGAAAAGATCAAAGGATGAGCTTTTAAACAAACTTACCTAGTTTTGTATTGACCACTTCTGGCCATGTAAGGAAGCAGTTAGCAAGCTGTCTAGGAGAGAAGCCAGGTCTGTTTCAGTCTAGTACCTTGGCTTAACCATTCCACGCTCTCTATCCTACTACAGAAGAGGAAGCTGAGCCGTGAGACAGGAAAGGAGTACAATGGAAAATTGCATCCATTTTATAAATTTTCCTTACTTGGACATTTCCATCATGTATTCATTATTTAGTTGTAATAGAATAAATATACAAAATTCAATTGCTCCAAAAACTGACATTCAAGTGAAGTGCAGGGAATTAATATATTTAATATAAATTATCTTCATGATTACTCTTCTTGGCTACTCATGCCAATACTTGCTCCATTAAAACATATAACTTTGACTTGGTGGAAATGATAAACACTTCTGAAATACTTATTGACTGATCTTAACCCTACATTATTCAAACGTATTGACTAGACATCATTTTATTACTTTATTTCTTCCCATTGTAGCTTCTGAAGTCCAGCATTTATGGTAATTGGTATAATATTATTAATCTGATTTTCTTTCATTTGTATAATATATAATGAGGAATTTATTTTTCACATTTCTCAGTGTGCTTCCAAAATTATACAAATACATTTCCAATATATTTTTAATGGAAATTAAATGCATCCAGCTTTTCATATGTTTGTGGTCCACTGATCTGAATACATTTTAAAAATGTGAAAATTAAATGAAGCAAAGCCTTGGTCCTTCCAGAAAAGTTTTATGTTTACATTGCTCATATGTACACTGCTCATAGCTGATCTCTTTTAAAGTGTAAATTATATTTCACATGAAAAACATTACAGCCTAGTAAGGAGTGGAAACCAATCAAAGTACAGTTACAGGAAGCAGTACAGCAATAAATTAAAATGTCAAGCTTTTAGGTTGTTTTGTTAAAAGCCTTAACATCACCCATGATTTTTGGAATTGACAGTGTCACTTTAGCACCCACTTTTAAAGATCATTTTGAAGCATGAGTTATTTGTCAGGTGTGATTTATTTAAGACAATAAACTTAGGTTACTGAGTTGAACAAATAACTGTTTGGATGCCTGCCAAACATTTAGAGCGAATGACTGAATGTAATGAGACTGGATCACTCAGAGGGATGAATAATCAAAAGCCGTAGGATGAAATTAACATTGTTCAAAAGATATATCTCTCCCTTCTCTCCTTGGTGAATATTGAGGAATAGGAGAGTGAAAAGCATCATGGGAAGTACAGTCCCCGCATTCTAAAATAACAGCAGTAACTATACCTTATATTTGCATAATGCATTCCAACTCACATGTGTGTGTTATCTCGTATTTCATTAGAACCACATTTCAAAGTAGTCATAATTGCAACACTGCAGATGAAAAAATGAAGAATCCAGCAGGTTAAGTGATTTGCTCAGGTTGTATAGACAGTGGAGGGCAGAGCTAGAGCATGAATCTAGCTCTATTTCCAGAGAAGACAAAAAAGGGTTAGAGGTGAAACACAGATGTGAAATCAACTCCATTCTGTGTGGATCCTTGTTCTGCCACTTACTAGCTTTCCTTGGATCAATTACTTAATGTTTCAGACCTTCAGTTTCCTCACTTGCAGAGTCTGAATAATAGTATTTACTTTGCTTAGACAACAAGGTTATGTGAGATAATCTAGGGAGGTAGAATTTGATAGTGGTCAAGATCACTGATTTTAGAAACTGTCTGATTTCCAGTCCCAGGTCCAATACCTAATGAATACCTGAGCCTGGGAAATCCTGTAACCTTTTTGTATCCTATTTTGATTATCTACAAAATAATATCTATTTTTTTCAGTATCATTGGGACAATTAGATGAGCTGTTATACAGGGAATAGTGACCACAGTAGCTGACATATAGGAAAACTATCATTACTATTAATGTGAGAGTCATGAGCCTCCAGAATTAGGAAGTATGGCTCCAGTTCCCTAATTCCATGGCTTGTGAGGTCCAAGGTCCCCATTTCTCCATCTAAGATTCTGACTAATTTCCAAGGTTCCTCATGCTCCCAAGATTCTCTCATCATCCTTCAGTTCCTTCTGCACGCATAGAAAAATGCCAGAAATCCAGAGTGGTACCCAAGTATATTTTTTCCCCTAAGTTTCTCCAAATGCCTGAGCCCACAGATCTTATCGATAGCTCTGGGCCTGCACAACACAAAACTTGTTTTCTGCTCCTTCTTCCCTTTGTCCTCTCCTTGCTCTGTCCTTCCTAGATCACCTCTCAGACACTGAATTCTTCTTCCTCTTTTACACAGAGAAGCTGTGCTCATCCCAGGTTTGGCCCTCAGTCCTGCTTCCCCCACACCCACCAAGGTATCCAGGAAGAGAAAAAAACTTCCATTCCACAATACCCACCCTCCTTTGTGGTTGGCCCTGAAAAGTAGGCCAGCTGCTAGTTCTCAAAGAGACCCATAAAACACACTGTTCTCATATGTAAAATATAAATTTTGGGCAAATAAAGAATAAAATGTCTACTTTGGCGATAGCTGACACGGAGGATGTGAAAGAGGTCACCAAACAGGAGATTTGGAAGTAAGAAAATGAGATAGAGACAGTTCCAGTAAGTCTTCCTCAGGGACAGGTGTCGTGAATGGCAGGGCAAAGTGTTCCACTGTGAACTGGCAGCAGTCCCTGAAGTTTCCATGTGGGTGTTAACATAGACATGTCTGCCTTCATGACGTTCAATGTCATACTGGGCCCTGCACTTGGAAGAAGGACCTGTGCTGTGTTTAATGTTCTGCTGCCATTTTCTGGAAGTTCAAAATAATTATGAACAAGGAGCCCCTTATTTTAATCTTGCACCATGCCCTGCCAATTATATAGCCGGTGTTGAATGTAGGAGTACTATATTTGGGCTTTATTTTTATGGGACAGTATTCATAACAGAACATGAAAACAAAAATACTCCTATATACTTTGAAATTGGTTTTATGTATTGCGGGTGGGTTACAAGAAGAAGCCATGTTTATCAACTGGAATTTAGCCCTTCCTTGCTATCAGGACAAAGTTTCTTAATAATTACTGTTTCTTTTAACTAGCTTTTTAAAGAGATTTGGCCAGGAACTTTATTTCTTCTTTTCCAACTGCCTCATTGGTTTTACAGCATAATAAACTTGTAGACATTACAATTTTGGCTGCCAGTAAGAAACCAAGAGGATGTCTGTTTGCTGTGTGTGGTTCAGAAGAGTAGGATTTAAGACATAATGACCTATAAGAGAGAACAAAATAGGTGCTGTAGTTTTCCATTAGCAGATGGGCAGCTGGGGTTTTTTGTTTCTGAAGCTGGTGAAGACAACTTTTAATAAGGCTCAGACAGAGCAAACACTTCCTGCTAAATAGAAAAGTTTTTTTTTTATCATCCAGATTTTCACTTGGCATTTGTCCTATAATTATTTAGCTATCATTAAATCTGATTTAAGACTTTAAAAATCTACTTGTACATTACAATTCAGAGGAAGAGACCGACTCCCATGTTCTCTTATGACCAGACTTTAGTAGCTCTAAAAATAACCAAAAGGAATGAACTGTAAAATGGATGATAGAAATTTTGAATGGAGCATCTAGGTCAAGAAGTTTTCTGTCCCTAAGTCGCTAGTCCCAAACTTGACCTCATGAAATTCTTAATTGTGTTTCTTAGATCATGGCTCTCTTACAAAAGGAAGACAGGGAAAATTCTGCTGGAAAACAGCTCTTGATCAAGTATAAAATAAATTACACAGTAATAAACTTGCTAAATATTTACCTAATCAGGGAAGATAATAGGAAATAGCAGTTTTTAACCTGCCATTTAAAAAATAATAGTGGAGACTCTTTCTTCAAACATGTGATTTTGTGGTAGCCTAGTGTAACTAACAAATGAAAGTTGAGCTGTTCCTTTGAAACTAGGGCGAAGTTCCTTTGAAACGAGAATGAAGTTCCTTTGAAACTAGGATGAAGTTCCAGGAGTTGTGATCATCTCATTTTGCTTCCTCTAATACTCTCAAATACTCTCACCTCCCCAGACTCACCCTACTCCCCACTCAAGACAGTCTCTTAAGTACATCTGAAAACTCTGGAGGACCCAAGCCTTTTAAGAGCCCTGATAGGAAACTACCATTATAAACAGGCATTCTTGGCTCATTATTCAAGATAACAAATAGTCCATGGAAAGAAAATAGAAACAGAAAGTGAAACAAAACAAAACAAAGAGGTATTATTTGTTCATATTTAAATGCCAGAACACAAAAGAAACTTGGACTCTGAACATGTAATGGGCATTGTTCATGGCAAGGGCAGTGGAGAGATACTGGATTGTATCATGAGCCTCCAAGTGAATAGCGCCCCTTTTCTCAGTGGGTTCTAAACAATTTGGGAAATAAACAAATAAAGATGGAGATCTAAATTTCATCTTCATTGCCAATAATGGCCAGGCTAGCTTGACGAATAAACCCAGGATTAGGCAGACCAGCACATCTGGTTGCGGGGATCCCTGGTGGAGGTGGCTGGCCCAGCTGACACTCATGGTATGGAGGAACAAGCCAGGAGGCTCACTACCAAGAGGGAGAAAGAGCAGCAGTGAGCTGAGAATACCCAAGTATTATTTCCAAATTTACCCAACAGTGTAGTTACCCTCAACATCCCTTAAAGGGTAGACCAAGAAAAGAGGCAGAGGAAGGCAAGGAGTTTTACTAAGTGACCTACCTTTTTCATGTGAAGGAAGTACAGGTGTAGAAGAAATGTTTCTCCCGGTACACAGATTTAAGAAAAGGCTTATCCTCCCTGCCTGAAGGATAATTTTGTTTACTACAGAAATGCATTTTGCTCTCTGCAAAAATAAATTAATCCACTAATTGGAATATAATTTCTTGTATGTTGGGGTTAAGTGTTATGATATACTTTGGTTTTGGACTAATTAATTATACATTTCTGAAATTGTTTAGTTTGATTGCCCACTTTTTAGGAAAAAAAGATAGTAAAGCACGGGGACTTTTCTTCCCTTAAGAAATCTGCAATGAACAGACTCTCATGTTGCAAAAGTCCTGCTCCCACAGATATCCATATTTGAGAAGGAAGTTAGTTTGTTAGTTTTGAACACTATTGAATATTGTCCAAAGACAAACACATTTGTAGCCTGGGTAGAGAATTCAATAAAAAAAAACAATGGAGATGATCTGTACTATGTGGTATATTTCAAATATATGCTTCTGGTATGACATTTTTTCTTGAAAATAATCACTCATGTGTTTTATCAGACATGTGTTTTACCATACCTGATAAAAACAAATCACATATTTATTTCAATGATGAGAATTCTATGAAATAAGTATTATTCTCATTTGACAAACTAAGTAACTGAGGCTTACGATACCAAAGCCATTTGGATGAAGTTCTATGCTATACAAAAGATATATAGACTTTGGGGGTAGTAAGTACAACAATGCACAGTCGTTTCAGTGATTTGACTGTCAAGCAACATCTGCTTGGAAATATGGAGACTTGATATTTTTAAATCATTAATTCAAATACCTTTGCCATTAACGTCACATTCTAGAGATATTATAAACAGTAATGGATGAACTATCACTGATGCCATGACAAATAAAATGTTGACCCAAGGGAATGCAGAGATTCCTTTGAATTTTCCCTCTGAGCTATGGGGAGACTCAATAAAGAGCTAGATGTCTACCCACACATCTCATCATAGGCCACCAAGGAAGAGTTTAAACATTTTAGAATCTTTATCATGACATCAACATTAGTAGACTATTGGTACTTTAAAAAGATAACCACCACTTATATTTCCATACTATCTTACTCCTGTCTTTTGTTGCTGTGACATCTTGGGGTCTTGCTGAACCTGAATGAACTGCCCCTTCTAGGGTTAGCTAACTCCTGGACACAGCCAACAATTCTCCAGGGAATACATCTATCATATGCAAACCAAACAGCCCAGAATCCATATCCACAGCCACCTACTTTACTGAATTTTCAGATTTAAGAAAAGGCTTATCCTCCCTGCCTGAAGCCACTATCCACCTGCCCCAATCACTCCAGGGCTAGATACCAGGCAACTAGGAGTACCCTTCATAACCCCCAGAGCCTGCTGAAATTATTCAGACTAACCTAAGCCTGTTTATCCTGCCTCTTTCTTCCCACAGAAACCACAATAAACGCTCTTTGCTACATGCTCTTCCCTCCTAACTAACACGGGTTCTTCTCGTGTCGCCTTATACGACATGTGGTGCCTCCTGCTTCTAGGAATCTGTGAAAATAAAAAAAACTTCCTTCATGATAGTCATTTCTATGTTTCTGTGTTTTACCCTTGTCAGTTAAAAACAAATCGCAGTTATTCTTAAAATAAATGCCTCTTTTTAGGTAATGAGTTATTGCTTTCATGCATGTTTATCACAATGATGGGAATTCTATGAAATAAGTATTATTATTCTCATTTGACAAACTGAGCAACTGAAGCTTATGATAGCAGAGTCATCCGTGGATAAAGCTCTACTATACCATGCAAAAGATAATAGGCTTTAGGGGTAACAAGCACAATAATGCACAATCTGTCAAGTGAGGCCAAGAACATCGACCTTGGCGGTGTTAGGAAGGTTAGAGATGATACTACTAGAGTTCTATGTTTTCTCTAATTTCTGCCTCTATCATGGTTGTCAGGGTCGATTCCATCTTTCCCAGTTTGTTTCTTTCCTTTTATCTATCTAGCAAATGGCAATATTATTATATTATTCTATCAGTCTCTTGTTTAAGAGCCTACAGATGCGAGACTTCTACATCTGGCTAAGATAGAGTAGTTTTCTGTAGACTGACAATCTTTTCACGAATAAATAAAAATCTAGATAAAATGTAAAACTCTTGAATTTGAAAGTATCAGTGAGCTACTAGAGAAATCAAAGTAAAGGGTCCAAGATTCCAAACAGGATCTAGCTGTGGGAAAAATCAGCAGACTATTGTAACCAGTGTTCCCAGAATTTGCTGGTCCTGGGCATAGGCAAGGGGCCAAGAACAGATAAACTCTGCCCCAGATGAAGGCATTTTGGAAGACAGAGCTGCATACCATTCGTCACTCTAAAATGGCTGAAGCGGCAAAACACAAGTCTTGAGAGCTTTCAAACACACATTAGTTTTATTCCCTCAACATTTGCCAAATTTTAAAATACTGTGCAGAAGACTACAATCGCGTCTGAAAACATCTGAAATGTCGATCAGAATTTTTCAGTTTCACAGAGCACAGACGTTAGATTTCAGAACATGCCAAGTTTGGGGGTCCCGGTGTACAAATTTATCTTCTCAGGTAAAAGTCCCGGGGCACTGAACCTTAGGCACAATAGCAAGCTCGAAATAGATAGCATTATCTAAAAGCAATCCAGTCTTAACTTGGGGTTCAGTCCTTGATTGAATTAAGAGGATTTTCTCTCACTTTGTCCGGCAAAGAAAACAATGAACTCAGATGTGTAAGATTTGCTGGAAAAAAAGGAGCACACACTATGTTTAGGCAACAGAGTTTATTAAAGTAAAGCGCCTGGGCTGACACCAAAGTGGCACTGGCCCCCATTTGAAAAGCAGGGAGAGTCGTTTATATGCGCATAGTGTAAAGGGTAGGGAGTGGAAAACTTTTTGCAAGCAGCTGAGCTTGGGGGTGGGGGAAGGGGCTCTATGAGAAGTCGGTTGGGTCTTCTGTTTCCATCTCTGTGAGCCTGAGGGCTAGGGACTCCTTGAGAAGTGGGGGGTGGGCTTCCTCTCCCACCTTTGTGAGCTCGCGGGTTGCGGGGGTGGTTTAGAGCAGAGCCTTTCTTTCCCAACTTTGTGAGCCAGCTGTAGGGGGGTGGCGGTTAGAGCAGTGCTTTCCTGGTTTTCAACTTAAGACAGGCTTGAGGGGGAGTTAGAACAGGGCCTTCCTGCTTTGCAATGTTAAAACAGGCCTGGGGGCAGTTTCCTGTGTTGATTAGCCGGGAAGGGTTGGAGGGTGAGTGGGGGTTGTAGCTCCTTTGCAAGATGAAGATGATAACATCATCCAGAGCTTTTACAAGTATTGTAAGCAATGTCTAGCGTTCCATCAATGTCTAGTGTTCCATCACTAGGCCTGTGATGTGAAAGAACTATACAACCCAAACCCCAAACCAAACAACAAGAAAATAAACAAACTCACAGGTGAGCTATATATTAGACAGTGATATTAGAATAATGATGATTACTATGTTAAAATGGAGAAGATAAGTTCTTTTATTGGAGAACTGAAATCTGTTCAAAATAATCAAATGGAAGCTGTTGACTTGAAAAATACAATATCTACAATTAAGAACTCAATAAATGGATTTAACAGCAGATTAAATATAGCAGAAGACAGGAATAGTGCACTATAAGATAGGCCAAGAAAAAAATTTAAACTGAAGCTCAGAAAAAAAATAGAAATAACTGCTGAAATACTTGTGGCTCATAAGAACAACCTCATTAATTGAGATCGGATAATTCAGAAAATGTACTGATTTGAGCCTTTTCAAATGAGTTGAAGTATATTCATCAATGTCTGAGGAATAGGACAGGGAGATATTTGAAGACAATTCATAGTGTATCCAACTTGTGGGAAGTGTCTTATTAAGAAAATAAACTGTTTTCAGTTCCTCAAATGCATTCATTTTATATCAAAATTTAATGTTTAATTTAAATCATTTTTATTTATTAGTTAAAACAAGTCCTTGGACGCAAGCGGTTATTAAATACATTCCTGCATGCTCTTTACAGTAACAAAGTTGATAGAATGGAATGAAAATTGCTCATGCTTCAGAATTAGAGACATATCAGCTTCTACCATGGAGGGATATGGGACAAATGTACTTAACTAGTCTTTGTTCTAGTTTTCTCATACAAAAAATAGGGATTAAGAGGGCCTCCTAAGGCATTTGTCGAGAACATTCCTTGATGTGTGAACATTCCTTGGCATGTGGTTAGAATACATTATTGAGTTAATTAACTCATTATTTAAATGGTAAATTACATTAAATTTTAACTTCCGTAGTACAGACTTTTAACTTCATCTTATTTGGAATCAGGATGGCTTTGTGAGCTTGAGTTGTACTAATTGTAGAAATATTATCCGTTTGGACTAAAGTCTAAATGACATTTTTCTGAAAAATGGCAAGGTAGTAAAATACTTTAGGCTTTTTTGGGCTGCATATGTATTGTCCCTGTCATATATATATTTAAATTTAGTTTTTAAATGCTACTTTAACAATATAAAAACTATTCCTAGCTCTTGTATTGGACAAGAAGAGGCAGTATCAAGTTTGGCTTGTAACCACAGTTTGCTAACTCTAGATCTAAACTTTCTGTATGTAATACATTTTATTTCTGCACTTATAATACAAATTACTTTTGTGCCACCAAAAAGATTTTTTTAAAAAGCCTAGATTCTTGGATAAAATTTAGAGTATTCTCAATTAACATATTAAAGAACATAAATTTTGCTTTAGGGATATTTCAGTAATTTCCAGAAAACTACAAAGACAATAACAAAAGCAGTAATTTTTCCTTCCGTCTACGAAACAAATCAAAGACTTTTCTGAGCTTGTGCACATCTTAAAAAAACAAGAAAGTTTGTATTTTCTTTGATTAGAAAACACGAATTCTTCAAAGATGCTTCTGTGAGTCTCATAGGTATACACATTGATTAAGATTTCTTATTAACATACAATCCTCTCCAAATGTTTCCACTTAATTGCTTTTTATTTCAGTTAAGTACCAATGTTCTTTATTCTCACACGCAGTTTAATTAGCATGGAAGGTCACTGAGAGGTGTTAAGGCACAAACTCGCCCAGAGGAAGCAGTTGATGCCTCGCTGGCTTCTAATTATAGAGTATCCTAGAATTGCAGAGTCAAAGAGAGTTTAGGGAGGAGAGGCCATAAGGAAAGAACTAAAAGTGAAAAAAAGTAAAAGTAAAAGGCTTCTCTGTGCACATGAAGAACAAATGATCAGCTCTTACTCTTATTTTAAGGTCACCGTTGCATACTGTTATCTGTAGGTAATGGAACGCCAAGTGCAGTTGTTTCTAGATTATTCAGAGACATTCATTGAACATCTACTATGTACAAACACTGTGGTGGATGCTGGTAGGGAGGGCTAGTGGTGAGTAAAATCTATAGTGACCAAATATCATAGTCCCTACGCGAAAGACAAGAGTATATTATTTCTTAAAGCTTATTGCTAATATTAATCAAATATTCTGGATTACCTCAAATTGTTGCCAAAGTACATTAGAATCTGGCTGTGTGTTCACATAATCCATAATGTTATCCATATGTAGGCATCTTTAGAAGTGTTGCATTTTATATTGGTGCACTGCAAGATGACAACTCCTCTGTAAGCAAACTGAGTCTTAGACTAGCATAGACGATAAAGCTGGCAATGTGGCAACAGCATATATATTTTTAAAAATTAATTCATTTAACGGTCTAGTGGAGGCCATTAGGTTGAAACAACTCCTGTTCCTTGGGTTCTTGCCTCATCTAACCAAAGCCCAGTGTAAACAGTAAAATGAAACTTCACTTAACCAATCAGAAATCACCAGCTACCTACTAACTAGGAACTTTCTACTTTAACCAATGAAATACATTTTTTTTTGCTTCCATGAACACCCTATAAAAGTTTCTTTCTTGCCTTGTCCCCCAGCAGAGCACTGAACCACCTGCAGTCTGGCATTGCCCGATTCGTGAATCATTGTCTGCTCAAATATGCCGTTCAAAATTTTAATGTGTCTAAGTTTATCTTAACACATAAAATATTTGTAGATCGCTTTTTATGTGCCAGGCACAGTCATAAGAGCTTGATAAGCATTATACAATTGAATGCTGTACCAATCCTAAGAGGTAAGTACTATTATTGTCTCCATTTTTTCAGATACTGAAGCTCAGACCAAGAAACGGTAACTCATATGCTTGAAAGTAGGAGGATTGGGAATTAAACTCAGTCTCTGTGAGTTCAGAACTTTTCACTAGTACTTAAGCATCAATGTTAGTATATTCATATCATAGAATATGGACTGGTGTGATCAACTCACGTCTCTGCAGCATGAGTGAGCACATGGTATTCCATGCTCACCTTTTTTTTTTTTTTTTTGAGTTAAGAAAGGTAGGTTTATTAAAGGAAAGATACGTTGTGAACGGCACAACAGGCAGGCAGCAGCAAGAGTGTCTGCTGCCCCTTATTTATTTATTAAGAAGGATATTTTTGGCAAGAAGCGTTTTGCTGATATCTGGGCTCATAACTTTCCCTCATCTGTCAAATGAGGACATTTGGGTAAGAATCGATTTCAATATTTTCTTTTAAAGGATTTTTGTAAGTGTAAAATCAGACTCCCATACAAGTATAAAATGAATACATGTCAAAGATTTGATTAATGTAATTTATGAGAGAACCTGTAAGATGTTATAAGTGGTTCAAAGAATTGATCTAGTTGAGTCAGGAATGAGAAATAACGTTTTCTTTTGGGGGAAGAGTTGGATAGAATGTGCATGTCTGTCGACAGGTGTCATTTGCATTTCTGTCAGTTATCTACAACCTACAAAGATGGAAAATAGTTCAAAGGAAAAGCCCAGAGTCCCCACGGAATCAGATAACTCAGAGAGTATGTCAGACAGTGTCTTGTTTTCCATTGAAGACTCTTGGTCATCGTTCGGTTCATCTTAGTCTTCTCACAATTTTCTCTCATACCTCATTCCACATCCCACAGATAGTTCAATGTACAAAACAGGTAAAGTGGGGGCCGTTTTGAAGGAAAAAGTGGGAGAGCAGAGAGCCCCTGTCAATTTACCTTACTTACCCACCAAAAACTTCCAAAAAAAGTTTCCCTATAGCTGCCCTGGAGGCAGCTCCTAGGGTTGGACTGGCTGTGTGGTCTTTACTTCAGCAGCTTACATTCTGCAATTTCCTGGCTCTCCCATTTGATGGCAAAAGACAGCTGTGAAAGATGAACACATTTTGGTAGCATCTTACAGTGGCAGTTCATTGGGCTCCCATGATACTAGGCGCATCTTTCTGAATTAGGTACTTGGGATTCCTTCTCACAAGTCCTCAGAGAGCCTTCTGGGCTCTTAAGATAGACATGTGCAGAGATTATTATGCCCAGGACAAAGCCTTTCCTGAAGGCTACGTCTGTTAAACTTCAGCATAATCTTTTCAGTGAGGACTGGAAGCTCTTCCTTTCATCCCACAGGGCCTTTGAGGAATTCACAACAACATTAGATAATGTGAGAACATTTTATGGATAACTCCTTAACAAAGTTACCAGTTATGGATATGGCAAGAGGCTAGTCTGGCAGGGCTTGTTTAATTAGACTGGAAAAATTCATAGTGAGTTATAACTAATTTGTAGAAAACTGTAAGATCAAGGCTATGTTAAAGAGCTTCGTGTTGACATACATTTAGATGAGCACATGCAGTGTTTCCCCCACAGTCAAGAATTTCATCATGACTGGGAATATTTTCCACTAAGAGGCTTAGATAAAGGCTACAAAGTTGCAATTCTCTTTCACCATTTTAGCTCTATATTAATGGTATTCTAAAAAATTCCCAAGATGAAATTTTCCTATAGAAATAATAAGTTTTACAGTCTCTATGCCACATCTTGCTTTAAAATTTCTTACCGTTTGAAACTAGTGCAACCTCTTTGGAAGACAGTGTGGCAGTTTCTGAAAGAACTGGAAATTGACCTTCCATATGACCCAGCAATCCCCCTATTGGGAATATACCTGGAGGAACTATCATCATTCTACAAAAAAGATACCTACACATGTATGTTTGTTGTAGCTCCTTTCACAATAGCAAAAACATGGAACCAACCATGCTGCCCATCGAAGCTGGACTGGATAAAAAAAATGTGGTACGTATACACAAGGGAATATTATGCAGCCATAAAGGACAAGCATATGGACTTTGCAGCAACTTGGATGGATTTAGAGTCGATCATACTCAGCGATCTATCACAGAAACTAAGAACAGAGTACCAAATGTTCTCACTCATAAGCAGATCTTGAACAGTTATCAAAAAACTATAAGAAAGAGATTGGCAGTAGTGGGAAACTGTCAGGGCAAGGGGGTGGGATTGGCAATTGAGGGAAACTGCCAGGGGAGGGAGAGGCACACCTCATCAACAAGGGTACCTGCATAATCAACGTTTGTATACCTAACCCTGAATTGTATTCCACATCTTTATAATAAAAATAAATAAATTAATTAAATTAAATTTCTTGCAGATTGAAACCCTCTTCTTTCTTTTCAGCAACTGAACTACCGGTGCCTACTCTTAGCCTGCGTTTCTTCCCTTATTGGTTCTACACATTGCAGGAGAGGACAGCTTCTCCCTCTACTCTCTTAGGTTTGATAACTGGGTTCACAAAATGAACTGACAACAGATAGGAGAGAAAAAAACAGGAGACAAGATATACACATTGATTAACTTTTATTATTACATCTGTGGGGCCAACACGGGGAAAAAGTGAATACAAAAGAAGCAGTGAGTTTTGAGATGGGAGATGTGACAGTTTGTAACAAAGTTTGGGTGTAGTGTGGATGTCTAGTTTCCTGTCTTGTGAAACAAGTTAATTTTCCCTGGTTGATGAAACTTTTGGGAAGAGGAATGATGACAGTTGAATTTCTTTTGGAGGATTTGTCTTTAGGCAGATAGAGGAGCCCAGATAAAGAAAGCATCTCTCTGCATTTGCCTCTTTTTAAGTGCCTATAGCTCAAAATAATCAATATGAAATGTCTATAAAACCTATTTTGTTGTATAACCTATAATAACCTGTAAACACTTGTTTAACATAAGTAACTCCATTCTGTTAAAATCTTTCATTTGGGTTGCCTGCCTGCTGCCCAAATGCAGCCCCCCCCATATAACCAGACCATGTGTAAACAGACTGCATGTAATCAGAACTGCACTTACCCCTGAGCTGAACTTTTTCTTGGAAATTCTCTACCCCTCACATCCTGTTAAGCAAAGAGCAAGCTGGCTAATGGCCAAACTAAGCAAACAGGTAGTTGCAAATTGTTTTATCCCCAACCCTAACCCCTCCCTGAAATGTAAACTGTAATTGCAAAACTGTGGATTTTTGCCTATAAAATCCCCCTGCTTGCTTTGCTCCCGGCTGAGAGATTTCAGAGTTGTTAGCCCTCTCCCAGCTGCCAGCTATTACAGGACTCAAAATCAGATTCTCTACATGTTGGCAACTTCTTTCTCACACTCCAGCTATAACAGATATATGAAAGTAACATTTTTTGGCATGGCCTATTCTGGTCTCCAACACTGTCCTATTAAAATACTTACACTTCATTATGATATGTTTATTGAGCAAGTAGCAGAGCAATAGCTGACACTTTTTTATAAGAAAAAAAAGATCAGCTGTACCAATCTGACAATCTGTTATTTCCTTTTTTTCTTATTCATTTTTTTATTCCTTGACAGTAAGTCTACTTATTTTAGAGATGCAATCGTAGTGAAAGTATAACTCTATTATGATTTTTTTCCCACATAAAATATAAGTATTTTCCAGGTTGCTATATAGTATTCATAATTGTCTTTTTGATATTTTATTTACATGAAATTATTTTTGTTGTAGCAGATACAGAAACATTGTAAACTCAAAAACGATCAAGAAAAGTTCCAAAGGAGAAAGGTGATCTGAAATTCCACCAACTAGAGTTAATAATTACCATTTTAGCAAATGTTCCTTCATTATCTTTTTACTCATTTGTACATGTGTAGCTTTTAATATATAATTTAATATAAGTGGTTCATATATACATGCATATATGTAGCCAACTCATTTTCTCAGTAATATATTCTGAACTTTTTTCATATAAATTATAATGGATGTGCATTTTTATTTTAGGTGCAAGAAAAAAGAAATAGTGCATTTTAAGTTTTTACCACTACATTTTTAGCCCCTTTTGAAGAACAGATGGAGTGGGTCCAAATTCCTGCCAGAGTAAACAATATTGCTTCACACTTCTGGGATTCTCTCCTTGGGGTACATTTCAAGTATTATTATTATCATATTAATTGAAAGTCTCTCTTAAACTTTAAAACGTATTTTTAAAACTGTCCTTTTCAAAGTTGTAATATTTTACACTTTATTACCTGTGTGACAACCCTTTTTACCGAACCTTTGTCCACCCTGGGTCTTAGCCCTATCCATTTAACATTCTGAAGTATTCTGAGGGAAGGTGAAAAAAAAACTCATTACTTTTAAAATTTTCATTTATTGATTACTTGGGTGTTTGAATATCGTTTACACATGTATTTGTCATTTGTAAGTCTTTTTTCATCTTGTCTAGTATCCTCTCTCCAGATTCTACTGAAATGATCATATTTTTTCTAGGTTTTCTTTTGTTTTTATAAACTATCTAACCTTTATCATATGTATTTTTAAAAAGTGTTCTGATTTTTTATTCATGATTTAACTTTTATATATTAAAGCATATTATATGTTTATGGAGTTTTGGTTGTGTTGTTTTTACTGATGTTGTTCAGATATTTTAAAATCACACTGTCACATTTATTAATGTTTTCCTTTACAGTTTTTAGTATTCATGTGACAGAAAGAGCTTTCTCTAGATTATAAAAAAATATTGTTATTTACTCTTTAATATCTCTGAGGTTTTCTTATTTTTTAACATTCAAATTAATATCTAGTATTTCTTTGGGTGTACTGAATAATGTGAAAATCCAAATTTTTTCACCCAAAGTCTACCCATATTTTTTACCTCCACATAGGTCAACTGAAAAAATAAAGACAGGTGCACATTCAGGTATTATTTGGACTGAAAAATATCACTAAACTGGTAGATGATGCCAGATTTTAGTAGATATGCCAGAGAAAATTGTGGATTCACGGTATTGTGGGATAATGGAATTGTGAACAAAATTTGACCTAGTAATGGAGACTCTATCGGTATGTGTAATATTTATTGTTAGGTATGTGTGATCATGAGTAGACAAATAGCAGGAAAGAAGGAGAGCAAATTTGGACATTATAAAATGCTAATGGGATGAATAAACTATACAGCGTATTTTCTATGGACGATGACAACTATTTCAGCAGTACTGAGAAGTGAGCAACCACAGACAGATTCAGATTTAACAGAATAAAATATAAGCTAAACATGTGCTAAGTGAGGCATTCAGTGCCTGTTTCATTCAAAAAGTATCAACTGTGAAGCAGATAAGATAGGATTGGCCTTGTGGGTAGGACTCTGAGGAATTAAAATGATAACAGACAATAAATTAATAGAACGCCTCAGGCAATTACAATTAAGAAGAAAACAGGGTGGAGACAGACTTCATTGAGGATGGGACCAAGGGATTATAAAATTATAAAGGCACAGTGTGTTGGTAGACCCATCTGCTAGATGGCTCTATCGGGGCAAGTCTTCTGAGAGAGTAGAGAAAGTGATTCCACTCCACACTCTAAGACTCTGGTTAGCGTACAGGAATACAAGCGTGAACATAGGTACTTAGAAATGGCACCTTTATTTCATACTAAATTTTCATTTATCCTCACAACCACTCTCTTTCATTGACCTTTCTGCCTATTCCTGTACTCTTTCTTATCATAATTTTATGTATATTTTAATATCGAAAACATTAGAAGCGTGCTCTTTATTTCTCTCTTCCAGAATTTTGCTAAATCGTTTCCTATTATTATACTTGCATTTTTGAATCACTGTTTCACATCTTGACATCCTTATAATAGCTATCTGACCACTTGCCATTTACATCTCAGTCATGAGTGGGTAGGTTGAACTGTGTAGCAAACAACTTTCAAATTTCAGCAGGATAGTTGGGTTGGGGCAAGTGGGGCAGGAGAAGGGATTTCTCTAGTTTCTCAGGTACCTAGATGGACTGAGGTTCCAACACTAAGTTCCACTACCTAGGACATGTCACCTCCTCTGTGCCCTGGTCATCAGAGTAGGGAGAGAACAGTGGAAGAATTGTGCATGGGTTAAAGAGACACATGTATTGTCTACAGTGGCACTGTCCAACAGCAACTTCTACTATAGTAGAAATGTTTTGGAATTGACACTGTCCAATACAGTAATCATTAACTGTCCATGTTAGGCACTCAATACATTTTAGCTGTTATTGCCATTGATAGTATTAACATCAACCATCACCTTCATATCATCGTTATCATCATCATCACCACCATAATCATTATTTCCACCAACACCATCATCGATTTTTTGGTTGCCTCATTAGCATCCTTTCTACTCATCATGAAGAAGCAATTTTGGTTAGAATTGCTCCCTGACACCAAAGAAGGATGATTCTATCCCATGGCTATGATGACAGGTCCAGGATGGCCTCATGACCCAGGCCAAAGTCAATTAAAACCTGGTATGCTGTTAGTTCACAATGACTTGTTGATAGATTTGGGACCTAAGATGAGAAATTAGAAAGAAGCAAAGAACTTTTGTTCAGTGGTTGAAGAAGAAATTATCTTTCCTATGGGGAAAGAAAAAGACTAACAGAATATTTGTTAACACCATGCCACTATACTGACCATTATTGGACGACTGCTCTACCCCTGGACATTTTGGGTATAAGAGTCAACAAATTTCCTTTATTGTGTGAAGTCTTTATTTTCTTTCACATGCTACTAAATAAACCTGATTTAAATAATGAGCATTCTTCTCATAATTTCATTAATATATTGATTGGTATTTTGATATAGATAGTGAGTCTATAGTCTCTTTGAAATTGGACATCTTAGCCGGGCTTGGTGGCTCAGCCTGTAATCCCGCGCCTTTGGGAGGCTGAGGTGAGTAGATTGCCTGAACTTGCGGGTTCGAGACCCGCCTGGGCAGCAAGACCTCATCTCTACAGTAAATCAAAAAATTAGCCGGGCGTGGTAGCGCGCGCCTGAAACTCCAGCTGCTCGGAAGGCTGAAGCGGAAGGATCACCGGAGCCCAGCAGGTCGAGGTCAGCAGTCTGAGTGACAGAGTGAGACTCCAACTCAAAAAAAAAAAAAAAAAAAAGAAAAGAAATTGGACATCTTATCAAATTCTTACTATTTGTATTATTTTTTCAGGTGATTCTTTTGGAATGTTTTAGACTTTTAGTAGGGTAAGTTGAAAATAATGCAATGCTTGCCTTTTCTTTTCCAAAATTAAATAATATTTTCTCTTTCTTAACTGTTTAGTTAGTAATTCTAGGAAAATGTGAAATCATAATGGTGATAGCAAACACTCTTTACTTATGTTTGCTGTTAGTGGACCCTTGTTGAGCTTTATCAACTTAAAGTAATATTCTTATTTTTCTATTTTCTTACAATTTTTGATACTATATCTCAGGTCAAACAAAAATGCAATTCCTTGGAAAGATGACTAATCAGAAAATGGTAGCAAAGAGATCACATAAAACTCTTCCAACAGCAAAAAGACAGCAGAATGGGGTAGAAAGGAACTGAAAGAGGGGGAAAAATAGAGAAAATAGTTGCATTGCAGAAATAAAAAATAAATTAGAAACAGTAAGGGATCTATATGGCAAACATATAAAGTAGCAAAGTGGAGGACAGTTTTAAGAGTATCTGAAAGAAAATCAAGAAGAGAATACAAAAATAGAAGACATTTTGGAGGAAATGATTTATTAAAATAAGCAATACAGAAATCCAAACCATGCACATTGGATGTGCCTGAAAAAAGAAAAAAGGGACCAGTGAGAACCAAACACATTTCAGAAATATGAGAAAAAAATGTTGCTTTAACATAGGAGAGCAAATCTTCAGATAAAAATGCTTATGGATATGTAAGAAATAATAATAATGCTCTGATTATGTAGGAGAAATAAAACCTATGGAATGGGATGTTGAAGTTTTATGCAAAAGAAGACAGTTCTGAGCCGGGCTCGGTGGCTCAGCCTGTAAACCCGCGCCTTTGGGAGGCTGAGGTGAGTGGATGGCCTGAGCCCACGGGTTTGAGACCCACCTGGGCAGCGAGACCTCATCTCTACAATAAATCAAAAAACCAGCCGGGCGTGGTAGCGCATGCCTGTAATTCCGGCTACTCGGAAGGCTGAGGCGGAAGGATCGCCGAAGCCCAGCAGGTTGAGGTTGCGGTGGCCGGGAGCGGCCACTGCACTCCAGTCTGGGTGACAGAGTGAGACTCCAACTCGAAAAAAAAAAAAAAAAAAAAAAAAGAAGACAGTTCTGTCATTCTGATTTTACTTTGTTCCACTGCTCCTGCATTGGTTGGCAATTTTGGTGATAATTGGAGTTAGAATGAGGCCCCAAAGCTTTTGAGCTTTTCATTTTGTGCACGAGCCCTTCAGTCACCTCTGGTCTGCATCTGCAAATTACATTCCTTCCAGACCCCACCCCTTCAGCTAAAAACCTAATGTGAGTGATCAAATAGGACACAGCCCATCAGCTGCAGGATCTTTCTCCTTCCCTGTCATAACTGCCAGTTGAGATGGGAGCCAGCAGAAACTCCAGGATGGGTTTTCTCCATCCATTATGCAGCTTCTACACAGCAGTAGGACCTGCCTCCATCCCACCCCTAACTGAGGGACTCTGTCCAGGGATCCAGAGGCAGGCGGGCAAACCCGAGACCTGTAAAGGACTTCCTTCCTCAGCTTGTATCCTGCACCAGAGCACTGTGCAATGAAGTGAAAAGGGGCTTGATGCTTCTGCCGGTTCTTCCCTCTTTGGTTCACTTTGTGTTGTTAGCCAATGTTTTCTAAGGTCGTAGCAGGAGATGGGGCCGTCATACATTTCTGCATGAATACAGTTTTCCCTGCTTTTTTTCTCTGTCTTACGCTCCCAACTTGCTTTCCTAAGAGGATGGAGGATTTTTTTTTATAAACATGTATTTCTATTGCTATGTTGTTCATATATCTTACTCCTGAATCCTATCAAAATTCCATTTTTAAATTTTTTGTTTCCTTGCTCCAAGACCTAATAAAGATCCTAAACAAATTCGTCGATATGCTATTCCCTCTCAGGTACCTCTTGCTGTGTTTCTGTAGTCCTGTGAGATATGTTCTACATAGTGAATGGTGAATATGAAAATGCTCTGTGTTCTCATTTTATTTGAAGATGATATAGAGCCTTTAAAAGTAAATATGAATAATTCTAGCACAGGGCATCAGTCAGGGCCAAGACAGGCAATAGAGCCTATTCTAGGTAGTTTGTTCTTTGAAGTCCTTTACGTTTTTCTTTTCTTTCCTTTTTTTTTTTTTTTTTTTTTTTAATGAGACCAGGTCTTGCTATGTTGCCCAGGTTGGTCTTGAATTCCTGGGCTCAAGTGATCGTCTCCACTCAGTCTTCCAAGTAGCTGGGATTAAAAGTATGTACCACATTCCCAGTTTATAGACATTTTATTATATGGACTTTAATATGGGGAACTAGAAACAAAATTGTTAGGATTGATGCAAGCTCCAGCAGTAGGGAATTCCTCTCATTGTTAAGGGTGGAAAGACAAAGAAGGAAGCAGTGGGATTATTAGAGTCCAAGAGCCAGGAAGAGCTCATCCACAGAGAGATACACAGGAGGCACTGCTCAGTGCAAGCAGGCGCCAGTAGGCAGCCACAGCCACCGCTGAATACACCGTCAAAAGCAGAGACAAAGAGGGAAACAGGAAAATGCTCTCCTGTTTTATTCCATTCGGGCTGCTATAACAATAAACTGGAGAGCTTATAAACAACAGAAATGTATTTCTCACAGTTGAGAAGGCTGTGAAGTCCAAGATCAAGGTGCCCCAGATTCAGTGTCCGGTGAGGACCCACTTCCCAGTTCATAGATGGCTCCTCCTCCCTGTGTCCGCAGATGGTGGCAGAGGCGAATGAGCTCTCTCTGGCCTCTTTTGTAAGGGCACTAATCCCATTCATGAGGACTCCGCCCTAGTGTCTAGGATTTCAACATTGAAATTTTGGGGGGATGTAAACATTCTGACCACAGCACCTGGAATTTTCCTTCCCTTTGCGCAGATCTCCTATCATTGCCTCCTACTGGCTGAACCAAACTGGAAATGAGAGTCTGTAAGTGTCAGCCCCCTGGAGTTCCAACCAGAGCAAGGGAAAGCAGAGCATGGATCTCAGAGTCAAGAGGCAGAGATGACATACATCAACGATTTCATGCAAAGAAGGCTCACTAAAGCTTTGAGGAAAAATTAAAAATGAGAGACTGACCATTGCTTTGATCAAGGAACTTGAGTGTTATACCCTATGGTGATCATAGGGAGACCAAAAAAAAAAAAAAGAAAGAAATTCTTCTTTCATGAAGTTGCCTTACCTTCTCTAATGCTTGAAATCCCTTTCATGGGAAGTACAACTTTGGTTCCGAAGACACCAAAAAAGTAGCGCATATGCCTGGGAGGAAGAACCCTTCTATCTTCTCTATTCTTTCTATTTTTCTTCCTAGAAAATCTGGTGTCTATTATTTAACAGACATTGTTTCAGGCTCCAGAGATAAATATTTTAATAAGACACACTTTTATATAAGACACATAAGTACACATATGTCAAAAGTTATAATTTTGAGCTAAAATAGACATATAAATAGCATTCTAAGAGACCAAAGAGAAAGGAATAACCAGTGCAGGGACAATTTTGACTGGGTCTTGAAGAGTGAATAGGAGTTTTCAGTTAAAGAAGGGGAAGATAATAGGAAACAAAATGTATGAGGTAACATAAAAAAATGGTGAGGCATTGCGTGTGTGTGTGTGTGTAGACACTCTCTCTCTCTATATATGAAAGGAACAAAGTGCCAAACTGCATCAGTGCTGCAGGTCCTTCCTGATCTATTTCCCATACCCACACACACACATACTCATGAGAGGCATTATTGTTCAGTACCAATACATTTTTCAAATGAGCCTGGACTCAACAACCTCAGAATCCTTAACAAAAGGGCCACTGGCATCTGTTCCTAATTGGAAAGTGATTGCACTATGAAAAAAGCCCTCTGCTCTCCTTACACCAGTTTAACACTGACATAACATGTTTTGCAGGGTGAGGGGCGTAGGTAACTCAAAGAGGGTAGAAAGGGAGATTACAAAGCTAGGAAACGGATACAGGAAAGGAAAGTTGACAACACTGATATCTCACAATCCAGTGTGTGGTCTTAGAGCAATCCTGTGTTCAAAACAAAGACGATGTATTGCCATCAGAGGCTGCAGCTGGGCTTCAGGTAGAGAAAGCCCGGATGCTGTGTACCCTTTTCAATGGCACTTTCAAAGTCTTGTCTGTATCTGTGAGGCCAGGCCTAGGGGAGATAGTGTCTGTCTGCCAAGTCAGTATGATGTTTTGGAATCAGTATGGTACCCACACTGGGGATTATTACTAGGTGGATTACTATGGCAGAATAGGGTGGCTAGAAATATTCTGGATTTCCTTCTACTCTTTCAACCACCTCGCTATCCCATTTTCTTCTAGGCCTCCTAAATGTGGACATTCTCCAATGAAGCAATTTGGGGTTTTCCTTTTGCCGAGTGAAGAGAACAGGCTGAACTTGGGGCCAATTTTTTTTTTTCTTCTTGAGTTGGAGTCTCACTCCGTCGCCCCGGCTGGAGTGCCGTGGCGTGCTCACGGCCACCCCAGCGTCGACCTACTGGGCTCAGGCGATCCTTCTGTCTCAGCCTTCCAAGCAGCCGGATCTACAGGTGTATGCTACCACACCCGGCTAATTTTTTTATTTATTGTAGAGTTGAGGTCTCGCCAAGTTGCCTGGGCTGATCTCGAACCCGTGGGCTCAGGCAATTCCCTCACCTCGGCCTCCCAAATTGCTGGGATTACAGGCTTGTTCCAGCTCGCCAGGTCGGGGGCAAATTTTGATAATTACACATGAGTTTTCTCTAAGGATGTTAGGCTACAGAAACTTTGGGTGTGGCATACCTTGAAGTTTATAGTGCTTTTGTGCTTACATACAGTTTTGCATCAATAAATCAGTGTCTTGGAAGTGATACTATTAGACAGATATAATGAATTGGGCACTCCGAGGTATACATCTAGAACTGTTTTTTAAAAGCTTTAACTTATTATTATTATTATTATTATTATTATTTGAGTAGGAATCTCACTCTGTCGTCCAGGGTGGAGTGCAGTGGCACACTCATGGCCACCCCAGTGTCTTTGACCTGCTGGGCTCTGGCGATCCTTCTGCCTCAGCCTTCCAAGTAGCCAGAACTACAGGTGCATGCTACCAAGCCCAGCTAAATTTTTAATTTATTGTAGAGAAGAGGGCTCACCAAGTTGCCCAGGCTGGTTTTGAACCCATGGGCTCAGGCAATCCACTCGCCTCGGCCTCCCAAAGTGCTGGAATTACAGGCAGAGCCACTGAGCCTGGCACTTTAATATATTATAATTTTTGTTAACTGGAAATTAGCTGAAATATTCTTATACATATTATTACAAGAACAATGACTAATCACCATCCCATGTATTTCCAGGTGATTTTTAGCAACCTATAATGCTCAACAAAGATGCTTATGGAACATTAATTAAAAAAGAAAATTCCAAATGGACATTGATAATCATGCTATAAGCCCTCCATTTATTTCTGTAGTGTTAGCTATAGAATATCCCTGGGTGTCGTGTCCTTCTTCGAGACTGAGATTTGTGTTAACTGTTTTTTTTTTCCCACATGAGGGCATCAGTGCTCTAAGCAGTGTTAGATTCCACCCTCCTGGGTTTGACTTTAAGAGCTCTATTTTGAGAAAACGAAAACACTTTACGAGGCTCATACATCTTAGACTATATAAAATTAACATTTGGTTTATCTTCCTGGAGAAGCCATTCATTCTTTTCTATCGTTCATTTAGCAGTGTAAATGGCACCTTCTTCGGGGGGAAGGTGGAGGGAAAGAGATGACACACCTGTGACATTGCTACTCCCTGTGCCCATTTCTGCCTTCACAGTCCACCGGGGTCCATTAGGTTCTGTATATTAAAATGACTTGTAGAGTTTCCATGAGCAGCAGTACTGAAACACATGTTCGCTTGCAGTGAAAATTAATCCATTTTTAAAACTCCCTGTGTGTATGTGTTCATATTCCGTGGATTTACTTTCACAGCTCGGGATACAGCCATCACACATTAGCTTTGGTTAATTCCAAATTTCACACTTTGAGGTGAGAGTCGTTCAAGGTAATGATATAGGTAAAACTAATTTAGCTGGATCCCAGCTACATTATTTTCAGTCTAGTTATTGGCATAAGGACTAAGAGTTTGTCAGGGAAAACTTTCAATGGCTTGATTTTCTCTCTGCCAAATAAAAATAGATTAATCACCTCAGCATTGATATCATCCTAATAAGCCTTGATTTGCTTTTCCAGCCTTGTCTCTGCCTATCTGTTCTCAGATGGTTTATGAGCGCCAACCAAACAGATCATTCGCGCTCTGTGTTTGACACACGGCAAAGGCATCCTATGCTTTCTTGCCTTTTCTCCCTTGGGTCATTCTGCCTGAAATATCCTCAGCCCCCTTCTGCAACTTAGCAGACTGGCTCCCTTTTAAGGTCCTGGATGGATCTCAGGCCTTGCAATTTTTGTTCTGATTTTGCTCTGTCCATTCTCCAGGGTGTGATTTCTCTCTGACGAGAACAGCAGGGGCACATTGTCACTGATTCTTGGGCACTAACCGTGCACCATTTTGCTTTTTACAAAGTGTCTCATGCCTTTTCATCATCTTACTGGAGAGATGATACCAGATCCATTGTTTTGCTCTTTTAAAACTGAAGTACTAGCCGGGCTCGGTGGCTCAGCCTGTAATCCCACGCCTTTGGGAGGCTGAGGTGAGTGGATTGCCTGAGCCCGCGGGTTCGAGATCCGCCTGGGCAGCGAGACCTCATCTCTACAATAAATCAAAAAATCAGCTGGGCGTGGTAGCACATGCCTGTAATTCCGGCTACTCGGAAGGCTGAGGCGGAAGGATCGCCGGAGCCCAGCAGGTCGAGGCCGCGGTGGCCGGGAGCGGCCACTGCACTCCAGTCTGGGCGACAGAGTGAGACTCTAACTCAAAAAAAAAAAAACAAAAAAAAAAAACAAAAACTGAAGTACTTTGCTGACTTTGCTTTTTTGATATTTTTTGCAAGGTCCTTCTTTTTCTTTCTCCATGAGTTTGTGCTTCCAAAACTCCATATTTGGAGTGTTTTGTGGCTCTGTAACCATTGACCGTCTATCAGAGAGTCACAGTTGCCAGGTTTTGCTTGGAGAGAATGGTATAGACTAAATTTGCTCAGTCCCTGAGTTCTGATATCCATTTCCTCTTTTGACATTTCTATCTAGTGCCTGGGGCAAAGGTGAGCAGGAGTCACCAATTTTACTTTACAGATGAGGAGTCAAGTTCAATGAGGCTACAAGCTGGTCTAATACCAACAAAGAAGAAGACCAATGGAACAAAGAACATACTAGTAGGCTTCAGAAACCACTCCTCTGAGTTCTTAGATAATTTTGAACCTGTGGTTTTTCTGTTCTCTTTGCTTTTTTTATGTTTTAATCTAGAAATTATGACTGGAAGATAATGAAAATAGAAAACAAAGCCTTCTGGAGTCACTAAAGTCCTTCTCTGCACATGCAGTTAATAACTGTAACGACTACTCCTCTCAAAACTTTGTAATTCAGTTATTCAGTTGAATAACAAATGATTATTGTGCAGCTGTCGGGTGTCAGGCTCTGACTATCCTTGCCAGTATGAAGCTTACTTTACTAAGTACATTTTTATGAATTCCAAATTTAACTTCCAGAATGCATTTTTTTTCTGGGTGACACATATCTTTTAGGGTCCTGGAAGAGCAAATCTTTGAAATAGTTAATATATTTGGGGAAAAAAATGTATATACCCACCATTTACAGAAGGAGATTTAGTTTTATTTTCTTCTCAAGGTACCCAAATATGGGGATGGTTGAGCCAACCTCATCTACATTTCTACCATTTAGGGTCTGAGATGGATTGCTCTACTTTAATACTTTATTTCCAACCACTGTTTTTGTGTGGCATCAAAGCCTTCCTCAGTTCCATCCCAGCCTCATATATTTTCTGATTCAACGTGACTGAGTTTCCTAAGAACTTTTCTCCCTCCTTTTTGAAGCTTCTTTCAAAAAATTTTGAAAAGTACTCTGCTCTGTTCCTGGGTAGTCATACATAAAGATGAACTGTCTTTGTTTTATGGCTGAACAACTTTCCCTCCTGGAGCACCTCAGGGGGAACCTATTTAACTGATATCATCCTCGCTTGTTTCAATTCTCTTCTTCCTCCTCACTTTCCTGGTGAACTTCATGAGTTGTGAGTATTTCCCAAATATCCTGGCATTTATTTTCCTAACTGCTGTGGGTCTTAAAAAAGTGGAGAAAGTAGGAAGCAAGACAGCAGCCAAAAGTTATGCAGTCCTCATTGTTTCCTGCTATTTTTATTTTCCCAACTGTCTGTTTAGCTCAGCTAGAATTTGTGACTGTCAGTAAACCTTGAACTTCAGAATCCCAAGCTCACAGGCAAAGAATGTGACTTCAGTGGAAGATGACAAATATGTATTTATATGTTGCCAGAACCTTGAGCGACAGAGGAGGCAGGAGAGGGGGTAACCTTAGCTTGGCATAGGTTTATGCTGGTGAAATCAAATAATTGATTACATTCTCAATACAATGCATGCAAAAAATCTCTTTATTATTGCCTTAATTACCATTCTAACCAGGTTGTTGATGGGAATTATTGCAGTATTCTTCTTGTTTTTCATCTTTGCTTTGCTACTGGCCTTCGGCTGTACAGTTTTCTTTTTTGTATTTTGCTTGTCTGGCCTAATTGGCTACAATAAACTAATACTTTCAACCTAGTACACTTTTAAGGATGCGTTTTTTTTCCTTCTCCACCACTGGGTCACTTGTTTCATAATTTCATCACTAGATTCCTGATTTCTATTTTGGTTTCCCGAAACCATTATTCCTTCTTAAATAATTTTATCCTGAAGTTAATTTTTTTTCCTTTTTTTTCCCTGAACTTTTGTTCTTCCTTTAATCTCATCTTTTATTTTCTTCACTTTCTGCCCTTATCTGGTCATCTGTACAGAACTACTAGGATCACAGTCCCAAGGCCTCTTTAGTGCTCCATCTATCCATATACGAATTGATTTATAAAGCTTTTGAAGCAAGCGGAAGAAGAATAATCGTTGTTAATCAAAATCTCTATCATTAAAATAATACCATACTTGAGCACCTCAAGTATTCAAGCAACTTAAAGACTGATGAGTGTCCTCAAATCAACAGGCATTAGAGACAAAAAATACTTTTATACCCATGATAGGTTGATTTTTTTTTTTAAGAGAAACACATTTTTTTGTTGCATATTTTTTGTTGGTGATGCCAGTGAATTTGTTTCTTAACTTTGCCTGAGTCATTTCCTTTTGTTGCATAAAGTTTAGACAATATTAGTTTATTTTACAAAAGGCAGTTGAGGGTTCCTGTTATGTGTCTTAGCATTACTTCTTGCCTGATTTGATTTGTTGCTGCAAGATTGAAGGCAGGCCAAACAAGACTTTTTTTTACAGACAGTGGTTACTGGAGGCCTGGCCATAACTCAAAGAATGGAGGATGGGCCTTTCATTCTTGTAGCTATAAAATCTCCTAAATTCAGGAGAACTTGGAGTATAACGAAGACAAGGATGCTGTGTCATGAATCATGCTAATGAGAATACACTCTGCTTAGTAGCCCTATGTTTGGTGAGGAACTATGTGTACTAACAGCTTATGCGAAATCTGCCATGGCTAGTCTGTGTCAAGGACTGGAGATACATCTGTTTATCAGTCAGGGTGGGTTGAGGTATGCTGCAATAACAAACAGTCTTAAAATTGCAATGACACAATCAACACAGGTGTATTTCTCATTAATTTTACGTGTTCATCATGGAGGGTTCTGCTCACTGTTGCCATCATCCTAAGAGTTGTCAGTCACTGAAGGAAAAAAGACTCTGTAAAGAATCAAACCAGCAGTTGCATACTCTGCCCTGAAATCAACACTCATTATGTCTATTGACAATTCGTTGGTCCAGTGGTCACATGAGCCCACTCCACATATAAGGTGTCAGGAAGTGTAATGCCATCATGTACTCAGAAGGGTGAATACATGGATATATTTGGTCCTTAGCATGAATGACTCACAAACTAGGTCTAGATCTTGTTCTGCTCTCAGTAAGTGTACAGTCAGTAGTGTGTGGATGGATGAGGACAAGGGGAGAAAAAGTGGTGGGCTTTGCATTCAGGCAGGTATATAAACAATACAAAGTAGTATGATGTAGGAAACAGAATGCTTAATGGGGGCGCATAGGTAAAGACCATGCCCCGGGATGAGGGTCATAAAAGGCTTCTAGATAAAACTGAGACTCAAGATATAGTATGAATCAGTCTATTGGCAAAGTATATTATATTCAATTCTCACAACAACCCTAAAACATAGGACTAGACCATCCTCTTTTATAAGTGGTGAAGTTGAGACTCAGAGAATTGTGCAGAGAGAGTCATGCAGAGTGAACTAAGAGTAGACTCCAAGACCAGCTCCTGCTTTTAAACACTCAGCTGGAGCTGAAGAAGGAGCCTTTCTTGATAGGCTTTTTGAAAGAATTAGCAGTTATGTTTGACTTTAAAGAAACCAGGTTAAAAATACCTCAAAGAGCACCTGTGATCTCAATCGAAGCTAATTTTGTGTAGCACAAATTATAACACAATTCCAAAATACTAATTGCTACATGAGGCATTACATCTATCTTGGGAAGGAAATCCAGTGGTGCTAATTAAACAGTGTATTTCTCTAAAAGCAATAATTGAGGCTTGGATTGAAACAAAACAATTCTGGAATTCTGCTGTTCATAAGCCCAAGCGAATGAATACAACAATGGTTTATTTATGTAGCACTGAAACTGTACTCTACACAGCACCTTACAACATAGGGAACAGGCTGAATACAAATACACAAACCTGACTGTTTATTTCCTCAGTTGGTTGTGGGTTACCAGTGTTTAGAAAAGGATAGTGTCACTGAAGGAATTTACACAAAAAGGTTGATTCAAGTCCCCATATGTAGGAGTTTATGAACACAGAAAGGTCTACACATCAATAAATGTATCCATCCCCCAAACAGCACTAAAAGAGTGCTGGGTTGTACAAGTAGGCCATAAAAATCAAGGCAACACACAATTAAGGGTAAAAACTGCTATATATCCTCCAACACCTAAGAGGGCAGCCACATGACAGCTTACTAGACATGCCTTCTTAGTATGTGAAGTAGTAGATGATGGAAGAAATGCATCATCTGTCGTGGAAGGAGGAGAAATCAGAGACAATCTTAATTTTAATATTTCAAATATATATCCAAATCTTTTGTTTCCCCTGTCATCTGGCAGTACTGAAGGCAATTGGATTGCTTCTTCATCATTACCGATCTTTTAACGGATCGATTTCATCTTCTCATTTCTCTTTGCAAACCTTCAGAGCCAGCCAGCTCAGATGTGGGCATGTGCTCAGTGCTTTGAGGCCTGAAGACGATGCCTGCGTTGCCATTTCGATATTATGTGTCAGACCAAAATGACACCCCAAAATTCCCATGAGTCTTCACTGAGGCAACCACCTATTGATTTCCTAATTTTCCATCACCAGAAGGCATGGATTTCTTGTCTTTTTCTTTTTCAACTAATTATATACTTAATTTGAAATCAGAAAAGGACAATGGGTAATGCATATTGTGTGTGGGGTAACCTTCTTTTTTCTAACCTTTTCAGGTCCCTCTTCATGTTGAACACGAGGATAGAAAATTAAAGAGTACACAGAGGGAGGCAATTTATATCTCTAAGACCAAGCAAAGAGGGGCTCTGATTTGCTACAGAAAAAAGCATATAGGTCCTTCTTAGACCTTTTCGTTTTGGGATTTGACCCCGATGGAAAGTTTATGGTTTCAGGGCTTTGCTTGATCTCCATCAAAAGTCTCAGAATGGAACTGAATTGTTCCCTTGTGGAATCCTAGAATGGTAGCATTAAGAAAGCACTTTACTTCCTCGATCTGGAGATTTGTTTTACCATTGAGCATGATGTCGTAAACCAGAGGAACATGTTCATAATATGAAGAGGAGTATTCTAATTCAAAGAGGGGAAAATATTGTAAAATCCTGAGAGTGAGTATATGATATAGGATCCTATTTAATTTCTGGGTAAAATGTCAGACATTAAAATTAAGGAGGAGGTTGTACTTGCAAATTTTCTCATTAAGTTTGTGAATGAAAGAGAATGAGAGTTCTAGTCTGCTATTGAGTAACTTGAACATTTCCTATTTAAAGAGAAAAGAAAATGGTGCAAAGGTGAGTAAGGATTTTCTAAATCTCAGGATTTTAGGAGCATTGTTTGAATAGCCTTAAACTTGTGGTAACAGGATCCTTTTCATGACTGTCATTTTACTACCTTTCATTACCATATTTTTAGGCTCATTTTATATCCAAGTCACTATTTTTGCATATATAAGGTGGAACTAGAGTCAATGTTTTAATACACTTATGCTCCAAGAATTATCCCTCAAATTTTCCTTTTGTGGCTGTGGACCAAAGCCTGGCTATTACTTTAAAATCATGTCAAGAATTTGTGCTTTAAAATCTTGAATAACATTGGTGAACACACCTCAACCAAATGTCAGAAGATGTGAGTTTGAGAGAACTTCTGAGACTTTCCCATTCATTTGTCTTTCTTACCGCCACTGCATCTATTATACCTATCCAGATTTATCTGCCTGTTCATTAACACCTCATTAAGCTGGCCTCCTACCAGGGTTTGGGTCACCTGGGGCCACATTAGCCATTATCTTCTCTGTTTTATTGGGATCTGCTGTCACTGATCACAGATGGGACACATGAGAATTCAGCATCAGGGCAGATCTGCTTCCATATGCACGCTTACTTTGCCTCGTTAGGGGGTATGATTTTTGTTCTGTAGTTCTCCCATGTCGCCTGGAGTAGTTCTACCCAATTCTGATTTAATAGGTATTCTGAAATTGATGTCTCCTAATATATATCTTTTCTATGGCTGCCCTAACAAATTACCACAGACTTAGTATTTAACAGGACACATTTATTCTCTTAGAGTTCTACAGGTCTGGAATCTAACATGGGTCCCCCTGGGCTAAAATCAAGGTATGGTCAGGCTGCATTTCCTTCTGTAGACCCTGGGTAGGGTTGTTTCCTTGCCTTTTCGGTGTCTAAAGGCCGCTGCGTTCTCTGACTTGTGGCCTTCCTCTATCCTCAAAGCCAGCAATGACGCGTTGTGTCCTTTTCATGTCATGCCACATCAACCTCATCTCTCATTTTCCTCCCTCGTTTACGTTCAAGAATCTTGTGATTACTTTGGGTCCACATGATAATCTAGGATTATCTCCCTATTTTAGGATCAGCTCATTAACCACCTTAATTCCATCAGCAACCTTAATTTTCCTTTGCCATATGAGGCAACATATTTACAGATTCCTGTGATTAGGATGTGGGCTGTCTGAGGGACCATTTTCCTGCCTGCCACATCTGGTAAGATTATTTCAAATTTAGAAAAATATATATTGAGTGAAAACATACACGACAAAAGTCACCAAACTGATAAGAGTACAGATCAATGAATTTTTACAAAGTGAACATACTCATGTAACTTTTTAACAAGAACTCAGATCAAGAAATAGAACATCGCTGTCATCCCAGAAGCCTCTCTTGAGCTTCTTTCAAGTCACCACTGGCCTCCAAAGGGTAACAACTCTCCTGACTTTTAACATCATAAATTAGTTCCAACCACATTTAAAAACAGCTTTGAGATATAATTTGCACACCATACAATTCATCAATTTAAAATGCACAATTCAATAGCTTTTTGTATCTTCTAAGAGTTGTATAATCATCAAAGCAATCAATTGTAGAACATTTTTATTATCCCCCCCCTGCACCCCTGCACCCCTTAACCATCACTCTCCTGCCCCTTCTTCTACCCCTACCCTTAGCCACAGGTAACTGGTATATTCGCTATCTCTAAAGAATTTCCTGTTCTGGACAATTCATATATATGGAATCATACGATATGCATTGTTTATGACTGGTTCCTTTACTAGCATAATTTTCAAGGTTCATCAATGTCATAGCATGCTTAATTTCTTTTTTACTGAATAATATTTCATTATATAGATATACCACTTTTTATTTTTATATTCATCCATGGATAATATTTGGGCTGGCTTCATGTTTTGGATTTTATAAATAATGCTGCTATAAATATTCATGTACAAGTTTTTGTGGACATGTGTTTTCATCTCTCTTGGGCATATTCCTAGGAGTGGAATTGCTGATCATATGGTAACTTTATGTTTAAATGTTTGAGGAACTGCCAAAAAGTTTTCCAAAACAGTGGTACCATTTTATCCTCTTACCAGCAGCGTGTAAGAATTTAGATATCTCCATGTTCTTGTTCACACTTGTTATTCTCAGTCTTTTTAATTATAGTCATCTTAGTGGGTGTGAAGTGGTGTCTCATTGTAGGTTTGATTTGCATTTCCCTGATGGCAAATGACATTGAGCATCTTTTAATGTTCTTATTGGCCATTTATATATCTTCTTTGGAAATCTGCCTATTCGGTTACTTTGCCCGCTTTTTATCTGAGTTATTTGTCATTTTATTACTGAATTGTAATAATTTGTTATGCATTTTAGATGTAAGTAACTTATCAGACATATGATTTGCAAAACGTTTTTTCCTGTTCTGTGTGTTGACTTTTTCTTTTCTTGATAGTTTCCTTTGAAATAAAAGTTTTTACTTTTGATGATGTCCAGTTTATTTGGGGGCACTAGTGGTATCACATAAAAATGGCCTAATCCAAGGTCATGAATATTTATATCTTATTTTAATTTTTGATTCACTTCAGTGTAAGTTTTTACATATGGTGTGAAGTAGGAGTTCAAATCTTTTTTTTGTGTGTGACTATCCAGTGATCCTAGAACCACTTGTTGAAAGAATTATTTTTCTCCATTTCATGTGTTTTTAATGGATTCATCTAGTTAGTATGTATATTTTAAAATAAACATTGTACTATGAGATCAATTCATCTTTTCATGTAGTTTCTCATTCTCATGGTCCTCTAGTATTCTGCTATCTGAGTCTCTTAATTTATTCATCCAGTCTACCTTTGTTGGGCATTTAGATAGTATCTAGTTTTGAGTTATTATGAGTTATGCTAACATGAGTTCATGAACTGTTGGGTTCTTGAAATTTGTCTTATACTTAGCTGTAGCATAAGGCAAATTACTGGCTATCATATATTATAACAGAACATCTTGGGCCTTCAAGTAGATATTTTGCAACTTAGTCATTAATCTGAATTTTTTTTTCTTATCCTAAGAAAGGTATCTTACACTATCCACATTGCAGAGCTTTTTGGGGAATATCCAGGTTTGATAAAACAGCAAAAAATAATAATGAAGAGATGATGGTGGGAGCCTGCCTCGTTAAAATAATTTTTCCTCAAGTACCTTTAGAGTCTCTAGGTTCAAGGTTTTGGCATGCGTTAAGGTACTGGGAAGAAACCAAGGTAGCAGATAGGCGTGTTTAGATGTAAATGGGACATTTTTACATGACTTGGAGAGTTCTCTGATGTTCACTGAGCAATTGGCATACAAAGGATGGTGATCCTGCCCAGAATTCTGGGAGTCAATGAAAGTTTCCAGAAGAAGTATGTGCTATCTTAGCTGAGATGCAAATTGTGGGTAGGAGTCCTTAGGTACAGTGTGTTGGTTGGAAGAGTGAGGCTGCATTCAGAAAATAATGCCTACAGTCTAAATTAGGTAGACAGTATATGCCAAGAATGTGAGGTGGGAAAACACTAAGCTCCTTTCACCTAATCCAAGTTGTCTGGACTGGTCTTGAACCGGCGGGCTCAGGTAATCCACGAACCTTGGCTTCCCAAAGTGCTGGGATTACAAGCTGAGCCATCGAGCCCAGCCCAGATTCCTTTTTAAACGAGGTCTTTGATAAGATTTTAAATTGTTTTTTTTTTTTTTTTCAGTTGGAGTCTCACTCTGTCACCCAGGCTGGAGTGCAGTGGCCACCTCAGCATCAACCTGCTGGGCTCCAGTGATCCTTCCACCTCAGCCTTCCAAGTAGCTGAACTACAGGTGCGCGCTACCATGCCAGGCTAATTTTTTATTTATTGTAGAGATGAGCTCTCGCCAAGTTGCCCGGGCTGGTCTCGAACCCGCAGGCTGAGGCAATCCACTTGCCTTGGCCTCCCAAAGTGCTGGGATTACAGGCTGAGCCACTGAGCCTGGCCTCTTGATTCTTTTTTATTTTTATTTTTTATTTTAAAGATGTGTGGTACAATTTAGGATTAGGTATACAAGTGGTGATTGTACAGGTAAAGTTTGGGTCTTGCTCTGGTGGGTACAAACTTTTCGCTCTAGGATGAAGAAGTACTGGAGACTAAAAAATACAGCATGGTGACTTAAGTTAATAACAATTATATATTGTATACTTGAAATTTTCTAAAAGAGTAGATCTCAATTGTTCTCATAGAAAATTTAAAAAATTTTAAATTTAAATGTATATTCACATTTCTGGTGTTGAAAACATATGATCAATTTTTTCTTTTTTTAAAATTTTTATTTTGAAACTATAGGGTACAATTCTTTAAAAGTTTGGTATTTGGTTACCCAATCTCTATTTAGTCAGATAAGAAAACAAATGAATGATAAGGAGATGAGAAAGTAGATATAAAGCAGTGGAGACAGTAGGGAGATAAATACTAAAACACTTTGGCAATTATATTTCAATAAATTTGGTTTCCTTCACATGCACTTTTAATGTACTTTATGAGTTTAAAAACCTTATTCTAATAAGGGATCCGTAGTCGTCATCAGACTGCTAAAGTGGTCCACAACATGAAAAGGTTAAAAATCCCTTGCTTAGAATACAAATCCAAAATTTAATTACACTAATAGAATCAGATGCATTATTTCTGTTTAAGGTAAACTATCCCCTGAAAACTGGTTATCAGTGTGGATTGATATAAAAGATCAATTCTTCCTTACCACTGTCTAGAAAAGATTTCAATGTATTTCACCAAGTGGAGGCATCTGATGTAGAGAAGTCTGCCTGGCCTGATTGGGGTTTACTTTTGGTTAAATAAATCTTCAAATACTCTGTTATCCCTAGTCTACCATCCTTTGGTATCCTTTCTTCACGCACTCAAGTTTCCCTGAGTCGTACTTTAATTTTCTTTTCTTCAAGTGAAACTAAATCCTGAATAGGAAATAGCTTTTTTTCCTTGAAAGTTTGCATAGTAGCCTTTATCCTGATTTCTCTGAAAACTGTAACATATAATCCTATAAGCCTCTAATCGGTACAAATCCAGTTTCAGCAAGAAATGACCTGGACAAGAGAAGGTGGAGGTGGGCAGATACATGTACAATCTGCTGGCTGTATTTTTCCAGGAGAATCATTTCCCTTTCCTTTAAGCAGATGTCAAATTGGAGTGGCATGGCCTTTCAGCAGGATTACTAGGGAGTCTCTGCCCAGGAAGTTTGTCTTTGTGTATCACATCAGGAAATCAAATTAGCTTTTCCTGTTACTTTTAATCAAAATATACAGATTCTGATTATTTGAACATAATTAGATTTCCTTACTTAGCATACATTTTGCTGTGGGTTGTTGGGTATTGCTGGGGGAAAAAAAACAAAACAAAAGACCCTGGAGCTCAATCAATACAGCTCTAAAAGAGCCAGGTGACTCAGTGATGCATTTTGGTGACCCCCTTATGCTAGAGAAGGGGGTCAAATTAATTGTATACATTGACTTTAATGTAAAAAATAGTCATGTTAATGCCATCCCAGCAAATAAGAGTTTAATTATTGAAATAACTAGTCTTGTTTCGAACACTTTAGAGTTTTGAGAATACTACCTGTTTGTCTAGATCAGGGATTGGCAAACTACAGCCTGTGGGCCAAATCCAGCCCATTGCCCGTTTTTATAGATAAAGTTTTATTGGAACACAGCCTCTCCCATTTGTTTGCATCATGTCTATGGTAGTGTTAGCATTGCAACAGCAAAGTTGAATAGTTGGAACAGACTATATGGCCCACAAACCCTAAAATATTTACTACCTGGCCCTTTACAGAAAAACTTGTAAAACTTGACCCCTTGTCTAAACTACAGAATGTCTTTTGTATCAGTTTGTTTTAGAGAAAAGAACGGTTAATGGCTTAAGAAAATTATTTGTGTTCAACAGTTCCAATTTTGGTTGGATTTACTCAAAGACTCTGAGGTCATTTGATACTTTCAATTGTCTCTCCATAAGTCATAAGACTACCTATAAACTATCTGAGATTGCAGGAATAGTTGTACTAGTTACACCTCTGTCTATATTTTAGCTGAAAATATAGCTAAAATACAGTATAACCAGAGTGCAGAGTCAGAGTGCAGGGTATTCTGAAAAGGTTAATAATTTGTTGTCTCCTTAAATTAATATTCTTTATTATTAATGATTATTAATATCGTTCATATTATTTCCAATATGTTTTTAGCAGAGACGTTCAGCATAGTACTCAACAGGTATGGTGGAAGAGGAGAACAGAAGGACCCTCCTAAGAATCTTGACAGAGCTGGGTTCAGTGGCTCAGCCTGTAATCCCAGCACTTTGAGAGGCTGAGGCAAGTGGATTGCCTGAGCCCGCAGGTTCAAGACCAACCAGGGCAACTTGCTGAGACCTCATCTTTACATTAAATCAAAAATTAGCTGGGTGTGGTAGCACAATGCCTGTAGTTCGGCTACTTGGAAGACTGAGGCAGAAGGATTGCTGGAAGCCCAGCAGGTAGATGCTGGAGTGGCAGTGAGTGTGCCACTGCACTCCAGCCTGGGCAACAGAGTGAGACTCCACCTCAAAAAAATAAATATAAAAATAAAAATAAATAAAAGAATCTCGACAGAGATACTTCACAAAGTTTCACTGGGAATATGACTGAATAACTGTGGGTAGAAGCCAGGGTGATTAATTATGTATACTTTTGTCTTTGTGACATTTTGCAAATAAAAGTTGATACAGCATAAAAACACCCTTGGTAAAATTTTATTTTAGAGTCATGGGTTACGTGTGAGGGGTTGTTACATAAGTGTACTGCAGAAAGGCAATGTTTAGCCTTCTGATGACCCATACCCATAGCGAACATGGTACCCAGTGCGTGGTTTTGTATCCTTCCTTCCTTCCTTTCTCTCCTTTAGCAGAGTCTCGTGTCTGTTGTTTCTGTCCTTGTGCCTGTGTGTGTCCTATGTTTAGGACCCCGTTATGAATAAGGACATGTGGCGACCAGTTTTTTTGCAAAACGTTCTTTTGAATTTTTGATACATAACACAAAATGTGTGAAGTATATTGAGAAAGAGAAAGTGAATCTTAGCCTGTTTTAGAATGGAAGATATAGAGAGGGCCAGCAGGCTTCAAAAAGAAACAAAAAGGATTGCCTGAGCCCGTGGGTTCGAGACCCATCTGGGCAACTTGGCGAGACCTCATCTCTACAATAAAAAAAATAAAAAATAAAAAAAATTAGCCAGGCATGGTAGCGTGCACCTGTAGTTCCAGCTACTTGGAAGGCTGAAGCGGAAGGATCGCCGGAGCCCAGCAGGTGGAGGCTGCGGTGGCCAGGAGCGGCCACTGTACTCCAGTCTGGGTGGCAGAGTGAGACTCCAACTCAAAAAAAAAAAGAAAAAAAAATGCCTCTAAAAGTCATAATTGAGTATTTAGGCATCTAAAGAGATCACTATTGATGAGGTCAGAAGCCAGGTCTGACTGAGAAAGCAAATGGAAGCTGGTAGAAAGAAAGATATGTGTACAATTATAAAGCGAGGAAGGGGGGCAGATTTGGAACAAATTTATTATTATGATATGGCCTGCTGCTTAAGTTCTCTGTAAGGTTTGGTCCATCTTGGCAAACAAATAACAGATGACACAGGCTTTCATCTAGCTCTGCTTTCTGCAGCTCAACTGAGATGTCAATGAGATGCAGTGAAGCAGTGGTTGCTGAGAAGTGGCTCAGGAGAGCCGCAATGACTCAGTTGGCATTAGGAAGACAAAATAAAGGATAATTCCGTAATGTTTATGGTTAGTTAAAAAAAATTACTGCCTGCTGCATTCATTCAACTGACATTTGTCTATTAAGTGCCTGCCATTGCCCAGTCCTATGTGACTATAGAATACAGCCAAGAATGCAGAAATGAAAATAAAGTCGCTTTCCTTCCCTTGTGGGGCTGATAGTGGAAGAGAAGACTTAGGAAACCAATAGTTACAGGATAAGTAATCAGTATCATTTTTTATTACATGACAGCACTATACTAAATGTGAGTGAAATAGGGATACTAAAAGAGGCTTGTGAGTGTGATGTGGAGGGTGATCAGGACAGTCTTGCCAAAGAAACTATGGAATGAATCTTGAATGGTAAACAGAGGTAAGTCTAGGGGATTCAGAGGGAAGGGAGGCAGTCCAAGTTCATGTGCACTTCAGATCTGCAAGGGAGTTATTGCTGCAGGGTAACCCTCAACCAATGGAAGATAAAGAGTGATGGCTAAACGCTCTCCATTCTTGTCCTTCAGGCAGAGAAATCTGGGAGACCTTCTGCAGGTTTCTCAGGAGATCCCAGTGAACAGAGCCTCTTAGTTCAGGACAGTAACAATGACACTGCTCCCACATGCTGGCTTTTCTTCCTCCCCTGCCTCATGCTTTCTGCTCACTCACTCCTGTACCCTTCTAAGCACAATATCAATGTCTGAAGGGTTTGACTTGGTACTGTCCACCCACAAAACTGCCAGCCAGAGAGCCTGTGCCCATGGGCAGGACAAGAGACCAGCTGCAGAGATGGCCGAGAACTGGATTGGAAATAACCTTCAGTGCCCACCTAAGAGGTAGGAACTTTGTTCCGAAGGCAATAGGGGAACTGTCAGATTTTTGGCTATGGAGTAAGTAACATGATCATATTCCTATCAAATTCAGCACTTTTGCCCTCATTAAGTGCTACTCTTAATATACCCTAAACAACTTTTTTCACCGGTTGCAAGACTTACTAGCAAAAGGCTCCAGGTGTCTCAGTGGAATTCTTTCAATACACCTACCTTGTACCCAAAGCAGACTCATCATTACATATAAGATAGACTTGGAAAATGTGATTTAAAACATTTTAATAATTTTACAATAGTAAAGGAAATATATACTAATAATAGCAAATTTAGGAAATAAAGCAAAGCCATGCAATTAAAATTAGTCTTAATCTAATTGCTAGCAGGTATATTGTCACAGTGTTAATACAGTGTTAATGTTTTAATATCTTTTTCTCCAATTGTTAATTTATACATGTATATTTTGTGTTACATACTGTATTGCATATTCAAATTTGTATCTTTTTTCACTTAACATTATGCATGGACACTTCCCAAGGACATTAAGTATTTTTGAAGTCATGAATTACGATGAGCCTATAATAGTCCATCATATGGATGGGCAATAATTTAATCAATCTCCAATTGTGGGACGTTCATTTCCAGTTGTATGCTATTATAAATAATGGTGCATTATTTCCTTGTGCCTTAATCTTTGTCTGAATTTATGACTATTTCCTTAGAAACGTTATTGGAAGTCTCCAAGAAATAATTTTGAATATTTTCCTGGGCAAGGCAAGACTGAAATAGACAGATTAATTAAATATCTTTAGAATCTAAGTGTATAAATAAGGTTTGTAAGAATGTTTTAGATATGTATTTCCAAATTAATTTATAGAAGAGTTGACCAGCTTTATACTTCCCATAATAGTTATTATAAAGAAATATATATTATAAAGAATTGTCTTCTTCTTTCAGTATTGCAAATGTTATTCTTTAAAAATCTTGGTTATTTGAAAAATGAAAATTTCAGTATTATTGGAATTTATACTGCATTTAAAAATTTGCCAATGAGGCTTAGGAAACTAATTTTTGCTTTGTTGTGGTTTACTGCTGAGGTGTTGAATACCTAATATATATGTAATAATGGTGATTAAACATCTATCATGATTAAGACAAAAACAAAAATTTCATAGGCTCTGAGTTGTCTTTTCTTCCATCTTTATGAATCCAGGTAACTTAGACACTTCAACAGAACAAGACAAAACAAAAGCCCTGGAATTCAGGGACTTGCCACAATAAAAGCTTGTTTTTCCCTCTGTCCTGGTCCATGGTGGATTGGGTTGGCGAGTAGGGCTCTGCTCCATACTCTTTGAGAAGACATTGTGGACCTCACCTCGCCTCCTTTGGACCCGGTATCTGGCTTCCAACTCTGAACAATTCTTGCTGGGCAGCATCTCACCTTCTGCCACATAGGTTCCTCTTCCTCATTTTCTCCTTGGGCCACCTCGGACTCCATGGTCCCCTAAGGAGTCAAGGGAGGCCCCCACTCCGCCTTAGGCTTGTACAGCTTACAAAGGCAGGAGGACCAACACCCCTGAGGGCAGCCCTTGGCCAATGGGAGATGAGCACTGATGTGTAGATGTTCCCACCTCCTAACCCTTAGGCAGACATTCCCGGCATTCAGCGTGCCTTTCAGGAGATTTAAGGAGCTAGGTCCTCTTTGCCCCCAACACCTAACTAAATAACTCACCCATATAGTAGCTCCTTTTATCTACGGGCTCACCATCTCAGCTTCCTCATCCTGCTTGCTGGAACCACCATCCAAATAAACTATTTGGAAGAATATCCCTTTCTGAATGTATGCTTTCAAGGGAATTCAAGGGTAGAGATTCTCTTCATTTTATGCCTCTTCCATATGCCTCTAAATTCTCCAAAAGAAAGTGCAGGAGTGTGGAGGACTGTGCCGGAGGTATGGATAGGTCATATTTGGAAGTGGCAGATATCGTTGCTGCCTACATACCAATGGACAGATTTCAATCACATGGGAGTCTCAGAACTATTGCCTACCTGTGCTTCCACAAAGAAAAAGGCATGTAGATTCAGGAACACATAGCATTTCCTGTGACACTATCTTAGGTAAAGTTTCAAACTGTTATTTCAATGTCCTAATAAGGAAAATAGAACTTGTGTTTTTTTGACAGTGATAGGGAACGGTGAAAGATAACTGCTCTGCCTCAAAGTATTCGAAATTCACACTATGTTTTTCACTTGCTGTCCACTTCATGGAAATGTAAAACTTGTTCTACTTCTGTCCTCTTGAAACTCTGGCTTCCAAAGGAGTTTGCATTTACCAAATCTTACACAGTTTATCCCTGTGAGAGCAGTTTTTCTTATTGTCCTTAAGTACTCACCTGGTTACTAAAGTGATGTTTGTGATTGCAATACTCTAGCACAGGCATAAATTTCTTTGAACCACATATCAATTTAGTCAGTGAATACTTTGAGTATCTATAGAGGACTTTGTGCTAAGCCAGAAATTTATGCTGGTGGAGCCTAGACTGTTTTTTCAGCTTACTGACTGTGTGACATGGACAAATCAATTAACTTCTCTGAGATTCAATTCTATCTCATGTAAAATGAGCATAGCAATACAGCATCAACCCTGCATCTTAATTTTTAGTTCTGGATGTATCTAAAAGCATCTAGATATATAACATGCACTCGGTAAATGTGAATGTGCCTTCTGGAATGCCTTGAGATTGTCACTAACTTACACGAGCTAGAAAAAAATTAAAGCTGTTGTTTATTAGACAACTTCTTTTTAATGAAGTCTTTTTTACTGAGCTGGGTATTCAAACTGCAGGAAGTACTAATTGAAAAAGAGGATTTGAAGACATTGTAGGGAAGAAAAAGAAGGAAGTCACAAATTGATGATAAAGGAGAAACAAAGTTGTCTAATGAAATTGTTTTTTTCAATGCTGTGCCATTAATGTGTAAAATTAGCATCAACTTGCTAATGCTTCTGGAATTGGATTTGTTTGTTCTGAGATATTACACAGTCTGAAACTGGTCTGAAAGTGGGCTTGAGTAGTCTAAACAAAGGCTACTTAATTAAGCTGACACATTTGAAACATCTTTTACTTCTCTGAAAAATTTCTTGAACTTTTGAGATTAGAAAACCTAAATCTGCCGGGCTTGGTGGCTCAGCCTGGAATCCCGCGCCTTTGGGAGGCTGAGGTGAGTGGATTGCCTGAGCCCGCGGGTTCGAGACCCGCCTGGGCAGCGAGACCTCCTCTCTACAATAAATCAAAAAATCAGCTGGGCGTGGTAGCACATGCCTGTAATTCCGGCTACTCGGAAGGCTGAGGCGGAAGGATCGACGGAGCCCAGCAGGTCGAGGCTGCGGTGGCTGGGAGCGGCCACTGCACTCCAGTGTGGGTGACAGAGTGAGACTCCAACTCAAAAAAAAAAACCTAAATCACAGTTACTTACTTACTGAAATTCACATTCAAGGTAAAACCCAGAATTCTGGAGATGAGGTATAGCATGATAGGACTGATGGAATTTATGACTTTCTTTGGTCCAAAGATCATGGAGTTTGCAAATCCAAAAGAAGCTTACTAGAACAACTGATATTATTTTCCAAAACCCTATAATGAGCTATATTGGAACATGAGCTCTGGAGATCATTAGAACTGGATTTGAACCCTAATCCCAACACTTATTTTCTGACTGACATTGAAAAGACTAGAAGGCCTCTTTAGCCTTAAACGGCTCACCTATAAAACAGGGATAGGGATACCTACCCTGCAGCACTTAGGGTGAGGATTAAATATAAAAATACATAACAGTGCACTTGTGACAGGTTTTGGCAAATTATAAGCAGCAATTTATTATTAATAACAAAAACAATGTGTACAATACTAAAGTACATCAGATCCCTTCATGTTGCATTAATCAATTCCATCCTGACTCCCCAGGGGTAAATGTAGTAGCTACCTGTTGGCACCTATGTTCATTCTATGACACAAATGAATGGCAAGACCACTCTGCAGATGAATTCTTTCTGCATGGCAAAATTATTACGGAACGCCTATTCTTGGGGGCATCAGTCTGCAAAGCATATTTGTTAGCTATAAAAAAGGAGAAATTGCTGGGTGCATTGGCTAAACCTGTAATCCCAGCACTTTGGGAGGCTGAGGCAAGAGGATTTCCTAAGCTCAGGGGTTCAAGACCAGCTTGGGCAACTTGGTAAGACCTCATTTCTACAGTAAATAAATAAGCCGGGCATGGTAGCGCACGCCTGTAGTTCCAGCTACTTGGAAGGCTCAGGCAAAAGGATCACCTGAGCCCAGCAGATCGAAGTTGCAGTGCCTGTGAACTTGCCACTGCACTCTAGCCTGGGTGACGGAGACTCTGACTAAAAAAAAAAAAGGAGAAATTGTATATATTCAGCCCCACCTTGGGCTTGCACATGTTGTCATGGTCAAGGTGCCTAGATGTAGGAAAAGATTAGCATTAAACACACAGTGCTTCCCTAAATGAGTTGTAATTTATTATTTGGTCATCAGAGTGATTCAGTTCAATGGACTGTAGCACAGAAAAACACCAGAGTGTTTTACATAATGTCAATGTGCACTTGGTAATTATCTCTCATTTACCCTGTGCTGTGTCTTCAACATGCATTGCACTCAGAGTAGGCAGGTAACATTCTTCCTCCTGGGGGGATTTGGAAAATAAATATGTGATAATGTAGGAACTATAACTGATTCCTAACTCCTCATGTTTGATAGCTGAGAGGACTCAGTAAATGTGGTACAGAAGTGATAATATATGAGGATCTTTATTCCAACATGAAGTTTTTGTCAACACACGTACACACACACAAAGTCTTATTTTTACTTCTTCCCTCTAGTTAGAGTACTTTCTGGTAGGGAGATTTCTTTGAGTCAATGTGTCATGGTCCTTGGTCTGTGCTTCTGTTCCTAAATGAAAATGCATGCTGACATTAACAAAAGTAGGCGAGTGTGAGCATACTCTCTAGATAAAGATGTACACTTAAGGAGTATCCTATGTTTTCCACAATAGCCTTGCATGTAGGTCATTTGACCTTCTTTACATTGTAAGAGTAATAAAAGGCAATAATTATTATCTCTATTCTACAGAAGCAGACATTCCATTGCAAAGAGTTAAGTGACTTGTCTAGGTCTATTTAGCTAGTAAGTAGTAGATAAAGGTCTGAAAAAAAAGACATCCAACTTCAAGGCCAGCGTACTTTCTTATGCTAGCAAAATCCTTGTGCTAGTAATCTTGCTTTTGTTGAGTGATGGTAGTGGAATCTACAGTGTCAACTTATGGGTCTCCTGGTAGAAGGGGCTACCATTATTCCATAGTACAAATGAGGAAAGGGCATTCCTTCTTCTGAGTGTATCCAGCCCTGATTCAGGCAGGCAAGGGATTTGGTAAGTAGAGCATGAGCTGGATTTCAGCCATCAATTATCTACTCAGTCAAATATCCTTTGCAACTATAATGGTAGCTCAGCTGGTAGAGTAGAGACAGGGAGATTGTGATAACTGGTCTTCAAACATAGCTGTCAACAATTCTTCCAGGCTCTGTATGTTCATAATGTTCTTCCATTGAGAATTGGAGTTTATTTCTCTTCTCTTTAAATCTGTGTTGGTTCTAGACCAATAGAATGCTGCAGAACTGATAGTCTACTATTCCTAAGTGCAGACCTTAGTAAGACTTCATTCTAATATTTCTAAAACTAGGCCTTACTAGGGCTGTCAGATTTTTCTTCTTTCCTCTTGATATGCCCTTTCTAGCAGTCAAGTCTCCATGCTGTAAGGAAGCCCAAACAGCTACAAGGTAGAGTCCACAAAATGAAGAACCACGGACACCAGTCACAGCACTAGTTGAGTTCCCAGACAGCAGCCAGTACCAACCGTCAGACAACTTATACCAAGTGAAATAGAAAAGGGCATAGTCAACAATTTATAAACAATCATAAATTATTAAGACATTAGGCTTTGGGTTACTTTGTTATGCAACAAAAGACCATTAAAAAGGAAGTTCCATGAATTAGTGAGGGTTGGGGCCTTTGGGACATAATTTAAGGATTTCAGAGTTACTCATTGCCCATGTTTTTTGGGTTCTCAGAACACTACAGTAAAGTGCTTCACAAGCGCGCTCCTTTCCCAGTTCAAGCTATTGCCTGAAATAGGGCGCGAGTAGAAGGAGACATGGAATGAACAAGCAAGATGCTATGCTTTGCCGTCTTAGTTTGGAGACTTGCCATTTCATCATTTTCCCAGGCTTATTATGCTTTTCCGTCTGCAGAAAGGGAGGATCGGTGCTATTACCAGTATCACAGCTGAGTCAGTTACAGTGATGAGGTAATAGTGAGTGTTGCGGGATAAATGGCGGCCCTAAAAAAGATATGACCACATTTCCATCTCAGAACTTGTGAATGTCACCTTATTTGGAAAAAGGTTTTTTTTGCAAATGTAATTAAGATCTTGAGATGTGGATATCTTCCTGGACTATGTGGGTGGGCCCTAAATTTAATGACATGTCCTTATAAAAGACAGAAGAGGAGGAGAGGCCAACATTGGAGTGATGTGACCACAAGTTAAGAAGTGACTGTAGCCATTAGAAGATAGGAGAAATGAGAACTAAATTCTTTCCAAAACTCCCACAGGGAGCATAACACCGCCAGCTTTTGAACCTCTAGCCTGCAGAACTGCGAGAGAATAAATTTCTGTTGCTTTAGGCCACAGAATTAACAGTAAATTGTTACTGCAACCTCAGAAAACTAACATAGATTTTGATACTAGAAGTTGAGAGCTTCTGTAACAAATAGAAAGAAAAAAAAAGCAGATGTGGCTTTGGAATAGAGTAATCCTTGTTAAATAGTAACAGAAAACATGGCTGAATTATGTTCTATAGTTGTATGAAATATAGAACTTTTAAGCAATGAACTTTGTTACTTAGCCGACGAGGTTTCAAAGCAAAATGTTAAAGGTATGGTCTGGCCGGGCTCGGTGGCTCAGCCTATAATCCCGCGCTCTTGGGAGGCTGAGGTGAGTGGATTGCCTGAGGCTGCGGGTTCGAGACCCGCCTGGGCAGCAAGACCTCCTCTCTACAATAAATCAAAAAATCAGCTGGGCGTGGTAGCACATGCCTGTAATTCTGGTTACTCAGAAGGCTGAGGCGGAAGGATCGCCGGAGCCCAGCAGGTCGAGGCTGCGGTAGCCGGGAGCGGCCGCTGCACTCCAGTCTGGGAGACAGAGTGAGACTCCACCTCCAAAAAAAAAGGTATGGTCTGGTTTCTTCTTGCTTCCTACGGTAAAATAAAAGAGGAAAAGATAAATCGAGGAAGAAACTGCTAAGCAAAAAGGAAACAGTGATTTGGGAAATTCTTAGCATATCCTAGTTACAAAATATGCCTTCAAAAGATTTGCATGCTTACATTCTCAGAATGCTATCACCATTCTGTTGAGAAATATATGCTAGCCTACAGGAGAATTTAAGATCCCATGGACCAAAGTCCAATTGTCCAAACCAAGATCTTTCTAGGCCAGCTTTGAGCCAGCAGATACACAAAAATGTGCACAAGCCCAGCCTACCCAATAGCAGAGTTACCCAGTGCAACTTCCAGGTTATCAAAGTCCATGAGTAAGCTAGTATAGACTCCAGGGTAATAATAAATCCCTATTATTGTAAACAGCTTACTTGTGGGATAGTTTGTTACGCAGCAATTGGTAACTGATGCAATATGCAAGATCACTTTTTCAGTAGGCTATTGAGGAAGATTTATTTTCTTGTGATCAAATGAAAGTCTGTCTGGGAAACTCTAGGTCAGGTATGGCTCTAATATTTCAATACAGGAAGGTTTTGTATAAATATCTGCAACCTAGATAGAATAAGAAAGCAAGAGAACTTTAAAACCGTGTTCCTATAGCAGACACACTAGTTTTGTTTTACTTAACTGGGGTGGGAGTCAGGGAGAGTTTTCACGAGGAATTGACACTTACTCTAAACTTCAAAAGACAGGAAGTGAGTACCCATAGTCCCAGGTACCCAGGAGAGTGAGACCAGAGGAACACTTGAGCCCAGAAGTTCTTTGGAAGCTGCAGCGAATTATGATCATACCACTGCACAGGACATCATGTCTTATTTAATAATGAAGGAGGAGGAGGAGGAGGAGGAGGAGGAGGAGGAACAGGAGGAAGAAGAAGTAGAATTATTGGTTAGGTTAACACGATGGAGAAGGACCAGAGAAAGGCATTCCAGGTAGAAGTTTCAGCTTGAGCAAAGGCCTACAGGCCTCTGTATGTGCTTGGTGTATTTGTAATCAATAAGCAAGTGTCCACATCTCTCTCAGTGCTTTGCTTCATTACCACCTTTAAAACAACACTCCACATGCCTACCACACCAGCTGTCGGTCTCCCCCTCACTCCCTCTCCCCTTTCTTTAACCTACAAAAACAAGACCTGCTGATGACTTGTAAGTCATTTTGCAAAGGAAATTGGGTGTGCAAATCCTGAGATTAGACAAACATCTGTCATTAAAAGTTGTAATCCACTGGCCCTCCATGTTGACACCTTCATTCTGAACTCTTAACAGCCTGAGCACACTCAATGGCCCTGAACAACTCCACCTTCTTCATCTCCTTCCCAGCTCCCTCCCCTCTGTCACTGGAGTCCCCACCGGAAAATGACACAGCCTTCCAGATGGGGGAATGCAGCCTTCTCTTCCTTGCGCTGATAATAATGTTTTCTCGGTTTTATTACAGTCTCTTGAGAATGGGACTGATTTGCATATTCCCTAACACTTAATTAACGATGTCACCTTCCCAGTGCCTTGAAAACAGTTTGCAATTTTTTTCTTCCTCCTCCCCGGGCAGACCTCCAACAGTTACCTCCCACATTTTCTGCTGCAGTCCTTTTTATTACTTTAATGACAAATAATTGGACAGATTCTGAGTAATGAGGGTGAGAGCCAAAGGACTGTTGCAAGGGAGACGGCTGTGTGTTACAAGACACTTTTAGTGGTCTCTAAATCAGACAGACAAGTAGAGTAATGATCATCTTGCCGTAATGAGACACAATTAAGAATCACCGCGGCAAATGACAGAGCAGTTCATTGAACAGTAACCTCCTTCCTCACGTTCTCTCCCCCCCCCCTTTTTTTTTCCAAAGGAGATCGAAGCTTAATTATAGCATCGCCATTTGCAATGCTATCGTTAAGATTGTACTGGCACTTTCCATATAAATCACGTCTTTTCAAGGGTTTATTACTTAAATATAAAAACCAGCTCCATTTTGAAATTGAGGGCGTCAGATCTTGAGCTAAGCAAGTCAGAAAATTTAGATTCTTGATATGAGCAAAGGTCTTGCGGGTGCTCTATTTATATTCAATCCTTGAATGTTAAGTTTATATCCAATGGATCAAGGAAGGTTGTTTTTTTTTTTAATTTTCAGATTCCTAAGGAAAGATCCTTTAGCCCAATATAGAACGGGCAGCACTTGTTATAACAGATTTCTTTGTTCCACACTGCATTTCTAATTCAATAGCTTGGATAGGGCCGAGATTATATTTCTAAAGAGTTCCTAGGTGCTGCTGCTGGTGCAGGTACCACATTTTGACAACCACCTCTTTAGTCTTTACTATAAATGAGAATCAAAACCAAAACAACAAACCACCGTACTACATATCTCAGAGGTTAGTGACATGGTTTTTTATTTAAAATAACAGATCTAAAGCCACGTAGAAAACAGTGACCCCTTCCAAAAGCCACCCAGTGACCCCTCTCTAAATTGTGGTTATTCCTCTACAGTTATTTCTTCAAAAAGATAAATAAAAAATCAAATGTATACTTGATGCACCACTGCAATTTTAAATAATATCTTTTACTTGCAAGTCTCTATTTTCTCTTTTTCTGATGAGCTGAATGCCCTTTGGAATGTTTTCTTATTCTCTATATAAATTCCCCTTCCCCGGTTCTACCTCTCTCCCAATATAATATGTTTGACATGACCAACACATCCCCAATGATAAAGGTATAGAAATAGTAATAGAGTACAAATTATTTGCCCCCAGTTATGGATATTTTGTGGTAATGGTAGAGATATTTTTCTGGGTACTTGTTCCACTATTTCATTATTTTACAATATTTATAAAAGGACGATACAAGGGGAGATCCCTCAAAAACTGAAATATATTTATAAAAATAGTGTATTTATTCTGATATGTTTAAACTTTAGTCACCTTCAAATTCTCCATTTGATGCAAGGCACCTGTCGAGATGCTTTTTCCACTGCTCAAAACAGCTTTTGAACTCATCAATTTTGATGCCTTTTAGTGCTTCTGCCATTTTTTTTTTTTTTTTTGGCCTCTTCCATATTGGCAAAATGTTTTCCTTTGAGGACTTTTTTCATCCTGGGAAACAAAAAAAGTCACTTGGGGCAAGATCAGGTGAATAGGGAGGGTGCACTGGGTCATGTCATTTTTGATCAAAAACTGCTGAACATTCAGTGTGGTGTGGGCATGTGCCCTAGTAAATCGCCCATCATAAAATGGGCAAATGGGTTGAAAGAATCTCAAAAAAAAAAAAAAAAAATTCAGCCGGGCTCGGTGGCTCAGCCTGGAATCCCACGTCTTTGGGAGGCTGAGGTGAGTGGATTGCCTGAGCCCGCGGGTTCGAGACCCGCCTGGGCAGCGAGACCTCTCTCTACAATAAATCAAAAAATCAGCCAGGCGTTGTAGCGCATGCCTGTAATTCTGGCTACTTGGAAGGCTGAGGCGGAAGGATCTCCGGAGCCCAGCAGGTGGAGGCTGCGGTGGCCGGGAATGGCCACTGCACTCCAGTCTGGGCGACAGAGTGAGACTCCAACTCAAAAAATAAAACAAAAAAAACAAAAAAACAAAAAAAATTCACTGAAGCTGAATGCAGCCTCCTACAACAACGCTAGCTGGTACACTGATGCTGATAGGTTCCTCGAACACTTAGTGGGGGAAGTCTGTACCACAAAGGGCATGCCCCCCCAAAATAATTGAAGGTATTTTGGGGTCCACCCTTGTACAATGCCATTGTACTTAATGCCATCTTTTTGTGATGGTTTCACAGCAATATGTTTTGCTGTGAAATAAGACCAGTTAAGAAAATTTGAGAATAATTTCTCATTTGGGTTCCAAATTCTTTTGGAAGAATGTGGAATTATAAATAAATAATAACAAAGTCATTGCCAATTTCTTGTCCTGGAAAACCATATTGCAATTAGCCAGTTGCATTATACTACAAACATCTTTAATAAATAACTTAAAGTAAATTTTTGTAAGTGAAATATTTGGTAGTGGCTCTGTGAATGTGTCTGTGAAAGCACACTTGCATTTGAAGAAAGAAACTGTTTTTTTTTAATGAATTTACTAAACTATCTACTTTCTCTAGCATTGTGAAGATGAAGACTAAAGACACGCTAGTGAATTAAAGGATTGGCATAATAAAAAAAAATTGTGTTGTTTAGCAGCATTTATGAGATTCAGATGTCCAAAGTTACACATTTGCAGAACTTTGTGACTTTGTCATATGTAGAAACATTAAGACCCTGACAACAATGTCTGAGATTATATTAGTCAGGGTAGGTTGAATTATGCTGCAATAACAGAACCAGTAAACTCAGAGTATCATAGAGGTTTATTTGCTGCTCATGTACAATCTATTGTGCATCCAGGTGACTGTCTGGGGCTGTTTCTCCATTTGGGAACTCGGTTATCCAGTAGCTTGGATCGTTTTGTTCTACAACTAAGCTGAGGCTTTCTCGTTCACCTTGGCAGAGGAGGAGGCTTGGAGGCTATGCGTTGGCAGTTCCAGCTTCTGCCCAGTCATGTTACATGTCACTTCTGCTGATAGTCTATCGGCCTATAACTAGCCACATAGCTCTGTCTAACTCCAAGATGGCAGGGAAGAGTAATCCTCCCACATGTCCAGGCGAGGAAAAGATGGAACACTAGAGTCTCTGCCACAGTGATTCAGACAAAACTTCCTTCTATCAATTGTCTACACAAAATTATTTTACTGCCTGTAACTCTGCTTTCTAATTGCATGATATAAAGTTTTTATTTGTTATATCTGGTTAATTGTCTTCACTCTGCACTTTTATCATTACAACATAAACTAAGGTTTTTATTATATTGAACATACATAGTTTATTAAAGTACTTATGCATATATTATCTCAGTTACTATAACTGCAATGATGTGTATAGAAAGTTATCGTTGTTACTTTCAGAGAATAGGGCTCAGTAGTTTAGAAACTTTCTCAAGTTATTCCATTTATGTAAGTGTTGAAGATTAGACCAAAAACCCAAATCTTCTGACTAAATCTTGCATGCATTTCACTGTATCATACCATTGTCTCTGCTGGAGCTCTTTGTGCTTATTTCTCTAAAACAAGTGAATTAAAAGTACGGTGGTGCCCTTAAGCATGGAATACTCTGTCTGGTTTGGCTTAGAGTTTCAGACTCAGTTCAGAACGTTTATGAGGTCTGGAGTTGTTTTGTCATAAAGTTGCTGCAGAAATCATTTGTCCATAATTTCTTTAAAAGTCAAAAATGCACTCTGATTTTATTCCATCTTATTTGGTCCTTACATGTGCTTTTAAAAGTTCCAAATTATTGGCCCTTAAATTAATTTTATTAAATATCTATAATTACACGGTCTCGGCTAATGCAGTTCTGATAGGTGCCATTTGTACTTCTTTACCAGTAAATTAAAATCTGTCAACTTTTATGGTGTCATTTTATAGTTCCTCTTACCCTAGAATTTTAATGCTTTTTACAGAAACTAAATTCCTTGGAATTAGGTATTTGCCTTTTTATCAAGGGAGAAAACAATGTTCACTAGAAGCCATATTGTGACTTCTCAACTCCAGACCAGTCATTCTTTCCACGGCTCTGATAGTATACACAGCAATACTCAAAATTGATTTTCCATATTGAAGTGTACTATGGAAGCAATTGTAAGTTATATAAATGTCCATCCACAAAATCCAGTATACAAGGCATGCAACTTTTCCTTAAGTAACTAAAGCTAAATATCTTCCAAGCTCCTATTCCATAGGGTGGTAGAAACTTAATTTCATTGTATTTAGGGTACCTAGCTGTACTAGATACTGTCTACCATATCCTCTTAACATTCACCATTCTCATATATTGCCAACAATGTCTTACTGCCAACTTCTATAACCTGTAGAAGGCTCTCGATTTCACTCTCATGCGGGGTAAAAGGGAAGTGCTGAAGGGTAGCCTTAACTATGGATGGGAATTGGACAATAAATACTCCGACTTCCTAGACCCTTTGTTTGTAAACTCTGAGGTGTATTCCATGCTTTCTTCATAGGCCCTCATTGAGATTTGTTCAAAGTTGCCCACAAAAGTAACCTGTCCATTAATAATGTGTATTGGTTTCCTCTTCTTCCCTGCTTCATTTCCCTACTCCTCTATAAGGGCTTCTTGTAGTCCCCACCCAGATAAGTCTCTTACATTCAGGCCCTTATTTCAAGTTCTGCTTTGGAGGGACCAGCCTAAGACACTCACACTTCCAATTTTCCCATCAATGCATCTAAGTTCCATTGGCTATTTGTCAAGATACAAATACAGGGGTTTGTTACGTGGACCTGAGTCCCACATAGGTAGAATATATAAGTTTGGGAACAAACTTATATTAGAATTGGTCCTGCTCTTTATTATTCCCAGAGACCTTTTTTTTGTTGTTTTTTGTGGGGGTGCGGATGGGATTTATGCTTCTTATTCCCACAACTTTATATTGTCAGTTTGATGGTCCCAGTTCCCAGATGGGGAGATACTTCTACCAGATGACACAGTCAGAGTCTAACTCAATTTAGAGTTAAGGTTGCTGCTTAAACACTATGAGCTCCCAGTGCTAGGAGGTCAGTAGGCACAGAAAGAAATGATCCACACAGGCAGGAGTAATTGTCTCCGATCACCATAAGTAGTAGGAATGCTACTGAACAATGGAGAAGAGAAGAATATATTTGGCATTAAGATACTCTATGAGGGTACCTCTTGGTAATCCTATACTCACTGTTAGCTATACATTGTCAAGTACAGAAACCATGGCCTTGTGAGGGCCTGAGATGCCTCTCAGTGGTGAGGATCTGGGTCATCCCACCGGGAAAGCCACCTAGAACAACTGAAATATGAACTGAGAGTGAGAGAAACTGGAATAGGTGATAGAAGATGGAAATAATAATATCAGTTATGGTCTAGGATCCACGTGCAACACCAGGTCTTGTAGCTTGACCACAGTTTCTTTAGGATTTGTGACTATAGTATCCTGAAGAAGTTGTGCCTGGATCATGGATGGAGGAAATGGATGTGGGAAACAAGTGGGTCTGAGCAGTACAAGGAGTGGACTTTGTAAGACATGGTTTGGTGCCTCATCCAACGTCCTTTAGCAGGCTGCTGTGAATGTTGGCTGAACAGCTCACGGATGACCCTTTCTACTCTATAGAAACTGATTTTTATTTAATGAGATCTTAAGTATCACCCTCCATCCCAAGGAGGGGCATAACCAATGGCTGAGTGATAAGAGATTACAAAAAGGCAGCCCTTGCCATAAAGAAATATAATCTGTTGTATAATTTATTCCCGAGAGCGCTTGTGGATGTGAGACTACATCCTTGCTCAATTCCTGCTTCTTTTTCCTTTTTCATTCCTTCCTTTCTATGACTTTTCCTTAAGAACACTTCCTTAATTCGTCACATGCAGTAAAATAGAGAATTTGACCTAAAAGACACGCTATATAAGATAGTTTCTTTATTGATACTTACAGTTTTATAGCAAAAAAAAAAAGTGTTTTTCCCCCCTCATCTTCTCAATAGACAATCTAGGCATAGGTTTACAAGGATCTCTTTCATATACTTTATAATCTGTCGTGTTCCAGGTTACATGTAGCTCTACTATATGAAAACTTTAGCCAAAATAACTTGCTAGAATAACATTGTTTAAAAGGTGAGTTTGAGATCATCTTAGAGAGTTTCAGATAGTAATTGGAAATAATCAGGCTATAAATGCACTCTGCAGGTATTAGAAAAGATAGGAATATGAATTGGAGTACCTGGACATATTTTGTGTGGAAAAAATACCTGTCTTTCTTTCTGTTTGTGTTTCTATCTGTCTGTCTGTCTGTCTATCTATCTATCTATCTATTGTCTTTTTGCATATAATTATGCCCCAAAAGACTCTTTTTTGTTAAGTCAACGTAGCTATTGCTGGTATGAAAGCAGTTTATATACAGTGAAAAAAACACTGGGCTGAAGAACTTTAGGAAAGTGTCTCGGATTCATATTTTTGGGGTGGTGGTCTGGTACGTACTGGGTGGGCTGCTCATTCTCAATTCTTACTCAGCCACAATAGCTTGGTTTTATTCCGTTGCACTCATTGGGCCTATGCCTGTCCTTGACAACCTCTCTACTCCCATTCCTTGGCACTATCCCCTTGCGTGCCATGCCACATTCATTTTTGAACATTTTCAATATTGTTCTCGGAAAATGCCCTGTTATTTTTATCTCAAAACTTCACACATGCCATTTGTTCCTTCTGCTTGATGCCTTTTTTTCCATCCTTACTTTTGTGTAGGCTACTCTACTCTGTCATCAAATATTCTCCTAAATAACAAATACCACCAAGAAATTGCTGATTACCTAGAGTCCCCTTTGCATTTTGCTTAGCTAGAACCCTGTATTTGATTTATTGGAATTGCTTTTTAAATCCTCTGTTAGTACCAAGTAATATATCTTTAGTTCTGTATCCATACTGACTAATACAGAGTATAGCACAGTAAATGTTTTAAAAGGGTACTTAATAATATGCTTGCACTTAAAAGTAAATTACAGACTACTTGATTCAATTTAGTCATTGAAAAATGGCTTCTTTTTTTGCTTTGCTTTCCAAGATGGCCAACTAGAGGTTTTTCCAGCATGTCTTACATACTTACAAGAACCAAAACTGTTTGTAGTCAATCACACATTGAATATATTATCCAAGAGGTAACACTAGAGTTTAACATCAAAGTCAAAGGGAAGTCTAGAGTCTGGGAGGGAGGAGGGGAGGCATTCCATGTGGTGGGGAGTGGCCATAAACCAGGACTGAATCCCTACTATGGGAGAGGGTGTCTTTCTGCAGTCCACTTTCCACGGGGGAATTATGCAATCCAGACCCTGGGAGTTCACCATGATTCTCCCAAGCACTAGATCTAACTTGTGGAGTGGCTGGGAGACTGTGAGAAGAAATTCTTCTGGGAAGTGTCCCACATGCCTCGCCAGACCAAGGCACCTACGATTGGGTGTCATTTTCAACCTAGCTCTTAGCAAGATGTGCTGGGTTTGGGAAGCTAGAAGCAGCCAGTTTTTGCCATTAGAGAGATTCAAGCTGGGGCTCTGGAAACCGGACCTCAAGAGAGGGAAGGGCTTTCACAACAGAACTGAGAGATAAGCGTGGTGTGAGCTCTAGCCACTGGCACTAGAACCAGGACCCTCCTGTCCCCCACGACTAGAGCGGAAAGACCTACTGAAGAGGCATGGTACTGAGTCAGGCAGCATCTCCTACAGCTGGGAATGTTTTGTGGAATAGAAGCAAGCTACAATGACTAAGTAAAAAGCCATATGAACTGATGCATTGGGATGGGGAAGTGAGCTGTATCATCACTGGGCCATAAGGGAGAAGCAGGTCTCTCTCCCGTCAGCCAAGAGACCTACCCTTTTTCCCCATGATGAGTCCTTGGCGTAATAGTGGTAGCTTCTAACCCAAGTATTTAACCAGGCACCTGAAGACTGCCCTGCCACCCCATCAAGACTAGTGCATACACCCGGTTGGGGATCCTGAGTAAACACTTGTCGGATCCAACTCTGCCAAGCCTTGCCTCCCTCCTCATCCTGAGAAAGAACATAGGATCTAGGTCCCTGGGGGTTTCCATGGCCCAATTAACCACCTGGGACACTCAAACTCTTCTCCCTGGGAATAGAGATCAGACATAAATCCTACTGATATCACAGTGTTGCTTCTTACCTGCAAGTGCCACCTACTGACCTAGAGGTTGGCCCACCCAGACTATTATATGTGCTGACACAAGAAGAGCACAGTTCTTGGTAACTTGAAGAGCTTCTCACAGTCTCTGTTACCCCCATTGTCCAAATCACCACAGCTGCCCAGGAGGCTATAAGGCTGTTCACCCACCCAGTATACTGCTGCTACAACTGATTTATAAGAAAGCCATTACATTAAGGCTATAGCCAAGAAAAGCATACAGACTTTCTTATAGCCAAGAAAAGCATACAGAGTTTTTACCACTGCACACACAGAAGAGAAGCCAAATGACCCTACCCAACCAACAGAGTAGTCACACGTTCAAGAAAAAATGTTCCCCAGAACAAAAGTAAATTCAGGAACAAGAAGTGCCTGTTCTTCTAGAGGCACAGAAATCAATGTAAAAAATACAGAAAGCATAAAAAGGCAAGGTAATATGACATCCTAAAAGAAATAGAATGCTTATCCACAATGGATACTAACCAAAAAAAATTCCTCAAAATTTCAGATAAAGAATGCAAAATATTGGTTTTAAAAAAGCTCAGTGAGATGCAAGATAAAATCTGAAGACCAGTATAAAAGCATCAAAAAATCAATACAGGATATGAAAGAGAAATTTACCAAAGAGATTGCGATCTTAAAAAAATACTGAAGAGAAATTCTTTTTTTGAGTTGGAGTCTCACTCCATTGCCCAGGCTGAAGTGCAGTTGCCCACTCACGGCCACCCCAGTGTTGACCTGCTAGGTTCTGGTGATCTTTTTGCCTCAACCTTGCAAGAAGCCAGAACTACAGGCACGCACTACCATGCCCCACTAATTTTTGATTTATTGTAGCGATGAGGTCTTGCCAAGTTGCCTGGGATGGTCTGAAACCTGCAGGCTCAGGAAATCCATTCGCCTCAGCCTCCAAAGTGCTGGGATTACAGGCTGGCCAAGACATTCTTGAGCTGAAAAATTTATTGAAGAAATTACAAAGTACATTCAAAAGCTTTAACAATAGACTAGATCAATCAGAACAAAAGAATTTCAGATCTTTTGAAATGATCCAGTTTGACAAAAATATAGAAAACAAACATAAAAAAAAATCAGCAAAGTCTTCGAGATGTTTGGGACTTCATAAAACAAACCAACCTACAAATTGTTGGTATTCCTGATCAAGAAGAAAAGAAGTTTAGAAAACCTATTTAAGAAAATAATTGATGAAAACTTCCTAAGTCTAGCAAGAGATTTAAACACCCAGATACAGAAGGTAAGCGATCACTGGGAGAATACATTGTAAAAAGGACTTCACCACAGCACATTCTCATCAGACTGTCTAAAGTCACAGTGAAGGAAAGCATTTAAAAATCAGCAAGAGAAAAATGACTAGTTGCCTATGAAGGAAACTCCATAAGACAAATAGCAGATTTTTTAGAAATCTAGATGTCTAGAAGAAAATAATATAGCATTTTGAAGCACTAAAGAAAAAAAACCTGTCAACCATCAATTTTATATCCAGAAAAATTAAACTTCATGAATGAAGGAAAAATAAAATATTTTTCAGGCAAGCAAACACTGCAGAATTCATTAGACCATCCCTACAAGAAGTGCTCAAAGTAGTCAGAAATATTGAAGCAAAAAGTCAATATTTGCCATCATAAAAACAAACGAAATTATACAAGTCTAAGGTTTCATAAAGCAATCACACAAAAGAATAAAACTACAAATCAACACCAAGAGGAACAACAAGCTTCTGAACAATCATTGGATAAACAAAGGAATTAAGAAAGAAATTTAAAAAGTTTTTGAACCAAATGAAAATAAAAACATTGAAACTCATGAGATACAGCAAAAACAGTACTGACAGGAAAGTTTATAGCATTAAATGCCTGCATCAAAAGAGTAGAGACATCACAAATTAACAGCCTAATGTTGCACCTCAAGGAACAAAAAAAAAAAAAAAAAAAAAAGAACAGAAGGAAACAAATAAAAAGAATCAAAGAAAAACTAAATGAAATAAAGACCAAAGAAACCACAAGCTATCAATGAAATGAAAGACCGATTCCTTAAAAGATTTTTAATAACTGATAAACCGCTAAGTAGGCTAACCAAGAAAATGAGAGCGAAGATTTAAAGAAACAAAATCAGAAATGAAAAAGGAGAAATTACAACTGAAACCACAACAATACAAAAGATCATTAGAGACAATTATGAATAACTATATGCTCACAGATTTAAAAACCTAGAAGAAATGGATAAATTTCTGAAAACATACCGTCTCAAGATTGAACCAGGAAGAAATAGAAATTCTGAACAGATTAATAATGAATAGCAAGATTGGATCAGTAATTAAAATGTCCCAATGAATAAAAGCCTAGGACAAGATGTTGTCACAGTCAAATTCTAACAAATATCCTGAGAAGAACTAATACAGTCCTCACAAAACTATTTTAAAAAATAGAGGAAGCCAGGCTCGGTGGCTCAGCCTGTAATCCCGCGCTTTGGGAGGCTGAGGTGAGTGAATTGCCTGAGCCCGCGGGTTCAAGACCCACCTGGGCAACTTGGCGAGACCTCATTTCTACAGTAAATCAAAAAATTAGCCAGGCGTGGTAGAGCGTGCCTGTAATTCCGGCTACTTGGAAGGCTGAGGCGGAAGGATTGCTGGAGCCCAGCAGGTTGAGGCTGCAGTGGCCAGGAGCAGCCACTGCACCCCAGTCTGGGCGACAGAGTGAGACTCCAACTCAAGAAAAAAAGAAAAAAAATAGAGGAGAAGGGAATTCTCTTCAGCTCATTCTATGAATCCAATTATCACCCTGATACCAAAACCAGCCAGGGAAGTTAAAAACAAAACAAGCAAACAAACAAAACACCAAGAAAACTACAGATCAGTTTCTCCGATGACATAGATGTAAGAGTTCTCAAAAAAAAAAAAAAAAAGCCTAACAAACTAAATCCAACATCACATCAAAAAGGTAATACACCATGATCAAATGGGTTTTATTCCAGGGATGCAGGAATGGTTCAACATATACAAATCAATGAATGTGATACATCATGTAAACTAAATTAATGAAAAAAGCTATGTGATCATCTCTACAGACACAAAAAGGCATTTAATAAAGTTCAGTATCCTGCCATGATAAAAACTCTCAAAAACCAGGCATAGAAGAAACATACTTTAAAGTAATAAAGGCCATATATGACAACCCAAGCAGCATCATACTGAATGGGAAAAAATCGAAAGCACTTCCTCTATTCCTCTAAGAATTGGAACAAGATAAGAATGCCCACTTTCACCACACTCCTATTCAACAAAGTACTGGAGAATCACTCAATGCAAAATATAGAGCAATCAGGCAAGAGAAAGAAATAAAAGTCATCCAAACAGGAAAAGAGGAAGTCAAAGCCTTGTTTGCTGATAATATACATCTAGAAAAACATAGACTCCACCAAAAACCTCTTAGATTTGATAAATGAAGTCAGTAAAGTTTAAGATTAAAAAATCAATGTATAAAAATCAGTAACATTCACAGACACCATTAATGATCTAACTGAGAATGAAATCAAGAATCAACCCCATTTACAATGGTCAAAAATTTTTAAATACCTAGAAATAAATTTAACCAAGGCAGTGAAAAATCTCCACAATGAAAATTATAAAACATTGATGAAAGAAATTGTAGATGATACAGAATTCCATGCCCATAGATCAGTAGAATTAATTTTGTTAAAATGACCATACTTCTCAAAACAATCTATAGCTTCAATGCTATACCTTTTAAAATACCAATATCATTTTTCACAGAATAAGAAAAAAAAATCTAAAATATATATGGCACCAGAAAAGAGCCTGAAGAGCAAAACCAATCCTGAGCAAAAAGAACAAAACTGGAGGCATCACATTACCTGATTTCAAAATATATTATAGGACTATAGTAACCCAAACAACATGGCACTCGTATAAAAATAGACACAAAGATCAGTGGAACAGAATAGAGATCTCCAAAATAAAACTAGATGCTTACAGTCAACTGACTTTTTGACAAAGTTGACAAGAGCATACACTGGGGAAAGAAAACTCTCTTCAACAAATGGTGTTGGGAAAATTGGATAGCCGTATGCAGAAAAATAAAACTGGACCCCTGTCTCTCACCATATTAAAAAATCAACTAAAGGTGAATTAAAAACTTTAATATAAAAGCTGAAACTATAAAAATGCTACAAGAAAACCTAGAAGAAACTCTTCTGGGCATTAGTCTAGACAAATAATTCATGACTAAGACCTCAAAATCACAGGTAACAAAAATCAAAATAGATAACTGGGATTTAATTAACCTTAAAAGCTTCTTCAAGGCTAAAGTAATAATCAGTAGAGTGAACAGACAGCCTGTAAAATAGGAGAAAATATATGCAAACTATGCGTCTCACAGGGGACTAATATCTAGAATTTATAAGAAACTCAAACATCTCAGCAGGAAAAAGAATTAAAAATCCCATTTAAAAGTGTGCAAAGGAAATGAATAGACATTTTTCAAAAGAAGACTTGAAAGTGGCCAACATTTGAGATTTACAAATGCTTAACATCATAAGTCATCGGAAAAATGCAATTAAAATCACAATGAGATATCATTGTATGCCAGTCAGAATGGCTATTATTAAAAGGACAAAAAATAACAGATACTGGCGAGGATGAAGAGAAAGGGGAACACTTACACACTGTTGGAGGGAATATAAATTAGTACAACCTCTAGGAAAAACAATATGGAGATTTCTCAAAGAACTAAAAATAGAACTACTATTAGATCTAGTAATCCCACAACTGGGTATATACACCCCCCACAAAAAAAAAAAAAGAAATAAAAAGGATACCTGTACTTGTATACTTATTGCAGCACTATTTCCACAACAGCAACAATACAAAACCAACTTAAGTATCCATCAAAGGATGAAGAAATATGGTATATATACACGATGGAATAATATTCAACCATTAAAAAATGAAATCACGTCTTTTTCAGCAACATGGGTGAAACTGGAAGCCATTATCTTAAGTGAAATAACTCAGAAAGACAAATACTGCATATTCTCACTTATAAATAATGTATACACATGGACATAGAATTCAGAATAGTAGACACTGGAGACTCAGAAGGGTTGGAGGGTTATGGGGAATAAGGAATTACCTAATGAGCATAATGTACATTATTCAGGTTATGGTTACACTAAAAACCCAGACTGTACTATTATGAAATATACGTGAGTATCAAAACTTCCCTTGTATCCCTAAACTTACACAAAAATAATATTAAGAAAGGCAATAAGATATGCCAAGAAAAACATATACAAGACATGGCACAGATACAAAACAAACCAAAATATGCAATAATTTTAATGTACATGCCGCAAAATAAAGAAATTTTGACTTTGATTTTGACTAGAGACAGTGACTTTGGTATTCGGAGCATTGTGATTTAAATGACAGAAGGCAGGGTGATAGACAATGAAATGTGACTAGCATGCTCCTTGATTTCCCAACGAGCAATATTTATCTAGTTGCAATCTTGCCAAGATATTTATTGCCTATAAATTTATAATCAACCTTTACTCAAAACAAGAGCCATAATTAAAATAGATTGAGAAGTGGAGAAAGATGGAAGGATAGATATGCTTAAAATTATTATTTGATAAGTTGAGGATTCAATTTATATTTTTTAAAATGTTGGAACACAAGAGAAGGACTGTGGATTTTATTTTTAGTTACAAAAATAACTATTCAAAGCACTAACAATAGTGACATAGGCATCACAAATTGAGAGAAGAGCTAAGGGTGTGAGGATGCTATTAAAAAGCATTATTTTTCTGCAGGAGACACCCTTATGGAAATTGGAACTGGCAACCAGTTCCAGATCAAAACCCCAAGTACCCATGCCATAAGAGATAAGATAGACAAGTGGGACCTCAGCAAACTGACAAGATTCTACAAAGCCAAAGAAACCATCAAGAGAGCGGGGAGACAGCCCACAGACTGGGAAAAAATATTTGCCAACTGTATGTCTGACAAAGGACTAACATCTAGGATCTTCAATGAACTCAAACGTGCCAAAAAAAAAACAACCCATTACAAAGTGAGCAAAAGATATGAATAGACAGTTCTCAAAAGAAGACATACAAGCAGCCAACAGATACATGAAGAAATGCTCAACCTCACTAGTCATCAAAGAAATGCAAATTAAAACCACACTGGATACAACCTAACTCCAACCAGGATGGCCATCATCAATAACTTAAAGACAACAGATGCTGGAGAGGATGTAGAGAAAAGGGAACACGTCTACACTGTTGGTGGGAGTGCAAACTAATACATCCTCTGTGGAAAACTGTGTGGCGATTCCTAAAAGATCTAAAAATCTGTCTTCCATATGACCCCGCAATCCCCCTACTGGAAATATACCTGATGGAAATCAAATCACTCTATGAAAAGGATATCTGCACATGTATGTTTATTGCAGCATTATTCCCAATAGGAAAAACATGGAACCAAATGTGCTGACCATTGGAAGAGGACTGGATAAAAAAAACAGTGGTACGTATACACAATGGACAATTACACAGTCATAAAGAAGAACAAAACTATGAACTTCACAGCCACTTGGATGTACTTACAATCTATAATACTGAGTGACCTACCACAGAAACAAAGAACTGAGTACCACATGTTCTCACTTATAAGTGGACCTTGGACAATTATCTTAATACTGTAAGAAAAGGATTGGCAGTAGTGGGAAACTGCCAGGGGAGGGTGGGGGCGGGGTTGGCAGTAGTGGGAATCTGCGGCGGTGGGGGGGGGGTCATACACCTCATCAGCAAGGGTACAAGCATAATGAACATTTGTATACCTAACCCTGAGCTGTACCCTACATCTTTAAAATACAAAAATAAAAAATAAATTAATTAATCTTCACAGTAAAAAAAAGGCATCATTTTCAATCATAGTGGACATTAAATGAGAAGAGTATCAAGAACTATCCCTAAAAACACATTATTCAGATCCATGTCTTTCAAAAGAACTAGACATAGAAATAGTTCAACGTGATTGTCCTTGGGGAATAGGAAGTGGTGAGGTGACAGATTCACTTTCTTTTAAGCCCTTCTATTCTATTTGATTTTCTACTACATGCATACATTACATTGATCAAGGAAAAAGAATGTATACAAGATTCACTAACTGTAACCCCACGGGAGGCCCTGGCCCAGTGTCATTCTGCAAGGAGATATAAAATAATTCAAGGGGTACACACTTAGGAAACAGCTGCCATTGCAGTGAAATGTTGAGAAGGAAACAATAAAAGCCACGGATGAGAATCGCAACCCAAACACCACATGTGGGAACATCTGTGTTAATTCTGATGAATTCCGCTTGACCTCACCCATCACTGCAAAACACCTGACTCCAACAGGGGAAAAAAAAATCCTTACCTTTGAGATATTAATTTCCTTTTCATCAATATAGGCCCTCACACGTACTGAGTGTATGATGAAGATTAGATATCACTAGGGAATTTCAGTGTGATTGCTTTGACGGGCTTAAAGCCCTTTACATATGTAATGGCTATTTATTCTATGTATGCATTGTAATCTCAACTCTCAGGACAGACCAGGAAAATAAATGATTTCGACTCTGATGCACATACATACTGAAATATATTTCTAAAATATATCCGTTTGTTTTTATTCATCCTTTTAAATACATACCTCTAGTTCCATTTGCAGGCTACCCCTGTCATGATTCCCTTCAACTCTCCTACTTCCTGTGAAAATCTGTGAGAGAATACAGTCTGTCTGATCTTGGCAGCCTCTTTGATGACCCAGTCACTGAGCTGAGGGTCCTCAGAGATGTTGGCTGGTACGTGGGGAACAGAGCACAGCCTGACTTCTGGGACAGCTGGGGTCTGTGGTTTAACCTAAAGGTGTAAGGTAGGTGGAGTCAGGTGCAACATCACACCCTGCCTTTGCAGGGACATTCTGGCTGCTTTTAGAGCAACCCTTTCCATATAGAGAACTCGCCTCTGAGCTGAAACTCACATGACTGTGAATAACTATGGGAAGAGAGTAATTCCTGGGGGGAGGATTTAGGCCCATCCTGCCAGTAGGACAGAGGCAAAGGCTCTTTGGAAGCTGCTTTTGGGAAGATTTGAGGTCATGTGGGGAAAACCAGACAAGTGAAAAAGGGTTTTTGATGGGACTACCATCCTCTCCTCTCTCTTTGGAACAGAAATCTGTACTGTGTTTTGACTAAACTGACAAATTGTTAATCTGCAAGCTTTGTGTCTTTAGAAGCTCCTTTTGTTTTAAGTGCATGAGCTCTGAAGTCAAATTCTGGCTCAAGTATTGACAAACTGTGTAATCTTATACAGGTGTGTTAACTTCTCTATGTGTCTGGCACCATGTCTGTTAAATGGGAAGAATAATAATCCCCACCCTCAAAGGTTATTGCAAATATACAAGATATCCTATGAGTTAGTAAGTGCTCAATGTTAGTAGATAATAACTGTTAATGTTCATTATTTTTGCCCACAAAACGTACACTTAGGCACAGAAGTGTGAAGAGAATGCCTTGTGGTTTGCATGTTGTGAATGGGAACTTGGGAGAGGGAGAATGGTGAGGAAATAGCTTATAATACAAATCATTAGAGTTACTTTTTGAACTTCCCTGTATAGGGGATTTCTTCCATAGTCAGTCTTTCATAGACACCTTCCATAGTCAGTCATCTACATTGCCTCAAGGACAAATAATGTCATAACATGAGAGCAAAGCAGCTAAATGTTCCATCTTTGGCTTCCAAAATAAACCTGGGGTGCCAGCCTCAGAAACCAACAAACTGGCTTTGATAGCCAAAGCTTTTTATTTGCAAGAGTTAATTTTGTGGAGAAAAAAAGGCTCTTAAGAATCCAAGGCCCTGGCTGGGCATGGTGGCTCAAGCCTATAATCCCAGCAGTTAGGGAGGCCGAGACGAGAGGATTGCCCAAGCTCAGGGGTTCGAGACCAGCCTGGGCAACTTAGTGAGACCTCATCTCTATAATAAATCAAAAAAATTAGCCAGGTGTAATGGTGCATGCCTGTGGTTCTAGCTACTTGGAAGGTTGAGATGGAAGGATCGCCTGAGCCCAGCAGGTTGATGCTGCGGTGGTCGTGAGCTGCGTGCCACTGCACTCCAGTCTGGGAGATAGAGTGAGACTCCTACTCAAAAAAAAAAAAAAAAATAGTCTAAGTCCCTGTAGGAGGCAGGGAGGCAAGTTTCTGCCACAACAACAGATCACAAGAGAAAACTGGGAGACTTAGGCAATGCCCTCCCTGCCAAGATTGAACAGGACTAGGGTGACCACACAACTTAAGGTCCAAATGAATCACTGTTGAGGGTGAAGAAGAATCGGTCATCATTAATGTGGGACCAAATCAATAGGCCAGAACTGACCGGGGCAATTCAGGGCATGTGGCCACCTAACCAGAGTACATTGGCCTGGCAAAGGGGAACAGGAGCTGGACAGGGGACAGGAATGAAACCAGAAGCATCATGTGGAGGAAAGCAGGAGAAGCAGAAAGAGCCCAACACCATCTCTTGCCAGTATCTGAGAGCTGCGGGGGACCACAAGGATGGCAGGGCTTCCGTCAACTCTAGAGTAAACCCTACTTGTCACCTGCCTGATGAGCCATGTGGCCCTCTGGGGGGAGTCTTCCACCCATATCTGCCAGCATATTGCCTGCACATCATCCAGCAAAAGTGATGGCCACTCGTCCCAAAGACTTTGCTGAGCCACATTCAAACTTTCCTACATGGGTATTCTGTCAGTGGCCCAGGATATTCAGAAGCTTCCAGGAGCAGAGAGACATATGGATGGGGGAGTCCCCAGCATCCATGCTTGGGTGAAATTAGACCGTGTTGGAACCCACCTCCTGTTCTGACAGATTCTAGCTGAATTTCTTCAGCAATGGGAAACAACAGCAGCTGGGGAGATGATGGTGGGAGGTGGGAAGATATCAGTTTAAAGACAGAGAAGCTTTGAGATCTACCAGAAAAATCTAAATGCAAGATTTCCCAGTTTAAAAAAACAAGATAGTTTACCTTAAAAATGAGTTTATCTTGCAGAACTGGAGTAGACAAAAGAAAACAAACGTGCGAAAAGAATCACAGTGTGCTTTCAGGTGCAGGTAAGATTTCCCTAGGCAATTTACTGTCCCTCATAATTTCCCAGAGATGAATATATAACTTACATGTTGATGGTATCAACATTGTAGGGTCTCATTTGACCTTAAGGATATTTCTTCCTGGCTCCAGGCTGTTAATATTCATAATCACCCACTCTTGTAACTACCAGAAACCTTCTGGAAAACATTTCTTAGGGTGAATTATGTATTTATATGTAAAGCATCAGCAAACATCCTTCTGACCATAACTTTTGGGTGTTTTCAAACCAGATTATAGTAAGACAATGTATTTTATTCAGCAGATTTGTTTTAATCTAATTATGTAGGTGAATAAAAATTACTGCATGCTGGTGCATCTAATGTAAGTTATCTATTATTCACACCACATTTACTTTTAATATTCATGCAGATTCCCTTTGACATAACCTACTGTGTCACAGTTAATCCAATAAAGATAAAATATAGCTCAGCAAAACACCAGTCGATTCCAGCTTTCTGGTAATTATTAAAGACTATTTCACACTGGTTCCTTCAATCAATGTATTTCCCCTTGGATACGATGGCGCTCCTCTTTGAAGCTTTCAGTCCTCCCAATGGATTCAGAGGAACACTCAGGCCCCTTTTCAGTCTCTGGGTCTCAGAGGTAGTTCAAAGAACACAACAAGGCTTCACAGGTTTATCCTCAAAGGCTGACACTGTCTGTTTGATGTATGGTGACTTAAAAAGTCATCTCTGGCAAAGCATGTGTTTGCTACCAGTCTATCGAATCAGCCATTTATCAACTTATCTGTATTCACCCAGTGCACCTGCTAACAGCTCAAAAGAGAACACACACTGTCTCCTGCTGGACTGACTATTGATTTGATTTCACCCTCTAATTTGATATTGTTTTGCTGCCCTGTGGATGAAGCAACCCCTTTACTGGATGAAATGAACATGGAACCCATGAACTGATGGCTTTCGGTTATTGTGTTCAAGAGCCCAGAGGGCAACAGACTCTGCACAGGTTGAGGACAGCTGGGCTGACAGTGGATCCAAGCCTTCCCGTCCCAGCATGCCTTGCTTTCATTTTTATCCACATCACAGGCATTTCCCTGTATGGACTCTGCTAGGAAATTGCAAGGAGATCACTAGGAATTCCCAACTCAGTACTCAGAAGCTGGTAATGTCCAACAACTACCAATACATGCAAATAGAACTCTGGATAGGAATACACCAACTCCCTCTCAATCTCGCCACCTCACTTTAACCATCTCCATACTCAAAGGAAAGTTTCCTTTCTCTTTGTAATCCTAAGCACATGATTCTAGTGGATACGTTTTCCTTTCCAATTTTCTGTCATTACCTATTTTTAATTAAAATAAAATGAGATGACCTCATGGCATCATGAAAATTATTATTATTGATAAAGGCCTTCCTCATTTCTTTAATCTCTGGTCTTGTATACTTTGATTAATAGTATAGGTAGTGCTTCAACTACAGAAAATATAATTTTGATGGACTCTTATGGAAGAGGACAAAGACAAGGTCAACATTTTTTTCTGTGCAACATAATACATTTTAAGTATAGCAGTTGCTATTTTGGGATGGCAATAATTCTATTATTGTAAACAAGTTACAATATGAAGTGAATCTAAGAGAGATTGTTGTTTCTCTCTTTTTCCCTTACTACTTCAACAACAAATTATTCTCTCTCTCTTTATCGCTATCTCTTTCTCTATCTCCATCTATCTCTATCTCTCTCAGCATACCTTGGTGAAATTCACCAAAATTCTATCCCTACTACTCTCTTCTCCTTGTATTCAGATGAATTGATTTAGTCATGGCTTCCATTATCTACAAGCAGAAAACTCCTCCAGGTCTCTCTCTACCCTTGATTCTCCTGCTTTTTTATCTCTCTGATAAACATTTCCATTTAGATAGGTTGCAGGCACCTTAATCTCAACATACTCAATGTTGAACTCATTATCTTTAACTGAACTCTTCCTGAATTCTTTGTTAGTAGCATTGCTAGATACTAAGTCTTTCATCATTGACGTCAATACTCCACATATAATTAATCTCCAAGTACGTCCATTAATCTTTCTCACATCTGCTGTCTTCTCTACAACACCATCATCAAAAGTCTGTCTCATGGCCTTGTCATCTCTAGATCCAACCACTTCTGTAAACTTCAGATTCACTATTATTTCTTCATTATTTTTTATATGTTTGTTTAAAATAAGACTTAACCAGGAAACTCATCTATGCTGTTCCCACCTAACTTCTTTATTAAAAAGCAGTGCTGGGCTCGGTGGCTCAGCCTGTAGTTCCAGCACTTTGGGAGGCCGAGGTGAGTGGATTACCTGAGCCTGTGAGTTTGAGACCGACTGGGCAACTTGGTGTGACTTCATCTCTACAATAAAATAAATAGCCGGGTATGGTAGCGTGTCTGTCGTTCTGACTACTTGGAAGGCTGAGGCGAAGGATCACCAGAGCCCAGCAGGTCGAAGCTGGGGTGGCCGTGAGCATGCCACTGCACTCCAGCCTGGGTGACAGAGTGAGACTCCAACTCAAAAACAAAACAAAACAAAACAAAAAAGTAAAACGAATTGCTTGCTTTAATTGTTTTACAACCTCCCATTTGCCTTCAGGGCAAAGTTAAAAATTATTTAGCAATGTGTAGCAAAATGACCATAGCCATTAAATGATTCAGTGAGTACTGTGTCTTTTAAAAAATATGTATTTATTTATTATATTTTATTTTAAAGATGTGGGGTACAGGTCAGGATTAGGTACATAAGTGGTCTATGGACAGGTGAAGTTTGGGCTTCCCATTGGTCCTTGCTTCACCTGGTTTGGGATCAGGTGCCCTTATTGATGTCCTGTGCCTCCCTCCCCTGGGAGTGTCCAACTGTTTTTGTTTTTTTAAATGAGCATTAATAGTTTTAGGTGTTAGAGGCAGATGGAAGCTGTGTTTTCTACCCACACTTCTCCCTACCAGGTGGCACATCCTGTTTAAAGTCAATATCAGGTCCAATCCTGCCAGACTCACAATCTTTTTTTTTTTTTTTTGAGTCGGAGTCTCACTCTGTCGCCCAGACTGGAGTACAGTGGCTGCTCCTGGCCACCGCAGCCTCGACCTGCTGCTGGGCTCCGGCGATCCTTCCACGTAGCCGGAATTAAACATGTGCTACCACGCCCAGCTGATTTTTTGATTTATTGTAGAGATGAGGTCTCACTGCCCAGGGGGGTCTCGAACCCTCAGGCTCAGGCAATCCACTCACCTCAGCCTCCCAAAGGCGCAGGATTACCACTGAGCCTGGCTCAGACTCACAATCTTAAAAAGCATAATTCAAAGGCTTACACTATCAGATGGCTTATAATAAAATAATCATTATCAGTGTAAAATAGAGAACTAGATCAATGGAATAAGTAGAGTTCAAAGACAAACTCATACACATACATGTGTATGTATATCTATTGCCACTGATTGGTGAAAATTTGACACTGCAGAACAGTGGAGAAAGGTTGATCTTAATGAACAGGGCTGGTCAATGCATATTTGTGTGGAAAAAGGAATGATGCTTCATCCTTACCTCAGATTCATTTTACTTAAATGTAAAATCCCTCTTCAGTCTAGAAGAGAGAGTCTAGGTGTGAGAAGGATTTGATGTGTCCTTGCTGGCTCTCAGATGGAGGGGACCATGTACGAGAACTGAGTCCTCTAGGAACTAAAGGCACTCTCCAGCTGACAGCCAAGAAAAGAGGGAGTTCAGTCCCACTACCATAAGGAACTGACTTCTGCCAATAACCAGAAGGATCTAGGGAGCAGTCTCTTTTCCAGAGCCTGTGGATTAGATCCCAGGACTGCTGACACTGATTTCAGCCTTGTGGTACCCAGAGCAGAAAAAATAGTTGAGCCCATCCAGATTTCTGGCCTACAGAATTGTAACATAATAATTTTTGTTGTTTGTAGCTGCTAAATTTGTAGTAATTTATGGCAGCAATAAAAAAATATACAAATTAAGAAGAAAATAAAAAAATAAATTATGAAAAATCTTTACAGTAGACTACTATAGAGGAGGAGTCACTAAACTATGACTCACAAGTTAACTTTTACCTACACTTGTTTTTGTAAATAAAGACTTATTGAAACAGAGCCATGACTGTTTATGTGCTGAGTATGGCAGACTTCAAGCTATGGCAGCAGAGTTGAGAAGTGGTCACAGAGTCTTTAGGGCATCCAAAGTTGAAAATATTTACTATCTGGCCCTTTTAAGAAAAAGTGTGCCGACTCTGCTCTAAGGGAGTAAAAAACAAAGTGCACACAATAATGTGGATAAGTATCACAGACCTAGTAGTTAAAGAAGACAGAAACAAAACAGTGCCAGTTTCAACAGACAAAACTAATCTGCGTACAGGAGTCTGAATAGTGATTGCCTTTAAGTAAAGGACAGAAAAGCACAGTGATTTAGACCGAGGTAGGAGCGGACTTCTGGGATGCTGGTAATATTCTATATCTTAGTCTAGATGGTAGCTAAAAGGCTTTGTGAAAAATCTATGAAGTATGATTTACTTACTTTTCACTTCATACAAAGTAAGTGCTATATACTTCAACAAAAAGAAATTCAAAACAATATGATTTAATCCAGCTACTTAAAAAATATATATGGCAGCTTCCTAACCAGAGAAGTGAGAGACCTTTACAATGAAAACTACAAAACACTGCTCAAAGAAATCATAGATGACACAAATAAATGGAAAAATATTCCATGCTCATGGATTACTGTAATCAACATTGCTAAGATGTCCATCCTACCAAAGGCAATCTACAGATTTAAAGCAATATCCAAGCCGGGCTCGGTGGCTCAGCCTGTAATCCCGTGCCTTGGGAGGCTGAGGTGAGTGGATTGCCTGAGCCCATGGGTTTGAGACCCGCCTGGGCAACTTGGCGGGACCTCATCTCTACAATAAATAAAAAATCAGCCGGGCGTGGTAGGGCGCGCCTGTAGTTCCAGCTACTTGGAAGGCTGAGGCGGAAGGATCGCCGGAGCCTAGCAGGTCGAGGCTGCAGTGGCCGGGAGCGGCCACTGCACTCCAGTCTGGGTGACAGAGTGAGACTCCAACTCAAAAAATAAATAAATAAATAAAAATAAAGCAATATCCATTAAATTACCAGCAGCATTCTTTTCAGACCTGGAAACGACGATACAGAAACTTATATGGAAACATAAACAACCATGAATAACCAAAACAATCCTCAGGGGGGAAAAAAGCAGGAGGTATAAAGCTACAATAATCAAAACAACCTGGCAATGGCACAAGAATAGGCACATAGGCCAATGGAACAGGACAGAGATTCCAGAAGCAAAATCTCAATTTCTCAACTAACCCATCTTTGACAAAGCCTCCACCATCAACCACTGGGGAGAGGAGAACCTATTCAGTAAATGATGCTGGGAAAACTGGTGACCACATGCAGAAAATTAAAACAAGACCCCTACCTACCACCATACACAAAAATCAACTCTAAATGGATCAAAGACCTAAACGTAAAACCTCAAACTATAAGAACCTTAGAAGCTGGGCTCGGTGGCTCAGCCTGTAATCCTGCGCCTTTGGGAGGTTGAGGTGAGTGGATTGCCTGAGCCCGCGGGCTCAAGACCCGCCTGGGCAGCGAGACCTCATCTCTACAATAAATCAAAAAATCAGCCGGGTGTGGTGGCGCGTGCCTGTAATTCCGGCTACTTGGAAGGCTGAGGCGGAAGGATCTCTGGAGCCCAGCAGGTCAAGGCTGCGGTGGCCGGGAGCAGCCACTGCACTCCAATCTGGACGACAGAGTGAGACTACAACTCAAAAAATAAAAAAATAAAAAAAAAATAAAAGAACATTAGAAAACGCAGGAGACACCCTTATGGAAATTGGAACTGACAACCAATTCCTGATCAAAACCCCAAATGCCCCTGTCATAAGAGATAAGATAGACAAGTAGGACCTCATAAAACTGACAAGCTTCTGCAAAGCCAGAAACCATCAAGAGAGTGGGGAGACATCTCACAATCTGGGGAAAAAAATATTTGTCAACTGTATATCTGACAAAGACCTAGCAACTAGATCTACAAGGAACTCAAACATGCTGAAAAGGAAAAAAACAAACAGCCCCATTACAAAGTGGGCTAAAGATATGAATAGACACTTCTCAAAAGAAGGCATATGAGCAGCCAGCAATACATGAAAAAATGCTCAGCCTCACTAGTCATCAAAGAAATGCAAACTAGAGCCACACGGAGATACCATCTAACTCCAGTCAGGTTGGCCATCATCAATAACTCAGCAAACAAGAGATGCTGAAGAGGATGCGGCAAAAAGGGAACACTTCTACACTGTTGGTGGGATTGTAAACTAGTACAACCTCTGTGGAAAACAGTGTGACAATTCCTAAAAGATCTAAAACTTGACCTCCCATAGGACCCTGCAATCCCCCTACTGGGAATATACCTGGAGGAACTCAAATCACTATATGAAAAAGATACCTGCACATGCATGTTTATTGCAGCATTATGTACAATAGCAAAAACATGTAAGCCACTGTGCTGCCCACCGAAAGAGAACTGTATAAAAAATGTAGTACTTATACATGACGGAATGCAGCCGAGCAGCCATGAAGGAGGACAAAATTATGCACTTCACAACAACTTGGATGGACTTAGCGTCTATAATACTGAGTGACCTATCACAGAAACAAAGAACAGAGTACCACATGTTCTCATAAGTGGTCCTTGAACAGTTATCTTAATACTATAAGAAAGGGATTGGCAGTAGTGGGAAACTGCCAGGGGAGCGGGGGCACACCTCATCAACAAGCGTACCTGCGTGATGAACATTTGTATACCTAACCCTGAATTGTACCCCACATCTTCAAAAAAATTAAAAAATATATATAAAATTTAAAGATCCTGAGTAACATTGACTCTAAAACTCAAGATACATTGTATTTAGAATGTCCTTTAGCATCCACACAGAATTTCCACTTGTTTCTAATATCTTGCTACTTGTCTTGTATCAGCAACATTGGCATCAACTGGGAACTTGTTAGAAATGAAGAATCGCTGGGCTCGGTGGCTCAGCCTGTAATCTCAACACTTTGGGAGGCTGAGGTGATTGGATTGCCTGAGCCCGCGGGTTCAAGACCTGCCCAGGTAACTTGGCGAGCCCTCGTCTCTACAATAAACCAAAAATTACCCGGGCGTGTTAGTGTGTGCCTGTAGTTCTGGCTACTTGGAAGGCTGAGGCAGAAGGATTGTGGGAGCCCAGCAGGTAGAGGTTGCGGTGGCCGGGAGTGTGCCACTGCACTTCAGTCTGGCGACAGAGTGAGACTCCAACTCAAAAAAGAAAAAGAAAAAAGAAGTGTAGAATCTCAGCCCCATCTTAGATGTGTTGAATCAGAAACTGGATTTTAATAAGAAGCCAGGTGATTCCTTTACACATTAATGTAAGAATTTGCTATATCACTGCTGCTTGTCCTTTAAGATGTTATGCATACTACAGGGTCAAAAATGCAACTCTTGGCAGTCCATACTCCCCAAACTTCTCACATGCACCTGGGCAGGACTGCTCGGAAAGAGAACATACTCGAACGCATTTGGTTATGGCGCTCTGGTTTCTGCAGTAGTCAGGCCTCAGAAGACTCTGGGGCCCACATTTCTCTAATTTGCATTTGCATGGGCAAAGTGGACCCCAGATTTATCTTTGTTATAATAATAAAGGGAACAAACATGGGAAACTTATTGGTAATAAATATGCCAGCCTTTTTCTCTGGCACCTTACAATTCAGACCTCAGGGGGAATATAAACATATCTGTGGATTATTTTTATAATCTCAAAGGGTCAGTTTTTCATCTTCAGAGAGTCAAATAGAATAAGAAAAGATGTCTCTGGGAGAATAAGATCTCCATCATGCAGGAAATAAAACCATGTTTTCTTCCCTAGAATACTAAAGAAAGATCATATATCACAAAACTAGATGTGGAAAAATAATAACATACTGTTCCATTAAAAGAGAAGAATGGAGAAATGACCTTTGCTGATAATAGTTCTTATATGATAATGACTTAGAAATTCAAAAGTTATAAAAGAGTGTTAGAGAGTTTTAGATAATGTTCCTGAGATCTGAGTGCTTCAGCTTTCTTTCTTATATATAATAAATCAAAAAATCATCCGGGCGTGGTAGCACATGCCTGTTATTCCGGCTACTTGGAAGGCTGAGGCAGAAGGATTGCCGGAGCCCAGCAGGTGGCCGGGAGCTGCCACTGCACTCCAGTCTGGGTGACAGAGTGAGACTCCAACTAAAAAATAAAATAATAAAAAAAAAAAGAGAAAAAATATTTACATATGGCTGATCATTGGTATTTCAAAATATTTAAATATGGCTGGTCATGATGCTTGTTATCTACTTGAAAACGCTCACACATAACTAGTATAATATGAATGTGTGTGCTGGTTTTACTACTGAGGGACAGTCAGTTATAAATAGGAATTCACACTAGGGGGTGATCGTCTATCATTATATAAGGGAGGCCACATGTCAGAGGCAACTATTAAAGGCATGTTTTTTGTTTGTTTGTTTGAAGTTGGAGTCTCACTCTGTTACCCAGGCTGGAGTGCAGTGGCACGCTCACGGCCACCCCAGTGTCGACTTGATGGGCTCCAGCGATCCTTCCACCTCAGCCTTCCAAGTAACTGGGAACTACAGATGCATGCTACCATGCCCAGCTATTTTTATTTATTTATTGTAGAGAGGAGGTCTCGCCAAGTTGCCCAGGGTGGTCTCGAACCCGTGGACTCAGGCAATTCACTCACCTCAGCCTCCCAAAGTGCTGGAATGTCAGGCTGAGCCCCCGAGACCAGTCAAGGCATTTAAAAAAAAAATCTATATTGCTTATATACACTGGTAGTTTTGTTGATTAGCATAATGAATGCTAGAAATAAATTTTTATTGTAGAAACTGGTAACTTCTAATCAGCATAATGGGTATTAGAAATAGGCTGTCACTGGTAAAATGAATAGCACTTAAGATGTGTGGACTAGCTCAAGTATTCAGGGACATCTGAAAGACCAGAAAGGTGAAACTTCTTCAGATTTGCAGAACAGGCTGTATGAACTACTTAATGTCAGCTTGTTAATGGATGTTTGCTTCCTAAGTACCTGGGCCACTTTGCCAGGGCGTGTTTGTCAAATGCATGTCTGTATATGTGGCAGCATTTTGTCTGGATTTGGTCTGATGGGGTGTAGAAGAGTAACTGTCTTTCCCCTATTTTAAGCATGTCACTAGCGAAAAAAGCAAGTAATTAAGAGTTGCTCATGAACAAATTTTCTAAAGCCATTTTTCAATAATTTGTTAAAACTTTATTTATATGCATTTTTCATTTTTATCAGTATTCGTTCACCAGCCTATTGATATCTCTGGGGAAAAAAGAAAAGGTCAGACATTGGAGTTGGGGGCCATAAATGGCATCTACTTTTGGCAATTCCCTGGGTGACAATAGCTATCATTTCACAATTTGGTTTCCTGATGCACTTCTGCCTACTTAGACCCATTCCATTAGTCTCCATCTGTGGGGATATGAAGATTAACCTTGCTCAGTGTTATGTTAGAGATTTGAATTGGAGATCAATTTTCTTTAGGGAAGAGACTATCAATCAATGTCATCCTTTTATTTATGCAACACCCACTGTATGCACAGTATTGTTCTAAGTCCTTGGACAATTATCCAAATTACACACACTGTAGACCGTGGTCTCCCAGAACTCATGATCTACAGGGGCACAGAAGATTGAGTGTATTTAATTGCATTATTCGAAAACAACATTCAGTCACAGTTACCTCCGGTTTCACAGCTGAGGACTCTAATCTGCGGTGAGTCATAGGCCCTTTAGACTTCTCTGCCTTTTCTCTCATTCCATTCTTCCTCCTTCCTGTCTTTTCTCTTGCTCCCTTTCTCTCATATTTTTATTTCATTCTTCACTTTTCCCCTAGTTCTTCCTCTCTTTCACGCTCTTTCCTTTCCTTTCCACCTTCCTTTTTCCTTTCTCCTTTTCTTTGCCTTGCAACTGTTTATTTGAACATTTCCCCCAAGATATTAAAGCTTTTAATTGATTGCTTTGTTTTCCTCTTCACATCATGAAAATTAAATGACTTCATTCAAAACAAGTGATCTCTGCTTTCCCAGAATATGACTGTTGGGTGCTGGGTTCTGAGTATGTGCTATTTCAGGACATGCTAAGGGCAGCTGGTTCTTCTGCCTTCACTGAGCTTTGGCATCTTTCCTAATAGTAGGCTGAACCCTCTAATTCATAGAGCTCCTTGCCCTCACCCAGTTACTTTAGAACCGTGGCATTTGGGGGTTTGAACCATAGTTCTCATAACCTTATTCTATGCTGTTAGATGAGGTGTCTGAATTCTTTCAACCCTCATTTCTTCATCCAAAAACTAGAGGCCATGATGTTTACTCCACAGTATATGGAGCATTTTCTCCAACTTTGTTTGTTGCTATCACTTCTGCTTTATTTTTGACCCAATTCTTGGTTTCTGAGCTTACGGGAATCCATTCCCTCTGCTTCACTGTGCTGGGAGGGATGACCTGTCTGTGTTCTTCGATCAGATATTAGACCTAGGTATGTCCCCTGACTTCAGTATCTCTGTCTCTATCAGAGCATTTGAGTTCCACTTCCCTCCACCCTGCTCTCCTCGCCACGCCCCCTGCCCCCCATGGGGCTAGAGTGATCACAGAGTCTTTTGATTGACTTTTTTGTAATCTGTGCCCAGCACCCTGGGATTCTGTAGGCCAGGAGGATTTATTTTAATTAAGAAGATCGATAATTCTTTCTTTATTTTCTCTTAGTAGTTATAAAACTATATAATACCCTTCCCATTATATATTTAGCCTCCAGATTGATACCTACCTGTATGGGAAGACTTAGAAGATTTTAGGAACTGAAATCAGAAAATCTGGGTTTCAAATCCTGGCTTTGCCATTTAGTAGCTATGTGAATTTGGGAGCATTCCAACAGTTTTGAGCCTTAGTTTCAACTTCACCTATTTATCTAAAGGTGGCCATTTCCTGGTGGAATGAAAATGGTCTAGGACATAGAGACACAGATTCAAATCTTGCCTCTACCATTTATGGAACAAACAATTTTGAGAAAAATATCACATGACTACTTCTTCGGTTCCTTTACATAAAATGGGACTAATAATGTACAGAGTACTGTAGTCAAGGTTAATGAGGTGAATGTTTTTCTTTGTGGCACCCTGAAAATGATCACCTACCTCAGGATGAAGTTGTCAATCTCCTTCCCAGGCACTGGCTACCAGAAAGTCATTGGCAGAAAATTTCATACATTTATGGGAACCATAGAAATTGCTGCTGACACTCTAGGTGAAGAGTGGAGGGGTTAAAGGGTGCAAAAGCAGTGGTCGAAATGGCCAATAAGTTTTTCCTATGAAGCAAGGTGTCTTGACCCATAACCATGTTGAATCATGCCTGCTGCTGAATATGGGGCATTTCTGTTTTGGGTATACCCAAAAGAAAACTGGAGAAAGAAAGCATAAATGTCTTCTGGGCTGATTGTGAACAACAAGTTGAGTCTTCTCAGCTTGACTACATTATTTTGTAAAGGAGAAGGATATTTCTGACATACTACTGTGCTTCACCGCCTGAAAGAACTAGTAGGGTCTGAACATTTTCCATCTCTCTAAAGAGAGATGATATCCACCAGTCTGTTGTGAGAAAGCTCCTGACACAGGATAAAAGTACTAGAAATTCAGTGACTTTGACTCACCATGTCCTGCAATGCAATGGCCAGCATGTTGCTCTGAAAAAACACATACATTAAAAAAAAATTAGGAAATATAAGCCTAGCTCGAGCTTTAACATTAACCCTAAACTTAGGCCTAACCCTAACCCTTACCCTAATGCTAACCTAACTTCTAACCTAACCATAAACCTAGCCCTAACTAATAACTATAACTCTAACGCAAGGCCTACCCAAGCCTTCACACTAGTCCTAACCCTAGTCCTAACTCTAAACCTATTTTTTCAAATATAGCGATTCATTTTATTTAGATTAGTGAATAATGACATTAAAGAGCACATTTAGAAAATTACAAGCCCTAGTCCTGACCCTAGATTTAACTCTATGCCTAACCCTAACCCTAGCTGGAGCTCTACCTAAGCCCAAACCCTAATCCTAACTCTAATCCTAACATAACCCTAACCCTAATCCAAATCCTAGTCCTAACCCAAACCCTAACCCTAACCCCTACCAAAATTTAATCCTAAATGTATCTCTAGCCCTAGTCCTGACCTTAACTCTAACTGTAAACCTAACCCTAACCCTAAAGAAAAAAAAACAAGACAAAACATTAGGACCAGGCAGCAGAATATGACAAACTTGTTTGACCAAGAGCCTGAAGCAGGCCAAAGAAAACAAAATACCAGCAACAGATGACCAAGAGATGGCGCTGTCTTCTCTGAGTGCTTCTGCCTAAGTAAGTCGTCAAAAATAAGATTCTCTCAGAGTAACAAATAAATAAGATCAGATTTTTTAAAAAAAGATTAAATGTGACAAAAATCTATGAATGCATTTTCTTACACAAGACTTTGCAAATGTTATTTCTAGCTCAGAGACTGATGCCCTCATGTAAGGTTAGTTAGTGTTTGAATGAGCCAATGAAGGAAAAGACAAGATATCTTTTCCAATCTGTTTTTCATGGTTCTTCTGGCTTTACTGGGTTCACTCACTTTCTCTAGCTCTCATTCCTTCTCTTAGGTATTGCTCCGGGGGCCTCTTCTTCCTCTCTTTTCTCTTTCCCAGGGAAGTTTCTTGGCTCAAATCCATAAACAGCAATAACAACAAAAATTGTATGTCTTTAGATCACTCTTGCTTCTGTCTTCTATGTTACTTCCAAGTTCCACCGTCGTTTCTCTCATGCCCTCCTCTGTGAGAAACATACCTCAAAGGGTTGTGTTCATTGTGATGATGTGCAGTGTAGCCCAGCATGCCTGAGAGCATGCCCGAGAGCCCACTCACGGCTGTAGCCGGTCCCCAAAGCAAGCTGTTCTCAGTGTTAAAGCAGTTGCTGGCCATGAATTTTGATGAGAAATCAGGAAAGAGCTCTGAAAAGATTTCTCTGTGTTTCTATTCAAGATGAGCTTCCAACTAGTCTCTGTACAGAGACTCTCTGTACAGAGTACCTTTAGCATCTGTGATAGCTCATTTTACGTGTCAACTTTCCTGGAATAAGGGATGCCCAGATAGCTGGCAAAACATTATATCTGGGTGTGCCTGAGAAGGTGTTTCTGGAAGAGGTTAGCATTTGAATCAGTGAGCTGAGAAAAAGATTCACTTTCACCAGTATGGGTGGGAACCATCCAATCCACTGGGGGCTCAAATAGAACATAAAGGCAGCAGGAGAGTGCATTCTCTTTCTCCTTCTCCCTCTCTCTCTCTCTCTTCCACTCTTCCCCCCCCCCCTTTCCTTAAGCTAGGACACTCAGCTTTTCCTGCTCTCAGACATTAGAGCTCTAGATTCTTGGGCCTTTGGACTTACAACTCACATCACCAGATTCTGAGGTCTTAACACTTGGACCAAATTACAACACTGACTTTCCTAGTTGTCCCAGTTACAGATGGAAGATAACAGGACTGATCAGCCTCCATAAACAGGTGAGCCAATGCCTTATGATAAATCCTTATGCTGTATCTTTATATAGCCTGTTGATTCTGTTTCTCTAGAGAACCCTGACTAACATAGACTCATAGTTCTTTCAACCCTTAAGAAAACATCCCTGCCTGAAAATTTAGGTCATTTGTCTTCAGAAGGCATTCCCTTCTGATTGTGAATAAGGCGTGTGAGAAATCAATCTCCACATGCAAAGAAAGAGCTGTTTTCAGAAATTATCCCCAAACGGAAACATTGCCAAACACGAACACTGTGTGAAGAGCAATATTAGGAATGAGTTTGTGTTGGAAGTATAGCCTGTCTCAATTTACAACCTCAGAAGCTTACTGCTGGGTAGTGTAGTTTGGCGGTCCCAACTCAAATACCAGCAGGAGACAAGCACATAACCTAAATGAGAGAAGTTGCCTGGTCATAACAGAGCCATCAGCAGGAGGCAGACATCTAAATGGGCAATTCTGGGCACAGGCAAATTCACTTCTAAGTGTTGCCTTGACGCTCAGTGTTTTCAGGTTCTTCGGTTTATTAGGAGAAACTGGATTTTCATGTAAAATCCTTTTAAATACTTGCAACTAATTTAACAATCGAAAGTACTATGTGGACGCAGTGGTTGCTGTGTTATAATTGCTAAAGCAGTTAACACACTTTAAAAAAAAAAAGAAACCGAGTCTCAGCAATGAGAAGTGATAGTTACACAGAAAGTTGTCAAAGACAATTGTTCTGGACTTCCTTGATGGTAAGGCCCTAGTAAAGTCTATTTATTAAGTCCAAGTCTATGTCCACTCAACCACTAAACATATTCTGATGGAACCAAGGAGTGGTAGGTAAATAATCTCAATTTCTCACTTCCCTTTAAATAGCATTGTAAGTATATCCACATCATACCATGGCCTTGTAGTGGGTGGAATATACTTACTCATCCTTGACTTTGGGCTTGACCTTGTGGTAAGCTTTGGCTAAACATACCACAAGAACTTAGGCAGAGGCTTGAAACGTGCTAACACGTTTGATCTTGTTTTATTCTGCCATCACTATAGGAGAACATGGCCCATGGAGACGCTGGTACAGAAGAAGGTGACATTTGAGCCTAACTTGCAACCTGGAGATAAGTCAATGGAGTCTAGACAAGATTAACTGAACCCCAGTCAATCTGTTGCTGAGCATGAAATAATACTTATTTTTATATTCTGCTGGGATGTTTGAGGTTGTGTGTCATGTGGTGAGAGCTGATGAATAAATACACTAAGGATTGTGCTTCTATTTAAACCAGAGGAAATTTACATCTTTAATGGAACTCCAATTGCCACCTCCTTCACGCAAGACATGTAACAACATACAACAGACTGGGTGGCTTAAACAACAGAAATTAATTTTCTCACAGTTCAGCTAGAAGTTCAAGATCAAGGTGTTGGCAGGTTTTATTTCTCCTGAGCCCTCTCTCTTTGGCTTGCAGATGGTTGTTTCTTCCCTGTGTGTACACACATCTCTGGTGTTTCTGTGTCCAGACACCAGTCTCATTGAATTAGGGCCCATCCTAAGGGATGTATTTTAACTTAATCACTTCTTTAAATGCCTTATCTCCAAATATAGTCACATTTTGCCGTGTTGAAGTTTGGGCTTCAACATGTGGAGTTTGAGGGAGACACAATGCAGTCCATATACCGTATAGTTATAATTTTAACTAGGGTGGCCATTTCTTGTCCAAACCCAGACACATTGAGGGTGCTGAAATGTCAAACCACGTAAGATGCTGGGATAACCAGTGTAAACTAGGGCAGATATATGGTCATACCATCCTGGTGGTAGAGGCACATTCAACCTCCTTCACTGGGGGCCGAGGTCTGTCCCAACTGTTCTGACTAGTAGGAAAGCCTCAGTTGACGAAGGTGAAGAAAGATTTAATTAACCTCCTTGAACACCACTCCCCAGACCTGCCTTGTCTGCTTTTTCACTTCTGCCTGTTGATCCCCTATCACTTCTCCTCAAAAGTTTGATATGTACATGGGCCTGATCCCTCAGGCAGCCTTTGTTTTTATGCTGCACAAGCCTTGAATTCAGACTCAGTAGCACTTGGCATTCACCATGTATGAAGAGCTAGTCATTCATGAGCTCTATGGATTCTATTAAAGATTTTCCGTGGAGAATGAGAACAATGCTTCCCTCACTCACTCCACCAGCAAGCCCAATTTAATGAAAAAGAGACCATTCTTTTTCCTCCTTTCTCACTGGTGTCACCCTCCCAAATGCTGATCCCAACAAGTGAATTTTCCCATTTAGTGGCACGCTTCTTGGAAGTGTAACCCGGTCTTTCTCTCTTCTCTTGCAGAGAACCCACAAAATCAGCCAGTTCTACTTCAATGGATGTAGCTGGGGCATGAACAAGAAAGACAGTAGTATATAGACCCTGGGAATGACTCAAGGGGAATGCTTAACATCACAAAGACACTTTTCAGTGGATCACTGATCACATAGCAGTGGTAAGAGTGGAATGAATATTGGATAGCACCTACAGCTAGAACATCAGGAGTCTATGGGGCACCTTTCTTAGGATTCTAAATGCCTCACCAGTGTGACCTTCCCTTGCTGAACATAAGCAGCACACTTGCGTTTGTAGCAGGAGCAGAGCGTGTTGCCAGTCCCATTAAAGGTAATGCCCAATGCGGCCCAGTTGCCCATGTTGTTGGATTGCCAGAAACAACCGAAGACTTCTGGCCTTTTCTCAATAACAGAGACTCTCAACCTGGCACACACATGGGGAGCTTCCAAAACTCCTGATGCTCAAATAGCACTCATAATCAATTAAATCAGGATCATTGGAGGTCAGATCCAGTTATCAATACTTTGTATAGCTTTGCTGATTATTTCACAGTGCAGCAAAGTTTGAGAACTAGTTCTCTAGATCCTGGCCACTCAAAGTGTGGTCAGTGGACCAACAGCATTGGCATCCCCTGAGAGCTTGTTAGAAATGCAGAGTCTCAAACACCAGCCCAGATCTGTGAAATCAGTATCTGTGTTTTATATCCCTGGGTGATTCCTCCTCACATTAAAGTTGGAAGAGTGCTATGTTAGATCAGCTGGTCTCACCTTTGGCTGCACTATAGCAATGCGTAGGTTGCTTTTCAAAGGCTGATATACTGGCTGCAGAGCAATCCCATTCAGTCACAACCATGGGGGTGAGCACCAGGAATCAAGATGTTTTTAGATCCCCGTGGATGATTTAAATTGAGAACCACTGCTCTAGGCTTTAACATTTATCTGTGAAGCACATTTTCCCAGCACTGAAAATGCCAAGGGATTAATTGATCTGTGAGCCCCGGTGTTGCCCGATACCACAGTGCCAGCCAGGAGTGATGTTAGATCAGAGGAGGTGTGCAGTAATTGGATTGTGAGCTTCTCTACTGCATTGGTCCTGTCTCGTTTGGAGAGAAACCCTGGAGGTTCTTGAAGTAAATAATAACTGAGTCAAAATGAGTGCCCAGACATTTTATTAGGAACTGACAGAAAAAAAACTGCCTGAAGATGATCTGGACCTGTCCCCCTTCTGCAGTTAACCTGGGATAAGCCACACCAATCTGCATTTGTGGGAAAGCATCCCAAGTTGTGAAGGCCTAACGTAACTGGAAGTGATTTGGGGATCATACCACCCTCCCTGGTGCTGTTGAATTTTCTTAGTCACACTCTCTATATAATACCATTTTTTATTATATTAAATGTATAACGATCCAAGTGAAATGGGTTGCATTGTGTCCCCCTAAAAAAAAGATATGTTAAAGTCCCAATCCATAGCACCTCAGAATGTGACTGTATTTCAAAACAGAGTATTTATAGAAACAATTAAGTTAAAATTAGATCATTAGGGTGGGCCCTAATATGATATGACTGGTGTCTGTATAAAAAGGGGATGTTTGGATAGAGACAGACATATACACAGAGATGATGATGTTACGAGACATAGGGAGAGCATGGCGTGTGACCGTAGTGATGCCTCTATGAGTCAAGAGGTGCCAAGGATTGCTGGAAAACACCACAAGTTAGGAAAAGACAAGAAAGGATTCTCTACTGGAGCTAGCAGAGAGAGCGTGGGCCTGCCAACACCTTGACTTCAGACTTCTAGTCTCCAGGACTGTGAGACTGTAGATTTCTATTGTTTAAAGCCACCTAGTTTTTGGTACTTTGCCACAGTAGCCCTAGTAAACTAATGCAACCAGGTTAAAAGTGCATAGCGAATGCATTCTCCAAAAATGCATCCAAGAAAAAACTCAAGGTGGAGGAGGAAATTCTGAAACTGAATAGCTATTTTGAAAGATGATTTTTATTGATAAATGTAAGTACACAGATGCTTAAAAAAATAGCTGAAGAGCTCTTTGCTTAAAGATGTCATATTTTCCAGCAAGCAATGAATGGAACTTAACTTAGAGCCATTTGTGGAAATGTGTTTTCCTTTTTGAGATCATTAAAACATACATTGTTGCTCCTTATGCTAGTTTTATGATGCATGTCGGATGCATGTTTAGATGCTTATGTACCAAGAATTGTTTCTCAGGGAGATCCAAGAATGGGCAGAAGAAAATCTCTTTGTAGAGAAACAGTGAATCTTTACTCAATAGGCAAAATGTATTTTACAGTAGGGTTTTATTACAACATCAAAATATTTTGACAGGCAAAAGACTGAATATTGAAAGACCTCTGTGTTCTACAAACCCTAATAGCAAGCACATTTGCCAAGGAATTTGACACTGCCTTCTGAAACATGTTCATATCTTTTGTTTCATTCTTTGCTTCTGTACCAGTAGACCTGGCAGTGCTAAATCCTAGGGACCTAGAAACCTTTTCATATTTCCCCTCCCGAGAGCCAAGGATGAAAGTACCCATGCTAACTTTGCTGAGCTTTTTCATCAGCTCCTGAAGTTTCTACAAAAGCATGTTGCTGACCAGGAAACTGGGTCAGGCAATTGTTCTGCAATAAAGATGATCTTTTGAAGTATCTCAGCAGTGGCCTAACTTTAACAGGAGTCCCGCGGATCATGCTCTTCACAAATTGAGCCCAGGCCTCAGATATTATTTCTCCTGCTTTAATAACAATAAAAAAAAATTTGCCCTTTCTTTCCCCCCACCTGCCTCTGGGCTTTCTGATTGATGAACCTATTCACTTAAACAGAGAGTTTAAAAAAAAAAAAGCTTAAAATAATACAACTTCTTCTTGAAATATATTTGCCAAGAAAAGCTATCTTTAGAAACTCTGTGAAGTGAGTACATTTGAAATGCTGCCATGTTGCCATAGGATGTCCACCATTGACTTGGGCAGAATCTCCAAGAGGGGCTTTGACTGTGGTTTGAACAGGATTCGATCTTTCAGAGTCAGAGGTATTTTCCGAGGTCTTGGGATTTCCCACCCACCTCCAACAGAGGCATTTTTCCCCTTAATTCCTCAATCAGGGAAGAAATAAGTTGTGGTTTTATTTTGATTTAAACTGACAACATTAGCATATTCAGAGTGAAATATGTATAGCTCATCGGATCAGATACCCTTTAACGGGGACATGAATTATGAATCAATGAAAGAAGCTGTCACCAGCTATGTTACCTTGATATTAATAGCGTAAGCAGTCAATGTTGTAAGTAGCTGGGACACATTTTCCATTAAACCTACCTTGTCTTTCTGGAATGAGATAGAGACAGAGGAGGGAGAGAGGGGAGAAGGGCGGGGGTGGGCTGGAGAGATGAGGGGATGATACTATTTATGAGGATTTCTTTTTACGGCCAATGGAATTCAAATAATTTACTTGCTAGAGTCTTCAGCTAATGCAGGTTCACTCAGATCATGCAATGTGACCAGAGACATCATTACTAGATTAACCTTGTTGGTCTCTACAAGGGTCAGCAAACTATGGCTGCTGCCTCTTTTTGTATAGCTTGAGTGAAAAATGTTTTCACATTTTTAAATATCAAAAATCAAAGAAGAATCAAAAGAAGAATATGATTTTATGACACTTAAAAATACTTAAGTTCACATTTTAGTGTCCATAAATAAAGCTTTATTGAAAAACAGCCATGACCTTCCTCTACATAAATATCTACGAGTGCTTTTGTGCTACAATTGCAGTTGATTAATTGTAAAAAAAAGGCCTAAAATATTTGTCATTTGTCCCTTTACAGAAAGAAGTTCTCTGTCTCTCTGTATACTAAAATATATGCATTTATATACATAGACATGTATATACACATGTGTGTGTATATATAAATTTAAATATCTGTCTATCTAAAAATTTCCTTTCATACAAAGGCAAACCTTTCCCTAGCATCTTTTCTTCTCCTAAGCAAAGTAATATAAGCAGTGAAGCATAGTATTTGTACCTCTCTATTCTCTTATTCAATTTTCATCATTGAGAACAACCCCGGTCAGATGCACAAAGAAATGTTTTATTCTACTGTGTGCTAACCTTGATAGAACACAAAGTGCTCGATATTTACTCTGTCTGACAGGACAATATATTCACTCAGAATCTGGCCATAATGGTATCTGGTATCCCTACAATAGCAACTTCAAAAGTAATATAAAAACATTAGTAGTAAATATACTAGAACCTTAAATATCCATCTGGAGTGGTGAAATTCATTTCCTATCACCTGTAGTTAAAAGGGACTTAAATTCTGTCTTTCAACTGGGGGGTTATTTAAGCTACGTTTTAAATGAATATTCAGGGAAGGGCTTAAAGAACATTACTTCCAGTGGGAGCTCTTTGATCCTAGAATAGCAGAAGATCCTTTAATTTAATTTTTATAAAGTGACTAATGGGAACCTGGAGGTAGCCAACTCAACTTAATTTGGCAAATGTGTCTCAGATGGTGTGATATAATAAAGAATATATCTGGTCTTTGTCCCTGGTCTCCAGCACAGAGTTTTAAAAGCCCTTGAAATTTTCCTGATAGGAGTATCTTTTGTTATTCATAATGAGCTCCTTTGCACTATAAATTTATGCTAATGAGGTGCCTCATGGTGGACTCTTGGATAGTTTCGAAGGAGTAACTGGCCATACCATAAATACTAAGCAGGTGATTAGAGGGTTGAAATTTTCAGCTCCATCCCTGAACTTCCAGGAGGAAAGATGGGGTTGGAGATTGAATTCAAACACATGGCCAGTGAGTTAATCAGTCATGCCCATGTAGTGAAACTTATGTAGTGAACCATGAGGCGTAGAGATTTTCCAGATCATTGAACATATCCATACACCAGGAGGGTGTTGTACCCTGACTCCATGAGTATGGAACCTTTGCACCCTTTTTTCTCCAGACCTTAACCTGCTGTCTCTTCCACCTGATTGTTCCTCAGTTACATCCTTTATAATAAATGGTAATTGTAAGTATAGTGCATTCAGTGAGTCCTATGAGTCATTCTAGTGAATTATCACACCTGAAGGGAGTTGTGAGAACCCCTGAATTTGTAGCTATCTGGGCAGATGTAAAAGAAGCATGAGTATACCTGGGACTTGCAGCTGGCATCAGAAGAGGGGGCAGTCTTATGAGACTGAGCCCCTTAATCTGTGGGGTCTGGGCTGACTCCAGGAAGTTAGTTAGAATTGAATTGAATCATAGGACTGTAAAGCAACACACACTCCATGACAACATGAGCGTACCCTAAATATGGCCCCAAGTGGGGGGTTAGAGCCTGGGAAAGGGTCTAGAAGGTGGTCAAACCAGGATGTACCATTCTCTTTGGGCTCTTTGCCTGGACATGCAGGTCCTGTTGAGGCCATGGACAAAGTGTTTTCCATACCTGCTGATCATATCTTGCAGCTACGCGGAGTGAATGCTCTTGTGTACCCTTCCTTGAGGTAGTTGCCACACCCCTCCCCGCCCTTCCTCCCAGGCTGCTTCAGACCAGATCAGGCACACCTAGATCAATGCCCCTAAGTTTTGGTTACCTTTAGTTCATTATAATACGAAAAATCCCACCCCTAGAGAGAATTCACAGTCATTTTGTGTACATGCATGTATAAGCGCCTTCTCACACTATGTCTGTGCACTAGAAATCCTACTTTTTTCACACTTAACTTCACAGTCACCCTACGTAAAATCCTATATAACCTGTATGTCTTTTGCAATCAGGGGCAGTTTTTTTCTGTCCAGCAGGCCACTCTTGAATCATCTTCCCTGTAAGTATGTCCCTGAATAAAGCTCGGGTTTTATCTATTGTCTCTGGGTTATTTCTTTGGGCTTTCAGACACAGTACCTTCCCTTTTGGGGTCTTTGGGTATCCGATACGACAAGGACACCCAGTTGGTGTCACAGATTGTTGTCCAAATGCATATAGTAACTGTGGGCCAGATTCAATGCCAGGTAGTGAGGCTAGAGAGATGGGGGAGACAGTTCTCATTCTCAAAGAACTCACGACCTAGTTATATAACTTTATAGCATTTTGAAAATGTGATCATAGTATAAGAGGGTAAGCCTCTTCTCTTAAGGAGGGGATGAGAGGGGCAAAATGTAAGGCAGAAGAAAATGGCCCTCAGCTTTAGTGTGTAAAGTACATTGTAACCTGTGAAAACCGGGATTCCATTTCCATGGCCATCCCGAAGTTTTATGTATGCCACTTCTCATGATCTGTTATTGAGTTTGTTTGTGTTCTTGGGATAAATTTCAGGTTTATATTCTTGGGATAGTCTTCTGTGAGAGGCTTATAGTGGTCGAAACTGTTTGATATGGGAAAAAGAGGGAAAGATTTTCCCGGAGTAAGTGGATCCAGAAGCCCTCTCTTGGGGTCAGTTATTCACAGGGACTCAGTGGGTATCTGAAGTCATTTGTATCATATAGGAAATCATTTGTAAAGGGCAGTATTCTATGAGATGGTGGATATTTGAACTTAAAATAGTGAACTGAGTAGAATAGGCTACAACCTCAAGTAGGGAACTGTGACCCAAGAAGTATTGTCCCAAACTTCCTGTTTGGAGAAGGGGAACTTTGTTAAGTCAGCTTCTCGTGAAAGATGGGTAGCGTTGGGGGGACAAGAGAAAGGAGCCAGCAAGTGGGGAGATGTTGGCTAGAGAATGACATAACCATAGCACCAACAAAGTTGCAAAGATGGGCTGGAAGGGGGATTGTAACAGTATTTGTCTAGCTATTTCAAGCAGAAAAAAATGTAATACTAGGTCTTAGGTACTTATGAAATTGTGGCTGGGGGGAGTTCCAGACTGGGCATCCCAGTAATAAATCTCAATGCAGTGTTGCAGAAATAGCACAGCTGGGAAGAAGCTGCCTCTGCCACCATGAAAGCAGAGGACAGAACATCATTGACCCCAGGGCTGACTCTAAGACAATGTCACCCTAGCTGCAGTGGTTCAGAACAGAGGAAGGTCAAACTCACTCCTACAATGGACGTTGCACTACTCTCTTCCTCTCTTTCCACTTCTCCCCACTTAATTCAGTACAAGTCATAGGAGAACCTAAGTTATATCTGCAACCCAGCTGCCAGAACACTTGGGAAATATAGTTGGTAGCTTTCTAACTTCTGCGGCACATATGGAAATTAGAGCAGATGTTGAAGAAGTGAACTAATCAACCACACTTCCATGGGTTGCTGAAGGGATATTGGGACATTAGGACTTCTTTTTATTTTTTATTTTTTTAATTTTTTTTTGAGTTGGAGTCTCACTCTGTCGCCCAGACTGGAGTGCAGTGGCCGCTCCCGGCCACCGCAGCCTCGACCTGCTGGGCTCCGGCGATCCTACTGTCTCAGCCTTCCAAGTAGCTGGAATTACAGGCATGCGTTACCATGCCTGGCTGATTTTTTGATTGATTGTAGAGATGAGGTCTCGCTGCCCAGGTGGGTCTCGAACCCGTGGGCTCAGGCAATCCACTCACCTCAGCCTCCCAAAGGCGCGGGATTACAGGCTGAGCCACTGAGTCCGGCTCATTAGGACTTCTTATCCTACTGTCATAAACTTGTACTTGAGAAACTTGGTCATTTTTATGTTCTTGAAAGTTCAGTCTACATCAGAGGTAGAGTTTACAAGGGGGTGTGGGATCCTTTCTGGGGGTCTGCATGCTAGTTGGTGGCATCAGAAACAATCCCACATGTGATAGAGAAGGGAGGGAAACAATTGAGGACTAGGTTTTCAATGCTGTTTTCCTACCTGAACATTCTAATCCTGAAACTTTCCTCTATTTCCATGTTAGATGGATTTATACAGTTTAATAAAGAATCCACTCTTCACACTTACATATTACAGGTGTGACCTCTACTTAGTGGAGCAATTCGAACTTCCAGCAGGTGAGCCATTTCTTGGAGAATTTTAAACTGTAGACATGTTTAATGCAATAATTAAATCATTGTTATATTTATGCAAGAACACCTTGTTCATTTGTCTATCATCTTAATGACTCTTAATTTTCACCCATTCAACAATCTTTTATGAAGTACCTACTATGTGCCAAGTACAAGGGAAATAAAGACAAAATATCAGTTCCTGACCTTAAATTGCTGAGTTTAGTGAGAGATATTGACAATCACCATGCCAAAACAATAGTGTTACTAGTCCATGATTATCTGTTAATATTTTTGGAGAACGTAACAATGAGTCAGGTGCTGTAATGTGGTAGCCCCAAATCTGAAAGACCTTCTGCATAAGGTTTTTTTTTTTTTAACATATTCCAAAAAAGTTACCTGGAGGTCCAGCAGGGAGAGACATTAGTTTATTACACTTACGGGAGGATCACAAATCGCAGTAGGTCAGTGATGAAAGAATCACACCTCAAGACAGCACAACAAACAGTTTTATAATCAAGCCAGTTAATTATTCAAATTTCTACACAGCATTTACAAACACATTGATTAAGAGTAATGACTTCTTTGATGACTTCGTTGTCTTTAGGTTACTTAGTTACCTGCATCCCAAGACTCATTAACCCCAATGAATTGTTACGGGGATTATGCATGTCCTACAGAGACAGACTTAGCCAGGGGTTCTTCCCTGGGTCAGAAAGAAGCCAGATATGGGAGGAAAAGGAAATGCCCGAATATTTACCCCACAGGTGCTATGCTTAGTCCTTTACTTGTGGTGATATGCAATCTGTATAATAATCTTTGAGTATGATACTATGTCCCATTTTCCATACTCCACCTGAGACAGAGAATTCCATAATTTACTTGAAGTTGACTCAACTAGTATGTGACTGAAGGTTGGTTGGAACCCTCCTGCAAGACAGTGGAACTGAGCTTTTGACCATCTGCTGGGCTACAGACATGGGCGAAGCATTAGCCCATATTTCTTATTCATTCTGGGGAAAAGAATTCAGAGAATTGACCGAGAGTGAGCAGTTACAAATGAACATTTTAGATGGAGTTAAATGGAATTGTCTGAAGGGTGCAGAGAACAGTCAGAAGGGCGTCCCCCAGATGGCGCTGCCACCCAAGGCAACAAAGGCCCTAAACTCCGACTTTTCCCGCGCGCGCGAAGTTTAAACCTGTGCTCGAATAACTTCTCCCTATAGGAATACTACCTCATAGTCTCCTCCAATAAAACCCAAACACGACACTGGCCAGACCCTGTCAAGCCCATAAATACACCCCTCCTCCTGCATAACTCTCTCTTGCTCTCTCTCTCTCCCGCTACTCTCTCTCTCTCTCTCTCTCTCTCTCTCTCTCTCTCTCTCTCCTCTCACTCTCTCTCTCCCCCGTCTCTCTCTCCCCAATCCTGCGGCCACAGACCCTTTCCCTTTTCCCTTGTAGCCACTGCTTTAATAAATCTCTTGGCCTTAAACGGGTGTGGAGTTATCACTGGCGCCTAACTTCTTTCATTGTCCAAGTAAGCAAGTAGGGATCCACGTGAGTGCAGAAGGATCGGTACACGTACAGGCCCAGAAGGGCGAGAGGATGTGGCACATTTTGGGCCTTGCAAATAGTTCTATGTGTTTCAAAGTACGGTGAGGAGGATGCTTTGTGAGACTTGGCAAGGAATTTAACTAAAATCAGAAGGCATGGAAGGTTTCTCAGCAGATGAGAGATAAGATCTTTTACAAAGATAATTTGTAAACATCTAATATGCCGGGGTTTTGTTCTTAGAGCATGAACTCCCCAAACAAAAGCAAAATCATTACCTGCTACTCCTTGACAAGGATTCAATACCTTATAGGTTCAATGTTAGTACAGAACACCTTGATTTTTTTAAAGTCACTAAAGAACTCAGTCTCCCATCGATCACTTTCTAGCACTAGCCAAAAACAATCTGAGATCCAGGGACATCTGAGAAAGCTACTATAGTGAGCATGCCTTTTCGTTCTCTACTCTCTGTCCCTGTAGCAGTTAAACTGGGTTGGTTATGATATGTCTTTCCTTTAGATATTGAGATGTGTTGATGAGATCTGGGATGAGCTACACTCCACACCATTCTCAAAGTCTAATGTGTCCAATCTTCTCCTCTAAGATCTGTAAGCTGAGAGATATCCTTTGATTTCAGATCGCTGTTAAGGCAGTCTCAGGAAAAGGGGCCATTCCAGTTCTCCAGAATCCACTTCTGCAAATAAAGCAAACGAGAAGATTTAACAAATGGTGGACAGAGTTCTATGGGATGGCCGTGCTGCACAGGGGTTAGTGTTTTTCCTCTGGATTCAGTGGTACATGAATTCAAATATTGACCTCAGCACTTAGAGGATGTGTGGCCTTGTATAAGATATTCAACCTCTGTCCAAGCCTCAGTTTCTTTTTCTTTTTAATTTTAATTTTTATTATAAAGATGTGGGGTACATTTCAGGTTTAGGCTTACAAACATTGATCATGCAGGTACCCTTGTTGATATATCCCTCCCTCCCCTAGCAGTTTCCTTCAACTGCCAATCCCATCCCCCTTCCCCTGATGGTTTCCCACTACTGCCAATCGCCTTCTTATAGCATTATAATTGTTCAAGGTCTGCTATGAGTGAGAACATACGGAACTCTGTTCTTTGTTTCTGTGATAAATCACTGAGTATGAGCGACTCCAAATCCATCCAAGTTGTTGCAAAGTCCATATATTTGTCCTTCTTTATGGCTGCATAATATTCCATTGTGTATATATACCACATTTTTCTCGCCTCAGTTTCTTCGTGTGTATGAGGCAAAAATAACACCTCCTTTGCAACATATGGGTGGCCAAGAGAGATAATTCATGTAAATGATTAACATGGTGCCTATGACAAAGTAATTACTCAATAAAATGTTTCTTTATGGTTGCTGCTGCTGTTTTTGTGCACAAAGAAGGAAATGGCAAAAATGGACTGAATTTATGTTCCCTCACAGTCCAGGCCAGGCCAGGATCATTGCGGGCTCCGGACACTCCTTCCCTCCCCTAGAAAAATGTGAATAAGGGTGGGACTGCTGTGGGCATGCCCCTCAGCCATTTCTTGACTAGGCTTGATGCTATCCTACTCTTCTGTCCTTTAAAAGACAAATGTCTGACACATTCTCTCAGAAGGACATATGACCTGCCGCAGTTCCCTCCACCCCACCCCAGGCAGGGCGTCATTCTTCTATGACATTATGCCACATCTGTCCTTGCTCTTCTCCTCGCTTGTTCTTCATGCCCCTCCCAGCCAAAACACAGTCAACTCCCCACTGCTACAATGGAAATGGATCTTCTTTCGTATTGGTTTAGTTGCTCTTTTTTTTTATCAATATTTTTTATTATGATTTTGTGGGGTACAGTTAAGGGTTAGGTGTACAATTACGTTTTACCCAGGCACCCTGTTGATAAGAGGTGTTTCCCCTTCCCCAGACAGATATTTGTGACTGTTAATCCCACCTCCCCCATAGTTTCCCAGTACCATCAGTCATTTTCTTATAGTATTACATTGGGTGTTCAAGGTCCATTAGATGAGTGAGAACATGTGATACTCGGATCTTTGTTTCTGTGAGAGGTCACTCAGTATAATAGACTCTAGTTCCATCCAGGTTGCTGCGAAATTCATGATTTTGTTCTTTTTTATGGCTGCATAGTATTCCATCGTGTATATGTACCACATTTTTTTAATCCAGTCCTCTTTTGATGGGCAGCATGGTTGCTTCCAGGTTCTTGCTATTGTGAGCAATGCTGCGATAAACATACGTGTGCAGGCATCTTTTTTATAGAGTGATTTGAGGTCTTCAGGGTATATTCCCAGTAAGGGGATTGTGGGGTCATATGGAAGGTCAATTGGGGAGAGGAGAACCTATTCAGTAAATGGTGCTGGGAAAACTGGCTGACCACATGCAGAAGATTGAAACAGGATCCCTATCTATCCCCATGCACAAAGTTTAACTCCAAATGGATCAGAGACCTAAATGTAAAACCTCAAACCATAAGAACCTTAGAAAAGGAAAGAATTACCCTCATGGAAATCGGAACTGGCATCCAATTCCTGAACAAAACCCGAAACCCACAGGTCATAAGAGAGAAGATAGACAAGTGGGACCTTATTAAACTGACAAGCTTCTGCAAAGCCAAAGAAACCATCAAGAGAGCAGGGAGACAGCCTACAGGCTGGGAAAAAGTATTTGCCAACTCCAGGTCTGACAAAGGCTTAACATCCTGGATCTACAAGGAACTCAAACGTGCTGAAAAGAAAAAAATGAACAACCCCATTATAAAATGGGCAAAAGATATGAACAGACACTTCACAAAAGAAGACATCCAAGCAGCCAACAAACACATGAAGAAATGTTCAACCTCACTAATCGTCAGGGAGATGCAAATCAAAACCACACTGAGATACCACCTAACTCCAGTCAGAATGGCAATTATCAACAACTCAAAAAATAACAGCTGCTGGAGAGGGTGTGGTGAAAAGGGAACACTTCTACACTGTTGGTGAGAGTGTAAACTAGTGTAACCTCTGTGGAAAGCAGTGTGGCGATTCCTAAAAGGTTTAGTTGCTCTTAAAGCCTCTTTAAAATGCTAAAGTATCTGGCTGGGCTCGGTGGCTCAGCCTGTAATCCCAGCACTTTGGGAGGTTGAGGTGAGTAGATTGCCTGAGCCTGCGGGTCTGAGACCTGCCTGGGGCAACTTAGTGAGACCTCTCTCTGCAATAAATCAAAAATTAGCCAGCTTGTTAGTGAGCGCCTATAGTTCTGGCTACTTGGAAGACTGAGGCAGAAAGATCCCTGGAGCCCAATAGGGCTAAGCTGCAGTGGCCGGGAGCATACCACTGCACTTGAGTCTGGGTGACAGAGTGAGACTCCAAGTGAAAAAAAAAAAAAAAGCTAGCATTTAATACATGGCCCATCTTCTTTCACTTAATCAAGGAAGGATGAAATCATGTTAGAATTTTTCAAAATGCCAAACTGGTGTTGCTATCCTGAAGAAAAGTATTGTTGTTTCTGTAAAGTACCACACATGCTAAGTCAACACGTACTCAATATCTAAACCTCAGCATAGCATGAATAATTTTTACTTTTTTTCAAAGTGAGATGATCATAAATAATATTTCTAGAACTCCCTCTCCTTCCACTGTCGCAAACACACATAGCCTGGTGTCTGCTCTTTTTTTTTTTCCCCTTAACTTTAGGACATCTAAACTTACACACATAGAACGCAGAGGAAGAAACAAGTCAATAAACCAACACATAAACGAGCAATAGGCTTAGGTCAAGGTAACTGAGTTCTAGCAACAAAAGACAAGGTAAGAAGTGAACACATCAGATAACTTCAGTTTGTTTCTCCGTGCTCTCTGCACCAAGCACTGTTCAACAAATGCTTATTAAGCACCGATGATGCACCGTATATGTTGGGAATTACAAAGCCATGCGTTTGCTTCTTCAAAGAGTTTATAAACTGATTAATGATCCACACCTTGGTACCCTGTTAAAACTGGCAAGTTCTCCACCTCATTTCTTGTATATATCAAGGTGGCAAGCAAGCTAATCTGATAACATGCTGATGTGCCTGTGGTCTTCTGTGCTATCTCCTTTTTTTTATCTGCAGGATAGTAGGACTCTGAGTAAATTGTGATAATGTCTTAATTCCAAAAAAAATCTCTCAAAGTTGATGGCAGGCTTGTGGGTAGATTTTTTTGAGCAAATAGAGAGCTCTCAAATCTTGACTTCACTACTTATGTGCAAGACAGACTTTGAGTTGCAAAGTAGGATGACCTGAGCTTTGGGAAGTGGTTGGCTTTAGCTTTTTTTTATCAGTCTGCAAAAGTGCAATTTCAGACACTGTCCATCTATAGATGTTAAGTTCTTCTGAGTAATTTATGAATTCCTGGGAACTCAAATGCTGAATTATACTTTCCTAGAAACTGATAGAAGTGACTCTTAAGCAGTAGTGTTGAATCATAAGTCAGAATTATAATGCTAATGGTGAGAATCAGACAGTAAGTCTCCATTTCATGGGAGGTTTATTACATCCATCAACAATTTCTCTTTTCTTTTTCAAGAAGCAGAAAGAAGCAAACAACAATAAGAGGCAATAGAAAGGGGGTGGAATACAGATTACAAAGTAAGTGGAAAACACTTGAACATGTAGAAGATAAAAGAAGATCCTAGGCTTCGTGCCACTAACCTGGGTCAGGAATTATAGCGTATGACATGTGCCTTTAGATATCTTGCATTCTGAGGTCTTTTAAAGGGAAGCCGCTAATACCTGCTTTAGGATCTACATAGGAACTTGTGGGGGACTTTGAGGTATGTGTGTGGGAGGGAAGTTGGGATATATCATTTCATGAAATATTAGAAATAAAGTATAAAAAGAGAAAGATTTAATAGATGAACTACCTGTAAAGGGGGATTGTAAGACTGGGGTTTTACAGTGACATTTTTTATGTTGTCATACATTTGAAGGTTTTTGTTTTTGCTTTCAATGGATCCTTCCTCAGACATAGCTGACATGGACCTCTGAATCTGCATTTTTAGCAAGCTCTTCCAGCGAGACAGGTGCAGGTGCTTTGGGCCACATTCTGAGTATCAGGCCTAAGACTTGTGATGTCTTTATTCACAATGTCAACACTGCCAACTGACTGTCACCTGATTAACGTGGAAGTGTTTGTAAATGCTCCATAGTTTTCTCTTTATCGCTAGACAATACTATCCGTACAAAATTAGCTCTTATTTCCTAAGTACTGTTTGATAGGTCAAAATTTTATATAACCCCCTTCCAGCTTAAAAATTAAGCCCAGTTGGAATTTGGCAATTACCTAGAATATGGCTGTAATAAAATGGATGTGAAAATAGATGATGACTTGGAAATAATAAAATTTTAGAGCTTAATTTAGTCATAGTAAGAAAGACATCAATGTCATTTTTCAACTTGAGTCCCACTTTTGGTCTAGCCTGAGGTTTCTATGGGTGCTCATGTATTTTTTCCCAGCATTTGAATAACCTCTGTATGCTTTCAGGACTGAGAAATTATCTGAGATACTCTCAACAAAATAAGAAGTGGAAGTCCAAGGAATAACAGGCTGTCCCATATAATCCTCTGCATTCTTGAAAGCGACAAGTCTCTAAATTTGAATCCTTTGCTGTAAAATATCCTCACTAGAAGGCCATAGTTTCTGAAAGTTAGAAGCTGGCAAAGCAAAGATTTTGACAGTTTTCACACTGATTAACTTCAGGGTAAGAATAATGATATGAGCTGAGTTTAAATAAATGTAATTTGTGTGGAATTTTAAACTCAGTTAAGTTTTCTATGAGCACTCAAAATATTGTTCTTATTCCAGGGAGAAATGCCTTTACCTTGAAATCAGAAGAGCAGTTTAATGAAGGCAAGCTATTAATGAAATAATGGAAGGAGAATTTATTAATAAGACCCTTGGCCCAGTGCATATGCAAAGGTGTCAGTCAGACAGGTGGCAAAGGTGATATTGCTGACAGGGTCAGTGACATTCAAAGCCTGGGAGAGCAGACATTGAAGGTCAACAATTGCCTCCATGTGGAATAAAAATGAGCAAGACTAAGTGGTACCTCAAACTAAGTCATGCAATAATGGTAACAAAAATTAAGCTGTTAAAATGACAAGGATTGATAAAAAGGAGTGCACAAATTCTGTCTGTTCCTTCTCCTGCTGTTATAAGTCCTGTACCCATGGATCTGGAAGAATTTGGAGCTGCTATGAGGTGAGATTTAAAAATTAACTTTCTTCTCCAGTCACGTTGATGTAGGTAGAAGAAGAATAAAAGATGTCTTGGGTTCATTCCAAACTCTTGACTTTAAAATCCATCACCTCACCTAGGAACTTCCTTCCAAGAAGGAATGTCTAGATTATTTTTTCCTTTGCTTCCTTCTGTTACAAAGATCTCCATGCCGATATCCCATCTCTTTCCCCATATCTAAAACTTAACCCAAAGTGACAGAGATTTCCAAAGACAGAAATGCCACAGTGACAATGGGAATATAGACTCAATCCAACTGAGTGAAGTGGAAGGATAAGACAGAAGGACAATGACACTCTTCAGATATCTGAAAGTCTTTAACAGGAAATTGGCTTCATTCTGGGTAGACTTAATGAATCATACTAACCCATTGACGTTATACACAATTTTAAGGGAATTATAAGGGAAATTTTCTAAAAGGTAGAACATTTGGTGTCACCATGAGTCTCTTTGGGATAGAATGTTTCACCCATGCAGGATGACTGTTTATTGGTATGTTTTAGCAAAAATTTAAAAAGCACTGAATGAGAACTTGGAAAAATGATTATTTTGTTCTTTTCCACCCTGAGATTATGTGATTACATGAAGCATTGATTCTAATAGACAACAAACAACCTGATCACTCAGGCATTTCACGAATTTATACGTGATTAGACCTTTACCACTGTCTCCCAGCCTCTTGCTGCTCTTAGTAGTTTTACACAGTGAAAAAAAATCCAATCCTTATTTTTATTTTATTCTATTCTACAGTCTGCTATTTTATGGACAACCATTGAGCTGTATTTAAAAGTTGTAATACATTATTCTTATTATTGGCATGGGGTTATAACGTAGGCTCCTTGGAATTTCATTGCTATGCAGTCATGGTGTTGGCCTGGAACATGCTAAGGCTGCTACTACGTGGAAGATCATGAGTTAACTCTTGAGTCTTATCATATGTTCTTATGATACTCACTTAATTAGAAAGTAGTTATAACAATATGCAAAGGTGTGCGATTGTTTACAACAATGGGTCCTTCAGCAACTGGGAAAGGCAAATGAAAATTTAATTAGAAACATGACTCATTTTAGTTAAAAGTGATAACCTTCAACCTTCATTAATCAGTCAACACATAATATATGCTATTTAGAACATGCTGCACTATACATCATGAAGAGTATAAATATGTATATGATATGGGCGTGGTGTCAGAAAACTTGCAATTCTGGTTGGGAAAACCAAAATCGCATTATAAAGCAGAGGATATAACGGGAATAAGTCACTGACTACTGAGGTGTGTCATCAACAAATTGATAAGGAGTTTTGCTTTTTAATAAAATAAATACACACAAGATAAAAAAGAAACAAATAATATAAAATGACTAACAAACAAAGCAGAAGACGTTTGAAGCACTCCAAAAGACACTCTCCAGAGCCAGAGCTGCTTTTAGTCACTTCTCTTTCTTCCTTTCTTTCTTTGTTTCCTCTTTTTTTTTTTGCTATTGCTGTATAGCTGTAGATGATAATCAAGTTTGTTTGCTATTTCACACATCTAGCAGCTGGTTAAATAACAAATTCAGACTTTTTATACTGAAGTACTTTATAATGAAACATGACTTGTGGTCTATTTCCCAAAATGTCATATCTATTAAATTATTACTGGTGAACATGACACATAACCTCTTCATTTTTGCATTTTTAAATTCATTCATTCAATAAATCTCTATTGAGCACTTATGATTTTCCAGGTTCTATGCTGGGCATTGGACATAAAGTCCAGACCAATATTGGACTCATGGAGCCTATTTTTGTTCTGAACTGACAGCCTCTTTGCTTTTATCTGTGGTCTATCCACTGAGTCAGATATTAAACAGATTAGTATAATTGTGTTGTGTGCTATGAAAAAGTATAGGATAATTTGCAAGTGTAGTAGAAGGATACCTTCAGGTTACCTTAAAGATTAGGATATTTATAGTTGACTCAACTTTTATCACTTTCTCCCAGCATCTTACTGCTTTTACTGGTTTTAAGAAATGAGAATTTCAATTATTATTTTGATGTTGACTTTATACCATACTATATGCAGCTTCTTTGAGAAAATGGCATTTAAACTTATACTTGAAGGGTGAAAAGGAGTTAGGTAAGGGATTGTGAGCATGGGATGGAAAGAGTTTTCCAGACAGATGGAATCATCATAGAGAACTAACATGTCTCATTGAATAAACAGGAAGTGCCTTAATGGAACGTGACAATCAGAGGTACAGTTATTTCATCTTTTAAGTGTCCTTCAAAATTCTCCAGTTATTTAATTTCTTAAAAATAGAACTTGCAAGTTAAAGAAAGTCAAGCCATCCTTCCCCTCAAATAAGAAAGGAGGTGATAAATGAAGGATATTAAATGATACTTGTCAGACATCCCTCTCAGCTCTGTGAGGCACATGTCCTAACTCTCTTTTTGTGGACCGTCAAACCTTGTCCCCACTTACAAAGAGATTTGCTATTTCATTGCAGGTTACTTCAAATAGCTAATGAAAGTCATCTGACTTGGAGGCCAACACAAAGCTGGTCTAACAGCATGTGCAGGAGCAGAACAATAATATGCTATTCAGAACTCAAAGCTTCTCCATGTCCTCCTGCACGTCACATGCAAGATTCAAGAACTGGGAGACAGCTGAGTGAGCATGAACATAGCACTTTTAAAGCTTCCATTTCTGCCTCTCCCTCCAGCCCAAGCACTGTAGAAGTACAGATGAGAGAGGAGAATTATGGATTGAGTGTGCGTACCAATGCAACACTTTTAAGTGCTATTCCCCCTTTAAGCATCAGTGAATCTAAGAACTGAGAGAGGGAGAGAGTGCAGGTGTGTAACCTTCCACTTGTTCTCTCTACAAAAACCCTTTTGCAGTGTCTTCTCCCTCCTTCCTTCTAATTTCCTATTTAATGTATAGCAAGGTAGAAAGAAGAAAAAACAGAGTCAGCCCGGGATAAAAATAGTTTGTATATGCCTGCTTTCATTTCTTGGAGAAATTCGGGCATTTGTTAGTATATCAAGAGTCTACATAGAGGAAGATGAACGACAAGAATTTGGGGACATGATGAGATGTGACAGTTATGGGCAAAATGGGGTCATGTGAGTATAAGGTCCACGGATAACAGATACAAACAGGGAATCATTGTATAGTTTATGTTAGAATGTTGACTTTCTCCATTGCTTCACAGGATCCACACATCAACCTATGATTATTTAATGTTTATCAATAGTTAATTGTATTTATTTAGGTAAATTTCTTAAATCTTATCCAATATTAACTTAATGAAATAGAGTGGAAAACAATTTCCTCATAATTTCTGAGAAATGCTTGATCTTCCAGTTAATAATATTTCTAGAATTCAGTTATCATAACTCTAAAGCAAGTTCAGTCATGGAGTGTAAGCAACATATATAATTTAAAATTTTGCAGTTGTATTTAAAAAAGTAAAAATAAATAAGTAAAATGGATTTAAGGACATGATTTATGTCATTCAATATAACCCAACTGTTATCATTTCAGCATATAATCAACATGAAAAATTATTGAGACATTTTACATTTCTTTATGCTGATTTCAAGATTTAATCTGTTTTACACTTAATTTGTTTTTAGACTTTATGAAATTTATAGTTGAAAAAGTGAACTCTTGGTGAGGAAGTAGAAAGATGAGAGATTGGACTAGAGAGGGATGAGTTTGCAAAGCACAGAGAATTTTTAGGATAGAGAAACTATTCTGAATATCTAACTACAGCATGGTATGGTAATAGTGGATATATCATTATACATTTGTCCAAACCCAAAGAATATAAATATACAGCACCAAGATTGAACCATTCTGTAAACTATGAGCTTTGGGTGACAATGATATGTCAGCGCAGGTTCATTGATTTTTAGCAAACGGATCGTGCTGTTGCAGGAAATGTTGATGGTGGAGATGGCCGTGTATTTGTGGAGGCAGAGGGTATACTGAGAATCTAAAACTATTATAAAATATAAAATCTGTTAAAAATCAAATTATAAACTGACACGTGAATTTTCTCCTCAAACTTCGATTCTAACTTTTATAACTTTTCTGAGACTCTTAATGTGTGTTTTATATAATGCAGCATATGGTTTAGAATTTCCATAATATTTTGTGATTTTGAAAAGTTTTTCTTCCCTTTCAGTCTTGTCAACTACTGTGTAAACTCCTCAAAGCCAAGACTAGACTCTCGTTTCATAGTCTATGTTCATAAATTGTGCTTAATTTGTGTGTAATTATTTGTTTCTCTGTCAGGCTTCCCTCATATGCTCTAAGCACTTCCAAGCAGAAATTAAGTCTTACTTGAATTAGTAACCTGAAGGTTTAGTAGTCAGATGTAAAATGAGCCTCAATACATGTTTGTTGAATAGGGGAAAAAAATTAGATTCACATAGCCAAGTTGTTCCAAACATACATAAAGTTAATAATGGAATTGAGCATCAGTTTTTAGGTTTAAATTAATTGAAATGAAATATAATTAAAATGTAGTTTCTCTGTCAGATTAACAATAGTCAAATGCTCATGAACCACCTGTGGTTAGTGGCTATCATACTGGACACACAGATTGAAATGTTATAAAAACTGAAAAACAGAAAAATGTATACCAGCTCCAATATCTTGCAAACCAATTCTCTTTTTCTCTTCCCAGGCTATGAATGTATAAATGATATGTATAATAAGGGTTTATAAAATTTTTTAGCCTGCTGAATCATATCAACAATAAATTACTGTCACCTCTTGAGTTTCTGTATTTGCAGTGACTCATTCACTGGGATTCCCACCTTCCTTGTCAAATTGGGTCATGGTGAAATCAGCAAAGATTCATTAGCATTTCAGATTACACTACCACTTCATGCAGCATTCTAGAGCAAATTTGCTTTCGTAATTACAAAGACTTGCACTTTGAAATGGGTCATTAAAAAAATTCCTTAATAAGAACAGTTTTACTCTTAGGAGCCTATGGTATGGAGATTCCTCAGCAAAACCCTCCTGTAGCACAATGTGATTTTCTCTCATCTGAGCTTGTCACCTCTCAGCTTCTGATTAGACTCAAAGTAGGAATGGATTTTCCTTAGCCTTCCTTGGAAGATTAACGTCAGTGATTTTTCACAGTTTTACTTGTGGAAGTAGATGGGAAAATGCAGATTTAAATAAAGAAAATGCATTGCAAAATAAGTGCATTATTACACATTTTTTTCGGGGGTCAACAATACCCCAGTACAGAAAAATTGGATGCCTGGATCTAGACGCACATGCACTGTGAAGCCAAGTGCTAGATGAGGGCTGCTTTCCGGATCTTTTTGTTCTGTTACGGTAATTTCAAATACCATGGCATCTCCTATCAGGACTTGCAGACTTGGGGGGACAGAGCAGTAGATATCAGGCCATTTGGTTCATTTCAAAAAGCACTGATTTGAAACCTAAGACATTGATTTGTGTGCAGTATGGAACAAGAAGTACATAAGACATAACCCTTGATTTCAAAGAGCATTGCTTGCCTGAAAGTTGAGTGACCTGATGAAGACAGGATGTTTCAAGCATACTTTTATATTAATAGTTTCATATTCTGGGCTTTAGGGAATTTTTCTTATTTTTACTTTGCTTTCTTATATTGAGAAACAGAAACTAAAATACTACTAGATGTTCTAGCACATTATCTTCCACTTCTTGTGTCCTAAAAATTCTGGGCAGAATTAGATTGGACAAGCTTTGTCAGCATCTGTTATCGCTTCAGTTTAAATTCAAAGCCTTTTCCAGGTCCTGCAAGGGAACTACATGATCTTGTCCTCGTCCCTCTCTCCAACTTCCTTCCTCTCTTGCTTCATTTTTCTCCAGCAACATCAGACTCTTGCTCTTCCTCAAACACACCGAAGGGCTCATGACCTTTGTATTGTCTGTTCTTTCTGCCTGGAATGTCTTTTTTTTTTTTTTTTTGAGTTGGAGTCTCACTCTGTCGCCCAGATTGGAGTGCAGTGGCCGCTCCCGGCCACCACAGCCTCGACCTGCTGGGCTCTGGCCATCCTTCCGCCTCAGCCTTCCGAGTAGCTGGAACTACAGGCGCACTACCACGCACAGCTAATTTTTTTTTTTGATTTATGATAGAGATGAGGTCTCGTCAAGTTGCCCAGGCGGGTCTCGAACCTGCGGGCTCAGGCAATCCACTCACCTCAGCCTCCCAAGGCACGGGATTACAGGCTGAGCCACCGAGCCCGGCTGATGACTAGTTTTTAACATACGAATTTGGAGTGGAGGACACAAACATTCAAAATATAGCTATGCCCAATCCATATTCATTGAATTGTTTTGCTTGTTCTTCTATTCACTACTTGTGTAGTTCTGGATAAGTCACATGACATCTTTTAATCATGGTTTCTTCACTCATTGAGTTTGCATAGATCTAATTAGATAATATCTGTAAAATAAGAAAATTGTCACGTATATACACAATGTACACAAAGTAAGTATTGTTATTTTTCCAACTAAGATTAGCTGGATCTTTAAAGATCGTTTCAACTCCTCTAGCTTCAGAAAAACCTAGTTTCTGCTTTGTACAGCAAAAAGAGTGGCTCACGCTCTGAGACTCAGCCATCAACTGGTAGTGTTTGGGGATTTTCTGCAAAGCTAGTCCACCTCCAAGAACCACAGTGATGGGTTTTTAAAGGAGGGAGCAGAAACTGGAATGTTGTAAGATGGTGACTCACCCCCAAGGATGCCAAGGCCTTTTGTGTGTCTGTTGGGTAAGCCAAAATGGCTTTGGAATTTCCCTATCCCATCTCAATAACTTTCTGTCTGCAGTGTTACTTTGTATTTAGCCACTTGATTTTGTCAGCATGGGCCTTATTCAGCTTCTAAAAGGTGTACGTAAGAAAACTGAAATTGAAGGGCAGCCAGCAGCCACTTTTTAGATAACGACAGTAATGATGTGGTAAATTGGCAAGAAGATTCATTCCAATGAAGTCACCTTATATTAAATGGGGCCTACTTAAAATAATTCTACAGCTCAGATGGATATCATACTCGCAAACTAATGGCTATATAGAAACACACCAAAAGGAGAATGGCTAAATTCTACTCTTGAATTTCAACAAGGTTCACATGATGTACAGGAAAGAAAACAAAGTAGTAACTGATTAGTTTACAGTGCATACTAATCGCAAAGTCACTAAAACATTTCCATTCACTTAAATTGATGGTGGTACATAACCACGTGCTAATAAACAGAGGGGAAGCAGCTTGCTGTGTACAGTCACTCCTTAGGAAGGTTAACAAACTACATTAACCATTCACTCATCTGTAACTCGTAATTAATCACTCCTTGAAAATTACATTGTATAATAAATGAGGACAGACATGATTCATTAAAACTTCTAATTAATTCTATTTAATACTATTTCATAGTTCATTGATAAGTGCTGAGAGAAGGATTACACTGTAGGATATTTGATGCCTTGCTGCTGAAGAAGTAAATAGGGAGAACATTATCTAAAATGAAACATGAATACTTGCAAATGAAAATGTCAGATGTTTATCACTGCAGCGCCTGGTTCTGTACTCAAGGGTCTCTCAGCATTACCAGTGGAAAACTCCATTTTCAGGAGTATCAGTAGGTTATAAAATCTCTTCTAGGTTCATCTTTGATGCTCAGCATCTTGGGCTGGGAGTGAGCTGAGTCTACTTTGTTTTTCTAATAAATGTCCATGACTGTTTTGCGGGCTAATGACAAGACTATTGTTATGCAGGTCTTTACACATTTGAAAGAAGGCCCACTTATCTAAGAAGACAAATACTTGACAGGCAATTATGGTCTGGGGGTCATTTAATTTCACTGTGTGTGTTTGTGTGTCTGTGTGTGCATGAGTGTGTGTTAAACTAGACATTAAAATAGAAGGAATGTATTAATGTTAAAAAAAGTTCAGTGCCTTAACTATAACGTTCTATTTTTCAGAGAAGAAAAACAGACTGCGAAGTATGTAGTTTATAGCCTGGGTTGAGGAGAAGACAATTATTACTAATAAGTGAATAAGGTAGGCTGGGCACGGTGGCTCATGTGTGTAACCCCAACACTTTGGGAGACAAGAGGATGGTTTGAGCCCAGGAGTTTGAGGCCAGCCTAGGAAAGACCTTGTTTCTACAACAAATAAAAAAAAAGTAGCTGGGTGTGGTGGTGATGCTTGCCTGCAGTCCCAACTACTTGAAAGGCTGAGTTGGGAGGATTGCCTGAGCCCAGGAGATCAAGGCTGTGGTGAGTCATAATTGTTCCACTGCATTCCAGCCTGGGTAACAGAGTGAAACCCCAACTCAAAAGAAAAAAAAAGTGAATAATGTATATTTCAAAATTTAATTATGAAATAATATACTGTTAGTTTTTTTCTTTGCCAACTACATAGTATTTCTCCAAAATTTGTTGTAAGTAATGGTTATAAGTATGTTATAAGTATACTTTGTTTTGAGTATGGTTTTCATGAAAAGATGCTCAACCTCATTAATCATTGGGGAAACAATAATTAAAACCATTATAAGATACCAATACATAACCATTATTAAATTCACTTAAGATTGACAGTATCAAACACTGGAAAAATATTGAATGGTCATATGCTACTGATGAGAATATAAAATGGTAAACCATTTTGGAAAACATTTGCCAATTTAAAGAAAAATGATAAACACGTCTCCACCACATAATCCAGTCATTCTACTCCTATATATTTACAAAAGAGTAATGAAAACACTTGTTCAGAAAAATACTTGCACATGAATTCTCAGGCAGTTTTATTCATAACGACCCCAAATCATAAACAAGTCAAATGACCATTAATGATTGAATGGATAAACTAAATGTGGTATATCCATATAACAATGAAATAACTTAGTGGGAAATGAAGAACTAACAACTGTCAACATGGCTGAAAAAGACACAAAAGACCACAGAGGGTATGAAAATCTAGAACACGCAAACTAATCTATAGTGACAAAGATCAGACAAAGCATTGTCTGGAGTTGTAAGCAAAAGGAAGCTTGAAGTACAAAGAAGCCCATGGAATCTTTTGGAAGTGATGGAAATGTTCTGTATTATGACAATGGCGGTGGCTCAAACTGTCACAACTCATCCAATTTGATACTTTTAATGGATGCAATTTATTGTCAGCAAATTACCTTTAATAAGTTGATTTGTAAAAAATGAGTTGTAAGTCTGGTTGATCCATCTCCTAATCAAAATAATAGAATTTTTTTGTGTGTGAACAATTACTTTGAAGCCTCAACAAATTTACATCTACCTAAGAGCAGGTAAGATGGAGAAGGTTGGTGTTGCAGAGAGGAAGCAAGTTTGGAATAGTACAAAGCTGTTTTCTGGCCCTGCACAGATGGGCATCTAATTAACATGTTTTGTACTTCAGGCAAGCTGAGTCTGCAACTTGTTTCTCAAAATGAGTTACTTTTGCAAATGCAAACACTAACTTTTCTTGAGTTTAAAGAAGAACTCAATGATAGAATTGCTGCAGCATCGTCCAAAGAATGGCAGTTTAAGCATTAGACCTGTGCCCTATGCCTGCTTACACTTGTAAAAAAAAACCTGACTTTTCAGGCGTTGACATCCCTGCACATGTTTCCTTGTCTGAAGAAAGAAAAAGGGGTTGAACTGGCTCATGATTTAAAAACGGTGTCTTGAAGCTGGAGGGTTTGGAGGTGAGTGTGTAGAAACTCACTAAGGACTGTTAAAGGAGAGAGGGGAGTACGTAGAGGAGACATTCAAGGTACTAGGTCTCTGATTTTGGCTTTTAAGGAGTCTACTGCTAAAATAGCATGTCTTTAAAAGTTGTAAATCACAGGATTTGATAATATGGAAGATTCTTTCTAAACCAGTATTAAACAATTCAAAAAGGAGGAAACTCACAAAGACATTAGTCTTCATGAACACTTTTTAACACGCTGGGATCATGCTTACTAATGCACTTTTTCAACTGATATTCTTCTTAATGATACCATCAAATGTTTTTTTTTTTTTTTTAGTCAGAGTCTCACCCTGTTACCCATGCTCACGGCCACTGCAGCCTTGACTTGCTAGGCTCAGGTGATCCTTCTGCCTCAGCCTTCCATGTAGCTGGAACCACAGGCATGTGTCACTACGCCCGGCTAATTTTTTGATTTATTGTAGAGACAAGGTCTCACCAAGTTGCCCAGGCTGTTCTCAAACCCCTGAGCTCAGGCACTCCTCTCGCCTCCACCTCCCAAAGTGCTGGGATTACAGGAGTGAGCCACCATGCCTGGCAATACCATCAAATTTAATTGACATTTTCCTAGAAGAAAAGCAGATAGCTTCAGAGTTCTTCAGCAGTTTACTTTACAAAACACTTTCACGGCATAATTTTTGCAATTCTCAAAGTCAGAGCCAGTGCTCATGAAAACCTGGTAGAAATGAGTAAAAAATAAAAAAGGCAATAAATCTTATATGATGTTAAATTATTAACTTGACCTATTTTTTTTCTCCTTACAGAATTGACCTTTTAGTGGACTGAATTATCCACTCATTTTCAATTAAGTTTCCATATGGCAAATTGAAGCTGACCCTGTTACAATTAGAAAACTACACAGAAGGAAAGACACCATAGATATTGTGAGAGAAATTATGTTTTTATGTATTATGTACTTAGTTTTCTTACCCTTCCTCCTCAGATAAAAAGAAAGAAAAAGAAAAGAAGAAACATAGATTTGTTATATTGGATAAAATGGATGATCAACTAATTACCTAAATAATTATAAACTCCTTTCCTATCATGTCTTATTTGTTCCACTAGCCTATGTAATTGATGTAGTTTCTCTGAGAAGCCTATGAAGATATTTTATTTAGGTGTTAGGTATTTCAACAAGACATAGGCATTATTAGGAGGCAGAAAAGTAGAACAAAGGTTTGCCTCAAAGGAAGTAAACCTGGCTGTTTGGTTTCTGCGCTTACTAACTTGGGCAAGTAATTTCAAATGCCTTGACCTCAGCTTCCTCATTTCTGAAATGGGAATAATAACACTTTTCTGAGGAGTGGTCAGGACTAAAGGACAGAAGATAAATGATAGCTCATATAGTTGATATGTTGATAATAATTTTTGCATTTGTGAAAAAAATCATTTCTCACATATTGCTTCTTAGATTTCTAGTTATTTACAGTGTTTGAGAATTATTTGATAAAGACCAAGTGAGCATAGTAGTGTATTCCCCAAGTAAAATGCCTTGAACACACAACCAGAATAATAGCATTGTCTGCACAGTCTCAGCCTTGTCACCCTCCCCAGCTTGGAGCATAGCCCAATTCTATATGACACAATTTCATCTTATTCATTAGTAAAAAAGGGGAATAGATTGAAAGGGAGAAAGCTTTCTCCTTTCCTCAAGATATCTTCTTCACCAGCCAGTCATAGAACTATCATTTCTCACCGTTTTGTGAAATGCATTGTATATTACTATGAACTCTAATTTGAGAAGCAATATGGTATATTTATACATGTGCCCTAGGTGACAGGGGTCAGCAAGTGAGCAGACCACATTGGTAATTAAGTAACGAGCCTATAATCCAAGGTTTCCTTGTCTGTGATCAAGCTCCCTTGTTTTTCTGTGTGAAATACACAAATTTATACAGTCATGCATAAAAACCTACACAAATGAAACACTTTAGATTTCACAATGTCACAACACAAGAATGAGGAGATTTTGCATATATTTTGGAATATAGGCCCTTTTCCCTTAATAAAGTAAAAAGGAAATTTGGTTATTTCATCAGCTAAATTTTTACAGTCAGAAATTTACAAATAGTTTTGAAATTTTGAGGGATACTGGGTTTAATTTTTCTGGACTGCATTTCAGGTATTTTCTTGAACTAGATAATTATTATTATTTTTCTTCTTTTCAGCACAACAGTACAGGACTAGTTGTGTCATTAATTTAGTACTTCTCAGCTCCAAATTCACCCTTGGTTGCCTGCTTTACAATAATGGAGGTTTGCCCTTTAAGCACTTTTCCTTTGCTGTATGTAGACTTAATATTAAGTTTTGTCAGGAAATGATAGTAGAGAGACAATGAAGAAGAATGAGATCCTTCTACCTGGCTTCATGTGTGTTTCTTCTCACTGCTGCTACATGACTGACTGTGGCGTGTTTGATGGGGACGGTCAGCAATATTCTACCCAAGTGTGTACTTGAGGTGTTCAGGGCCCAAGAGAGTTTGAAATCCCAGTGCTAGCTTAGTAATCTGCTTTTTGAGACCCTCCCAAAATGGACATTTTGTTCTCCAGGCTTTGTGCCACCTAGCCAATAAGTGAGCGCCTGATGCTCCAACTCCTTCCAGTAGGAAACAGTCCCTAACCTCACCCACCTACACACAGGTGGTTTCTCATGGCCCTCATGGAACAGATCATGTGTACCCCGTCTCACATCATCATGTCTCACACTATCATGTCTCACACCACCATGCAGGTAAGCGAATTCTCAATGCTCCAACTCCATCCACATATTACCACTAGTCTTGGCCCAACTGTACCTTGGAAGAGTATTTGCTTCCAGTGATCATGAATGAGCTCTAACCCAGAAATTCTACTGAAATTCTTCACCATTTGTCAACTGCAGCCATATCATCTCCAACAAGATCTAAGCTCCAGACTTGGAGTGGGGCCCTTCTTCCAAGTTCATTCTTCCTTGAGTTAATTCTCCCTCAGCCTAGGATATTCTTTAGTTTTCTTTACACTTTTATAGTTACTCCCCTGTGATCAATGGTAATTCTTTATATAAAACTTTTCCTGTTAAATTACTGTCTAATTTTCATCTTTTGTTTGACATTCAGACTGACACAGAATTGTATAAAGATGGAGAGTGGTCCCAAGATATAGACCTGCAAAGATGTGGTTTTGTAATCTGTTTGTTTTTGCCCTTGGGCTTGAGCACAAAGCTGAGCTCTTGGCCAATAGAAAATGGGGTACCAGTAATCTTTGGCATGCATGGATATCATAAGTAATCAAACTATCACCAGCGGGATATTGTGGTCAAGTGTGATCTGCAGCAAATGCCTTGGGGACCCAGCCAACTGATGACCATGGCAGTCAAGACAACTGTAAGGACTGTGGTGTTTGTAGATATTTTTAAATGCATTTGAGTACCTGAAGAAAAAAATAAAAGGATCATTTTAGGTTCTTAACATTCAGCTTAAGTCACAGTTTGAAAGCCAGAGGGCTTCCATGATACCACTAAAAATTATCTAATTTTCTGCAGTCTCAGAGGTAATATTGCTGAAAATCAAACATAAAATTCAGTTGTGTGTTGTTGAATTACCATAGCAGTTGAATTCATGGTCTTGTCAGATTTCTCATGTGAATGTTAGAACACTGGTTAGAAGATAATGAGATCCTGAATATTGAAATGTGAACACAAGTTTGGGCTTAGAAAAAAACTGGCGATTTTGGTTACCCAAATCAGTCTGAGTTTCTCTTACCAGTGAAAAGTAGCTTGCCCTCCAATATCTAAGGAAACTGTGTATGTAAAGCCTGTAACAACTTCCTCTCTATGAAAAGTCTGTGATAACTTCCCTGGGAGAAGACACCGTATCCTCCTCAAGACACACCACAACCAACTCTTGTTGCTATTAGACCTACAGTCTAATAGTGAAGGTCAGTTATCACCATGCTTGGGGGACAAGAACATATTATATTCTAGGAGTGACCAACAATGATGAAGACACAGCACTATCTCTCAGAAACAGCAGAAAACAGTTCGAGGCATATTCGATGTTCAGCTCATTTATCAAAAGAATTGTAAGACTTTTCTAATATAAGCAAAAACTTGTGGAAAGCATGTAGAAGCATATTCTAAGGGGCTTAATACAAAGAAGTCAACATATAACACAAGATTGGGCTGTATTCTTTGATATTTACTAGGAATTTTGGGTTTAATGTGCTACCGTGGGCAGCCTCTAATTGCCTTATAGAAATTTGGAGTCAGTAGTGGTCAACAGTTAATGAGATTAAGATTCCAGACTTTTCTTGACATGCTGTGAATAAAAGAGCCCAAAGACTTTGGAGATAATCTGAATGGTGGAGTGGATTTGTCATGTGTGACCTACACATTTACCACCCAGCTGTTTCAAGAGAGATTCCAGAAGTATGCCTTTCAGTTAAGCATTTAAAAATGGGCTGGACTTGGTGACTTAGCCTATAATCCCAGCACTTTGGGAGGCCGAGGCGAGTGGATTGCTTGAGCCCGTGGGTTTGAGACCAGTCCAGGCAACTTGGCAAAGACGAAGTCTAACAATAAATAAAAAAATTAGCTGGGCATGGTAGCGCACCTGTAGTTCTGGCTACTTTGAAGGCTGAAGCAGAAGGATCACCAGGGCCCAGCAGGTCAATGAGTGTCCGTGAGTTTGCCACTGCACTTCAGCCTGGGTGACAGAGTGAGACTCCAACTCAAAAAAAAAAAAAGTATTAGTAGGGGGAACACCTGTATCCTTGAAAAGTTCTGTGGCTGTTCCTTTTTATAGGCTAGATATGATCATAGATATGGGATCCTTGATTTCAGTGGGGCTGGGAGGGAACCTCAATGGCAGAAGCCAAGCACCAACACTTAGTCACCAAAAACACGGTGTCATGTCTACCATGGGGACAACAGGAGTATGTCAGTAATCAGAATTTCCCAGCCTGCTAAGATATTTGGCAGTGTATAATTAAGGAACAAAACTAGGTGGGCAGCCTACTAGTGTATTGCTGGATTCGTATAACAGAAGAAGCTAACTCTGGTAGCCAAAAACATGACTTGAGTTGTCCCAATAAACAGTCATGATTTTACCAAATGGGTACAAATTATGCTCCATATTTGTGCTTCATAAGAATGTCTACCAAAAGGCAGTCATTACAGAGGAGGCTCTTAATAACCAAGTGGATAAATAAAAAGACATGCTCAGTGGATATCAGTCAACTTCTTGCCATAACCTCCCGGTGCTTGCTCAATGGGTCCATGAACAAGTTACACATAGTCTCACAATTATGGACTTACCTTCATTAAGGCTAACCTAGTTGATGCATATTAGGCTGGCTGCCTAATTTGCCAAAAGCAGTGACCAACAATGATGAAGACACAACACTATCTCTCAGAGACAGCAGAAAACAGTTCGAGGCATATTGACTAGTATAGTAGATCTCTCAGTGGAGTGCCTTCCCTTCCCATAATAATTTTGTTATGTGGACTACCCATTGACTCCAAAAATGCCTTGTCTGCCACCATGGCATTCTGCATAACATTGCCATCTGATGAAAGAATTTGCAAAGAAGGGAAGTCATGGGCTCATGCTTACAAAATGAAGTAACCACATACCCCATCACCTTGAAAGTGGCTCACCTAATTAAAAGGAGAAAGACTTGCCAGTGTATAAGATTAGTGAAGATTGTTATGGTGCTAGTTTGGAGAAAATGCCCTTAAAGAGTGAGGTTTACAAGATGCAGTACAAGGAGTACAGACCATCATATGTGCTGTTTTTTCCATCTCCAGAATATATGGGTCTAGGAGTTAAGGTGTGGAAGAAGAGAGGCAAATCTTACTATTATACCTAATAACTCACCCACAGATTTTTTTAATGGTCCAAAGATCTTTTATTTTTGACACCTATTAAGCCATGAATTCAGAGGGAAGAGGTTCCAGCAGGTTGGGCTCCTTTCTGTTGTTTCTCACAAAGACCTACAGATTTTTTTGCTTCTTGACCTTGCAACTTTGAACTCTGATGGTTTGGAAGCCTTAGTTTCCAAGGGGAAATGCTTCCACCAAAAGATACAAAAATGACTCCACTAAGTAGGAAGATGGGATCATCCCCTGGGTATTCCAGGCTCTTGATGTCACTTAAACCACAGCACCCCACAACAACAATTGCAACAACAATAAGAATTACTTTATGAATCGGAGAGATTAATCTTTATCTAATCTTAATTGATGAAAGGAAATTGGTTTCCTACTGGAATGTGTCTGTAACCCAGTGAATTATCTGATATACCTCAGTATTTGATGTTCAGTAGTGAATATTAATGGAAAAAATACAACCGTCCCCCCAAAAAGCAGTTAAGAACTTGGACTCTTTGGGAACGATGATCTAGATCAGCAAAGGACTCTGACCAGCTGAGACTCTGGCTGAAGGTAAAAGAATTGGAGAATCGTTAGTGGAAGAAGGAAGCAGTAGATGTTATTTATGGTCTTGTGGTCAATTACAAAAAGGAGGGCTGTGGTAGTTTTGCTTGTTATATGTATGTGTTTATTTGTATATGGCAACCACTTTTTCTCTTCCTTCTCATTTTATTTTGTAGACAAGCTGCTGAAGATTGACTTTAAAACTCAGTCTTAACATAAGAAATATTTAGTGAGACTATAACTAAATTTGAGTAGTTAATAACCAGTTATTGTCTTTTGGGTCAGAGATAATAAAATTCATAATCTTCACTGAGTTGGGCTTTATATATATATAAATAAATATAAATATATATACACACACGCCCACACAGACAATTTAATGCGAGCGAACAGGTTCAAATATCAATTTTCAGTGGTATGGTTCTTAATGACTGTGTCATGCCAGGGTAGCCCACCAAGAATTCCTTTCAAAGAACATTTTCAAAATTTTATCAGTTTGCAAAATTTAATGTTGCCACTTGTGATAATTATTATCACTTGTCTCTGGTTTGTACACGCAAGTTAATTTTAATCTATATCCGAGTGACATTTAGGAATTGAAGTACTCTATTCAAAATCCCACTCTGAGAACTGCCTAATTATTTCAAATATTTTTATCAAAATTGGCACCAGAAAGCATACATATCGGCATACTGGAAATTTCATAATGGACTGTGATGTAGAGTCCAAGAAACCTGCCTTCCCAATCTTCAGCCCTCTAGGTTTAGAGACATTTTTTATGATAGGTTCACTTATGGAGATTCTGTTGCTTGTCATAATCCATAAAATGTTGGCTGTGATCCTGAGTTTGTGTAGGAGTGAAACTTTCTATAAAGGATCTTGCAGAAACTGTGAGAGAGACTTTTCTGAGCTTATAAACACAGATTGTATAACTATATTTGTGCCACTGCTAATAAATGTTGGTATGTTTGGCAGAAATTGGAGTAGGACTTCCAAGGTTTGGGAAAGAAGTATATAGTCTCCAAATAGTCTCCATCTACCACTAATGAGCAAATGTAACTAGCGTTACCAAAAGTACCTGACAACTGTAAATGCCAAAGGCTGAAGTCAGTTCACATTACATTCAAAGACATGAATGGGGGCTCCTGTTAGCGAGATGTTAAGATGAGTTCGTCGTGAGAAATGTTACAGTGCAGGATACAACTTGCTTAAATGATATGTTCAAAGTGACATGTGTAATGCAATGGGTGAGTATTTTGTCTTCTGTGTATAGGAGATTGTAGAGTGGTAAACCATTTGACTCAAACACTGTGAGACATTAAAGGCAGAAGCCAATGAACGACACCATGACTCTTCATCACTTCAAGTGTGCTGCCAAAATATTTAGTATCCAAATGTGTACCACAATTTTAAAAGAGTTAAAACCTAAATTATAATTTCTTTAACAAGAATCTATAATCTGTTTCTGGAAACTGTATCTGCCATTCTCTTCTTCTCTTCACAGATCTAGGTGTAGAGTGACTTTTGTTGGAACCATAGCCTAGCTTGGCTATGCATTGGAATCATCTGTGAAACTTTAAAAACACTGATTTCTGAGTCCTGCCGAGAGAGAGAGAGAGAGAGAGAGAGAGAGAGAGAGAGAGAGAGAGAGAGAGAGAGAGAGAAACTTTTAATCTCAGGTGATTCTACTGGGCAGCCAAGGTTGAGAAATACTATGATAGTAGGGACCAGGACAAGCATATAGTCCAGCCATTTTTTTCCCTTAGAAGATTAAGACAATTTGATAATAATGGACAATCTAGTTATCAGCGTAAAATAAATCCAAGTCAATAGAGGACAAAATTTTAGATAATAAAGGCGTTGAATACATTTTACCACTAAATTCTGCTTTATCAATTGTTGCTTAACTTGACTTCAATTTCCTACTCTCAAGCAAACTTTTACTATTTAGAATCTGAAAAGCTTGGAGGTTTCATAAAAACCGACCAACAAACCTCAGAGCCCCTGGCTATGTTTGCTTTCTGATGAACAGGTAGAGAAAAGATTCAAAACCCATAGTAGGATACTGTCCCACTATTGGTGCTGTGAATTGTTGATGGCTTCCTCAAGCCGGTGCATTATAAGTAAGCTACAGAGGATGAATTCCAACTCTGGCTCACTTATATAGGATCGTTTAATGGCCTGTGACCCTAGAGAAAGTTATTAACCTCACAACCCTCCAGTTTCCTTATCAGTGAATTGGAGGATAATAAAAGTAGTTATCTCATAAAGTTGTTGGGAATAATACGTGGAAGATTACAGTCAAATAGTTAAAACAGTGCCTGGCCCATATGAAGTGCTCAGTAAATGCTAGTTATGTTATCCTGTTAATTCCTAGCTGAATTCTTAATGTTGGTAAATCTTTAATATTTCACCCTCACTACTCTCTATTTCAAAAGCTTTTGCCTCATGCTTTGTAGAAAGAGAAACAATGAAGAAAACAGTTTATTCCACACCTTTTTCAGTTTCCTCTGGTGTATTCTGGAAGGATGAGATGCCACTAACACCCCAAGATAATTTGCTTCTAATCAGGAAAAAAAATTATATTAGCAATCAGTTACTAAATTTAGCTAACTCAATTACTGCTGAATCATTTCTTTGCTAACTTCTGAGTTTTACATCTGTGCTTGTGCTACATGCCCCGATGCATTAAGACCAATGGCAATGTAATGAGAAAAGGCACTTTAAGAACTTAAGTGATATGATAGCTCCATGGAGTGTCAGTTATGGCATGGAGGGGGAAAGACTGTAAAATAAAGCACAGCCTAAAAGGAGGAATGTGTAAGAAAAGATTTGGATAAAAGAAAACCAGAAAAGGATATAGAGGAACTAAAACATCATAAGCTTTGTCCAGTCATCCACGGAAGCTTTCTCTTGAAAAAGTAAGTATGATAGAAATAAATATTAACTTAAGATAAAAAACTTTTGTGTCTGTTACTCATACTGCAAGCTTTGAGGAGCAAATAGGCATTGCTACCATGGTTAAAACATGTCCAAGAAGCAGGGTGTTCCATAGGAAATACGTGTCCTCAGATCAGAGCATTTTATACTCTGTACAATAGAACTCTCCTTGATGATGGACATTTCTACCATCTGTGTTATCCTATATGGTAGACACCAGCCACTTTTAAGTGCTACTGAGCACTTGAAATATGGCTCATGTAACTAGGAAATCAGTCTTAATTGTAATTAATTAAATTTTACAAGTGAATAGCCACTTGGTTAGTGGTTATTGTATTATACAGAGCCATTCTAAATCCTGAAGGTAAATTGAAGAGAAAGATAAAGCTCTACACAAACTTTTTAAAAAAAAAGCTATGAAAGAAATAGGACATGTGGCATGTTGTGTTTGCCTCTTCAAAACCCATTCTGTTCCTTTGTCATTGCACAGCAGCCTGTGGCTTGGGTAGAATATCCCTCATCCAAGTAACACCCTTTTCCTTCAGGTAATCCGTCCCCAAGCCAATAAGGACAAAGCATCCTAGTCACAAGAACTGGTTCAGGGATGATCCAATGAGAACAAAGCTCATTGATTGTGGAAAGCAATCTCCCCATCCCCCAATTGGGAACAAGGAGCATGAGTTTCCACCAATACAGGCGGCCATTTTGAATTGAGAAGGAAGCTGTCTTGAATTCAGCTGGCGGAAGACAGAAAAGCAGCAAGAATTACGAAAAGTGGAGTCACGTCCTGATCATGCTTGAAGCTCACTTCCTCTGCTTTTTGCATTTTCTAACAGTGTGTTGTGATCAAATTTCCTTCTGAAATACTCCCATTGCCACCCCATCTTCACCTCATGTCACTCAACCAAGATCTTTTCCTATGTAAAGATCAAATGGATTTTCATTAGAAACAAAACAACTATACACATTGTTAAAACCATGTTGATTTCAAATTCATATTCACCGGATTCAGTTTTCTTCTACAGTGTCTCCCTTACCTTTCTTTACCTGATTATTTTGCTTTTCCTCTCAGGATATGAAACACAGACTTTCCTTATTCTATTCCTAATAACAGCATTTCTTGCTCATTTTGCATTTTTCTAAAATTCTTTTCTTTTTTTTGAAGATATTTTAATTGGAGCCTATTGACTTACTGATCTAATGACCTGATCATCTTGCCAAATATTTGAAGCATTGAATAGCTGATTTTCAAGAAGTTTTGTTCACTTATGAAAGCTTCATATTTGCTCTTTTCTTGTCCCATCCTGACCTTGCTTTCACTATTATCATTTTATAAAGGAATAAAAAAATGAGATTTCCCACTAACACTGTTTACAGGCTTTTTTAAAATTTGTATGAACTCATGTCCTGCCCTTGTCCTTGCTGTGGAAAAATGACCATGACAAAATATTTCAGACCAGGGCAGCAGAGGGGAAGAATGTAAGTCAGCAAAAACACCACAGTGACTTGTATTAAGGGAAATCAAGCCCAATCAAATAAAGGGTCAGTGGATAGAGTAAAATAAAAGCTTCAAGAAAAAAAAAAAACTCAATCGTTTAGCAAATTATCCCTTTGGTGATTTTGTCTGTTTTCTACTTTCATTTTGACTGATTGTCCTCACCTTCCTTCTTGGGACTTCTCTTCATGGACTTGCGGGCTATCTCATTTCTTGATCTCATTTCTTCCTTTAAGTGCTCATATTCATTTTCCTGGAGTCCAACAACTCTTAAGTATTCTCTTCAAAAAGGATTCCAGGAAACTTACATTTTAAACATATTCCCTTCCTGAGAAGAACTTCATTTTGCCCTCACAATCATCTTAAGAATTGTCCAGGTTTAGAATTACAAGTTCTATATCATTTTTTGCCTCCCAAGCTTGAGGTAGAGAATCACCTTCTGATGAGAAATCTAATGCCAATCTGATTCCCATTTCTAGAGATCCCCTACTTCAAGAATTTTTTCATTCTCTTATCTACAACCACCTCTATTCTGGCTTCTTGGACTTTTAGAAGTTGCTATTATGGGTTAGAGAAAAAAAAGGAGACAAATAAACGCATGAACTCAGCTGACACTTTGAAACACTAGCTCCTCTTGATTTTTCCCTAATTAAGTCAGATCCTTTGGTTTATACAGTCTATAATAGTATATAAATGTCTACATTAAACAATAGATTATATGACATTGGAGAAAAAATTAGGTGGCTTTGGATCAATCCAATTGGATCAATTTTAAGTAAGATTGTCTTGAGAGAAAAATTAAGCAAAAAGACACTGTGAAATGAAAGAAGAGTTAACCTTTGCATCAGGAAAGTCACTAAGGAGAAGTAAATTGAAGTGAAACTAAGCCAAGCAGTAATCCTGTGGTGTTCTTGTTCTGATCAATATGTATGTTAGTCTCTCGCTGAATGACAATTGCATTGGTCCGTGAGGGAAAGATAAATAGAAGTAAGAAAGAAATGTATTTTGACTGTATGTTATTTTTTACTTAATAAATTTCTGTATCCAGATAATTTGTTTGATCTCAGCTCTCATTAGATTGAATGCAAATAAGTTGTAGCAAAAATGAACTGGGAAACAAAACTCTTGCGTTTACAAAAAGGTACATGTTCTGCAATAATTTGTGAATGAACTCTCAACTAGTCCAGACCTGGTGTCTCTACATTTTAAAAAAATTCTCCACTTTAAAATAAAAAGACAGCATAATATTCCCTGATGTAACATTATATCCTGAGTTCTAGAAACGCTTCCCTTCTATTTTCCAGTAAAAGCCCATTTACATTGATTAATTAAAAGGGCAATGATTTCTTTTGGCAATGGAAACACCAGATTGACCCTTATTTAGTGCTTTATTAATAAGAAATACTGGGCATGAAATACACATTAACAGAACAACATTTCAGCATTAGGGCAAGGCTTCTGGCCTCATGCCTGAGTCTCAGGCCTTCCAAATTCTGTCTTGTGCCCTCCTGTGATGCAGCGAGACTTCTGAGACTGTGCTGGAGTTGGTAGCAAAGTAAAGACCTTCTTTCATAGTTAATCTATTAAAATATTGACAAAAGGACCTGAAAAGAAAAAAAAAACCAAAAAAACAGAACACTGGAATTATCTTGGGGGCTTGGGTGGTAAATGAAATTCCAACCAGAAAGTTGCATGGACAAAAAATTATCAGAGAAGGGAAAAATGAAACCTAGGAAAAGATTCTGTAGCGTATAAGAAAAACAAAATCAACTACCAACTACCATAGCTCCTAAAGTAGGGAGATGATGGAAGTCTCTTCTTAAAGAAATCAAAGAGGTTGCAATGATCTTTCAACAAGAGCTGGGCTGGCCAAAAGAAATACAAATATCTGAACCATAGCCATCATAACAGTACTAGAATATACTTGGAAACAGTAAAACATAGATAGACACAACAGAAAAAGAGACTATTTATGAGCTCAGAGGCCAGTAATAGCAATGTGTTGTCGGTGCTGGATCCTCTTGTCACCTCTGGGTCACCTTTATTGTTTATAGTACAAAGAACATGGTTTTTGTTTAGCTGGTTCCAACGAGGGTCACATGTAAAACATAGAAATACATATTCAAAAGATTAAATTGTGATGCCTCAAAAGCAATGCCATTTTTGTCTGCTTTTCTCTCAATATTTTTGTGGAAAGAGCAATGTAACTATATTAAGCAACTTTTATCATCATGTTAAAAAGAAATATCAAATTTTACATATGATGTTATTAACTATCACCCATATTATCAGTTTTATTTAGTAAAAATAATTAAAATAGCTTAAATAGTCTATGCAGACTATCCACATAAATCATTGGTTAACTATAAAATATAAACATATTTTATATATATTTATAATGCAAATAAATATAAATAGAAAATAACATGACTGTTTATTAAAAGTATTGTTTCTAGCCGGGCTCGGTGGCTCAGCCTGTAATCCCGCACCTTGGGAGGCTGAGGTGAATAGAATTGCCTGAGCCCGCGGGTTCGAGACCCGCCTGGGCAACTTGGCGAGACCTCATCTCTACAATAAATCAAAAATTAGCCAAGTGTGGTAGTGTGCGCCTGCTGTTCCAGCTACTTGGAAGGCTGAGGCGGAAGGATCACCGGAGACCAGCAGGTTGAGGCTGTGGTGGTCAGGAGCGGCCACTGCACTCCAGTCTAAGTGACAGAGTGAGACTCCAACTCAAAAAAAAAAATAAAATAAATAAAAAATAAAAAATAAAAATAAAAGTATTGTTTTTTCCTTTATTGGAGTAAAACTGACAAATGCAAGTTATATATATTTATAGTATACAACATGATATTTTGAAAAATGTGCGCATTGTAAAATCATTACCACAATCAAGCTAATTAACATATCTGTCATCTCATAGAGTTATTATTTTTTGTTGTGAGAACATTAAATATCTACTCTCTTAACAAATTTCAAGTATACAACTCAATATTATTAACTATAGTTTTCATGCTGTCCATCTATCATAACATAACTCTTTTAAATGATGACATCCATTATAACATAACTCTTTTTAAATGATTAAAACAGCATATCCAATTGCATAAATCACTATCTCAAATATATACACAACACAGAAAATATGTCAAATCTTGTTATAAAATACATGGTTTTAAATTTTTAAAACTTTAAAAATTTTTTGTGGTGTGCTTCTAATACTTTGTTTAGAAAAACATTTTAATTCCATCTATTACTCTGTGCTTATAAGATAAATGAAAATGATTTTATTTTGCATTTTTCTTTTTATAAACATATGTAGCTTTTATTTATCAATTCTGCTTCATCAGATGTTCTTAGGTCTCAGAAAGCAGGTAACTCAGTAGATAGACATCATTCATGCTAAATGGCAATTTTGAGTTCATAAAGTTCTGGTTAGTTTTATTCCATCTCAAGGACACATAAGTCATCTTGAATTCTGACCATATACTCCATAAAAAAGGAAAAAGCAAATATGTCTGCAAGTCCACATGAATCTTCACCATGTGTAAGTTTCGTCCTTGTACATGGTAAAGAGTTTTATAAGCACAAACACTTCAGTGTTAGAATTGACACATGAGGAACTAATTTGAAGGTATGATTCCATCCTCCATATGAAATATAATAAATTTAAAGGCACCAGAAGACATTTAGTACTGACACTGTGGGAATGAAAATTTATCTGACGGAGTCATGAATCCCCTAATGTGTTGAATTTATTTTTTCGCTTTTGTATAAAAGCAGAGTAATTTAAAAGAAATTTGGAAAAAAGTTCTTTTTTTTGAACATTGTTTTTGTTTTGTAATCAGCCATGACGGTTCCTCTCTCCAGATGTTCGTGAGAGCCCTGGCATTATTAAAGGCACACCACTAATATTTTGCACAATGTGACCACAGATAACATTGTGTTGCTTAGGCCAGAAAGTCATAAAAGTGAGAAACAGTATAAAAGTGATCATTTGAAGTCTCACTCTTTAGCTCTTAGGTGAAGACAGAGCATCTTATTCTGCTTCTTTTAATGACTTTAAATTTGAAAAATCAATGCTGAACATCACTGCTACGTCACCTATCTTCCAAACAATAATCCTAAATGCCGTTTACCCAAACCTGTGGCTTTTTGGCTCACACCATGAGCAAGACTTAAAAACTCCAAACACTCTTTTCTTTTTAAACCACAATGTTAGTCTCTTACTTGAACCACTGTAGAACAGAAAGAAGTAAGATGAGAATGACAATATGGACTTTGTCAATTGCTGTAATATTTGGAAATAAAGTGTCTTGAAGTTGTTTGAAGTCTTCTTTTACTTTTGGATTTCAAAATAAGTGTTATTCTTCAGATATTTGCTGTATGTGAATGTTGAAGACTTCCTCAAGATTCTTGTTATTTCTTGGGGTGCTACTATCCTATGTCAGTTCTATGTTTGGGATTCAGTTTCTGCTAAATATGTTTTCTCTACATTGTTTGCTTCTACACTGACTTCATTTTTACTTATAGAATGTGACCCTTTTTTGTTCATGCAGGTCACTTATATGTAGCAAACTTTACTAAAAGGTTGCAAAAATGAGGGAGCTTTATGTATCTGTGTGACTTGGTAAACTCTCCAGCTCTGTATGATTTCTTATATTGTTCCTTCCCTTAATTCTTATGAGTTCCTCAAGCTTGAATTCTCCAGGAGCACACTGTATCTGAGCTTAAGACATTTCTCTTCATTGGACTGAAGACTTAACAAGAACTTACCTAATAGGTTGAAGGGGGGTCCAGATAGCTGACTAGAAAGCAAATTCTAAAAATTGGAAGGAGGAACTATTATGTTACATCACATGTACAGGTATCAACAATAAGACACAGTGAACTTGACAAAGTAAGGAAACGGGACACATTTAAAGGAACACACTAATTCTTCAGCAGCAGATTCCAATGAAAAGAACAGTCATGAAATTCTGGAAAAAGAATTTAAAATAATGATTTTAAGGAAGCTCAGTAATATAAAAGGGAATCTATACAAACAATACAAAGATACCAGAAAAACAAATCAAGATATGAATGAGAAATTTACCATTTAGATGCCACAAAAAAAAAAAAAAAAGAAGCAAACAGGAATTCTGGGACTGAAGAATTAAGTGAATAAAATAAAAAAATATGTTTGAAAGTTTTAACAATAGAGTAGATAGCAGAAGATATAATATCAGAACTTGAAGACAGGTTTTTTGAAATAACATGCTCAATTTTTAAAAAGATCTGAAAATAAAGACATGTGACATATGAAACATGACAAAGTGGACAAGTATTCAAATCTTTGGTGTCCCAGAAGGTAAAGAGAAAAAAGGTAAATAAAACTTATTTACAAAATAATAGCTGAAAATGTTTAAACTCTTCCAAGAGATTTAGACAACCAGATAAAAAAAGCTGAGTAACCCTCAAATGAATACAATTCAAAATGGTCTTCTTCACAGCACATTATGATCAGTCTGTCAAAAGTCAAAGACAGATGTGGAATTCTGAAAAAACAAAACAAATAAACAAAAAAAGCAAGAGAGAAGAGTCTAGTCACTTATAATAAACCCTCATTAGACTAACAGAGGATTTCTCAGCATAAACCTTAAAGGTCAGAAAAAAATGAGATGACATGCTCAAAGTGCTGAAAGAAAAAAACAAAACAGCTGCTACTCAGAAAATTATCCTTCATTAATAAGGGAAAAATAAAGATTACATCAAACAAACAAAAGTCGAGGAAATTTATCAACACTAGACCAGCCATATAAGATCTAACTAAGAAAATTTTATATCTGGAAGCAAAAGAATGATATCTACTGTCATGTGTAAAAGCACATAAAAGTATAAAACTTGTAGAGCAATACTCACATGAAGAAGAGAAAGGAAACAAATACTATTACTGCAGAAAAGCACCAAACCACAATAATAAGCAATAAGAAAGAAAGAAAATATGTACAAAATCAAGCAGAAATAAAGTAGTAAAATGGCAGGAATAAACCCTCACATATTAAAGAAAAACTTAAATATAAACAGATTAAACTTTTCAAAAAGATATAGATGGAATGAATGTAAAAACATACCCAACTATACACTACCTACAAGAAACTTATCTAACCTTTAAAGACACATACAGACTAGAAGAAAAGAAATACAAAAGTTATTCCTTGTAAATAGAAAACAAAAATGAGCTCAAGAAGTTACACATATATCTGATAAAACCAATGTTAAGTCAAAAACATTTAAAAAAAGACAAAGAAGGTCATTATATAATGATAAAGTTATCAATTCAGCAAGAGATATAACAATTCTAAATATACATGCACCCAATACCAGAGCACTTTGAGCATGTATAAAACAATATTATTAGATCTAAAGGGAGAGACGGACTGCAGCACAAAAATAGTTGAGGAATTTAACACCTCGCTCTCAGCATTATGCAGATCATCTAGAAATAAAATTAACAAAGAAATAAATATTGGATTTAAATTCCACTTTAGACGAAATGGAATTAATGAACATTTACAAAACATTTTATTTCAACAACTGCAAAATATACATTCCTCTATCAGTACATTGAAGGGTATCCAAGATAGACCATATGTTAGGACACAAAACAAGTCTCAATAAATTGAAAAATATGGAAATCATATTAAGTATATTTTCAGACCACAATGGAATAAAACTGGAAATTAATACTTTGGAGAATGTACACATACATAAAAATTAAACAACATGCTCCTGAATGACCATTGGGTCAAGGAAGAAATCAAGGAGAAAATCTATTTCTGGAAGCAAATAAAAATCAAACAAAACACGTGAAAACCTATGGGACAAAGCAAAAACAGTGCTAAGAGGGAAGTTTATAGTAATAAACACTTACATGAAAAAAAATACAAAAATTTCAAAGAGACAACTTAATGATGTACCTCAAGGAATTAGAAAATCAAGAACAACCAAACTCAAAATGAAGAAAAGGAAAAAATAATAAAGTTCACAACAAAAATAAACAAAACAGAAACTAAAAAAGTCAACAAATCAAAGAACAAAAAGTTGGGTTCTTTTTAAAAAGATGAAACCAGTAAGCTGCTGGACAAAGTAATGAGAGAAAGAGACAGAAAGAGAGAGGAGAGAGAGAAAAAGAAAGAGAGAGAGAGAAGAGAAAAAAGACTAAAAACTAAAATAAAATCTGAAATGAAAAAGGAGACATTACAACTGACACTACAGAAATATAAATGATCATCAAAGACTTTTATGGGCAATTCCTCAATAACAAATTGGAAACCTTAAAGGAAGTAGATAAATTCGTAGAAACATACAACCTACAAAGTTGAATCGGGAAGAAATAGCAACCTTGAACAGACAAATAAGTAGTGTAATTAAATGGTGCTGAAAAGTTTCCCAATAATGAAGAGTCCAGGACCTTGTGACTTCACTGCCAAATGCTACCAAACATATTTTACTTTTTTATTTTAAAGTTGTAGGTACATAAGTGGTTTAAGTGCAGGTGAAGTTTAGGCCTCCCATTGGCCCTCACTTTGCCTGGAATAGGATCAGGCACCTTTATTGATGTTATGTGACCCCCTATTCCCTGGCAGTGCTCCACTACTACCAATCATATTTTTGTAGTATTATGATAGGTGTCCAGGTTTCACTTATGAGTGAGAACATGTGGTACACAGTTCTTTGTTTTTGTGATAGATCACTGAGTATGATAGACTGCAAATCCATACAAGTTGTTGCAAAGTTCATAATTTTGTCCTTCTTTATGGCTATGTAATATTCCATTGTGTATATATATGTCATTTTTAAAAACCAGTCCAGTTTTGATGGGCAGGGCACTACCAAACCTTTAAAGAAAAATAACACCAATTTTTATAAATAGAAATGACATGAACAGAAATTCATCAAGAAAAGATATATAATTGGCCAACAGACAAATAAAAATGCTCAATATTGCTAATTATCAGGGAAATGCAAATAAAAGCCACAATGAAACATTATTTTACCCAAATGAGAATGGCTGTTAGTCATAACATAAGAAATAATAAATGCTGGCAAGAGTACAAAGTGATGTAGTTTGGATGTCTGTTCCCTCCAAGCCTCATGTTGAAATATGATTCCCAGTGTTGGAGGTAAGGCCTAGTGGGAGGTGCTTTAGTCATGAGAGTAGATCACTCATCCCTTACTAATGGCTTAGTGCTATTCTCATGGTAATGAGTGAGTTCTCTATTCGTTCATCTAAGAACTGGTTCTTTAAAAGAGCCTGACACCTCCCTTCTCTCTCTTGCTTATGTACTTAATATGTGATATGGTTGCTCCTTCTTTGCCTTCTGTCATGATTGAAAGTTTTCTGAGGCCTCACAAGAAGCAGATGCTGACACTATGCTTCTTGTGCAGTCTGCAGAACCATAAGTCAAAATAAACTTTTCAAAAAATATAAATTACTTAGCCTCAGGTATTCTTTTATAGCAATACAAAACCAACTTATACATGGAGAAAAGGGAATGCAAATACTGTGGATGGAAATGTAAATTAGTACAACCAGTATGGAAAACAGTAGGGAGATTTTTCAAAAATTTGAAAATAGAATTACCATACAATCCAGCAATCCCACTACTGGATATTTACATGGGAAAAGAAATCAGAGTATCAAAAAGATACCTGTACCCCCAGGCTTATTGCAGCATTATTTACAATAGCTAAGATATGAAATCAACCTAACTGCCTATCAATGGACAAAAGAATTTTAAAAATGTGGTATATATACCCCATGGAATATTATTCAGCCATAAAAAAGAATTAAGTCATGTCATTTGCAGCAACATGGATGGAACTGGTGGTCATTATGTTCAGTAAAATAAGGCAGACATAGAAAGATAAATATCACATATTTATTCTCACTCATATGTGGGAGCTAAATGTTGATCTCATGGGGGATAGAGAATAGAATGGTAAATACTAGAGGCTGGGAAGCATTTTTGGAGGGGGGGGATGAAGAGAGGTTGGTTAATGGTACACATACAGTTAGATAGAAGAAGTTTCAATGCTCAATAACAGAGACGAATGATTACGATTAACAAAAATGTATTGTATATTTCCAAATGTCTCCAGCACATGGAAATTATAAATATTCAGGGTGATGGGTACCCTGAATACCCTGATTTAATCATTACATATTCTATGCATGTAACAAAATATCACATGTACCCTATAAATATGTGTGTTATGTAATAATTACAAAGAAGAGAAATCTAAAAAAATACTTACTTATCAATTTATTAATATCTCTAGACTATTCTCACCTTTGCAGCTCTGGAAGAGACTTTGAAATGTGTCTTCCCATGTCCCTTCCTCTACCAGTGTCTGAAAGCAACAGTAGATCCATTCCCTTTATCATGATATGAGTTAAGTCACCTATCTGAGTCGTAAAAGTCATTATGGGTTTTAAGTGATAATCCATTGCTCTATTTCACCCATGAAGCTCATGAATGCCCATGTTGGATTCCATGGCCTGTGGGAAGTGCTCATTATGTGGTGTTTATGATAATTGTTTCTCTTCATGATGATCTTTAAACATCCTCTGTGGTTGGCATATAACATTGCTACCAAATTTCTCTTTTCAAGTTTTTACTTACATAAAATCATCTCCCACTACAGGGTTCTCTCTAATTTATTACAGACTGTGATCAATAAAAAGTGAATACTGCAACAAAAATGAATTCCTTTGGATTCCAGTCCCCACATTCTGTAGATCAGGAAACATGAAGACCAGAAAACTTCCAATCTGCCCCAGTACACGAAAACTTAGTGGAAGTTTGAATGAGAGATTAGGGCTCTTAGACCAGTGTCTTTGGATATGATGATAAATAAATAATAAGACACAGAGGGTATTTTGGACCAAGATTCATGAGTTGTGTGATTTATTTTTTATTAATAAGATTATCATGTGCTAAAATCTATCCTATTTTCAAATCTACCTGCCATTTAAAAATAAGTCAGGTTCTGATGATTTGGTGAAAATCCATGAAAATCTTCCCTTTTTTTCAGGATCATGTTGCTTTTGCACATAAATTATTTAGGGAGGCTTTAAAATTTGATGCCTGCAAGATTCTAGTCAACTTCACTTATTTACTGGGGGGGGGTGCCATGGGAAAATATCAACATTAAAATAAAAATTCAGCTAGGTAGAAGACAAGGTAGCATGTGTAAAACGGTTTAACATGAGGACAGGCCAGCAAAGCTTGTGACTTCAGCAGGTCACAGGCTTTAAGGAGTCTGTTGAGGGCATAGGTCTCGGGCATCTTTCTTCACTACAAGCCAGTGTGTGTTGGAAACACTCTGAAATTTCTCCATGCTGTATAGGTGCATGCACACATACTCGTAGCCACTTCTGCATGTTAGGAAGTCCCTGGGGCTGACTCTCTTTCTTGTTTCTGTGGTTGTTTTCTGCCAAATGGTGTTCCCAAGTCTGACTGCCTGGTCATACAGCTCAATCAGCTAACCTTCCATTCCTTGACTATTGCAAGCAGAGGCTCATGGGAGCCAATTATTACTGTTTCTCACTCCCTGATAGAATTGTTAGACCTATGAACTGTGGGCAGCCTCCACAGGATTCTTGGGAAATATCTGAATTCAAAGACTAGAATTCAGCTTCCTATCCAGAGATAAGGTAAAAGGACATTACCAGAAGAGAAAAGCTTGAACTGACTATTAAAGTGTCAGAACCCCTAGCATTGGTGGAGAAAGTTATTGCACTCCAGATTTCTGCCCTAGCATTTTCCACCTAAACCAACCATTGACCTTGCCCATTTATTCTAGGTCTAATCCCTTTATAAATAGTTTGGATGACTCTTTTAAAAAACAAACAAACAAACAAAAACTTTGAGTCTAGGATGTTACATTCTATCTTTTTCCTTGTAATATATTATGGAAAAATGAACATACCAATGAATTATAGCTTATTAGTTTCTCCATTAAAGGTGTTTGTCCATTGAAAATTTCTGTTGTAATCTCTAAAGCCTCCTTCTCTATGTAATGACTTGGAGTGAATTTACTAATTGGGAATTTTTAAGTTATTAGGCTATACTTGTAAGACTTAAACTTAGAGATATAAAGAATCGACCATATTTAAACAAGCATCATACTCAAGTGTATGCAATTCCTCAATGTAAAATAGTACCCAGAATATTGATTCACTCTATTATTTCTGTTAAATTTCTTAAGTTTAAGTTGTTTAGCTGGATATGTGACCTTTGTATGAGGTCCTGGAACTTGAATTAACTTCTAGGGGTTACAAGTAGGAATTTAACAATACCCAGTAAAACAATGACAAAATGGTCCAATCAAGGTCTTCTTGAGGCTTTTGCTGATGATTTTAATGCTTTTTTCAGTAAGAAAGGCCATGCCAGTTAGCCACCTAATTAAGCAAAATGACTTGTCTGATAAATTCAGCTCTCTTAATGATGACCAGATGCCCACCAAAACCACTCGGGGTTTCATGAGTAATGATTGTTTTTAAAAACTATTATTAACTGCTTCATACTAGGATTTTCTGTTCCTTGAGAGAACTAGGATTGCATTTTAAATTAAAAGAAGCCAATAGGAAAACCTTATTAAAAAATAAAACACAGGCTTGCATAAAATCAGAGATAAAAACCAAGAAACCAATAACCTGGTGAGTACTGTGTGACTGTTTGGATGCAACACAAAATAATATCTCACGCTATCTGTATTCAACCCTTGTCTCCATGCAACGAAGTATGATTTCAAAGCATGAGGTGGTGTCGTGACTCCTTGTGGATGTCGCTTTATTGGTGCCTCAGCTTCTCAGTGAAAACGATGGGGATAATAAACTGTACATTATATGTGGACATTTTGTGGAGGAAAAAAACATTTAGAGCATTTAGAGTTCTGTGGCATGTTAGGATTTCATGGAAGGGCCAGGCACGGTGGCTCATACTTGTGATCCCAGCACTCTGGGAAGCTGAGATGGGAGAATTGCTTGAGTTTAAGTCCAGGAGTTTGAGACCAGCCTGAGCAGCATAGCGAGATATTGTCTCTAAAAAAAAAAAAAAAAAAAAAAAAAAAGGAAATAATGCAGGATTATAAAGAGACTTCTCAATGTGTCATGGTTTCCTTTGGCAAGAGTGACTTATGTGATTAAATGGACAGTTTTGCATTACACTTAGCCTGGATGCCCATCCAGAAACCTGGTACAATCTGCTGAACAAATTTAAAAAGTGGTATAAACATCTTTATATTCAAGTGTATTGGCTGTAGTACTTTATATTCTTACTTGAGGAAAGGAAAGAGGCAGGAAAAACTCAGGATTTCTTTTGAAATTGCACCCCTGCTTCTTCCTCGTCCCCATCTTGACTTCTACGGTTTGAGGGGAGTAGTTTCATGATCAATCTTTATGGTAATCATGGTCTCAGTCTGTTTCTGGGAGAATCCGACCAAAGGGACCAGGAAAAGGAAATTAGAGAAGGAAAGATGGAGAGGAGGTATGTTCTCTCTTCAATTTTACTAAGTGAACTTGTGGGGAAGAGATGATCATCAATCAGAATTCTTTTTTTTTTTTTTTTTTAGTCGGAGTCTCACTCTGTCGCCCAGACTGGAGTGCAGTGGCTGCTCCCGGCCACCGCAGCCTCGACCTGCTGGGCTCCGGCGATCCTTCCGCCTCAGCCTTCCGAGTAGCCGGAATTACAGGCATGTGCTACCACGCCCGGCTGATTTTTTGATTTATTGTAGAGATGAGTCTCGCTGCCCAGGCAGGTCTCGAACCCACAGGCTCAGGCAATCCACTCACCTCAGCCTCCCAAAGGCACGGGATTACAGGCTGAGCCACCGAGCCCGGCTCAATCAGAATTCTTAATCTTACCAAATAAGAATATATCGATAGCTCACCTTTATAAAAATCTTTAAGCTTTTATTTATTATTTAGAGATTGAAGGGCTTTGTGCTGAATGCAGGGCAGATACATGGAGGCATTTGCCTAACCACATAACATTTTATGATAAAATCAGAACTAGAACAAAAGCCTTCTGACTTTTTGGCCAGTAATTTTTGATTCAGTTTGAAGTCAGACAGAATGGAGTTTAAATCTCAACTCAGTCTCTTATTAGTTTTGTGACCAGTGGTGCACTGATAAGTGTTTAACAACAGGCTTCAGGAGGGAGAAGAGACACACTGATTTGTCACATTTGACAATTTCAGCGGCGTAAATACTTTCATGGTGACCTATTTCAAACTACCAACATGATGTCACTGAATACAGAGTTGAGAAAGATACGGTTGGCTCTCATAGGCTAGTGTGTGTTAACCAAAACATCCCTGTCTGTACCTCTTTCTAAGCCCCTCTGTTTCTATGTCTTCATTATTACATTGATATGATTATACTTCCTCAATAGTGTTTCATAAGGATTAATGTTATGATATATAGTTGCCTAAAAATAGTCATTATCAATACCAAGGAGAGTTAAAAACAGAATATGACCAAAATAGATAAATTTATAGTACGTCATTGATATTTAAATTTGTTAGATTGCCAAGTATGAAATTTAGCCAACACTACTTGCTAAAATATTTGAAAAAAAAAATTTTTGGTAGAGGAGGAAGACAGAAATATAAATGATCAACAGCAATGCCTTTTACTTTTCTCCAACTCAGCCAGTTGAGAGATTTCAGTGTATTACCAAAACTGGTCATTTGTTCAGAGAACTCACCTAGCTTAATTCCATGTGTCTCTAGGATACAAAACTTAACAATTGCCAATGCCACTTGGTAAATTTTGCATTGACATAAGTATATGAAGCAGTATTCTTATTTCTGAGAACAAATAGTAGCAAATATCAGGTTGTTGTTAACGAAATTTCCACTGGAGCCAACTTGTTTGTATAATAGCAACTGAGAATAATTTCCTCAAGAGATCAGGTAATATATGGGGTTCTTTTTCTTCACTGTCATTGATGGAAATACCAAGAGGTATCAAAGAAATGTAGGGCGCTCTTGCAAAACTTGTTGCTGTGTTAATATAAGCCATTTACAAACATCACAGCAATGATTAGAAAATTGTTCACATTCATAAAGTGTATGCAAGCGCCCCTTAGGGAGTCACTTGTATTTTGTAAGCATACTTCCCAGAGAATAGAATAAGACACTAACTCTTTAACAATTGGACACACCTGCTAGGAAACCTATTAGTCTTTTCTGCCTCAAGAACTGGATCATTTGAATTGATCACATGTTACCTCTTTCTCTAGCATGAGGAGTTTGCTTTCTCCATATCCTATGAACTTCCTTCCACCTTGGTTTGCTGAGTATAAAACTTGGTTAGACTTTGCCCTCAAAGCAGGAAGCAAAAAGAAAATGGGAATGTAGCAGTGCTGAGATGACACAGAAAAAGTGAGAGTGACGTTTGTCCAAGAAAAACGACAATTGTATCCAATTGCTTGAATTGTGTTCAGTAGCGTTAATTTTTAGGCGCAATATTTGTTTCAGGACCACAATCCTGCTTGCAACAGGTTTCCAATACTTTGGACGTATTTTAACATGAGTTGAAAGAAAAGAAGATAGCCAAACTAAACAGAAGATACGAGCTAATGCTGTGACGTGGCAGGAGCCGGTAGGGTTTCTGTGAAGAAGGGTAAGGTCACCCTCTACCCTTGGGCAGAAAAACCTTATACAAATCCTGTCTGGTAATAGGAATTGGCTACTGAGGGAAACTGGCTTTCTGATTGGTCTCTCCCAAATATTTCTCAGTTGAAAACAGTTATTTTACCAACTATTTTCTAAGAATTGGGGGAAAGTATTATTAGGCAAGAAAAAAAGAAAAGAAAAAAAAAAGATCGGAGTGGGATTATGGTGCCACAGTCTGCATTTCCATCCAGTGGGTTTCATGTACTTACACAGAGGGGCAGCCGATGCCAGTTTTCTTGGGGGTAGATGCTAAACACAAAATAAAAGCAAAAGCCTTCTCTGCTTGCTCTTTCTCTCGTTCCCCTGTCTTCTCCCTTTGGGCTGAAATGCTCTCCTTCTGCCTCCCACAGGGTACACTGGGGCATCAGAGACACCTCCAGCATCCTCCAGCGAGCAGAGCAGCGGGCCTGGTTCAATGTCATGCCCCATCTCTCCCAGCCTCTTAGAGGCCTGCGGAGAAATGGCCCAGCTGGCAGGAGTGCGAGCTGCTGTCTGCCTCTCAGCAGCAAGTCTCCTCACAAAATTGGCCAGAGGCTGCCATCTGAGTGGAGAGGGAGCAGGGCCAACAGCTTCAGTTCTTATTAGACTCTTTCCTGCCCCTGCAAGGTCAAGAAAGCAAGACGTGTTTTTTTTTTCCTGAGTCGTTCTGATTTTTTTTTTTTAACTGGAGGCATGTGCCTTGAATTTGCAGGTCAAGAAACTCCAAGCTGCACTCTGTAATCTCCCATGTGCATTCCTTTCATGGTGTAGCCCACGTGTATTGAGCAAAAAGCACCTCCAGGCTTGGTGCTAGGTATGGGACATCCTAGATGTGGAACATCTGGCCTTGACCCTCAAGGGGCTCACACACTACAGTGGAAGACAAGTGTATTGCAGACAGAGTGGTCACTGAGTGGAGGGTATAAAAATAGTGTAGGAGGGCGTTTAGGAGAGCCTCTGAATGACATCAGTAAATGGCAACAAGGGATTAACTTGGCCATGTGTGTGGGGAGCACCTGGGCACATTTTCTGCAAAGAAAACTCCCCCACCCGCCTTTTAAAATCAAGCCTGCACTGTATATAAGCCAGAGTTTAGCCTTGTACACAGTCAATGTTTGGACAAAACAGAATGTGCATCACATGGCCTGGTCCCATGGCTCAGTAATGTCACCCTGATTCTTTCCATATCTGTCTGCTTCTCTGGCCAGCACTTTGCTCTGTTCTCTGTGTTTGTGTCATTCTCAGGCAGGCCATCTCCATGTGAGAGCTTTAAGAAACTCTAGCCTATTCTAATATTCTCCAGCTAGCAGGGTAAGAGTCCCAGCAAAAATCCCAAACTCTGATTAGGCCCAGGGTCATACCTTCAGTTCTAAAAAAATCCTTGAGGCAAGGGAATATTCCCTTTGCCCAAGTCTGGGGTAGTGTCACCTCACTATAGATACTAAAATGTTTTCCTGTGTGGGTTAGCAAAATTAAGAGGAATAGATGTGAACAGACAAAAGTCAAAACTGTATTCTATTAGTATTAAGTTTTGGGCTTCTGTTTCCTTATCTATTCTCGAATGCTCTTCAAGGAATTGCAGACAGGGGGCAGAAGCTAAAACAAAAATGAAAAGAAGAAAAGAAAAGAAGGATCATATTGACAAAGCACAATGAAGATAGCCAGCAACACTTACTTTTAAAAAGGAATTCAATAGTCATTTGTTTAATACCTTTTAATATTCAAGATGTCTCAGGCTTTTACAAAACTTTCTTTTTAATTGGACCTACAAGTCATGACTCATTTATTTGGAGCACCTAGTATATACGTGGCACAATTTGTAATAGGGAACAGTTTTAAAATTTTGCAACTTAAGAGGGCAGATTGGGTTGTTCAAATAAGGTTTTATGGTATCATTCTCTAGTTTTGAAGCTTTGAAGTTGGAAGACTTCTAAGTATTGCAAGAAGAAGAAACAAGTACTGACAAACAAAAATTTACCTGACAATAAAACTCGAAAGTTTTTAGATCCTGGGATCTATCTACACCTTCTGATTCACATTTTCCCCAGGATAGACTGGGTAATCTGTATTTTAACCAACACCCTGGCTGTTCTTAGTTCCAGGAAAGTGTGGGATCCCTTGCCTACCAGGGTGGCAATTGCCCAACAAGGTGGAGTCCAGGTGTAGGATGCCCTTGGGACCTTATTCATACTCAGCACTACTTCTTTTGTCTGTTTCTGATGAGGATGCAGAACTATCATTAAGGGTTTTCTTTTCTCATGTTTTTAGAATGTGAGGATGCAAGGGAGTAAGACATGGCTATTGGATTTAGTAGAAAGTGCAGAGGATAAATCCCAAATGTTAGCAGATCTTAAGAAAGTAGACAGATTTTCTCTGGCAAACAGAGAGGGGGCTATAAAGATTGCAGACCAAAATATCCAGAGTGTGTGCTTCTAATTCAATTAAGCCCCTCTGTTTTCCATCTAGCCTGCTTCCCAAGCGCTCTGCTAGCATATTCTGCAGCACTAACAATGCCTCATGGAGGCATAGCCCTCCCCAAGGTGGGAGAGGACAGCTGCTGAGCACTCACTGTGCACAGCAGGGCAGAAGGTGAAGAACAAGCCCTGGGTACAGCCTGGAAGGCCCTAGGTAGACCGCAGGGAAGATTCCTGACAAGACAGAAACCAGAGCGGAAATTCTGCTCAGGCTATTAGTGTACTGCACATCCATAATCTATCAGGAAGTGTCTTGGGTGTTTGCAACTGTAAATAGTTAAGACCCTGTGGCTTCCTAACTAAGCTTGTGGGAATTAACAGCATCACTACCGGCTGCTGCAGGTGGGATCTTACTTGTAAATATTTTTCCTGATCGCAGGGTAGTTCATGAGATTCAAGGCAGCAAAGATAACACTGCTAATGATTAAGCCATAACCAATGGGTTATGGACATTGGTGTTAGTTCACAGAAGGATTTCTGGTTCTAACTGGGCATATAGTAGGACTGCTTTTCTGTGCACTTGAGGTTGAGTGTGGCCATACAACTTACTTTGGCCGATAAATGTGAGTAGAAGTGATATGTTTCATTCTGGACAGATGGTTTAAAATCTGGTATGTGACCGACTGCTTTTTCTTTCTGTCTACCACGGTGAAAGGCAAGTGATGGCTGATGGTGACTGCGCTTTTGGACCGTTCCTGGAGCAAGGCTGCCCATGAAAAGTGCCCCCACCTGACCCATAATGAACGTGTAATGTGAGTTGAGAAATGAGCCTTGAGATTTTAAGCCATTGAGATTTGGGGGTTATTTGTTACCACACACAACCCACTCCATGGTGATTAATGCGTCCAACCAGTCAACGCTTTCCCCCATCCGGGTTGTAGCAATCACATGATCATTTATCATCAAGTTGCTTTGTCACACAATAGGAAGAAATCTGTCATGACACCTGGCTAAAAGCAAGGCAAATCTTTCTTTGCTCTCTGCCTATAAAAATGTGGCCTTTTATTAAAGTTAAACAAGCAAGTTGTCAACTACGCTAATATGATACTTTCATTAGTTTCTCCAACATAATTTGTGGTCCTTCTTGCTGGTTTCTTGAATCGGTTCACATTATTCCTTGTCTATATTGTTACAATAGCTTCCTAACTGGTCTCTCTGCCTTTGGGGTTTTTCTCCTCTTACACTCTTACCAGGGTGTTGAGTTATTAATCCCTACCTCAGACTTGAAGGGTTAACTTTCCTGCTTCAAATTCCACTATAGCTTCCCATTGCTTATAAGATAAAGTACTTGTAACATGCAAAGAATAAGGTAAATTTAAATTTTTTTCTTATAAATGATCTGATTTTTCTTGTTAGCAACAAGACACACACCTGCATGCACAAAATACGTAAGAAAAAACGGAGCAATCCATTAGCACAGCATTTGAGTAAAGATCCATGACTTTCTCTCAAGTTCCCAAGAGATATTGCAGAACCAGAATGAGCCTTAATCTAGGCCTACGCTCTAGCCCCCCTGTCCTCTGTTCTTTCATTAAATTTGTGGCAGTTTAAAATTCCAGCAATTTTAATGTCATATGTGTGCTTGCAATGAACAAACATACTCTGAGTCTCAGACTCTTCTTGTAGCTGAAAGAGCCTCACTAACCATTTAGTCTTATTTATTATCTAAAGTAATGAAATCAAGTGTGATGTTTTGAACCAGTAACCTTGTTATGAGCATACACTGGTGCAAAGTGATTAATTCAACTATAGTCAAGAGATAGATTTTGTGTTATGCTCTGGGGTATGTATATGTCACCAAGTAATCGCTGCACTTTAAATTCTCTGTTGTTTTTTTTTTTTTTCAAAATGAAGTTTGTTATTTTGTCCACTATTAAAGTATATTTATTTTTTTTAAGTGTGGAAATTGTATGGCAATAGAAAAAAAAACACCACAAATCATATACAGTCTCACCACCAAAAGCAATTCCTTATTATTCTTTTGAATTTGAGGTATTTCCTTCTGGTCTTTCTTTTCCATTTTATGCACAGGAATCCCATTCCATCCGACTCCTCACCTTCAAGATTGCAGACGTACAAGTAGCATCCCGCAAAGCTAACCATCTAACTGACCTCACTTGAATGAAATGCATGCTACTCCCATGCCCTAGTTCCTTTTTATCAGCCAGGTTTCAGTTAGGGAAACAAAGTCTCCATGAATATTATGGGAATAGGAGATTTCTTACCAGAAATTAGACATTCTTACCAGAAATTAGGGGGCGAATGTGGCCCCCTGCTGGGAAAGTACAGATCTGGAAATGCAAGTGGAAGGATCAGAGAGAGAATTATTAGTACAAGTGATGCACACCAGCGAGCTCCTAAAGTGAGCTTGGAGAGAAATATGAGAAGCCAGCACTTTCTGCCACTGTAGTAGGACAATGAAGAGAGAACTCCAGGGACTTGTATGAAAAGCTGTTGACTTTGCAGCCCCTGTGGTGTTCACGGCAATGTATGGGAGAACATGGAGAAAGGACTGTAGTCATGGTTAATAGTCATGGTTAACTCATATCGCTGAGTCCATGCATAACCTCTGTCTCTGATGATATGCTCATCAGCCCATTGCGCAAGGACTAGGTGGTTCAGAAAAGAGGCTAACCCAGGACTGGGTATGGTGGCTCACACCTGTAATCCCAGCACTTTGGGAGGTGGGGGCAAGAGGATTGCCTGAGTCCAGGGGTTCGAGACCATCTTGGGCAACTTGGCAAGACCTTGTCTCTACAATACATTTAAAAGGTAACTGAGCATGGTGGTGCATGCCTGTGGTTCCAGTTACTCGGAAGGTTGAAGCAGAAGGATCGCCTGAGCCCAGGAGGTTAAGGCTGTGGTGGCTGTGAGCATGCCATTGTATTCTGGCCTGGGCAATCGTAAGACTCTGACTCAAAAAAAAAAAAAAAAAAAAGAAAAGAGGCTAAACAATACCCATGGGCCATCCAAGACCTACAAAAATAGATCATCTTGCCCACATTATTATTTCACTTTATTTTATGTTTCAAGTTGGGTCTCACTCCATTGCCCAGGCTGGAGTGTAGTGGCACAATCATGGCTCACCACAGCCTTGACTTCCCAGGCTCAAGTGGTCTGGTTGCTTCAGCCTCCCAAGTAGCTGGAGCTACAGACACACACCACCATGCCCAGGTAATTTTTTAATTTCTATTTTTGTAGAGGCAGGATCTTGTTATATTGCCTAGGCTGGTCTTGAACTCAAATCAAGCAATCCTCTTGCCTTGGCCTCCCAAAGTGCTGGGATTACAGGCATGAGCCACCGCACCCAGATGATTATCAAGTTCCTTTTCTACTGAGGTTTCTCTGTTGTGACACACAAACAGCTTTTCATGTGTTGCCTATTCTGAAAGATCTATCCACACACATCTCCCTGGACCTTCTTGTTATCATTTTTTAAGTGGATTCCTTAAAATCCCTTTCTTCAAGCAAACCATTTGTCACTGCCATTTAATCAACACGGTTTCGTGCTTTGTTGTCTCTCCTTCCAGGCAAAAATGAATAACCAGGTGCACAGCTTGAAAGTTCTGCCTGTGGGCAGGATGTCCGCTCATCACCATCCTTCAGGCCACCCCTAAGTGAGGCTGTAGTGTAACAGCCATTTACTTTAAGATGCTGCCACTTATCATGAAGAACCATGTATAAACCAGGATGTTTTTCTTCTTTACAGGGAACACCTAATAAGGCCTTAGGGGTGGGTTGCGACAAAGAAGGGTTGTCGCAAAAGTAGGAACTGTGAAAATTGGAGTCACATGCTCGTGGGGAATATCACAGACAGCATTCCCACTTGATGATGGAACGGTGCTGTGCCTCTGCATCTTACGTCCTGGTGTATCAGACAACACCCCGTCCATGAGTTCCTTAGTCAGAAGCACTGCTCCACGGAATGCCATCACGGTAACAAGTTATTCAGTAAATCTACGAATTACAGCCTGTAATCAAGCATTCAGTTCCCATTAGGGCCGAGCAGGAAGTCAGCAGTCTTTTGTAAAAGAATGGTTAACTGCAGAGGATGGCCTAGCTTTTCTTCTAAACTTTAAAAGTCTGCACTGTGATTTTCCTAGAGGGGAGCAAAGGCTCCATACAACTTCCCGATCTGCCAGTGAAGTCCCTTTTTTCAACCTGCATGAAAGAACACACCTTTCCAAGCTGTCTTCTTTATGCAACACCGTTCTGTAGAACTTTATTGCTCTCATTGCGGCGCCTGCTTCCAGTGGAAAGCTGTTTCCTGCTCCTATGCTGTCTCATCATGGAAAGCCGCTTGGGAAAACCGGGCAGTAGAATGAAACCCAGTGATCACACTTTGCCAGAAGAGACAGGAGAGGAGGAAACAGAGAAAGATATTTTCTTAAAATAGACTCCTCTGGGATCCCTAAGGCCTCTGTAAAGAGCAGCTTTGACTCAGAAGCAGGGGCGGGAGAGAGGTATCTATAAATCCTTCCTTCAGACTGGCAGGCAAGACTCAAAAGAAAACGTGGTTCAAAAGCCCTGGTTAGAAGGGATCTCTAAAGGTCATCACACATTCAATAAAGACGAAAGAGCATTAACCCAGGGAGAAGACACCCTGTTTGTCCCAGGTCTACCATTTGCCAGATGATAGAAAACTGGTGAATCTGGCCTGGCAGATTCTTTTGTCCAGAAACGTTGCCTCCTCGAATATCCCTTTGAGGGAGACTCAGTAACAGAGTCAGGGAAGCCAGATTCTGGGGTGTCATCTCAGGAAGGTATGGCAATCTCATGCAATTTCTCTGCTCTAATTGAAATGTCAGCTTCCACTGAGCCCAGTTGAAAGGGCTGGGGGACATCTGGGTTTGGAGGAGATGGGATAAAGAGTGCTTGAAGTGATTTTTTCTCTGTCAAAACCCTAGGTTTAGGTCAGAGGACAACTCTTCTGGAAAACCTTTCTGTGTGCCCAAGTCATAATGTGTTATTCCTCTCTGAGTCTCCTCACAGTATTTCTGCTAAACTCTTCTTTCAGTCTGTCTTGGATTGCAGTTAATACCTTGAATATCAGCATTCTCCTGTCACTAGACCAGTTGTCCCCATCTGGGACCTCAAAACCCAGGATATAGCAATCAGCAGAGAAGCGGGTTGCAAGTAATTTATAACTAATAGTAGGTAAAATCACAACATACAAATAATTCAGGGTGACACTGATGATATATTTCAAACTCTTTAATGCCACTTTTAGTCACTTACATTCAAGTGCAATTTTTTTAGGCACAGGAGACGTGGGTATAGAAAGAGCAAATGCACCAGAAATTGTTGCTTACTGTGAGTTTGCTCTTGAGAGTATATTGCACACATGAATGCCATTCACTAAGTGTCAAGATAAAAAATAGTGAGAACTGCTGTGTTAGGATGGGAGCTCCTTGAGAGAAAGTTCTCTGACTTGCAAGTCTCTGGATCAACCTTGTTGTCTAGTAAAGTGCTGCATACTTAATAACAAGTGGAATAAATTATAGAAACTGAAGAAAAGTGAAAGATCAAAGCAAACGAGATATATCAGAGTAGGGTGTGGGAGAGGTGAAAAAAGGAAAGTCAGAATGTCTTGGTGGGATAACAATTATTATTTATGTGACACCCTCAAACAGTCACAAAACCTTATGATAAGAAATAATAGACATGCTTTGCATGTCTGGGGTCAGCTGGGGATTGGCTCGGCGGCTCTGCTGATCTTGGCTGGGCTCACTCATGCGTCTGGGGGGTCAGCTGGCTGTCAGCAGTACTTTCTGGCCTTGGTAGGGACAATTAGGGAAGACTGGAGCTGTTCCATGCTTCTGGTCTTCTAGCAAACTGACCTGGGTGTGTTCTCATGACAACAGCAAGAGGGTAAGACAGGTCAAGTGGCAACAAACAAGGAGTTTGGAGGCATAGACTCAAAAATTGCCTGCCAATGTACCTGCACATTCTATTGACCAAGCAAGTTGTAAAACCAGCTCGCATATAAGAGACTGCAAACGACCTGTCTTTTCAAAGAGGAATTGCACATTCACTAGGAAAGGCTGGATACAGGGACAGTGAAGAGCAGGAACCATTCCTCTAATTGACCATTAAACATGAGAAGATTCCACCCAGGAGGATTGGAACCTAGGACTGAGGATCTTTTGTTTGATAAAGTTTTGTCAGTTTTAAAAACTCCTCTGGTACACCTTCTAGAGTTGAAATATTTCTCCATTGTGAGGTCAACAGGGATACAAGAGCTCTACATAGATGATATCACATAGCAGCAGAAGACAGCTATTCTTTTACATTAGACTTTATATCTGCAAGGGCTTAACAAGCAAACATTGTGATAAAAAGGGGACACGTTCCTGGCCTGTTTCTTTTCCAAGCATGGGCTACTGCGCGTGAATATTCCTGCCTCTGGCAAAAGGCTGCAGCCAGAGCTCTGTCGCCATTTCTCGTCCATTGTTCCTCTTAAGGGCTTCTAGAGAAAGTCAGAGAAATAAATCAGGACATATAAGAGAGTCCCTCCAGCAGCTCTTGGGTAGCAAATATGTATAACAGTGAAAATGCTTCTGATTGCTTTCCATTTATTTCTGCTGCTACCAGTTTCCCTTATTGCTTGTTGTAAGTTTAAAACAACATCAATTTTTAAGGACTTGAAAGTGCTTTTCTATTTAAAATCAAACAAGACAAGCATCATTTTCATTCTGGGACTGTGCTTTGCTTTTTGAAGTGTGCTGAATATATAGACACCCACTGAAAAATAATAATAATAAAAAAAAGTTAAGTGATGGAAATGAGTAATTGCTTGGCAGCGAGTCTGCAGGGAGAGCACTGACGCCGGGCGGCACATATTTCATGAATAATGAGAGGAATCTCAGAGCTGTGCAATCACTGCCTATTGGGTCAGAAACTTCACATTAGTGAATTCATCAGAGCAGATCAGTGTCATAAAGACACTCTCTCCTGAGGTAAACACACCTTTTCCTTCACTGAACTGTCATCTCTTAGTTGTATGGGAGATACAGCAAAGGCCTTCTGATGGAGAGGAGGGACCTAACTGATTAGAAGTATTTTATGCTCATATCGTTCTACCTGCTTATTTGGATAAAAATAAGCTGTTTTTTTTTTTTTTTTAGCAGTGATAAGCTAGTAAGTCTATGGCTAACAAAGAGTCTAATGAAGCATTAAAGAAATATAAACAAAAAGTGCATCTAATTCTGTGAAATTTTGCTTAGAAGTACAGTCATGTGCTGCTTAATGATATGTTCATTGGGTTCTGAGAAATGCATCCGTAGGGGATTTTTGTCAAAGAATGGACCTACAGAAACTTTGGCAATAGAGCCTACTACAAACCCAGCCTATATGGTGTAGCCTATTGCTCCTAGGCTATAATCTGTAGAGAATGTTGCTGTCCTGAATACTGCAGGCAACTCTAACGTGATGGTAAGTACTTGTGTATCTAAACATATCCAAACATGGAATAGGCACAGTAAAAATATTTCATAAAAATTTTTAAAAAGACACACCTGTGTAGAGCACTGTATAACCAAGGAAGGAGCTTTCAGGACTGGAAGTAGCTCTGAGTCAGTGAGTGAGTGGTGAGTGCATATGAAAGCCAAGGACATGATTATATAATGTAGACCTTATAAACTGAACACTCAGGCTATACTAAATTTATAAAACATATTTTTCTTTTTTTAATAATAAGTTGACTTTCACGTACTATAACTTCTTAATTTCATACACTTTTTAACTTAAACTTGTTGACTCTTTTGTAATAATACTTAGCTTAACATACATATTTTACAGCTGAACAAAAATATTTTCTTCTTTATATCCTTATTCTATAAGCTTTTTTTGTTTTTAAAATTTGAGGGCTTTTTGTTTTTGCTTTATAAACTATTCTGTTAAAAACTAAGACACAAGCACATACATGAGCCTAGGCTTACACAGGATCAAAATCATCAAGATGTCACTGGGTGACAGGGTTTTTTCTGCTCCTTTATAATCTTATGAGACCACTGTCATACATTTGGTCTGTCCTTGGCTGAAACATTGTTATGCTGCGCATGACTGTAATTGGAACTCAGTTTAAAAGCTGTCAAGGAATTTTACATCTTTTGTCCTAGGAGTACCTTGGTGTGGAAAGCGACAGTGCTTTATACCAGATGTTCCTTTCTCCTTCTGAGTTTATTGTGGGATTTGCCATCTTGTTCTCTTAAAGTTATAGTCATATGACTTGAGTTGGCCAATGAAATGTGAGCAGAAGTGATGTGATCTTTCCTGGATGAAGCTTTAAGAACACTGTGCAATCTGCTATGGTCTCTCTTTGTGTCTACTAGTGCACTGAGCAACAGTCCAGTTGAAGCTGCTACATCAGCCTGGGTTTGGGAGAGAGAACAGGACAGACCAATAACCAGGTAACCCCTGATGGGCACATAGCATTATTGGGAAATTCACATTTTAAGCCAGCAAAATTGTGAGCTGTTTTTTACTGCAGCTTGCTGTAGCCTATCATGACTGATACGCTAAATATTTTATTAGCTGTTTTTGCTCAGAATACTCTAGGTGTGGCATGATAGTTAAGAAGATGGTATTTCACAGTCAGATAGAATTTGTTTTGAAAAATCTGAAGTGACTATAAGTCTGTCTTAGTTTATTTTCTGTTGCTTACAGCAGAATAACTGAAACTTGGTTTATGACCAAAAGGAATTTATTTTTATAGTTATGGTGACTGAGAAGCCCAAGATCAAAGGATTGCATCTAGTGAATGCCTACTTGCTGTTGGGGACTCTCTTCTGGATCCGAGGCAGTGTAGGGTGTCACATGGCGAGGGGTTGAGTGTGCTAGTTCAGATCTTTCTCTTCTTATTAAACCATGAGTCTCACTCCCATGATAACAATTAATCCATTAGTCCATTAGCCCGTTGATGGATTAATCTATTCAAGAGGGCAGAGCCCTCGTGACCCAATTACCTCTTAAAGGCTCTACTTCTTAATACTGTTGCATTGGGGATTAAGATCCAACTTGAGTTTTAGAGGGATAAACATTAAAATTATAGCAAAATCAATGTCAATAGAAACCATAGCAGTTTTGTGAGAATTACGTAAGTCAATAATTTAAGATCTTTAGTGTAGTGCCTTGTATAGAGTAATCTTTCCAATCATCATTGACTTATGTTGTTAGGTAAGCCAGAGGTCACTGTACTAAACAAGGAGGCAGACATGTCCCCCAGAAGTAATTGATATTCTTTAATTCAAAGGACATACTTTCCACCTCCAACTCAAAAGACAAACCATTGACTTTTCTTCTCTTGGCCATAACGGACCCATAGAAGACTAGGCTAAAAAGCACGCTAGTCACAATGTCACCCTGCTTCCCAGTTCTGCTGGTTTTGCTACCCGTTCTACTCCCATTCTCTGTCACCTCTCAACCTTTCGATTACCAAATGTCTCCCAAACTTCACCTTCTCTCTTGAAACCAAATCTTTTTGAAAAGGCACTTCATCTCTAAGCCACTTGACAAGATTCTTTAAAATGATGTTTCATAAGAGCTGATTGACTCTCAAAAAGATTCATGGTTTTTCTAGCTTTTGGCCAGAGGCGTTTCTCAGCTTATCTCTTGGGAGTGGGGTATCACGTTGTCCTCCCACCTCTTGATCAATGCAAATAAGCTCCAGCCCAGTAAAACTCAAATTGGGTTGAACACATGGACTGGTTCAGCTTTAAGTGAGATATACATTTCACCAAAAGTGTTTTGTCAAGCCTCAGATCTGTTCTGATTTTAGGAAGAGATATTGTGTAACTCTGAGTTTCAAGGAATGAACTTTGTTTTTCCTGTTATACCTACTTCAAGTGTCTAGGGAAAGAAAGCATTGATGAAGCTACTCTATGATCATTCTGTAAAGTCATGAATTCTGAGCTAGGAAAGGTCTGTGACATCAACTTGTCCAAAGTTTTACTTTTGTCTGTTTTTTTTGGGGGGGAGGGTTGAGTTGGAGTCTCACTCTGTCACCCAGACTGGAGTGCAGTGGCTGCTCCCAGCCACCGCAGCCTCGACCTGCTGGGCTCCGGCGATTTTTCTGCCTCAGCCTTCCAAGTAGCCGGAATTACAGGCATGCGCTACCACGCCCGGCTGATTTTTTATTTATTGTAGAGATGAGGTCTCGCTGCCCAGGCAGGTCTCAAACCCGCGGGCTCAGGCAATCCACTCACCTCAGCCTCCCAAAGGCGCGGGATTACAGGCTGAGCCACCGAGCCTGGCCAAAGTTTTACTTTTATATGTGATTGAACCAACGAGGTGGAGAAGTGATTTAGTAAAATATATGCAATGGTTTAAGAGATGACCTAATTTGTTTTACTCTGAAATCAATTTTTTTTCATTATGCTATTCAAAATCTTCCTCCCTTTCTTTTCTTCTCTTTCCTTCTCTCTCTCTCTCTCTCTCTCTCTCTCCCTTCTCTTCCTACCCCAAACTATTGTATAAGCCCCTAAAGTACATGATTTGTGCCCTTTTTCTTGCTTTGTTTTTTAATTCGCTTCACAAGCATTGAAAGTCACCACAGATGGAGAAGTGCTGACAGTCACACCAGTCAGATGGTGGGTTCTCTTCCACTTGTCACTCCAGATTCAATTCCCACCTTTTTTCCACCTTGCTGTGTGCCTGAGAGGCTTATCTTTATAAACCCATTAATAGACCTCTTTCCTGGCGTCCAGTTGGGTCCAGCCAGGGAAGTACTGGCAGGAGACTGGAGGGTAAGAAGAGATGGCAGTGGGGGTATTTATTTGTCCTGTGCTCCCTCCTTGTCAGGTCGGCATGGTCAGCTGTGACCTTTTTGGGGAAGGCTTCTATCAGGTAGCAAATCTTCCTTGCCCTTCTGCCCCTTGAGGCCTAAAGGGGTTAAGTGATCACTGCTGTTATTAATCCTAGAGTACTTCCCTTGCTGGTTTGCTAAATCATGTCAGAACCTATAGAAAGGTTTCTTTTGTTTAACTTTCCTTGAGTTACCAAATTTGGGCTTGCAGTCTGTTTCCTGCTTTGTCCCTGATCAAAAAACAGACGGGTAGGTGGAGGCAGCCCTTTGTCTCCAGCATACAGTGGACATTTGTTTGGTTCCATACACTCAGCTAGAACCTTTCCATGTGCACACTTTAAAAAAATCCTCACAATAACTGTCTGAGCCAGATATGATTGAGCCTATTTTACAGACCTGGCAACTGAGTTCCAGAAAGGTCAGACAGTGTGAGCAAGATCCTATAACTGATAGCTGTTTGACATGTCCTGAGTTCCCCATAGAAGCCAGCTGACCCCAAAGCTGTTACATGGTGATCACACCGACGGGGAGAGAGTAGAAATGGGGACAAAATTAAGTATCCACGGAGTAAAGAGCACATTGCAGAGACTGGCCTATCTGTCCCTCTAGAAGTCACCAGCAGGGCAAGGAAACAAGAGCCAGGGCTTCCTTCTCCAGCAATGGAGGTAGCCAAACTTTTCACGACAGTCAGGAGTCTTTGAGGAGGCTCCCGCTGGCTCTTGGCCCCTCAGCCTGCCTGGTCACCTTCCGAAGAGGTTAATCTCCTTTCACACCTGCTCCTCCCTCTCCTTGCTGGTGCCTACACAGTCTGGAACAGAAGCGTATCTCCTGGGCCCCCATTTAATCCTAGCAATCAGCACCTTCATGCTTTCCCCCACCCCCTTGCAAGTGTAGAGCACAGCAAAGCCTGAAATTCTCGGCTCTGATGGAGAGCTCTGAATTATTCATCAGCCCGATAATGGCAGGTGATGAGATCTTTTCCCGCTATGTCCCTGTCAGTGGGTGTTTATTAATCTGTTTCACCAGCCACCCTGCTCTGACTGCAGGGCCAGAAGAACCCCACCCGCCAGCCTGACATGTATCGGCAGAGACAGCACTTTAAAGACTCCCTTTTGCCTGGGAGGTCATCTGAAGGTTATTAGGAACAAATTATTTCTTCATTTCCGCTGACTGAGTAGATAGCCTTAATGATCTGTCACCTAGCAATAGCCTGCCTGTTCAAACATAAAGAATGGCAGGCTGATGGGCTTATAACTAGAATCAGTTCATTTTAGCTATTCTCTTGTCAAGCATGTTTCCAAGATACATATAGTATTTACATATTCATGAGCCTCTGCCGACACTGATGCCTGTGAGGGGGCCTGTCTGATAATGTGATACAAGTTTGTACTGTGTCCTCAGGCACTTAAAGTCTATTAAGTGAATAAAGTCTACCCAGGGCCTCTCTTCTTGGAGGTGTTCTCCATTTTAAACACGGGAGATGCTATTCCAATTTCATGCACTCAACTTCCTCTCCTTCTCCCTTCTCCACCCCTCACCAAAATCCCCCTACCCGCTACCTGATGTTGAGAGGAAACTCGGGTTAAAGAAAGCTAGGGGCCAGAGTGGGTTTTTCTTCCTCCCAGCAGGGTAAGCCTATCTCTGAGTGTTTGCTTTCCTTTCCTTTAGGCTTTGTCAGTAACTTAGTTTACACTGTGTAGAGCAAAGTGAAGCTACAGCTGGCTTTGCAAATTTCGGACTTTGACAACATTCTCAAGTCTCCTTGGGCTACTTGTAGCTAATTACGATTTTGTGCTTTTGACTTTGTGCTGGCCTATGGTCTTGTCTCAATCCATCTAGTTGAGGATGGTGTCTCGGGAGTAAATCTTGCTGTAAAACTAAATCACCTGGGGAAGACCTGAAATTTGTCATTTGAAGGGATTCTTATTGTTCCATCTCCAATCCCCTATTTTTTACTTCACCCCAAATAGTCTTATTACCCTACTGTGATTTTTTTGGAAGGAAAAATGTAATTGATATATGTTTTATGCCTATTTGGACATCTCTCTCTATTAACTTATTTTGTAGCATATGAGTTGTGCCAGTAAACCCTGAAAGGCCTAGGAATATAACCTGCCTTCTAATTCTAAGATGTCTGAGTTCAGTTTGGGTTTGTTCCATTTCATCAAGGGCCTAAGTTCCATCCTCATGGATAGTTAGATGTCAGAAAGCAAATTGCTTTTTAGAGTACTCCTGTAGTGCCCTTGAGTGCAGAAACCTTAATTACTTATTCACAGAGAATGACAAGTACTTGGAAAAATATCCCATCAGCGAGTTGCTTGGGGAGGCTTCAGCAAGCCACTCACCTTCCTGAAGAGTCAGTTTTTCTGCATGAGAAATGGGGATAATAGCTTGATTACTTTCTCCTACTCACAAAGCCATTACGAGGATTAGTGAAATAATAAGTTGGTGAATGTATCGGGAATTCCTTGAGAAGCTGGCAATTAAATAGACTCAAAGCATAATTGTTTGGTAGACAAATAATGAATGATGTCATCAAGTTAATTTGATTTGATTCCTCTTCCACTGGAGCTTTAGGGATGTCCCAGGATGAGCGTGGACTCCGGTTGTTAGAGGAACCAGAATGTCAAATGAAAGCCTAAGGCAACCAAGGGGGCGTGGCTCTGGTTGACCGAGTGGGATCCTACGCATCCCATACTCTAGGCCTCCCCTTTAGCCAACATTGCAGGAAACAGGATTTTAGAAAGAAAGGTTGAAAATCTAGGCCTTCTCTACCGAATAGGGTAGTCATTAGTCCCAAGTGGCAACTTAAAAGTAAGTTTAAATGAATGAAGATAAAATGAAATTTGAAATTCAGTTTCCCAGTCACGGTAGTCACATGTCAAGTGCTCCATAGCCTCATATGGTTAATTGTGAATGTGCTAGACAGTGCAGAGATAGAACATCTTCATCTTAGCAGAACATTCTATTGGGCCGCACAAGTCCAGGCCATTCTAAAACACTAGTATGAGCCGGGCTCGGTGGCTCAGCCTGTAATCCCGCGCCTTTGAGAAGCTGAGGTGCGTGAATTGCCTGAGCCTGTGGGTTCGAGACCTGCCTGGGCAGCGAGACCTCATCTCTACAATAAATCAAAAAATCAGCTGGTCGTGGTAGCGCATGCCTGTAATTCCGGCTACTCGGAAGGCTGAGGCGGAAGGATCGCCGGAGCCCAGCAGGTTGAGGCTGCGGTGGCTGGGAGCAGCCACTGCACTCCAGTCTGGGCGACAGAGTGAGACTCCAACTCAAAAAAAAAAAAAGTAAAACACTCGTATGCACAAGAACAACTTTTCTGAGTCTTACTCTCAGAAATTATGATTCATTAGGTGTCAGGGGAGTCATGAGAATCTGAATATTTAAAAAGTTCTCCAATAATTCTTATGTTGTTGGTTGGTGAGAAAATCTGGTTTAATAAATACTGTTCGAAGTCTGTTCCATAGACCAGCAGTGGTAGCATCCCCTGGGAGCTTGTTTGAAAGGCAAATTCAAGAATTTGAGATGTGGCTCAGAAGTCTATTAGGCTCGCCAGGTGATTTTTTTGTATGTTAAACTTTGAGAACCACTGGTTGGGACAGTAGAACAATAGTCTAAAAATTATTGAAATTTACATTGAAATATTCAGTCTAAGATAACTAAATTGGGATTTGCTTACATGGAATTCACTTATGTAAAATTCATCTGTCTATCCATCCACCCATCCATCCATCTACCCATTCACTGTTTCATTCATTCACAGTGTTTAGGCTATCTATTATGTGCTAGGCATTATTATAAGAATTGGGATTACAGCAATGAATATAATTGCTACAATCCCTGCTTTTATGAAATGTGCAGTTTATTGGTTGCGAACCCCATTTTTGATAGTTTTTCCTCCAGTTTTCTAGTGAGATGGAATAAAAAATCATACTACTTATTCAAGTAGAGGTTTGTTCATTGCATTTGTAAGCCCTCCAATTGTTTGCATAGCAAAGAGCAGTAGCTAAGTTTGTTTAGATTCACACAAATATTCAGGGAGGGGAGAAAAGACTCAGTTTCCTAGATACCAAGCTGACATCAGTCGTGTTTGTAGAAGAAAATGGGTAATGAGATTTTCTTATTCATGGCTGAATGTTCCAACTGCTCACTTTAGTGGCTTTCACTACTAAATATTTTCAATAGTAAGTTGCATATAACAAAGTTTCATCACAGCATTGATAAATATCCTGATCTTCATAAATTTATCTTTTATATTTCATTTTCCCTAAAGCATATTTTAATACATTATATACCGTGCTTTATAACTCTTTTATTATGGAAAACGTCAAACACATAAGTAGGAAAATACTACAGTAAACTCCCATGTGCCACCACCCTGATTTAAACATTCTTATAGCCAACATACAACCAATCTTTTTTCATCTTTCTACTTCCCTTCAATTTCCTCTTCTATGCTATTTAAAGCAAATCTCAGCTACTGGCCTATCTCTCATGGTTATATATCTATGTCTTTAAAATATAAGATCTCTGTCACACACATACAATCACAATACTATTATGATCACTGTAAAAACTTGAAAAAATTGTAACGCCATCGCATACATATATACAGTGTTCCAATGTCCACTTTCTTGAAAAATAGGATTTTTAGTTAATTTAATAAGATCTACTTGCTGCTGCTGAGTAATATTTCTTCTGAAGTCTCTTTCAATAAATTGAAAACCTCTCCATCTTTTTTGTCCTGTAGCAATTAACTTATTAAATAAATTTGTTTTCCTGTTCTGTAGTTTGTCACATTCTGGATTTTGTTTATTGCATGTTCCTGGTGTCATTTAGCATGTCCTTCTATCCCTTGTATTTTCTGTAACTTGGTAGCTGGATTTAGAGTCTTAATTAGACTGAGGTTTGGTTTTGTTGGCAAGACTACTTCATAAGTAGTGTTGGGTTCTTCATTCAGAAGCTTGTTGGATGTTTCTTATGATGTTAGCAGCTATAGATGATTCATCTATAAAGTCTATTAATTAATCTGAGTTTCCAAAATGACAGTACTTTAATTTTTTATACCTTCTTTATCTATTTGTTCGGATAGGCTTAAAAGACAAATTTCCTTCATCTAATATTTGTTTATCCAGAGGAACAGTTTATTTAGGAAAAGTGGAGGAAAATACTTGTTTTTTTCCCCTTTCTTTACTTGTCAAAAAATATGTGGCTTCACTAGCAGTTTATTTGCTTCCTTCTTTTTTTTTTCCTCTGTTTTTCTCCTTTCCTGTCTTCCTTTCTTCCTTTTTCATAGTATCTTACTATGAAATCATGAACTGAAGCATATTTATTATGTTTCATTTTATTGTTGCTCAAATTGTCCCTTCCTTGTTTAGTGAAAGCTCCCCATGTTGGTTGCCAGGTTCTATTGACACAACAGTCTTGTAGCACTTCCTTGTTACCATTATGACAACATGTTCTAGGCTTATTTTGTAAATTTCCTGCTCCAGAAGCTGGAATCAGACATTTCTCTTATGTACATTGTTTATTTTTAATGAAAAGATGTTATACGGAGTAAAAAAATTGAGGGTATTTATTGCACTAAGTTGGACAGTACTTTTAGGTCTTTTCAGGAAGTAAGTCTTAGAAGCAGATGATTTTAAGATAAAATACATTATTAACTTATGCTGATTTTTCCAATTCCAATTCACTATTCTCGGGTTTTTGTTGTTTGCTCCTTTGATCTTACATATATTTTTAATTGTACCAAATAATCCCTCCATTTCCAACGGCAAGTCTTAAACTGGCAGATATACTTGCCAGAGAGAGATTGGGGTTCTCCCATCCTTAAGTTTGTTAGCATCCCCTGTACTTTTTGGGGCTTCCTGAAACGCAAATGCTGATACTGCACTAGTCTTATAGATACTTTTTTCTCCCTACCTGCTCATATTTGAGGCTACTTGGGTGATATTTTATTACCTAGTTTTGTTTTAATTGTGGTCAGTAAACTTTTGTTTGCCCATCTTAATTCCCCTGTCTCTTTTAATGGGAATATTTGGTGAATTTCACAAACTATGCTATCATTTTCCTTTTGAAGTATATCTTAAGTTTGATGCTTTACTATGAAACATAAATTGTTTCCACAACATACTTTAGTAGAATTTCTATTTGTCACTCTAGGTTCCAGAGGTGTTACTTGAAGGGAAAAGGAGAACTAAGTTTTCCCAAGTGACAGTGGGAATACTTAATCAAAGGGTCCCTGGCAAAGGCCTCTCATCTTTGTGAGTCATTGACGATTTCATACAGCCTTGACATAGCAGAAACAATTTTGCTCAACATTGTGTAGCAAATATCCATTTTTAAAACTTAATATTCCAAAGAGTAGAGAAAATGAAGGAAGATACCACAAAATACGTTTCTTTTCACAAAGGCAATTCTCAATGCTTGATAGGCAGAGTAGGACAAAAAGCTTAGGAAGAAGGACAACCAACTAACATCTATATGTGAATAAGAACCAATTATAATAAGATATTACTTGCACATTTACTTCAAGTATTCATTTTTGAAGACTGGATATAATTGAAAAGTCCAGACCTGAAAATAAATTATAATAGTAAAGCAAATAAATCCAGAGCCTGTTAAAACTTGTTTAACTATTAGAGGATTGCCAGACAAAATTTTAGTCTCTGGTATTAACTCAGATATTTTCATTTTTGCAAAACAAAAATTATAAAATACCTTAGAATAACATTAAAAACTTGGATTGTTTATTTACCACCTACCACCTTCTGTTCCAATACCTTTATTGAGATATAATTCACATAGTATAAACATCACCATTGTAAGTGTACAATTCAGTGGTATTTATATTTACAAAATCGTGGAACCATCATGACTGTCTTATTCCAAAATTTTTTCATTACTTTCCCCCTGAAAAAAAAAAAACAACTGTATCTGTTAGCAGTTACTGCCCATTCTTTTTCCTCAACCCCTTACAACCACTAAACTAATTTCTGTCTCTATGAATTTGCATACTGTGGACATTTCAAGTAAGTACCCACACTTGTGATCTGTACATACAAACATTTTTCTTCAGAAAACATTCTCATTGTAGACTGAGATCTCTACATGCATATCTGTTCTACCTTGCAGAGCACAGTAGTCCATGTTGTACTGTTTTGGCTTTCATCCTTTGAATCAATACCACTTAATAGCTAACAGCTCCCTCTCTTCTCTCATTCTGCCTCCCTCTTCTGTTGCATGAGTTATAAAAACATAAACCACTTTCAATCATCTTGAATGATCAGAAAATTTATGTGCCAGTAGCCTGGTAAAATAAGTTATCGGTTGGCCAAGGTATCCTCATCTTTCAATGTCCTAGAATATCTTTGAGATACTTACAAAGATATTCCTGGAAAGTTTTTGAATTCCTGAATTAATATTCGTGATATTAATTCATTTTTCCTTCTATTAAAATGCTTGCATTCCTATTATGTAGTGCGTACTAAGTACTGGGAAAACAGAATGCTTTCAAACTGCTGATTTATGCTCTAATGAAGAAGTCATGTCAGCAAACAGGCCATTCCCATGGAGAATGATGCAGCCTATGATACAAAACAGCACAAGGAACTCTTGAAGGGCACCCAACTCAGTTTTGGAGATCTGCAAAGGCTTCTTTGCAGGGCCTTAAGGGTGAGAAGATAATTATACAAAATAGTTAAAGAGGGAAACCAGAAAGATAAATATTTTCTTGGATTTTAAGTTCATTCATTTAATAAAGTTAATTTTCCCATAGGCTATGAATAAAACACTATAGGGTTCATACTGATGACTGTAGAATATATGAAAATACAACTGAAGTTAATATTTTTGACTGAATAAATCAATAAATACATCCTAGCCCATGCCTTAAAGGCTTTTCCAATATTTTCTTATATATTTTTCACCTAATAGAAGAAATATAACATGTTGTCCCTTTATACCCTTAGCATTTACACAGACCAAAATGACAAGTCCATTAATAATCATGACAATGAACAAAATGGAAACTGGCTGTTGAGAAAAAAATGTTTTGTAAAAACAATGAAGAAGATGCTCAGGGAAGATGATGGCGGAGCCAGTCAGACTATGTGAGTCCCTGTGTGAGTGAGTATATGGACAATTTTGCCTATGTGTCTGTGAGTAAGTGGGTATGTGAGTGGTTGACTGGGTGGGACTTGGGAGCCAATGGCCAGGGCTCTCCTGGTGAAGTGTCTGGTGCCTAGCTGCTCTGCTTGGTTCTTAGCACTTCCTGGGATGCAGAAGCTGAACCATTTTTAAAAATCAGCAAAGCCCTTCCCTGGAAGAAGCTCCCTGGAATGACTCCAGGCTCCAGGTTCTGTCTCACCACTGCAGCAAGGGCCGTGGAAGGAGCACAGCGAGGGAGTCAGAGGCAAAGTCCCACTGGAGAAATCAAAACAAGCACCCTGCCACCATCTTGAAAACTGGACAGGGAAGTGCTCCAGCTTGCTCACTATGGAGCAACAGACCTGATTTCTGTGACTGGTGGGTTAACTACTCAGGGGTTGATTGTGACAAGAGAGTATCCTGAAAACACAAATTTCAGAGGGACAAAACACATGCTGAGTCTCAGGCACCCTACCCCATACTCGGATTCACCTGTGGGACAAAGGGTGCAGCCAGAAAAGGATGAGGAAGACTCCCAAAGAGATTAGCAGTGAGTCCAAGGCTGACCCAACTTCCTCCCCACTTAGCAATCCCCAGATCCACACTGCTGGGACACTACTGACAGGGACACACTCCAGGGGCAGCCTGGACATCAGCTGCAATAGGAGACTCTACTCCAGGATAAGCCTGGCTGGGGCGCCCCCACAGGTACCTAGGGAGAAGACTAATCCTATATCTCCCTGTAGGAAGGGATTCCCCCTAACCATGCAAGAGTGGGAGGAGAGATCTGAAGTCTCACCCACTCCCACTACCCCCTCCTCCTTCCCTGGGCTGTGCACTAGGGAGATTGTGAATGAGGCTGCAGACCCACAGGAGACAACAGAAGGGTTTACCTGTGAGCAACTGAGAGGAACAGTAATGGACCCTGCTGCAAGAGGGCACTTAGCACCCAGAAACTATTTTTCTTTGTACGTGAATGTGTTATGTGAGGATTTGATTTGAATCCCCCCCTTTTTTTTATCTTTTTCCTTCTTTTCTTTCTTTTTTTGTTTTTGGTTTTCTGTTTATGTGTGTACGTGAATGATTTTGTGTGTGTGTGTGTGTGTGTGTGTGTGTGTGTGTGTGTGTGTGTGTGTGTGTTGGATTTCCTTGTTTTTTGGTTATTTGGGGGTTTGTTTTGGTTTGGTTTGGTTTGTGTATGTGTGTATATATGTGTTTTATTGTTTATTGCTTTGGTTCCTGCTCTTATTTTTCTATGTTTTTGTATTTGTTTTTTATTATATTATTTTGGTCCATCCTATTTCGTCTACTTTTCTCTGTTCTCCTTATTGCTGTTACTTTATCTTGGACTCAAGGGTACACTCATGTAGCCATTACATTATCATATAAAGTGGTGATGGGAGTGGGTCTCAGGGAATTCATACTCCAATCAGTGAACACTGTGACTTGCAAGTAGTCTCTGAATCTTAACTCCCCATTCTCCACCTTATTTGACTTTCAAAACTACAAGAGACTGCAGAGCCTCTGACCCTCAGTTCTGTTTCAAAATAGAACAAATTCAGAGCCCTGATAGGGAAGAATAGAAGGCTGAGTAAACATGAGAAGTGAAGGCCCCTTCCACTGCCACTGAATAATGGAACCAAAGAGAAAAGAAAGAGATCTGTCACAAATGAGGAAAAGTCAACAGAAGAACACAGGTAATTCTCAGTGTACCAAAGAGATAACACCTGAAAAATTAGACTTAAGGGCTTTCAAAAAGAAGTCACCAATGACTTGCTCCAGAATACAACAGGAATTAGGGAATGGATGGAAAGAGTGAATAAGACTCAAGGAAGATATGATGCAACACTGAAGGAACTTGTAACTGAGATTTGGGCCATAATGAATTTCATCCAGGAAATAAAAAAACAAGATGACAAACATGGAAAGCAGAATTAATCTAGCAGAAGAAAGAATCTCAGAGCTTGAAGACCAAAAAATGGAATTAACCTGATCTGAAAAAAACATAGAAAGAAAACCCGGAAAGAAAGACTAAAGCCTCCAAGAGATGTGTGATTATATCAATAAGTCAAACCTACACCTGATTGGTATCCCAGAAGAAGAAAGGGAAATGAAGAACACCTTGGAGCAAATATTCAAGGAGGTTATCCAAGAAAACTTTCCCCATCTCACCAGAGATGTGACCATTCAAACACAAGAGATACAGAGAACCCTCACAAGATATCAAATGAGAAGACCAACACCTAGACACATAGTATTTAGCCTACGCAAATTAGATACAAAAGAAAAAATCCTAAAGGCAGCAAGAGAGAAAGGTCAGACTACCTACTGGGGAATACCAGTCAGAATAACAACAGACATATCGGCAGAAATACCATAAGCTAGAAGGGACCGGAGTCCAGTTTTAAAGTTTTCAAAGATAAACAATTCCTATCAAGAATTTCTAGTCAAGCTCAGCTTCATCAGCGATAGAGAATTAAAATCCTTCTCAGACGTCCAATCCCTAAGAGATTATGCACCCTCCAGATCAGTTCTACTGGAATTGCTTAAATAGGTCTTAAACACAGAAGAAAGAAAAAAAGAATGACCACACACTTCCTAAAAGAGCAGTAGAACACAGAATCAACAAATATTATATCATGACTGCAAACTTGAATGCACACACATACATCAACCCAAAAGTTAAAAAACAAACAAAGAACTGTATAAGAACCTCATGACAAGGATAAACACTCAGATTTCAATAATCAGCCTGAATATGAATGGACTAAATGCACCACTGAAAAGACATAGAATGGCAAACTGGATTAAAAAAAGACATTACCCAATAATTTGCTGCATCCAGAAAACTAATCTTACCACAATGGATACACACAGACTCAAAGAAGATAAAAAATGAATTTTCAGTTGAATGGATCCCAAAGGAAGGCAGGAGTCATGATCTTAATATCAGACAAAACAACCTTTATGCTATCAAAAATTTAAAAAGACACAGAAGGATGCTACATAATGATAAAAGATTCAATTTATCAACAAGAAATATCCATCCTAAACATATATGCACCCAACACAGGAGCACCAGTGTTTATGAAGCAACTACTAAGTAAACTAAAAAAATATATTGGCACTAACACTATTATAGCTGGGGACTCAAATACCCCACTAACAACCCTAGACAGATCATCAAGGCAAAAAATCAACAAAGAGATCCAGAACCTCAGGTTGATTTTTGACCAAACGAACTTAACAGACAACTACAGAACACTCCACCCAACAAGCACAGAATATACATTCTACTTATCACCACATGGAATATACTCCAGATCAATTATATCTACAACCATAAATCAAGCATAAACAAAGTTCATAAGATCAAAATACTGTTATGCACCTTCTCAGAACATAGTGGAATAAAAATAAATATCAACACCAACAAAATTCTCCCCCAACCCACAAAGACATGGACAACAAACAGCATGATGCCGAACGACTCCTGAGTGGGCACAGAAATCAAAATGCAACAAATGAAAATGAAGAAACATCTTATCAAAACCTCTGGGATGCCATGAAAACAGTTCTAAGAGAGGGATTTATATCTCTACAAACACACATCAAGAAAATGGAAAGATCGATCACAAGTTGACATTCTAATAAATCACCTAAGGAAACTGGAAAGGCAAGGCTACCAAAACCTCAGTTTTAGCAGAAGAATTCATATCACCAAAGTAAAAACCCAAAATATGAGACACAGAAGACAAAAAATATCATAGAAAAAAATCAACAAAACAAAAACTGGTTCTTTGAAAGAATAAACAAGACTGATGGAACCCTAGCCAGACTGACCAAGAAAAAGAGAGAAAAAGCCCAAATAAACACAATCAGAAATGTAAAAGATCAAATCACAACTGACCCTGAAGAAACACAAAGATTATCAGAAATTACTATGCACACCTGTATGGAAGTAAACTCAATAATCTAAAGGAAATGGAGGACTTTCTGACATCATGCAACCTCCCAAGGTTGAAACAAAAAAGACACTGAGACACTAAATAGATCAAAACAACCCAGGAAATTGACTGTGTCATAGGAAAACTGCCTTTAAAAAATAGCCCTGGATCAGACAGGCTTCTTGCAGAATTCTACAAAACATATAAGGAGACGCTGATACCAATCTTATTGAAAGTATTTCAGACAACTGAGAAAGATAGAACTCTCTCCAAATAATTTTTTTTTTTGAGTTGGAGTCTCACTCTTTTGCCCAGACTGGAGTGCAGTGGCTGCTCCCGGCCACCACAGCCTCAACCTGCTGGGCTCCGGCGATCCTTCCGTCTCAGCCTTCCGAGTAGCCGGAATTACAGACATGCGCTACCACGCCCGGCTGATTTTTTATTTATTTATTGTAGAGATGAGGTCTCGCTGCCCAGGCGGGTCTCGAACCCGCGGGCTCAGGCAATCCACTCACCTCAGCCTCCCAAAGGCGCAGGATTACAGCCTGAGCCACCGAGCCCGGCTCTCCAGATAATTTTATGTAGCTAGCATCACACTAGTATCCAAACTAGGTAAAGATCTAACAGAAAAAGAGAACTACAGGTCAATATCCCTGATGAACATAAATGCAAAAATTCTCAACAAGAGTCTAGCAAATCAGATCCAACAACACATCTCAAAAATTATCCACCATGACCAAGCAGGCTTCATCCCTGGGATGCAGGGCTGATTGAACATCCACAAGATGTTCAACAGATGTAAAATACATCAACAGATGTAAAAACAAGAACCACATGATTATATTATTAGATGCCACAAAAGGCTTTTGATAAAATTCAGCCTCCATTCTTTTTTTTTTGAGTTGGAGTCTCACTCTGTCGCCCAGCCTGGATGGAGTGCAGTGGCCGGCTCCGGCCAGCCTTCTGCCTCAGCCTTCCAAGTAGCTGGAACTACAGGCGTGTGCTACCACATCCAGCTAATTTTTTTTTTTTTTTTGATTTATTGTAGCGATGAGGTCTCACCAAGTTGCCCAGGCGGGTCTCGAACCCACCGGCTCAGGCAATCCACTCACCTTAGGCTCCCAAGGCGCAGGATTACAGCAACCTCCATTCTTGATAAAAACTCTTTAACACCTAGGCGTAGAAGAATCCTACCTTAAAACAGTAAACACCATCTACAAACCCACAGTCAATATACTGCTGAACAGACAGAAACTGGAACCATTTTCCATGTTTCCATGAAATCCAGAACAAGACAAGGCTGCCACTTTCTGTTTAACACAGTGTTGGAAGTCCTAGCTAGAGCAATTAGACAAGAGAAGGAAACCAGGGGTATCCAAATAGGCAAAGAGGGAGCCAAATTATCTCTCTTTGCTGATGATATGATCCTATACCTCAAAAATCCAAGAGAGACTATCAAAAACCTGCTTGTACTGATAAAAGACTTTGCGAAGTCTCATAGTACAAAATAAACATGCAAAAGTCAGTCGCATTCTTATATATCAACAACAAGCAGTCAGAGAACCAAATAAAAACACAATCCCATTGACAATAGTCCCCCCCAAAAAAGAAATACCTCAGTATCCTCCTAACCAGAAAAGTGAAAGACCTTTACAATGAAAACTACAGAACACTGCTCAAATAAATCCAAGAAGACACAGCAAATGGAAAAATATTCCATGCTCATGGATAGGAAGAATCAACATTGTTAAGATGTCCATCCTACCAAAGGCAATCTACAGATTCAATGCAATACCCATTATATTGCCAGCATCATTCTTCTCAGACCTGGGAACAACAATACAGAAATTCATATGATAACATAAATGACTTCGAATAGCCAAACAATTCTTAGCAAAAGAAGCAAAGCAGGAGGTATCACATGTCCAGACTTTAAAGTCACAATCATCAAAACAGCCTGGTATGGGTATGAAAACAGGCATGTAGACCAATTGAACAGGATAGAGATTCCGGAAGCAAAACCTCAATTTCTCAACCAACTCGTCTTCAACAAAGCCTCCACCAAAAACCACTCAGGAGAGGAGAACCTATTCAGCAAATGATGCTAGGGAAATTGGCTAACAACATGCAGAACATTGAAACAGGACCCCTATCTATCACCATACACAAAAACCAGCTCTAAATGGATCAAAGACCTAAACATAAAACCTCAAGCTATAAGAATCTTAGAAAATGCAGGAGACACCCTTATGGGAATTGGAGTAGGCAACTAACTCCTGATCAAAACCCAGATGTCAATGCCTTAAGAGATAAGATGGACAAGTGGGACTTCATTAAACTGAAAAACTGCAAACCAAAAGGAAGCTTCAAGAGAGCAGGGAGACTGCCCACAGACTGGGAAAAAAATATTTGCCAACTGCATGTCTGACAAAGGCCTAACATCCAGGATCTACAAGGAATTCAAACATGCTGGAGGGGAAAAAACAAGCAAACAGCCTCATTCAAAAGTGAGCAAAAGTCATAAATAGACACTTATCAGAAGAAGACATATGGACAGCCAAAAGACACATGAAATAGTGCTCAGCCTCACTAATCATCAGAGAAATGCAAATCAAAACCACATTGAGATACCACCAAACCTCAGTAAAAATGACCATCATTAGTAAAACAAACAACAACATATGCTGGCGAGGATGCAGAGAAAAGGGAACTCTTCTACACTGCTGTATGAATGCAAACTAGTTCAACTTCCATGGAAAACAGTGTGGCGATTTCTAAAAGATCTAGAAATTGACCTTCCGTATGACCCAGCAATCCCCCTACTGGGAATATAACTGGAGGAACTCAAATCATTCTACCAAAAAGATACCTGCACATGCATGTTTATTGCAGCACTAATCACAATAGCAAAAACATGGCACTGATCATGCTGTCCATTGAAACTGGACTGGATTTTTTAAAAAGTGGTACCTATACATGATGGAATATTATGCAGCCATAAAGGACAAACATATGGACTTTGCAGCAACTTGAATGGATTTTGGAGTCTATCATAACTCAGCAAACTATCACAGAAACAAAGAACTGAATACCGCGTGTTGTCAATCATAAGTGGACCCTGAACATTTACCATAATGCTATAAGAAAGGGATTGCCAGTAGCAGCACACTGCCAGGGATGAGGAGGGACATATAACATTAACAAGAGTACCAGATCTCAAACAAGGCAAAAAGGAGACTCAAACTTTACCTGTATGATGACCACTTGTATACCTAATCCTGAATTGTACCCCATATTTTTAAAAACAGAGAGAGAAAGAAAAAAAAAAAAGAAGAATTGTATATACTAAGGGAACAATGAAACGAAAGCTGATGCAGGCTAATCTCACAAAATGGTGCAGCAATAAATGAAATATAAAATTTCAGAAGCTTAATGCCACAGGGATTTGTTTCTTGCTGTATCATACTCATACAGTATGCCATCTGAAGTGTACTGGAGGGCTGTCCTTCACATCTTTCCAATTAGTGGAGGATTGGCTTTTATCACTTTCACTCATATCCATTGGCTTCAGCACAATCACCCTGCCCCAATCTAACTGCAAGGAAGCCTAGAGAAGCACATGGATACTTGATATTACATTTTGTGTTAAAGGTCTAGTAGAGATTGACCAGTTTAACTGCAACCTTGAAACAATGTTTATTCATAGCTGAAATCTTAAAACATGTGACTTGGAATTTATGGATGAGCATAAGTATTCATTTGTTGCTGCATCTGAATGGGAGTAAAACAACCAGTTTCCTCTGATTCAAACCACCCAATTATCAGTTGACAGCCCCCCAAATAAAATATTTGGAAAAAAAAATGAACACACATTTGTCAATTACACAAATGACAGAAAAGTTATCATTTGTAGGCAGCATTCAAATCATTGACCCTGCCAACATGGTAAAAGAAGAAGAATCACCTATACAGGGCTATAAAATACAACACAAATTATTCTCACCTCTGTGTACTCTGCTTCAACACAACTCTACATTCCTAGAAATTCCTGGAGAAGAAAAATACCTAAAACATTATATATGCTCTATACATCAAACTGGTGTGGACAGATAGCTTTTAGAGTTAGAAGTGCAATTTTAATGTTTTCATTCGACTAACATGTAATTCATAAGACTAAATGTTAAGTATTTTAATGTATTGTTGTAATGTTAGAAAAATTCGGACAAGAATTCCTGGCTCCTAACTTTCTTAGCACACGACAGATTTAGCTTAGTTACTTCATTACTGGAAGAAGCATAGACTCATTTCTATTAAAAAACAAAAACAAAAACAAAAAAAAACTTTACTGGATTTTAGAAGATTAAACTTTAGATGAGAAAGAGGAAAGCCAGAGTTGCCTAACACCATGTAAAGTCACGACTCTTTCTTTCAGATTGTGTTTGAGGAGCAATTCTGCTAAATGATATGGGTTTGGCATATACCAGCCATTTCTGTCACACAGCAGATGATTAAAAGGTAGAAGGGCTATTTGGAAAATAGAAGCTATTAATTTATTGTCTACAATGCTTAGGATGAAGAGGATTTGGACTTTTTTTCCCCTCAAATTGCCCTTAGAGACACTAAAAGCATCAGTAACCTTCTGAGGAAAGTAAACTTTCCCCCTTTTATCCCCAGAAGAACCAGTGAATGGGCTATGCTTATTAAAAAACAGCAGTGGTAGTCAAGAAAATCCTTTGATGTTATTAACTTTTGAGCTTTGTGAAGGACTTTAGGGCTATATCTTCAGATACCATATGAAATAGGAAAGTGAGGCAATTATCAGATAATGCAAGTAACACATTTGATCTTAGCCAAAAAACCAAGACACGATAGATAATGCAAATAATAAACCAGTTTTTTTGGTCATAATTAGCTAGATGTTTTCAAGAAAAGAAGATAGTTTACCTCAATTAACCAGATTAGTGATAAAGTCCTCCACTTATCTTGAGAATATAGATTTGGCTTCAGCCAAAAATTAATACCATAGGATAGATTTAAATGCACATTGCTACAAAATGGTTGTCGTTTGTAAGGTTCCTTTAATGAACTTATATTCTAAAATCTGATTGTTTCACTGGATTCTGTTATCTTCAGTTCTTTAGTACTAGAAATAATATTTGAAATAATCCTTTTATTTGACTAAAGACACATTCCCTTCCTTTATTTTTAGGTATATTCTTCATAGAATAGGATATTAACATAGAATTTTGCACTTCTGTTAAGGTAATACCAGTAAGCCACCTTGATCCCTCCTCCCCTTCATGATGTCCCTTATCCTGATTTACAAGGACATCTGATTCAAACAACAAATGCATAATTAACCCGAGAGTTTTTGGCAGCCATCAGTAAGATTGTTAAAAATTATATTTTTGTAAACTGACTCTCTTTCTCTTTGTCTGTCTTTCTCTCTGGTATTTCTAGCCCCAGTCTTGTCCCTCTGCAATGCATCCTCTATACATTGTAGGCTTTCTAAATCACCAATCTGTCTCTCACATGCTTAACAGCTCTTCAATGGATACTCATTGCCCTCAGACAGAATGACAAAATGTGGTATATATACACAATGGAATACTGTTCAGTCATCAAAAAAAAGAAAGAAAGAAAGAAAGAAAGAAAAGAAATACTGCATTTGTGACAACAGGGATGGACTTGAGGGATATCATTTTACGTAAAATAAGCCAGGCACAGAAGGACTAAGACTGTGTGACCTCATTTATATCTGGAATTTATTTTTAAGTTGATAAAGACACAGAGAATAGAACAGTGATTACCAGAGACTGGGAAGGGGTGGGAGAGGAAAGGTGGAGGAGATGTTGATTAATAGCTACAAAGTAAAAATTAGATAAATAGAATAAGTGCCTGTGTTCTATTGCATAGTAAGGTGATGATTATTAACAGAAAGGTAAATTACAAAAGAGCCAGAAAGAGGCTTTTAAGACTTTCGCCACAGAAAAATAACGAATGTGAGAGGTAATGGATACACTAAATACCCTGATTTGATCATTATACAACATATACATCAAATTTGATTTCAAATGGATAAAAATATCAAATTCTACATAATTGTTACATACTACTATAATGTGTCCCCCAAAAAAAGAAAGGTAGAAAACAAACTTCTTGCCAACACCTAGAAGACAATTGAGAATCTGCTCTTATTTCCCTTTCTGGACAATCGATCACCAATACCCACGCAGCACACAGTGGTTGACACTTACTAAACTCAAATAATTTTTAAATACAATGTTTTGACCTTTTTTTTAGATGCATAATTTTATTCCATGGTGTCAAATAATTTCTGAAGACCATCAGAATTGCTTAGTATTTTGGGGGGAGTGAGGGTAACAGTAATAATTTATTATGAAATTTCATCACCAGTTAGAAATAGGCATTTGGATGAAAACACTAGCTATAATGAAAATAAAATATAGGTCAAGAAATAGGAAAGTTAGAAAAGTTTATTGTCTGACAGAGAAGTTTTTTGTATTTTCTTATTGATGTTCATAGTCGTACATATTTGGAGGGTACGTATGATATTTTGATGCATGTATACAATGTATAGTGATCAAAGTAGGGTAATTGGGATATCCATCACCTCAAATATTTATCTTTTTTGTGCTAGAAAAGATCTAATTTTTCTAGTTATGTTGAAATATATAATAAATTATTATTATTATTATTATTATTATTATTATTTGAGTTGGAGTCTCACTCTGTCACCCAGACTGGAGTGCAGTGATCGCTCCCGGCCACCGTAGCCTCAACCCGCTGGGCTCCAGCGATCCTTCCACCTCAGCCTTCCGAGTTGCCAGAATTACAGGCATGCGCTGCCACACCCAGTTAATTTTTTGATTTATTGTAGAAATGAGGTCTCGCCAAGTTGCCCGGGTGGGTCTTGAAACCGCGGGCTCAGGCAACCCACTCACCTCAGTCTCCAAAAGTGAGGGATTACAGGCTGAGCCACCAAGCCCGGCTTAATAAATTATTATTAACTGTAATCACCTTACTGTATGATCAAATACTGAAACTTACTCTAAGTATGTTTTTGTACCTATTAACCAACTTTTCATCCTTCTCCCCCTCTCTTTATTCCTCCCAGACTCTGGTAACCACTCTTCTACTCTTTATCTCCATGATATTTAATTTTCTTTAACTCCCTCATGTGTGTGAGTAAATGGAGAAAATATTTGCAAATTATCAATCTGACAAGGGATTAATAACCAGAATATATGGAACTCAAACAACTCAATAGCAAAAAATTAAGCAATTCAATTTAAAAATAAGCAAAAGATCTGAATAGACATTTCTCCAAAGAATATATGCAAATGGTCAATGGATATATATGAAAAAATACTCAACATGAATCATCATTAAGGAAACACAAATCAAAAGCACAATGAGATATTATCTCATCCCAGTTAGAATGGCTATTATTATTATTATTATTTTTTTTAGTTGGAGTCTCACTCTGTCACCCAGACTGGAGTGCAGTGGCCGCTCCCGGCCACCGCAGCCTTGACCTGCTGGGCTCCGGCGATCCTTCCACCTCAGCCTTCCAAGTAGCCAGAATTATAGGCATGCGCTACCACGCCCAGCTGATTTTTTGATTTATTGTAGAGATGAGGTCTCGCAGCCTAGGCGGGTCTCGAACCCGCGGGCTCAGGCAATCCACTCACCTCAGCCTCCCAAAGGTGCGGGATTACAGGCTGAGCCACCGAGCCCGGCTGAGAATGGCTATTATTAACGAGATTTTTTTTTTTTAAATGCTGGTAACAACGTGGAGAAAAGGGAATACTCATACACTATTGGTCAGAATGTAAGTAGTCTAGCCATTATAGAAAATGAACGTATCTCAAAAAATGAATACAAATAAAATGACTACACAGTCCAGCAGTATTACTGTTGGGTATATTTCCAAAAGAAAGAAAATCAGTATATCAAAGATAAAAACAACATATACAATAAACATGCACTCCCATGCAGCACTCGTCACAATAGCAAAGATATGCAATCAACCTATGTGCCCGTCAATGGGTGCATGAGTAAAGTAAATGTGGTATATATATACAATGGAATATTACTCAGCCATAAAAAAGAATAAAATCCTGTCATTTGCAGCAACATGAATAGAATTGGAGGTTTGATGTTAGGTGAAATAAGCTAGACACAAAAAAACAAATGCTTTGACTTTATATCCTCAGTTCACAGAGAAAAAAATAACTGTAAAAAATGAATTTAACTCTAGTAGATTGAATTTTTCACAGTGGTATAGGTGAGCAATTCTGAAAGTATTTTCTGTGCATTGGAGAATCAGTTTAGAAATGATAACAAAGTAGCTTTTAGTAAGTACATATGTTTGATTATTTTTTTTCTAAATATTGGTTATAAAATTATTCAGACTTTGTTTACACTCATTGATAGATCTAAGGTAATGGAAACATTGGAGATCAAAAGTTCGATTTAGCTAGAGTCTCAAAATAATTGCAAAAAATCTTTTGTATACAGAAAATGTTCACTTCTGTCTTCCATTTCAACGTATCACAGCTAACATAAATTTATATTTATTATTTAATTACAGTATATCTATGAGCTGGTTAGCATCTAATACTTTCCTGAATGCATGTGCTATTTTATGTGGAAATATTTAAAACAGATTTAAAATATGAGGAGAATACAGACTAATCTATAAATGTTAAACAAATTCAAATCCCAAAAGGATTATTTTGTCAAAGTTGAAAACAATGCTTATGTTTATGTATTAATGTATAATCCCAAGAATAGCTGACTTAAAAAAGTTAAAAAGAACAGAGGGACTTGTCCAATGCAATTTTAAGATTTATAATAAAGAAATAGTATTACAGTAATGTAGAAATAAAGAACTTAAATAAATAGTTCAACAAAAAAGAAGCAATAATCCAGAAAGATCCATGGATATTTGGAAATTCATAGGTTTTAAAAGTGACATTTCAAATCAATGAGAAAGATAATATGTTTCTGTAACTGGAATTAGGATTTGTTGCTTTCCATTTAAAAAATGAGACATTTATATCATATCACATAAAAAAATTTTTATAAGCAAAGCTAAAGTATTATCACAATAGATTTGTAATATAGATATTTGACAGACAGATTAGTATACTGAAAATATTTTTTAAAGTTTACAAGTCAATTAGAAAAGGGCAAGCATAAGATGGCAATCACAGAGGAAGAAATACATGTGAAAATATACTCAATTGTACTAGAAATCAAGGAATAATAAATTGAAACAGCTATGGGATTATACTTCATAATAACTGACTTGACAAAAATTTAAGGAGCTTCACAATATCAAGAGTTGGAGAGAATGTGTTAGTTCCTAAATTCTGATATTTGGATGGAGTATACATTCATTAGTACAACCACTTTATAAGAAAATTTGGCTGTTTTTAGCAAAATTGAAAAAGTGTACAGTGTGGCCCAGTGATGTTCTGTCTTGGTTAATATACGAGAGAGATTTTTTTGACCTACGAAAAATGCTAGATGCACAAAGTTGTATATGGCAACAGCAGAAGAATGAGCAAATAAAACACAATCACACGTCAACAATTATATAGCAATTAAACTAACTGGGAAAGTATATATGTATCAACACCAACAGTTCTCAAAATGATGCATAAAGAAATCTGCAGAAAGATAAGTTCAGTATAGATTTTTTTAAAGAAAATATTTATATTATTTACAGTCACATATGAATACAGAACAGCTAAAAATAATTATAAAACAGAAAACTGAATGAAAAGGAGAGGTAGATATCTAATTCAAGATGGCTATAGTCTTTGTGGAGAAATAAAATTAAATGGGATTGGGGAGGGAATACAAATGAGTCTTATTTTTCCTGTAATAATTTATTTCTTTTATTTAAAAAGAATAAGGAAATAGGACATTATGTCAATGTATATAAAATATAGGTGGTAATAATGAGGCAATATTTGTATTATACATTTTTACCTTTATATGCCTAAATATTTAAAAAGAAGAACATAGATATATAGCTAAAACAAAAAAAGTGGAGCTTTGGAAAATGATATTTTTTGTTTCTAGACTTAATGTCTTTTCTTCATTATAGTTTTCTTTGGAGCAATGTTTCATAAATCAAACCATACCTCTTTAAACATTGAGTTTTATACTAATAGTTAATAGAACTATGGGCATATTACAGACAAGAAGATGATCAAAGAAATAGGTAATAGTCTCATCTTGAAAACTGTGTTATAGCCAAGTCACTACCTTGTAAAAGTAGTTGTAAAAACCAACTTACAACTATAAACATTCCCACTTAAAATATATTTTGCTATGTTATTTGAAAATATCTTATGTTCTTTCATAAGTTTCTTACACATTTAATGTATAAAACATCAACCTTCAGTTTTGGTAAGTTTCTTCACTCTTACATTCAAAGAATACTCCAATTTTCTTTGAGGAATCCTCTACTTCATCTTAAGAGAATGGTGGTAATTATACTTGACAAGCAGCTCTTTCTGCCCTACCAGATGAGTTCATCAAATGACAGTATCCTTACTTTATAATTTCTTGAGAAGAGTGAAGTGATATGGCAGGGTAGAACTCTCCAGCAATTGTCCCCTGCATAAACATCAATTTGAACTTCTAACCAGGCATGAAGACACCTTCACAAGAGAATCACAAGAGAACCAGGAATCATAGTATCTGGTTGTAGGACAATAATTTAAAAATGCATTAAAGAAGAGAGAAAAGACAGTTTTACATAACCTGCATAACAGGTAGCCCCGCTTAAAGAGAGATCCATCAACTTGAGGAATGGAGAGGAAGTGGGCACAGGACTTTGCCTTGGCACCCCATGCTTGGCCTACCACAGTAAAACTTACACCAGTCAGGCTTGTATGGCCTCGTATTCCAGGTTGATACTCACAAACTGAGCCTAAACCCACCCAGTGGAAGACAGAATTACAGACCCCCAGGTGTTAGGCTTGTGTGGCAAAGTTGATCTCCAGTCATCACCACTGGGCTGACATTATCATCCTTGGGCTCCAGACAGCCGGCGATCCTCAGCCGTCTCTGGTCTCTGGCCCACCCCAGTGATGTGCCAACGGGGGGCCTCAGACTTCTGGCAGCGTTGCACTGGCTGTAGCTATCCCAGACTTCCAGTCCACATCAGCAGGTCATCGGCCACAGGACATTCCCAGATAAACTCTTTGAAGACTGGAATAAGTACTTACTTTTTCAAATGTGCGGACATCGCTGCATGACCACAAGAATCAAACACAGCCAGGAAAATATTACATCATCAAATGGCCAAAATAAAATGCCAGTAACTGATTCTAGAGAAACGGAGATATTTAAAATGCCTGACAATGAATTCAAATAACTGTTTTAAAGAAGCTCGGTGAACTTTATGAAAATGCAGAGAAATAATTCAATGAAATGAGGAAAACAATAAATGACCAGAACAAGAAATTTCATACACAGATTGAAATCATTTAAAAAATCAAACAAATCCTGTAGGAAAAAAAATGAAAAATATTATAGAGAGTATCAATATAAATTGATCAAGCAGAAAAGAAGAATCTATGAACTTGAAGACAAGGTATTTAAAAATACGCAATCAGAGAAGGAAAAAAAGAACGGAAAGAAATGAAAACTTACAGGAATTATGGGACAAAATTAGAAGAGCAAATTTATGGGGTTAAAGAAGGGGAAGAGAAAGATAAATAGGCAGAAAGCATATTTAAAGAAATAGTAAGGGCTGGGCACATTGGCTCACACGTATAATTCCAGTGGCTTTTTTTTTTTTTTTTGAGTTGGAATCTCACTCTGTCACCCAGACTGGAGCGCAGTGGCGGCTCCCAGGTGGGTCTCAAACCCGCGGGCTCAGGAAATTCACTCACCTCGGCCTCCCAAGGCGCGGGATTACAGGCTGAGCCACCGAGCCCGGCCATTCCAGTGCTTTGGTAGGCGAGGGTAGGAGGGTCATTTGAGGCCAAGAATTCGAGACCAGCCTGGGAACATAGTGGGAGTTGGAGGTTACAGTGAGCTCTAGTTGTGTCACCGCACTCCAGCCTAGGTGAGATAGACCTTGCCCAGGAAGGAGGAGAGGGAGGGAGGGGAGGAGGCAGGGAGGGAGAACGGCAGGAAGGAAGGCAGAAAACTCCAAACCAGGAGTAAGAGGTAAATGCACAAGTACAGGAAAGTCAAAGTTCTCCAGTCATATTTAATCCAAATAAGACTACCTGTAGCCGGGCTTGGTGGCTCAGCCTGTAATCCCGCGCCTTTGGGAGGCTGAGGTGAGTGGATCGCCTGAGCCCACGGGTTCGAGACCCGCCTGGGCAGCGAGACCTCATCTCTACAATAAATCAAAAAATCAGCCGGGCGTGGTAGCGCGCACCTGTAGTTCCAGCTACTCGGGAGGCTGAGGCAGAAGGATCGCCAGAGCCCAGTCTGGGCCACAGAGTGAGACTCCAACTCAAAAAAAAAAAAAAAAAGACTAACCCACACCATAGTATAATGAAACTATCGGATATTGTAGACAAAGAAAAGATTCTAAAAGTGGTAAAAGACGCAAATAACATAATGTATAATTGGAATATCAGGACAAAAAGTGGTAAAAGACGCAAATAGCATAATGTATAATTGGAATATCAGGACAGCTAGCAGCAGACTTCTCAGCAGAAACCTTACAGCCCGAGAAGGAGTGGGATGATATAGTCAAAGTGCCAAAGGAAAAAAACAAATCCTGTCAATCAAGAATACTACACCCATCAAAACTATCTTTTAAAATGAAAAAATGTATACTTTCCCAAACAAAATCTGGGAGATTTCATCACCATCAGACCTGCCTTACAAAAAATGCTGAAGGGTGTTTTTAATGCTAATGAGTAACACAAAAACACCTAAAAGTATAAAGATCATTGGTAAATTTAAGCACACAGTCAAATTCAGAATATTCTAGCACTATAATGATGGTATATAAATTACTTATATTTTTAATATGAAGGTTAAAATATGAAACTTAAAAATAATAGCTACAATAATTTGTAAAGAAATAAACTATATAGAAATGTAAATTGTGAAATCAAAAAATCAAAATGTTGTGGAAGGACTAGAGTAACACTGTAAAGTTTTGTGGGGAATTTTTTTGTGATCAAAGTTAAATTTTCTGAGTCAAATAGGAAGCTAAAGCAGAATTTTCCAAAATACATTTTTTAAGAAAATGAAATGAAAATAGAACATGTCAACATTGATATGATGCAACTAAAACAGTACTCAGAAGGAAATGTACAGCATTACCTATATTAGAACATTTAAAAGCTCTAAAATCAGTAAACTAAGTTACCACCTTCAGAAACAAGAAAAAGAAGAAAACATTAAACATAAAACAGCAGAAGGAAGAAAATCAAATTTGGTGTTGAAAGTAGTGAAACTGAAAACAAAACGAAACATAAAGAAAAATTAATGAAACCCAAAGCTGGTTCTTGAGAATATCATAACAATAAATAAATTTCTATCCAGACTGACCAAGAAATAGCAGAAAGAAGACACAAACTACCATTATCAGGAGAAAAAAGAGGGCATATCACTACTGACACAACATACATTAAAAGTACAGGAGACTACTGAGAACATATTTCTATCTATAAATCTTACAGCTTAGTGAAATGGCCCAATTATTTGAAAGATACAAACTATGAAAATTCAATCAAGAATTAATTCAATCAATCTGAATAGTCCAATATCTATTAGAGAAATTGAATAAAACATTTATAATCTTCCGTAAAGAAATACTTTTCACTCAGACAACTTCACTGGCTAGTTTCTTAAAACATTTAAGAAAAAAATAATACCAATTCTATATAATCCCTTTAGAAAATCTAACAGGAAGAGACATTTCCAAATTCATTTTATGATGCCAATATTATCCTAACATTAAAACCAAGACACTGCAAAACAAAACAAATCTATATAAAAATTTTTTTTAATTTATTTTTTAATTTATAATTTTTTAAAAATGTATTTTATTTTAAAGATGTGGGGTACAGTTCAGGATTAGGTATACAAGTGGTCATCTTACAGGTAAAGTTTGGGCCTCCCTTTGGTCCCCACTTTGCCTGGTTTGAGATCATGTACCTTACTGTGTTATGTGCCCCCCTTCATCTGCTGGCAATTTCCGGCTACTTCTAATCCCTTTCTTACAGTATTATGGCAAATGTTCAGGAAAAACAATCAATTTTAAACATAGAAAAAAAATTATTACAAATTAAATTAAACAATGCACCGTCAGGACAGAATAATACATCATGATCAAGTAGGTTTTATTCTGAAAATGCAAAACTGAATCGACATTCCAAAATCAATTTGTGTACTTCATCATATTACTAAATTAGAAAGGTCACATAAAAATTACATAAACAGCCGGGCTTGGTGGCTCAGCCTGTAATCCCGCGCCTTTGGGAGGCTGAGGTGAGTGGATTGCCTGAGCCTGCGGGTTCGAGACCCGCCTGGGCAGCGAGATCTCATCTCTACAATAAATCAAAAAATCAGCCGGGCGTGGTAGCGCATGCCTGTAATTCTGGCTACTTGGAAGGCTGAGATGGAAGGATCGCCGGAGCCCAGCAGGTCGAGGCTGTGGTGGCCGGGAGCGGCCACTGCACTCCAGTCTGGATGACAGAGTGAGACTCCAACTCAAAAAAAAAATTACATAAACATCGCAACAGATTTAGAAAAAAACTGAATATTTTTCTCCTAAAATCAGGAACACAGTAAGAATATTCTCTTTTGCTTCTGTTTTTCAGTCTTTTACTGGAAGTTCTAGCCAGTGTAATAAGGAAAAAAAAAGAATAAAGACATACATATTGGAAAATAAGATATAAAATTACTTTTATTCTCTGATGATAAGATTATCTATATAAAAAAATCCCAAAGAATATGCCAAAAGAAATCTTTAAAACTAACAATTGAGTTTAGCAAGTTCACAGGATATATGGTCAATATATAAAGGTAATTGTATTTCTATATACTATATGTATCCCTGTGTGTATCTGCATGTGTTCCTACATCAAACAAATTGTATATAGGATCTGTATACTGAAAACTACAAAATAATAATAAAACAAATCAAAGAAGAGCCATATAAATAGATAATGCTATGGCCAGAAGACTTAATAATGTCAATATGTAATTTCTCCCCAACTTGATATACAGATCCAACATGACCTTAATCACAATAACAGCAAAATAACAGAGAGATGAGGTCTCTCTGCCCAGGCGGGTCTCGAACCCGCGGGCTCAGGCAATCCACTCACCTCAGCCTCCCAAAGGCGTGGGATTACAGGCTGAGCCACCGAGCCTGGCAGCAAATTTTAATTGGTATTGTTGATAAGGTAATTTATAAAGGAAAATAAAGAAATTATAGTAACCAAAACAATTCTGAAAAAAGAAGAATGAAGGTGGATGACTCTACCTTTAGATTCCATTACATACTATAAAGCAACAGTAATTAAGACAGAGTTATATGAGGAACAATAGGCATATAGATCAGTGGAACAGAATAGAGAGCCCACTAGTAGACTTAAAGAAATTTTTATCAAATTTTTAAGAGCAATGCAAAGAAAATTTAATAGAAAAGATAGAACTTTCAATAAATGATACTTAAACAATTGAATTTTCATATAAAAAAGACATAATGCATATCTCACATATTTTAGAAAAATTAACCAAAATAGATCATGGACTTAAATGTAAAATATAAAACTATAAAACTTTTGGAAGAAAATACAGGTAAAAATGTTTGTGACTTTGGGTATGCTGATGAAATTTTAGAAAAAAACATTAAAAGAATTATACATTTTAAAAAAGAATAAAGCGGAATCTACTAAAATTTAAAATGTTTATTCTGTCACAGACATTGTTTAAAAAACAAAAGGAAAGTCATAGAATAGGAGAAAATATAACATATTTGTTAAATAAATTGTACCCAGTATGTAAAAGGAACACTTAAAACTCAACAAACAACCCAGGAGACCAATGGGCAAAAGACGTAATTAAACAAGACTTACCAGAAAAGATATATAAATAGAAAATAATCATATGCAAAGATACTTGATTCCACTACTCCTTAGGAAAATACAAATTAAAACTCTAGTAAAATACAATGACACAACTCTTACAATCGTTAATATTAAAAACAAACCTGTAAACAAAAAAAGACAATGCCACTTGGTACAATGAAGAACAACAGAAATTCTCATTTAATATTGATGGAAATACAAAATGGTACAGCCATTTTGGGAAAGCTTGGACATACACTATATGATGCAGCAGTTTCACTTCTAGGCATTATCTAGGTGAATTATAAGTTTATGTTCATACAAAAACCTGTATGTAAATGTTTATAGTAGTTTTATTCATAATTATCAAAAACTGGAAACAACCCAGATGTCCTTCAGTGGGTAAATGAATAAACAAACTGTGGTAACTTCCTGCCATGGAACATTACTAAGCAATAGAAAGGAGCAAACTATCGATTTACTCAAAAACATGGGTGAATTACTATTGTTCTTTGCTAAGTGAAGGAACCCTCAAGCACCTAAGTCTGCATATTGTATGATTTACATAACCATTTGGAAAAGGCAAAAATATAGAAATAGAAAACAGGTCAGTAATTGCCAGAAATTAGGGATCGGAAAGGGAAAAGGGTAGACTGTAAATGAGTCAGACAAGGCAATTTTCAGGGCATTGTAGCTCTTCTACATAGCATTGTGGTGATAGACATATGTCTTTGGCAAAACCCATGGAACTCTACGTTAACTATATTATAAATATATATCATAAGCTCACTGAAGTGGTTGGAGAGGAAAGATGCTAAATAATTTTTTTAAACGGTAACACTAGATTCTCTAAATCTAATAAAAAAGAACTGTACACAAATACTACGTGCTAGTTGGCTGATTTGTTTCTTACAGCGATATGATTTAGCATTCCTAAAATTACCATTCTTTACACTAGGTTGAACAAATAAGTAAATATATAGTAGATCATGAGAGCCCAGTAACTTTAACTGCCAGGAGAAGAAGTGACAAATAAGGAAGTTGGAAATGCAAGGATGAACCCTGTGGTGCTAAATGAAACATAAGATATCAGTATGAACCTATGATTTACACACACACATACACCACACACACACACACACACACACACACACACACACACACACACAGACACCACACACACACACAGACACACACACACACAGACACACACACACACAGACACACTCACACACACACACACAGTTAAAGAAATAAATGTAGATATAAGTGCACAAATGGATTAGTATGCATCATTTTCTAGCTTCTTCCACTGAAATGGACTAGAAGTAGTGACACTATTCACATAAAGTACATTTAGTTCCCAGAAACTGGTTTCTAAATACCATTATTCAGTAAAAGAAACCAGAGCACTATTGGAAAGATAGTTGCTTCTATGTCAGGGTCAGGAAAAAAGCAAGAGTTTGGAGTATCTTGTAATGCTAGAAAGTAGAGCAGTCCGAAAAAGACACACATACTCACACACACACACACACACACACACACACACACACACACACACAGAGAGAGAGAGAGAGAGGAGAGAGAGAGAGAGAGAGAGAGATGGGACATGTCAAAAAGGCATAGGAGTCAGCCTGAAAGAACTGCCAATGGTTGACAATGGAACAATTTAAATCAGAAAATAAATGACAGTAGTATTGGATCATAACACAATTAATAAAATAAATATTCATGAGCCCTTACTGATACAAGTAATGTTTCAGTACCCCTTTCCACACATACATACATGATTAAATAGGAAGAAAGGGACAATACTCATTTATTTATTTGTTTATTTACTTATAGTTTTTAATTTTAAAGATGTGGGGTACAATTCAGGGTTAGGCATAGGTATACAAATGTTCATTATGCAGGTACCCCTGTTGATGAGGTGCAACCCCCACCCCTGGCAGTTTCCTTCAACTGCCTATTCCCCCCCCCCGGCAGTTTCCCCTCCCGCTATTCCCAGAAAGGGTCAATTTTTAATAGAAGAATATCAATTTTTTTTTCTTTTTTGAGTTGGAGTCTCACTCTGTTGCCCAGACTGGAGTGCAGTGGCCGCTCCCCGCCGCCGCAGCCTCGACCGGCGATCCTTCCACCTCAGCCTTCCAAGAAGCCGGAACTACAGGCACGCGCTACCACGCCTGGCTAATTTTTTTGATTCATTTTAGAGATGAGGTCCCACCAAGTTGCCCAGGCGGGTCTCGAACCCGCGGACTCAGGCAATCCACTCACCTCAGCCTCCCAAAACGCGGGATTACAGGCTGAGCCACCGAGCCCAGCTAAAGAATTTCAATTTCTATAAATTGAAAGAGAATGAGAGAAACAGAAAATCACCATTAGAATAAGCGCAGTAATAATTAATGCAGGCAAGATCCGCTGATAAATCCTGAATTAATGGGACAGTTTTTAAGGCAGTAGTTTGCACCTCCAAACTATTTGTCAATTATGATGGTGGTTTTATAGTATACATCCACCAACTCTTTGCTGCTCACGACTGTAGGAGTTGGAGCTGAATTCCTCTCCCCTTGAGTCTGGCTACACTTAGTGACTTGCTCCTGATGAAAAAACAGCACGGAAAGAGAAAATTGTAATTTACAGTAAAGAAGCCTGGCACACACTCCCTTATTTAAGTCATCAAGTTGACGTCATTAGCAATGTCATGTTGATATCATGTACCCTGATACGATGAGAAAGGTACCTCTATGATATTCTGCACCAAAGCCATTACTTCAGTACAATCTTGATAAAACACCAGATAAAATCTGACCATTACTCTTTAAAAGTTTTGAGGTTATAAAAGACGTATAGGACTAAGAAACCCTCATAGACTGGAGCAGAGTAAGAAGATGTGATATCCAGAACTGGGTCTTAAAACAGAGAAAGGATACCGAGAGAAAAAGTAGAGAAAGCCAAATAAAGTCTCTTATTTAGTTAATAGTATTGTACCAATGTTAGTTGCTTAATTTTTATAAATATACTGTGGTTATAAAGATGTTAACATCTGGAGAAGCTGGGTGAATTGTATGTAGAAATTCTCTTTTAAATCTTTGCAACTCTTCTGTAAATTTAAATTAAAAGAGACAAAAAAGTGAATGGCCAAGAAACAGTTTTGTTTATATTCATTTAAAATTTCAAAGATAATGATTAAGGTAACTAAAAGTAACTCTACAATGATTTTGAGACGAGAGGGAGGGAGAGTGGATATATGGTGTAAGTGAACAAAAATCCTAGCCCATCAATGGATATCATCAAAACTTAATGTCAAAGTTGATAACTCGGTAAATAACCCTAAACGGTATTTTTTAGAAAAATTAAGTAACCACTAGGAAATCATAAAACAAATGTAATTAAAGGAAGCTTCTTATTGGAGCAATAATATTAGTGGCCATTTCATCACCAATATCTAATTTTATAATCATATACCCATAATTTTGATTTTAAAAATTATAAAATAATGTCATTTCATAAAGAGGCTCTGTGGTCCATTGGTTGGTAATGTATTTATTATATTTTTTTTATATTTTGGAGAGTCACATTATACATTGCCATATTAAAAACTCAGAGAAATTGTAAAATAAAAACACAACAAAAAGAACAATTTTTGAGTAAATCAGTATTCCTCAAATGTATTCAGCCACAGAAACATGTATTAACCTTAAGAGCAACTCTCACAAAGAAGAATGCAGTTTAGGAAGTGCTGTGCTCTGAATCCTTGAAGAGTAAAAGAAAACCACAACTGAGAAATTGATGTAAGGTCCTCTAACTGGTGGCACAGATGAACTCCTACTACTCTCTGGAGACCTTTAATTGCTAAACTCATCACTGTGGTTTCTGTCTGTCTCCTGTATCTGTCCCAAGCACCACAAGAGTCTGGCACAATTTTACCTTCTTGGATGAAGTGTCCTCTTCGCTACTTAATCATTTGTCAGGTCTGTACCAACCCCATTTTGGTTCTTGAAATATGTAAATGACTGTTGAAGCGCAATTCTTGTGCTATTCCCCACAGTGAGAGAGTGAGATAGAGCTCTGGGATTCCTCTGTTGGATGTCACCTCTCCTGCATGGGACAAAGATCACACTCTGCCTTGAAACCCAGTAATCAAAAGGGTAGGCTTCTGGGTGCTTCAAAGCCTCTAGTGCTACAGGGGAAAGAGAAGCTCTCTGCCTTACCTGGATTGTGGTCCTAAGGGGATGGTTTCTGGGAGCCTGACAAAATCTATGACTGCAGCTGATGTAATTTACATGGTCCTGAATCAAGGCAGGTGGATTATGTATTCTCTTTGTTTTTGCTTTGGATTTATGGGAAGGAAGGGTTATTTTTCCCCTTGTCCAAATATCTTAAATCATTCAAAGGCAACATTAGACTTTTAACAGAAAAATGCAAATGTAACTGGGACACTTACAATGACCTAAATGCATGCTGATTACCTTTTCTGTTATTTTTCTGCCCTTAAATAAAGAAAATAAAATAAATGTCAGCAGTAAGAAAAATGAAAGTAGGTCAGTCTACAGAACCATTAGATCAAAAGCAGTTAGAGCCAAACACACCTTTCCCCAGTGAGAAGCAAGAAATCAACATGTAAATGAAAAACATTTGAAGAATTGTAGCAGTTTCTCTATTAGCCCTGGCAATTAGCAGGAGGGCATTAAATAATTCTGGTGACTGCATCTTGTAGTGGAACAAAGTGCAAAGGCTGGCAGTGTTACAAAAAGAGATGAGTCACTCCAGAACAGAGCGTCTAGTGGATGGAACTCACATTTCTTAGAAAATGAGAGGAAGAATGGTCAACAAAAGATGTTCCTTGCTAAAATCATGAAGAAAAAAGATCTGATTTTTCACTCCGATTATGTGTGCATTGTAGGTATAAAGTTCTGTGAGTTCTTTTCTATTGACCGTATTGGAAGGTTAATACTAACATTATCATGTAGCAATAATAAAATTCCAATAGTATGGACAAATATGGTGGGGTCTTATTGAAGACACACTAGTTGTGTTCTTTTTTTTCCCCCAAGACTGTTGCAATATTCTTTTTCAAAATATCGCTTTGAACATCCTATTATGTGGGGTCAAGTTAATATATTTGTCCTTGCGCTACAAAGTTTAATCGTTAACACTGTACAGGCATGAAAGAAAGAGAGGCAGCTAAATAAATGTGGAACTTGCCTATTAATGAAAAGCTGCTCACAAAAATGTTTTTAGAACAAGATGTCTAAAGATACCCTCTGAGAGAAGAAATGGGAGCAGTTCTATGAATTGAGACAGGGTAATGTGATAGTAGAGAAGCTTCTAAGAACTGATAAATGCTTTCGGAGAATAAAAAATGACAGACTTGGTCCACAATATGTAATAAGTTTCAAAAATTCGAACCCATTTTTGGTCTTAGTGCACATAATGCTTCTTCTCCAATGTTGCCTGAATTACTGTGAATCTACAGAGGATCTCGAGTTTTATTTGAAAATTCACATGAGGAAGAAATAAAATAAAAAAAGATCGCAAAATAAAAAAATAAAAAGAATTTGAATTTTGGAAAGAGGTATATCTCAAATTCCTTGTACCTAATTTGTAGGAGAAACAATGTCCTAACTTTATTACTCATTGATAGCTTTTAGAATGCGCCATTTTCTATGTTATTCAAGAAAAATGCGGGAAACAAAACAGGGCCCACCACTTTATACTTTCTGCGGTATGAAGGTTGAATATTACGTCTGATATTCTTTGCTTAGCTCTGAGAAGTAAAATTTGCAAGTGACAAAAAAGAGAAACGTCTTTCCCGGCAACATGGCTCAGAAGATAGGAGCTGTAGGAAGATGACTTGAGTTTGTGGCAAATAAATAATTTTGATTTGAACACATCACCATGTTGCTCTGTTGCATGTAAAAGTGGAAATAGATGCTTTCATGTCGATTAGTAATATCTGGACTCTAGTGGTTGTACTCTGAATTTACATAAAAACTTCATTGGCAAATTTATCTGGAAAAGCAAAAGACCCAGAATAGCCAATACAATATCGAAGAAGAAGAAAGATAACTGGGAGAAGTGACATTATCCAACTTCAAGGTGTACTATAAAGACATTGTGGTTTCGGCAAAAGAATAGACAAATAGATCAATGAAATAGAATAGATATTTCAAAGATAGACCATAAAAATATAGTCAACTGATCTTTGGCAAAGGAGCAAATGTTATCCAATGTAGAAACGATTGTCTTTTCAACAAATGATGCCCAAACAACTGAACATCCATAGAGAAATAATAATAATCATCTATACTCAGACCCTACTTTTTGGATGAAAATTCCTCAGATTGGATCACAAGTCTAAATATAACACAATAAACCACAAAACTTCTAGAAGATAATAGAAAACAAAAATCTAAGTGACTTGGGCAATGTGAGATTTTATTTATTTATTTTTTATTTGTACAAAGTTTTGAGGTACATGAGAAATTTTGTTACATGTATATAACACATAGCGATCAAGCCAACATATTTAGGATGTTTATCACTTGAATACAACATGAGGGGGAACCCCCCCAAAACATAATTATCTTTTTAAGGGCAGGCCCCTTGAAGTTCAGGCTTTCCTCACTAGATAAGTGTTCTAGGAACCCATCATCATCATTGTACCAGCTAGCATTGTGAGAGGCTGTGTTCAGATAATTTTGTTGTTGTTGAGATTCTTTCAGTGCGTTTATCCATTTCATGATTGGTGACTTACTCACACTGTGCTGACTGTTCAGCAGTTTTTGAACAAAAATGGGATGACCTCCATGCTCCACTCTCTCTGTTCATACAATCTCACCTAAGTGACTTTTTTTTAATTTCCCAGATGAAAAAAGTCCTCAAAGGGAAACGTTTTGCTGATGTGGAAGAGGTGAAAAAAAAATGGCCGAAGTACAAAAAGGAATCAAAATTGATGAGTTCAAAAACGGTTTTGGACAGTGGAAAAAGTGTCTTGATGAGTATATTGCATCAGATGGAGAATACTTTGAAGGTGACTGAAGTTTTTACATGTAAGAATAAGTACCCAATCTTTTATAAATAAATTTTGGGGATTTTTGAGCCCCCTCATATATTTTGTTAAGTATAGTCACATCATTGTGCTTTCTAACCTTGCATTTTTCCTTCTATCTTACTATATGTTTGTACCCTTTAAGCCAGTTCTCTTCATCCTTCCCCCGCCCCATACTTGCTTTCCAGTCTCTTTTTTCTATCTTTCCACTTTTTACTTCTGTGTGATCAAATTTTTTTAGCTTTCACTATATAAATGAGAACACACAATGTTTTTCTTTTGTGCCTAGCTTATTTCACTTAAGATAATGCCACTGTGCATAGTGCTGCAATAAACATGAGAGTGTAGGTATCCCTTTGATACACAGATTTATTTTCCTTTGGGTAGACACCCTATAGTGGGATTGCTGGATCAATAATTGTATTTCTAGTTTTTTGGGAAATCTCCATACTGTTTTCCATAGTGGCTGTACTAGTTTACCCTCCCACCAATAGTGTATGAGTTTCTTTTTCTCCACATCCAACATCTGTGTTTTTGTTTATTTTCTGTTTTTTTTTTCTTTTTTTCTTTTTAAAAATACTGGCCTTTCTGACATGGGTAAGATGATGACTCATTGTAATTTTGATTTACATTTTCTTGTTGACTAGTGATGTTGAGCATTTTTTCACATACCTGTTGGCCATCTGTAGGTCTTCTTTTGAAAAATGTCTATTGATGTACTTTGCTCATTTTTTAATGTCTTTTTTTTTCCTTGTTGAGTTGTTTGAGTTCTACATATATTCTGGATATTAACCCTTTATCAGATGAATAGTTGTCAAATATTTTATTCCACTCCACAGGTTCTTTCTTCACTTGATTGACTATTTTCTTTGCTGCACAAAAGCTGCTTAATTGACCATAGTCTCATCTTTCTAATTTTGGTTTTTTTGGTCTGTGTCTTTGAAGTCTTGGTCATAAAATCTTTGCCTAGGCCAATGTCCAGGAGACTTTTCACTAGATTTTCTTCTAGTATTGTTATATATAATTTCAGGATTTATGTTTATGTCTCTAGTCCATTTTGAGTTGATTTTTATGCATGGTGAGATATAAGGATCTGGTTTTATCCTCCTGCATGTGGCTATCAAATTTTCCTAGCACCATTTATTAGAGAGGGTATCCTTTCCCCAGTGTAAATTCTTGTTATCTTTGTCAGAGATCAATTGGCTATAAATGTATGGCTTTATTGCTGAGTGCTCTACTCTGTTTCATTGATCTGTGTGTCTATTTTCATACCAATACCATGCATTTTGATTACTATAGCCTTGTAATATGTTTTCAAGACAGGTATATGTGATGCTTCCTGCTTTGTTCTTTTTCCTTAGAATTGCTTTGGTTATTTGGGTTGTTTTATGATTCCATTTGAATTTTAGGATTGTTTTGAATAATTCTGTGAAGAATGCTATTTTTATTTTGATAGGGAATGAGTTGAATCTATAGATTGCTTTGGGAAATATGATCATTTAAATGATAGTACTTTTCCTGATCAGTGAGCATGAGATTTTTTCCATTTGTACATGTCCTTATCAAATTCATTCATGAGTGTTAAATGATTTTCCTTGTAGAGATCTTTCAACTCCTTGGTTAAATTTATTCCTATGTATTTTATTTTTCTGTAGTTACTGTAAATGCGATTATCTTCTTGATTTCTTTCTCACCTAGATCATTACAGGTGTATAGAAACACTACTGATTTCTGTACATTGATTCTGAATCCTAAAACTTTATTAAGTTCATTTATCAAATTTAAGAGTGTTTTAGTGGAGTCTTTAGGTTTTTCTAGACATAAGATCATAATATTAGCAAAGAAGAAAATTTTGATTTCCTTTTTTTCCAATTTGGATGTCTTTTATTTCTTTCTCTTGCCTATTTACTCTGTCTAACAGTGGTGAAGGAGGGCATTCTTGTTCCATTTTTTTACTTTTTAAAAATTTGCTTTATCATCCCATTAAAAAATATATTTTAAAGATGTGGGGTGCAATTCAGGGTTAGATATACAAATGTTCATTATACAAGTAAAACTTGGCCTCATTTTGGTTCCCACGTTTTCTGGTCCATTTTTTAAGGGAAAAACTTTTGAGTTTTCCCCATTCAATATGATGTTGGTTGTAGGTTTGTCGTATATGGCCTTTGTTAAGTTGAGTTATGTTTCTTTTATGCCTGGTTTTTTGAGAATTTTTCTCATGAAGTGACATTGAATTTTATCAAATGCTTTTTTAAAATCTGTTGAGATGATCAGTCATATAGTTTTGTCCTTGGTTCTGTTGATATGATGCTTCACATGAATTGATTTGTAGATGCTGAATGATTCTTGCATCCCTGGTACAAATCCCACTTGATTGTGGTGTATCTTTTTTTTTTTTTTTTTTTGAGTTGGAGTCTCACTCTGTCACCCAGACTGGAGTGCAGTGGCCGCTCCGGCCACCGCAGCCTCGACCTGCTGGGCTCCGGTGATCCTTCCGCCTCAGCCTTCCAAGTAGCCAGAATTACAGGCATGCACTACCACGCCCAGCTGATTTTTTGATTTATTGTAGAGATGAGGTCTCGCTGCCCAGACGGGTCTCCAACCCATGAGCTCAGGCAATCCACTCACCTCAGCCTCCCAAAGGCGCAGGATTACAGGCTGAACCACCGAGCCCGGCTTGTGGTGTATCTTTTTGATGAGCTGTTGGACTGGGTTTGCTAGTATTTTGTTAAGAATGTTTGTGTCTATATCCATCAAGGATATTGGCCTGTAGCTTTCTTTTTTGTTGTGTTCTTGTTTAGTTTTGGTGTCAGGTTGATGCTGGTCTCACAAAATCAGTTAGAGAGAATTTTATTATCTTCAGGTTTTTGAATAGTTTCAGAAGCATTGGTATTAGTTCTTCTCTGTATGTTTGATAAAATTTGGCTTTGAATCCATCTGGTCCTGGACTGTTATTTTTTGAAAGACTTTTTTAACTGATTCAATTTTGCTGCTCGTGATTGGGCCATTCAGGTTTTCTATTTATTCCTTTCACACTTGGCTGGGTGCATGTTTCTGGGAATTTTTCCATTTTACCCAGGTTGTCCAGTTTGTTAACATGTACTTGTTCATAATAGTCTCTAATAATATTTTGTATTTCTATGGTATCAGTGGCAATGTCTTCTTTGTCATTCTGATTTTGTTTTTTGGGATCTACTCTTTTCTTGGTTAGTCTGGCTAGCAGTTTGCCATTTTTGTTTATCTTTTTGAATAGCCAACATTTTGTTTCATTAATTCTTTGATTTGTTATTATAATCCCTATTTTATTTAGTTCTGTTGTGGTCTTTATGATTTCTTTTTTTCCTGCTAATTTTGAGTTTGTTTTGCTCTTGCTTTTCTAATTCCTTCAGGTGCATCATTTGATTTTTTTTGGTAATCTTTTTACGTTTTGAAGTAGGCATTCATTGCCCTAACTTCCCTCTTAGCATTGCTTTTGTTGTATTGCATGGGTTTTCCATGTATTATGTTTTTATTTGTTTCAAGAAATTTTCAATTTCCATCTTAATACCTTTGCTGACCCATTGTCATTCATTAGCATTTTCCCATATTTGTATAGTTTCCAAAGTCCCTCTTGGTATGACTTTTGGTTTTAATCCATTGTGATCTGAGAAAATTCTTGATATTATTTTGATTTTTTAAAGTTTGCCAAGACTTGTTTTGTGGCACAGTATACGATCTATCCTGGAGAATGTTCCATGTGCTGATGAAAGAATGTATATTTTGTAGTTGTTGAATAAAATGTTCTGTAATTGTCTTCTGATCTATTTCATCTAATGTGCAGTTTAAATTCATTGTTTCTTTGTTGATTTTCAATCTAGATGATCTGTCTAATTCTGAGAGTGAGGTATTGAGTTCTCCACTGTAAAGGTACTGCAATCTATCTTTCTCTTTAGATATAGTAATATTTCCTTTATGAATCTGAGTGCTCCATTGTTGAGTACATACATACTTACAATTGTTATATCCTCTTGCTGTATGAATCCCTTTATCATTATATAATGACCTTTTTTGTTTCTTTTTACTGTTTTCAACTTAAAGTCTGTTTTATCTGATGTAAGTATAGATACTCTTGCTCATTTTTGGCCTATATTTGCACGAATTTTTTTTCTACCTTCTTATCTTCAATCTACACATGCTTTTACAGGTAAGTTGAGTTTGTGTAGGCATAATGCAGTTGGGTCTTTATTTTTTAATCCATTCAGCCAGAAGTTTAATTTATTTATATTCAATGTTTTTATTAATATGTAGGTGTTTTTTCCTGTCATTTTATTGATTGATTTCTATACATTTTCTTTGTTTCTGTCTTTCTCTCTTAATGTTTATAATTGTTGTTTGGTGTTTTTCTATAGTGGTATGATTTGTATCCTTTTCTTTGTGTGATTGTTTTGCCAGTGAATTTTATATTTTCATCTCTTTTCATGATGGTAAATGTTATTATTTTAATTCCAGGTGTAAAACTCCCTTGAGCATTTATTGCAGGGATGAACTTGTGGTTACAAATTCTGTCAGCATTTCACTGATTGATAAAAAATTTTTTAAAAAGACAGTTTTACTGGATATAGTAAAAGACTTTATTCTTGACTGACGTTTCTTTTTTGTTTTTTCAGCACTATAAGTCCTCATTCTCCTCTGCCCTATAAAGGGAGGAATCTGCTCTTAGTCTTGTAGGATTTCTTTCATAGATGACTAGAAGCTTTTCTCTTTCTGTTTTAAGGATTCCCTCTTTATCTTTGACATTAGACAGTCTAATTATAATATGCCATGTGGAAGACCTTATTCCACTGTCATCTGTCTGGAGATGGCTGTTCCTCCTGTATCTGAGTATCTAAATCTCTCACTAAACTTGGGACATTTTCATCTATTATTTTGCTAAGTAAGTGTTCTAATCTTTTATTAGTCTATTCTCTCTTAGAGGTACCAGTAATTCAAACATTTGATCACTTTATGTTATCCCAAATGTCATGAAATCTTTGCTTATTCTTTATTTCTTAAATAACTGGCTTATTTCTAAAGACCTCTCTTCAAGTTCTAAGATTCTTCCTTCTGTCTGATCTAGTTTAGTGCTGAAGCTTTCAAATGTATATTTATTTCCTTCAATGAACTCTCCCACTTCAGAATGTCTGTTTTAAAAAACTTTTAAATTTTATTTTATTCTAAAGATGTGGAGTACAATTCAAGATTAGGTACATAAGTAGTCAAGGTACAGGTGAAGTTTAGGCCTCTCAATGGTTCTCACTTCATCTGGTTCAGGATCAGGAACTCTTATTGATATTATGTACCCCCTTTCCTTCCCTGGCAGTGTCCTGCTCAGTGAATCCCTTTCTTGTAGTATTATGATAAATGTTCAGGGGTCCACTTACGAGTGAGAACATGTGATACTCTGTTCTTTGTTTCTGTACAGATCACTGAATATGATAGAATCTAAATTCATCCAAGTTGCTGCAAAGTCCATAATTTTGTCCTTATTTATGGTTGCACAATATTCCATAGTGTATATGCACCACATTTTAAAAAATCTAGTCCACTTTCAATGGACAGCATGATTGGTTCCACTGCTTCGCTATTGTGACTTGTACTGCAATAAACATCCATGTGCAGGTATCTTTTTTGCAGAATGATTTGAGTTCCTTTGAGTATATTCCCAGAAGGGGGATTGCTGAGTCATATGGAAGGTAGATTTTTAGATCATTTAGAAATTGTCACACTGTTTTCCACAGAGGTTATACTAATTTACAACCCTACCAAAAATGTAGAAGTGTTCCCTTTTCTTTGCATTCTCTCCAACATCTGTTGTTTTTTGAGTTATTAATGATGGCCATCCTGACTGGAGTTAGGTGGTATTTCAATGTGGTTTTCATTTTTCAAAACAACTATTTCTTCGGTAAATTTCTCATGCATATCCTAAATTGTTTTCCTGATTTCTTTGTACTGGTTTTCAGACTTCTCCTGTATCTCACTGAGTTTCCTTAAAATCGGTATTATGAATTCTTTATTTGGGATTTTGAATTCTTTATTTGGGATTTTGAAAAATTCTTATTGATTAAGATCTATTGCTGAATAATAATTGTGTTCATTTGAAAGTGTCATGTTTTCTTGCTTTTTCATGTTTTCTTAGCCCTTCTGTTGATATCTGTGCAGCCGTTGATATTAATGCTTTCTTACTATTTTTAAATTTACTTTGTAATTTTTTTCTGAAGATGCATTTATATTGTTCATTGGGTAAGGTACTTTAGGTGTGATGATAGGTATGTGCAGTGGTGAGGTCTCTATGATTTTCTGGATTGTAAACAGAGTTGGTGGTGCCTGTAATTTCTTCAGTGGTTTAGGGTACAGTTATTAGTGGCAGCTGTGGTGAAATGGGGTTGAAGACTGGGACTGGGGGAGCAGTCTTCAAGCTCTATTGCTGGCAGTGGTAGGCTGAACATGACTCTCTTTGTGCTCCAGGGTAGTCTATGCTGGCATCTGTGTTGGTGGTTACTGGCAGGCTGATTCTTGGTCCTCCAATGGCTTGTTTGAATTCCAGTAGTGGCAGTGGTTAATCAGGCCAGTGGGCAGGTTTTCGGGTTCCTGTGCAGCCAGATGGTGTGGGTAATTGCAGTAGCAGGGTTGGGACTATTCTCTGGGCCCTGATTGGTGTGCATTGATGGTGGCAGTGGCTGCAATGGGCTGGGCAGACCATCTCCAGGTCCACAGATGGTGCTTGCAGGCAGTTGCCAGCTGAGGCGGCAGCAGCAACGAGTTTAAACCCAACCTCCGCCCTCCATGAGTAGTGGCCAGATACTCAAGGCAGTGAGTAATCCTCAGAACCCTGGGATACTCTGTTTTGGGACTGGGGGGAAAGCCAGGCTGGATGGGCTCATGCTCTGGCCCTCCAATAATGAGAGCAGGTACCAGCCATGGTAGGCAGGGACAGAGTAATCCTCAAACCCCAGGCAAAGTGTTCAGGTAAGCAGTGGTAGCAGCCATGCTGAAGCCCTGCCACTGAAGAGGGTTGGGCTGTCCTCAGTGGCCACAGCCTGAACCAACAGGTGAGAAATGCATGTCCCTTTCAATCCTCAATCTTGGTGGGGGTCATCCCTAATCCCTGGAGGCGGCAGTTTGTGTGCCTAGCTTATTCTCCCATTCAGGCTGCAGGAACCCAAATCTAGCTCGCAACCAAGTTCCAACAGCAGCTCACACCCCACATCCATTCCAGTCTCAGTCCTGGTGATGCTCACTTCCCGGCACCAGCAATTGCATCAAATGCTTCACTCCCTGCTTAGCCCAAGCTGTGGGAGCGCGTTCAGCTCACTCCCTAATCAGGGCGGCCACAGTCCACATTTCCATAACACCTTAGTCCCCGAGAGCTGTTCGTCCCCAGGACACCGTGCTGTCTGCCAAAGACTAGGCTTAAAAATGGTGCTTTGCCGTATCCACTTAGGTCTCAAACGAGTGTGGAACACAGCTTCATCCTCGGCTCACTTCTGTCCCATGGTTTCCTGGAAGCTCCCTATTAGTTTCAGGCACTGGGAGAGTCAGTAGGTTTTCTTAGAACCAGGATTGCACAATCCCATGGTAGGGATGTGAGCCACTGTAAATCTTTCACTCACTCTTTTCCCACTTTGAAAAGTCATTCCCAGTTGCCAGCCGTTTCTGGCCAGGCAGGCCGCCTCTCTTCCTTCTCCTTCCTGCTTCACTAGGTTGTAGCAAATAAACTCAGAACACACATGTAGAGAACAATTGCCCGTGCGCTCTACACTTTAGGCTTTATATCTCCTTCAGGATTAAACTATTCAAGGCATTCAGGGATTTCTACTCAGCACTTGGCACTAAAGGTATGTCTATGTTTCTTGCCATGTGAACGCAAACACTTTATCTCCCAACTTCTTGAGATGACAAACACATACGTGGGGACATAGGGTCAATTTCTTGGGGGAAAGGAGTGATTGACAGAAGTTCCCAGACCAATCAGATAAGAGGGAGATGGAGGCAGTCCTATTCTTGCTCTATGGAGATGAGTAAAACGGAGAAGTCTTGGGATCAACGAATGCACTTGACCCTGGGGTCATGGAGTGTAGGTGTGTATCAATAACTTTGAAATATGAACGTTTTCACTTACATGCCATGCCTGTTTTCTTGCTAAACTTCCAATATGCCTCTTCAGTGCTGCTGTTTGACTGACATCCTTTGACTTTATCAGACAGCTCCCTTGGTTACATTTTTCCTTGCAACCAGTCAAGGAACTTGTTTCCCCAGCACATTCTGCAACAAGAATCACTCCAAGAAATGTTCCCATAAGCTTCAACTTGGCAAAAATGCAAAATTAGACTTGCTTTTTGGAATTTCGAAATTCTGAGAAAGAGAAGCCCTCCTCCGTGCAAGGGGCTCAGGTGGCCACATTCACCCAAGGAATTAGAGTGCTCTCCCATTAGAGTATTGCTGGCTCAATTTCATGTATTATTTAAAAGGATGTAAGGACAAAAAATATTCAATATGAATTACGTGTGAAAGAAGACAAGAAAAAATCATCCCGAAATGCTCATCATAGTAATGATGCATCGAAAGCAGTTTTTAGAATGTCAAATATGTGCACATCGTTTTTATTCCTGTCAGTATGAAACAAACTGGAAATAATGATGTTTGGCCAAACTTTCAGTGTGCTTCCTAGTAAGCAGAGAAGTAATATAGTGAGGAAGCCTATCATAGTATTTTCACCTGAAAAACTTTCTATTTCCAGTGGAAATCATTTTTTGTCTTTCATTATATCCTCCAAAAGATATAATCCTCCAAAAGAAAAAAGAGTGACAGTGGCATGCTATCTTGCTTGTCTTTCTTTTATTATTATTTTCTAATCAATATTTTTTATTATGATGTTGTGGGGTACATTTAAGGGTTAGGTATACAGATACGTTTCATTCAGGCACCCTGTTGATAAGGTGTTTCCTCGTCCCCAGACAGACATTTGCTACCGTTAATCCCATCTCCCTCCCCCCGACTTGTCTTTCAAGTTTGCCAGAAAGTATTCTTTCTATGAACTTGTTATCGTATTCCATGATCTGGGCTCTCTTAGTCAATGGGAGGGTGGAATTAGGTGTCATAACAAATAATCAGATATTTTTAAAATTGGGTTTTCTTTCCATTGCTTTAAATGGTTTTGGTTATTCTGGACTTTTTCTGTCACATTTAGAAATGTTCTTACCCAAGACCAATAGTAAGGAATTTCTTAAATAGCATTAAGGAAATCTGACATGTCCATCTAAGTGGGCTGCTTTAAATGGATCTTGCTTTGTTTAGAAAAAAATAATTTTGGTTCCAAATTTGGCAAAATCCATATTTTTTCCCAATGTTTGCAAAGATGAGTGAAATTTTTCTTTACTACTGCCTTTAAAGTTTAATGAAAAAAGAACCATGTAGACCTATTGAGGCTGGGAAGAAGGAATAGAACACTGTGAGAAAATGATACTCCTAGGCTTGTCAGCATAAAAAAAAATGGAGGAAAGAAGAATAAGAAAAGTAGAAATCTAGCTGGCCAGGTATTCCCAGCCCTGTGTCAGGATTTTTGTTCTGCGCAATAAACTCTGTGAATCTTTGGGTACATATCTGAAGTCACTGAGACTTACACAGTTTCTAATTGTCTTTGTCTGATTAAGTAAACCTCAAAGACATAATAAATAGTATATGATGAATCAATGTCCATGTAGAATGAATGCACATCTTAAAAGGATTGTTTTATATCTAATTTTCAAGTGAATACTAAGTTTGTTCCTTTTATTACCATTGTCTTGGTTTTTACATGTCAATTTCAAAAAGAGTTAAGAATAAAAAGTCAATATTGTATAGCTCTTTTACAAACTGCAAGGCAAACTTCATATATTGTCTCACAGGGTGTCCCATAACACTGTTGTTAGATTGGTTATCAGTATTACTGGTGATACTGGTTCCACTGATGAGAAGATAGAGATCTATAATCTTATGTGACTCCACCAAATTGATATACCTGCCTTAAGCATGTCTTACCTCAAATATTTAATAATCCATTGGTGGACTTTTTAAAAAATTATGGAAAACCCTGCTAATAAGATAACTTTCCGAGGCTGTGGGATGTACTCATGTAAGTGCTAGGGAAGCTCCACACTGTTTTCAAAGGCCAAAGCTGGAGCCACAGAAAGTTTCCATCCCTTGTAAATCTGATGTCCCCACTGCAGTGGGCATTGGGTGGGAGATTTATAGAATGCACTGAGAGAGGTCTGGGAAGATGGTGGCAAGGCCAGTAGAATTTTGCAAGTCTCTGTGTGAGCGAATGTGTGCAAGGATGAATGTTCATGCCTGTGTATTTGTAAGTGAGTGTGCAAATGTCTGAGTGGAGACTTGGGATCAAGTGGCCTGAGCTCCATTGGTGAAGTGGCCACCACCATTGCTGCTCTAACCCCAGTGCTTCCTGCAGCACAGGAGCGAGTACCATGTTCTTAAAAAAAGAAAACAAAACCCCCACAGGAAGAAGCCACAGAAAGCAGCCATCACTCAGCACCTGGCTCCTATGTTACCTTCAGCATTAGGCTGGACACTGGCAGGAAGAACCATGGTGGGGAACGCAGCAAGGGAACCAGGGGCTGAGAGCCACCATAAGAGACAACATAAACATTCCATTATGAACTTGAAACCTGTGTAGAGAAGTGTTCTAGGGGTGCCCATCATTGTGCAACAAACCAGTGCCATGAGCCTATGGAGTGAACTCCACATCTCGGTTTGATCATCGTTGACCCAGAGAGGAGGTACCCCCAAGTGGATAATCTCTGGAGGTACAGGGCAGCTGTGGAGTCCCAGTCACCCATCCCCCACCCTGGCCCAGCTGTGGGACAATGGATATGCAATAAAAGGAGAAATAGCTCGATGGAGAAGGGCAGTGATGAGTGCTGAACTAATCCAACCCCCTTGCCCCAGCAGTCCACGTAACGTTGAACCCACATGAGAGACTGTCTGCTCAAGGCACACCAGATGGGCTGAACCCAAGTGGAGCCAGGGACAGCCCTTACACCAAGAGGACCCTCCTGTGGGGTGAGCCTAGCTAATGTGCCTGCTGCCAGCACCTGGGGAAGAGAAAACCTAGAACCTCTTCCATGAAACAGGGTGGAGAGTGGGGATTCAGTGTGAAGTCATGGCCAGGCATCCTCCTGCTCTGCTGTGAGCCTGGTGTTCAGAAGTTGGGAATGCACTGGCACCTTGTGCCCCCAGTGTACCAATCAAGAGTCTCAGGAAGTAGGAGACAAAAGAGGTCACAATAGGGAGCTCAGCACTCATGGATTTTTTTGTTTGTTTGTTTGTTTTGTTTTGTTTGTTGGGGGTAGGTATCCCGTGTTCTGTATTTTTTAAATTTTATTTGTTGGTTATGTGTGGGTGTAGGTGTGAATGTGTGTTTGTTTTCAGTTTTTAAATTTCTTCTTCTTGTTCTCTTTTTCTCTTTCTCCTTCTACTTTTCTCTGTTCTTTTCTTTCCTTTTACCTTGGACTCAGAGAGTGCACATATGTACCCAATGCATAGACATATTGTGTGGTGGTGGAGACTGGGTCTCAGGAGGCCCACACCCCAGTAAGTAAGCACTGTGGCCTGAAGGTAGCTTCTGATGTTAACTCCCCTATTGCACCCTATTCAACTCTTGAAACTGCAAAGAGACAGCACAGTTCCCTACCCTCAGCCCTATTTCAAAATTGAACAAATTTAGGGGCCCTGCTCAGGGATGGATAGGGGTCTGAGCAAACAACAGAAATGAAAGCTTCTCACTTTCTCACGCAGTAACAGAATTAATGAAAAAGAAGAGCAATCTGTCACAAATGAGGAAAAATCAACGGAAGAACACAGGTAATCTCCAGAGTCCTAAAACACTGGTAAAAACAGATCCTGGAGCTCAAACAATGGAGATCCTCCAGAATGATTTGTCCCAGAACACAAACACAGAAATCAGGGAGTGGATGGAAAGAATGAACAAGAGTCAAGAAAAACAAGAATCAAAAATGCATGAAATGGTAACAGAAATTTTGGCTGTAAAAAACACCATTCATGAAATAAATAAAAAACTGACAAGCATTGAAATTGCAGAATCTTGAAGTCCAAATATAGAATTAACCCAATCTGTAAAAAACAAAGAAAGGAGACTTAAAAAGACAGAATGAAGCCTCCAAGAGATGTGCAATTATATCAAGAGACTGAACCCAAACCTGATTAGTATCCCTGAAGTAGACAGGGAAATAGAGAATACATTGGAACAAGTCTTTCATGAAGTCATTCAAGAAAACTTTCCCCATCTCATCAGAGGCATGACTATCCAAGCATAAGATATTCAGAGAACTCCCACAAGACATCAAATCAAAAGACCAACTTCTAAACACATGGTAATTTGCCTACACAAAGTAGGTATGAAAGAAAAAAATCTTCAAGGCAGCGAGGGAAAAAGATCAGATTACCTACCTTGGAAAAACAACTGGATAGCACCAGACTTATCAGCAAAAACAGTATAAGCTAGAACAAATTGGAGTCCAATTTTCAAAATTCTAAAAGATAAGAAATTCCAACCAAGAATTTCCTACATTGCCAAGCTAAACTTCATCAACAATGGAGAATTAAAAACCCCTCCCAGATATCCAACCCCTTAGATATTATGCTGCTTCCAGCCCAGCTCCACAGGAGACACTTAAGAAGGTATTGAACAAAGAAGAAAACAAAAAGACAGATCAAACACGGAGTCAACAGAGCATATAGTGCATCCACAAAAATTAAAACACACACATATATTAATGCCAAAGTTAAAAGAAAATAAAACAGCATCCTAAGAGTCCCATGACAGGGACAAACTCTCATATTTCAATAATCAGCCTGAACGTGAATGGACTAAAGCACCACAGAAAAGACATAGAGTGGCAAACTTGATAACAAACCATGATCCAACAATGTGCTGCCTCCAGGAAACCCATCTCACTACAGAGGACACCTACAGACTCAAAATCAGAGGCTGGAAAATGAACTTTCAGGTGAGTGGAAAACAGAAAAGTGCTAGAGTAGCTATTCTAATATAAAATAAAACAGCCTTCAAGTTATCAAAAATTAAAAGGAAACAGAAGGACACTACATACTGATAAAAGTTCTATCCACCAGTAAGAAATATTCATCCTAAATATATGCACCCAACACCAAGTTTTATAAATCAACTACTAAGTAAACTAAAAGAAGACATTGACTCACACACAATCATAACCAGAGACTTAAATAGCCCATTAACAATCCTATATAGAACACTGAGGTCACACACACAAAAAAATCAATAAGGAGATTCGGAACCTCAAGTCAACACTTGATCAAATAGACTTAATAGACATCTGCAGAACACTTTGCCCAACAAATACAGCATATACATTCTAATTGTCTGCACATGGAACATAGTCCAAGATTGAACACATTCTTGGACATAAGAATAAACAATTTTTAAAAATCAAAATAATACCATGCTTCTTCTCAGACCACAGTGGAATAAAAATAAATATCACTACCAAGAAGATCCCCCCAAAACACACAAAAAATGGAAACTAAACAGTATGCTACTGAACAATTCCTAGGTCAACATGGAAATCAAGACAGAAATTAAAATATTCCTGGAAACAAATGGGAACAAAAACATATCTTATCGAGTCTCTGGGAGGCCAAGAAAACAGTATTAAGATGAAAATTTATAGCTCTGCACACACACATCAAGAAAACTGAAAGATCACAAGTAAACAGCCTAACATCACATCTAAAGAAGCTAGAAAGGCAAGTTCCTAACTTCAGCAGAAAGATCAACATCACCAAAATAAAGTCACAGCTGCAGGGCATAGAAGATAGAACTATCAGAAAAAAGCAACAAGACAAAAAGTTGGATCTTTGAGAGGATGAGCAAGATTGATGAACTCCTAGCCAGATTGACTAAGAAAAAGAAAGATAAAACCCTAATAAATACAATCAGAAATGCAAAAGATGAAGGCACAACTGACCCAGAAAAAATCCAAAAGATTATCAGAGATTACTATGCACACCAGTATGGAAATAAATTTTGAAAACTTAAAGGAAATGGAAGACTTTCTGACATCATACAGCCTTCCAAGGTTGAAACAATAATAAATTGAAACCCTAAAGAGAACAACAACAGTCCAGGAAATCAACTTCCTCGTAAGAAATCTACCTACAAAAATAGGCTCTGCACCAGATGACCAATATTTTGGATACCAATCCTATCAAAAATATTTTGGGCAATCGAGAAAGATGGAACCCTCCCCAAATCCTCTTTTAAAAATTTATTGTATTTTAAAGATGTGGGGTACAATTCAGGATTAGGTATTCAAGTGGTCATCATGCAGGTAAAGTTTGGGCCTCCATTTGGTTCCCACTTTGCCTGGTTTGAGATCAGGTATGCTTATTGATGTTATGTGCCACTGCCTCCCTCCCCTGGCAGTCTCTAGCTACTGCCAAACACTTTCTTATAGTATTATGGTAAATGTTCAGGATCCACTTATGAGTGAGAACATATGGTACTCAGTTCTTTACAAACCATTTTATGAAGCTAACATCATATGTTACCCAAATCCAGTAAAGACCCAACAAGGAAAGAGAATTACAAGCCAATCTCCTTGATGCACATGGATGCAAAAATTCTCAATAAGATCCTAGCAAATATGATCCAACACATCTCAAGAATCATCCACCATGACCAAGTTGGCTTCATACCTGGGAGGCATGATGTGTTCAACATTTGCAAGACCATAAATGCAATTCCATACATTCACAGATGTAAAAACAAGAACCACATGATCACATCGTTAGACATAGAAAAAAACTTACAACAAAATCCAGCATCCCTCCTTGATAAATATCCTTGAATATTTAGGCATAGAAGAAACTTTCCTCAAAACAGTAAAAGCCATCTGTGATAAACTCATAGCTAACATACAGACCAAAGGACAGAAGTTAGAAATATTCCCCTGAAAACAGAAAAAAAACAAGGTTTCTCACTCTTACTCCTCCTGTTCAACACAGTGCTTGAAGTCCTTTCTAGAGCAATCAAGCAAGAGAAGAAAAATCAGGTAATCAAAGAGGAAAAGAGGAAGTTAAGCTGTCCCTCGTTGTAGATGATATGATCCTATACCTTGAAAATCCAAGAGTCTGCTGAAAACATCCTTCCACTGATAAATGACTTTGGTAAAAGTTTAGGGATACAAAACCAATGTGCAAAAGATAGTGGCATTCTATATCCCAGTACCAAACAGGCAGAGAGCCAAATTAAAAGCACAATCCCATTCGCAATAGACACACACACACACACACACACACACACACACACACACACACACACACACACAATACCTTGGCATCTTCTTAATCAAAGAAGTGAAAGCCCTTTATGATGAGACCTATAGCACACTGCTCAAAGAAATCAAAGAGGATACAAACAAATGGAAAAACATTCCATGCTCATGAATTGGAAGTATTGTCAAGATGTCCATCCTACCCAAGGCAATCTACAGATTCAATACAATACCTGTCAAATTATCAATACCACTCTTCTCAGACCTGGAAGAAATTCATATGGAAACAAAAAGGAACACTAATAACCAAAATCATCCTCAGCAAAAGAAGCAAAGTGGAAAGCATCACACTTCTAGACTTTAAACTTTACTATAAGGCTATAATAATCAAAACAGCCTGATATTGGTACAAGAACAGGCAATATAGTCCAATGAAACGGGATAGAGATTCTGGAAGCAAAAACATGATCTCTCAACATGTTTTGATGATGATTTGACAAAGTCATCAATAATAACCACTGGGGAGAGGAGAACTTATTTAGTAAATGGTGCCAGGAAAACTGACTGACCACACACAGAAGAATGAAACAAGACCTCTACCTGGGCAATAGAGTGAGACTCCAACTCAAAAAACAAATTAAAAAGTTCAGTACGGCAGGCATGGTGGCTCGTGCCTGTAATTTCAGCACTTTGGGAGGCTGAGCCGAAAGGACTTCTTGAGCTTAGGAGTTTGAGACCAGCCTAGACAACATAGCCAGATCTTATCTCTACAAAAAAGTTGTAAAAATGAGCATAGGACTTCTGGCAAGATGGCGACGGGACAGGTGAGACTGTGAGAGTCTCTGCAAAGGTCAGCGTCCATAAAGACTCTCTGAGTGAGTAGGCATGTGCTGGTGGGTGAGTGAAAACGCATCAGAGGAGCGACTTGGGTTCATGCACCCGGGGATCTCCTCCGGAGATGACTGCAACCCTTCCACCACCGGAGATTGGAGCCGCTGGTGGGCAGGATCCATCTGCTGTTCTGAAGACTCTCCTGAGAAAAGCTTAAGGAACTCAGCTGATTCTCATCATTTGGCGCCTGGTCCACACAATCACCTCTGACAGCAAAGTGGCTGGAGCACCGATCTGATCCGTGGAAAGAGAAGATGAGGGAGAGCTGGAGGGATGCCCCACCCCCTGTGAGGAAACACCAACTGCAGCCATTTTCTCTGTCCCGGGACCAGGCAGAGACCTGCATTGCCCCACCCAGCTCCAACCAACCTCCAGCGTGGGACTTAAGGTCATCTTATCAAACTTGAAGAGACAGACGCCCCTCCCCCACGCTGGATCGAACACAGGTCAGATCTGAGTGGCAGACTTGACAGGCAGCATGCCAGGTGAGTCCAGATCTGATCCACCCTCCTCCTGCAGTAGGTCTGGGGCATCTGACCTAGGGTGAGAGCAACCTTATCAGCCCATCCTGAGAGTAGAGGGGAGAGGCTGGAGATCAGAACTGAAAGAAAGTTGGACTTACAAGAACCACCTCAGAGTGAGTTTTTTTGTTGTTGCTGTTTGTTTGTTTAGTTGTTGTTTTGTCTGTTTGCTCATTTTTTGTTTGTTTTTTGTTTTTGTTTTTTTTCTCTTTTTCTTTCAGTTTTTGATAACATTTTCATAGTTACTTTGTTTTTGTCATTTAATTACCGTTTTTTTTAGACTTCCTGTGTATGAGTAGTTTTGAGGGAGAGTACATCAATGGAAGGGGGTGTTGTCAGTTTGTGTGTTTATATGATTGTCTGAATGTTTTAGTTTTTTTTTTTTTAACTCTTTTCTGTCTTTGTTTTTGTCTGTTTTCATTTGTTAGTTGGTCCATCTGTTTTCCTATTACTCCTCTCTCTCCATCTTCCTCTCACTCCCCCTTCCTTTTTCTATTCTTTTCCTTTTTCTTACCACATTTTGTTTTCAGGAAGCAAACCTATATCCCCACTGCATGAACAGATTGTAAGGCAGTTGGGAGTGGGTTCCAGGGGTCCCACATACCTGTCAATGGATAATGGGATCTGCAGATAGATTCTGAATCACAGCTCCCCCTCAATTAAATCTCAAAACTGCAAAAAGTACAGCCTCCTACTACAATCCAGCTTCAGAATTAAACAAAGCCAGAGGATCTACAGAAGGAAGAATAGGAGATTGAGCAAACCGAAGTAAAAGCTAGTCCCCCATACCAGAAAAACAGAATTAAAGAAGAGGGGAAAACAAAAAGGAGGGAAGAAAAATCTACACAAGTGAAGAAAAAACCAAAAGAAGAATATGAGTCTCACACAGAGATCAGACACTAAGAATACAGACTTTGGAACTCAAACAATGAAGAGTCCCCAGGATGACTGGTCTCAAATCCCAAACCCAGATATCAAGATATTAATAGAGAGAATAAATAGAATAGAGGAGAGACAAGAGGAAACAACAAAGGAGTTGATAACTGAGGTAACAGTAATAAATAATGCAGTGAATAAAATAAATAACAAACTGATAAGCATGGAAAGCAGAATTAGCCAAGCAGAAGAAATAATCTCAGAGCTTGAGGACCAAAATATGGAACCAGCCAGAACTATCAAAAACATAGAAAAGAAACTTAAAAAAACAAAGTAAAACCTTCAAGAGATGAGTGATTATTTCAAGAGGCAGAATCTACAATTAATTGGACTTCCTGAGGCGGAAAGATAGAGAGAGACCACCCTGGAACAAACCTTTCATGAAATTATCCAAGAAAACTTCCCTCATCTCATCAGTGATGTGACCATTCAAACACAAGAGATTCAGAGAACCCTTGCCTGATGACAAATGAGTAGACCAACTCCTAGACACATAGTAATTCACCTACACAAAGTAGGTATAAAAGAAAAAATCCTAAATACAGCAAGAGATAAAGGTCAGACTACCTACAGGGGAAGACCAATTAGAATAGCAACAGACTTATCCAAAGTAACACTTCAGGTGAGTAGAGTTTAGAACCCAATATTCAGAGTTCTTAAAGATAAACAATTTCAACCAAGAATTATCTATGCAGCTAAGCCAGGCTTCATCTGTGATGGAGAATTAAAATCTTTTCCAGACATCGATCCCGAGGAGCTTATGCTGCCTCCAGACCAGCTCTACAAGAAACACTTAAGAAAGTATTAAACACAGAAGAAAGGAAAAAAAGAATGACAATGACCTCCACAAGAATGTAGGAAAAAGATTGAAAACATACATGAATCAACCCAAAAATAAAAAGAAAGAAAACAAATAAACAGCAACAACAACAACAAACTCTATAAGAACCTCATGACAGGGTTAAACTCTCACATTTCAATAATTAGCCTCAATGTGAATGAACTAAATGCATCACTGAAAAGACATAGAATGGCAAAACGGATAAAATATCATGAGGCAGCAATATATTGTCTCCAAGAAGCTCATCTCACCAGAAAGGACACTCACAGACTCAAAGTAAGAAGATGGGAAAAATAATTTTAGGCAAATGGACACAAAAGAAAGCAGCAGTCACAATCTTAATATCAGACAAAATACCCTTTAAGCTAACAAAAATTTAAAAACATATGGACAGTCACTACATAACAATGAAAGGTTCAATCCATCAACAAAAAATATCCATCCTAAACATATATGCACCCAACATAGGAGCACCAACTTTCATAAAGCAGCTTCTAGGTAAACTTAAAAAAGATATTGACTCTAACACAATCATAGCTGGGAACTTAAATACCCCACTCACAACCCTAGACAGAACATCAGGACAAAAAATCAACAAGGAGATCTAGAACCTCAACGTGATGCTTGACCAAATGGACTGAATTGATACCTACAGAATACTTTACCCAACAACCATGGAATATACATTCTACTCATCACCACATGAAACATATTCTAAGATTGACCACATCTTCAGCCATAAATCAAACATAAGCAAATTTTACACGGTTGAAATCCTGCCATGAACCTTCTCAGACCACAGTGGAATAAAAATAAATATCAACAACAACAAAGCTCCCCCCAAACCCAAAAAGACATGGACACTAAACAGCATGATGCTAAGCAACTCCTGGGTCAACATGGAAATCAAAACAGAGATTAAAAGATACCTGGAAACAAATGAAAATGAAGAAACATCTTACCAAAACCTCTGGGATGTCATGAAAACAGTACTAAGAGGGGAATTTGTATCTCTACAAATATACATGAAGATAATGGAAAGATCACAAGTTAACAGCCTAACAAATCACCTAAGGGAACTGGAAAAGCAAGCCCACCAAAACCCTAACTTCAGCAGAAGATTCCAGATCACCAAAATAAAAGCCCAAATCCGGGACATAGAAGACAAAAAGGTAATACAAAAAAAGTCAATGAAACAAAAAGCTTGTTCTTTGAAAGGATAAACAAGGTTGATGGTCCCCTAGCTAGACTGACCAAGAAAAAGAGAGAAAAAGCCCAAATAAACACAATCAGAAATGCAAAAGGTCAAGTCACAACTGTCCCCAAAGAAATACAAAAGATTATTAGAGACTACTACGTACACTTATATGGAAACAAACTTGAAAACCTAAAGGAAGTGGAGGACTTTCTAACATCATACAACCTCCCCAGGTTGAAACAATAAGAAACCAACACCCTAAACTGACCAGTAATAATCCAGGAAATTGACTATGTCATGAGAAAATTACCTACAAAAAAAGCCCTGGACCAGATGACTTCCCAGCAGAATTCTGCAAAACGTACAAGGAGGAACTGATACCAATCCTACTGAAAGTATTCCAGGCAATCAAGAAAGGTGGAACTCTTCCCAAGTCATTTTATGAAGCTAACATCACAATGATACCCAAGCCAGGTAAAGATCCAACAAAGAAAGAAAACTACAGGCCAATATCCTTGATGAACATTGATGCTAAAATTCTCAACAAGATCCTAGCAAATCAGATTCAACAACACATCTCAAGAATCATTCACCAAGACCAAGTAAACTTCATCCCCAGGATGCAGGGCTGGTTCACATGCATAAGACCACAAAAATAATTAAATACATCAACAGAAGTAAAAACAAAAACCATGTGATTATATCATTAGACGCAGAAAAAGCTTCTGATAAAAATCCAGCACTCCTTCCCAATAAAAACCCTTGGCATCTAGACACAAATGGAATATACCGCAAAATAATAAGAGCCATCTATGAGAAACCCACAGCCAGTATACTGCTAAACATACAGAAATTGGAACCATTTTCCCTGAAAACCAGAACAAGACAACGATGCCCACTCTCACCCCTCATTTTCAACATAGTTTTGGAAGTCATAGCTAGAGCAATCGTACAAGAGAAGGAGATCAGTGGTATCCAAATAGGAAAAGAGGAAGTCAAGTTATCCCTCTTTGTGGACATGATTCTATACCTTGAAAACCCAAGAGACACTTTCAAAAACCTCCTTGCACTGATAAAGGACTTTGGCAAAACTCAGCATATAAAATCAATGTGCAAAAGACAGTCGCATATCTAATACACCAACAATAAACAAACAGAAACTCAAATAAACAGCACAATACTAGTCACAATAGCCAGAAAGAAAATCAAGTACCTTGGCATCTTCCTAGCTAGAGACATGGAAGACCTTTACAATGAAAACTGCAAAACACTGCTCAAAGAACTCAAAGATGACACAAACAAATGGAAAAATATTCCACGCTCATGGATTGGAAGAATCAACATTATTAGGGTGTCCATCTTACCCAAGGCAATCTACAGATTTAACACAATACCCATTAAATTGCCAGCAGCTTTCTTCTCTGACCTGGAAACAGCACAGGAATTCATATGAAAACATAAATGACCATGAATTGCCAAAACAATCCTCAGGAAAAAAAAAAAGTAGGAGGTATCAAACTCCCTGACTTTAAACTCTATTATAAAGCTACAATAGTCAAAAGAGTATGGTACTGGTTCAAGAACATGCATATAGACCAATGGAACAGGATAGAGATCCCAGAAGCAAAACCTCAATTTCTCAACCAAAACCTCTGGGATGTCATGAAAACAGAGCTTCTTCAACAAAGCCTCCACCACCAACTCGGGAGAGGAGAACCTATTCGGTAAATGGTGCTGGGAAAACTGGTTGACCACATGCTGAAGATGAAAACAGGATCTCTACCTATCACCTTACACAAAGAACAACTCTAAATGGATCATAGACCTACATGTAAAACCTCAACTATATAAACCTTAGAAAATGCAGGAGATCACTTATGGAAATTGGAACTGGCAACCAATTTCTGATCAAAACCCCAAGTACCCATGCCATAGAGATAAGATAGATAAGTGGAACTCATCAAACTGACAAGCTTCTACAAAGCCAAAGAAACCATCAGGAGAACAGGGAGACAGCCCACAGACTGGGAAAAAATATTTGCCAACAGTATGTTTGACAAAGGCCTAACATCTAGGATCTACAAGGTACTCAAATGTGCCAAAAAGAAAAAAACAAACGGCCCCATTACAAAGTGGGTAAAATATATGAATAGACACTTCTCAAAAGAAGACATATGCACAGCCAACAGATACACGAAAAAATGCTCAGTCTCACCAGCCATCAAAGACATGCAAATCAAAACTACACTGAGATACCACCTAACTCCAGTCAGGATGGCCATCATCAATATGGCAAAAAACAACAGATGCAGGAGAGGATGTGGTGAAAGGGGAACACTTCTACACTGTTGGTGGGAGTGTAAACTAGTATAGCCTCTGTGGAAAACAGTGTGGCGATTTCTAAAAGATCTAAAAATCAACCTTCCATATGACCTCACCATGCCCCTACTGGGAATATACCCCAAAGAACTCATATCACTCTATAAAAACATACCTGCACACGTATCTTTATTGCATCATTGTTCACAGTAGCAAGATCATAGAACCAACCATGCTGCCATCAAAAGAGAACTGGATTAAAAAATGTGGTACATATACATGATGAAATATTATGCAGCCATAAAGAACAAAATCATGAACCTCACAGCAACATGGATGCACTTGGAGTCTATAATACTGAGCGATCTTTTGCAGAAACAAAGAACTGAGTATCGCATGTTCTCACTCATAAGTGGACCTTGAACAATTATTGTAATACTATATGAGAATGATTGGCAGTAGTGGGAAACTGCTGGAAAGGAGTCTGGGAAATGGGATTGGCAGTAGTGAGAATCTGCCTGGGGACAGGGGGTACATCTCATTAATAAGGGTACATGCATAATGAACGTTTGTATATCTAACCCTGAATTGTACCCCACGTCTTAAAAAAACACATATACAAAAATAAATAAAACCGGGCTCGGTGGCTCAGCCTGTAATCCCGCGCCTTTGGGAGGCTGAGGTGAGTGGATTGCCTGAGCCCGCGGGTTCGAGACCCGCCTGGGCAGGCGAGACCTCATCTCTACACTAAAAATCAAAAAATTAGCCGGGCGTGGTAGCGCACGTCTGTAGTTCCAGCTACGTGGAAGGCTGAGGCGGAAGGATTGCCAGAGCCCAGCAGGTCGAGGCTGCGGTGGCCGGGAGCGGCCACTGCACTCCAGTCTGGGCGACAGAGTGAGACTCCAACTCAAAAAATAAATAAATAAATAAATAAATAAATAAATAAATAAATAAATAAATAGATCAAAGATCTAAATGTAAAACTTCAAACTATAAGAATCCTAGAAGAAAACTCAGGAGACACCCTTTGGCACATTGGAATAGGCAACTGATTCTTGATCATAACCTCATATACCATAAAAGATAAGATAGACAAGTGGGACCTCATCAAACTGAAAGCTTTTGCACAGCAAAAGAAACTGTCAAGAGAGTGGGGAGACACCCTACAGAATTGGAAAAAATATTTGCTAACTGTGTATCTGACAATGGCCTAACATCCAGGATCTACAAGGAACTCAAATGAGCCGAAAGGAAAACAAAGCAAAACAGCCCTATTAAAAAAGCGGACAAAATACATGTCTAGACACTTCTCAAAAGAAGACATACGAACAGCCAACAGATACATGAAAGAAAACACTCAACCTCCCTAATCATCAGAGAAATGCAAATCAAAATCACATTGAGATACCATCTAATGCCAATAAGAATGGCTATCATTAATAAATTTTTTAAAAATAGATGCTGGCATGAGTGCAGAGAAAAGGGAATACTTCTAACACTGTTGGTGGGAGTGCAAGCTAGTCCAACCTCTATAGAAAATAGTGTGGTGATACCTAAGGGAACTAGAAATTGACCTCCCACATAATCCAGCAATCTCCCACTTTGGCATCTACCCAGAGGAACATAAATCATTCTTCAAAACAAACAAACAGAAAAAACTTGCACACACATGTCTATTGCAGCACTATTCACAATAGCAAAAACATGGAACCAACTCTGCTGCCCATCGAAAGTGGCCTTGATAAAGAAAATGTGGTACGTATACATGATGGAGTTTTACTCAGCTATAAAGATGGACAAAATTATGGACTTCACAACAAACTGGATAGATTTAGAGTCCATCATATTCAGTGATCTGTCACAGAAACAAAGAACTGAATACCACGTTCTCACTCGTAAGCGGGTCCTGAACATTTATCACAACAACAAGAAGCATCAGTAGTAGTAGGACACTGCCAAGGGAGAGAGTGGGCATATAACATCACTAAGGGTACCTGATCCTAAACCAGGGGAAGTGAGAACTAGTTGGAAGCCCAAAGCTCACCTGGACATAGACTACTTATGTACCTAACCTGACTTGTACCTCACATCTTTATAATAAAATAAAGTTTTTTAAAAATAGACTTCACCAAGACTCTGTAGCTCTCAAATCCTGAAAGCAGAAAAGACAGTCTATCTTATTTGCATTCTTCTGATATGATGTGGCTGAGTCTTCTCTGTTATCTCTTCCAAGTTACTCCTAGATGTAGATATTCTGGAAGAGAGTAAATCCTGAATAAATACCAGAAGAGTATCATAAAAAATATATGTTTTATAATTATCATCTCTTTTTTGCGTCCCAAAAATTTCAAACAGTTTGTTGTGAAGTTGGTGTTGTTTCTCCTCTTTCTTCCTCTCTCTTAGTAGAAAGAAAGAGTAGGAAGTGTTTACAGTAGGAACACTCAGGTTTATAGGGCTTCCTTCAAGTGTGCTGAAGTATAAGCCTGGTGAGTTTTAGGCATGAGCTTCTGAATGTGATAACTTTTATTCCTAGTATTTCTTTTCTCCAAACTTCAAGCCTTTTCTTGCAGTGTTAAAAGCACTAATTCTCCTTGGTCCTTTATTTTCAAGATTATCAAGAATTCATATAAATATTAAGCAGTAGCCCTGATGTTTCATGGGCATCTACCTTGTACAAAGTACTTGTGAGATATGTGATATAACACAAGGTTGAGCCACTTTCACTACTTCTGGGAGAAACACTTCCATCTCTACTGCTTCTCCTTCATGCTGAAGAATGTCTAGAAGAGACATAATCTTATAACCCATAGAATTGTGCACAATATGTGTAATGATTTTAAGGTGCTTTGGCTCAATCAAAATGTATTTGGTCATTATTAAATGGTGATAGTGATACTTACCTTATGGGATTTTTAAAGGCAAAGTGATACAATGTAAGAAGCAAGTAATGCCCTCAAATATTGTAGACATTTGGGAAATATTAGCTATTTAGTTATATATGTCATTGCAGTGATAATCCTGGAGAAGTTGGAGTAATGAAGTGTAAGGAGGCAGTACGGAGGCTTCCGCTGAGAGCTTGGACTTGAGGGAAGCATAAGACATTTCGTTCTGAACACACTGGCAGGACTTTGTGATCAAAGGTAATTTGGGATCTTGCTTATAGGTGTCATTGGTGGTTTCTAACAAACTACTTGATCTAATACATAGAGACTTAACTCAGTGGCTGCTTCCTGAATCCTTAACAAGTTCTTTGAAGTACAACATTTTAGAGAAATTGAGGATTGACTGAAGTGCTTGGCAACATGCATTCGCTCTTCAAATGCCTAATGCTTGCATATTTCACATCTTTCAAATCAGAATTGCTGGGAGAGTGGATGGAAAGGATTAAAGCAATGAAGAGCCTAAAGAAAGACTTCAACTCAATCCTCAAATCCAACAATTGCTTTTAAATATCATCCAGGCAGAACGAAAATAAAAAACAGAGAAAGGACTCTCTTCTTAGAGTTAGGAAAGGACATATCACAATGAACTTCAACACATGTTTTGTAGTAGATAATGAGAATTTCCATGGAAGGAAATGAGATATTAATTCCAAGAGCAAGGATCTGGAAAGCAGCCAGAAAATAGGTAGCTTTGGAGCCTACGTCTTGAAAATTTACTGGGAGGCTGATCAGTGGAAGATGAAAAATAGTACTTGGGACACAGCAAACACATGAATAAAGGCACGCAAGTGGGTAATAGAGGAAATGACTAAGAAGAGATGCAGATTAAATATATGTATATGATGTTGGAGAGGCATGACCAAAGGATGAGTCCTGGTAGCATTTCCAAATTAGAGGGGGAACTACAGGGCTTCTCGACAAAGAACTGGGAAGCCTACCAGTAGAAAAAGTCAAGTTTCACTCTGCCGCATAGGGGATGCAAGTAATTATCTGCCCACCCAGACACTGCTGATTGCTGCAGGGAGCTCAGTTGGTGTAGCAGCTGCGGCGACAGAGAAAGGAAGCTGTATAATTGATTGACAGTTTTCCAGAAACCTAGGCGCTCTCCTCTTCATTACTTGTCTTTTCTTCACCATCACTGTGACAATATGTAGAAGTCAGGTGTGAATGAAAGGAATGAGTCTGTGTTATTTTACTGGAAAAAGAAAAAATTTAAAGTCCCATGGATTCCAATGCATTTGCTTAGCAATGTGATAACTGTGTTAACTCTTTCCCTGAAGTCTGCTTTAGACAGCCTGCAGTCAGAAATATCATTTTTGTAACACTGCTATTATTCCTTTCCTCTAAGAAATTTCAAGAACTTTTCCAGTGTTTAGATTAGTGACTGCTTTGCAGGTACAATACAACTTATCCATTAAACACAGTAGGCACATGGCTGAGGGAACCCAATGCTTTCAGGGGCCACAACCAATCTTTTCACTTTTTAAAAGTAGATTTTATTTTTTAGAGCAGTTTTAGGTTCATAGAAAACCTGAAAAAAAGTATACAGAGTTCCCATATATCCTCTTCCCCCTCACATGTACAGCACACATATTAAAAATTTTTCCCTACCAGAGTGGTACATTTGTTACAATTGATTAACCTATATTGACACATCATTATCTGCAAAGTCCATAGCTTACCTAAGAGTTCACTTTTGGTGTTGTACAATCTATGGATTTTTGAATAAATGTGTAATGGTGTGCAATCACCATTATACCATACAAAGTAGTTTCTTTTAAAATCAGGAGGAAAAAATGAACTATTAGGATTGAAAAAAAATTTTAATTGTCTTCAAGTGAATTTATTTTTAAAATGAACATTTTAGAACGCTTAGAAAATCGATTAAACTGTGCTTGAAATAGGAAAACAATGTTGGAGTATATCAAGGTCTATCAAAAGTAATGTTTGCTATTACTACTACTGTGAAAGAAGGGAACCACAAAGGCCTAGAGCCCACTAAAGTCACCCCAATAAAAGTTCTCTGCTTTCCCTGACACATCTTCCCATCTTACTAAAATATTCTTCTCATGACTCAGTTTTGAGTGCCCTTTGTCACCTACTCTCTATGTGACCTTGGACAACTTGTTAATCTATCCAGACTTCTGTTTGCTCGTCAGTAAACAAATGTCACTACTGTTATCTCCTCCTACCTTTTTTTTTTTTTGAGTTGGAGTCTCACTCTGTCGCCCAGACTGGAATGCAGTGGCCGCTCCCGGCCACCGCAGCCTCGACCTGCTGGTCTCCGGCGATCCTTCCGCCTCAGCCTTCCGAGTAGCCGGAATTACAGGCGCGCGCTACCCCGCCCGGCTGATTTTTTGATTTATTGTAAAGATGAGGTCTCGATGCCCAGGCGGGTCTCGAACCTGCGGGCTCAGGCAATCCACTCACCTCAGCCTCCCAAAGGTATGGGATTACAGGCTGAGCCTCCGAGCCCGGCTTCTTCCTACTTTTGATACTCCCCTATTCAAGCAGCTCAGCCACTCATGATGTACACTGCCTTAGAGAAGGAAAATCATTGCAGGAAACACAAGAAAAATATAATCAATTTTTCGTTTTATTCTCATATTCCAAAATTCTAGGCTCCCAGAAGAACAGAAACATTTTATGTACATTAAAATGTATTAACAGGGTGACAATAATATATATATATATATATTTAAATCTTATTCTCAAACTTGGTGAAGAATTTTTAAGTCTTACCGTTTCTCCCATCACAAACTCCTGGAAAACACTTGTCTGTTCTCTACTACAGTTTTGACTTTTTCCATAATGTCATATAAATAGAGTCATGCAGTTTTTAACTTGCAGAGATTTGCTTTAGTCACTCAGCATAATGCATTCGTGTATGTCAATAAGTGTTTCTTTTTTATCGCTGGATAACATCCTATTTATAAACGAGCAATAACTTGTTGATTCAGTCATCTGTTAAAGGACACTTAGGTCATTTTCAACTTTTGGTTATTAAAAATAAAGCTATTATAAACATTCATTTATAGGTTTTGGGAGTTAACGTACATCATCATCATATCCCTAAGGTAAACACCCAGGAGTGAAACCTCTGGGCCATATAATCTGTATATATAGGTTGAACATCCTTAACCAGAAAACCTGAAATGCTACAAAATATGAAAACTTTTGAGTGCCAACATGATTCCATAAGCAGAAAATTCCACAACAGACTTTAAGTGATGGGTCACAGTCAAAATGCAGGCCCACAAAACACAGTTTATTCAGAATGCCTCCTCACTTCTAGAGTGTCCACTTCCCAGTCCCAACTGATTCTGTTATTTCTTCTCACCAAAAATAAATAAATAAATAACATGTAGTGTACAGTAACCTTTTAATCAATATATAACTTTGTAGATGGAGACTGAGAACCTGCTGTTCGCTGTTGCATGTTTTCTGGTGACGCTACTGTGTTGCTTGGTTACCCTGAGCACATTATGTTTTCACTGTATTAATGGTATGTCATTTTTTTTTTTTTTTGAGTTGGAGTCTCACTCTGTCGCCCAGACTAGAGTGCAGTGGCCGCTCCCGGCCACCGCAGCCTCCACCTGCTGGGCTCTGGCGATCCTTCTGCCTCAGCCTTCCAGGTAGTCGGCATTACAGGCGCGCGCCACCACGCCCGGCTGATTTTTTTGATTTATTGTAGAGATGAGGTCTTTCTGCCCAGGCGGGTCTCGAACCCGCGGGCTCAGGCAATCCACTCACCTCAGCTTCCCAAAGGCGCGGGATTGGTATGTCATATTTTTACTGTTTTACTTTTTTTATTGTCTTACTTTTTTTTTTTTTACTGTTTTGCATATTTTTTACTTACATGTGAATAAGTGTAAGAAAATGATTGTCAGTGGCATATAAATTTAGAGTCAGGAATAATGCCAAATAACCACAGATTGTCCGAAAGGATGGTTGAGATAGTGACATCTTTGCTTTCTGATGGCTCAATGTTTGCAAACTTTGTTTCATGCATAAGATTGTTTAAAATACTTAATATCATCATCAGATTATGTATATAAGTTGTACATAAAACCAATTAATTTTTGTGCTTAGACTTGGGTCCCGTTCCCAAGATATCTCAGTATGTATATGCAAAATCTCCCTCCCCCAACAAAAAATCAGAAACACTTTGAGTTCAAAGCACCTCAGATAAGGGATACTCAACCTGTATTTAATTTTATGAGCAAATGCTCAATTTGTACCATTTTGTGTTATCAAGAACAATTATAAAAATTTCAGTTCCATATTCTTACGAGCATTTGGTATTATTAGTATGAGTTATTTTAACCATTCTAATAGATGGGTGGGAGAGCATCATTATGGTTTAAATTTTAATTTTCCTAATGGCTAATGATGCTGAATATTTTTTCATGTGTTTATTTTTCACCCATATACTCTCAATGGTGTTTGTTCAATTCTTTTGAATATTTTCAATTAGATTGTTTGCTTTCTTCTGCTGCATTTTGAGACTTCTTTATGTAGTCTAGATACAAGTCCTTTCTCAGATACGTGAATTGCAAATATTTTAACCCAGTCTGAAGTTTGTCTTTCCATTCTTGTAATCGTGCTTATCACAGAAAATAATTGTTTAATTTTTATAAGTACAATTATCAAATTTTTCTTTTATAGATCAGGTCATTTGGTGTGATGTCTAAGAACTCTTGGCTTACCTGCTGATCATGAAAATTTCCTCCTTTTTTCTTCTAGAAGTGTTCTAATTTAATGTTTATATTTATTTTATCTATTCTTTTGGCACTCATTATTAATATAAATCGAGAGGTTTAAATCAAAGGTTCTCGCCGGGCTCGGTGGCTCAGCCTGTAATCCTGAGCCTTTGGGATGCTGAGGTGAGTGGATTGCCTGAGCCCGCGGGTTCGAGACCCGCCTGGGCAACATGGCGAGACCTCATTTCTACAATAAATCAAAATGAGCCGGGCGTGGTAGCGCATGCCTGTAGTTCCAGCTACTTGGACGGCTGAGGCAGAAGGATCGCCGCTCCTGGCCACCGCACTCCAGTCTGGGTGACAGAGTGAGACTCCAACTCAAAAAAACCCCAAAAAACAAAGGTTCTCTCTTTCTTTCTTTGCATGTGGATGTCCAATCGTTCCAATACCATTTGTTGAATGACTATATAAATCTCCATTGAATTACTTTTGCACTTCTGTTGAAAATCAAATGATTATATTTGCTTAAGTATATTTTTGGTCTTTTCATTCTGTTTCAATTATCTATGTGTTTATCTTTTGACTAATATTATCATAACTACTGTTGTTTCACAGAATTTATAAAATGAGAGTGTAAGATTTCTTCAATTTTTTTCTCCCCAAAGTTGGCTTAGCCTTTCTTCTTCCTTTGCCTTTGCATATACATTTTTTAATCAATTTGTCTATATGTACAAAAAAATCCTGCTGGGATTTTGATTGAGATTATGTTCATTGAGTCTACAGAGCAATATGAGTAAAATGAAACTCTTTATTATTTTTAGAATTTCAATTCATGAACATGGTATGTCTTTATTTGGATCTTTGATTTCTTTCATGAGCACTTTCTGACATTTAGCAAATATGTCCTGAAAGTGTTTTATTTGTTTTCTACCTATATATTTCATTTTTGGAGGTATTATAAAGTATAATTTTAAAATTTAAATTTCCAATTATACTTTGTTGGTTTATAGAAATATGAAGAAAATTTTCTGTTTGTATTGATTGTGCTTCCTGTGACTTTTCTATACTCACTTTTTTATTATAATTTTTATATTTCATTAGATTTTCTACACAATTACATTATCGATGAATATGAACAGTTTTAATTTTCCTTTTTTTTGTGTGTGTTGTAGTCTCACTCTGTCACCCAGACTGGAGTGCAGTAGCCACTCCCGGCCACCATAGCCTTGACCTGCTGGGCTCTGGCGATCCTTCTGCCTCAGCCTTCCAAGTAGCTGGAACTGCAGGCTCGCGCTACCACGCCTGGCTAATTTTTTGATTTATTGTAGAGATGCAGTCTCGCCAAGTTGCCCAGGCAGGTCTCGAACCTGTGGGCTCAGGCTAATTTTCCTTTTTAACATGTGTTTTCTATTTATTTTTATTGTCTTTTGCAAAGGCAATGCCTTCCAGTATGATATTAAACAAGGACAGTGAAAATGGACTTCCTTGTGTTGTTTCTGATCTTGGGGAAAACAAATTTTGATCTTATGTATAATCTGGGCTGTAGAATTCTTATAGCTGCCTTTTATCAGGCTGTGGAAGTCCTTTTTTATTCCTAGTTTGCTGGAAGTTTTTATACTGAATAAATGTTGAATTATATAAAATGCTTTTTCTGTGTCCATTGAGAAAACCCACATATGTTAATTTGGTGGATTACCTTGAATAATTTTCAAATATTTAACCAGCTTTGCATTCCTGGGGTGAGTCTTACTTGGTCATAGATTATTATTTTTTGGTGGGGGGGGGAATTCTGGAATTCAATTTGCTAATATCTTATTAAGAATTGTTTTGCATCTACATTCATGAAGGATATTGGTCTATAGCGTTCTTTTCTTGAAATCATTTGTCTGATTTTGGTGTTGGAATAATGCTGCATAATAATAATGATAATGTCTAAGAAAGATTGTTGGGGTTTCCTCACTCTTCCATGTTTTGAAAGGCATGTTTAGAATTAGTGTTAATTCCTCTTAAATGCTGAATAAAAGTCACTAGTAAAATAATCTAGGCTTGTAGATTTCTTTTTTGGAAGTTCTTTAACTACAAATTCAAATTTTTAATAGTTAAGGATTTTTTAGTTTATCTATTTCATCTTTGGAGAATTTTGCACCTATGTGGCTTTGGAGAAATTAGTTTATGTCATCTATGTTTTGAATTATGTGTGCAGAGTTGTTTGCAGTAGTCCCTTATTATCCTTATAAAGCCATAATGGTCTATAGTTATTCTCTATATTCTCTATCATTCCTGTCATTGGTAATTTGTGTCATTCCTCTTTTTTCTTTGACTGCATTGCTAGAAGTTCATCAATTTTAAAATACAAGATTTTAAAAGCTAGATTTTAGTTATATTTAGTTTTTTTTAAAGATTTTATTTTAATATATTTTTCTCTATGATTCTATTATTGCTTTTAAGTTAACTGATTTCTGCTTTGGTCTGTATACTTTCATTTTTCTCTCTTCTTTGGGTTTAATTTATTTTTCTGGCTCTAGTTGCTTAAGGTGGAAGTTTAGGTTATTGATTTGAGTTATTCTTTTCTAATGTAAGTATTTAATGCTAAAAAAATCTTCTAAGCTCTCTGACTTAGGTGCATTTTAATAATACAAATGTTGATACAATGTGTTTTTATTTTCATTCAGTTTAAAATATTTTCTAATTTCCCTCGATACTTCTTTGACACATTGATTGTCTAGAAGCATATTGTATAACTGCTAGTTTGGAAACATTCCTATTATTCATTTATAGAATAATTCCATTTTGGTTAGAAAACATACATTTTATTATTTTAATTATTTAAAATATATTAATTGACATTTTTTTGTGAACCATGATATGGTCTATCTTGGTGAATGCTCTCTGTGCACTTAAAAAGAATGTATGTTTTTCTGTTGTTTGATGATATTATATAAATATTAATTAATAATCACAGAACAATCACAATAACAAATTACAATATGAATGTCAATTACCTCCAGTTGGTTGATAATATTGTTCAGTTCTTTTATATTGTTCAGTTATTCTTACAGATTTTCTGTCAATTAGTTCTATTTATTACTAAAAGAGAAGTGCTGACATCAGCCACTCTAGTTATGGACTTGCTTTTTCTCTTTTTCATTCTGTCAACTTTACTTCTTGTATTTTGAATTTATTAGTTTCCTAGGACTTCCATAGCAAAGTACCAAAGATTGTATGGCTTAAAAAAATTATTTTTTTAGTTTTAAAGGCTAAAAGTCCAAGACCAAGGTCTTTTCAGGGTTGTTTCTTTGAAGCCTCACTCCTTGACTTATAAATGGCCATATTCTCCTTTCATCTTCACATGGTCTTCCCTCTGTGTATGTCTGAATCCTAAACTCCTCGCATATGGACACCAGTCATACTGCATTAGTTTCCAGCCCTATGACTTTATGTAATCCTAATTATTTCTTAAAAGATCCTATCTCTAAAACCAGTTACATTCTGCGTATTGGGCATTAGGATTTCAGCATAAGAATTTTGGGAGTATGCCATTTAACTTATAACACTCCACCATCTGTTTCCTTTATATTTGTGTACTTCTCACATGCAGAATACATTCACCCCATCCCTATAGCCTTTCCAACGTCTTAACTCATTCCAGTATAAACTCTAAGTTCAAAATCTCATTTAAATATCATCTAAGTCAGATATGAGTGAGACGGGAAATATAATTTACCCTAAGGGAAAATTTTTTTCTAGTGTGAACCTAATGAAATCATATGATAATACATTATCTTCCAAAATACAATGGTAGGGCTGGCACAGAAGAGGTATTCCTATTCAAAAGGGAAGAATTTGGACAGAAAAAAGGGGTCATGGGTCTCAATTCAGTCTGAAGACTAACAGAGCAAAGTCCATTAGATATTAATGCTTGAAAATAATTTTTTTTGGCTCAATGCTTTGTCTGCGGGGTTACCCTACCTTCCAAGCTCACCAGGGTGGTCCCTCTGCTTTCTGGGTTTTAGGATGTATGCACATTTTAGATTGCTGTGTTTTCCTGATGAATTGGCTCTGGATCATTATTGCTCTGAATTCTCTAATTTCTAAGGCATACTGAGTACTCCTATCTGCTAGGTTCTCTTATTTATTAATTCTATGAAGCCATCATAAACCAGTTTTCTCAAAGAAATGGATTGAATTAGGACCCTCTGAAACTGAGTATTAGAAAGATTATGGTGCTTCTAATATTTATTTCACATTTGATATATAATAATATTATGTAATAAAGTATACCTAGTATTAAAGTACATGTAAGCTAAAGTGAAAATTAGTTTTTTTCTAGAAGTGAACAAATTTACTGAAGCTAAATTTTGTCATTTGCTGGTATCTTAGGTAAGTTTTGCCTTCCATTAGGTAATTAATCACTGACAATAGATGTTCTGTAGAATGTAGACAAATGGTCTTTTAGCCCAATAAATGTGGAAAATGCTAAATACAATATTTTTCCAATAAATATTACTATAGTAAAGGCTTTCAGAGATCCAACATTTGTTAACATAATTTAAAATTATTTAAATCTATATATTATAATTAATTTGACCACAGAACTATTTTTTATATAATACCTAGTAATGACCTATAAAATAAATTATCTTGGAACATTTTGAAAAATATTTCAGAAATATGACATCATTTTTCTAAGCAATTAAAACATGTTTGAAACCATTCTAAAGTACTTACACTTTTTATATTATTTACTACGTGTTGGATTTGGGGCATGAGTAGATAGCATGAGGCAAATGTTATTATCTCCATTTTATAGTTGAGGACATTGAGATGGTGATGTCACATAATGGAGCAGTGATTCATACTTCATTTGCTTCTCTCCATAATTTACCCAGCATGGAGAAGCAGCCTTTTAGTTTTTCCTTCCCAGGAACTGATGTCATATTCTCTTCTCATCAACTTTGATTAAAACTCCAGAGCCCCACCTCTCATTCACCTAAGCTATTCTAGTAGAAGTCTGCCCTCATTCATGATGTCCTTATCCCTTAACTCCCATGTGGTTTTGACTTTAAATTAATCCTCTAGTTTTTTTTGTTGTTGTTGTTTTTTTGCGTCGGAGTCTCACTCTGTCGCCCAGACTGGAGTGCAGTGGCCGCTCCTGGCCACCGCAGCCTCGACCTGCTGGGCTCCGGCGATCCTTCCGCTCAGCCTTCCGAGTAGCCGGAATTACAGTCATGCGCGACCACGCCCGGCTAATTTTTTGATTTTTAGTGTCGAGATGAGGTCTCGCCTGCCCAGGTGGGTCTCGAACCCGCGGGCTCAGGCAATCCACTCACCTCAGCCTCCCAAAGGCATGGGATTACAGGCTGAGCCACCGAGCCCGGCTAATTCTCTAGTTTTTAAATGAGACTAGGATACTAGGGAAAAGCATGGATTTGTACATTTCACCTCTGGCTTGCCTCAGCCCAGTTTCAGCCTTGTTATAAACAAGTATCACCTGCCCTGCAGAGCTAAAGAGAGTTGCTATGATGTTAGATGACAAGAGAATGGAAAGAAAAGTAAGCAAATAAGGCAGGCATCAGAAGAGAATGGGATGTTAGGGGAAAGCCATTGATAGATTGGGTACACTCTATCTACAGCCCTTCTTGATACTCAAGTTGAAAGAGATAGAAATTTGCCAGAATCAGAAAGGCATATTGTTACCCACTAATCCTGGATATCTCAAAATATTCAAGGGACTTCCAGTAAGTGTTTCCTAAGCAGTGAGATATAACAGGGTTTGTTGACAATCTTGTAATATGACTCTCATAAAAAGTATACTATTAATATAATTTTGTACACTACTATGCCTATAACATACGCTTATTTGTATATGTCTATTAACAACATCGTTATTTGGGACCATGTCCTTAGCATATCCTGTAAATCATAGATGTAATTTGTCCAGTCAGAAAATAATTAAAACCATTGAGCAGTGTTCAGCACTGCAGAATTTAAATGATCCATTAAGTCTTTCATTATAAAATATATTAGGTATCTTGTTAGTTTTGGTTCCTAGAAGCTTAGTCAGTCATTAAAAGGTTTCAATTGCTTGAATACATAATTTGGAAGGTGTTAATATCATATTAGAATTTTATCTAGATTCCTCACTTCATGTCCAAGTCTGGTAGACCAGTGTGTCTTCAGATAGCTGCCTCAGCAATGAGTAAGTTTAAGAGATGAGTGACTGATGACTAGCAATTAACTTGACTATTTATATCAGAAAGAAAACCAAACAACAAATCACACTAAAGAATGTGAAAAGTTGAGAATGGGACCTGCTTTCTGAGTTAGAGTGCTGAAGTCTTCTGAGAGGTGTTTGCTTGTTTTATTTTGTTTTGCTTTGCTTTCTCTGTGGGACGTACAATGTATAGAATGCAGTCCTGATCCCGCTTTACACTGCTGGTAAACTTGGTTGAGCAAACACTCATCTGTCTGCCTTCTGACAAACCTCTTAGCTTGTGTCTGGGCTAGGAATGCACAAGTTTACGAGTCTCTAGTCTTGCCTCAGGAGTATACTCTGAAGAGGAAGGTCAATGCCAGAAGGATAAATGAAATACCTACAAACCTGGACCAGTGAAGAGGCAATCACTTTTGAAGGCTCATGATTGTGAAAGGAAGTAGGTGCTGTAGTTAATGGTGTTCCTTTAACAGGGAGACCTAGATTGGTGGATGCCTAGATATAGATTAGGAGGGTGCAAGTTTGTGCAAATGTAAGACTAAGACGAAGAATGCATCATTGGTTTTCCAATATCTTTTTTCCAAAGTATTGAAAAAAGTCACTTATTCAAAGAAAATCAGTCATTTCAGAGTCATATAGCAGGACAACAGCATATTTAACAGTTTAATTGAATTATAATTAGTTTACTGAATTTATAGTGCATATATTTAGAGAGTATAGTTGGTAAATTTTGATGTGTATACCTGTGAGATTATCTATACAACGAAGAGAGCGAGCATACCCATCATCTCCCAAGATTTTTTTAGTGCCCTTTTGTAATCTTTTGCCCTCTCCTGCTTTTGGTCCCTCCCAATTTCCAGGCAGCCACTTATCTGCTTCAAAACTACAGATTCGTTTTCATTTATTATATTTTGTATCAATGGAATCTTACAGTATGTACTCTTTTTGTCTGGCTTCTGTCATTCAACATAACTATTTTGAGACTCGTCCATGTTGCAGTATGTCTCAATTGTTCATTCTTCTTTAATGCTAAGTAACATTTCATTGTATGGATATACCACAGTCTGTTTTCCCACTCACCTATTGTTGGTCATATGATTTGTATTGGTTATCTATTGTTGTGTAACAAATTATTCCAAAACTTAAATCTTTAAACAACAAAAATATACTATCTTATAGTTTCTGCGGGTCAGGAATCTGATTGTAGCCTCCGACTTGGAATCTCTCAATTGGCTACAACTCAGGTGTTGGTCAGGGTCCGGGCTAGTTCACTCACACGGCAGCCAGTATGGCATTCTTCAGGTTTGCTAACCAAAGAGGCAAACCTAGGCTGTGTAGCAGGTAAATTCTGAAACTCAATTTATTTTGGGCTCCTTCCACTGTCAGAGGCAGGTTGCATAGCTCTTATGCATGTCGCTACAACATCTGGAAAATATGGCCTCCATGATTACCACAGAAGAGGAGAGAATGTTGGATGATCATGCAAGATGTTTTCTCAGGGCCAAGCCTGGAAATGCCTCCTCTCCCTGTATCCCATTGCCACACCCCAGTCCTCTCACACCACATGCTCCTAAATCTCATGGCCGCATACTGGTCCTTTCATGTCACATTCACCTACATCCCATTCCTGAACCCAGTCTCCTCATACCACATGGACCTATGCTTAGAATCTAGTCTGAAAGCTATAACCTCATTGTGAGAGGAACCACTCAGATAAGTGCCGATGATCACTAAGTGGCACATGCCTTGACTCCACTATAAGCGTCTACACCCAGGAGGACCAAAGTTTTGCTTTTCTCAGTCAACTGCTAAATCCGCAGTTCATATTTTGTTCCAGGCACATAGTAGGTGCTCAGTAAATGTATGATGCTTTCATGTGTATCACTTCATCTCCTCTATGAGGCAATTCTTATTATTCTCATTTGCCCATGGATAATACGAAGCACATAGAAGCTATCCAACTGTCATAAGTTCACATAGTTGATTAGTCACTGAATGATACCCCAATTTTATACCTGCCTATTCAATAAACTTTATGTGATACCACTGTTTTTTAGGAGCTTTGGGTCTCTTAAACAGCCCTGTATTGAGCGAATTCTAACAAGCTTTTCCTCTGAGGATATGATCACAAAGCTAATACTACATACTGAGACTCTCTGCTCATTTTCTGCCTTCTCCCCACCTCCAATCCTACTTCATTTTTTTTTTTTTTTAGTTGGAGTCTCACTCTGTCGCCCAGACTGGAGTGTAGTGGCCGCTCCCAGCCACTGCAGCCTCGACCTGCTGGGCTCCAGCGATCCTTCCGCCTCAGCCTTCCGAGTAGCCGGAATTGCAAGCATGTGCTGCCACACCCGGCTGATTTTTTGGTTTATTGTAGAGATGAGGTCTTGCTGCCCAGGCGGGTCTCGAACCTGCGGGCTCAGGCAATCCACTCACCTCAGCCTCCCAAAGGCACAGGATTACAGGCTGAGCCACCGAGCCCGGCCTTCTTCATTTTTGGTGGCAAGTGGCAGAGTGAACCTGGAATCCGCTGCAATCTTCCATGGTCTTTTGCTCTCCTGGGTTGCTGAAATGATCGCAGATGAAGTTCTAGCCTTGCTGCCTCTGTGCTAACCCAGTTAGGGCTGTGGGTGCCATATTCTTGAGGGAGCACCTCCAGCCCCTGTGCAAACAGCCTCCTCAGAATCTGAGACACTGGATTCACTTCGAAGTCACAATCTTTCTTCTCTCAGTGGATTAAGCTGCTGCTTCATTCACTGGACTGTCACTGGTCTTCCTTCTGTTTGTTTCTGTACCAGTGCCCTTTCCATGAAGGAGTGAGTGTCAGCCTCCTTTGTTATTTCCTCATAAGGTGCCCAACATGGAGCACCTCTTTGCAGTTTTCTTCTTCAAAGATTGATCCTATTCTCTTCTCCAAAGTCACATCTGCCTCCATCCCACTGATGATACATGCATATGTGCATGCATGTACACACACACACTCACACACACACACAGAGGGAGAGAGAGAGAGAGAGAGAGAGAGAGAGACCGCATCTGTCATCTTTTCTTAAAGATAAGTCTTGTGTTTCACTTTAAAACTCTCACTGCAGGAATACAGTTATGAGCCCCATAGCGATGTTTCAGTCAACAGTGGACCACATATACAACAGTGGTCCCATAAGATTAAAATGCCATATTTTGATGTACCTTTCCTATGTTTAGATAAACAAATACCTATCTTTGTGTGACAATTGCCTACGTATTCAGTACAGTTACATTTGTATAGGTTTGTGACCCAGGAGCAAAAGGCTACCTCATGTAGTCTAGGCGTGTAGTAGGCTTTACCACTGAAGTTTGCGTAAGTACACTCTGTAATGTTCACACAATGACAAAATTGCCTATTGACTCATTTCTCATAGCATATCTCTGTCATTAATTGATACATTTTTATGTTAGGTCATGCCTGAATCAAGATGGACAGATTTCTGAAAATAGAAAACTGCACTGCCAACATCTATTTTCAGACTCTCTTTTCTCTTGCTCTCCTCTTTCTCCACTTCTCCAAACTTCCATCCCCATAACCTCTTTCTTCTGGCTCATTAAGTAATATTTTCTTTTCTTTTCTTTTCTTTTTTTTGAGTTGGAGTCTCACTCTGTCATCCAGAGTGGAGTGCAGTGGCCGTTCCCAGCCACCGCAGCCTCGACCTGCTGGGCTCCGGCGATCCTTCCGCCTCAGCCTTCCAAGCAGCTGGAACTACAGGCGCGCGCTACCATGCCCGGCTGATTTTTTTTTTGATTTATTGTAGAGATGAGGTCTCGCCAAGTTGCCCAGACAGGTCTCGAACCCGCAGGCTCAGGCGTTCCACTCACCTCAGCCTCCCAAAGGCGCGGGATTACAGGCTGAGCCACCGAGCCTGGCTAAGTAATATTTTCTTGCCATAACTCCATTGATGGTGATCATGGTTATTTAGTATTTCTAAAGCTCTCCATGTTAGATTGCTTTGCAGTTATCATGCTCTTTGTTCTCAAAATCTGGGTCAGTTAATTTCCCACTTTATCAAGCAATGTGCAAAGAGGGATTGGTGGCTTGATCCAGGGTCACTCACAGGGTCAGGCACATCTCTGAGATGCTTTTTTGCTTACTGGGGGACTGACTGAATGTGGCACAGAAGTTGTCTCCCTTTCTTCAGTTGCAATGTGCAATCATTCAACAAGATGTTATTGTTGCAACAGCAGCAATAGCACACAAAACTGGAATTACAAGCAAATGAAAGCCTGAAGGGTGGGTGGTGAATATAGTAAGACTTCATCACCAGGGACCGACTCCTTGGAATCCTCTGAGAAAAGAGTTAATTCGAAAGCCTTGCCAGTCAAGGACACATTAGGATTGCAGCCAGAGAAATAAATATCCACCTGCAGTCTCTCAACACACAACCGAGCGCTACTTTATCAAAAGCTGAATGTGTGGTTCATGTTTCATTACCTGGGTCAGGAAGAGTATAAATTTGGAGGCCATATATTACAATTTTCTCCTGTCTTGAACCGTTAACAGCATACCTCTGGCTTGAGTTGCAGCCTTGAAAATCTATGAGCTCTTTTCTACTTCGCTGGAGCATCAAAAGTATGCTGGCCCAAGATCTGGAGCAAAGACAATTATGGACATAGCCATGCTCTGTTATATCATTCTACAGAGACCCCCTCCACCCCTGTCCTGGAGGAGAAATTTTGCTTTCACTACCTCCCTCACTCTAACTTAATCTGTGTTCTCAAAGACTCTTCCTGTCTCAGCTTATACTTGATGAATTGCTGAATAATTGAAATTGCCTTGGGTTTTCACTTTGTTCACTATAAATTGTATAATTCAGGCCTTTTTTTTTTTTTTTTTTTGCATTTTCTTTTTCTGA